>OZ014533.1:2566600-3849900 GCA_963966105.1 Volucella zonaria | reverse complement strand
GGAACAAAAGTAAAACAAAAACCCAGCTAAAGACGGGTTTAGATTTAAGAATTGTTGAAAGTTTATATTATGTACACACTTGTACGTTGCAAGCTGTTCAGGTGTTCATAAGTTTTACAACAAAATTCTACCAAAAAATACGCCTTACCTTGCACGTCTTTTCTCGTACTTTAGCGACGTTCAGGAGGCTATTGAGTTACTTAAATAACATTGGTGCACGCTCTCTTTTATCGTAATCAAAAAGAATTAAATTGCAAAAGAGTTGCTATCAGAAAATGTGTTCTGTTCTATGATATTTTGTGTCTTTAAAGGTCTCTTGCCGGTCATGTATGCAACCTAATACAATTTAAATCTGCTCACCTCAAGATTCAAGTTTCCTTTACATTGGCAGCGTACTGATTACTGAAATTCGAAGAATACGAGTTTCTCCTCCGCCTTAATGGCTTCATCTTTGCTACATATAGTTGCAATGTGGTATTTGAATCACACCCCGTCTAGAAGCTATAAATACAGATTCCAAATTGACCTTCTCTCTGTTATTAGCACCTCCATTCGGCTGCCACTACATATAATCGACATAATGATTAGAAAAGTAGCTCATCACAAAATAAATGGCAACATATAAATGTGGAACACGTCTTCAGGTCAATAAACTTGCAATACCATGGATACCGACCGAAATTCTCGAGGACGGGTCTTTGTGCCAACGCGAATTGGAAACACAAAGAAGAACTTTCATAAATATTGTGATGCAAAATTATGACACCGAATTGTCTGACAACTGTGACAGTGATACACAAGGCAATCTCGTTTCAAGTTTTGACATTTTTCTAACCCGTGCTCCACATAGACATAAAGCAGACACATAGTGGTGGAGTGGTAGAGTGTCACAGTGGCAGAGGCCAGCAAAAGCACAAAGTCTGCTCGTGCTCCCAGTGCAGCTACCACAGAACTCTGGCACTCATCCAACAGCAATCTGCAGTTGTTTCTCTGTTTCTTGTTTGTGGGAAATTGTTTTTGCTAGTTGGGTTCTACTTTTTACCATTTTTGTGTTACAACATGCAGTACAAATCGAATTTGGGACGTGCTTTTTCGATCTTCCTTAACTTGAAAGCAGATTGTGAATCCAGCTCACGTCGTGCTGTTTAATTAAGCCCAATACGGGAACGAGCAGCTAGACACCATTTGTGCCATTCACCAAACCCTTCAAATGGGTGTTGGTCATTAGGCTAATGGTTGGGGGGGGTTTCAGAATATTTTTTTTTTTTATTTTCTTTCCCCATCATCATCGCGGTGTTAATATTTGCGCATCCATTTGGAGAAGAAAAGGGTTCCGATTCGAATCACCGTCATTCATCATAGCAGACAGACCGCGCTATCAAGCGCTATCGATAGGAATGGCTATAGATACAGTTGTAGCGATAACTAGCGCTCCTATTTATGGGCGTTGGTGTCATGACAGCAGAATTCTGCTACTCTCTGATGCAATTTCTACACTCAAATGCGTTCGACGGATGGAATGGGGGGGAATTATTCATTTACGGAAAGATCGATTAGTATCGCTTTCATGCATAAACCTTGTCATATGAATTGCGCGGGTTTTTCACTATCAAGGGGGAGAGGTGCAGGCTCCTTGGTTAGGCTGCCCGTAAGTTGGATTTATATTTCAATGATGAATGCGAAGATGGATTGGTGTAATCAATTCCATTGATTCTTCTATTAGTTAGAACTAATTAAGTGTAATTATGTAATTGAAAGCGGTGAAGTCATTTTTTGACGTTGACGTTGGCTTTGTGTAGGCATGGTTTAATCGTAATTGCCGACGCAGGTTGCGTTAATTTATCGGATAATGACACATCACTTTGGGTTTGACAGTAACCTGTCAGTCTGTTTGATAGGCTTCTGAAAGCCAACATGACGAATGATCTGGGATAGTCGGATGTGAATTTGAAAAATTGATTAACCCCCTGAGAAATGAGATGCGTCATGAGATTTTACATATTTGAAATATTTTTGGAAATATTACTTGCCTGCAATTGATTGGTGTAAAAATTGCATGTTCTTGTAGTTCAGATGCCATAAAAGAAGATAAGACCTTTGCTTACAGTTGGTCAGTACAAAAAGTCCAAAAAGGCGAAAATTAGTTTTGCCGAAATTACTACCCACTGCTCTCTTATTCGTATTTATTGGCAATTGGTGAAACGAGATCTTGGTTGTCCCATAAATTATGACAGGATATCGCAATACAAGTATATTCATAAAAAAGGAAGTAAGGCCGAAGTCGATAATTACAGGCCCATAGCAAAACTCTCTTGCATACCCAAACTTTTTGAAAGCATAATCTATCAACAACTGCTTCCGTACTGTAGGACAACTATCTGTACAAATCAGCACGGTTTCATGAAAGGTAAATCAACGACCACTAACCTAACAGAGTACGTCTCTAGGACGCTTCATGCTTTAGAAAACGGTGATGAAGTCGATTCCATTTCCACGGATTTCAGTAAGGCATTCGATAAAATTTCTCACCAACTTATCATTTTTAAACTAAAAAAAACTTAGCTTTTCCCCTCATTTTGTGGCATGGACCAAATCCTATTTAGAAGACCGAGAATACAGCGTCATCTTCTGATCTTCAATATCCGACCCCATTAAAGCAACATCTGGTGTCCCTCAGGGTAGTCATCTTGGACCAATCATCTTTATCCTAACGATTAACGACATAAATCTCATTTGAACGAATTGTAATCTTTCTATTTTCGCTGATGACATGAGAATTTCCAGACTCATTTCATTGCCTTCTGACTCCCATTGCCTGCAAGATGACTTAAATAAGTTTTCGGTATGGTGCAAGCAAAACTTTTTGGAGCTTAATGTCAGCAAATGCTAAGCGATAACCTATTCCCGCAAACGTCTACCTCCCTCTCCAAGAAACTACTTCATCTGCGATGAGCCTATTCGTTTCACTACCCAAGAATTGAATTTCGACTCACATATTGACAGCATTATAAATAAAGCTAACTCTGCACTTGGTTTTATCAAACGTTGAAAGAATTTTCCAATCCTTACGTTACAAAGTCCCTGTACATTACTTTTGTAAGGCCTCTTCTCGAATATTGCAGCCAAGTTTGGTCACCCTATAAACTAATCCACATTCAAAGAATAGAAGCAGTCCAACGCAGGCTTATCCGTTTCGCACTTCGAGGTCTACCCCGGGCCGACCCATATGGATTAACCATATGCATACCCTAAAAAAACGTCGTGAAGTCGCTGATGTACTTTTTATCCACCAGTTACTGACTGGAAACATCGAGTGCACGAGAATAACGCAAAATATTGCATTCACTCCCAATCCCCGTAATCTAAGATCTGTCCCGCTCTTCCTGATCCGAACTCACCGCACCAACTACGGTCACTTTGAACCCATATTTAGAATGTTGCGTATAACGAACAACTACGCCGAAGTCTTTGACCTAAATAGCAGCAAACACGAAATAAAAAAAGCACTGCTCAGTATGCCACTCCCTTAACATCTCCCTCGTCCACCATTTCTCCTCGCCCCATTAGGTTAAGAATATCTTTGTTAGTTTTAAGTCTAGCTTTAAGTTTTTGCTTGTTAATAAGCTTAATAAAGTTGTCCGGGGTAGACCCGGGCCAATAATAATAATAATAATAACCCAGTCAGCTTATGCTCGACGCTGCCTCTGGTCGTTTACCTTCAGTTCCTGGGTTGATTGAATTTTGTACGGCCGTGGGCCAAAATTCGCGAAGTTGAGGCCTGTGAAAGGTCAAGTTCCTGGCCGCGACGTAGAATTGACTGTCTCTCGTATGACATACGGGTGTTGTTTGATTGTTTATTGAACCAGTTGATTCAAATTTGTTAGTGGATTCAACATTGTGTGCATCGTAAAAATCACGTAACGCACGGAACGTAGCCCGAACTGAGCACTCATTTGGATAGTAAAATTTAATAACTTGCAGGCGTTGGTCAAACACTGTTATTTTTCCAACATCAATTATTATAACCACCAAATTTAGCAGGTGTAGCTTCTCTAGCATGGCCACTACTCACTGTCAAAGTTCGAGCTCGCCTATTGGGAAACTCGTTATAAGTAAATATTTTCATAATTGTCGGACTTATCTGAGTCAAGTCTCAAGGAGAGGAAATAGATTTCTTGGAGTAACTATTTGAACTCCCTATAACATGTATTATATGTATGTAGTAGGTGTCCTTCTTCTACTCTAGGTGGACTAAGCAGTGTAATCACAGCAGATTAAGTAGACGTTATTAGAATCTGTAGCTGCGAAATCTGTACTAACAGCTTTCTAAGACATCCATACAAGATAGGGAACAACTTTTCAAGCCGAATCATATTGAAGAATTTCTTAAGTACTTTCTACAAATCTGGCCGCCAAACCATTAGACGTTCTCTTTCTATTTTCACAAAACGAAACGCTTACCATTGCAAGTAATGCTACATACTTTTTCCCCACGTATTTGCGAGTCTGAAAAAACGCCAATGCGAAAAGAAGAATTCGTCCCGGATTCATTAATCTGCGCATCGGATTTTGACTTCTGACTTCTTCGGTGATATCGCACAATATTTTTATACAAATGCTTATATATCCGTCCGTCCTCGTCTCCTTTTAAGGTCTGAACGCCATTCATATAAGATGTCTCTGACCTGTGTCGATAGCTTTTCACAGATTGAAAAAGATGAATTGCAGATAATTTATAGCATCATGGTTTTCTTCCATAGTTGTCCGCAAGATTTGAATCGCGACTTGACTCCCACAAAGCCGCATGCCATAAAGTTTTATAATATGTATTGTGTTTTCTCCTGCCCAGAATTCGCTCATATATTGTATTTTGATTTTAACCGACACCAACTTCACTGATCCGTCATTGTTACAGTTTTTCGTGTCGTTTTTGCCTTTATAAAGTAGTTAGGCGTCCGATATTTTCTCTTTATTTTGTTGAATCTTTTGTTTAATTTCAATTATACTCGTATCATATTTGACGCTAATAAATAACGTGTTTCACCTATTGGGAATCTTCTTCTTTTCTTTGATAAACAACTCTGCTCCATTTTTGTGGTTGTTAAATCTCCGCAATGTTTGCACATTGCATTTCTTCTGAAGCCTTTCGCCCGTTTATCTGTCCAAAGTATGCTCTAGCTACTGTTTCTTCTACTTTTGTATGGAATTTCAAGGCCAGTTCTATCGAAATTGGTATTTTCATTTCACTTTGTCCATGCTTGGAGGTTTACGTTTCCCTTTTCGTTCGTTCCACCAAAAAATTTTCTTGTTGTTGCTTGTTTTTGAAAGGCTGGGACGACACTTTTCGTAAATTTTTACTCGAAGTGAACGGTCACTTGGTTAATGACATTTCGGGGCCATTGTGAAAAATATCATAGACCACCTAGAGTTTACCCCTTTCCTTGTTTAGGTTGGGTCAGCTTATCTTATCCGCTCACGCCAGTTTCCTTTGATTTTTAAGCAGTTTCACTGGCCTCTTCGGTGTTAGATGATTAATTGTTCAACCGCGATCAATTAATAATCCTTTCTGCGTAATGTCATCTTATTTCAGCGTAGATGGTAATTTATCCGAGTGTTTTGCTTAAATCAAAACGTATTTAGACTGGTTAAGGCGTATGTATGTGAGTATTTCCTCTCCAGAAGCATACCTTGTTCTGATACCTTCGTATTCGTAGTTCAATTCTTCGACTCGTCTGTTCAAATCCTTTGTCCAATGTGTAGCATTTCTCTTTTCCCATCATTGAGCCGCGTCAAAATACTACTTTATTCGCTAAATTGGTCCCAGATTAGGGCAGTTCCTCCAGATTAGGGCCTACGCGTCAGTGTTGTATAACTAACCGTCCAAGTGAAAACCGTACTGTTGCGAAACAACCAATAATCTTGGATAATGACAGATTTACGTTCGGATCTGTGCATGGATTATTCAGACTTTGAACAGATCGCCCAACGCACAACTACAGAGTTGTAGCGGAGGTACCCCTACGGATATTTCAGGCACCACGACAATGGATATATATTGTCTGGGGGCAATCGCAACAAACCGCCAGAAACTTTGCCGATCAAGTATCCTTCAGCCTTTCATCAAGGCCTTTACAATCAGCATGAAGTGCTGAAGATCAGCTGCATCGATGACAAGAACCAAATAGAAGTGCCGCAACTGATATGCTGGGTTGAACCTAACCAAGTCCACGAAGACCCTGTTATTGCAAAACATAGAAGAACGAGGGCATTTCGTGCGCTTCTCCTGAGGAAAAAGAACAAGCATGAGCTTGATGAGAAATGAGTGATAGGGGAACTGGTGAGGTGCTACTCCAGGAACGAAGTTTTACCGACGGATAAAAGGAATGTGTTAGGGCAACAAGTACCGAACAGAAATCTGCATGCAGAAATGAGCAAAGAAATTTAGTTGTAGATTCGCAGTCTGTGCTGAGCTTAAGTAAAAGTCATTTCTGCCGGCTGTTAAACAGGGAACGACCTAAACTAAGCGAAGTATTCAATTTGGGCGATGAAAAGCAAGATTTCTGTCCGCCGGACCAAAATGAAGTAGACGTAGCAATATCTAAACTAAAGTATAACAAAGTTGTCGAGCTATCATATTGAAAACAGCCAAAGATACCTTGGTAGAGAGCATAATCTAACTCATTTCCAATGGGACTCCACCATCGGTTGTCCAATCCACAAGAACTAAGACTCTCTAAACTGCGCCAAATATAGAAGCATCGTCTCCTTAAAATTGCGTACAAGATCTTGGCTGCCGTATTATGTGTACGTCTGAAACCATTTGTCTGATTGACCGTTGTTAGTGCTGTATTATGCCGGTTATGGCCACTCTTAACCAAACGCCCACACTACGGCAGATCCAAGAGGAAGCTCAAGGAGTTCAGATCGAGATATAAGAGCGAATTCAACGATCTGTACAGCGATTTTGACCTGGTCAAAAAGTGCGCTTTTGTCGGATTAGATGGCTAGTGTGTACATATAGAGCAAATGAATATTAATGCTACCAAAAGTGATAAGCTGGTAGAGAAACACCCCACCTTAGGTCTTTCTGGGATAACTGGAGAAGTTTGTTGGTTGACTCCCAGGTCCACTTCGTACTGTAGTGCCATCTAAGTAATTATGTACGCAACAACTAAACTTCACGCTTTTCGTATGAACAATTGTAGCGACTATCGGATGCATAAAATTTGCATGTATTTCTCAGCTTGACAAGCCTTTTAATATGGAATGCACATAATCTCTGAACTGTACTAAATCAAGTCATGCCACATGAAGTTACCAGCTAAGCTTTGTCCAATCTATCGCTGTGTAAAGAAATACTGAACTGAAGAAAACCCGTATTTGAAGTCCCTAGAACTCGTTTAATTTTGAAAAAAAAAAACTTCACCCCGAGTGGTCTAATGCCCCAAATCGTGGACACTCTGGTCGTATCACCTACACCATCAGTAAAAACACCAAATGACGTTGAATGACTTTTAACACAAAAACTCATTACGAAAAGTCGCCTTAGAACGCAAAACTCATTAAGAATTTCACTGTGTAGTACCCAGAGTCATAATACTCGTACTCCACCCTTCTCTAAAACATCAATGGAAGTTCCCAGCAGCAACCCTATTTCAGATCGATAACCCGAGCCGAAGCACGAAGGCATATTTTACTTCGAAATGCCCCATAAGTGCGCATTACAAACATTTAACTAACAATGCAACATGCAAGCATTCTTCTTCGCTAGCATTCTTCCATGGACTACAGAGAGGAGTAATTATCCTCGAAAAGCAAGACCAACACCAACACCAATACCAAGACACAACCAACCAACCAACATAAGTAACAAAGGGGGAACAAATCGGGAACAAGCTTAATGGTTGAACACTGTTAGCCTGTTTCTTCACTCTTCTTTGCATACCGAGGAGTAGGTTTAGTAGGTACGCCTTAAACTAAAAGCATACTGTGCATGGTATGGCAAGGCACGGCATACGGCATACGGCACACGGCACACTCCAGGCACCCACACGCAGTTCTTTCTCTCGAAGAAGAAACGTCAACCTAAAGGCTGTTTAGTTTGTAACAAACTTCATGAACTCTCAACTTCAACTTCAAATAACCGATTGTACATTTTGCCACAAAAGTTTCTCCTTTGGGGCTCGGGAATAGGTCGGTACACGAGAACTCGGTACTCGGTGGTGGGCCATAGGCCCACTTTTCCTGATGCAGCACAAATTCCATTCGTATTCGTATGTCTTTGCTAAATCACGCAAACATACAGTATGATACGAGTATTTCTGGAAGTCGCTACTGTTCCGTAAGGAATCCGGCTTGGCACCAGAAGAAGATTTATCCTTCGTCTCCACCAGCAGCTGGGGAAAAGTTTTCTTTATCGCTTGACATTTGTCAAAGAAGTCATCGGTGTTTGCACGTTCATTGGGAATACATATGCTCGAGTGAGTTCAAAAGGTGGCGAAGCCAATGAGGTTCTGCTCGGTAACATACCTAACGTCGCGCCATACTTTGTGGGCCCCTTTAATATTACAAAAAAAAGAAAAAAATGAAAAAAAAAAAAAGATTTTGTGTATATGCGAGTTAAATGAGAGATTTTTGGGTTCCCGTAGGAGGAATGAATTGTTAGAGTTTGTCAAAGATATGAAGACATGGGTGACAGTGGGACGAGATGGACGAGCACCAGGACGAAGATGAGGATGACGTTGTCACATGAAAAGTGTTTGGTGAACTTTTTTTTTTATTTTTTTTTATTTTTTTGTGGGTCTGAGTTAAATTAAATGACTTTGATGTGGAACAGGAACGTTGCTTCCTTTTTATTTATTTTTTTTTTTTGAGAGAGAGGAAAGAGGGACTTGTGCGTTTTCGTATTTTATGAGATGAAATTTGTTTAACATGCCTTGTTGGCTCGGAAACTCATTAACTTTGTCTTGCAAGGGGAGTAACCTTGTATTGTGTTGTTTTCGGCAGGGGTATGCAATAATTATAATGAGATAATGTCAGTTTATGTCGCCGTTGAGGTATGGAAAAATTGAGATTAAATTTAGGATTCCTTCAAGATTTTCTTGTCAAATGCAGATTTTGCAAGATTTCAAATCTTTTAAAATTCTACTGATTCTGGGGAAGAGGATCGGTAGTACAGATGTACCAATCATGGCAACTAAGTAGCTGGAATCCTTTGAGCTGGATATACGAGTACTTAGTCAAGTCATAAATACTGGTACACAACTGAACTCACTCATTACGAATGCAACACTGGGCGCATCCATTTCGTATTGATTGCGATTTGACAGTTGACATTTATGCTTCACTGTGTCGTAAAAAGTTTTTGACATTAATTGCTTACAATCATGGAATGGGGCGACATCGAAAATCGTATTGTTGTAGTTGGCCTACTTAGATGCAACATGGAAAAAGGCGATATCTTTAGGATGTTGCGACCGCTTTTTGAGTACCGTGCTGTGAAGTTGTTTGAGGATACTGGTGGAGTACGAGACCGTCAAAGATCCGGCCGTCCGCGCACTGTGAGAACTCCGAAAGCGATCAAAGCCGTGAAGAAACTATGCGAAAACAGAAAATCTTGTCGCGGGAAATGCAAATTTCGCAAAAATCCATATCTCGCATTATCAAAGAAGATTTAGGATTCAGCGCGTACAAGCGACACACTGGATACCTGTTCACGGCCGCATTGAAGGAAAAACGCAAGCGAAGATCGAAAGCGTTACTCAGCCGGTACGCGAAGAACGCTCACAGACAAATTCCGTTTACCGACGAGAAAATCTTCACTGTAGAAGAATCGTTCAATAAGCAGAACGATCGTGTGTATGCTCGGTCATCCAGAGAAGCATCCCAACTCATCCCGAGGGTTCAAAGAGCCCACCATCCCGCGCCTGTAATGGTATTGTGGGGAGTGTGCTACGATGGCGTTAACAAACTCCATTTTTGCGATAAAGGAGTGAAAACATCGGCCAAAGTATATCAATCGACCGTCTTGGAACCCATTGTGAAGTCTCTCAACCAATCAGACTCTGCTCCAACTCACAAAGCAAAAACGACTCAACTGTGGCTCAAAAACAACGTTCCGGACTTCATATCAACGGATGATTGGCCAGCTGGTAGTCCAGACCTAAACCCGTTGGATTACAAGTTTTGATCCGTATTAGAGGGCATGGCTTGCTCTACTCGACACTCAAATATTGAGTCGTTAAAGCGAGCCCTTGTCTGTGCAGTGGACAATTTTCCCATGCATGAAGTGCGTCTCGCAATATACAGGGTGAATACTCGAACTCAAACTTTTTAAAATTCTATAATTTTTTTATTTTTTGATAAATTTTATTGTGCCAAAGCAAAAAATGTTGGAAAATACATCAATTTTCAAATTGTATCATTAGTTTTCAATATGTCCTCCTTTGGCGCGAATAATGGCCTTGAGACGGCCGAAGAAAGCATCGCATGCTGCACGCAAGTGGCTCTGCGGTTTTTTGGCCCATTCCGGACTAAGTGCTTGTTTGAGGTGGTCCAAACTTTGGTACTTTGTAGTGCCAACCTTCGCCTTCAAAATACCCTAGGCAGAGAAATCCAACGGATTTGCATCCGGAGAATTTACAATCCATTGTGTCGAAGAAATGAAGTGGGAACATTGTTTTTTAACCAATCTTGGTTGACGCGCGCTTTGTGAGACGGTGCCGAGTCTTGTTGAAATGTCCATGGTCTCCGACCGAAATTATTGTTTGCCCAAGGCTTCAATACTGCCTCTAAGACAGTTTCACGGTATATGATCGCATTAATTTTGACGCCACGGTCCAAAAATACGAGCGGAGAGCGACCATCGGCGATTATGGCGGCCCAAACCATCACCATCGGTGCTGCCTGCTTTCTGGTGGTCGTCCGAAGGTGTAAATTTTCGAAGGACCTCTCTGGCAAGTAAACTCGGTCATTTTGTTTGTTGACATATTGCTCGATAACAAATGGCGACTCATCGGAAAAAACCAAATTCGGCAACTCACCACTTTCGTGCAAGCGTAGCAACTCCTTCGTTCTTTCGACTCTAACTTTTTTGTGTTGCGATGTAAGATCGTGTGCTTTCTGGAACTTCAATGGCTTGAGCCCAAGCTCATTTTTCAGTATATGTTGCATCCGTTCCAATGATATGTTGAGCTCACGAGCCATTTTTCTTCCACTTCGACGCGGATTTCGCCCAATTCGAGGCTTCACTTTCCGAACCATTTCTGCCGATGTTGCTGTTTTTTATGACCACCTCCATGGCGTTTCGCAATTCTGCCAGTATCATGGTAACGAGCTATGGTTCGAGACACAAATGATTTATTCACGTTGAGGTGCTGAAGGGCTCTAACGATAGTTACTTGTGGTTTTCCAGCCAAATATAAAGCAATCACACTTTCACCTTTGAATTCCATCGCGGATAACAATTTTTCAACACAACTGAGACGCAAATTGTTTAAAAGACTTGTAAATAATAAAATTATCTGTCATGTGTCAAAATTTGAGCTCACTGTCATGAACGGTTTGGAAATAATAGCAGTCTGAAGTTGGTTGCAGTTCGAGTCATTCAGGGTGTATTTTTATATTTGCGGCCCGGGTCAACCCCGGACAGATTTATTAAGGCTTATTGCAAGAATATTCTTAAAACTAACAATTTTCCTTAAAACTAAAGGATGGGAGCGGTTAAAGAAAGGTGGAAATAAGAATGTTCTTATGGGAAGAAGAGGCCTAACAAAGGTTATGTAAAGGGATTTGGTAACATTAGGATTGGAAAACTTCTTAGACCAGCGCTTGATGAAGCCAAGGGGCAGAGTTGGCTAACTCTAAATCACGCAACTCATTCACTGGGAACAGGCAGATTGCAGATTAGATAGCAGCGAGGTTAAGTAGGATGCCGCTTACGGGCATGAGTTATAGCCTGACACTTATTGACATTAAGCTCAAGAAAATTCTTCTGACACCAAGTACAAAATCTGTCTAGATCTTCCTACAGTGGTAGGCAGATATGTATGAATAAACAGAATAAATAATAAGGGACCAAGGTGGCTGCCTTGAGGGACACCAGAGGAGGATTTAATTGGGTCAGAAATCATAGACCTAAATATAACATAGTAATGTCGTTCATTTAAATAGGATTACACCCATATTATAAAGCTTATTTGAAACCCAAGAGCCTTTAATTTTGCAAAGGCTTATATCATGAGAAATTCTATCAAAGGCTTTGCTGAAATCGGTGGCAATCGCGTCAACTTCATTTCCAGATTCTAGTGCACATAAAGTGCCCGATACGAATTCCATTATATTGGTGGTTGTAGATCTACCTTTGAGAAATCCGTGCTGGTTTTGGGAATCAATAGATTTACAATAGAAAAAAGCTTAGGTATGCAGAACAGCCTAGCAATGGGTCGATAGTTGGAAATATCGTCTTTTCGACCTTTTTTATGTTGAGGGAAATAATCCCTGGGTGATAGAAAGCTGAAAGCTGTAAGAGGTTGGGATAGATGTATTTCACATTTCTTTAAAAATATAGGGGGAAGAATCCTCCGTATTTGATGATTAGTGTCATTGCGATGTAGATTTATAGCACATTACTAAAGATGTATCTTCATGACTTTATCTTCAGGGAAAGTAGATCATGAGAGTATCTGTTGCAGTCTTTGAGACCTCTTCTGCGTACTATTTCGTTGTTATACCAAATTTTTAACTTTATTGGCTGGTAACAGTGCCGTGGCTGATCGTAGGATTCGTTCAACTTTGGGGAGTTTTATTTTCCTTCTAAAAGGCCGTCTGGCCTTAGTCTTGAGAGTTTCGTCCAACTGACAATCAGTATTATGCCATCGGCGTTTGCCTGATAGATGATGCAATCTTTCCAGTTCGTCTACGAACAGTCTCCACATTAAAACTGATAGAATTTGTTGATATCCTCTAGTTGTATCTACTCTAATGGGTCCAGATGATGTTTGAGTCTCTGCTGATCCAAATCGCTGTACTTTTGAGGAATCGTATGACGACCTCTTGCCAAAAGCCCCTTCAGTATCAGGGTAGGTGCACAGAACAGTTAAGATCCTTCTTAAACTCTTATCTCGCCTTTTGTCTATTATTTTCGCACACCAGGAATGGCGATGACCAACCTGCATTAAACACGACATTCTTCAGAAGATATCCTCCCAGGAAATGCATCCCAGCGTCACGACGGTATAGGTATATTTAGATACAATCTCTGCAAGACTGAAAAGCGTATCATTTTAAATTTAAATAACGTAAAGCTACTTAAAGCTTGCCCAAAGTGTTGCCCCCTCAAAACGCGATCCCAAGAGCGTAATTCACTTAAAGTCTACAAAGCAGATTCACTTTGTCATTTGAATTAATTTCTCCCAGACTAATCTACAGAGCACAATGTGCGACGGAAACAACAAAATATGGGTCAGAGGAAAATCCCTTTCCCTAGAATCCACTATTAACCGCTCTTCTAGCTCCACATTAATTTCAGTGGGAAATCCTTTGGGCAGTGATATGAATTTTCCATCGTATACTTCTGGAAAAAGATGGAGAAGATAGTAATTTAAATTGGTAGCCGGCCGGAAACAATCACCCCAGTGTATCTGTTGTATCCCTTGCATCGCTGTCGCCTGCCTGGGCTAATTCCACTCAGCATTAAATCCAGGACACAATGGAGGAATTTATTAAGTGTCATGTTGAGTTTTCTAGCGCATCAATTTTTAACGTGATGCCCGCTGTTGTTTCACCTAATCGTTCCTTAGGCTCGGCTATTGTTCTTATTCTGTATCCAGTGCGCCTGTTAATCCGTAATGTACTCGTATCTTTGTAAGAGATACAGAGATACTCGTACGCAACTAAGGACAAAGGATGCGCATCAGTTAGTTTTACATTCACTACTATGTATGAGTACATGATGCTCGTACACGGCAAGTAAGTGTATGCATACATTAAGTCGTTTTGTTGTGCATATGCTTGAAAGCTTATTCGCTGAGTTTACAATTTGCAAGAAACTTCAATTTCATTTGCAGTTGTAGTTGCAGTTGCAGTTGCTGTTGAAGTTTGTTGGAAGGTACTCATATCATGCTGATGACAGACAGGACTTTGTCAGATCTATTTTCATATCTGAACAAAGGATATCTCCTTACTGTCGTTTTCATTTTCCAACAGAATTTGGCCTCAACTTATCCTTTAAATACTCGTACACCATGCCGCCACCCTTATGAGCTTTGATCCAAGCAAGGATTATCATTCTCAAATCCCATTATACAGTGGGATTTTGTGCAGGGAGGTTTATCTGTCTCCTAATTGTCGCCCTATATTCCCGGCCAACTGATTGTAGAGCAAACAGCAAAAAAAAAAAAAAAAAAAAAAAAAAAAATTCCCAGGAATGGAGAATGGAGGACATACTCGTACTCGTTGTGAGTCCGGAAATGAAATCTTGTTATACAGGAAAAATGAAGCAGCCACTTTGTGTAATTAACTCGGTCTATGTCCTTGTGAAATGTAAACTTTAAGCCATCACATAAGTACAGGGTCTCCTCTGCATTAGGTTGAATGTCCTTGCATAATAATTGCTTTTTAAATGCGACTATGTATTCGTATACTTATGTTATATCCCTTTGGGAATGTAGAGTGAAACAAAGACTATGATGGAGAGGCAGGAATATGGATACACACAAACCGAGAGTCTCTTAATTAATGGGCGCTAAGCTGGAAGCTTGTATTAACATTTGAAGTGCGGAAATGTAAAGTGGTTATCCTTATTCAATTTGTGCGTTTGACTGTTGGTCGGGTTGGTTTGTTAGGGTTAGGATGGATAAAATACTTGAAGTGGAAGTGCCATATGGCAATAGCTTGACCTGTTTTGCATTATTTGCATAGATTAAGAAGGAAATAGTAGACGATTGTTTGTTTTGAGATCTACCTATTTCGGTTAAACTAAACAATGGTTTGATAATCCGTTCAGTCCTGGAAGTTGACACAGAGACACTAATTAATTCAGTGTCCTGTATAAGCTCGATCAGCATATGGCTAAAGGAAGAATAATTTTGCGAGAAATGGTCAAGAAATCAGCACCAATTGTGGTGAGACGAAGGAAATACAGCCGTCTGCAATGCAATGACAAGAATGTGACATGTCGAAATCTATCATAAGATATCCTTCTTCTGCTGTTAAGCCTTCGATCATTAGAGTGAATTGCGCCCGAATGCTTTGAACCGACAATCACACTCTTTAAATTTAAGACAACCTATCGACGAGATAAATACGTATTTACTATTCAATTTCTTATCTAGCAGATGTTAGTCCTCCAGTATCCCCTGACAAGGAAAATATAAAAATCCATCCGCATCGAAAAATATTGCCAACAACTGCAAGAGTTTTTCTTCTCAATTTTTTCTCTACTTTAATTCTCCAAACGTCTGTATACTCGTATGTATGTATATGGACATGCGGATTTGGCAAATTCAATGTAAAGTCCTTAGAAAAACTTGAAACCACTTGTGTATCGTTATCCAGAAGACTAAATCTCATATTTCGACGAGTGCAACGAATTTAAGGTCTTGGTCTCAAGTTTTTCAAACTCTTTTTCTTCGCAAATTCCACTATCCTTCGCAATTTTTCAGGATGTAATGATATGAAATTGTAAAATTACATCCTGAATTCGTATACAACTGCAAGTCCATGGGATAGAGCAGAAGTTCCAATTCGTCTCGTTTCGTCCTTCTGTCAAATAATTGAAGGTATCTTCTCTCGTGCCCCGTACATGTCAAGTTGTAGTCCTTTTTTCACGTTTTTACGATGCCGGATTCTCCTTTTTCTTTCCTTTTTTTTTACACTTATTTTTACGTTGCAATAATTTCTGTGAAATGTCATCCTTTTGTGTCATGTTTTTTTATTTTGCTTATTTTTTTTATTTTTTTGGTTTTGGTGGATGCGCAATTGTGTCGGCATCTCTACGTTTTATTGTTGTAGGTATTTCTTCAGTGTGTCGTCAGATGATGCTGTTTTTTCATCATTTCGATTGTCCTTTTCTTGGGTGTGACCTCGATTTGTCTGTGGTTTTAACTTCCATCCTTTTTTCTTTGGTTTTTTTGTCTAACATGTGACCTAGATCATAAAATTGTAGCTCGCAGCGGAATGAGGATTGAAGTGGAAAAGACACATTAAAGCAAAGGTGATTGCTTTCAGATGTTTAAGTGAGGGGATTCTCTTAAACCCTGAACCCACTGACTGAATAAATATCTGCTCCATTTGAGAGGGATTAAGTTCATTTGCAAAGAAGGAAGGTTTAAAAATCGTTATGCTTTGAGTGAAAGTTTGGAAATGGGTAGGAATATTCATAGAGATTTCGAGCATGCAGGTTTCAGTTCATTGCTTCCACTATCGCTCGAAAGCTACTTTATTGTCAACCAAATATAAGGGGTCTTTGTATCCTTTGTACACATGCTACTCCGTGTCTATTAAGCAGATGCTTGGTGACAAAATCATGCTGCGAGCAGTATCACGAAAAGTCGGCGTATGCCTAAAGCACCGTGCTCTCTACAGGCTACGTATAAGTGGCTTCCAATTCGCCGCATCTGACTGTGCTGACTAAAGTTTCTTCATAGCGAAGGACTTAGTCAACTTCATGTTCATTAAGTATCTACTTGGCGACGAAACCGTGTTGGGATCATGTACTGAAACTCCTTGAAAATAGCTCCCAGCTTCTTGATTTTTTTGTATGCAAACTCAAAATATATGGCCCCATGGCGCAATTCATCAATTTAGTGGAAATATGCCGCCGGATAGAGTGTTCTTGTTCTATAATCTCTCCTCGCTGCTGTAGTATTTACATGCAACGGTACAATGATTTAATTTGCCGACTACCACGCATGAGAGTTTGGGTTCAATTGAGAGCCAATATACTGAAAAACAGAAAAAAATCATTCAATCATCAAACGCCATGTTGCAGGGCCTTTTCCTTGAATAGTCGGATCCTGTATAAGACGGCGGCTGAAAAATGACTAAAATCCACATTTGGTAGTGATAGACATCTGTATGTTCTAAACTTAAATCCAATCAAGGTGCTGGTCTTCCGGGCCGAGGCTGGAAGTGCCTTCGCGAAGAGCGTACTATATTTCCAAATATGGTCAGAAGATTATATGCCTATACCTAATGGAAGGAATCTCGACATCCCCCCCACCCCTCCAACTTTCATTTTTTCATAACTCTTCTTTCCAGTCCACTCCTCCCACAACTCTCTCATCCTACGATTTTCATAGAGCAAATTTTCACAAAATCAGTGACTATCTTAGCAGATCCCCCTTTAACTTTCACAACCTAAGTGTAAATGATGCCTTATCCATTTTTTTATAGAGAAATATTTAATTCTTTTAGCCTTTACATTCCGTTTTCCCGCCTTAGTCCTCCCTGGAGGACTAGTTTCGTTCCTTACGAAACAAGAGAAACAAGTTATGGGCTGTTTTCCTGCGTACCAGATCCTATTCCGACTATTCCAACTATCTTGGTGCTCATCTTCATTTCACCGAACTTTATGATTCCCTTTACCAGCGTTACCTTAATAATGCGCAAGTCAACCTTATAAATGACCCTAAGTCCTTTTACCAATTTGTTAACTACAAAAGAAAGTCCGATGGTTACCCTCCTGCCCTCTCTTTCAACAACAAGTCATCAACCGATCCACTCACCATTGCCAACCTATTTACCAGCTTTTTTAAATAGTCCTTCGCCAACGATTCCTTTGTACCAGATCCATCCTATTTTCGTTACCTACTGAACTTCTCCAATGGCCCACTACTCTCTCACATCTTGGACCCCTCCTATATCGAATATAAATTACACCAACTCAATGACGAATTTACACCCGGTCCAGATGGCCTCCCTGCCATATTTCTTAAAAAATTTTCTTCGTCTCTTTCCCTTGCCCTTTCTGATCTCTTTCGTCTATCCCTTTCACAAGGTGAATTTCCTCAGGTTTGGAAAACCTGCTTCATTACCTCGATCCACAAAAAAAAGATCAAAGAACGAAATAACAAACTATCGCCCAATCGCTAAACTCTCCCATATACCCAAACTCCTCGAAAGTATTTTGTATGAAGCTCTAAGCTTCCAATGCAAATCATTTATTTCCCCTAGACAACATGGCTTCCTAAAGGGTAGGTCAACCACCACAAATCTCGTTGAATTCGTATCCTTTGCCATCTCTGCGCTAGAGAACGGTAACGAAGTCGATGTAGTTGGAACCGATTTTAGCAAAACCTTCGATAAAATCTCTCATCGATTGATACTCTTCAAATTGTCTGCCCTCGGCTTTGAACCCATACTGTTAAAATGGACATCCTCTTACCTCAAAAACCGATTTTACAGTGTTCGCTTTAGGTCAGCCCACTCGGCTCCATTTTTGGCCACTCCTGGAGTTCCTCAAGGCAGCCATCTCAGTCCCCTTCTTTTTATATTAACCATAAATGATCTCGATAGGATCATCAAACACTCGTTCGTCTCCCTTTACGCCGACGATACCAAATTTTTCAAAACCATTCCCTCTCCTCATGACTCCTTCCTTCTTCAACAAGACCTTGATAGTTTTTCGATCTGGTGCCTCAAAAATTGTTCGGAACTTAATATCGCCAAATGCCAATCCATCACCTTTTCACATAAGCGGCACCAATCTCCTCCCCGACTCTACCTTCTCAACAACTAACCTATCTCCTCCGTTGAATCTCTTCGCGACCTCGGCATTTTGTGTGATAGGGAGCTCAACTTTCGTTTACATATGGATGGAATGATCCTTAAAGCGAACTCTACACTAGGTTTTGTAAAACGATGGCCCAAGGAATTCACCAACCCATACCAGGTCCCTCTATATTACCTTTGTTCGCCGCCTCCTAGAGTACGCCAGTCAAGTATGGTCCCCATATCGCGTTCATATCTCGAGAATCGAAAGCATCCAGCACCGTTTTTTCGATTTGTTCTTCGAGGTTTGCCCTGGGATGATCCTTTTACTCTGCCCCCCTATTAAAACCGTCTCAACCTTATTAACCTAAACACCCTTGAGGAACGCAAAGATGCAGCCGACTTTCTCTTCATTCATCGACTCCTTTCAGGTCACGTTGAATGCGCGTCCTTTCACAACTCTATTTTCCTCAACACTAACCCTCGTAATCTACGTACCCCACGTCTCTTCTATCTCCCAACCCACCACACCTCGTATGGCGCGAACGAACCAATCTCCCGTATGCTACGAACAATTAATTCAAACGCTAGCGTCTTTGACTTCCACCGCACCACTTCCTACCCCAAATCCGTTCTCCTTCACCACTCTAACCAACCTTAGTTTTAAATTTTAGTTTAAGTTTAATTTTAAGTTATAGCTTGTATTAAGCCGAATAAATGGAGGAGATCCCTTCAACTGCGTCAACTATAGAGGTATAGGTCTCCTCAACATCGCATACAAGATTTTATCTGCCATATTGTGTGAATGTCTGAAAACCTTCGTCAACAACTTGATTGGACCCTATCGGTGTGGTTTCGGTCCAGAAAGGTCCATAATCGACTAAATGTCAAGGTCGGAAACGACTTAACCTGATACTTCGCAATCTTTCAAAAGTCTGTACAACTACTAGCGTGCGCCAATGATGTTGAAATAATTGGAAGGACTCAGCGGGCTGTCATCGGTGCCATGTATAAATAGAAGAAGAGACAGACAACATCAGCGAATTGAACAGGATGTCTCAGTGGACAGCTATAAGTTTGAGGTAGTAAGACCTTTGTCTACCTGCTATCAGTTCTGCCTACAACACCAAGTAGAAAGAAAACGAAGAATAACCCTTGCCAATCGGTGTTTGTTTGGGTTAAGAAGGCAGTTGAGTAGTGAGGCCCTATCCCGAAGAGCTAATACCTTAGTCATCCCAGTCCTATTATATGGCGCTGAAGCAAGGATTCTATTGAAAACGGATCAAGATATCCTCGGTCATTTTGAGAGAAAAATTTGATGGGCTTTGGAGAAAGAGATTCAAAAATATGTAGAGCGATTGAACACCAATGCTCCGGCCCTCAGAGACTTCTAATCTAATCCGGAAAGACAACTCAGTAGAGGAAGACTTTACCTAGGTAGCTCGCACAAGTAGAATGGGACCTTAACTGATTTGAAGTGCTCACGGAGGAAGTTAGCATGCATCTAGCACAACGAAACTGGAGGGACTTGTTTGTTGAGTTCTAGGTCCACCCCGAACGTTAGTGCCACCTAAGTTAGTAAGAAACACATCTGTGCAAGACTCTTAGCACTTTAGCGATAGGAGGCGTATTTATGGTTGCTGATACCTGGACCTTAGACAAAATTTAGACCTCTAAGCGAAGCCATCTAAGTTATCAGACATCACAATAAGCCCGGGCATATGTAGGGCCTTGTTTTTTTACGATTTTTTACATGACGACTGCATATTGTTGGTAGCGTGGCGCTTTTTTTTGTGTTTTTTTTTTGTTTGTTGGAACAGAACCCTCAGGCAAGGAATTAGTCCTGTGTTCTCCTTCAATGCTCCTTTTACTGAAATTTCTCAGTCTTTCGTAGAAGGATGAGTAAACGTTTCAGTAATAAAGTGGCTATAGTACCAGCGTCCACCACATCAGCGCCGATTATCTGTAGCTTGATGCGAGCGTAGGCCGAATGTTCATAGAGGTAGTGCTCCGCGATGTCGTCATATTTTTCACAGCAAGCGTCGCAGGATGTTTTCGTACTTACAAGGGTTGTCCGAAAAGTTTCTGACCGAACAATGATACAAGACATTTTTTCTCAAAATTTTTTTTTATTTTTCTGCATAGTCTCCTTGTAACTCTACACACTTCTCCCAGCGATGCTCCCAACTCTGTAACCCGTCCAAATAGTACTTGGCGTTTTTCTCTGCAAAATAATTGTTCGCGAAGGTGATTGCCTCCTCATTTGATGAAAATCTCTGTCCTCCGAGCGCAGTTTTTAGATGAGGGAACAAAAAGAAGTCGCATGGGGCTAGATCTGGTGAATAAGGCGGATGGTCAAGCCGTTCAAACCGTAATTCATGGATTTTCGCTATGGCAACCGCTGAGGAGTGAGACGGCGCTTGGTGAAACAGGATATTCTTTTTCTGCAAATGTATCCGTTTTCCGCAATTTGTGCCTTCAGCTTGGCAAGTGATGATGCGTAGTATGCTCCTGTAATGATTTTTCCGTTTTGAAGATAATCGATTAAGATAACTCCTTTACTATCCCAAAAAAAAACAGTCGCCATCACTTTCCCAGCCGAAAAAAACAATTTTTGCTTTTTTTGGAGCCGGCTCGTCCTTTGCAGTCCACTGTTTTGACTGAATTTTTGTTTCGGGCGTATAATGGTGTATCCAAGTTTCATCTACAGCAATTAATCGGCGCCAAAACTCGGATTTATTGCGTCTAAATTGCGCCAACAGAGCGTTGGAAATGTTCATTCGAACACGTTTTTGGTCTAACGTCAGCAAACGCGGCACACAACGCGCGGACAGCTTTCTCATGCCTAAATCTTGATTTAATATGTAACAAACACGTTCTTTGGACATTTTCATAACCTCTACTATCTCTCTCACTTTAATTTGGCGGTCGTTTAACACCTTTTGGTGAACTTTAGCAATGTTATCGTTAGTGGTTTCAGTTCATCATCTCCCAAGCTCTTACGGTCACGTTTAAATTCAGCTGCCCAAAATTTCACTGTGGTAAATGATGGTGCAGAGTCCCCATACACAGAGTCCAACTCATTTTTGATTTGCGTAGGCGTATTGCCTTCCAAAAACAAGAATTTAATAACAGCTCGATACTCAATTTTTTGCATTTTCACAAGAAACACTCACATCGACTCACTCAAACAACTGTCAACAAAAAACTGCGCGTCCGAAATGACTGAAACTGCGGTAAGTAACTGTCAAAAGATGCACAACTAGAATTCACTAGCTTTTATTGACGAGTGCCCCTATCTTTACGTTGCGGTCAGAAACTTTTCAGACAACCCTCGTATTCTTCACAATATAAATCATTGCCATTACGATTGTATCTATTTTCGTTTGGAAGACAGACCGACGTTCCCCTAGCAAGGAGTGAGATCGAAGGTTTTGGTCCTTCAGAAGGGCACCAGTGCCGCTTTCTAAATTGTTTTCGGAGCCACCCATGGGGAGCCGACTACATTCATTTCCTGACTTAAATTCTGGCTGAAACCATGCCTGGGCACAGGGAGAATCCATTTCGTGTTTTTTCAGCAACGGGAGCTCTGGTGTCATTTAATTGGACGGCAAGTCCATAAGACCAGAGACAAAAGACAGTTGGCGCGTAAGGTCATCAAAACTCGAGTGCGTGTTGTACCGAAGACCACTTTTTTTTTGAAACAGGAGATGGCTCTGAGAGTGCAGCCCATGATATGAATATCAATGTAAGAGCGCTTTAATCACTGAAGTTTAATGTTTTTACCATTTCTTTAAGATTAACAAATTGCGGTTAATAGAAATTTGTTCAGCTAGTTGTAAAAGATTATATCCCTCTATTGAGCATCATATTCGGCCCTCACAAACACAGGCTCTTTCTAGAGCGGTTTTCGTAGCACTTCTTGGTCTAGCCCCTGTTTTTTAGCATAATGCAAAATGGTTATGGGTTTATTTATGTACACTATTCTGTCAGAAATCCCTACAGAAAAAATGCTGGTGCTGTCAAGAAGGCTAATCAGATCCTGAATTTTTGGAAATCCTTCAGTGGCTGAAAATGCCCAGAGCTGCGTTATTGTGACGCGAGAAAACAATCAATACTATTCCGTCTTACTTAACCATTTACAGTCCAAGTAAAATGGCCACACCATACAGTGTATTTGAAGATAGTGAAGTTGCCGCTGATGGATCAACCAGACTGGCTTAACTCTTGCTCAAATTGGATTTTGTGTGGAAGCATCTGCAATTCGATTCTTAAAAGTCTACAAAATAATCTGCGGAACATATCGAAGGGATCAAATCGGCTTCGTTTCGTGTCGATGTTTCTGGACTGCGCTCAACACTTGCAAGAATCCTTTTAACTTCCGTTTCAGTTTGGAGTCAATGCGGAGGAAGATAAGTTAGAGCTCTCTGTCGATTAAATCGTACCACCAGCTCTCGAATCATGCTCATATGGGATGGGTTCCCCAAGTGAAAGAGAAATCGGTCAGTGAATTTTCGACACTCGGTAGTTGAGATATAACCTGTAGGTAGCTTCCGGCCGAAGAATTTTCCCCTCAGAAATCAAGAGTTTTGATAATTTTCATAGTTTTCCCTGGTTAATGAGTCCCGTTCTGACTCATATTAAACCCTCGTTACGCTGTTCGTAAGCCTTCCATGTTCTTCGCTTAGTTTTGAAGTAACCGGCTTTATAAGTTTTTGCCACTAGTACTGATATTTATAACATGGGATATGAAATTGGTGGGTTTCATTAACGCCTTCCAATTCCATCGGGGGAAAAAACCTTGCTGTGACATTAGGTCTGCATAGTCACCTCAAATCGATGACTTGTCTTACTATTGTTACAAAGAAACCATATTTAGCCTAGAACTTTTTTGTCCTGCATCCTCGAATGAAACACCTTTCGAAGCTCATTAGTATGTCCAAAATAGTGGCCTCTTCTGTGACGAATAACTCTGATTATGAGGCGATTTTTTGTATTTTGTCAAGCCCTGGTGAGGTTTTACATTCAAACTGGATTGACGCCAGTTTCGCACTCGTTTTCATATAGGATAGCCTTCAGTATCATCTCTCAATGTCAATCTCTGTGACAACCTTCATGTGGTTTCTTATTATTTTTTTATTTGATGAATATCTTTCCCATGCATCCAATTTATGTAAGACTGCACGCTCCTTTCTCAGAACATTTCGAAGAGGATGTTCTAAAAACGTCAGAGGAAATTATCATCAGGCTGACAAAAGGATCATGGTTTATCGAAAATTGCAATTTCACAGTAAGAAAGCTAATTAAAAACGAACAAAAGACGCCTATCTTTCCCTTCAGATATACATCAAAGACCTACATATGCGATTATGAGTACTCGTACTTGTCCTCATAGTTGTAGTCAACTCTTATCCAATAGTCGTAGTCGCAGTTATCCTTGTGAGATATAGAAAAAAAAAAAAAATATGACCACCCGTTTGGAAACAGTCTGTCGGTTGAACTCGAAAAGTCATACCTTGAGGGAACGTGCAACATGACTCATGCCAGCATGAAGCTTGTAGAATCTTATTTTTCCTTCTTTCTATGTATGTGTGTGGAGAAGCAAATTTGTTCGACGCTCACCCTTTATTATCCCCTAAATGTGGGGTAGCTAAAGTCAAATGACAAAAGTAAAACCCCCAAGCAGACATGTTGTCGTCTTTAAAGCAATTTAATTTCCTCAGATATACGATTCTCGGTTCTTTCGTCTCTCTAGACTGTCGTCGCGCCATTTCGACGGTATTTACGATGATGACATTATCGGAGTGTGCTGCTTCAAACTTCGATCATCCCCCAAAAGTCCAAAAACGACGACGCGCAATAAACATACTCGTACTAACCAACCAACCGACCGACCATCCATTCAAAAGCTTTGTCCAACTCTCAGTCATATGGAGAAGGTTAGGTAGGGGAGGTGGGTGGCTTAGATGGGTGGTGAAGTCTGCCAGTTACACAAATCCGCGCTGATGTCATCTATTTTTTGGCAAAGCACGTATCCGTCTGTATGATCTCATTTGTTTGCCTCCACGAATACTGGTGGCGTATTGATTCTACGTAACGGTGGAAACATTTATTCACCAGTGTGGGTAGTAATATAGTAGTCAGTGGTATTGCAGGAGACAGAGAAGAAAGGCGATCGTCTTCACAAAAAAAAAAAAAAAAACAACCAAACCTACTCGTATCCGGACTGAAAACGAAGCTGAAACTAGCCGCCCAGCTCAGGGGGTGGAAATGGCAAGTCGTTTTAGGAAAATTTAAATTGAGTGCTAGTGTCAGAAGTTTGCTTAGCATGACTCATGTACATATCCGTATCCGTATCCGTATCCATATCCATATCTATTGCATCAAAGAATGTGATGTACGATGCTGATTCTTTATCTTTCTTGATATGTAACATATACTCGTAGTGTACAGTAGATGTGAGTGTGCTTTTGTGTGGAAGGAAGGAAGGTCAGGTTAGATTTATATTTTTAGCTGACTTGGGCAAATTTTTTATTTTTTTTTTTGTTATTCCTGCCCACAAGAAGACAAAGGAAAAAATGTTGGTTCTTTTGCTTCAGCTTCTTTTGGTTCTCTCCAGCCCCAAGGGATTTCGAGAACATTTATGAATTTCAATTGAAACTATTGAATAGGGATTCTCTAACGAAAACTAAGGGGATTTATGCGTGAATAAATCGGAATATGACGAGAAGATAAATGTATTTTGAGGATATCGTTTAAGTTGAATGTAAGAGTATGTATGTCTATTGTCGTAGATGTTGTAAGATCATTTAAATAAGCGATTTGAACTCAATCTCATATGTATTTTTTGGTTGGACATAATTTTGTTTTAATTGTTTATAAGTTCCAATCTATACACATACATATAGCGCAGTGTCCACGAGTTTATTTGAATTTATTTTCGGCATATCAGTTCGCCCTCAAATTGCCTTTAGCTGCAGCCTCCGTTGTAACCGATTCAATACTTTTTCTTCAAACTCTTTTCTTTCTTCCTTCGTGGCGCTACAGTCCGGAGTGTGGATCTGGGTCTTAACCAACTGGTCTTTCCAATCTTGCGCTAATCACCAACAGTTTACGGACACCAAATTAGCTGAGGCTCTTTTCAGCTGTTAAATCTTCTTCGCCGAGTGCCGTTTATGCAGACAAGACCGAAAATCACTTTTCTCCAGAAGCAACCAAGGGCATTTTTACCCGCCGTCTATGCTTCCACCCCACGCAGTAGGACGGAAGATTAGGAATCTTAAACAGTGCTTCGTTCGTTGTTTGAGAGGGACTAAGTGCTCAGTTGCTTTCTTAGACCAAAGAAATTTAAGTTTCACATTGTGGCGTGCTGTCCGAGGAATTGAGTGTGCTTACTTGTCGACAGCATATCTTGATCAAAAAGTTCCCGCACCACACCATCGTGAGGTGTTCCGATTTGAGTTCTGTTTTTTTTTTTGTTAAGTTGGCATATCTGTTGTTAACATTCCCTCGAAATCTTAGCGCCATAGCTTGACATTTGCAAAAGTTACGTAGTCAAGAGTACATCTATCTTTGTGGGTGTTGGCGGTTTATTTTGCAATTTTAGAAATGGATTTAAATTTGCAACAACGAACTTGTATTAAATTTTGCGTAAAAAACGGATTTAATGGTGCGCGAACGTTGGAAATGTTGAAAAAGTGTTTCGGCAAACATTCTCTAAAGAAAACGGTCGTTTACCAGTGGCACAAGCGGTTCAAAAGTGGTCGTGGGTCAATCGGATATGATGAACGCAGTGGCAGACCATCGACATCGAAAACCGACGAAAACATTGATGAAGTAAAAGAAATGTTGGTCAATAACCGTAAATTAACCATCAGAGAGATAGCGGAGGACTTGAACATTGCCTATGGATCCGTCCAAGACATTTTGGTTAATGATTTGGGTTTCCGTCGTGTAGCAGCAAAGTTGGTGCCAAAAGACCTCAATTTCATGCAAAAAAGAGACCGTGTTGACGCCGAAAAAGAGATGATTTGCCAGGTTGAATCCGATCCCACATTCATCAAAAGGATCATTACTGGAGACGAGACGTGGGTTTATGAGTACGACACGCAATCCAGGCATCAGGCAAGTGAATGGCGTTCACCAAATGAGCCGAGACCAAAAAAACCACGTCGTTTTCAGTCAAAAAAGAAGGCAATGCTCACGGTTTTCATGGATTACAACGGTGTAGTGCATCATGAATTTTTGCCAGAAGGCCAGACAGTAAACATTACGAGTATGTGGGCGTTATGAGACGTTTGCGTGAAGCAATTCGCCGAAAGAGACCAGAATTGTGGGCAGAAAACTCGTGGTTTTTGCACGATGATAACGTACCGTCGCGCAGTGCCATCATTATTCGTAATTTTTTGACGAAAAATGCAACAGACACCATCCAACAGCCACCGAATTCACCTGATTTGGCTCCCTGTGAATTCTTTCTGTTCAATCGAGTTGAGAAACCACTACGGGGAACGCGTTTCAGCAGCCGAGAGGAAGTAATGGAAAAATCGCAGGAAGCACCGATGGACATACCGAAAACCGAATATAAAAAATGTTTCGAGGATTGGATCAAGCACTGGCAGGAGTGTGTTGCAGTCAATAGCGATTACTTTAAATTGGAAAATATAGATTTAGGTGAATAAACTTGTATTTGTAATTTTCTGAGTACATTCCGGGAACTTTTTGATGGTATACTCGCATTTCGTTTCAATGCTCACAAGCGCATCAGTGACTGTTTGTAAATTCCTTCTAAAAATGCCATGACAAGACATAATCCGATCCTCTAAGCTAAGGTGTCGAGGTCAATGTACTCATAATGCCCCGTAGTGTCATTACCGACTTTTATGGAGCAGCGAGTTTTGGCCATTATTATTCTACGCAGATTACTTGCTATATGCTATACTATGCTGTCTTTTTGGTGCTGATTTGGTGTTCTTGAGTTGTTTCCAAGATCTTCCATATGGTGAATGTCTGGTCGATGGTCTACTTATTAATCCTACAATCATATTGATAAGGATCCAATTTGTGGATCCCATCCCAAAAGAACTGCGCCGGCTTGGCAGCCAAGAATGAATCAAGCCAATTTTTGATAATCTGCTCTGATGTGAACCGTATTTCAGTGAGGGCGTTCTGCATCGACCGGAACAAATGGTAGTCAGAAGGGGCCCATCCACTGTTTTCCAAATAGTTCTTAACCGGAATAGCAACGTGGGGCCGAGCGTTGTCATGATGGAAAATTATTGCCTCGTGTCTGGTCGCATATTCCGGGCGTTTTTGGGCCACTGCTCTCTTCAAACGGATTAATTGTGTTCGGTAGCGTTGTCCATTGGTGGTTTCACCCGGTTTTAGCAGCTCATAATACAGCACACCCATCTGATGTATGTTGGAAAGATAACTAAATTCCTGTTATTATGCAAAGTGCATTGATTCCTTAGATAACCACTTTTTATAAAAAATATTTTTAACACTTTATAAAAGTAAGATGCTATGCTCGCATCGTCTTTTTTTCCAAAAAATTCATAGAATATGTTTTTGGCTAATAATCAGAGGTTATATCTTATTGTCATAAGTACCGCCCCAACAAACCAATCCATACTGCAACTTTGATTGCACTAAGCCATAGTAGACCGTTTCTAACAGATTGCAAGAGCAAAAAACTCTTAGATGATATATAGTATTGTAGTATATAAATAGTTGTTAGAAGATACTTTTTTAGTGAAGAAGTAGGTAAACCCCAGTTCACTTTATCGTCAAAGTGTAAACCCAGGTACTTAAAATCACAAAGCACTTGGATGAGCAACTAGGATCATCGCTATTGTTATTTGATCAAGTATTTATAGGACAAACATCAGTATTCACACATACGTTAGTACAATCTGTACTGTGGAAGATCAAATCAGGCGAATGTAGATCCAATGCAAGTAAGTTTAAAAACATAATCTTCGTTTTATCCCCTATTGCTAGCTTGTGCATACCAAATCAACGCCTTAAGACTTCTAAGTCATGTTTTACATCAGCAACCAAGTCTAAAATGGAATTATTGGAGTATGTACAAGCTATATCGTCTGCAAAACCAGTTTGTGTGCCCTTCAAATTTTGACTAAATATAAAATTAATAAATATTAGGAATAAATGGGGCCAAGAACGGATTCCTGTGTCACACCAACTTGAATATCAAGGCATTCGCTAAAATGGTCTCCTATCTTAGCCATTTGCCTACTGTCCTTGAGATATGATACAAACCAATTCAGTATAAACCCTCTAAAGCCTGCCATTTCTAACTTTATTAGTAAGAGCTCATGGTCCACAGTGTCAAATGCCTTGGTAATGTCTATAAATAGCGAAGCGGTCATTTTTTTGCTATCCAAACTATTTTAAACTAGACTGCAAAAGTTTAAGAGCGCCGCGTACTCCGTTGATTTACCCGCTCTAAAGCCACATTGATTTATGCTAAAAAAAAGAATTTTTCTCCAGGAAGGTAATATAGTAATTCTACTTTTTACTACTTTCTCAAAATTTTTTGAAAAAACAGAGAGAAGAGAGATTGGTCGGAAATTTGTGAGTTTTGATCTATCTCCCTTTTTTGAAAATTGGTATAACCTCAGTAACTTTAAGGTTGTTAGGAAAGATTCCGTGGAATATATTGGGTCTACAAGTAAGTTTCCAGCGTTTGTCAGAGATGGCGCCACCAGTGGATCCCGGGCAGAAATGTCAGACCCCATGTGTTTTATTTGTAGGTTTTGTATCTGTCAACAACTTTGCAGCGTTATATTTGAGCAGTTCTATCGGTGTCGTACATTTTATCGAGCAAAATCATGGCAAGTTTCCAGCCAAATAATCGTCATTTGCGGGAAGCGCTGCTTTTATTCTTTAATATGAAGAAAAGTGCGGCTGAGGCCTATCGTTTGCTTTCGGAAACTTATGGGGCGGAATGTATTGGTGAATCGACGTACCGCGAGTGGTTCAAACGGTTCAAAATTGGTGATTTTGGAGTTGAAGACAAAGATGGCCCCGGAAAGCCGAAAAGTTTTGAAGACGAGAAATTGGACGCTTTACTGGATGAGGATCCGTGTCAGATTCTAGAAGAACTTGCTGCATCATTGGGCGTCACGCAACAAGCCGTTTCCCTGCGCCTAAAAGCATTGGGATTCATTCTAAACGTTGGAAACTGGGTGCCGTACGAATTGAAGCCAAGAGACGTCGAACGGCGATTTTGCATGTCCGAAATGTTACTGCAGCGGTATAAAAATAAATCATTTTTGCATCGTATTGTCACTGGTGATGAGAAATGGATTTATTATGATAATCCTAAACGCAGAAAATCGTATACAAAGCCCGGCGAGCCCGCCCAATCGACGCCGAAACGAAATATTCACGTGAATAAGATCATGCTCTGCATATGGTGGGATCAAAAGGGTGTCGTATACTACGAACTGCTTCCGAGTGGTGAAACCATCAAAGGACCATTATATCGAACCCAACTAATTCGTTTGAAGCGGGCATTAAAAGAAAAACGGCCAGAATATGAGACCAGGCATGAGTCCGTCATTTTTCATCACGACAACGCTCGGCCACATGTTGCGGTTTCGGTGAAAAACTATTTGGAAAATAGTGGATGGGAAATTCTGCCTCACCCGCTTTACAGTCCAGACTTGGCACCATCTAACTACCACTTGTTTCGTTCGATGCAGAACGCTCTTACGGGAATACGCTTCAGCTCAGTAGAGGAAATCAAAAATTGGCTCGATACGTTCTTGGGCTCGAAAGACGAGAAATTTGTTTGGTCCGGAATTCATAAATTGCCAGAAAGATGGGGGAAAGTTGTAGCTTCCGATGGACGATACTTTGAATAAAGCATTGTAACTATGTTTTCATAATAAAACTTCAAATTTCGGAAAAAAAAGACGCTGGAAACTTACTTGTAGACCCAATACTTTCGTTATAAATGTGAGGTAAAACGTCAACAATATTTAACGCAATCTTCTTAATAAATGCACTCGAATAACTTTTACGAGTAGATAAATTTGATTTATTCAACAATTGTCAGTTTTAAGCAATTCAAGAGATGAAATAGGTTCAAAGAAAAAACTGGTTTTCTATGTCAAAACATCTTTGTAGTCAAGAGTTGGGAGTATTTTTTAAAACCGGCATCAGCCAAGGTATTGGTAGCAACACTCGTAAAAGATACATTAAAAGCATTAGCTATTTCAGAAAAATTTTCAATGACTGTAACATGCACCTGAAGATGCATTTTTATTGAAGAGCTGATTTATTAAGACCCATTTCTGTTTTAAATTTCCATTACCCCTATGAAATTTATTGACATAGTACTTTTCTTTAAATAAAAGAGTTTCGATTTCAACTTCATTGGAAATCTTTGCATAAACTTTTCTAACATTAGGAGGTTTTTTCTATTTTAAACGGAGTTTGTTTTTGGTTTTAATTTTTTTAAGTAAGCAGTTTGACATCCATGGCTTTAATCTCTTGGGATTGGTCGTACTGCTCCCTATGGGAGATGAGCACAAGTCAACATGACCTTTCAAAACAGATAGAAATAAATCAAAGGCTACAGAGGGATTAGATTCACCGTAAATATCTATCCAATTTTCATATAGCAAGCGGGTATTTAATTCCTCAAAATCTATTCTATTTACTGGTTTAGACTCACTACAGTTATTGCTAGGTCTAGTATGAGTACGTCCAAATTTAAAGCAGATACATGTCATACAGTGATCGGAGATTCTGAAATCAGAGATAGTACTAATCAAAGATAAATTAGCATTGCGACTGAGTCTCGCATAAATATGATCAATACAAGTTTGAGAATTATCAATAATTCTAGTTGGCTCCTTTATGCAAGACTTCAATTACTGAATCACATACGAGGGGCGTTCAAACTATTCTCGGTATCGGGGTGAAGCTGTGGTTGTATATATAAATTGACTTATTTATCAAGTAATACTATTATTTTAGTGCATTCATGTAAAATTTCATATAAATGTGATTATTAATTCGCGTTTTATCTCTAGTTAAACAGAATCATAATGGCAACTGAGGCGATGATGGTGAAAATTGAGCATCGCACTGTAATTAAATTTCTCACTAAGCAAGGAAAAAGTCAAAAAACTATTCATGAAGAGATGGTGGCTGTTTACCAGGGTTCCGCACCTTCATTATCAACTGTGCAAAAGTGGTCAAGTGAGTTCAAGAGAGGCAGAGAGAGCATTGCGGACGACCCCCGCTCCAGCGCCCCGGCTACTGCTTGTACGGGAGAAAGCATCAAAGAAGTCGAAAAACTTGTTCTTGAGGATGCCCGAATAAAGGTGAAAATGATGGCAGAGATCAAGCTTTCAATTGGTACCATTCACACCATTCTTCATGACCATCTTAACCTTTCAAAGGTCAGTGCAAGGTGGGTGCCACGAATGCTCACAGCGCCTCAGAAAAAAGTGAGAATCGCATGCTGTAGAGAGCTTTTGGAGATGTGTAGTGAGAACGCGGACAGTGTTATGGATCGAATTGTTACTGGGGACGAAACATGGGTCCACCACTATGACCCTGAAAGCAAACAAGAGTCCATGCAGTGGCATAAAAAAGGAACAGACCCCCCGAAGAAGTTCAAAGTCACTCCGTCTGCCGGGAAGCTCATGGCCACAGTTTTTTGGGACTCAAAGGGAATCTTGCTCATTGAGTACAAAAAAAAAGGTGAAACCATCAACGTCACATCCTACGCTTCCACTTTGCATAATTTGCGGGAGGACATTAAAAAGAAAAGAAGCAGCGGGTGTGTTGCTTCTTCATGACAACGCTTCTGTTCACACGGCGCGAGTTTCCAAGGCTGCTGCGCGAGATTGTGGTTTCGAAGAAATCCAACACCCACCCTATAGTCCAGACCTTGCCCCTAGTGATTATTTCCTGTTTCCGGATTGAAAAAATGTATTCGTGGAAAAAGATTTTCGGATGATGAAGAACTCAAGTCGGTATTTTGCAGAGAAAGAGGAAATTTATTTTTTTGAGGGTTTAAAAAAGCTTATCTCAAGATGTAACAAATGCATTGATGTTAGGGGAGATTATATTGAAAAATAAAAACAATTTAAATTGAATTCGCATTTTCCTTCATATCGATACCGAGAATATATTGAACGCCCCTCGTACGTAAAATCTTGAACGTGGTGTCAAGACTCGTCTTTAGCTGATCCAGACGAGATTCCATTCACCAGGCATATTTTCAACCGACCATAGTTGGTGTATGCTTTTTACCCAATCAGTCGTTGGTCTTAAGTCTGGATGTCTCTATTTAGACGTTCTCGTTGAATGGTTCAAACTGATTTTAGATTGTGGATAAACAATTTGCGGGCAGTGCACATATTAAAGTTAGGAAACCTTTACTAAGGTCCTGGAGTTGAGAATGCTTAGTGATAAAAGATAACTGGGTTCAACTAGAAGATGGGACTTTAATCTTGTAAATATTGGTTCTGTTTACCTTCTGAGCTCTTCAGTATTTTTCCTTCACTCTCAATGTACGAGTATCGTAACATCGGTTTTTTTCATTCAAAAAAATTTCACAGACTAAATTGAACGTTGTTTATTTTTTTTCTTTTCAGATATCCGCCCTAATCTACGTAAGTATATTTATTTTTATTCGACATACAATACATAGTAAGTAGAGTAGCTAAATGTGTACTATTTTTTTGAATGAAACATTTCTCACCTCATTGTTAATTCGTTGCTATTGCCTTGATCCTTGTGAACGGTTTAAAATTAGAATACTTATCTTATCTGTTGGTGCCTACGCCTCTGCCGTTGTATGGATAATAGTTTCATCTGTGGACTATTTCGGTTTAGAAGTTAAACCAACTGCCACTAGTGAAACCAACAATTCCCCCCCCCCCCCCCCCATGTGTGTATCAGGTACCCATCCAAGTGTCAACCGAAAGTTGTGAAACATCAGCGCCGTTGTGATGACGTTGGCGCCAGGATAGGTGTTCATTTGAAACAGAACCGAACCACAGTTGTTAGAGTGTTTTAGGGGTTGCCGGCACATGGAATAGGTTATCGGGAGTTGTTCAGTGGAAAATTTACAAAAGAACAAAACAAAAAGAAATTACCTCGAACTGTTGATGAAAAACCGATTTCCACGTGACTACTTTTGCACTCCATGTTGCTGTAACATATATATCCTGTTTATTTAGTGAAGAGGAGCATGTGTTTTTTTAACCAGTATCCTGTTTGTCTGTGGAAGATGAACGGTGAGCAGAACAGAAAATGAAGGAGAGTAAAGTGCACACAGTTAATAGTTGTTTTTGGGCATCCTGACTGAAAGTAAACCTTTGTTCTCGATACCCGTGTTCGTATGTTTTTTTTTTAAAAGTCCATCTGTATTTGTCTAAAAGGTGTTATACCTTTGTTGGTAGTCTGGTAAAGGTATTTTTAAGTATTACTAGTGTTTGTATTGCTTTTAGCAAGTGTTTTTGAGTTTCCACGAGCAAAGTTTGATAGGTCTTTTCGTGGATACCGATATTAGTTCGTTTAATTTCATTAACATCGGGTTGTAGCACTCGCAAGGTGTGTTTTATGAGTAACCAGTGGCTCAAATATCATATTTCATATATATATAGAATACAGATTTATGTTTCGATATGGCCACTTTTTGCCTTGATAATGGCGTCAAGTCCGTTTACGCCACTCCCGGTGTAAAGCTGCTTTCAGTGCGTCCACGCTTTCATATTTGTTTTTAGAGTTGACCCTGTCCTCCAACACTTTCCAAACATAAAAATCCGTCGGATTTGCATGTTTTGAAATCATGGGATATTGTTCTACCAGAATGAAGTGCGGAGCGTTGTTTTTCAGGCATTCTTGGTTGACCTTGTTTTTGTAGGACGGTGCCTTGTATGAGTTTAAATAGTGTCCATCCGAATTGCTTATAAGCTCAGAGCTTTAATGCTCCTTCCAACATTCTTTCGCGATATAAAGGTGCGCCCAAGAATGCCTGTGAAGTGACCGAGATTCCGGCTCACACCGTTACGAAGGGTGGCTTTTGCGACTTCGTCTTTGTTAACCAAACCTAAGCCTTTTGTTTGTTTACGACTTGCGGAGTCGTAAAAAATTTCCCGTCAGAGGAGACGATGTTTTTGAATGCACCACTTACGGCAAGGCGTTTCAATTCATGAGCACGTTCCAAACGCCGCTTCTTCTGCTTATCGTTGAGATCGTGCAACATTTTTGTCTTATATGGCTTGACCTGAAGATCATTTTTCAGTTTGCGTCGAATGCTCCGATCCGATTCTTGTACTAAGTCGCGGATTCCGTTCAATTTTTTTCTTCGCTTTTTGCACCGTTGCGGGTTGCACTTCTTCTCCAACCACAGTCATAACATTTTGCACTCTTGATAGCTGTTATGGTGCGAAACACAAACATTTTGTGGGTGGTCGTGGCTTAAGCAGTAGTTCGGGGTTCAATACCAACCGCGCCCGAAAGATATTCTTTTTTTCAGGCAACTACACTTGCGGTCATAAAAACCGCACCATACCAAAATGATTGAAAAATTGTTAATAACTACGATAATAATTTTTATAATGAAATGAAATTTTTGTTGAGTACTCCGCAGTAGTTTATAAGTATTTCTATCTAATTTCCATCTGTTTATTGAATGTTTGAAAAAAGATATTAACAAAGAAAGAAAAAACAGTTAATTTTCTTATTTTTTTCAAATATTTTAATACAGTCATTGGTTAACAAAATCAAACGATACATTTTTTATGTATGTGTATATAAGATGTTTAGATATGCCACTTTTACCAAAAAATTATCAATACCGAGTTGCTCCTCCTTTGGCGGTTATAACCGCTTTTATTCTAGAAGGCATCGAGTTTACTAGAAGTTCAGTAATATCCCTTGAAATTTCAGTATTCCATACATGTTCCAGAACTTCATTTAGCTTTTTTTTTTACTCTCTGGTTTATGTCCAGCCACCTTACGTTTCATTACATGCCACAAGTGTTCGATTGGGTTTAAATCGGGCGAATTAGCTGGCCAGTCTAGTCTGGTAATTCCGAGGTCATCAAACGTTGTCTTAAGCTGAAAATTATTGAAAGACTCTAGTTACTTGTCTGTTTATTATTTATAAAGTAGACATCTAGAAGTTGATTTATAACACTTAACTTACGGATTTGGCGCGGTGGTAAGGTGCAGAATCATCTTGAAAAATGCACTTGTAAGTATACGAATGAAGCTGTTCAATTGCTGGTACCAAAAACTCCCTTACTACTTCTCCATACTTTTGAGCGTTCATAGTTCCATTAACAAAGTGCAAAGGGTCCAAAACGTAAAAAGAAAAACATCCCCAAACCAAGCTTTGAGGAAACTTCACTATGCACTCGTCCTTGAACCATTCACCTGCTGACCGTCGTACGTATGGCAAATTGTCGGCAAACAACAAATTAAATTTACTTTCATCGGACCATATCATACATCGACAATCATCCTGCGTTCAATCTTCGTACTTTTTTGGCCACGTCAAGCGAGCTTTTTTAATTTTTATGGTTAGGAGAGGTTTTTTCGCTGGTCGTCTTCCATATAAACCTATCTCCCGTAGCCGTCGGCGTATGGTTTCGGCGCTTAGATCAACTTGATGAAATTCACTCAGCTCTGCTCTTATACGGACAGCACTTTTAAAGCAATCTTTCATGCTAATTCGTTGTAATACATTGTCCGTCTTCTGTAAAACATTTCGTCCCGAGCCTTTTTTCTTTTCCAGTGGATCGAAATTTTCTTTTTTCTTCATCAGTCGTACGATAGTTGAATGACAGCATCCTATTTTAACCGCAATCTCACGATAGCCAAGCCCTTCTTCGACTAAAGTCAATATTTGAACTTTTTCGTCCCGAATCAGTTGATGATATTTACCAGACATTTCACTTTTTTTTACTTGTCACCGTCACAACTCAATTCAAACTGATTTTTTTTGCACTGAATACGAGGCCGAACTCCGCTATGGGGAACACCCTTCATTAGTATGGGAAAAACCCTTACGATCTGATGTAATTAGGCATTTTTTGAGAACTTATTAGGTGGTGCGGTTTTTATGACCGCAAGTGTAAAATCACGTAAGATGAGTGGTTACCTAGAATACAACAACAAGTCCAATTACACTAATAATCCTCATTAAATGCTGGACAAGGCTCATAGAACGAAGTCCCAAAAATCTTTCTTTCTCTCTCTGTCCCATTTTCCTAAAAACTTAAACCGTGCTCAGGCACTTTAAGTGTAGTCATACCCCCTTGAGTGTTAAGTTACCTTAACCGTGGTCGATAAAAGAAAGACACACGCTTGTCAACCATGAAATTAAGTATTTACTCTCAAACTGTATATATTTTGACAGTAACAGCGACTTGAAGTTGGTATCAGTTCAATCGCCGTAGTATAAAAATGCCATACAGGAACAGTCAAAATATTTTAAAGGTGACTTTCAGAATAAACCACCACAACAATGGCTTATGCAAACTACACATTTGACCCTGAAATTCAAACAGAATCAATTGAATAGCTGTAATCCAAATTTTACCGTTGACATTGTTATGAGACTTCCCAAATGTCCTTCCCAACAAAGTTCTTTGCCAAAATCAATAAATTGTACAACCTGCCACCACTTGATACAGCCAAATGGAGCCTTCCACGCCCACAATTCATACACATTCATACATACATATGGATTATACATATGTATCAATGAAGTACACTGTTTAGGCAAAGTCTGTGGAGCATTCAAAATCAATAAGAATCAGGAAAACTTCCACAGACTATGTGTCTCCACAGCGACCATTATGAATTCGTTTTTGGGAACTTTCCAACACTGTGTGTGGCCCCAGGGGAATCCCTTTTTAATGCTCCAAATTAACAATGCAACAGTCACACCGCGAAAGCAAATCAAATACTCTGTGGGATTAATTTTGTGCAACCACTTTATAGTCTATCCCCCGAAAAAAAAACGACACACAACTCCCATAATCCAGTGGTGTTCTGTCAAAATTAAATAATAATCCTCAACTTTGTGATTGCATGAAACCCCCAGCAACACTTGCACACACACCTATGCAACTATGCATCCGTTTTCGAGATACCAGTACACTCGTATCTGTGTGAAGCGAAATTGCGTTATTTAATTCTTAATTATGGGCTTATGGGGAGAAATTAAATCAAAACAAATTCACAGATTTTCTGATTCAGATTCTACCATTCTGATTCGGATTTCAGATTTCAAAATTTCTGATTCCACCCTGCGGTGCTGTGGACCGTGTTCCCGACTCGTATCTCTCGCTCTCTCTCATGTCATATTACGAAAATTCAATTCGCCGACAACTGAAACTGATGTAGAGATATGCAAATAACAACTTGTGTAGCGAATCCAGGTGGCAGATGAGGTACGAGTACTTTAATGTGTTCATGCATTGCAGATTCCGAGATATTTTCTCGACCAAACCAGTAAATAGTTTTTGGGAAATTTTATTTGGAAAATACATGCCTTTGGTCGAGAAATTAATGAAAACCCCCGCTATTGCGTTAGAAAATTGCGAAAAAGATTTTTTTCCCGATACAAGTCAATAAGAATTAATTTAAACAAGACGATGCATGGCAGACGAGTGAGAGATTGCAGAGATTTTTGATTGTGAGAATTGCAAAAATGTATCTTTGCTGGCGCATTAGACTGATTACGTGAAGCTTTTATCCAAAATATGAGTTTTGACTTGTTTTCGAATGAACACGTAGGAATCTGGTAGAAGATCCTTTTTAGCAATTCAAGTCAATGGGTCGATGGACAAAGTAATCAACTAAAAGTGATTTCAAAGGATGTGATCCTCTTGGGAATCTGGAGTATACTAAAATCATACAGCACAACATTGTTGACATTTGAATTTAAAAAAATTAAGGGAAATGTTGTCGCTGCATGGCTATGGTCACTTGTGGCAGAAGATTAAGGAATTGAAGTTTCTTGGCCCAGCAGGGTTGTTCACATGGAGGCTGTTTGTTTGTTCTCATTATTTAAACAACGAGTTTTTGTTTAACTAGAGATTCTTACATTATTATGGTTAGTAGTTTGATTGATTAAAACCTCCGGTAAGGAGCAATCTGGCCGATGACTGGCCTGTAATTCCCTTCTACCGAGAAAACGTGGTAAATCGTGTTGACGAGGCCATTATTACTTTTTAATTATTTTTCTTTTTCAAAGGATCGACGCAAATAAATTTGTAAAGTCCGGGATTTTACATCGGGGTACTCTGTCCATGTGGCGTTTTTTGTCAACAGCACGCAGTGTACTGAGTTCCCATGTGGTCTCGTGGCAACAGGTCCACTGGTGATCTGATGGCATGTCTCACCGAAAAGTGGACAAAAGCGTACATCAATCTAGCGAAAGCAAGATGGTTGCACTTGGTATTTCTAAGGCATTTGACAGAGTTTGGCAGCAAGCTCTTTTGTCGAAAATGCGTGCTTTTGGGATCGATGACTTTCTTCTTCTTCAATGGATCTGGAATTACCTTTCGAAACGTTCAATTCCCTTTGTCTTGGATGGTTTCAAGTCTGAAATTCACAAAATAAATGCTGGTGGGCCACAGGGCTCCGTTCTGTCTCCGAAACTCTTTTTTTAATTTTCATCAACGATCTCTTGTCTGCTACTTCTAATCAAATGTATTCCTTTGCTGACGACAGTACTCTCTGCTTTTCATATTCGTTCCTGGACTTACGTTCCTGGGACGGGAACGGCAGTGTATGTTAAGCTCATTAAATTCTGATATTAACAGCATAACTAATTGGGGAACCACTAACAGATAGAATTTAATGCTTCCAAAACACAATGCTGTTGCTGTCGTTGAAGTGAAATTTAAACGCCCACCCATTATCCATGGATGGCACTTGCATTGTCGAAATCGATAAACTTTCCATTCTCGGTATGTGTGTCAATGACAACTTACGCTGGAATGACAACGTAAATTTCCTCAAGCGACGTAAGAAATACTTCACCCCCTCTGATCGGGCCTCAATATACACCCTGAATGACTCGAACTGCAACCAACTTCAAACTGCTATAATTTCCAAACCGTTCATGACAGTGAGCTCAAATTTTGACACATGACAGATAATTTTGTTATTTACAAGCCTTTTAAACGACTTGCGTCTCAGTTATGTTGAACAATTTTTATCCGCGATAGAATTCAAACATGATAGTGTGATTGCTTTATATTTGGCTGGAAAACCACAAGTAGCTATCGCTAGAGCCCTCCAGCACCTCAACGTGAATAAATCATTTGTGTCTCGAACCATAGCTCGTTACCGTGATACTGGCAGTGTGCAAAACGCCATGGAAGTGGTCATAAAAAAACAGCAACATCGGCAGAAATGGTTCGGAAAGTGAAGGCTCGAATTGAGCGAAATCTGCGTCGAAGTGGAAGAAAAATGGCTCGTGAGCTCAACATATCGTTGGAACGGATGCAACACATACTAAAAAATGAGCTTGGGCTCAAGCTACTGAAGTTCCAAAAAGCACACGATGTTACACTGCAACAGAAAAAAGTTAAAGTCGAAAGAGCGAAGGAGTTGCTACGCTTGCACAAAAGTGGTGAGTTGCCGAATTTGGTTTTTTCCGATGAGTCGCCATTTGTTATCGAGCAATATGTCAACAAACAAAATGACCGGGTTTACTTGCCAGAGAGGTCCTTCGAAAATTTACACCTTCGGACGGCCACCAGAAAGCAGGCAGCACCGATGGTGATGGTTTGGGCCGCCATAATCCCCGATGGTCGCCCTCTGCTCGTATTTTTGGACCGTGGCGTCAAAATTAATGCGATCGTATACCGTGAAACTGTCTTAGAGGCAGTATTGAAGCCTTATTCAAATAATAATTTCGGTCGGAGACCGTGGACATTTCAACAAGACTCGGCACTGTCTCACAAAGTGCTCGTCAACCAAGATTGGTTAAAAAACAATGTTCCACACCTCATTTCTTCGACACAATGGATTGGAAATTCTCCGGATGCAAATCTGTTGGATTTCTCTGTTTGGGGTATTTTGAAGGCGAAGGTTGGCACTAAAAAATACCAAAGTTTGGACCACCTCAAACAAGCACTTCGCCCGGAATGGGCCAAAATAGCGCAGAGCCACTTGCGTGTAGTGTGCGATGCTTTCTTCGGCCGTCTCAAGGCCATTATTCGCGCCAAAGATTGAAAACTACTGATACAATTTGAAAATTGATGTATTTACCAACATTTTTTGCTTTGACACAATAAAATTTATCAAAAAATAAAAAAATTATAGCATTTCAAAAAGTTGAAGTTAGAGTCATTCACCATGTAATATCATTCAAACAATGGATACCCTCGAACACCGACGTAATGTCTCGTGTCTCACTCTTTTTTATCGCTATTTCCATCACCAGTGTTCCATAGAAATCGCCAGTAGCATTCCGCAAACTTTTAACCGTAACACACCCGTCTCACTATGAAAGCGCATCAGTATACCCTCAAGCCCGCTTTCGGACGTACTCTAAAATATCGTGATTCGTTCCTAAGTCGTACAACTCACTTATGGAATGCTCTGCTTAGCTATTTATTTCCTAGTCATTATAACCTTCAAACATTTAAAACCAACTTTCACCGGTACCTCTCTTTCTATTCTTCCTGATTTTCCTTGAGCGCGGGCAAATTATAAAAAAAGAAAAATCTAGGTACTTACCGCGTCGAACACTGCTTGTTTTCGGTGATCTAATAGCTGACGAGAACATTTTAAGTAAAGTGGAAGTGAGTTATAGTATGATCGTCTCTATATCTTGGAGTGCCTGCCTAATATGAACTCATTCCTGAGCGATAAAAGGTCATTACGGGCCTTCAATTCTGTGTGAAAACTAAGCCATCTCGCTTTGACTTTTATTACTGCGTCGGCTTGGCTAAGATGTTTGACATAAGACATCGAGGGTAAAACGGGTGTTTTTCCCGCCGGAGGAGCCTCTTTCAATTGGCCAAAACCTGGTAGCGACTGTGGTTATTTTATTCAGCTATCTCGTTGAGATACAAGCGTAAGTCTCTCAACGCTTTGCATTGTATGTTAAAATGCTGGATACAGGAGCTATGATTGCGATCTGTTTTTCGATTTCAATATCAGTTTGCTGTATTATTTTCGACGCTGTCCGTGTTGCGGGCAAATTATTAGCTGAGAATTCGGTCTAAAGACGCCTTCGAGGTTTTTTAATCCGTCAGTGAAAATTGGCACTTATTTGCTGCAAAGAACTTATCAGTGCTGACAGGTTCCTCTGCTAAACATAGATCAGAGATTTAGGTAGGACTAAAGAAAATAGCCGGAAGGTGTTAAGTTGGACGAATGGTGAGACAAATTGGTAGGGCCTTTTCTTGCTTTAAGATGATCACCGTACTTCGTCTTCAATAAGTTGATTGCGGCAAGTGGTATATTTTCTCGAAGACTTTCTTCCTTTGCCTTCAGCTCTTAGGTCAATACGATCTTGTACGAACGTATGGCGAATTATTTTCACAAAATATGGCAAATGGACCTGCGAGAGATGTCCAACTCCTTGGAATGTCGCGAAATTGATGGTCTATGGTCATGACTTACCGAGTCGCTATATTCTTTTCATTTGTAGCTAATTCCTTTCCATGATTAAATGCGTGGTTGGATTGGGAAAATAGGACGATAGGACGTATCTAATGAAAAAGAGCTGACATCATTTTTTTATTTTGAAAGTATACTTAACGCATTGTTAATTAAAAAAAGCCAAAGGGGATAACCTAATAATTTAGAACGCTCAACTGATGCAAAACCAATCTGTCTTGAAGTAATTGGGAGTAGTGTTACTGAACTCTGGAAACCCACTAATTATGAAAATCTGGGAATCTCTTCGATAATTAGTCTTCGTTGCCTACCACAAATCACAACTTGAAAGTAAGGAAATACGGCAGAAGAACAAGAAACGTCAGAAGATCGTTTACTTGGATAAGTAGGAAAGATGTGTTGTTGTTTGCGAGTACTTCGAAAACAGTGCAATCTTTTTCTTTATCTTTTTTTATAGCGCAACTTTTTACGTTTTTTTTTTTTTGATTTTCTCATAAAGTTTGCGCTTGTTTGGCCACAAAGAGCAGGAAAAAATTCATTCCATGGCAATCGCGGTATCTAGGACAAATCTAACCGCAAACCTCTTTCTCACAAAGACTAAAACCCGGCACAGAAAAAAAAATAAGAAGGAACAATTAAAAAATGGAAGAAGTTCTTTGCTTTTGTTTAATTTCTCCTTCACTTCGTTTCATTACAAGATTTTCATTTCCAGATTCCCAAGCCCGTTTCCATTGCCGGTACTGGTCCTGGTCCCGGTCCCGGTCCCAGTGCCATGCCCGATCCCAGTCTCGTGCAGCCGTTGTCGGTGGTTTTGATCGTTGTTGTGCCTTTTAATTTGTGCGCTGCATATATTCCACGATGATGGAGATAATTGGGATGAGAGAGCACTTTTCCTCCAGTTTTTCCCGGTTTTTTCCATTTTTCATTTTTTTTTTTTTTGTTGTTTTGCGATTTTCCATTTCTGGAGTTGTTCGTTGTTCGTTGTGGCTGACTTCGACCTGTGTGCGCCCTGCAGCGGAAACTCCGGATATGAAAATGGAAAGTGCACTTTATTTTTCCTTTTTTTTTTTTTTCCTCTTCCACTCCTGCTGTGAATGAAATAGGGTGGGAAATATGGAAAACACAAAATAAACTGCAAATCTGCGCTTGGAGATAGAGAAACAGCTCTTGTGTAGAATGGTTTTGCAGATTACGAAGTTAGCTAGAAGGGGCAAAAAAAAAACAAACTCAGCTAAGCCTAGATGGTTCTGGAATGGTTCTGGTGTTTTGGGGTGTTCGGAAGGATATACTCGTAGAGCTGACATTATTTTTGCATTTGTTACTTTGATAGAAACGAAGACGAAGGATGTTAGGAAACGCGCATCAGCCCGGGAGGATGCTGTTTGTAAAGTTAAAAATTCAACCGGGACAAGGGTATTGAATGGCATATTTACATTTAAAAAGCCATTGCTCTGTTCAGGGACGGTGTGCCTTTAAAGTTATTAATTGAAAGGATGAGCTGGTTTTGTTGTCGCAGGGCGGCAATTCAGCAATTCACTGGGTCAGGAATGTATCTTTGATGTAGGTGAATTGGGATTTGAATGTGAAAATGGTTGAAAAGTTGTTGGAAAAATACGTATAAGAGGGGAAATTGAGTGTTTTTCTTCCCGGGATTGGTGGAAATAGTTAGGAAAAGCAATGGATTATGAATTCAAAGTGGTGTTTTTGGAATACCAGGTAAGCTTTTGATAGTATACAATAAGATGTTTGACTTTTCTTCTTAATTATCTGTCTGTCTGCCTTTTCAGTTAAACAATTGTAATCCTTGGAACATAGTGAACGAAATTTCAATATCAGCACCAACCACTTCAGCGTCAATTATATCTATGTCTCCGCTTCTTCGTGGTTCCAACTTTAAACGACATGTGTAATTCGGATAGACAACACGGCGTAGGCAAACCACTCGTTTTGTAGATGAGAGCAAAGCTCAGCGACTCAGCGATTTTCTGTTTTAAAGCGCATGCAGAGCTTAGACTTCATCGACGATTAGTCCATTAGAAATGGACTTTTATGCAATCCTATCGGGAATAAGTCGTTATCATCGCCATCCATTTCTCCTACGAAATATATGATTCATGATAACAATGCTCAGTCTTTAGACTGAACTTGCCATAGGGCTTACCACTGAGGTCAGTTCTTGCATCTAGATGGCCACGGCTATGATATATAGTGGAACTGGCCTTCACGGTAAAAACATCACTGCTGCTTTTACCAGACTCATAGTATTTACCTTTTACTCAAAGTAGGATATGAATCGGCTACAGTAAATGCCTGGTTCTGCTCTAGTCAGACTGATGAATCTACTTCCTCTTGATATTTCCATTTTGGGTTCCACTCTCAAAGCCATGTTCTGTTTAAAAGAATTCGTCTTTGGTAGGTATAGCACTCGAGCTTGACTCTATTTTGGGTCTGATCTTATCGACTAGATTCTACTAAAGTAAAAAATGGACTTAGGAGTGGTATTTGCCACAATTTGCACCATAAAGGGAATGTGTTATAGCTAGATCTTCGCGATTGGTTCCAAAACCCATATAGGATGCTGCGCTGGTGTCTTCTTAAAAGCCGACGAGGTTAGAAAGGTTTACGTCTGTATGCAAACACAAACGCAATCCTGATGGCAATGAAATATTGCAAAAAATCGGTAGAAGAGGCGCGTACGTCTGCGTTTGCGTTTGCGTTGACAGCCTACTAAGCCCTCTCACCTATTCAAACTTAATTTGAGATTTCAACTGATTTCTGAAAGCTACGAACGCCGAATTCACTGATCGTTGCGTGAGTCCCAGGTCACAATAGGACCTCGCGAAATGAGGTCGCTGATAAACTTCCAAGGTAAATCTCACAGAAGAGTTTTTCAAAATCGGAATTTGCGTTGGCTTCCATCCCATAGCTGCAGATGGCATGACTCTCTAGGATGTAGACAGGCCAAATGAATGCTTCCCGACTTGTCTAAAAGGTCAACGATCTTTCTACACCACTCAGAAGGAATGTCTGTAGACCGCTTGCTGGTGTCCTAAGGAGGCACTTCGCCTTTACAAGAAGTGATACAACATGCTGCGACGATTTATGTGATGACACCGCGGTGCATTACTTCTATGAGTGTCCGAACTACGCTCGTGTTGATGTTTTAAAGCGTTTTTTCATCTCACATACAATGTACATAGGACTAGTTCTTCATCTGAGTGATCTGTTCTAACAGAAAAAAGTATGTCTTGACGATGAAAGACCCATGTTCACCCAACGAGGCATGAAGGCTAAGCTGATCGCCCTCCTCGAAGTTGTTAGGATCACATTTCTGGTTCGTTTTGCAGTCATGCGTGGAAATCAGACAAATCAGGCAAAATGGAGTCGATTTCATGAGTTCATAATAGCAGCAGTTCAGGTGTTCTTAAGAGATGATTCAGCCAGGCCAAGTCATAGTGTGTGAGGAGATTTAACGTGCAAAACCACCGAGTTATACACCCTGAATGACTCGAACTGCAACCAACTTCAAACTGCTATAATTTCCAAACCGTTCATGACAGTGAGCTCAAATTTTGACACATGACAGATAATTTTATTATTTACAAGCCTTTTAAACGATTTGCGTCTCAGTTGTGTTGGAACAATTTTATCCGCGATGGAATTCAAACGTGATAGTGTGATTGCTTTATATTTGGCTGGAAAACCACAAGTAGCTATCGTTAGAGCCCTCCACACCTCAACGTGAATAAATCATTTGTGTCTCGAACCATAGCTCGTTACCATGATACTGGCAGCGTTGCAAAATGCCATGGAGGTGGTCATAAAAAAACAGCAACATCGGCAGAAATGGTTCGAAAAGTGAAGGCTCGAATTGAGCGAAATCCGCGTCGAAGTGGAAGAAAAATGGCTCGTGAGCTCAACATATCGTTGGAACGGATGCAACACATACTGAAAAATGAGCTTGGGCTCAAGCCATTGAAGTTCCAAAAAGCACACGATGTTACACTGCAACAGAAAAAATTTAGAGTCGAAAGAGCGAAGGAGTTGCTACGCTTGCACGAACGTGGTGAGTTGCCGAATTTAGTTTTTTTCGATGAGTCGCCATTTGTTATCGAGCAATATGTCAACAAAGAAAATTACCGAGTTTACTTACCAGAGAGGTCCTTCGAAAATTTACACCTTCGGACGGCCACCAGAAAGCAGGCAGCACCGATGGTGATGGTTTTAGCCGTCATAACCGCCGATGGTCGCTCTCCGCTCGTATTTTTGGACCGTGGCGTCAAAATTAATGCGATCGTATACCGTGAAACTGTCTTAGAGGCAGTATTGAAGCCTTGGGCAAACAATCATTTTGGTCGGAGACCGTGGACATTTCAACAAGACTCGGCACCGTCTCACAAAGCGCGCGTCAATCAAGATTGGTTAAAAAACAATGTTCCACACTTCATTTCTTCGACACAATGGATTGGAAATTCTCCGGATGCAAATCCGTTGGATTTCTCTGTCTGGGGGATTTTGAAGGCGAAGGTTGGCACTAAAAAATACCAAAGTTTGGACCACCTCAAACAAGCACTTCGCCCGGAATGGGCCAAAATAGCGCAGAGCCACTTGCGTGCAGCGTGCGATGCTTTCTTCGGCCGTCTCAAGGCCATTATTCGTGCCAAAGATGGACATATTGAAAACTACTGATACAATTTGAAAATTGATGTATTTTCCAACATTTTTTGCTTTGGCACAATAAAATTTATCAAAAAATAAAAAAAATTATAGCATTTTAAAAAGTTGGAGTTCGAGTCATTCACCCTGTAGAACAGAACGGGTCATGGAATATCATCATAGATCTGTTTTTGCTAGATTTGTCGAAATATATTCCATACGCTGCTAAAAAACTGACATCGTTTCAACTAATTTCTCTTAGTAACACCTAGAAGTTAGGCATAATCCCCGAATCGGACAAAGTGCCGGTGAATCCTGGATTCTCCTGTTAAAGTTTCGCAGTTCTTAAAAGAATGTCAGGGAAAATAGTAGTACCACTGGTGAGCACTCAAAATTGTACATAGCAAGAAAAAAAGTGTCTCCACGTTATTATTTCAAATCAAGACGCCGCGCTGCCGTTGTCTGCTGTTTCCAAATAAAACGCAACGTTAACGACGTTGTCGATTCAAGCTCCCTGATGTCATAGACAAAAAAGCCCTCCCATTGTGAAATACACCTAAACACCCCTATTACGTAACAGTTAAAGTAAAACCTTATATCGAATAAATTAAGCAAAGTCCATTTCGCTAGACACGCAATTTTTCCTCTGCTACAAAAACACAAAAACACAACAAAACAACAATAAATATCATCACGCATCGTTATCACTTAAAACAACAAAAAAACAAAATAAAAAGAAACAGAAACAGAAACAAAAATAAATTCCTACTCACTCAGTGTTTTTTGTCGTTGATTTCACATGACAAATTGTTGTAGGTCTCCTAGACATAAAAAAAAAATAAATTATATCGTTTTATGGCTGCCGACATTCCTCCGTTTTTCAACGAGCGACAGAGTACTGATGTCAACGTTCTTCAATCGTTAAAATAAGGCGCAAACAACAACAGTAGCCAAACAACACGTACTCGAGTACGAGTATATTGTAGTATCTCCAAAATCTCGTAGCAATTACGATGCTCGTATTGCAGGTGGATATGGTATGTCTTAAGAATGCCTTTAAGTGAAGTCTTTCACTTCATGCTCTCAACTTTACGAGTGTATCTTTTGTTACCAGCGATTTCCGCCCACGAATTTTATTTTTATTTTTATATTCGAAAATTGTTTAGATACGCGTACCCGTACGCAACTTGTAACTGACCTAGGATTTGATTTGAAATTCCTGCTATCGATTTGGCATTTCTTCTCACCATGAATGAATCATAAAACTGTGGGGTTGTTCCACCGGCTGGCAGTCCTGGTTCGAGACTAGAAATTTTAATTGCTTTGCTACACTTGGACTGGGCGGATTTGTGTTCGTTGTGTTTTGAGGTCATAAAACAGACAAGTGTTTCCGTAAAATTTTTTCTAATATCGGTTTGAGGAATTTCTGTTTTGCAAATTCATTTGGCGTAGCATTTTCGAAATGATCTTTGTATGCCAATTTGATGATTATCGATTTGGAAGATTGCATGGAAATGGTGTCATCGATGAATTGGTTATGCAAATCCTTGTTTAACATATTGCTTACATGTTTCAGATGGAAAGGAGTGATTTAGTGATTTGTGATCTCGGTATGGAAGATTGTTTGTTATGTGTACGAGTATAGCAAATTGTTTTTTAAAGTGTTTTTCCGGGCCTGAAACCGTACAATAGGGACCGATCAGTTGGCTGAAAAAGGCATCTATAGTTCATACTGGTATATACGAGTACTCGTAATATATAAGCAGATTGATGTCTCTATAGTTAGCTAGATGATCTGCGCCGCCAGCATATCTTTTTCTTTTTAAATGTCGCTATTTCTTTAGAGTGGGTCATGCTGCCTGATAGAGGATTGTTGATCACTTTCGCCATTAAATATGGCATGCAGAAAATGTTCTTCTAGATTGTCTGCATCGTCTGCATGGTGAGCCCATAACTATGTTTCTCTGGCTGTCTTGACATTGCGTTCATGTTCTTCATCTTTGAATCAATCACAATCTCCTAGCAAGAGATCAATCAGGTCTGTCTAGGTCAACCCGATTTCTAAGCATGATTCCGGATCCTAAACGAAAGGAAGAAAAACTTCGAGCTTTCTGCTCTTGAAAGAAAGGCCTTCTACATTACATAAGTTATAAGTTGATAGTAGGTTGGCTTTATATAGCGATTGTGAGGCCTAAGCCTCCACCAGTTAAAAAAAAAACGTCACCAAGATCCAGAGAACAGGCAGCATTGGAATTCTGGTATAAATCAAAACAATATCGAAAGCGTCATTGGGGTCTAAACTCAGCCTCATTCCGCTGAATCTATACTAGAGTTTTCCAAAGAGGGTTTCTCCACCTATGACTATCCTCTATGCCATTTCTGAGTGAAGAATGCGGATTTATTTATAAAATTGTTACGCAAGACTGGACTATTGAACCTCCTGAAATTCATATCAACTTTTGGTATGTTCCTGTCATGTGGTTTCTTTTCGTAGGCTTCCAAGAACAATCCTACTGTTGAATGGGCACAATAGATCCAAGTAAACTGTGACTCCTCATAACAAAGCATTTTAGCTTCTTACCTCTTGATTTAACTTCCGAACAACCGTCTTCCTTAAAATCTGTCAATATACTCAATTGATCGCATTTCGTCTTCTCCCTTTTTCTCTTGAGGAAGCCGGGGTCCTTCATTTCTTTTCTGTTTGTAGAGCTTGTAAGCTGCTCTCGTCCTCAAAATTAGGAAAAAAATATTCCATATTGGTTCGATAAATCGATAGGGTCCCAGATTGAGGTTCCTCATTTCTATTAATCGAAGGTTAGAGCCAAAGTTTTCAGTGATATATCCTATAAAACCCTGTCGAAGATGTTACAAAGATATATCCCGTTCGCGACGTGGAGAAATCATCGAAAACATGTGTATTGTATGTATGAGGGCTGTTTGATGAGTACCGCGATTGGAAGATAGGTGGCGCAACTGAGCCAGAATAAGTGTACCATCATTTAGTATAACCTCTTTTAGCCCGCCTGTCAAATTTTGGTGACAATCCGACGTTTAGTTTTGTTTTGACACCTTTCCGGCCGAAGGCACGGTCTTCGCCTTTTTTGGAGCACGTTCACCGGGTAAAATCCATTGTTTCGATTAATCCATGTCTCATCGACGGTCACGAAACGACGCAGAAACTCCTCTGGATTTCGATTATCCGTCTTTGAAGTGGCCTCACGATTGCGGTTGTTCTCCGGTGTGAGGAATCGCGGCATCCATCGCATGGACAGCTTAATCATGCCAAAATCTCGTGCAGGATATGGCTACCGCGTTCAGTTGAGATGCCAGCTATCTCAGCCAACTCGTGAATTTTCATGGATTTTGTCCACGGTTTCCTTTGTGGTAACCGTTTTTGGGGCCACCTGGGCGCGCTTCAATGGTAAACGGTTGTACGGGAAGCTGAATTAGTCCCATACACACCATTGAGAATGGGCTTGATTTCCTCGCAGGTTTTGCCACACAAAAACAAGAATCGGATCACGTAGCGATACTGCTCTTTTTCCATGGTCGCCAAAAACACTGACACGATGTTTTGAAATGCCACTTGATTGGTGGTTGCCCAATTATTATTGGAATTTTATGAGCTTAGCATACGTTCTCGTTCCAGTTCTACGAAGAGCAAAGAAAATTATCGTCGGCAAAAAAATTTAGTACAGACAAGAAATCGGTAATGATAATTAAAAAGAGTGTCGGAGACAGAACGGCGCCCTGGGACACACCAGCACAAGTGAATTTGTTGCTACGGAAATCGTAGAAGTTGTTATTTCTCGAGATATTTCATAAGCTGGCAATTACTTAGCGTTTGCTTGACCTTACAAAGAAGGCACGTATGTAAACACAATGGGTATGTAGGAGTAAAGATAACAAGATTCGCCTTTTGTGGAGAAGGGCTGGACAAATGCTGCTTTCTATCTTCACAGAAAGAATCCTAACTATTGGATTGGATCGGGTGGATTTTTGGCGTCGATTGGTAACTGTTGATGAAACTTGGATCCACTACTACACATCAGAGGACAGAATGAGTGCCCGTCAATGGACTGAAGTCAGCACGAGTGCTCCGAAGCGGCCGAGGGAGGCTCGATGGGTCGGAAAGGTTATGGCGTCGGTTTTCTGGGATTGTCATGGCATACTCTTCGTAGACTACCCCGAAACAGGAAAAACCATCAACAGCGAGTATTACTGTGCATTATTGGAGCGATTGAAGGCCGAAATTGCTGCAAAACGGCCTCACATGAAGCGAAAAAAATTTTTATTTTTGCAAGACAATGCGCCGGCGCACAAAAGCATCGCAACCACGGCTAAAATCAATGACTTACGGCTCCAATTGCTGTCGCATCCAAGGTATTCGCCAGATTTGGCTCCCTCGGACTACTATCTCTTCCCAAAAGATGGCTCATCAATAAAAAATTCAGCTCACGCGAGGAAATCATCGACGCCACGGAGGAGTATTTTGCAGACCTTAAGGAAAATTACTTTTCGGACGGAATCAAGTAGTTGGAAATGAGGTAGAATTCCTTATGGTTTTGACAAACGAACATCAATTTCTGCACTATTTTTTTTAATAAATTTAAGAAAGCATTGCATTCATTCCTAGCTTGTCTGAGCGGCTAAGCTCTGCCGGGTTGGTCTTGTAAGACCGAGAAAACTCTTTCCATATTCTGAGAGCTTCTTTACAACTCTAGTCGTGTTCACGCTTATGGTTTGGGATCATATTAACAGGGGCATACGACGTGGAATCGAGGAAATATAAAGACCATATAAAGTCCGCTCCAATTGGCCTTCCGTATTGCTATTCGTTTATTTTAGGATTTTTTTCTCTAGCTGTTATGACACAGGATTTCTACGAGCCCAGACTGCAGGCGGCATGAATGTCTATAACTGGCATTCGTTTACAATTGTTTTTTGGAGCGAACATCTTAACTCACCGTCTTTCAGGTTTTGTTTATCTATCTGTTTCAGTATGAGTATACGGGGTACAATTTGACAGCGCAACAAACTCGCTAAAAGTCGAACTGCCGTCAAGTTTGGGGATTCTGTAAGTAAAGCAATAGTGGATAGTTAAAAGTCGAAAAGTCTGTGTAGATCTAACATACCTCTGTTTCACTAAGTGCCAAAGCAATCGGAAGAAATGGTTATTTTGTGCCGCACAAATATTTGTTATGACTTCTCAACGAATACAAAAAACATGAACACCGCGTCGTGCCAAGCAAAATTGTGAAGTGAAAATTCGAACACTACGGCCTAGCAGTGAGCCCGTTCTGCATCGTGAGGGCGTTCTGCATCGACCGGAACAAATGGTAGTCAGAAGGGGCAAGGTCTGGGCTATAAGGCGAGTGGGGTAAGACTTCCCATCCACTGTTTTCCAAATAGTTCTTAACCGGAATAGCAACGTGGGGCCGAGCGTTGTCATGATGGAAAGTTATTGCCTCGTGTCTGGTCGCATATTCCGGGCGGCGTTTTTTGGCCACTGCTCTCTTCAAACGCATTAATTGTGTTCGGTAGCGTTGTCCATTGATGGTTTCACCCGGTTTTAGCAGCTCATAATACAGCACACCCATCTGATCCCACCAAATACAGAGCATTACCTTCGCGCCATGGATATTCGGCTTTGCCGTTGATTTGGCTGGTTGGCCGGGTTTCACATATGACTTTTTGCGCTTGGGGTTGTCGTAATGGATCCATTTTTCATCACCAGTAACAATCCGATGCAAAAATGCCTTCCTTTTGTGGCGTTCCAGCAGCATTTCGGACATGCAAAACCGCCTTTCGACGTATCTCGGCTGGAGGTCATGTGGAACACAATTTCCTTGGTTTTGAATATATCCAGCTGCTTTTAAACGTTTTGAAATGGCTGCTTGAGTGACACCTAAAGATTCTGCGAGCTCTTCTTGTGTTTGGCATCAATCTTCATAGAGTAATGCTTCCAGTTCTTCATCTTCAAACTTTTTTGGTTGCCCAGGACGTTCATTGTCTTCCAAGCCAAAATCACCACTTTTAAATCATGCAAACCACTTTTGGCACGTTCGCTCAGCTAGCGCATGTTCACCATAAACTTCCACCAAAATACGATGACTTTCGGCAGCAGTTTTCTTCAATGAAGAAGTTTTCAAGTAATGAAGAAGAACTCCCCGCAAAAACACTTTTTCAGGCACAAAGTTCTACATATTTGAGTGAAAAAAAATTATTGTTGTTTACGCTTCAAATGAATGACATATACTGAAATGACGTACAATGACAGTAGCTTTCCAGCGCATGTTCCAATGGAATAATACAAGTTACGCCATCTCTTAGCAAACCGCACGAATTAAGTTATAAGTTATAATATAAAAGTTAAACATTAAGGAAAAATAAATTTTATTGTTCCAGAGCAAAAAATGTTGGAAAATACATCAATTTTCAAATTGTATCAGTAGTTTTCAATATGTCCACCTTTGGCGCGAATAATGGCCTTGAGACGGCCGAAGAAAGCATCGCACGCTGCACGCAAGTGGCTCTGCGGTATTTTGGCCCATTCCGGACGAAGTGCTTGTTTGAGGTGGTCCAAACTTTGGTATTTCTTAGTGCCAACCTTCGCCTTCAAAATACCCCAGACAGAGAAATCTAACGGATTTGCATCCGGAGAATTTCCAATAAATTGTGTCGAAGAAATGAAGTGTGGAACATTGTTTTTTTACCAATGTTGGTTGACGCGTGCTTTGTGAGACGGTGCCGAGCCTTGTTCAAATGTCCACGGTGTCCGACCAAAATTATTGTTTGCCCAAGGCTTCAATACTGCCTCTAAGACAGTTTCACGGTACATGATCGTATTAATTTTGACGCCACGGTCTAAAAATACAAGCGGAGAGCGACCATCGGCGATTATGGCGGCCCAAACCATCACCATCGGTGCTGCCTGCTTTCTGGAAGGTGTAAATTTTCGAAGGACCTCTCTGGCAAGTAAACCCGGTCATTTTGTTTGTTGACATATTGCTCGATAACAAATGGCGACTCATCGAAAAAAACCAAATTCGGCAACTCACCACGTTCGTGCAAGCGTAGGAACTCCTTCGCTCTTTCGACTCTAACTTTTTTCTGTTGCGGTGTAAGATCGTGTGCTTTTTGGAACTTCAATGGCTTGAGCCCAAGCTCATTTTTCAGTATGTGTTGCATCCGTTCCAACGATATGTTGAGCTCACGAGCCATTTTTCTTCCACTTCGACGCGGAATTCGCTTAATTCGAACCATTTCTGCCGATGTTGCTGTTTTTTTATGACCACCTCCATGGCGTTTTGCAACGCTGCCAGTATCACGGTAACGAGCTATGGTTTGAGACACAAATCATTTATTCACGTTGAGGTGCTGGAGGGCTCTAACGATAGCTACTTGTGGTTTTCCAGCCAAATATAAAGCAATCACACTATCACGTTTGAATACCATCGCGGATAAAAATTTTTCAACACAACTGAGACGCAAATCGTTTAAGAGGCTTGTAAATAATAAAATTATCTGTCATGTGTCAAAATTTGAGCTCACGGTCATGAACGGTTTATAAATTATAGCAGTCTGAAGTTGGTTGCAGTTCGAGTAATTCAGGGTGTACTCGTAGTTTACCGACTTAATAAGAAACAGTGCGCCAATAAATTTAAAAAAGTATGTTGTTTTTTTAATTAACGAGCTCTACTTCTAAATATACATAATATCACCCCTGATCCTCGGCTCTTATATTCTTATTTCAATGAAGGTCACATTTACACAGAACAAATGTTGAAAAGCCATTGATGTCCAAAAACGTGCTTTAAACGCCAACACACCTTTTCAAGTCCCATTCAAGTAAATCTGTTTTAAGGCATTTCGGCACATGATATTGTACATAATTACGAATATTCCGGTTTTAAAATTTATGAATCTGTAAATAAATTGCGTACCCATCGTCCATGAGAACCAAGCAAGCATCTCACAAAATTAACCTCCTGAACAAATTGCATATTAACCGCCGCCGCTGCCGCTGCCGCCTTCTCCACTTTATAAATTATCATATTATCCACTGCGCCACACCGTTACTTCTATTTAATTAAAACACTTTTTTTCTGCTCGTCATAATTTTTTTTCCGCATGCATATTTATTTTCTGCTTAAATCGAGCACATAATGCGTTTTGGTTTATTTTTTTTTGTTTTTGCTCTAAAAAAAATTTAAAAAAATGGAATTCAAAGAGCTGCCATGACTTTGGAGTTCTTTTTTTGTTTTGTGTTGACGCGCAAAGAAAGGATATTCATCATTCATCAGCTGACGGGGCAACTGGTGCTTAATTAAATTTTCCTTGGGAAGATGCACACTCAAATAGGATTTACGTAAAATGCGTTTTCTTTTCTGCTTTTGCTGTTTTGACCTTTTTTTTTTTGTTGTTTTATTATTTTTATAGTACGAGTACGAGTTACGAGTATACCGTCATACGAGTACATCCCGTCCCCGGGCATAAATCCTTTTGCGATGAGAGTGCGCACGTGGGAAAAAAAAAGTTCAAAAAATATTTATATCTGTCTTCACGGTCCGATGAGAGACAGTGAAGGAGAAAAATGGTTTTGGTTTTATTTTTACTTTTCTTAACTTGATAACGGAGCAAAAAACGCTCAAAAGTGGGGAATGAAAAATTAAGGAATAAAGTGATTTTGTTTTATTATTATTCCGAAGAAAGGAGGAACTTGACAGCGATTGCATCTGGAAAGGGCGTAAACTTGAGCAGAAGTAATGAAATAGGATTCTAAAATGAATAATACAGTAGTTGTAGGGACGTCTTACTTTAAATTGGCATGGCGTGACAAAAGCAAATTCAGGATATTAAATAATTACATTTTACAGAATTGCAGATGTTGCTGCAAAGTTGTTAAAACTAATGAGATTTGATTTTTTTTTGTAAACTTCTGGATCTAAAGAAACTGATGCTAAGTGGCGTGCAAAAGTCATCACCTTATCGGAAGATGCTATAATTTTTATAAAGTACACAGAGACAAAATACACGTCAACAAGACATGAATCGCTATACTCATAAAGAACGCGAAATAATTCACCGATGGTGTTGGGGCAGCGTGAATTTCGGCGCAGATTTCCCGGTCGTCCGACATCAACTGGGCAAACACTACGACGCTTAGCCGCTGCCTAGAAGAGTATGAGACAACACGAGATACTGCTAATTTTGGCTGGCCCCAGAGCAGCTGTTCTGCTGAGAATTCGCAGCTATGGTTAAAGATGTCGCAGAGGACCCCGGAGTATCGACTTTGGGCATCAATCGGCTGTCTTTACAGAGAATTTTGGTGAAAGACTGTAAGATATTCCCTTACAAAGTACAGACAGTGCATCAGCTGTTAGCTGTTGACCGCCCCGCCAAGCGCGTGTAACCTACGCTCAAGCCATCCTGAATCTCGAACACGAGGGAGACAACTTTTCATCGAAAATCATCGTGAGCGACGAGGCCCATTTCCACCTCTGTGGATAAGGACTGAAACGAATAAAATCTGTAAATTTTAATACGGCCTATACTTCCAATGCGTAAAAATTGCAATCCCATTTTGTACCCAAATTAGCCTGTATATTCTCTAGTTTCAGTTTGTTATTGATTTTAGTTCGGTGCGGTTTAAAATATTTATAAAATATGAGTCAAGAGGAACGCCGTAAAAATATCATCGACAAATAGCTCGAAAATACTTCGCGTCCAAACCATTTCATCGCAAAAAATTTAAACATAGCACACAGTACAGTGGATTCTGTTATTAAACGATATAAGGTGACGTTGACAGTTAAGCGAAAACAGAAAAGTGGAGCTAAAAGTGGAGCTAAAAGTGGAGCACATGATACAAATTTGGACAAGAAAATAGTGGGTACCATCGTAAAAACCCGGACTATGTCTTCCAGAGATGTTGCTCGGAAATGTAATACCAACCAAACAATGGTACAAACATCTAAAAAACGTAACGGTCTAAAAACACGAGAAAAACAAAAAATACCAAAAGTTACTGAAAAGCAAAAAAAATCATAAAAACACGAGCCCGAAAGCTATACGAGTTGATCGGCAACAAGAAAGCGTGCTTGGTTTTGGATGACGAAACTTATGTCAAAGCCGACTTTACTACTCTTCCAGGTGCGCAATTTTACAACTCGTTTGAAGCTGAGATTCTTCCGCAATCAACAACATCGATTGGGATGGAAAAATGCGAGTCAAAATATCTCGTTTGGCAGGCCATTTGCTAATGTGGACACAGAAGCTCATCGTTTATTACAACGGGAACAATTAACGGAGAAGTGTACATTAACGAGTGCCTAAAAAAACGGTTGATTCCTTTCTTAAACAAACACGAGGGTTCAACATTATTTTGGCCAGATTTAGCTTCAGCTCACTATGCTCATGCGACGTTGAGTTTTCTTATTGCAAAAAATGTCGACTTTGTCCCAAAAGACATGAATCCACCCAGTGCCGTCCACAGTGCCGTCCACAGTGCCGTCCCATTGAAAGGTATTGGGCTTTGGTCAAAGCTAAATTGAGGAAAAGTGAGCAGTGTGCAAAGGACGTCAAAGATTTTAGTGCTAAATGGAAAAGAGCGTCCAAAAATATCACGGATGTAACTGTCACCAACCTTATAAAGGACTTTCCAAAGAAGTTGAGGAAAGAATGAGAACCCAAATAATTTTTTTTATTTTTTGTAATTGTGAGTGAATTTAATAAAAAAAATTTGCATGAAAATATATTTTTTTTTTTACTTTGAAGTTTCCAAATTTTTTTTCATTTCAGTCCTTATGTGAATAAGCAAAATTATCGGTTCTGGGAGCACCGAAAATCCGCGTATAACACACGAAGAGCCATTACACCCGCTCAAAGTTAGTGCATTGTGTTCTGTTTACGCTAGAGGCGTTGTCGGAATTATTTTTTCGAAAACGATTACTCCGGGTCGCCTAATCTCTCGTTTTGGCAATTTGCACTGGCCGGCAAGACCGCGTGATTTAACCATTCCAGACTTCTTTTTGTGGAGTTTTTTGAAGTCACGAATCTATGTCAACAAACTTCAGACTCTTAAGATCCTCAAAGAGAGTATGCGAGGACCTATCGCCGGAAGTTCTGGCAAGAGTGATAGAAAATGCCACAAATGATGGAAATTGCCACCACTCAGCCCATATAATTTTTTCGACTTAATGGAATACAATTTAATACATCGAATAAACATAATCCAAAGTTTTTCATTCATAAAAAAAAAAAATTACAGCCGAAGAACTTAGGGTGACAACTTTTGCACAGCTTTGTATTTATTATACCAATCTGTTTGGAAAGTAAAAACTATCTTCAATTTGTATTCGCGATATAGTCTGTCGAATTACCTGATTCTCATTATAGTTTTCATACATTCAAAACCATCGTTCATGATGATGAACACTTTTTATGTTAGTATACGAGGTGTGTTAAAAAATAATAAATTTTGCATTTTTTTTTCGTAAAATAGCACTTATTCGTCTACATCAATGGTTTCCCCTTCAAAATAGTTCACATCAGATGTTACTGATTTATATTAGTGCTTCTTGAAATATCCAAAACACTTCTAGAATTTGATCTCCGAGGTAGCTTTTAGCTCTTTCAGCTATGCGCTTTTAATCTCATTTATAGATGAAAAACGAGCATTGGAGCAGTGTTGGTTTTAGCCAAAATTCACGAACAACAATTTCGGACGTTTTTTTAATGTTATAAACCAATTGATGTGGTAAGTTCATTAGCGATTTCTTTCAGTTTTTCCATGTTTTCATCGATTGTTGCAGGACTGGGACGTTCAGTACGCTCGTTATCTTCCATGCCTTCATGATTGTCTAGGAAGCATGTTAACTACTTGTAAACCCTTGTTTTGCTCATAAAAAACTTACGAAGAGGTAAATTGCTGCACCATTTTTATTACAAATTCCCTGAACTGCGATGCGGCTACCAACGTACAGATACTATTCAGACATGGCGCGAATTGGACTTATTTTTATTTTTTGAACACACTCTGTATGCAAATGCTATGACAATAAGAGCGGACATTTTTTTTTAGAAAATACGGGAACTTTGATTTAACCATTACTCCTCTGCGTTCTTTTGAGGAGAATTGCAATCACAGTTTGGTATGAATGTTGCTAGATTTCAGTAATGTAGTGTCTAATCTCATTCCTCAAAGCTTGCCATTGGCAACTTCCAGAAACCCCAGAGCGGGCTTTTTGATCGCCCAAACGAAAAATTACAGCGAATAGGTATCTTATGCAAAAATGCCATTGTCCCACGCTTGTGTCGCAAGCATCAACGTCCTGTTCTAGTAGCATGTCTTCGAAATCCATGTCATCCATTTGAGGCATAGAAAACTTGATACCATTCTCCATTATCTTTTTGGCAATACTCAGGCACAATGATGCCCGTAGCCCAAATTTCTTCACATGCAACGCATATGAGTTTTGGCCGCTCTAAATGTGTAAATTTTACAAAAGTTTTTTTTAGGAAGCTATCAATATAAAAATGGGCTTCCCAGAATGAACAGTCAGCAATCTTCTTCGGATTTTATAGGCATGAAGATGCAAATCTTTCGTGAGAATATGTTTCTTGAAATGTTCATTTAAATGAATCCAACCATATTCTGGCAACCAGCCGTGATGTGTTCTGCACGGCGACCTGGACGAACAGGTCTGGTATCAGTAATGGTCGATTACTCTTCGAATTTTTCGTTTATTCTTTTCACAGTTGACGCATTTTGATTTCGCAAAATTGGGCGCAATTCGTAAATTGTGGCAGTTAAATTTTCACTAATAAGAAACCACTGCTGTGTCGATAGCCATCTATTTTTAATAATGCCGGGCTGTTTACCATCGAATTGTTGTGATGATTTGACTGTTTACACCAAACAGCAACAATTGCAAATTGACCGCTCTTATTGGGACACTTTAGTGACAGTGACAGTGCACAAGTATTTTTATAATCCGTCTTGGAACTTAAAAAATAAAATTTTTCAAAGGAGCCCAAACCAATCGAGTACCACGGTTATTATGTTGAGACTTATGTAGTGTTTTAAGTTTAGCTCTGCCATACAATTTTTATTTTAAAAATTGCTCAACTTACCTTTAAAATTTTGGATAGTCACCCTAGCCAAGACTTTGATATTGTTCGCTGGGGTCAAAAGTTGCAAAACACTGCAAAGTTACACAGAATGTGTCCTGTAGTTTCATCATCCTATTAACAGAGTCGGCACTCTTTTCCGAAGGCAGACTACAGTGTCTGGAGATGAAGATGAAAAGCATCTTCATATCATTTTTGTTGCGGTTGGCTAAATCTGAAGATCTTAGTTCTATCTACAGTCTGCTCTGTTTTGGGATCATGTCGTTAACCATGCTAATAATTTGTGTTTTTGTCCGCTTCTTCGAATCCCTGATGAAATGCATTGAAGCAGTTTGCTAAAGTTTTTGAATTTATACAAGGAGAACACAAATATCTTAAGTGCCGCTTGACTATCAGTGAATCTGTCGATGGTGGAACCTCTTATGCCTGTTTCGAGGTTGATACGCCAAATAACTCGACCTGACAGACACTTGGGCACACGACTGCTTGTATCAGCAGTACCAGACCAGACTCATTTTTTGACCTATCGGTATATAATTTTAGACGTTTAGTATTCAACACGGGACCTCAGTCAAGAAAATTTGAAATATTAATCTTAAATTTACTGCCACAGTACAACGAATAGAAATTAAAGTCGAATACCATGTGGAAGATTTCTAGCTCAGTAGGAGTCAAGTGGATTGCTGAGTGTCTACTGGGAGGTTCTCCATTGAACGAAACGTTTACTTACTTTAGGAGCGTTAATCGTGTGCAATTCTCCAAACCGTTTTTCACTTAAGCATACCACTTAAGATAAAGTCTTCTTTTAGCACATTGCCCTTCAGTAGATGGTAGATATCGCAGACTTATCATGCGCTTAGGCACACTCATAAAATAGCCATAAAATTGCCATTAAATCGCCAAGGACATTGCTCGTATGTTTGCTCGATGAGCTTATGAAAATTTCAAGCAAAGTCGTAAATTTTTGTGATAGATGAGCACATACCAGGATTATGATTTGGCCTTTACTCATTTGATTGCAGCTCATAATTTCTCTTCTAAATCTTATTCTGGCAACAAATCTTCATCCGTATGGGTGGTCGTTGTTCTCTCTTGAGCAATCGCACTGTAAAGTGTGGGCTACCCGCTGGTTTCTTTTCGAAATAACACGAAACAGAGTAAACTTGCGATTGGTTAGTAATTTAATTCAAATGTCTGCCTTAGCTCGTGGGGCGGTATTTAGTTTTCGATGGTTTGAGACTATATATCAGGAGTAGCTCGATAAATATTATTTTGAGGCACTTAAATTGTTTCTGGATTATCAACGGATTCCACTACATGAAAACAGTTCAGCAACCAGGAGATGGCAGAAGTCAGCTACATGCTAGAGTATTTTATCCATTTTTTGTTCGGTTTTTCCCATCACACTTCCTGGATGTATCGGCTGGATATGGCTGGATATGGCCTGTCAAAAGTCCGATCATTCCAGGTTCATAGCCGAACGTCGTTGTCCTTTTTTTTGTTTGCTGTAATATGATAGTCATAGCCATTTTAGGTGATCGATTAGTAAACCTGACGGCACAATCCCAAATTCGGAGGATCAGATCCTTTAAACGATAATGCCAGTAGCCAGTATGACAGTATGACTTCTGCCGTTGGTTTGCTTTACTATCCTCATTACTATTAATTCTGGCTGAGCTCTGAATATGTCGGCGTAGTTTGAATGAGGTTACCGCACTGGTTCAGACTCTGACGTCGCGTCTGACTCTAGATGAACTCCTCTATCGTATCGTCCATATTTGATGCGAGGCCCGAGTATGTTTTTAAACTTTATTAATTTGTACAACAATGTGTTGATTAAAATTCTTAAGTGCTAGACACAACTCGTGTAGCATACGACGTTCCAAAAAAAATCTATATGGTATTACGTTGGCTAAGAATTTACGAGTACCAATTTATTTATACGAAAACAAAATACTAATTTAAGTATGACACAATTTTGACGGAATTAACTTATCGGTTATTCGATTCACGTACATACATATATGTCGAATATTCTTGTACTACCAGCTCCAAGGTCTTGACTCCACACCCATGCGGAGCACCACAGGCGCGCAAAAATTCATTTAAATAAAAATTTCGAGGAAAGCGAAGAGCTAAACGCAATTCAGAACGCAATTCAGAACGCCCAATCCACAGAAAGCAGAAACATTGAATACTACAATACGAGTAATATCTCTCATCGAATTGTGTTCCGGCGTTATCACTGTTATTGCATTCAAATTCAGTTTCATTGGGACTGTCCTTTATTATCTACATCGACATCGACATCGACAATAACAACAGCAACATCATCAAATCCATAAACTACGAGAATGAGAACTATGCCTCAATTGAGTCTGGGATTGTGTCAAAACGCCTCCCATCGCTGAAGTCGTTTAGTCGTTTAGTGGCCCAGATTGCCATTGCGAATCTAGAAATCCATTCGTATACTCGTGCAGTAGGAGTATCTATGGTAACTCGTACATGAGAATGTGAATACTCGTAATCCTTATCTCAAGTCTAATAGCGTTCTCGTAATGGGGCTCTGTAGTTTTTGGGTTCTTACTCGTATTCTTATTTTCAAGTGCTAGTCGTTTTGTTGGAAACGATTTACTACAAAAAAAAAACTCAATTCGAACGCACTAACGTCACAAAATTGTATCTATACGCGTACATATGAATACGAGTACGAAAACGCGCATCTTATGGTTCTAAATTCTGGGATTATTGACATCGACCCGTAATTGTTAACTTTTGAATGGGAATGAAGAGTAATTTGGAGGATAGATTAGAGTAGTGTCGCTTACTCAGATCCGAATTGAAATTTTCTAAATGAGGTGATTTAAGTACGAATAAAACGGGTGATGACGATGAGATAAATGTGAGTGTGTGTTGGCGATTTTTGGGGTTAATGGAATGGAAATGTGCTCATTGTGTTTGAAATTTTCACAAATGTATCAGTTGAAGGAGAGACTTTACTTTGATAAATGTTCTTTATCGTCTAGTGGAGAGATGAACCCTTTTCCATAGGCTTGGGCCTTTCCATGAAAAATAGCAGATCGAATGTGAAAAGGGGTGAACAATAGAATTTTAGGACTTAGATTTTTGACATACTTGAGAGGGTACTCTGTTATTTCAGATCGATTTTTGCTTTTACAAATTATTTTTCAGATAAACAGTTGGTACTTACACTTGCGGTCATAAAAACCGCACCATATCAAAATGATTGAAAAATTCTTAATAACTACGATAATAATTTTTATAATGAAATGAAATTTTTGTTGAGTACTCCGCAGTAGTTTATAAGTATTTCTATCTAATTTCCATCTGTTTATTGAATGTTTGAAAAAAGATATTAACAAAGAAAGAAAAACCAGTTAATTTTCTTATTTTTTAAAAATATTTTCATACAGTCATTGGTTAACAAAATCAAACGATACATTTTTTATGTATGTGTATATAAGATGTTTAGATATGCTACTTTTACCAAAAAATTATCAATACCGAGTTGCTCCTCCTTTGGCGGTTATAACCGCTTTTATTCTAGAAGTCATCGAGTTTACTAGAAGTTCAGTAATATCCCTTGAAATTTCAGTATTCCACACATGTTCCAGAACTTCATTTAGCTTTTTTTTACTCTCGGGTTTATGTTCAGCCACCTTACGTTTCATTACATGCCACAAGTGTTCGATTGGGTTTAAATCGGGCGAATTAGCTGGCCAGTCTAGTCTGGTAATTCCGAGGTCATCAAACGTTGTCTTAAGCTGAAAATTATTGAAAGACTCTAGTTACTTGTCTGTTTATTATTTAGAAAGTAGACATCTAGAAGTTAATTTATAACACTTTACTTACGGATTTGGCGCGGTGGCAAGGTGCAGAATCATCTTGAAAAATGCACTTGTCAGTATACGAATGATGCTGTTCAATTGCTAATACCAAAAACTGTCTTACTACTTCTCCATACTTTTGAGCGTTCATAGTTCCATTAACAAAGTGCAAAGGGTCCAAAACGTAAAAAGAAAAACATCCCCAAACCAAGCTTTGAGGAAACTTCACTATGCACTCGTCCTTGAACCATTCACCTGCTGACCGTCGTACGTATGGCAAATTGTCGGCAGACAACAAATTAAATTTACTTTCATCGGACCATATCACACGTCGCCAATCATCCTGCGTTCAATCTTCGTACTTTTTTGGCCACGTCAAGCGAGCTTTTTTCATTTTTGTGGTTAGGAGAGGTTTTTTCGCTGGTCGTCTTCCATATAAACCTATCTCCCGTAGCCGTCGGCATATGGTTTCGGCGCTTAGATCAACTTGATGAAATTCACTCAACTCTGCTCTTATACGGACAGCACTTTTAAAGCGATCTTTCATGCTAATTCGTTGCAATACATTGTCCGTCTTCTGGGTTGTTTTACGTTTTCGTCCCGAGCCTTTTTTCCTTTCCAGTGGATCGAAATTTTCTTTTTTCTTCATCAGTCGTACGATAGTTGAATGACAGCATCCTATTTTAACCGCAATCTCACGATAGCCAAGCCCTTCTTCGACTAAAGTCAATGTTTGAACTTTTTCGTCCCGAGTCAGTTGATGATATTTACCAGACATTTCACTTTTTTTTACTTGTCACCGTCACAACTCACTTCAAACTGATTTTTTTTGCACTGAATACGAGGCCGATCTCCGCTATGGGGAATACCCTTCATTAGTATGGGAAAAACCTTTACGATCTGATGTAATTAGGCATTTTTTGAGAACTCATTAGGTGGTGTGGTTTTTATGACCGCAAGTGTAGTAGTAAACAAAATACAAGGAAGTAAGATTTAACTACATGTTCTCGACGTTATTACGTTTAGTTACAAATAAAAAACTCAAAACTGTGGGGGTAGATCAATGAGTATCTGTGTTAGGAATAAAAACGCAGGTTTTTCATAATTTTTATTTTTCAACGTAAACTCCTTTTAGGCCGATATACCCCCGGTCGATGATTTGCCAAACTCTGCAAAGTGGGCTTCTGTCTCGCCGTCCATCTCGTGCGAGCTGGATTTTTTTTTCTTGCGAGCCGTGGTTTCAGGCCGGACGAGTACTGTGGATGTTGCAGCAATTCGTACCGTAATTCATGTAATTTGTTGACGTACCGGATGAGTGAGTTCCACATTGGTTGAACAGCACTTTTTTCTTTGCAAAACGGCAGTGTCTCTGACAATTTCTTATCAAATGAATGGACTTTAATATTACCCAGTGATCGTGCTTTCTTTCTTCTCAAAGTCCATGAGGATTATTTTCTTTCAATCCCAAAAAATCGTAGACTTGACCTTTCCATCCGATGCATGGGGCTGTATCGCCTGCAATAATCAAATGCCTCTGGAATGTAGTTATAGATCCACGTTTCATCAACGGTGACGACTTGTTGCAAAAACTCCCGCGGATTTCGCTTAAAGAGCTCGAAATTGGCTGCCATATCCACTATAGGCAATCGTGGCACACATCGGGCCGACAGCTCTCCCATGCTTAACTTATCATGTAAAATGTTGATTGCCTATTTCATACGGGGGTTGTCTGAAAAGTTTCCGCAACGTAAAGATAGCGGCACTCGTCAATAAAAGCTAGTGAATGCTAGTTGTGCATCTTTTGACAGTTTCAGTCATTTTGGACGCGCAGTTTTTAGTTGACAGTCGTTTGAGTGAGTCGATGTGAGTGTTTTTTGTGAAAATGGGAAAAATTGAGTATTGAGCTGTTTTTAAATTCTTATTTTTGAAAGGCAATACGCCTACGCAAATCAAAAATGAGTTGGACTCTGTGTATGGGGACTCTGCACCATCATTTACCTTTTGGGCAGCTGAATTTAAACGAGGCCGTAACAGCTTGGGAAATGATGAACGTTCAAAAACTGCAACCACTGGCGATAACATTGCTAAAGTTCACCAAAAGGTGTTAAACGACCGCCGAATTAAAGTGAGAGAGATAGTAGAGGTTATGAAAATGTCCAAAGAACGTGTTTGTTACATATTAAATCAAGATTTAGGCATGAGAAAGCTGTCCGCGCATTGGGTGCCGCGTTTGCTGACGTTAGACCAAAAACGTGTTCGAATGAACATTTCCAACGCTCTGGTGGCGCAGTTTAGGCGCAATAAATCTGAGTTTTGACGCCGATTAATTGCTGTAGATGAAACTTGGATACACCATTATACGCCCGAAACAAAAATTCAGTCAAAACAGTGGACTGCAAAGGACGAGCCGGCTCCAAAAAAAAGCAAAAACTCTTTTTTCGGCTAGGAAAGTGATGGCGATGTTTTTTGGGATAGTAAAGGATCGATTATCTTCAAAAAAGGAAAAACCATTACAGGAGCATACTACGCATCATTACTTGCCAAGCTGAAAGCAGAAATTGCGGAAAATCGGTCACATTTGCAAAAAAAGAAAATCCTGTTTCACCAAGACAACGCGCCATCTCATACCTCAGCGGTTGCCATAGCGAAAATCCATGAATTACGGTTTGAACTGCCTGACCATCCGCCTTATTCACCATATCTAGCCCCAAGCGACTTCTTTTTGTTCCCTCATCTAAAAACTGCGCTCGGAGGACAAAGATTTTCGTCAAATGAGGAGGCAATCACCTTCGCGAACAATTATTTTGCAGAGAAAAACGCCAAGTACTATTTGGACGGGTCAGAGAGATGGTAGCATCGCCTGGAGAAGTGTGTAGAGTTACAAGGACACTATGTAGAAAAATAAAAAAAAAATTTGAGATACGATACTATGAAATGCTACTTCGTGCCATTCGTTCGGCGATCAGCAAGACTCCTGTCACCTAGGTGGGTAGGTAGGTAGGTAAGAGTGACTGTTGGAAACACCAATTCACTTAGGCCTATTGGCGCATTGTGATGCCACGTGGATCTATGATCCTCTTACTAATGGAACCAATTTAAGCTTACGATGAAGCGTAGGAGACTGTTTACGTCTATATTTTTTAAGTGAAGTTTCTTCTCTGGGAGGGAGCTGGACATGTACAGAAAAGGTGGAGCTGCTAGAGAAATCGTTTGTAAAAGCGCCAAGCCTTCTTGCGTGCTTGCCTATGAAGCCGTGTCCAGTGATGACACCTATGATGGCGTTAAGATGCTTCCTATTTAGAAGGATCAGACTCTTAGAGCGATTCGGATCTAGCTTTGGCCAGATCTGTTTAGTTGCTAGATATGTTGGTCTAACAGTCCACCTAAGGTCTGTTCTTTTATTAGCATCCAGCTTTAATATTAATTTGTACGTAGCGATTTGTATACCTATGCTACCCTTTTTCGGTAGAATAGATAGAGTGGTTCCAATTTTGGCGAGTTCATCGGCCCTACAGTTCCCTGGAATGTCTCTGTGGCCCAGCACTCAGCAAAGGTGAAGGTTGAACTGATCTGCCATCTCCATAAAGGATGATCGGCATTCAATGGCGGTTTTCGAATTTAATGAGACTGACTCCAGGGACTTGATAGCTGCCTGATTATCCAAAAATATGCGGATATCCTTTGCAGATATCACGTTTTTCTTCAGCCAGGACAGAACTTCTTTAATCGCTAAAATTTTCGCCAGAAACATGCAACAGTGATTTGGAAAGAGAGGCTTAAGTGTAGAAATGGAAAGCATCTTCCTCCCAGAAGGGTCTAAAGGGGAAGCTTACATGGAAATTTTTAATCTTTGTCAAACCAAAGTTCAGGTATGGTGTATTCAATGTTCTCTAATATATTAAGAATGTTAGCGTGGCCAAGTGAATTACTATTTGTCCACTGTGTAGTCGCTTTAAGGCGAATAGCCGCAGTCGCAGTTACTTGCCTGCTGAAAATATCGAGGGCTGTCACATGAAGCAGAATGTCTAGTGCCGCATAGACATGCTGTTCTTTGGAGTCTGCTGAGTTTACTGCAGTTGACTGCATTGTATAAGGCCGTCCGTCCAACAGACGACGTTTTTTCATCCAAAAACACAAATCGAATTACGGACCGATGTTGCTATTTTCTCATTGCATCAAAAACACCAAACACTTTTAATGCAAATGGCTGTCAAATCTGACATTTTATATGACGTCGTTTCAAAGACGGTAGTACTCGATGTACTTTCCTTAGCAACGCCACCTGTCTGTACGGATTGGTACTTATTGATCCATTATTGTATATGAATCCCATTATCATTTGTTGTTGGATTCCGCAACTAGATCGTGCGGTTTTGCATGTTGGAGTTTTCTTTCAGGCCCATTTCAATGAGACTGCTTAATTTTTTGAATTTAATTTATCACTGTCTCTATTCTTAGTTCACTGTGAAGGTCAGAGCTGCGGATACATATATCATAGTGCATGGGCAGTACTAAGAAGCACTTCATTTTGAATCGGTTCACTTGAGTCTTCTTGGCATATCCCCAAAATTGGAGGCGGTAAGTCCGTTCCTTAATTGAATTCGGCATTATCGCAACATGAAGTATTGCGAGTATTTTTCAGCTCATTCGCCGATGGCTAGTATGGCCATGATGATGATGGAGTAGCAAGAATATTAGTGAATAGCAGATATAATATTGGACGAAAGATGCTGCCCTGTGGGGCTCCTGCTTTATTTCTTTTAGATCAGAGTATGTGTCATCTTATTTAATTCAGAAGAAACATCGTGACAAGTAGAACTAATAAGTGTACATTACAGTATTAGACTGGAAGCGATGTTTCAAGTTTTTACAGAAGTCCTTCATGCCAAACTTTGCCAAAAGCTTGTGCTATATCGAGGAAAAAACCAGCACAAACCTGGAAAAAAAAAGCAATCACCTCCATCTTTATCACTATAAATGTAGTGGGTAAGGTGGAGGGTAAGCGTGAATCATGACCATAACATTTCTAAACATTCATAAAAATTAGCGTCTATTCAGGTACATTATAACTAAGTACCAAGTTAGGACTGAAATGCCGACATTATAATTTTAAAATTGTGAATTAAATCACAGAGAGAGCTCTGGTGTAATTTAGGGCTTGAATCATATTAAGGGACATATTCCAGTAAATCCGATTGATGCTCTTTACCATTAAAACCTTCCACGACCTAACAGCCAACTAGAGAATACGGGTCTCTCTCTAGGTACTATAGCTTAATAGAGAAAACCTGACGAAAATAAAAAAAATTAAAATGTGAAGGCTTCGACTGAAATCAATCCCAAAGTGTTTGACCTATCCTCTCCTATGGATCACACCTTCGGTGACATATCTAAAACATCATACAATTCAGCTGAATTCTGAAAACAGCTGGAATATAAGAAACCCGGTACGATTTTGACCTCTACATTAGAAATATTGCAAAAGGATCTGGGCGCTGGTCCTTGGAAATTTATGAATCTACTTCGTGGTGAGGAAGCAACAGCTGCAACATACTATGAGTACGTGTACATTTCAGTAACACCAAATATTAATTTTAATATTTTTTCTAAATCTTATTTTTATTTTTTTTTTTAAACAAATGCATGCACCTTATCTCGGCATCTGACAGTTGAACAGTAAAAATTGTCTAATCTAGAACAGATTTGAAAATATAATCTTAAATGAACCCTTCCACCAGCCATGGATAGAGAAATTCATAATTTTGCATCCAATTCCACGTTAATTAAATCATTTTTCACAGGTGTGCTAATGTCTTAATGAAGTTTTCCAACCAGGATCCCTTATTTCTCTTAAATCATTTTCAATTACCAACAAAACAAAGTTATACTCTTTAAGGACGAGTACGAGTTCATATTCCTGAGTATCTTTTGGCTTATGTGACTTTGTACCTAGACTAAGTTTTCACAACAGGACTCCATCGAATTATTAAATTTTTGCTTTGCCGATGAAGAAAGTGTAGGTATATCCTTCTGGCACTACCCTTGGCGCCTGTCAATTAAATGACCCAGTTTCTAGTGCATTGTCAACTTTTTTAATTAAATTCCCCCAAACCCTCCACTTGCTCTATCCAACGTTTGTATTCCGATATTTCAAATACAATCTTTACTTATATGTAGTATCACTCTCGTTCATGGAATCCTTACTAGGGCATACATATAAGTCGACATAGATGTACATACACGTGTATGATACGAGTCCATCAACATACGAGTACTACGTAGTCAAATTTGAAATGATTCTTGCTGCTTCTAGTAAGGTTTCTGGATTTTTTTGCAGTTTCTCTATGACATCATTGAGAGATGAAAATTCCATCACGGCCAGACAATGAATTGAATCTTATAAATAGCAGCAATGTACTGTAACAGTACGAGGACTCGTATGTTGCACAGATACGTTATACAAAATTTAGGTGTCAAAAATGATTTGGAAATACGAGTAACAACCTCTTCCATTACAATGTATGGTTGCGCATTTTGTTAAGCCGCAAATCCTTTCATGTCTATTTAGAGCAAAAATCACCGCAAACACGTAAAACATTTAAACACTTCAACTCCTTGAAATCCTTTTTCATGTACGAGTAGAGTAGAAGAAGGAAGAAGGAAGAAAGGAAGAAAGGAAGAAAGGAAGAAAGGAAAGAATTCACGAGTAATACGAGCGTACGAGTAAGAGCGGTTTTCGTGCGAAAGAATTGTTAAGAGTTGGTTGACGTTGATGTTGACGTCGGAATCGGCGTTGTCGTTGTCGGTGTCGTCGTCTTTTACTTTATGCGTCGTCGTCATGCTGTCGTCGTTTTAGCTTTCAAGTGTTAGAGTGAACTAAAGAATTTTTCCAAGGAAAAAAATTCTTTTCGTAAGGAATTTTTCTGGCATATCCTGCGACGCTAAGTAATGAAATTAAACCTGGGGAAGAGCTGGAGGCGTAATGAAAGTAGAGCGCGAATAGTGAAGTTGTAGTTGAATTGAAGAAAATTTAGGTCGACACCTTTCGTTTTTACTTAAAAGCTTCCGTACAACACATTATTACAAAGAAATGCTGTTAAACAAAACGTTTAATGCAATTAGAAAAAAGGTGTGGTGGCAGGAGTTTTTTCTAAACAAGGCTTTTGTTAAGGTGTGGTAAAAGTCTAGCCACATCTTTGGTATGCCTTTTGCTATTGCTAATTCAAGTATATGATGTGTTTCTTTCACAAATTTAGATCTTTTCAGGACATATCTGTAGTCGTATTATAAGTTGACTTAGAGCCATTTCGTTGAGCTTGTCGTAGAAGTTCATCGAATCAGTTTGCTATAACAATGTGTTGACGATATAAACTGGATGTAGCTGGCGCCGGTGTCTTTCTGGAGGGCAACGAGATTAGATTTCAGTCCTTGTTAGGAAAACTTGCATCTGTCTTTGGAGTTTTGCGGAGATATGCGCAATCCTTAGAATATTTTATAAAAAATCAGTGAAGAAGCGAAGTATGATACTTGCATCCGTAGCGACAGCTTGAATACATTCTTCGACTTCCGAACTAGTTCCAGAATGCAAGAATTCTCTGAATGCAGTCGGAAGTCTGAATTCTCTGAGCCTGGTTTGTGTCTCCGGTCTGGCTTGGGCTTCCATTACCACCAGTCTCGTTTCATATGAGCATAACAGCAGAAGCTACTACCTGCCACTACGCTTTTGCTAAGCCCTTATAGGTCAAGGGTTTATTCCAAACTTTTTTTTTAATTTATTAATGCCAAAGAAGAGCGTATAGATAGTTTTATATCGGGTTTTCCAATAACGACTTGACAACTTTTTTTTAAATAAAAGGCAAACCATTTGAGATATTTCAAAAACTTTATTATTGGCTTGAAGTACAATCAAAACATTTATGAATGGAACTCGACTTCGTTCATATGGCCACCGCGAGCACGTTTGCAGCGGTCGATTCGTTAGACTCAATTTTCAACGACTCGGCCACACATTTCGGCCGAAACGGCCGCTATTTCGCGTTCAATGTTGGCTCTGAGCTCTTCTAACGTCGTCGGCGTGTTGGCATAAACCAATGACTTAACGTAGCCCCACAGAAAATAGTCAAGCGGCGTTAAATCGCACGAACGAGGCGGCCAATCGACTGGCCCATGTCTTGAGATAATACGCTCACCATGCTTACTCTTCAATAAATCGATTGTAGCTTGTGCTGTGTGACTTGTGGCACTATCCTGTTGAAACCACATGTCGTCCAAGTCCATATCTTCCAATTCGGAATTGACTGATTTGGATCGTTTGCTACGGACGTCTGAACGGCAGCGATATTTTCGACACTTCGACCAACCCGTTGTATCACTGACACGGCAACATCACACAACGAATATGTAGACTCAAATTTTTGCACTAAACTTGTTATTGCCTGTCTACTAGGGCGAGAATTACGATCGAAAATTGGAGTTAACGTTCTTAAAGTTGCAGTCACCGACTCCGAATATCTGTAGAAAATTTTTATAATTTGCAGACGTTGCTCGTTAGTGTACTTTACCATGACTTTACCGTGACAGTTTGATTCAAAGTTGTCAAGTCCCTATTGGAAAACCCTTTACATTAAAGATCGAAAATCCATTCTCTAAAGGCTCTCAAATAATCACGGAGCTGTTTGCGAAATTCTTTAGCCAGCCGTTTGCTAACCGATCCGAATACCCCGATCAACTTTACTTCTTCTACTTGTCCACATAGAACATCGATTTCAGTGGACACTACTTCAGAATTAGTGAAAGAAAAGATTAAAAAAAACTACTGGTCCAGACGGTCTGCCCGTCATCATCTTTAAAAGATGTGTTAACTACTTGGCACAGCCGTTTGCAGCTCGTTTTCAGCTCTCCACTTCACAGTTTTTTGTTTCTTAACTGCTGGAAAAATGCATACATAATCTCTCTCCATAACAAAGACGAAATCCTAAATTATAGACCCATTGCGGAAAGACCCTTCGAGAGCATTATTTATGGCTCAATGCTGTTTCCCTTTCATATAATCAACACGGATTCTTAAAGGGTAGATCACCAACCACGAACCTAGCAGAATTCGTATCAAGTATGATACTCTGTGCGCTCTGGAAGTTGATGTAATCACCACCGATTTGAGTAAAGCTTTCGATGACATTTCGCATAAATTCATCCTTCTCACTCTAAATGTTCTTTGCATTCAATCTGATTTCATTATGTGGATTACTTGTTACTTAAAAGAAAGACACAAAGTATCCTCTTTAGGTTCACTGTATCGTAACTCATAAAAATCCCTTCCGGCATGCCCCAAGGAAGCCATCTCGGTCCTCTTTTATTCATCCTGACTGACAATATACGCGTATGCAGATGGCATTAAAATCTTTTGGCATATTTCGTCTCCCTTTGACTGTTTTCTGCTGCAAGAAGAACGTTAAAAAATGTCAAACTATTACATATACACAAAAACGTCTCACAACTTTACCCCGGACCTACTTTATTAATAACGAATTTGTTTTCACAGTAACTCAAATGTTAGGTGTTATATATGACAATGAACAGCACTTTGTGCCCATATAAATAATTTATCATAAGGAAAGGCAACTCCGCCCTCGGTTTCATCAAGGAATTTCCCGACCGATATGTTACTTCATCCTTTTATAAAATTTTAGTTCGGCCTCTTCTCGAATACGCCTGTCAAGTCTGATCATCATACATATATGGCGTGTAGAATCTTGATAGTCTCAACCTATCTTGATCGCCTGAAACTGATAAACTCACAACCCCTTATAACACGTCATGAAGTAAATGGCATACTCTTTGTTTACCAGCTTTTAATTGGTAACACTGATTCTACTGCTCTTTTCCAACTCATCTCTTTGAATGTTAACTCCCGGAACCTTAGATCAGTATCTCTCTTTCGCGTTAATCCTCATCGAACGATCGAACAGGCTGCAGGTACTCTGCGTTAACGTTGTGGGCGCTATTGTTGTATTTATCTCAAAAATTTATACCTAGTTCCATCCCTAGATGTGCTTAAAAGTGTATATCTTTGCGGAACTTTTTGTTCCTCTGTATAAAGGCAAAAGCGACACGAAAAAGTGAAACGGTCACCGATTGGTGAAGTTAATAACACATGAAATAAAACTTTACAAGCGCTTGATAGAAGGCCTATCAACAGAGCAATCTTCGGAGGATTAAAGATCCTTGCTAACTTAACAGGCTTCGAATTTTTAATTCGGATACGCTGAAGAGATACAAACGTATAACATTAAATGTCCTCGGGCGCGTTAGATATCAAAACAGCTGTAAAGAGAAGAATTCCTTGTGAAAGAGACATAATTTCAGTACTAACTGACCTTAATGAATTTGCAGGACAAAACGATGATGTACTCGTATTCTATAAATTCATGCCAAAGAGTTCCAAACACGAAAAGTTTATTAATACCGCAGCAGTAATGCCTCCGGATGTGTTAAATTAAACAAATTTCTCGTTTTAATAGACCCAATTATACAGTAACAAGCAACAAAGGATTGCAAAACTTTTATTATCCCAAAATATGCTTATTCATTCGTCCTTTATACTCGTATATGGAAATACATACTCGTCCATTAGAACTTTTCCGAGATTTATGTAATTAAAGTTGAATTGAAACTCGGCCATTCAATACAAATCCTGTTGAACTTTTTCCATTTATTTCACTCTCTTCTTTTGTACCGTCTGTGTCCCGGGGCGGCTTTTGCTACGAGTATATCCTTATATGAACACGCATACAAATAGTTTCAATGCACAAGTATTTTAAACAAAAGCGTGTCCTGTCCTTTTGTTCATAACGCACAACATAAAGGCACCACTATAGGCAGTCAGTAGCCGGTACTCGGTATCTGGCACCCAATACATTTAAGCAATACCAAACGACACCACAGTTTGTCGTTAAAAAAAAAAAAAATACGAAAAAAAAAAAAACAAAATCCATTTCAACGAATTGAATTGAAAGTTTTTCAGTTTTAATTTCCTCTGGCTCGTCGTCATCGTTCGAAAAAGTTTCTACAAATTACCAAACGACCCAATTGCTGGTACACTCGTACCACTAACACCAGTGCTCAATTCACAGTGTAGTCCCTGTCCACAGGTCCATGTCCGAGGATGTAATCATTAGAAATTCGTAGTGAACTCTCATGTCGCCAATTTTCTTCCCTAATAACCGAGAAAGTAGAGAGTGGCATCGCATTAAATTGCATAGGAGGATAGGCACTGAGTTTGAGTTGGGAGCAGTGTTGCCACCTTACGACTTATTTTTAAATGAAAAATGGTTTTGAGACTGCGGCCGATGATATTATATAAATATCAAGGAAAGGGAGATTCATAAGTGCGTCTAAAATGAGTCCGAGTTTGGTGAAAGCAAAAGTGACGCACCAGTAACATACGAGGGCTGTTTGATGAGTATTCGGATTGGGAGATAGGTGGCGTTACTGAGCCAAAATAAGTGTATCATCGTTTAGTATAATCTCTTTTAAAACGCCTGTCAAAATTTGTTGACAATCCGACGCTTAGTTTTGTCTTGACACCTTTCCGGCCGATGGTACGGTCCTCGCCCTCTTTGGAGTACGTACACTGGGTAAAACTCCGAGTCCGAATAGGACGGAGAGATTTTTCTTCACTCGAAATGATTCAGGTTGTGAATTTTAACGGTTGTTTTGTGCTTGAAAACTCTACAACAGCCAAATCTACATATCAGTGTCATGCCTTCACACGCAGATTTTTCTGACTCAGTTCCAATTACACAAATGAAAACTTGCCGAGGCTAGGATTCGATTGCTAGTACCACTACACCACGGCCACCCCTTATAGATTCGTAAAGGACCTTCCGCTGTGACAAAAGTTTATTGCATTAAGCCTGAATGCTTTTAACAAGGTTGACTCTAAGTCCATTTTTAGTGCACTAATTGGTGATTATATTTCGGGCCATCTGAGCAAGAGAATCGAGTAGCAGCAAACATCCGAAACCAAAGTTCTAATACAGGATGACACAGAAAGGCTCTGGACCACTAAACGGTTCAGCATTAATACCCTTGTATCCTGGAGCTTGACTTTGTTTCTTTTAAATATATCCTGAAGAGTATTGAAGCAGTGTATCAGCTGTTTTGAGTCAAACAAGTTTGAACTTAATGCTTTCACTGATTCCTGTTGCAAGAATCATACTGGAACATTCTTGGATGTCATGAAGTTCAACTTGAAATACGCTGGTGCTTTTTCTCATTTTCCTAGTAACATTGGTTTTTGGACCATGGATACCTCCATCTACCCCGGTGTCCATTTGGGATCCTTCCAAATACCAGTTTTTACCTTTTAGGTTTGATGTTGAGTTTTGGAAGTCACATGCTTGTCGATTTGGGATCACTATTGCTAGCTGTTTAGTATGTAGTCCATTGGCAGGTAGCAACGAAGATGCTATTGCGGATAGTAATATGTGCGCAAACAATGAGAAGTGATTTCAAGATGTTTTGTTTCTCTTATGTTCCTTATCATCAAAATATAGGGCGTGTGACGAATTTCAGCTCAATTCTTGCAACCATAACTTATTTATTCATCAACATACTCTCCTTGTAGAGTGATGCAATCATTCCAGCGCCGCTCTACCATTTCTGTGACTTTCTTATAGAACGATATGTCCAACCCTTCAAAATACGCTTTAGTTTCGGCGATTACCTCTACATATCTTTTTCCCGCGAGCTTTTTTTGAAGTTTGCGAACAGGTGATAGGATCTATATATTTCATTCATGCTCACAATGTGCATGAAAAAGTTCTTTTTACTTCGGAGAGCAACTCCAAACAGCGTTCTGAATCATCAACAGGTTGTTATTTTTGATCCAAGCGAACAGAGCTTTCGTATACCCACATACTCGTGCAAAATATGATGTACCCAGCCTATTGACGTCTTTATAATGTCAGCTACTCGTATCTTATGCACTTTCGCTTAACGGTTGTTCAAAACGATTTTGTGGATTTTTTTTATGTTTTCCTGCGTAAAAGGCTCATTTGGTTGTCCAGAGCGTTCAGCATCATTTGTGTCTGTGCGACAGCGTTTGAATTCAGTAATAACCAGAGAAAATTGATTTCAACGGATCAGATTCTTTATAACACTTTTCAAGCCATTCTTGAGTTTTAACGGTATTTTTTCACATCAAATAACAGTATTTTATCAACGTACAAAACTCGTTTTTTTCCATGGCTTTAAAAATATCAAAAACTTCAATATCTCTATGACGAATGGTCGCAATGTCATGAAAGTTTGACTCGTATCGTTTGAAGGTTGGTACTAACTAAAAATCATTTGGATATGTCGCCATCTATGTGTCAGTCTTGGGACTTTTGTTACGAAGAGTCACATGTTTTTTGAAATGAAATAATTGGGCTTGTGCCTCTTAAACGTTCGGCCTACTGGTGTAGTTTTACGTAAAGAAGAACAAAAAATATTTATGTGTGCCTTGAGGTCCCGTCAAAAGCCCTATAAATTTAAGTCTTAAAACAGAATATACAATAAGCTCATACTGGCTAACCTCTTCGCTTATGTTCGAGTTTGTTTCGTAGTGTTGAGAACAAGTACAGTGTGTTAGTGGAGAGCGTGGATATGTTGATCTTACCTGAAAGTAAATGTTTACCACAAAATTTCCTTAATTGTGCGAAAATCTATCACGCCAATCTCAAGATCTCTTTCAAAAGAACAAGGAAGTACGAGTATCCTAAAATGTCCCAAAAGGGCTCAAAATGTCCTGAGTAATCGTACTCCTGAATTAAATCGTTGGTGTTGAAAAAAAACACAGTGATATTTCGATTTACTGTCCTGTGCTTATTGAAATCGATTTTTCTTTCGCTTAAAGTAGCTAGCAGACCTTAACTCTCTAGAGAGTGTTCATGCCTCTGCGACGTATTACTGGACTGGTACTAGGAGGGTCTTCTTCATTGCTTGTGATAGGGTTTTGCTGCTCAATTGCCTTCTTAACCCGTAGAAACAGCGGTTGGCTTGATCTCTGCGTTGATGTAACATTTGATGGTCACTGTAGAGCCTTACCACTTCAAAATGATTGTTCCATCCTTAGGCTCTGTCTAAGGCGCCGGTCTGGATTGTCCTTTTTTGCTTTCTTGATTGCAGCAAATATTTTGTTCTGATTTATTGACCACTAGACCCGTTTTCGCTGATTCTGCCTCAATACTCACAATTACTCCACTGAAATCCCGCTGGTTTTTCTCGACCACGTTAATGTCTTCTGCATATGTTCGAAGTCGAACAGATTTTTGAAATATTTTGGCATCTGAGCTCGGTTTCAGAGTGGTGCTCGGGTTGGTCTTTCTTTGTAAAAAAAAAATTGGATGATAGTACATCACCCTGCCTAAGACCTTTTTTAACATCAAAAGACTTGGTAATATTTCTGCTGACTTTGATAGAGCACCAGGAGTTGTTCGTCGACATACTGCACAAAAGAACGAATTTGGCAGGAATGCCAAGGCCAGAAATGGTTCCTTTTAGGTGGTCTCTGTAGACGGAAGACGGATTCATAAGAAATCTTAAAATCGATGAAATAGTGGTAAGATGGTGAGAAAGTGATGATGGTCAATGGTGGAGTCTCCAGGTCTAAAATCATGCTGACATACTTACAGTACTGTGCAAAACCTAAGCAACCATCTGGAGTCAGCACTTCATAGTACATCTTTTCAACTTTCTACTCCACCAAGTAAAAAGAAGTGGGTATGTAATGATGTGTAATAGAGTGTATTTTGAAATTCACAACTTTTTATAAAAGGTAATAATACTTCAGATTAAAAAAAAAACGCAAAAACCGACAAGGTAGCCAACCTAAGCAACTTTTTTTAATATTTTGTGTAATATCCTTTATTTTGAATAACAGAGGCGCAACGACGAGGCATAGAAGTAATTAACTTTGAAAGTGTATCGTGGGATATATTTTCCTACTCAACTTTCAAAGCATTGAATTGGTGAGATCTGTTGGAAAAGTGTTGTCCAGCGACACGGCTTTTAAGGATACCAAACAGGTTTTCGATGGGATTCAAGTCGGCTGATTGGGCCGGCCATTCAAGGACTTGAAGCCCACTATCGGCTGAACACTCCTTTACCAACTTCGATGTGTGTTTCGAATCGTTATCCTGTTGAAATACCCAACGAAATGGCATTTCCCACTCCGCATGTGGTAGTATTACCGATTCTAGAATGGATTTATATTTGTTTTTTTTTATTAAATGTGAAATAATCGACTTATTAATATTATAACGTTTAGCTAATGTTGCCTGAGTATCTCCAGACTTAAATTCATCAATAATCTCTAGTTTAAGAGAAGAAGTGTAACTTTGTCGCGACATTATTAAAAAAATATCAATTATGCGACTAACTTAAAAGAAAACTGATCAAATCCAAATAGCTGCTGGCTCTATACCTTGGGAGCAGTGCCGTTCCAGACCTGATCCCAATGATAAAGTTAACGTGTTTCAAGAAACAATTGTAAGACTGTTCGATGAATTCGTACCCACTAAAACGGTCAGAATTCAAAACCGTGCATGTCCTTGGTTCACTACTCAAGTGGTTAACTCAATCAAAAAGAGGAACAAGCTGCACAGTAAATGGAAGCACTCTCCAACCCACTACAACTGGCCTTTGTACAAAACGGCACGTAACATCGCCACCTCAGTTATACGTAACGCAAAAAAAAACTATTTCGCTTCTAAGCTAGATCCATCCCTCGTCAAACAAGTTATGGAGTAATCTCCACAAAATTGGTATAACCTCTAGAAACAGCAAATCTGAATGCCTTCTCGATCTAAATGATTTGAATCATGCCTTTCTAGGGGATGATCCCTACTCGTGCGATTTTGACTTCAACCAGACTGTGGACCGCGTTTACTTACGGCCGGGGCTAGAGGATTTTGCGGTAGCTACGGAGGACGAAGTATTCAGATATGTAATGGCTATCAAATCTGATTCTATCGGGGAAGATGGCATTCCCATGCGCTTCGTTAAACTCATTCTACGGCAAATTGTTTCGACCCTGATCCATATAATTAATTGGTGCATAATCAATTCAACCTTTCCCAAGTCTTGGAAAATTGCACGAGTTATGCCGATCGCTAAGAAAGCTCATCCAGCATCTTCTGCCGATTTTAGGCCAATAAGCATTCTGCCCTGCTTTTCGAAAGTCTTAGAGAAAATTGTAGCAAAACAAATCACAGAGTACTTAACTCTCAATAACCTTTTATACGACAAGCAACCAGGCTTTCGGGCCAACTACGGCTGTTCTTCAGCCATGGTCAACTTGCTTGAAGAGGATAGACAATCTTTTGATAAGAAATATGTCTCATTACTCTGTCTGCTAGATTTCTCGAAGGCTTGCGATAAAGTCAACCACAAGATACTGTGTTGGAAGCTAACACACTATTTTGGTTTTGGTGGTCGTGCGGTAAGGTTGCTGGATAGTTTTCTCTCCGAAAGGTGTCAAAGAGTTTTCTCCAATGGATGTAGTTCATCCCTTATGCAACTCAAGCAAGGCGTTCCTCAAGGGTCGATATTGGATCCAATTCTATTTTGCACATTTATCAACGATCTACCGTCAGTATGCAGGCATTCTTTTGTGCACATGTATGCTGATGATGTACAATTACACCTAGCCAAACCATTTTCCAAGCTCAACGCACTGACCCTACTGCTCAATGATGACTTGCAACGCGTCTATACTTGGTCAGTTACAAGTGGACTATAACTGAACCCGACTAAAACTCGAGTAATTCCAATAACCAAAATAAGGTTTAACCTAGGTCTTCTGCCTGACGTCCTTTTTAACAACTCGAAAGTTAAAGCCGTAGAGTCTGTTACTAGCCTTGGATTTGTTGTTAGTCGAGATTTGTCGGGTTATAATCATACCAACATGGTCGTAGGTCGTATCTACGGCTGCCTTCGTAAGCTTTGGGTTAGCGATTTTTTTTTACTCCAATTGAAACGCGACACAGACTAGTTATTGCCTTAATTCTGCCTCTGGTTACATATTCCGAAGTAGTCTATGGTAGCTTGGACTCATTGTCCCAGCGCAAATTACAAGTCGCTTTTAATGATTGTGTGCGATATGTCTATGGCATTCGTAGGCACGAACATATTTTCTTCTACACCAGTACAATATCAATTGAAAGGACAATGCATCTACTGTATCATTGCAGTATGGCAACTTTGTCCTTCTTTATTCTGCAAAGTGTCCAGGGTGCTGGATATCTTGATTCTACTTTAAAAGAGATATACTCGTACATAGAAAGCTGGTGAAGTACGAGTATACGGCCCTCCGTCATCATGACGTACATCAGAGTATCCCATTTACGATAATTATTTTCTAAGACTATGAATATAGGGGGCGTTAGTGTTTGTATTCAGTTTGTTATAAATAAATGTTAATTAAATAGCGATGACGTCTGAGAAGTCGCAGACAAAGGTGTAACTTTGTTAAGGAAGCCAAAGCTAGTCAATCTATCATTAGTATTTGGTAAGAATCAACGTGGATGGCGATGGAATGAAATCGATAAATTCACGACAAAGATAAATGAATTGCATGTGGTGGTGTTTCTTTTTTTTTTTTTTTTCCCTGAATAGGATAATGGACTTTAGGGTGACTTTAAATAGAATTTTTTTTTTATCCTTGAGGTGTGTATCAGAGGTAGGTATTTTAGACATTATTTATGGAAGGGACACTGATTATTGAGTGAGGGTTGACATTAATTATAAGGCACGTAATTTTTTTTTTGTTTAGATTTGAACTTGCGGGTTTCGGAAGAGAAGAGCAGGAACATTATTCAAGGGTAATGAACAGTTTAGCATTTAAACTTGACAATAGAGCAGTATGAGATACCAGGAGTTTACGAACAAATGTTGGCTGTTTGTGAACTTGAAAACGTTTATTGGAGTTGAGTGGATCGTCTGAATCTTTCCAGAACTTATCTTTTGCTAGTTTATCAAGTCTGGTTGCCCTGAAAACAAAACTTATCTATTGTAAACTCCAATTAATCGGATTATGTCGTTCTGATACCAATATTTTCCTAAAAATCTCTGAAATGCAAAATTATTTTCTTACAATTTAAACTGCACTTCTAACTAGATTAACATAATTTCATATGACTGCGGAGCCATTACCATTGCTTGTCGAAAAAGCACTTACCATTCATCTCATATGAAGCCTCTCGTGGGCCTGCGGAAGTCATTTGCCCGAACATAACATCATTTACATTGCAATTTGCAGTTCATTAACCAAACATAACATGGTCCATCTTTCACTACCTACATTCACTCCTTTGCCATCTGAAATGTGTATTTAAACGAACCATAACCTGGCAATTCGTTTCGGGGAAAATGAAATAAATAATAATAATAATAATAAACACAAAAATGATGGTGGCAAGAAATGGTGTTGTTTTTGTTTTTTTTTTTTTTTTTTGTGGCATATCCTGCGGACATATCCAGCCAGGCAGGCGAATTGTAGCGGTTGCCGTTACCAGGAAAAGCAGAACCACTTGAGTACATGCTCTCAATATTAGAATTCTCTTTTCATTTCCGTTGTCTCATTCTTGTAAGTTTTTATTTTTTTATTTTTTATTTTTTCATTTTATCTAGATGCCTCTGGCGCCGCTACGAATACTGTTGTAGCTCTTGTATGAAAAGGTGTAGTCGTATTCCTATCCACTTCAGTCAAACACCAGCTCTGGCTTTAAGGATGAGCACTATCCTCTTTTAAAATCGACCAGCAGTGGAATGATGATGCCGCTGATGAAAAGATGACACATATGATACACACAGACTTTCATGGTGGATGAGGCAGGGTGATTGAAGAATGAAATCACTTGCATGCAACCTATATCCAAGGATTGATTTTGCTTCCACTTTTCCTCGTGGAAATATCTGCCTGCATCAGCAAAAGCAATGGCAACAGCAACAGCAACAGCAACACTCCATAGTTCGGTTACCCACATATGAAAGCTCTCGAAGAGTATCGTCGAGAGATTGCTGATGTGGTTGTTGTTGTTGTTGTTGTGGAAACTAGAGACTATCTATCTGTAGCATGGCAGGGAATGTAAACCAGGTCCACTATCGAGTGCTGGGCTAAGGAATCATGAAGAAGGATGATGATATTCGTATACTCGTACATACGAACTGGGAAATTTCCAATGGGTTTTCCATTTCATCTTCTCGCAAATATTTATGGAACCTAATTCGTTGGCACTTCGACTTGAAGGTGTTGGCTTGGCGTCGCTAGTGTTGGTGTATGCTCTTCAGAATTTCAGAATCTATACTGCACTTGGGTATAAAATATGCCATCACACCGTTATCATCATAGCCGGCCATTTGGGTTGAAAGTTTTCCATCCTTCTTCTTTTAGAGATGAATACCGTTGCATGAGGAAGAATACTACCTTCCTTGATAACTCTTTCATAGCTTGATATACATATTTGTATCTATATACTATGTACGAGTAGGTATCCGTAGAAGGTACCCACCCAGGCTTCTCTATGCTTCACAATAAAGGGCAAATATTTTTGTTATGGAATTGGAGGTGGTTTAGTTGTAGTCGGAAGAATGTTTATCTGGAATAATTAATTTTTGGAGAAATTTGCTCTGATGGATTGCTCGTCGAGGGAGGACGACTACATCACTTGGGGAAGGTCGTTAATGCAAATATTTTGAAATTTTGAAGGAAGAAGTTCTTATTTATGGTGGCGGTACTGTGTTTTTGCGGTTGTGCTGGGGTAACTTGAATGACAAAGGGATCAATATGAGCTAATTTGTTCATCTTGGTGTAAAATATTTTCTTATGTTTCACCCTGTCATTATCATGAGTTTGTCATCTGATGAATGATAGTGTTTTGGGTGGTGTAAATTAAGTCAGATTGGGAGTTTGACGAGCTTTAAATATAAGAGGGCTTTTGGCCCTGGTAAATAAATTTTGGTCAAGGTTCGGTTATTGATTTGAAATTCATAACAAGGCGGCTCCAATATTTATCTTACTATTAAGTATTAAAAGATAGAAAACTTTACCGCAGACAATATTTTCGGGTTTTCTCCTTATGCGGCCGTTAGGGAAGCGAGTGTTTTGTGAATAGAGTGCACATACGACTACTAGCTAGGTATGAAGAAATCTGTGTGCGAGTTCAGGTTTCTAATCGTGGTCACCAGCCGAAGGGCAAAAAGAAAATCTGTTACACACACGTATGTATATGTAAGGTCGCACAAAGGTCCTCAATCGATTTCCTAAGGCAACATCTTTGTTTTTAAAAAAAAATATTATATTTGTTGAATAAGTTTATTTAGACGCAAATTCGCGAAGATACCGCTATAGGTCAAGTGGCCACTGTCAGAGTTGATACCCAAGATAAGGTTAGGTTAGGTTTGATTGGCGGGTTGTTTAGTCACACACCTAAGTCTATGTAGATCCGTTTCCCGGGTGAGAAAACTGGAAGGGAATGGGAATTTGATGGCGGTTCCTAGTGAAGTGAGTATAGTAAGTGACGTTTTTCCACCTTTCATAGGCTTTCATTAGATACCACTTTGATCAAAAAGTTCCCGGCCACACCCACCGTGTGGCGCTCCCATTATTCCGATTTGAGTTGTGTTTTTTTTTGTTAAGTTGGTAAATCTGTTGTTTATATTCCCTCTAAATCTTAGCGTCATAGCTTGACATTTGCAAAAGTTACGTAGCCAAGAATACATCTATCCCTGTGTGTGTTGGCGATTTTTTACAATTTTAGAAATGGATTTAAATTTGCAACAACGAACTTGTATTTAATTTTGCGTAAAAAACGGATTTAATTGTGCGCGAACGTTGGAAATGTTGGAAAAGTGTTTCGGCAACGATTCTATAAAGAAAACGTTCGTTTACCAGTGGCACGAGCGGTTCAAAAGTGGCCGTGAGTCAATCGAAGATGATGAACGCAGTGGCAGACCAGCGACATCGAAAACTGACAAAAACATTGATGAAGTACAAGAAATGTTGGTCAATAACCGCAAATTAACCATCAGAGAGATAGTGGAGGACTTGAACATTGCCATGGATCCGTCCAAGACATTTTGGTTAATGATTTGGGTTTCCGTCGTGTAGCAGGAAAGTTGATGCCAAAAGAACTCAGTTTCATGCAAAAAAGAGACCGTGTTGACGTCGCAAAAGAGATGATTTACCAGGCTGAATCCGATCCCACATTCATCAAAAGGATCATTACTGGAGATGAGACGTGGGTTTACGAGTACGACACGCAATCCAGGCATCAGGCAAGTGAATGGCGTTCACCAAATGAGCCGAGACCAAAAAACCACGTCGTTTTCAGTCAAAAAAGAAGGCAATGCTCACGGTTTTCATGGATTACAACGGTGTAGTGCATCATGAATTTTTGCCAGAAGGCCAGACAGTAAACAAAGAGTATTATTTGGGCGTTAGGAAACGTTTGCGTGAAGCAATTCGCCGAAAGAGACCAGAATTGTGGGCAGAAAACTCGTGGATTTTGCACCATGATAACGCGTCGTCGCACAGTGCCATCATTATTCGTAATTTTTTGACGAAAAATGCAACAAATACCATCCAACAGCCACCGAATTCACCTGATTTGGCTCTCTGTGACTTCTTTCTGTTCAATCGAATTAAAAAACCACTACGGGGAACGCGTTTCAGCAGCCGAGAGGAAGTAATGGGAAAATCGCAGGAAGCACTGTTGGACATACAGGAAACCGAATATAAAAAGTTTTTCGATGATTGGATCAAGCGCTGGCATCAGTGTCTTGCAGTCGATGGGGATTATCGTTCGCTCCACTTATAGTGGAGGTTAATGGTAGCCTGGCTATTAATAATTGTAGTGATATCATCGCGCGCGATATTGCCTTCATTGTCACAGGTTTAGCTACAGAAGCAATATTTTAGCCTGGAAGAAGCTTCTATAGTCTGGTAGGCGTTATGAGCATCATAAGTTCAATTGATTGGAGAAGATCCCGACGCTAGTTTCAATCTCCATTCTTTGATCCATCCGTGAAGATGTATATGGAGTCTTGTACAATTTGGTTTCCTCTCTGCTGGGGAAAATGCAGGCGAATGGTGTTTCGAAGTCGTATTGGAGCATAAATCCAGTTCACTTGTAAAGATCGGGGCGTGACCTTTCGGGTTTGGTTTCCATCCGTTAATCTGACCCAATCTTAAAGCTATTTTCGCTGCAGATTCTTGAATGTATAGATCTAAGGGCAGGAGGTCGCGAATACATGGCATGAGTCCTGCGTATACATATAATCCTCTGTGCTTTTGTCATCAACCTAAGGTTGCTAGTTTTATTCGTGGATTACCACACCATACTAAGCTGCTGTGAGTTAAGATGAATCTGACGATAGCCGTGTATGTTGTACCCGCGATCGTTGCTTTCTTTACTCGTTCTTCGTCATTGACCTTCCAACTCAGTTTACAATCTAGTACGATGCCTTACCTTTAGCATTGCTGTATAGTCGGAAGGTTGTCTAATCTGTGGAAGGAAAGTCAAGTTGTGGAGTTATCGTTTTATGTGTGAATAGAACAAGCTTTGTTTTCTGTGGATTGATTCCCAGCTCACAGAGCTTGGCCCAGTCTCCAGGTTTTCGAAGGGCATAATTTAGAGTTTCACTGATCGTGGGGAGGAACTTTCCGGCGGCCATAAGAGCCACACATCATCCGCGCATGCAGTGGCTTTTATTCCTTCTCTTTTTAGATTCAGAAGTATTTCATTAACTACTAGGGTCCACAGAGGAAGTTATATCACTCCTGCTTAAGGGGTGCCTCTTGAGGTGAATTGATGTTCCTGTTGCGGATCATACAGGTTATCAGGTTCGTTAATGCAGGATGAACATTTTCTAAGTTTCTACTTATAGCGGGAATATTGATAGTATTGAAGGCTCCGTAAAACTGTAAAGACTTTTTTTAATCGTGCTGACAACTTAATGTGGGGCCGTTTCCGTGCCTTTGCCTTTTGTATAGGCATACTGGTTTGAGACTTCTGAGTGCAGATTACGTCGAATTTGAGTGTCTAGCAGTTTTTCCAAAATTTTTAAAATGACTAATACTAAGTTTATGGCATGAGACCTTTTGAACGGGTATGGCTGGGCTTACCTGCCTTGGTAATGAATACAACTTTTACTTCCCTCCAGCATTTTGGCACATATCCATACTTGATGCTACTGCTGAATAGTTTTTTGAGGAATGGTATCACAGTCTGGTTTGTTTTTTGAAGCGTGATTGGTATGATTCTGTCCAGTCCAGGGGATTTGTAAGCTTATTTTCTTTTCTTCTTGTATCCCTTGTGGGATTTCATATCTGCTAGAGAAAAATGTGTCTATATTTACTGCTGGTGTTGGAATAGGAGTGCATCCAGGAAAGTGGGTTTCTGATAAGGGTCCCAAAGCTTCAGTCTTGGATTTCATGTAACTACGATCTGCTAGTTTTAGATCTCCCACTAGGTTCCTTAGATATGTCTTTCCTTAGCCTGGAACACTCTATTGTGCCTTCAATGTTGCAGCAAAACTTTTTCGATGATTTTCTTTTAGCGCGCAGATTGCATGTTTCCTTGCGTTTACCATTAATGGTGACATTCACTATGACTGCCACCGGAAGATTGTTTATTCTGAAATATAAGTAAACCCTATTCAGTGGAAAATCTTTAAGTTGAGATTGTATCTACTCAAAACGTGCTTGTTTGGCGGATTCAACAGTCACCATTAGTCACAGGTCGGAAGCACACCGAGCAACATTGGGAGTGTGGTGAATCACTGGTTCGCACAATATTCCTTGATTAAGTGATGGGCCGAGCGGGCAACTGGTCGTGAGTGCAAAGGTTCAATAGTCAATCGAACTCCTCTGGAACCATCAACGTTAGCAGCGACGCCGAAAACGGGTTTAAAATTCGGGACGAAATTTTACCTGGATTCGCATAGACAGATAAGGGAGATAGCGGCATGTACTGGAATTAAAAAATCAACATGCCATGTTATTTTTAAAAATAAATCAAAGTTCCAACATATTGTATAAATGGAAATCGTGCAGGGTCCTAACAAAAGTGACTATCTTTTGCGAGAAACTTACTTTCCCGGAGTTGTGAAATGAAAAATTTCGGACCTTCGAGTAGCTCACTGTTGGTTTACTAAACAGAAAACGAAACATATGGACGTCGCAGCAAATGCATTCTTTTCTCGTATAGTCGCTATTGATGAAACGCAGGCTCTCTCGAATCGGAGATGAAATCTCAATCAAACGAGTCTACCCGACCGGCCGATGATGATTTTTACTTACGATCGCAGGGCATCATCTGAGAAAACTGAGTTTCATATGGAACGAGTGTACTCATATTACCGCATCTTTTCCAGTGCACAAAAGCGGTCTGTTTTGATTGCTAGTAAGCCACTGGTTGATTGCATGAAAATGCATGCCTTCATGTCGGACACATTGTGGTTGACGTTCTGTGCCAGACCGATTGGGAAGATACCAATACAGCCCAGGCATGATCTCATCAGATTACGACTTGTTCCCTCTCTAAAAGGGTCTTCTGATGCCATTCTGCAGTTGACTGGCAATACTTTCCTACGAGGAATATTTTTAAACTCATTTACCCGCACTGAAATCTCCACTGTTGTACGATTTCAGCCTTAATTTTCCCTTTTAAAAATATTATGAATTCATTTCTGTCAAAGTTGAAAATTGAAGTATCGCTCCTATTCGAATTTCAAACTTATCGAGGCGCATAACTTTAAGGTTTCATTACCAACAGCATCTCCTTTCATATCAGAAATATTTATCTCATGTCTAGGACACAACGACCATAATCATTAACCCAATTCTAGTTGCCAAAAAAAAAAAAGAAGGTAAGCCTGTGTATCAGTATGCAAATGACCTGTTATTTCCAAAAACGCCAGACATTACATTCACTTCATCTCCTCTCCGGATAGCCCACACCCTTCTAAGTAAGTTAATGCTCATAGAACACAAGTTGATTGTTTTCATATGAAAGCAAAAAAAAAAAAAAAAAAGGATATTTCAGGACGTACTCGTACACTTCACTTAGCTTGACCATGTCATCATAATAATATGGGGGCGCCATGAAAGGCTACCTCGAGCTCTATCCTGTAACCGGCAAGACCATCCATCTGAACCGAGAGGAAGTTACTTTGTCCTACATATTTCCATGCAACAATATGACAGTAAATTTGTGGCATATCCATGGAACAGAATTCACCATAAACAAATATGTACGAGCATTACGCGTTATTCTTGTAGAATTGATCTTTTCCTCTCGTAGAATTGCCGGAAATTCTATGTACACACTGACCAAAGCTAAAGCAGGACGAAGAAGAATGAATGCTCTAAGAGATTAACCAGAAATTCCGGCAGATTTTTTTTTTTTTTTGTTTTTATGATTTCCTGGCCGACGGGGTCAGTACTCATGAAATAAGGCAGCGGCGAAATTGATTTGCCGCCCTTTGTTTCCCCGCGAGGCGAAAAATTTCCCCTTTATTAGTGACTTTTCCTCCTTATGGTTTGGTTTTAGCGCTGAGAAGAAAGCAGTTCGGCGTAATAACCAGAACGGTATAATGGGTAATTCCAAAAGTTATTATTAACATTTTGATTATATTCATTCGATATGCTCTGACGGACATACATATACATTATACATATATGCATGGGGTGTATCTGCGGGAGTTTGGTTAAGAATATACTCTGTATGGATGCTTGTATATGTGATTTCTTTGATGGGTTCATTAATATTTCACATAAAATGTGGCATTCTTGGTTAGTGCTTTTCGTCTAATGGTGCCGTTATGTAATTAGATATGTTAGTGGTCTTCTTAATAAATAGCATAAATCCATAAGTGCCATTGCCATTGCCATTTAATGTGAGCCGTTTTTATGTATTTGCAGAATTTTGTGACACAATACGGAATCGATTGAGTTGGAAACATGATGGAACTAGAACCGCGTGTAGCTATACTTCAAGATTTGAGGCTACAGACATTTGATTCGATTCGGTTTGCTTCCTATCGCACGGCTTCGAAACTGCGCTACATACAAAAATCAACAAATCTTCATCTTGTCGATATATGGAATGTGATTGAGGCATTCCGTGAGAATGGTTTAAATACACTGGAACCACAGAGTGAAGTCAGTGTAGCTCGACTGGAGACGCTTGTGTCGTCGCTGTATCATAATCTTAATAAGCGTCTTCCAACTGCGCAGCAAGTTCCTGTCGACTCAAAAGCTGGACTTTTGTTAAATTGGCTTTTAGCTGCATATACAAGGTGAAACTTTCTTATTAAAATGTTTGATCAAATTTACAATTATCTTTTACTTTCAGTGATAACTCAGGAAAAATTCGAGTCTTCTCCATAAAAGTCGCCCTGGCCACCATGTGTTCAGGCAAACTTGTCGATAAATTACGATGTAAGTATTCAAATTTCTATCCGTATGGCATTTTAGATATTTATGGTGTTTAAATTTGTAGATATCTTCTCTCAAATATCTGATGGCGCTGGGCAACTGGTCCACTGGAAATTAGGTGAATTTCTTCGTGAAGTACTCGCTCTACCCGCAGCTGTTTATGAATCTCCCACATTCCATTATAAAGAGGGCCTAGAAGAAGAGATATTTCCCGCAGAAAATAAAGTCACCGTTAATGATTTTATGGCAATACTTATGTCTGAACCAGGACCATCATGTCTCGTCTGGCTGCCATTGTTACATCGTTTGGCCACAGTCGAGACAATCGTCCATCCGACTATCTGTTCTGTTTGTCATAAGGAAAATTTCACTGGATTTCGATATCGTTGTCAGCGGTGTCACGCCTACCAATTGTGTCAGGAATGCTTTTGGCATGGCAAGACATCGCTGAACCATCAAAACGATCACGAAGTCAAGGAATACTCGAGCTATAAGTCTCCCAGCAAACAGATCGGACATTCGTTAAGGAAGAGCTTTCGATGTGTGCCTGAAAAGACTGCACAAGTGTTGCCACGATTCCCAGAGCAGCCAGAGAAGACATTGAATTTATCGCATATAGTGCCGCCCTCACCATTGCCATCGCATAATGGTTTCTCCGATCCGAGCATGTTACATGGCTACGATCGGAGTAGTACGTTAGATTCACGAGCAACTGGCAGAAGTTTAGATAGCACTGGTGGTACATCAATATCTCGGATAGCAGCAGCATCAGCAAATGATGAAGAACATCGATTGATTGCCAGATATGCAGCTCGTTTAGCCCAAGAAAATAGAACAGTATGTTTACTTAACAAACATTTATTTATACTTGTAAAATTACTTACTTTTCATTTTGATTTATGTTTTCCTTTGTAGCCATCGGGAATGGCGAACGAAAATGCCTCTATTAATACGGATAACTCTCGAGCCCAGCGTGAGTTGATTGCGCAATTGGAATCGAAAAATAAGGAAATCATGCGTGAAATAGCCCGTCTGCGCAGGCAGCAAGAAGCTGAACAAATGACACCAGAGAATCCGGCACTAATAAATGAATTACGTGCACTGAGACAGCGAAAAGGTGAATTGGAAGGGCATTTGGGTGCGCTTCAAGATTCAAGACGTCAACTGATGGATCAATTGGAGGGACTTATGCGAATGTTAAAGAATCAACAAACTTCAAGTCCACGTTCTACACCGAATTCTAGTCCACGTTCCGGGAAATCGCCACCAATGCCCGGAAATCAACAAAATTCCGTTCAGCAGCAGCAGCAACAGCAACAGCAACCACAGCAGCAACAACAACAGTTGAGGTCGTCAGCATCTCAACAACATCAGCACCACCAGATTCCGCCCAATTGTCAGGCTCAATCCATGCACAATGCAACCTCATTGGAACAGCAAACAATGAACCAATTGAACGAGGTTCGGGCTGCATTCCAGTCAAATGGAACTTCAAGTGAGTACCAATAATTGGTTTTTCTTTTACTTGTTTTTTTTTTGTTGGTTTTTTGTTTGTATTTTAATTTTTTAGGATAGGGGATCGGGAATGATGGGGTTGCTGGATAGTTAAAAAAGAAAAAAAAAAAAGTACAAAAAGCATAGAGAGGGAGAAATGGTTTGAAGAAGAATGAAAATTAGGTTTCGGTTGATTTTGTTTTAGTTACTCCAAATTGAATCTTAAGAGTGTCCCTCAATCTGTGTTGTGCTATGTGTGATTAGATGTTTTACTTTTTCTGAAGTCCGACCACTTGCAGAATTTGATATTTGTTTTTCGTTTTTTTTTTTCTTCATGAAGTCGTTTTGTTTTTTGTTTTAAATACGTCTGACCAGCCTTTTGAAGAGAAGAAGAAATCTTTGAAGAACTTTAATTTCATGTTTTCAATCTGAAATTCCCTCCTCCTGTCACGATGATTGTTATACATATGTGTAACATTCAATCACCCATATGCAACTGCATACTTGTATGTATTTGTTCTTAAGTAAACCTTTGCAGTACCGTCGTCACATTTGGTTCAGTAGCTTCTACGTCATCAAAACGCTCTCCTTTCATGGCAGTTTTCAGCTTAGGGAATAGAAAAAAGTCGGGCCATGTCAAACCCTGCAAGGCTGGTGTGTGATTCATCACAGAAATTGATTTTTTAGCCAAAAATTGGGTTGCAAGTAATCACGAATGCGTCTGTATAAAAAAACCGCGTTGCCTATTTGACCAGAAAGCACGAATTCGTTGTGAACAATACAATATAGGAATCAAAAAAGAAGAAATCAGCTTCACTTCATTTTTAGTTTTGAGACGCGAGGCTTTGTGGAAAGATCTTACTTGAAACACCACATTCCGTCGCCCTTAAGAAATCCTCCTTTTGCTAAGAGTTTCGTGTAAAATACTGTGAATGCTTCCTTGACTAAAATTCAGTTGGTCAGACAATATTTTAATCGTGGGTCGTGGATCAGAAGACGGAGCGACCCGCACGCGTTCAACATTCTCGTCCATAATGGAAGTGAAGCGGCGCCCCTCTCTTAGATCATTTTCCAATGGCTGGCAAACATTTTTGAACTGTGAATACTATTCAAATCCCTTGCTCCGACGCAAACACTCAACGCCATTAGCAGTTTTCAACATTTGAAACGATTCCGCGAAGGTTTTATCCATTTAAAGACATTGGTAAACTGATCCAAAACAGAGATCCAACACCAAACCACGAAAACCGCTACCACTCTTATGCTTATGCACTCTTTGAATGCGGGCGAGAGTTCAGGAAGCTATTTTTCGGACGGCAGTAGCAGCGATTACGAGCCAGAAGACGATGCAAACTCTGAGGATGTAGAATCTTCAGAAGAGGAAGCAACAAGACATTCGAAGAACTCAAGTGAGGCATTCTGAAGGTGAAGATTATGAAGCAGAGAATATTTCTCGAATTTGGAATGATACTGCCAAGTCCGCGAGAATGTACGGTAGATTCAAGCACACTGCATATCTGTAGTGTAGGCGTTTTTAGTACCCCCCCCCCCCCCCCCCCTTTATTTGTTTTAAGGTGATAATATAATTACCAGTTGTAAAATCTTCAGAATTGCAACGAAAAAAAGGTTAGAAAGTAATATATTTGAATTCAGGTTCGAAAGGGTTAAATGATAAAAATGCTGTCGGGTATTTCGAGAGAAAAGTTCTTCGGTCCCGTTTGGAACAATAGAGAATAGAAGAGATGTTTCAACAGCGAACTGCACGGCTTGTACAGCGATGTCGACCTTGTCAGAAAGATAGCTTGGTCCTCTTGAACGAAATTATACAATATAATTAAAACAAAATACTGAACTAGTGTTTTTAGGCCACAACTTTTTTTTTATCAAGTGACAACTATAATACGACAATATTTTATGTTCGAGGCAAGGATATTTAAATGAATAAATGAGCGCCATATTTCAGACATTTTTATCGTTTTTTGTTAAAGAAAGCCTTGGGTTTTGTCCTTATTATACCTTTTCTACTGTAAAGACTAGATTTCATAAATCGTTGATCGGTCCCCACAAGGCTGTTGGGGACTGGCAATAATGAAGGCTGTTCTTGATATTCTAGATTTCGTTCGTTCGCGTTAAATAATTTTGAAAGAAGAAATAAGCCTGGCAATTGCTTTACGCTATTGCATTGCTTTTGGAATAGATTGTAATTTGAACAAACTCTTTCTACAACAATCGCCGATGACTTGCTAGTTATTTTGTTGAGTCGCAACTAGAAATATGCGTTGAATTACATGTGTCCCAAATGGAAGTATACTTTTGTATACCGTTTCACTTGGATTTTCGTGTATGGAAATCGGGTCAAGAACGGTCAACTGTTCACCATGCAGTACTCCTCCAATATCAGTCCGAAAGCCTTATTTTGCAAACGAGTCGGCAATTTAATATTTCCGTTGAAGCTCCCCACGTTTCTTTGGATTTTTAAGAAGTAAGCTTACGGTCCAAAATATACATATATTATACAAGAGTGTATCAAATATTAACGTCACTTGTTTTTTACAAAAATTATAACTTCCTCGCGGTAGAAATACATTCCTCCCTTCGGATCGTCGTTAAACCACTTCGAGCGTTTTTTGGAGTCATTAGAGCACAAACATTTCCACCGCTTCGTTATCGTCGAAACGCTCTCCTGCAAGCGCTTCTTTGAGATCGTATTCACACGGTGAAACAATTTTTGCATCGTTAGCCGCATGAGGCCTGGATTTGTCATGCAGAAGAATAATACCTCTGCCCGATTATCCTTCGAAATGACAATTGGCTTCCAATAATTCACAATAATATTGTGAATTGTTTCTGCCTTGATCGTGGATAAAATCAATGTGAAAAGCCCCTTGCCCATCTAAAAAAATTTGCCATTACCAGATGCCCGCTACCCGCCTTTTCTCCACTCCATACTCACCTGTTTCGACTCGGATGTGTTTTGGTCAAAGGTGACAATGCGATTAAAGAATACCTCCGATAACAGACGTAGAATGCATCTAGCGAACATTTTGCGAAATGCCAAGTCGTCTGTCACGATCCATTGGATACTCAGTAATTGTCAACATCAGTTAAATTCGAAGAGCTATTCCCCGACTGCCCTCTATAAGATTTCTGACCGACTCAATGTTAGCCTCGGTCACACTTGTCCTTGGGCGGCGGTCATGGCTTTCGTTCTCGATCATTTCACGTGTTTGTAGCAAGCAAACACACGAACGACCGAACTATGCCTGTAATCGCCGTAAAATTTCGGCTGTATTCACCCCGGGCCCCCGCCCAATTATCAAGGCTTCGCCCATCAATGGCGTTGTCTAATAAAAAGCGGGGGTAGATTATTCTATAACTGGTCTTATCGTAAACATCTTCAGATTACAGCCTCTGAATGGTTGCTACGATTTGACCAGTTACAAGTTGCCGGTCATAGGTCTTGTTGGTAGGCTTGACCACCGGTAGTCCATACCAGGACTTAAAACACGGTACCATGGGAGTCAGGAGCCCCCCGGACTTCGGTCCGGGCCTGACTTGTTAGAGGTAGGCCCCCTTGTGGGAGCGTCATGGTGGCTGTGGTTTAAACCCAAATCGCGGGTACGGGTTTTCTTTTCTGTTTACCCATTGTAGAGTTGCAAATGAAGTACTGGGTGCTGCGACCCTAAGAGCAGCAAGAGGTTTTAGGTCGGCCTCGACTCATACCAAGGGTGGAACTTGTGCCTCCAACACAGTTCCGAATTGGTATAATTCAAATCGCGAAAGATTAGCGATGGCAAGGCGTATCCTTGCTCCCTATGGGTGTATGGGCACCTCGTAAACATTAAGTCTACATGACAGGAGGTTTACGTTAAAAATCCAGGTACGTTCTGTATTCACCCCGTCGTTGGCCAAAAATTTGATGATAATCCGCTGCTCCACGGAAACATACGCTTCTTTCTCGCTCATGGTTTCTTTTGACATGAAAGAGTTGCGATGGGTTCTGAACCTTCCGGATCTAGGAGCCCTCTGATTTTTTTTAAGAAAATCACTCGATTATATTTTATACACCCTCGTATGTCCATAACAATCTGATGTAGTTTTTTTTTTGAAACTCCTGGACCCAATTACGACAGAAGCTTTTGTTTTTTCTTCACTTTTTGAAACAAATATCAAATTCTGCTCTATGAATGTGTGTATTTTTGTTCTATTACACAATATGTCTCTAATGTGTAAATCAAGTTGTTACATTGTCGTACAGCCTTCCCTCTCCCTACTTCTGATTTTTTTGTTTATTGGATTTTCTCCCTATTTTGCAGCAATTTGTTTTTTTTTTTTTTTTTTTTTTGACTTTTTGAATAATTAAAAAAGGTGAAAAGCGAAGTGATTATAATTTTATTTAAATTTATTTTGTAATAAAAATCCCAATCAAAACACTAACTGAATCCAAAACATTCAGATGAGGATCCCACAAATGACCTGTACTATGCAGCTGATACAGTATCATCGGCAATGTGCTCGTTAGTACGTGATTTGAATTCAGGTAAAACAGATTCTTTCCTTAATCCTTAAATTTTGATTTTTGTTTTTTGTTTTTTTTTTTTATTACAAATTTGTTTTCGTTATTAATCACATTGAGTTTGTTTACTTGTTTTTTTGTATTTTTTACTTTTTAATCATCTCAATTTGTTTGATGTTTCACAGAACATACTTGTATTCTGTCTTGAGCACAAAAAGTTGATGTTTTTTTTATGGAAGTTTCTTGGTTGTTATTTGTCAATTGTTTAAAAATTTCCGTTGCTAGATATTTGTTGTTATATTGTTTCTTTTAAACACATTGTAGCTTAGTGGATGGTTTTGTTTAATTGTTAAATTTATTTATTTGAAACAAAACAAGCAATAATAAGTACAGGGTGAGGTAATCAGGTCAGACAATAAATGTTGTTCTGAGAAAGAATTTATTGTGTGGTCCTTTCTGTGTTTTCGTTATGCCATAAACCTGTATTTGTATTTAAGACTTGGCGTCTCTCCTGTACCTGATCAACTGTGCTTTAATCTAAGTACATATAACCCCTCGGTTCGGGTAAGGCACCATGCAGACCTTTCGGTGGAAGAATTGGTTAGTTTTCAGCGAGATTGGTGATCGATTATCTCGAAAGTTTCAGCATCTATCTAGTGTATAGAGATTTCCCTAATCCCGTTTCGTACCCCATCATTTGAAGAATCTGTTCTATTCTGTTCTGCTCTTATTCCGACACCTACCGAAAATCAAAGGGAATATGAAGTGGGGATGCTGCTAACTCTAACAGGCGTTTATAAAAACCCTCTTGTGAAGATTCATTTAGGCCCACTTTTTTTTCAATTGCACGTCTTCTGCAGCTTGTCTCCTGCTAATCGATAATGAGAGGACGTCTTCCATATTCAGAAGCAATGCTTCTATTGGGTCTATAACTTAATTCGTGCGGTTTACTAAGAGATGGCGCAAATTGTATTATTCCATTGTTATTATTCTATTGGAACATGCGTTGGAAAGCTACTGTCATTGTACGTCATTTCAGTATATGTCATTCATTTGAAGCGTAAACAACAATAATTTTTTGTCACTCAAATATGTCGAACTTTGTGCCTGAATAAGTGTTTTTGCGGGGAGTTCTTCTTCATGAAGAAAACTGCTGCCGAAAGTCATCGTATTTTGGTGGAAGCTTATGGTGAACATGCGCTAGCTGAGCGAACGTGCCAAAAGTGGTTTGCACGATTTAAAAGTGGTGATTTTGGCTTGGAAGACGATGAATGTCCTGGGCAGCCAATAAAGTTTGAATATGAAAAACTGGAAGCATTACTCTATGAAGATTATTGCCAAACACAAGAGGAGCTCACAGAATCTTTCGGTGTCACTCAAGCAGCCATTTCAAAACGTTTAAAAGCAGCTGGATATATTCAAAAGCAAGGAAATTGGGTTCCACATGACCTCCAGCCGAGAGACGTCGAAAGTCGGTTTTGCATGTCCGAAATGCTGCTGGAATACCACAAAAGGAAGTCATTTTTGCATCGGATTGTTACTGGTGATAAAAAATGGATCCATTACGACAACCCCAAGCGCAAAAAATCATATGTGAAACCCGGCCAACTAGCCAAATCAACGGCAAAGCCGAATATCCATGGCGCGAAAGTAATGCTCTGTATTTGGTGGGATCAGATGGGTGTGCTGTATTATGAGCTGCTAAAACCGAGTGAAACCATCAATGGACAACGCTACCGAACACAATTAATCCATTTGAAGAGAGCAGTATCTGAAAAACGTCCGGAATATGCGACCGGACACGAGGCAATAATTTTCCATCATGACAACGCTCGGCCCCACGTTGCTATTCCGGTTGAGAACTATTTGGAAAACAGTGGATGGGAAGTCTTACCCCACCCGCCTTATAGCCCACACCTTGCCCCTTCTGACTACCATTTGTTCCGGTCGATGCAGAACGCCCTCACTGAAATACGGTTCACATCAGAGCAGAATATCAAAAATTGGCTTGATTCATTCTTGGCTGCCAAGCCGGCGCAGTTCTTTTGGGATGGGATCCACAAATTGCCAGAAAGATGGGAAAAAGTCATAGCTTCAGATGGGCAATACTTTGAATAATACTATTGTACATGTTTTTCTTAAATAAACGTTAAAATTTTGAAAAAAAAAACCGCACGAATTAAATTATATACCCAATACTACTACCGCAAATCTCTAGTTACTTCTTTATTTGTCTCTTATTTTAATTCCACTCGCACAAACGTTGGAAAAGTGTGTCTTTTGCCCTTTTCATTTTATTATTTCACCAAAAGTGTCTTAATTTATATATAGTAAGGGCGGTCTTTTAAATTCTTTCGTAAACCTGGCGCACTTAATTGTTCCAGTTGGTTGGTTTATGGCATCTCGAAGCTATTCGAGCAGATTTTCGGGTCAAAGGTGGCCCCTTTTCTTATTTAAGTGGTAGCAGTTTATTTACTCGACTGATATTGGGCTTTTCCTGTTTTCTTCACGAAATGATATTTCAGTGGCGGTCCATCTTATAATCATTTACTCGACGTTTTGCGATATTCTAGGATAAATGCTAATTTATCTGGGCTTGACGTACGTAACAACGTATTTTGTATGGTTAAACCGAGTAATTGGCATGAGTGTAGAATACCTTCTTCCTCTGAGTTCCTTAATCAGAAATCTCTTCCTCGCCGGCAGTCTTCGTATCCGTAGTTCGATTTCTCGATGTTCTCTTTTTTTCTTTATACTACCTTGATCAAAAAGTTCCCGGAATGTATTCAGAAAATTTCAAATACAAGTTTATTCATCTAAATCTATATTTTCCCCTTTAAAGTAATCCCTATCGACTGCAACACACTTATGCCAGCACTTGATCCAACCCTCGTTTTCGGTATGTCCAGCAGTGCTTCCTGCGATTTTTCCATTACTTCCTGCGAAACCACCGTAGTGGTTTCTTTAACAGAAATAAGTCACAATGAGCCAAATCAGGTGAATTTGGTGGCTGTTGGATGGTATTTGTTGCATTTTTCGTCACAAAATTACGAGTAATGATGGCACTGTGCGACGACGCGTTATCATGGTGCAAAATCCACGAGTTTTCTGCCCACAATTCTGGTCTCTTTCGGCGAATTGCTTCACGCAAACGTCTCATAACGCTCAAATAATACTCTTTGTTTACTGTCTGGCCTTCTGGCAAAAATTCATGATGCACTACACCGTTGTAATCCATGAAAACCGTGAGCATTGCCTTCTTTTTTCACTGAGAATGACGTGTTTTTTTTTGGTCTCGGCTCATTTGGTGAACGCCATTCACTTGCCTGATGCCTGGATTGCGTGTCGTACTCATAAACCCACGTCTCGTCTCCAGTAATGATCCTTTTGATGAATGTGGGATCGCATACAGCCTCGCAAATCATCTCTGAATTGGATGAAATTGAGGTCTTTTGGCACCAATTTTGCTGCTTGCTACACGACGGAAACGCAAAATGTCTTGGACGGATCCATAGGCAATGTCCAAGTCCTCCGCTATCTCTCTGATGGTTAATTTACGGTTATTGACCAACATTTCCTTCACTTCATCAATGTTTTCGTCGGTTTTCGATGTCGATGGTCTGCCACTGCGTTCATCATCTTCGATTGACTCACGACCACTTTTGAACCGCTTGTGCCACTGGTAAACGACCGGTTTCTTTAGAGAATCGTTGCCGAAACACTTTTCCAACATTTCCAACGTTCGCACACCATTAAATCCGTTTTTTACGCAAAATTGAATACAAGTTCGTTGTTGCAAATTTAAATCGATTTCTAAAAGTGTAAAAAATCGCCAACATACACGGAGATAGATGTACTCTTGGCTACGTAACTTTTGCATATGTCAAGCTATGGCGCTAAGATTTAGAGGGAATGTCAACAATAGATTTGCCAACTTAACAAAAAAAAAAAACAGAACTCAAATCGGAACAATGGGAGCGCTACACGGTGGTGTCCTCCGGGAACTTGTTGATCAGGGTGGTAAATCAAGGCAATTACATCAAAATATTTCTTTTTCCAATTCCTCAGTGTTTATTTCCGGTGCGTTGGTGCTAAAAATTTTACAAGTTTCAAACTCAATTACTGGTTTTGTGGCAATTCATTGATTGCTGATTTTTGATATACTTACATTCGTCATTGATTCGCTTTCAAGGGGAGGAAGCATTTCTCAAAACATCTGAATAGAAACTTTCTCTTTAGAAATTGATTGTATCAGTATCACTGACTCAAAAACTACGATTTGCTCATCTTAAATGGTTCATGGGTAGAGAAGCACTGCTTCTAGTTGTGGCCTGTAGAAGATTAAGAAATGAATCAGAATTTTTACTCGCACCATCAAGGACCATTACCTTCTCTAAGTTCTAAAATAGTTTATTAGAAAATATAATTTTCCAATTCAATGCACAATGTCCGTGATAGACCTCTGTTCCAATTTACTAATCTCACCCTGCACTTGCGCAAAGTACTACTCGTTACACAATGAAAAACAAACACAAAATATTATTATTTTAGTGGATTATTATTCAGAAAAACCACAAAAATCTCAACTGGAGGCGACTTTTATCAAACCAATAGGTAAGTCTTACCTTGTGTTCTCTGCTGTCTATTTTTTACAAAAAACAAAAAAAAAATTCTTAAGACAAAGAAAAACTGAAAAATCACATAAGCACAAAGAAAAACTCGTATACGCTTTTCCCTAATTTATTATTTGTACTTTTATTTTCTCTCTTTTGTTTTTGTTCGATTCTCTGCCTTTTAGATTATTTTCCAAATAGAAAGAATAAAAAGAAATAAGTTTACTGTATTTTTTATTCACCTTATGTCGTTGGTATCTGGCTTCCCCAAACCCTTAAACATCCATTTAAACAACTATTCCCCCTTCAAAAATAACTAAACTGGTATCTGTAATCAAAATGAAAAAAAACAAAAAAAAAACAAAGCTGACAATTTCCCCGAAATCCATGAGATTGGCGAGACAATTGATGAGATGAATCTTATAATGTATGCGCACGTTTTGAAGTATTGCGTAAATAGCTAAAGCTTCCTAAAAAAAAATTAAATAAAAATATATGTACTACTTGTATATCAGGAAAAAGGTAAATTTCAAACAAATGTTGAATTCTATTTTTTTCTTTTCAAAACTTATTCATTCCTTAATGCAGCACATTTGTATTTTATTTTTATTTATTTTTTTTAAATTTATAAAGTCTTTCATCTTTCAGCCCGGTGTATGCTCAAATGTTTTTTTTTTATTTTTTTTTTAAATCTCACAATTCATTTCAAATTGTAGTTGTTTCAACGGCACTTGGATTCTTCTTTATATCGTCACAATTTGGACAGAAATAATGTGTCATGTTTTCCTATCCATACTCGTAAATCAGAATTATTACAATCATACATGTTTGTGTTGTATGTCTTTAAAAGAAAATAATATTACATACTCGTGCATATGTTATGTTGTCCCATCTTTGCGTATGTTAGAATGCATTAGTTTTTTTGAACACCAGCAACCCCTATTTCGAAGTTATACCTCTACCTGTTGTTGTACTATCTCTAACTCATAAAAACAATCATTTTTTTTTCATTTTTATTTCCTATATGTATTTTTTATTTGGGGATTAATTATACATATGTATATTTTGGGGATGTAATTTAAAAAAAAAAATGTGTATTTGTTAAAAATCAGCTAAAATTGTAAGAGTCCATTTAGCATTACTCGTACATTTTAGATAAAATAAGTTCGATACGTTTATTCACGGCAAGACACGTCTATTTATGTAGATTTGCATTTGATTTTCTTAAAGTTCCTACTAACTTTGTGCATTTTACAGTTGCGATCGATGAAGACTACTGGTTTGGGCCAACTTCATATGTTTAATGTTCAATAACCAACTAAGCTGTTTCTTCGAGTTGTGAAAATTTTCCAAATGTACTGTCACATTAAACAAAAAATAATAATACTTATAAATAAAGGCTTAAACCACGTGTCCTCTTGATAAATTTAAGCCATTTACTAAAAATAGCTTCCTCGCTTTTAATAGTATATGTCTTATCCTTTCATGCTCATTATATGTGTCATACATCGCCGCAACAGGAATTCTGTCCTACTTACGGAGAAATATTGTATTTTTTCTTTTCATAACAAAAATCAGAGTCAAAAAAATCCAACTGATGTCCCGAATTCGATCCTCGTTGATCCGAAATGTATTAATTTTTAAGCCTTGTCTTCCATTTTGATAAATTCCTTTATGCTTGAAATGGTTTATTCCTTCATCGAATGAGGAGTGTTCAACCAAATGCCTTTTGAAGCAGAGAATTTTCAATCATACGAAAGCAAACCCAACACTGACATCCGAAGAAAGTCGAAATGAAATGATTATGACTCCATCTATATGAAGTTCCTTTACGACCAACAACTGAAGCAATAAATGCTAAGATGTCCTCTAGGAATCAAAAAATGTTGATCGTTCGTAAAAACACAAGAAACTCAGCTTCGTCCTTTGTCGTTAGGCCTTTTATTCGATGATTGCAAAAGTTCGGTACCCGATTTGAGTGTAAACGTCAATTCATAAAATTTTTATGAAAACAAATGTATTAATCAATTATTTTTCCACATTCAACAACCTTTCCGTTCCCTTTTTTTTTAAAAAAAAACTTGGTTTTCCGGGTAAAAGCTCGTAAATTGGTTTTCGGCAGCATCCAGAGATTTTTCCATTTAAACTATTCTGTACATCTGAGTATGCTGGTGAATTTCCCACTCCAGCTTCTGCATTTTTCACAGCGTCTGTTTAGCAAAATGCGGTCTATCATGGTTGTGATGGAATATGACGTCTTTCCGATTGTCCAGAACGGGATGTTTTTCGCGAATCGCCGCACCCAATCTAGTGAGTTGTTTGTTCACAGTACTTGTCTGGCGTAAGGGCTCCACCACATGGGAAAAGTTCAAAGTGAATAATTTATATGTATTCCCACCAAACATACAGCAACGCCTTCACTAGATGCAAATCAGCCTTTGCAATGGACTCTGCACCTTCACCTGTTTTTTTCCAGGTCCTCTTTCGGTGTATAGTAAGCACTTCTCATCTCCTCTTATCCTTCGTTCCAAAAAAGGCTCATTGTCGTTGGGGGTTAAGAGAGAAATTGCCACATTCTTGCGATCGAGTTTATTTTTTTCCCTTAAAAGGTGTGGCACCCAAATGTCAAGTTTGGAAACGTTTGGAAATGTCGCCTATTGCAGTGCATACAGTGTGTTGCAGAGAAACGTGCGTTAAATTACTTCTTTTAGTTTCTTCACACACATGTGTTTGCGTGCATTTTTGCATTTAACTGCCGATCGGGCATTGAATTCAGTTCCTCAGTATATTTCCATACTTCAGCGGTATAATATTATTAAACAATGAATGCGGCTTTTAAAAAGCGTTTTGAAAGTGTTTTTTTTTTATTAAGTCGGAAGCGAAATATTTAAAAGGAAGGGAATGTGGTAATGTCGATGTTGGGTCAGGTAGAGGGGCCAAGGCAAGCATATCCAGTAAGGACAATAAAGTAATAAACGCTATGCACCATGTGCTTACTATGTTGTCCAGTCTCCCTCATTCCCAATTATAACCTCACACCTTTGTCGACAACCTACAGTAAATTTTTCTCGCCAAATTCTTTACAAAAGCATTGTAAGCTATTTTATTGTCCTTAAATCTTTTTCTTTGTTCCTCTGTTTCATAATTTTCCAGACATTTGGATGGGCAATCTAATACATTGTCGTCATTATCTTTCTCGAAGCCATACAGATACGACTACGATTTTCCTCATCGTCGTCCTCTTGTGGGAGAAAATTGCGGTCTCCACGTCCAAACAGTATTTAGCTGGATGCTTAAACATCGAGATTACTAGATCAATTTACCGAATCTCGTCGTACGAAAACAGCAATAAATATGCAGTTTTGTCTGGAGGGTTCGGCGGAAAGTTCGCCGAAATAAACGCCTATTTTGAGTACCTCGACAAATCTTATTACAATATTTGGGTGGGACTAAAAAAATTGGAGAAACAGTAGACGAAATTCTGCTAAAAAATAGAGTTCAAAGAGTAGCGGACTTATTCCTTCCTTTTTTGCAAGGTAATAAAAAGGTTGATAAATGCTCCTCTTAATGTCCGGTCTTCTAATGATTTGATTCCATGTCCTACGGAAAAGCGAAGTCAAAGTCTACATCTAACCCAGAAGTCAGATAGATGCATTTGATATTTCATAAGTCATCGGACAGAGATTCGAATCAGGTTCTTTTGTTGAAAATGAGATCGATACATATTCACCTTAATTGACTAAAAGCTACCTTCTGGAAAGATCAATTCAAATTCTCTTGAATGCTCTTGAAATATGAATCCTGAAAATAAATTACCCAAACTATTTGTTGCTTGCTTCCTCTAATCCAATATATTTCTTTTTTGAGGATATTACTATATTATTTTTTCCTTTATCCTTGGCCTGGATTTTCGGCTGTAGATCGCGAAAAGTAGCGTAAATGACGTTTAAACTTCCATAAATAGCACTTGCGTCGCATATCTAAGTCAGCAAAAGATAAAAGTTTTTCAAGCGACATAGGAATGTTTCATTCCGCCTGACTAGAATGCAAAATTCCATCGCAATGCCCGCATCAACTGAATTTGAAACTGTCTGACAAATATAAGTGCCCGCACCAATAGAAATATAACGAGATAGGAAGTGGCTTTGAATTTTCGACGCTTTTGTTATTTAAAAAAAATTGGCACCACCATTTCGACAGACAGTAGCAAACCTTCGAAAGCTGAAATATCTGTTTACTTAAGGTTCCCCTTATTTGTGCATAAAATGATAAGATGAACAGCATATTGCTTAGGAAGTCTAGGCCGTGTCTCACACGGGGCAGCCAACGCCATCAAATTATTTATTTTTATAATCATCAGGACACGTGTTTTCTTTTCTGATAATCGGTTTATTTCTGGACGTACATTTAGAAAATTTTGTTTACAATTATACAAAAAAAAAAATCTGTAATTCATAGCTCAAATGTACGTACACACAGTATTAATCGAATAGCGTTTGTATGTAGATCTGCCAAGTGAAACATTTCCTTTAGAAATAAACCAATCAATATTTTGACTGCTTTTTGCTTTAGTAGATCTTCATAATGTGAATTATGGTCTTAGGCAACTTATATTTGGCGCTTTTGAACAGCTATTTAGAACAGTTGTTATTGTGTTCATACATATATACTTATGTATATAAAATATACACTTTTACATATGTAAGTGTTTTGTGTTAGCAATCATTAAACCTTTCTTGCCAAAAAAAGAAAACAAAACTGATAAAATGAATCACCTAGTTAGGATTTCACACCGCATTATCGTTATTTTCAGATATGTGCATATGTATATGTATATCATCTTGGTTGGATATTATTTTAAAAAGATGTTTTTAAGCGTAGACAACTTAATCTTGAAGTAGTTTAAGACGCCAGTACTCGAGCTTAGAGTGGCCGTAGGGAATATCGGGAGAATTTTTGGTGGATCGGCTGGATGCGCAGTGGGCCGGTTTCATTACTACATCTTCATTTTTGGGCCAATTTCCAATGAGTTCTCTCTCTCTCAATTCATGATGTCATGTCCCGCGGGAACACATACCCACTTTATGTCCTAAGACTTGCTCATGAGATGTAGCTTATCGACGTCATAAATGCTGAATGTGAATTGAAAGATGTGGTTTCATTTTAAAATCATTTTGTAAAGATGTTTCTTTTGATGTAGGCATCGCAGCTGAGTTCTTCCTTCAGTCACAGTAGCATTTCACTTCGAGATTTTACTCGAACTTCTTTGAATCTAGCTTCTATTTTGTGCTTCTGCCAGTGCGTTGTTTCTTAAAGTTTCAGAATTCTGAATTTTTATTAAGATTTATTTTGTTTGATATATAACGTTAATTATTTACCTGTCACGAACGTTCGAATCCTACTTCAGAGATCATCTGGAATACTTATAAGGATGTAAAGTACCAGTAATTCGTCTTAGAAATCTTGATTTCTATCGAATCTTCGTATTCATGGATCAAATTTTTCTTCCTTCTCCCCATTAAACCTCAATCAAAACACTAATCCAGCTATGTTTACTCTTAAGCTGAAGGGTCGACGAATATCGTATTTTTGTAAGCTGAGAACGGACTTGAAAATATTATTTCTCAGTTATAATAACCTCCAATACAATATGCACCAACAAATAATTTTTTTCATTTGCTCGGGCTTTATGCAGGCTATATCAGATATTTGTGACTCCTGTTACACCCTGAATGACTCGAACTGCAACCAACTTCAGACTGCTATAATTTCCAAACCGTTCATGACAGTGAGCTCAAATTTTGACACATGACAGATAATTGTATGATTTACAAGCCTTTTAAAGGATTTACGTCTCAGTTGTGTTGAAAAATTTTTATCCGCGATGGAATTCAAACGTGATAGTGTGATTGCTTTATATTTGGCTGGAAAACCACAAGTAGCTATCGTTAGAGCCCTCCAGCACCTCAACGTGAATAAATCATTTGTGTCTCGAACCATAGCTCGTTACCGTGATACTGGCAGCGTTGCAAAACGCCATGGAGGTGGTCATAAAAAAAACAGCAACATCGGCAGAAATGGTACGGAAAGTGAAGGCTCGAATTGAGCGAAATCCGCATCGAAGTGGAAGAAAAATGGCTCGTGAGCTCAACATATCGTTGGAACGGATGCAACACATACTAAAAAAATAGCTTGGGCTCAAGCCACTGAAGTTCCAAAAAGCACACGATGTTACACTGCAACAGAAAAAAGTTAGAGTCGAAACAGCGAAGGAGTTGCTACGCTTGCACGAAAGTGGTAAGTTGCCGAATTTGGTTTTTTCCGATGAGTCGCTATTTGTTATCGAGCAATATGTCAACAAACAAAATGACCGAGTTTACTTGCCAGAACGGCCAGCAGAAAGCAGGCAGCACCGATGGTGATGGTCTGGGCCGCCATAACCGCCGATGGTCGCCCTCTGCTCGTATTTTTGGACCGTGGAGTCAAAATTAATGCGATCGTATACCGTGAAACTGTCTTAGAGGCAGTATTGAAGCCTTGGGCAAACAATAATTTCGGTAAGAGACCGTGGACATTTCAACAAGACTCGGAACCGTTTCACAAAGCGCGCGTCAACCAAAGTTGGTTAAAAAACAATGTTTCACACTTAATTTCTTCGACACAATGGATTGGAAATTCTCCGGATGCAAATCCGTTGGATTTCTCTGCCTGGGGTATTTTGAAGGCAAATGTTGGCACTAAAAAATACCAAAGTTTGGACCACCTCAAACAAGCACTTCGCCGGGAATGGTCGAAAATACCGCAGAGCAATTTGCGTGTAGCGTGCGATGCTTTCTTCGGCCGTCTCAAGGCCATTATTCGCGCCAAAGATGGACATATTGAAAACTATTGATACAATTTGAAAATTTATGTATTTTCCAAAATTTTTTGCTTTGGCACAATAAAATTTAACAAAAAATAAAAAAATTATAGCATTTTAAAAAGATGGAGTTCGAATCATTCACCTTGTATATAAAAAAAAAACCTACATTTTGTGAACGGGGGTAGGTATTTTAGGGACCTCATTGTAGAAGCTTTTTTTGTTCAATCATACCTATGAACCATATAATCATCCACGATCAATTTCATGTTGGTGCCATTTAAGATGGGGACAAGTTGGCCTTTCTTTCTTTCGTGCTTTATCTATTACTTCTTATTTATGAATTTCTCTAAAGACGTACTGTTTACCATTAAAGTGTCTCGTTTAAGGATCACCTCACTTATACTCTAACCATTCGCCTGTCTTTTATTTCGTTGTGTCTACGCTTAAAAACAACAGGAAAAATCAAAAAGTCATTTAAAATGTATCATTAAGTATGAGTATTTATCAATCGTAATTTCGAGTATTTTTAGTTTCATTTTAAGTAAGTTTTTCATTGTTAAAAACTAATTAATAAATTCCTTGTCAATGTTTTAACATTTTTCCAATTATTTCAGATTTTGATGAATCACAATCGTATAATCCCGACTGGAACGAAAAGGTAACGTATGCATGCAGTCCATAATTTAGACATGATTTTAAAAAAAAAAATCTCAAATTCCAAATGTTTTAGATCAGGAACAGGCACACAGCTGCTGTTAACGCAAGGGCTCGTTCAGTAAAGTATCAAAAGATTTTCGAATTGCCTAACGTCTGATTTATTTTTTATTTTTATTTTTTTAATTTAAATTCAAATAAAGATGATCGAAGGTGTAGTAGTTAGATTTTGGTTTTATTTATTTCGATTTCAATAACCGTCAGTCTACCAATTTCTTTACAGACAGACATACTCAACATTATTTATTCGAATTACGAAAATATTAACGAATAGAAAATGTTTGATGAAGTTAGAATGGGAGAGTTAGTTTTGGGAAAAAATTTAGAGAAAATCATGTGATTTTGGGAGTACTCAGGAAAGAAGTGAAACCACGATAATGAATGATTTCATCTATGTTTTTTTTTACTAATTTGTGAATAATTTTCTATAACAGATAACAAAATATTCGAATAATGCTCATCCCTGTACTCATCTAATCTGGTTAAATATTTAGTTTAAACTTTGCAATTTTATTTTCTATATATACAGAGAATTAAAAAACGTTTTTAACGCAAGGTCAGTATTTCTTACGAATTTTCCTTGAAATGTGTAGGGTGGCCAAAGTCCGGTTTTATAAAAATTGACAGGGAAGAAATGTTTAGCACTTGTCCTACAAATTTATCAGTTATATGTAATGGAATACTTTTCAAGTAAATTTTGTCATTGTCCGATTTAAAAGAAAATAAAAATGTTCACAACAATTATGATTGTTAAATTTCTACAAACTCGTATCAAATTTGTTGTGACCGTTGACAATGCAAATACAGTACAACCTCGGTAATTCGAACTAAAGTTTGTTTTAAACAGTTTTTAACAGTAAAATAAATTAAGTTTATTCAAAGAAAGTTTTCGGACAAAGAAACAAAAGATAACTAATGTAATTCAAAATGAAATCTGTTTAGCAAAACACAAAATATAACACATGGGCTGAAAAGTCCGCGCTGTTTTATAGTAAAACATAAAATTTATTTATCAATATAGTTGCCTTCGAGGGCGATACACTGATTCAAACGATTTTTCAATCTTTCAATACCAGTTTTGTAGTACGATTTCGGTTTAGCCTCAAAACAGGCCTCTGTTTCGGCGATTACTTCTTCATCGGTCTTAAATCTCTTTCCGGCGAGCATTCTTTGGAGGTCTGCGAACAGGAAATAGTCGCTGGGGGCCAAATCTGGAGAATACGGTGGGTGGGGAAGTAATTCGTAGCCGAATTCATTCAATTTTGCCATCGCTTTCATCGACTTGTGACACCGTGCATTGTCTTGATGAAACAGCACTTTCTTTTTCTTCAAATGCGGCCGTTTTTCTGCGATTTCGTCCTTCAAACGCTCCAACAACGCAATGTAATAGTCGCTGTTGATAGTCTGCCCCTTTGGAGATAGTCGATGAGAATTATTCCATGTGCATCCCAAAATACGGATGCCATAACTTTGCCAGCCGAGGACGAGGTTCGTTGCCTGCTCGCCACTCAGCTGACTACCGACTTGACTCTGGTGTGAAATGATGGAGCCAAGTTTCATCCATTGTCACATACCGACGCAAAAATTCGGCTTTATTGCGGTTGAACAGCTTTAAACACTCCTCTGAATCATCAACACGTTGTTGTTTTTGGTCGACTGTGAGCAAACGCGGCACCCACTTTGAACACAGCTTTTGCATGTCCAAATATTCGTGTATGATATATCCAACACGTTTTTTTGATATCTTCAGAGCCTCAGCTATCTCGATCAACTTCACTTTACGGTCATTCGTAATCATTTTGTGGACTTTTTTTATGTTTTCATTTGAAACAGCCTCCTTTGGACGTCCACTGCGTGCATCATCTTCGGTGCTTGTATGACCAATTTTAAATCTTTCAATCCACTTGCGAATGGTTCGTTCGGCTGGTGCAGAGTCCGGGTAACACTTATCAAACCATTTCTTTGCATCGGCTGCATTTTTTCCCATCAAAAAGCAATGATAAATCAACACACGAAATTGCTTTGAATCCATTTTTTTTTACAATAACAAAAGTTGCTTCACTCACAACGGTATATCTCGAGAACTAATCGTCCGACAGCTGTCAAATTTATACACGTATCTTTTGAATGTTGGTGCTAATTAAATGGATAATTCAAGTGGTGCCCTTTCTTAGAAACAGCACAGCCCATGTGTTAGTTACAGTTGCGTAGAAAAATTTGACATTTAGTTTGGTTAATTTTTTTTTCAACGGTTTTCTTAACGATTGAATTATTTAAATTATTCAATTGTTCGATTTGCGGCTGACTAGCTGATTCAGAAATTGAAGAGCACTACCACTGCTGATAGTTGTTTTGGGTTCAGGTATGGTTTCAATTTTCGCCGTCCAAATTTTCAATTGCTCCATCTTCTACCCAGTCTCGCATTTTTGCGTTTCCAAATTCATTTCATGGCGTGATTTGGACTAGAGCCAATGCAAATTCGTCTCTGCTCTCTTGACGAAGCTGTTGAATTAGAGTTGAAAAGGGTAAATCATCGTCTTCGTCCCACTCCGATTCTCGAGGCAATATTTTCGACCAACATTTTTCTATACTCTTCGACGCTATTTGACTCCATGCACAAGCTAGCAAGTGCATAGCATCTCGGTTTTTTCTTGAAGTTATTATGGCTTCAAGTAGAGACTTTTTGTATGATATTTTAAGCAAATTAATTACGTTTTGGTCCATCGGCTGGATGAGTGCAGTTACATTGGGGGGAAAATACATGCACATAAAAACGCCATCCATACTTTGCAATCCTTTTGAATGGAAGGGAGCACTTTTTTCAGATGAAGTTACTAGGGTCTTGTCAGGAAGTAAGCGCCAATACAATCCAGTTTCATCCGCATTGTAGATCTGCTTTTTGTAAGGCCCATGCCATTTATTTTTCGATGAAACTCCTGAATATAAGGCGCGATTTGATCAGCAGCGCTAGAAAGTTTTTCGCCAGCTGTTTTTAAGATTCTCACTCCATGTCGCTTTCGAAATTTTTGAATCCATCCCCTCCTGGCGTTGAAATTTGGGTCACTCCTTGTAAATTTCGTTAAGCTGCTTAGCATTTTGCGACAGTATGGTAGCGAATATTGGCGCATGTCTTTTGCGTTGTCTGCAAAACCATTCGAACAGGGCCTTCTCCATTTTTGACATTTCTGGCATTTTCAACGTTTTCTGCTTTCCAGTTCCCGACTCAGTTTGAGTTGAATATGCCAAATATTTCTTGGAATTTTGTTTAATATATGTTACAGTCGATTTTCCAACTCCAAACTGATATGCTACACTGGTGGCGCTTTTTCCTTTGCTTAATTCGCACAACATTTCGCATTTCTGCTTTATGGTTAAAAATTTATGTTGCTTCTGAGGGCGGTTCATGGTAAAATGTAAGACTTTAACTTTAAAATTAACTTTTTAAAAAATAAACCGAACACAAAGCTAGTTGACACCAAATGAAAACTACTTACGCAACACACTTCAGCGTCCTTATCGCAAAAACGTTTAACTGGCCGCAGACTTAACGGGATTCGACACATTTGTCTTTCTCAGAAATGTCTTCACACTTAGTAACTGAAGGAATGGAGACAATTCGAATTACAGAGTATGAATTTTGGCAAGCCTTCGAGTTATAAGATACGTAATGTAAAAAAATTGGTGTTCGAATTAGTGGAGCGTTCGAATTATCGAGTGTTCGAATGAGCGAGGTTGTACTGTACTGTGTTTTACATTTTCTGCTTTTTTTTTACAAAGTATAGACACTTCTATCACAAGGTTGAATTGTGCTTTTGGAAAAGCTTCCATGTCAACAATTACTTTTTAAGGAGCTTCATCTTCAAACCAAGCCGTTGCCGACTCTCCTGTGGAAAATTGAACCACACTATTGTCAAAATTGACAGAGTTTATCCCATAAAATAATCTGCAATTACATCTATCGTCCATTTTCAAACGGTCCACTCTTTTAAATAAGTCCTTATTATTTTGAACCAAAATATTTAAATTCTTAATTGTTGTCATCTTGCTTGTAAACTGCCTAATTTGAATGTTGTATTCGGTACATAAGTTTGGCAAGAAGGGGCAAAACTTCATACCTCAACGTGGTTGTTGTGTTTGGAAAAGTAAATATGCGCAACTCTCTCCCTGGTCCATCATCCTCTCAGCATTATCATTTTGGGTTATAGTTTTGATTTAGAAAGTTCCGTGAGGCTTACTCACCTTTAACCATTTTACTGGTTTCTTATTATACCTTAATACGAATATAAAGCACAGTATCCATTTTTCGTCGCAGGTGGCAACAACATACGGTGTTTGTTAGTCAAAGACAGTGCAGTGCTAACAGAGACGGAGACTGAAAGGTGACGACATATATTTGCAGTTGAGACTTTAAACTTCGCAGCAAGACAAGTAACTCTCGTTGGTGGGTTTTGTCCAAAATCTGCCACAGGTTCTTCGTTTGTAGTAACTTTCTGGTCTTATTTATTTATTTTCACCGAACTTGGTAAATCAATTTCGAAATGTTCTCGTCTTAGACGTACGCAAATTGAAGGATAGTTAAATTCAATAGGTCGCCGCAGTTTCATTTTTTTGGGTTCATTTTATTTTTGATCAGGAAAGTCGTCCTTAAAAGCATCCTCGATAAAGGTTATATATGAGGTGTGTTCGGGAATTTTAGTTTTTTAAAAAAAAATATTTATTTATTCGTCTACATTAATATTGTCGCCCTCAAAATAGTCCCCATTGGAAATAGGAAAAAGCCACATGGAGCCATGTTTGACGTTTCAGTAATTCTGCATTCGTCGTTGACTTCATTTAGGGACTCCTGAGCAACTTCCATTCGCCGCTGGTTTTGTTCAAATTTCAACAATTTTGGAACAAATTTTTGCTGCCACGCGTTTCATACCCGAAACATTCGAAAAAATTTCATGGCATGAGCCAACCGATATGTCAACATCATTAGCGACTATTCTGGTTCGTTCATAACCAGTTTTTTCACTTTTTCCACATTTTCATCGGTTTTTGATGTGCTGGGGCGTCCGGGGCGTTCGTCATCTTCAACGTCTTCACGGCCATCTTGGAAACGCTTATATCATTCGCAAACTTTTGTTTTCCTCATAGCAGACTCACCATAGGCTTTTATTAACATTTCACGCACTTTGTTATGTTTTATTTAATTTTTTTACGTAAAATTTGATACAAATTCCTTGATCCATTTCTTTTAATATACGAAAATCGCCGAGCTCATAAAAACACGTCTAACCTTAGCGGCTGCCACAGACAAAGTAAACAATGAACACAGCTGAAAATTTTATCATACTTCAGGGTTATGTATACCAACATAATAAAAAATTTTGTGAACACACCTCGTACACAGCCGTGGAAATATAATTAAGACTAAACAAAAACTAGTAAATTTTAGAGATGTTGAAAAAAAAAATGTTTTCTTGAATTACTATTTTTGTAAAATCACATCATTACAACGGTGCTGCGTGCTGCTTATAGGACTTCTACATCTTTGTTCAGGAAAGATCTTCCAAGCAATCTTGACATCGATGCACAGATGGTCCTTGGATTAAGATCTCAACTGCATGAGGGTTACTCGAGAACCCTGATGTAATTTTGCTCACACCATGCTATTGTGTGTTTCGCTGTATGCTTAGGATCATTTCCTGCTAACATTGCAATATAACAAGCATGTTTTCATCAGCCCAGAGCAACATCACATTGTTGAGAATATCAACGCATTCTTCTTTTCTCAAAACCCAATCGGTTCGATAAAGCGATTCAACCATAAACTAAAAAAACGCACCCTCCGATTATTAATGACGTCCCTGCAATGCTTGACTTTAGCCCATACATACTTGGGACTTATGCCTCCTTACAAATCTTCTACCGTCAGGAGCGATGCGATTTATTTATTTAGAGAATTTCCATTGACCAAATTAACGCCGGTCTTAAAGCCGGTCGCTTCGCTTTGTGTTCGCTTTGAAATGACATTTCTGAAATATCGTAATCAATTCTTTAACTAAAGAGAAGCATTTGTTTTTTTTAGAGCTGACAATTTGTTTGTTTAATTTGTTTCAGTTGAAAGTGTGTCTTGATTCAAAATTAATCGCTTGAAATTTTCAAAGCTGCTCCGCCAACTATTGCACGAAACGGTTTTGTTTGCTTGAATTTTTTTCGTGTGTGCCCACAGCTGTTGACTGTCAAAAGCAAGCAAAAGTTCAGCCTGAACCAACTTTTGTTTCGCTTTGAAGTGACGTTACATAGCATTACGTTCTTCATTACGAATGTAAAACGTAAGTCCGAAGCTCGAAGCGACATTGTGAGAGAAAGCATTGAATTTGTATATTTGAACTTGAAACGTGAAAGTGAGGCCGGAGTAAAAGTACTATTGTGTTGTAGGCATTAATGTCACAAGTGGCTTCTTAAGTGCGATTTGATCTTGAAGTCCAGCTTCGAACATCGAGGTCTTTCAACATTTCGCGATGGATACTGAAGCTTTTTCTTGTACGATGTTGCTTTTAAGCAGACTTTTGCGATCGTTTTGTTGACACGAAACTGCTTGACTTAATAATCATCGTTTTCGACCTGTTAAGTAGCGATATCTGTATAAGACATGCCAACCTCTCTAACAATCATAATCCTTGTTCTGTCTTTGTTAAAAAAAATAGAAATACAATTATCAAAGTGTCATATAATAGCTCTGTTCGTATAGTTTGAAAATTTCTTCTTTTTTTTTTTTAAAGTTTTGGTCTATTTTTCGTAGATTTTCACAATTCGCGAACAGATGCCATGAATTGTCACCTGTCATCTGTCATCTGCCATCTGTCGTACTTGTCAAATTTTAGGGAACTGGATCGATGCGTATTATTTTAAGCCGATGTGCAATCCCGATATTTATCAGAGTTTCAATCCACACGTTGTTCTCGAATAACAAACATTTCAGGTAAAAATCCTTCCAGCCTACCTGTCAGTTGTCATGTTAAGTTTAGTTTGATTATAAAATCGACAAAAATTAGAGGCTGCACAAGAAAAGTAGTTTAAAATCTTCACCTCAAAGTAGGCAACGTTATACTTTCTGCAAAACTGAACGGGAATATGGGATCATAGTATATTTCTCCTTAGGATAGGCAAGAATTTGAATAAAACCTGCCTTGGCATAGTGAGGATCACCTCCAAGAAGGCGCGAGACCTCTTTGCCTTAGTAGAGATCACTTCCTCGAGGGGAGTTATGTTTGCATACCCTTGGATGCCGATCGCTTCGTCATCGAGTGTGTGATCATTATATTTATAATTGTTTAAATTATGGCACTAAATGTTGCACATTGCAATTATGCTACAATATGGATTAACATTTGCAGCATCATCATAGACGTTGTTGGATACAGCTAAGTCAACTATTGATTTATTAATGATTAATGATACACGGCCGCACTCTTGTGAGTCGCCTCTTGGGGATTGGCTTTTCTTTTCTTTCGAACTTCGGGTGGAATTTAAGTTTATATTGCTTTCCCGACGAGCTTCGCTGAACATGACAAAACCAGCTGATTTTCTCACCCGGTAGTTTGCCCTTCTGGACAAATGTGCGTACTTCTTATTAGACCACGTTGTGTCACAGCCGCTGCCTTCGTCACATTTTCATTGCCGTTGCTTACATTTTGTCTTTATACTCCTCGTTCCTCGCTCAGCATTGCGATGCATTTGTTAAAGCCTCTGTGTGCGACATCATCATCCAAATTTTCTTGATGTTAAACGACGGAGCCAAGTATTTAAATTGTTGGCACTTCGATACGATGACTCCTTCTAAGTAAATGTTGGGAGTTGGGTTTGCGGGTTCGAAAATAATGGCAATACACGTATTTGGTCTTATAACAACTGATCCGTTATCTTCTAATAACTTTATCCAATTATGTATTAAGAGTTGGCTGAAGAGCTGGCACGTCGTTGCTTATGATAATGCTATAATCGGTGCAGCGTCAATAGAAAATCTAGTACCACATTAAGAAGCAACGGCTTTGTACACTGTGTACTCCCACCGTAACTTCGAGCTCATCGGTGATTCCTGCTGCGAATTCTCCAACGTCATCGCAGTATCGTGTGTCATTTATCAGCGTCTATATCAGATTCTTGGGAACTCTAATGAAAGTCTTTTCCAAATCGATGAAAACGATATGTATATCCTTTTAAACGTTGCGATGTTCCTCCTTCATTATTCGTACATTGTAAATCGCGTCGTATGTCGGCCACAAAGCCAGATTCTTAGTACTGCAGTCGAATTCGCCTTTATACGGTAGAACAAGAAATTTCTCCCACCAGTGACTAGGCTATCGATCGCCTCTCACCATTTTCTTTAAACAAAATCACGAGCCATTCTAACACAAGTTTTGCGAATGATACCCATTCTTCGGATCATATGTGATCCGGCCCGGCTGCACGTCACCGGTTCATTCTTTTAATTGTGTCTCTAACTTTCATAAGATCTGCCGGCTTTTCTACGTTGCGATAATCTTTCGTTTCTCGTTTCAAGTATATTTTGGTGACAAAACCTTTGCTGAAAATGAAGAAATTTTGCCTCAATCTTAAAAATTGAGCTACACTTGCCCGTGCTTTGAAGTTGTACTTTTTCTATTAGTTGTGGCCTGCTCATAGGTTGTGTGGTTACTTTTCCCAATTCCCGCTTCAATGCGTTCACTGCATGTGCTAATGCTACCGGTTTCTTCGGCTCCGTTGTTGGTGGCCTAACTCAACGGTTTTGCTATTTCCTTTGAAAGGCTTCCCTTTTGTTCTTTAATAGAATTTATGGCTCATTCTTCCACTACCATCTTTCTTCATTTATCTGGAGACGAGAAAAGTTTTTGCACTAATTTACATTTTATACTAGATGGAGCGAAAAGTGACATTCTTGACCGCCAGAATGCGCTGCTACTGCAAAAAAGGTTATGGTGCCTTGAAGTCCGTTCATATTTAGGACCGATCAAGTCCGCAGCGTTAGGCCCTCCGATGCGGTTACAGAGGACTATGTCATAAAAATACATGAACTGGTGTTGGCTGACCGGAAAGTGAAGGTGCGCCAGCTAGCAGATACCACAAAGATTAGTACTGAGCGCACACGCCATATTTTGAGCAATATTCTGCATATGAAAAAGTTATCCTGCCGCTGGGTGCCGCGAATGACCAAAAACACGAAGGCGAGAGCACTTCGAAAGAGTGTTTTTACTTGCTGATGCGGAATCGTTCGGACTTTTGGTGTCGATTGGTAACTGGATTTGGATCCCTCGGACTATTATCTCTTCCCAAACCTCAAAAGATGGCTCATCAATAAAAAATTCAGCTGACGCGAGGAAATCATCGACGCCACGGAGGAGTATTTTGCAGACCTTCCGGAAAATTACTTTTCGGACGGGATCAAGAAGTTGAAAAATCGCTGGAATAAGTGCATCAAACTAAAAGGGGCTATATTGAATAATATAAAAAAACATTTAAAAAAAAAAATTTTTAATTCCCAAGAAGGTCACTTTTCACTCCAACTAGTATTCTCGCACATTTGAGGGTCAGAGCAGGCTCATTTGCTTATTAAGTTTTGTCTATTTATTTTCTCGACTGATGCCGGTTTTCGCTGGTCAAAAAAAGTCACTTGCTAGTGGCTCGCCCAAGATCACTTTAGAATCTCTTTCTCTCTGTATCACGTTATACAAGTATAGATGATAATCTATTTCGGATTGCATTACTGCAGTATACAAAGTGCTTCTCTTGTTTAGTAAGTTTAGAGTTTAGTGTATCTGTCCCATTGAAGTCTTCATATTCAGGGTGGGGTTCATTAAATCTCCAACCATAAAAAATATTTCCTGCCTTGATATTTTTTTTTATAAGCTCATCGAAGTTGCACCAAAATTTTTCTTTCTCGTGTTCAATTATTTGTTTTATTGCTATAAGTTTGGTACGCTCATGATCTTATCTAGCAGTTTAGCTATCAAGATAATGGCAGCATCCTTCTTATTTTGTTTCGTTCCGTAATACTACATTTTGTAGGCCCTCGCTTGCAAGTTCAAGTTCTGGAATTTGATTCCGACATTTCGCCACGTGTTTTCTTGAACGTATATTATACCGATTTTACGTTGCCGTAATACATTCTCTTGTTTGAAACCTTTGTGCGCCATTGTCCCGAGATTCTAGCTTGAGATACTCGTATGTATTTATTCCGCCTCGCAAGCAAACGACCGGAGGGAAAGTGTATTTATACACGTTCACTTCTATGATGTTGTACTTTCATACTATTTTATTTTCACATTTCACATGCGTGAAAATATACAAATGGATGAGTATATCCGACCGTTGTTCTGCCCAACCGGTAGTCTCCAGACGTGGAATCCCGATTACACATACTGACTTCCGAAAATCTCAAGATGTGCATGCGCTTCATGCTGATCTTAGGAGGCTTAGTGTTCGCCAATATAATATAAACCATTGCGGTAGCTTCTTACAATATGAAATATGTTTGTAATACTCGTATCTTTAGATTGGATCGTCTTTAGATTAGGTTAATACCATATAATAGGTAAAAAATAATCATCAACTATGTGCACACTTTGACAATACCTTAACATTTATAAATAAATTATTTTCTTCTTTTTACTTTCAGGCAAATATAACTAGTCAATGGCAAGAACAATTCGCCCATTGGAATTTAAATACGCAAAACCAGTAGATACAATATATTACTTTTAAGTAGAAATGCGTTAACCAAGATAATTTAAACAAAAAACAAAACAAAACAAAGAAAAAGAAATATATACAAAACGCGAAACTTAATCAAACAAAAACGCAGGCATTTTACAAACAAAAAATAAAATAACAAAAAAAAAATAAATAACTAGAATAGTAGCAATAATTTCTTATACAATTTTCAAATATTGTAATACAAGCGTGTATTTTCGAACAGCCAGTCAAACAAGAATAATTTATCCAAACAATTAAATATACGGAAAAATGTAGTGTTTAGTCTAAATTAAAAGAAAAGTTGTTTTATAAACTTTAAAAGAAACAAAAAACAAAAAAAAAACATAAAAAAAAAATAATGGAATTTCCCCAATAAAAAAAAGACTTAACAATTTTACTAATAAACTAATCGAACAAAAATGAAAAAAAAAATGAAAAAAAAAAAAACAATTATATACTTTTGAAGTTCAAAAATTGTAACGATTAACTATTTTTCTTTAGAATTAGAATTGTATCTCTTTGACTTTGCATTTGTTTCGTTATTTTATTATTCGACATAAATATAAATTTAAAAATTGTTTTCTCTTACGTTTAATAAATTGCTCATGGTAGATTATATTTATAAATAACACTTAGTTGGGAATAAATTTTTTTGAATAATTTTTAAGAGTTTCTAGAAGAAAAAAACCAAACCAATTATACGATAGAAAAGAAAACGGATTAACATGAGATATATTATTATTATTATTATTATTATTATTATTATTATTATTATTGATTAATTCATTAATTATTGACGATATTATAATGTTATAGTTATGGTATGAATATTAATTCGTACATTTTAATATACAATATTTGCATAATATTTATTACAATATATTAGATGCTATATATATATATACACATAAATAATATGAACGAGAAGAAAATTTACTAAATGAAATTGTAATAATTGAGATAACTTAAAAAAAAATGAGCGAAAACAAAAATAAAAAACATTATAATGACAACAAAACAAACATCTATTAAAAGTAATTATAATTTTAAAAATATCGCAAACAAGATACAATAATCTTTTCTTTTGTTTTTTCCCCCCCTATTTAGAAGGCTTCCAATCATCCTCATCGATAATTAACATTGTTTCTAAAATGATTGCAAAATCATTTTGGACGAAAGACCCTTCAAACTTCTTTTGAATATCAATTTGCAAAACATACAGAAGATTATGTGGTTTGCTTGGCCCACAAAATCGACCAATTAAGCTCGTTATTCGTCGTGTTGTGGATAAATTTCATACCACATACATTTTTTTTTTTTTCGTGAGAAGGTGAGAAATCTATAGGTCCGGAGCCTACAGTAATGTGAGATTCTTACTCATTAAAAAACACCTCCATTATGCAAACCACGACTGAGTTCACACTCAATAAGCAGTTCTTCTATCGCATTTTATTTTGTTTTTATAAGATATCCTGCAGGCGATTTTCCATTGAAAATTCCTATGTACTTTAGAAAAATTACGCGCTGCTAATCACCGCACTAGATCGAGAGGCTTAGTCCTTTTCAGACGGCGCAATAAATTTGTCTCGTCGAGGACCTTGTAATCGATTATTATGTTTTCGCGCAAACATTTTAATTACGTTCTGACCGTTTTCGAATCCTAAGTCTCATCGTTTCTAATGTACCACGGCGCATTAACAATACCTCGAAGAACTTTGTTTTGGAATGTCTGTAATACATTAATGTTACTATTTTTAGTACAATCCCAAAGTTGTACACCATATGTCCAGATCGGTTTTTGGCACTTGCTTGTATAACAGCAGTTTGTTCTCTATGCTAAGCTTGGAATACTTTCCAATAAGCCAGTAAATATCTCTATATTTGATTTCAAGCTCTTCACGTTTTTTTCTTGACGTGTGCTCTCCATTTTAGTTTAGCGTCGAGTGTCATACCGAGATATTTGGCCTCGTTCGCGTAAGGAATTCGTACTGCGTTGATAAACACCGGTGGATTCTCAATTTTCTTGAGAGTGAAATTCACGTGGACAGACTTGTTTTCATTAAGCGCGATTCGCCAAGCCTTTGTCCAATTGTTAATCCGTGTAAGGGCACGCTGCAACTTGGCAGTTGCTTCTTCGACTGTTTTAGCCGTTGCCAAAATGGCTAGGACAGTGTCGTCCGTTTGCGGTATATCGCGGGTAAAAAGCAAATATAGCAAAGGGCCAAGTACACTTCCTTGCGGCACTCCCGCCTTTATTGTCTTAAAAGTGGAATATTCGTTTCCGGGTCTCACACGGTATGAACCTAAAATACAAGACAATTGTTGGGGTAGGGCTTGTCGAAGTTTATATTTTAGGCCTTCGAGCCATACCTTATCAAAGGTTTGCGAAACGTCAAGGAATGCGCTTGAACAGACTAACTTACACTCGATTGCTCGTTCAATTACATCAGTTATTCGATGCACTTGGTCAACTGTAGAGTGTTGGCTTCTAAAGCCAAATTGATGATCAGGCAAGAGGGAATTTGTGTCGGTAATTGGTTTAAGACGATTAAGAAGGATTTGCTCGAAGACCTTCGATGTAATCGGGAGAAGCGATATTGGTCTATATGACTTGACTTCAGTCAGCGGTTTACCGGGTTTCGGAAACATAATAACTTCGGCTACTTTCCACTGGTGCGGTACGTGCTCTAATCTAATGCGGGCATTTATAAGATAGAGCAGCTTTAGCAAACCTCTTTTCGGCAACGCTTTAAGTATCTCTCCCGTTATAAAGTCATATATCGGGGCTTTAATGGGCTTAAGCGTGTCTATAACTTGTCTAAGTTCCCTAAGTGTAGCCTTTTCTACTGGAAAGTTTGTCGTCACGTCTAGCGTATTGACATTCTCTGGAAGCACTTCCCCGTCGAATGGTGTAAATGTTTCTGCAAGATGGTCGGCGAAAACATTAGCTTACCACATACATGAACGCAAGGTTAACAACGTGTGAACATAGTGTGCTTAAAGATGGAACTGTAACCGCTGTGAGTGAAAACGTGGCGGAGGATCCGAAATTGCCAATGGCAACAGGTTGGTGTTTGTCGGTCTACGGTGTGGAAAAGTTTGCGAAAAGATCTCAATCTTCACTCATATTAGATCCAGCTGGTGCAGTAAATAAAGCCATGAGACCGTAGCTTGAAACTGGAGTTCACGGATTAGGATTTGAGCAGCTTGAAGTTAGTTCTTATTAAGGGCTATTCCAAAATCAACCTCCGAAGTGAAAAATATTTTTTAAAAAAACTAAAAACATTAATTTTTTGCACAAAAAAGTTTTATTAACATCTAAATTATTTTTCTACATAGTCTCCGTTTAAATCTATACATTTTTAGTAACATGGGACAAGCTTAAAAAATGGCACCGCCAGTGCGTTGAGGCATTGATTCAGTTGATCCTTACTTCCAAAATGTTGAGATGCAATGCGTTGTCATGCAGAAGCACCATACCTTTGGTACGCATTCCCCGTCTTTTGTTCTGGATTGCTCTTCTCAACTTACGTAGAGTTTCACAGTAAGCCGCTGCATTTATTGTGTTTCCAGGTTCCATAAACTCGGTCAACAATATGCCTGTGGCCATCATTTTACGATAGGAAAAAGGTTGTTTGAATTTTTTTAGCTTGTTTGGGGAATGAGTGTGCATCCATTGCTTTGATTGTTCTTTGCTTTCTAAGTTTACATACTGGACCCAAGTCTCATCTCCAGTCACAATTTGCTGTAAAAATTTTTCACCTTCCATTTCTAAACGTTCGAGAAATGCTTTTCCTGAATTGACACGTTGGGTCTTGTGGACATCTGTGAGCTGTTTTGGGACCGAACAGCCACAGAACTTGTGGTAACCCAAGTTTTCAGACACGATTCTGTATAGAGTAGTTTGAGAAATTTCGGAAAATCTTGTCGCAAGATCTGAAATCGTAAAACGCCTGTTTTCTCGAACAAATTGGTCAATTTGTGAACCACTTCTTGATTCATGGTCGATTTGCGCCCTTGGCCTCCTTCAGTATTCACACCTGCGCGTCCGTTTTTAAATTGCCTACACCAATCACGTACCGAACCATCACTCATCACTGTAGTGCCGTAAACAGCACATAATCGACGATGAATTTGAGCTGCGCCATTTCCTTCGGCTTGCAAAAAACGAATTACACTTCGTACCTCACAGGCGGCGGGAGATAAAATTGTATTCTCCATGTTAAAACTGCAACTATTGGAAAAATACTGAACGAAAACGGTCGAAACTTGGCATATTATTAGAGAATAATGTACTGGTTGCGACATGCAGAAACACGCCACCGAAGTGCACGTATGTAATGAATTGTAACACATCGGAGGTTGATTTTGGAATAGCCCTCGTATATAGAAAATTCGTGTTTAGTCAACAACATCGATCCCTATTTTTTCCAAAAATGAGATCGGTGGAGTTCGGGTCACAATCAATTACCAGACGATGGGGCTTTATTCTGCCATACTGCCCATGGAATCATTTACTTACTGAGGACTCGATTCAATGACAACATTATATTACGAAGTAGACCAGTGAATTGCTCACCGAGATGTGTGCGATTTGACGTCACCCGATTACTTCATGTGGGATAATGTGAAGTCTTTAATGTGTGCTGATAAACTGCAATCTATTCAGGTCTTGGAAGCCAATATCCTACGTTATTGGAGAGGTTGTACCCCAACTGCTTGAAAGAGTGCAGTAAAATGGGACCGACCGGATGGGCTGCGTTAAAAAGAGCCAAGGAAGCCAAATGACTGAAGTCGTGCTAATTTTATAAACTATTCTTTCCTATATACATATACATGTTAATAAACTGCTCGAATATGGAAAAGTTTCCGGACAGAAGACATTCCTCGCAATTAACAATCAGAAGAGGTGCATCATCGAAACACAAGCAAACGGTCAACAAATTTGTGAAAGAAATAAAAATTCGCAAGAAGTTATATCTATGGAAAACATTAAGTGGAAATAGTACTCGTTTTCCGCGAAGTCCACATGAGTCTCTCTGGAAACAACAGTTTTTACGGTACGTTCTAGATCAAATACCTTTCGGAGTTTGAATGAAAATTGGATCTAAATCGCGCTTAAGAAAAGGACAGAAGGTATTCTTATTCCACAGTACCCAGGCAAAAGCGACACGCAAAATTAAAACAATTACCGAACTGTGAAGAAGAGGTCTCATACTATGATATAAAAATATACGAGTGAGCTCTGAGTTATCCAATATACCCACATCGTCTCCATGGATTTGGAGAAAACATTCAATACAATTCTCAGGGATCTTGAATATGGCAAAGTGCTCGAGGTGTACAATATATTTGCTCATATGTACATGTATGTCAGTTGATATGTACGATAATATTAAAATGAACCTAATATGCAAAATTTAAGTGGAAGCATAACAATGCAATGTTTGAAGTCTGTTGCTTTACAATGTCGAAGCAGGTTATCTATTGAAGAAGCACATCAATGGGATCGGAATGACCTCTCTGTTATTTTCCAATACAGCGCTACTACCAACGATGTGATGGGTCTTCTAATATCACTGAATAATTGGATAAAGGTGCTAGAACATAACTTTAAATACTTCGCCTCAATCGTTGACGTTGATGCGAAGACGATATCAGCCTTAGAATTAGCACGAGTAGCTTAAAAAGCGGGAAAACTCCAGTCTCTGTGACATTAAAAAGCCGCTTAAATTTAAAGGTTTGCAATACTCAATAGTCATGCGTCTAACTTTAAAATACGAGTACACATCGCAGTTTTAGATGATGTTAACAACCTTGAGTTCCAAAAAGAGGAAAAATGAAAACAACCAGAGTTGATATGTCTGTCTGGCTTTTATTTTTCAGCCTTTTTCACTCGTTAAGACGAGCTAGTCCCGCTAATCTCTTTAAGGTCATTACCGTCCGAAGTCAAGATTTGTTTTCTGAATCTCACTTCTTTATTTATTGTATATAATGAGGCTCCATATGTCAATTGACAATTGACTGTAAAATCGGGTCATGACGGTCCCCACTGGCCTTCTCCATGGATCTGCAGTGAATTTAGAACTCAACCCAGGCTATAATTTCTTTAACAATACCTACATACATACTTTAAAGACAAAATATTGATTTTCTTCAGGAGCTAGTAAGCAAAACATAATAATTCCAGCAAGGGCGGTGTAAAGGGACGCAAAATAAATATAAAAGGAACCACGACATTGGCTGTAAAAACAAGATAACTCTTTACCAATTAACATTTATAGCCAAGCTGCGACTAGCAATTGTAAAGCGTATTTCGACCATTTCTTTTGAGCGTATGGGACCGTAAATTGACTTGAATTTAAACTTAAAGATAAATCGCTCTTTCTCTCAACATCAATGTGGCTATTTGCTTATCGTTTCTTGTTAAACGAAAGTCGATCCGCCAATGAAGTATACAAGTATTTTCAATTGGTAACATCATTTGCTTTATTTTATTAACGATGAAAAAAAAAAATATATATATATAACAATATTACAATCTTAGATTTTTTAACATTTAATACATGCGATAGCTGTGTTTCACTTGAATCCAAAAAAGGCACTACGAGAGATTCATTATTTTATAAGAGTGGATGTGCTGATGCTGATGCTTACACTTAATTGACATGGCCAAAATGATGTTAGAAAGCTTTAAAAGAGTAGCGCCACGTAATATATTACTCAACAGTTTCAATTTCAGTTGTATTTGTTGGATTGTTTTGCTTTTTTGTTTTTAATAATTTATTGTGCTAGTCTACGATATAGTTTAGTTGTAATTTAGTTACTGACGAAAATCTCAAAGTCTGAGTAGGCCAGCTCCTCTCCACCGTATGGAATGTAGCAGCATCCGTGCGATGGTTGTACCTTTCCGACAACAATAGCTCCATTGTGATTGGCACGGCCAACGAATAGGGGTTCGCCGGTTTCACTTTCACCAGCTGGAAGTGCATTTGGTGGGATATTTCCTGCAGTAACAGGTACCCAAGTGCCACCACCGGCGCACAAGACTTCATATTGGTTGTGTGCATGTTCGCCACCTCCCCATGCGATGTAGGTTACACCATGTGAAGGATGTAATTTACCGGGAATAAGGGCACCTTCATGTACAGCACGAGCGATGTACAATTGTTCGGATCCATCGAAACCGCCTTCCATTGAACCGGGTGGAACTTGTCCATCTGCAGCTGGTACCCAACAACCGGGACCACTGCCAGTTGGTGGACGGAAACCTGCAGCTGGTGGACCAGCCGAACATTGATCTTGAATATAAAAAAAAAAAAAAACCGAAATAAGACTTGGAACATAATATGTTTATAAATACAATAACATACCTTCATCGATCAACCAAGTACCATTAGCACCCCATCCGGTGCAAACGCCGACGTAGTTGATTGGGAATAAACCGGGTTCCTCCCATGATAAGAAGGCAGCTGCCTCACCGTCACGTCCAACTGTGATCACATTATCGTACCAGCGAACCCAGAAACCACGGAATTCACCAGCGTTTAAGATACCAGGGGTGTTTAGTTCAACCACTTCAGGCTTGGTACGGTTTTTGCGAATAACCGATTTGCTGTTCGACCAACCACCAATGAAGATTTCAAACATTGGATCTGATTCATTGGGTCCACTTGTTAGTGCCAAGTGAGCATCATGGGCAGCACGAATCTTAAATGTGAAGCAACCTCCTGGTGCTGGATAGAAGACATATTCCAATTTGTCTGGAGTGTTAATTTCTGCAAATGTAGAAAGGAAGATAAAGAAAAACATGATATCTTCGGTTGTTGGATTATAAATGTTTGAAAAATTTAAAAGTTGGAAGCGTTTGGCGAAGAGATGTGCGCGGTAACACAATCACTCAGCTAAATTAGTTGGCATTTCAGACTTGTTGCGTTAGTCAAACCCGATGTAATGTGATGTAAAATGAATTTCCTGGTTAACTGGCAAGGCGTCATGAGTACGAATGCAATAGGCTGCTAAAATCTCGATAACTCTCATGGTTTATTTTTGACAATTATCAAGGATCAATGATTAGGAAGACAACTTAGCCGCTAAGACTCTTAACAAAAACTCTGAACCTGAAAATCTTTATCAATCATACAACAGAGAACAAATAAAATATTGTTATAGGTTTTAGGAACAAGAACCTGGCGTCAGAATTCGACTTGACTTGAAAAGAAGCAGTGTTGCTCATTTCCAGAAAGAAACAAGCTGCACAGCTGATAAAATCTGAACAACTAGAACGATTACTCCCTATTAGTAGAAATTTAGGAAATGGCATTGCCATATAAATTAAATTACTCATCAAGTGTGATACTGATTAAGTAAACGACAAATTCACTAAGATCTCCAAATAAAAATGATCTAACTGCAAAGATGATTTTTCTACTAGAAAAACGACGAACAAAATAAAATCGCAATACGTTGCCAAGGCATTAAATATAATTGATTGTGAGATAGTATCCCATGGTACTCGTAATTAGATGCAATTGCATTTACACAAGCCGAGATTTTACAAAGTGGGATTCAACAAATGCGCTTTTAGTCGCTTGTTGACGACATACTCTAACTATTGTCATTGAAAAATTTAGTTATTGCAATTTAGCTTATATTTGTTTAGATATTCGTTATTGCAGTACGTTCGACGATACTAAATTACATGTACGTCTTAATCTGCGTATCGTCTGCCAACCATGGAAGAACCACAACATGTACCCGTGCTCAACGTTGCGTTGTGGGGTGCGTCAGGGAAAAGATAATAAAACTAGCCGCTTAGTTTGTACTTCTTTAACAAACCATTTATTGTGTACCCATAACTTATCTTATAGAGAAACAAAAATTGCGAAAAGTCAAGACATAGATCATACGTCAGTCAGTCGGACGACAAGGGACGAAATTTTGCTTTTCAAGTAGACAACATCAAAATATCAAATTGACTAACTAGGGGCTCAGACAATGAAGTAGTTATCTCCACTCTGTTTGGCGTTTCCTCAAAAAACTCTTCGAAATGGTTTCTAAAAAGTGAAGAGTGGCGGCATCTGTTGAGAGCACTGCCGTCCTTTTCTGCGCGACGATCATCATCTCATCATCTCATCTTTCTTTCAAAACATAAATAAACTTATATAGGCCAGGTGCCTATATGTCCACCTTTGGCGCGAATAATGGCCTTGAGACGGCCGAAAAAAGCATCGCACGCTGCATGCAAGTGTCTCTGCGGTATTTTGGCACATTCCCGTCGAAGTGCTTGTTTGAGGTGGTCCAAACTTTGGTATTTTTTAGTGCTAACCTTCGCCTTTAAAATACACCAGACAGAGAAATCCAACGCATCCGGAGAATTTGCAATCCATTGTGTCGAAGAAATGAAGTGTGGAACATTGATTTTTAACCAATCTTGGTTGACGCGCGCTTTGTGAGACGGTGCCGAGTCTTGCTGAAATGTACTCGGTCCCCGATTGAAATGATTGTTTGCCCAAGGCTTCAATACTGCCTTAAGACAGTTTCACGGTATACGATCGCATTAATTTTGACGCCACGGTCCAAAAATACGAGCGGAGAGCGACCATCGGCGGTTATGGCGGCCCAAACCATCATCATCGGTGCTGCCTGCTTTCTGCAGGCAAATTACAAAACAATTGTAATTTGTGTATGTTTTGGTTTTTTAATAACTTTAAAAGTTAGCATCAGATTTTGGTCAAAATCGAATGGCCACGATTCGGCATGAAGACGGCATCATCTGACAAAAATTCAAATCGACAGCAATATTCGCTTGCGAGTTATCGTGGACCAAAAAAGTTGACACAAACGAACATACATAATAATGATATCGTAAAGATATCATCAAATTTTCATTTTCAATTTTCGAGGTGAATGTAGGAAACTCCCTATCAGGAAGTTAATAATAACAAAAATATCTCAAGCGCATCATGTACGAGTGCATACGAGTGCATATGTATTTCTGACGATATGGCACGTGGATGCATGCAGTTTATTTCTGCTACTTGCCTTCACACTATTGTGGACGTGATTTGTTATTCTCATGGGGTCTTCTTATTGCGACTTATTTTATTTGAGTCATACCTTCACGGTTAACTACGAATAGCTCGTGACACGCAAATCGTTGAACACGAGGTTAAAGTCTTTGCATATAGGCTAAGTTTTTTTTTTCACTTTTCTGCTAAATAAAATCTATGAAATTTAGATTGCACATGTCAGTAAGCTTAGTTGAAAGCAGCTGCCTATAATGAGTCCACAAAATCTTGAATTCCTGGATTAAGCAGAGCTACATAGACTTTTTGCAATTTCTTAAGTCCCATCTAGTATCATATAAACTTCTTATCGCAAACTTTTCTGAAGAAACATATTTCCCCCATCCTCCAAATAAAACGAATATGCAAAATGATTCATTGGATGATTATATCATCGGTTACTACGTCAAATGTCTGGGTTCAAATCCAAGCAACACACTAAAAAAGGCCAAACAAAATTTTTTTACGTCAGATGGCAATTACGGCAGGCAATGGGAAACCTGCGGAAATGTCGAGGTTTCTCTCATCTTTCTAGTGAGTGGAGCGAATAATCTGTGGTCCTGGACTTATAACACCGTCAATTTATTTTGTTTACATTAAATGCAACCAAATTAGCTATTCAAAAAGTGATTGCCTCGTCAAATGGAGGACAAGAAACTGTACTTGTCACATTCAAAACTACTATAGACTTTCACTAATTTAGCTCATTCTAAGTGAAATTTTACCAACGTTGACGAACACATTCGGACATTCTAATTCTGCTACAGATCTAATTAAGCAAGCATCCGTAAAAGGCGGTAACGCAACTCCTCTTTTTGCTAGCTCTAGCCGATAGGTATACTCCAAGAGCCAATATATAAATATTTATTGTCTGCAACCTTTCTTGTTTTATATTTAATGTATTTTATGATTGTTTCATGAATTTATAAGAAGTTCTTAGGCCTTTATTATTTACGATGTTTTTGAATGATCTTCCACTTCGCAGTGCACAGCGAACTAGGTTGTTAGGATAGGTTAGGTTAGCATGGTCCTCGTCGATGTGCACTAAGACCATTTGTGTAGTCCCATTGGCGTACCAATGGAAAAAAGGGTGAAGCTCTAGCTACTCTTGGTAGAGTAGAGATCATTTTGATCTCCTGCAGATCTTACAGAAATCTTTGTGAGGAATACTCTATCCTTCCATTGACACAGTGTCTCGTGATTATATTTGTGGGTTTGGAGATAACTCTCCTGAGGTTAATCAGCTGTCTGGATCGTTCGGGATCTAGATGGGCCCATATTAGTCTCATTTATTTGCCGTAGGACCTCGATGACTTGATGTTGTCCAGTTGTCTACTACAATGCTTGGTCCAAGAGATCTGAGTCTGGCTAGTTTAAAAGCGACTCGATTCTCTAAGGCATTCGGGTGTTCCAGAACCCTTTTCTGCTGCTTAGAAATCTAGTTAAGAGTTGCGAGTTAGTCTCTAACAGTCCCCGAATTCATGGTGTTCGAAATTAGGGATCTGCTCGCAGCTTGACTGTCTGTCCATATTACAGTATCCGATGTGGGTATTAAATTTCAGACCGGGCCAAACAGCGGTCTGTTGAATAGCTGAAACTTAGGCTTGAAAGACGTTGCAGCATGTGGGTAGACTGCAAAATTTGTAAAGGCAGGTAAATGCTATGTATATGACTTTTAGTTGTAGACCCCACCTTGAGCCTACAGCCTTCTGGTGCAAGTAGAGGACACCTCAGTTTTGCTGCCAAGCATGAGGCCTAAGTTTTTGGCACTTCTCAAGAAAAGGGTTTGAAAACTTAGAGCGGTTTGAAATAAGATGCGTAAAATGGTCGTAGATCACCCTGAATGCAACCAACTTCCGACTGCTATAATTTCCAAACCGTTTATGACAGTGAGCTCAAATTTTGACACATGACAGATAATTTTATTATTTACAAGCCTTTTAAACGATTTGCGTCTCAGTTGTGTTGAAAAATTTCAACGTGATAGTGTGATTGCTTTATATTTGGTTGGAAAACCACAAGTAGCTATCGTTAGAGCCCTCCAGCACCTCAACATGAATAAATCATTTGTGTCTCGAACCATAGCTCGTTACAGTGATACTGGCAGCATTGCAAAACGCCATAGAGGTGGTCATAAAAAAACATCAACATCGGTAGAAATGATTCGGAAAGTGAAGGCTCGAATTGGGCGAAATCCGCGTCGAAGTGGAAGAAAAATGGCTAGTGAGCTCAACATATCGTTGGAACGAATGCAACACATACTGAAAAATGAGCTTGGGCTCAAGCCATTGAAGTTTCAAAAAGCACACGATCTTACACCGCAACAGAAAAAAGTTAGAGTCGAAAAAGCGAAGGAGTTCCTACGCTTGCACGAAAGTGGTGAGTTGCCGAATTTGGTTTTTTCCGATGAGTCGCCATTTGTTATCGAGCAATATGTCAACAAACAAAATGACCGAGTTTACTTGCCAGAGAAGTACTTCGAAAATTTACACCTTCGGACGGCCACCAGAAAGCAGGCAGCACCGATGGTGATGGTTTGGGCCGCCGATGGTCGCCCTCCGCGCGTATTTTTGGACTGTGGCGTCGAAATTAATGCGATCGTATACCGTGAAACTGTCTTAGAGGCAGTATTGAAGCCTTGGGCAAACAATCATTTCGGTCAGAGGCCGTGGACATTTCAACAAGACTCGGCACTGTCTCACAAAGTGCGCGTCAACCAAGGTTGGTTAAAAAACAATGTTCCACACTTCATTTTTTCGACACAATGGATTGCAAATTCTGCGGATGCAAATCCGTTGGATTTCTTTGTCTGGGGTATTTTGAAGGCGAAGGGTGGCACTAAAAAATACCAACAAGCGCTTGGTCGGGAATGGGCCAAAATACCGCAGAGCCACTTGTGTGCAGTGTGCGATGCTTTCTTCGGCCGTCTCAAGGCCAGTATTCGCGCCAAAGATAGACATATTGAAAACTACTGATACAATTTGAAAATTGATGTATTTTCCAACATTTTTTGCTTTGGCACAATAAAATTTATCAAAAAATAAAAAAATTATAGCACTTTAAAAAGTTGGAGTTAGAGTCATTCACCCTGAAGATTCAAATAATCGGAACTGCAAATATAAAAATGTCTAGCAATCGAAATATTCTAGACGTACACAAAGAACGCAAAACATACAAGGAACATTGTGATTAAGTATGCATGTAGATAAAGCAAATTATTAAGCTTTAATTATCTAACTATTCTTGGGAATGATGTCAAACGTCCTCTAGCCTTAGTTCCGAATCAAGATGAAACCTCCGTCTAGCTATTTATAATGAAGTTAAACATATTTAAAACTTGAAGCGATTTGACTACGTTTATTCTAGAAATATCTTCCGAAGCAGTATACCTACATACATACTCGTACCTCTGAATGTGTTGAATAAGTTTTCGGAATTGGATGCAGATGTTTAGACCATCAAGCAACGACTGGTGTTCTGCAGAATATTATTAGAGATCTGTTAATTGGAAAGTAAATAAAACCAGCGTTCACGGACAGCTAATGGAAAATTACCATAGCTATCAAGCTTAAAAGAATTCATGGACGGTGTGAGAATAAGTTAATATGCAAAGATACTAACTATGTCAGTCAAGGTGCAATTAGAACGATTTTTTTTTTTCAATGTTGCTTTAAGGGAAAAATAAAATGTACAAAAGTTTAAGGTCTAGGCCAACAATAAAACAATCAATTCAAGGACAATTTAAAGTATTTTAGTGTATCGATTATACCCCTCGAATTTAACGGTACACTCCTGGCCACTAGCCGTGTCACTTAACTCGTTTTATGTTATAAAATATGCAATTACGTGAGCTTCTTCCATAACTGCTACTACAATATAAATTACAATTCATGGCCCGTACTTCATTTACCCTAAACTCTTACTCCTATGACAAATTAGCACCTGCTCCATGACCAACTTTACCAAAATCGTAGCATGGAAACCGTTTAGCTATATACGAGCACTACAGCAGTAGGGTGGTACAACCCAACATGGAACCGAAAACAAACAACGAAACAATCTTTTACGTAAGTCGTAGGTAGAACAAGTAGTCAAACAAAATACAAAATAGAAAAAACAAAAAAAAAAACAAAAAAAAAACATACAACAAAACTGCAAACAGAAATTTATGTATTTTGTAGCCACAACAAATCGCAAGATGACATCACCCGACGAGAATACACCAAAAATATTTGAGCTCGATATACTTAGTATTTTGTAGCGCCAAGCATTGTATACATACATAGATATAGACAACTTTATGGCAGCCTTTTCTTTGCAAGAATTTCAATGGCAAGTCGAGTATGATACCTTAAGCTTTAATTAGAATATTATGAGCTTTGTGTATGAAGTCACTGCTATAATCTGATCATATCTGTCATATGATGATGCGAATGACTGACAATTGATTCAATAGCAACTCATAGCTCTGTATCTGTAAACTGTCTCTAGGCGATTGATTTATATTTTCCTGACCCTGGGAGCTGAGAACTGAGAGATTTCATTCAAAGTACGAGTATCTTTGGTTATCATATGGAAAAATACTCGCTTAGATCATGGTAAGAGGCGGAGATACAAGTACTAATACGTCATGGATAGAAACACAAGATGATGTCATGTAGTCGTAGTCGTAGTTCCCATTCCCATTCCCATTCCCATTCTCCCATTCAAATTGGTGACCTCGAAGTTCTTTGTCGATGACTCAGTTTATGTTGTATGAATATGAGTATGCTCGATGAATCGTTATTATGATGCTAGGAGTCACCTGAGCAACGATGGAAACGAAACGATGACAGATGTACTCGTATCCAGGCGAAGCAGATGAATGATTAATCTAGTTGTTGCCCTCTGAGACATCGATGATGAAATCACAGACATCACAGAGTTGCTCTTACGCTTGTCGCTTCTGTGACACGTACCACCAATTAACAAAAAGATCTTAATGCTCGTCCTGATACTTAATACCTCCTTTTGTGCACTTCACACAGAGATGCTAATTTTAGTGGCCATCTAATCATGATTTTTAAATTAATTACCAGAATAAAAATAATCGTGTCTAAAAATGCACAAGCGCAACTAGTCTACATCCAGTTTGTGCGGTTCACAATTTTAGATAGAAATTAGCATATTTCTGACGCATCCAGGTGAGAGGTACGAGTAAGATTGAAATAAAAATCTACTGCGCAAAAAAAAAAACATTCGCTTTGCCTCCAGAATTCATTTACAACAATATAAAAGTATGCGCTTAACAGAAGCGGTTTTAGATACCAGATTTTGGTTACATTTTTTTTAATAAACAATTTATTGTACTCGTATATAGTTTTACTACGTGAGAAATGTTGGAATGCCGGTTTGTTGTTTTCTTCAAATTATTTGCATATTTGTTGCCAACATTTTTTGATTCTACATATAAACATCTTTAAATTATCAACATTTTAGATTCGAAAAGATTAAATTTCAAGTGCGCTTGATAGAGAACTATTTTTGGTTTTCCTGGAAAGTGCTTGGGCAATTTGGAGCACATCCAATAAAACGTCATTTCATACTTAAGTGGCATGATACATGGTTTCACTAAGTGGAGGAAACATCGTGTGGTCAATCTGTGTCATCGAGTTTGAGAATTTTATGTAGAGGATGAAGCATCAGCAAGCTGAGAATCAATAAATTTTTCCACAATTCAACAGATGTGATCCATCAGGATTGTGTCTCACAGAAATATTCAGAGCTACAGCTACATGCAAAAATTAGGAGCAATCTTCAGCATCAATGAAAGATTCATGAATTGTAGAAATAGGTACTCGTACGAAAATTTGAATTTCATATCTTGAGAGAATGGATAGTAGACAGACAAAAATCAACTGTTTTGTTTTTAATGAGACCAGTATCCAGGTCAGCATATCGGTTAATTGCGAGAAGTATACTAAGTGAATACGATCTTTGGCATTCATTAATGTTAGCGGGTTTCGGTAAAACCTTTATTTTTTACATTTAAAATTGGGCCATGAGATATACCGTGTTCTTTAAGGAAGTAGAAAGCAATTATAACGTGACATGGATTTGAAGTTCTTAGTGATTACTCGACTAAGTTGATGATGAGTATGCGATTGAATACTAATAAATAACAGTGATATACAGATTTAATTTTCCATTTTATATTATGGATAATGCAGTTAGATTTACGGCTTTGCAGGAAAATAATAACCTCTGCATACATAGATATCAAATTCTTTGCCCTTAAGCCTGGATACAAAATACGAAATACCACCTTGATCAACAAGTTCCTGGGGGACACCACCGTGTGGCGCTCCCATAGTTCGTGAGTTCTGTTTTTATTTGTTAGGTTGGTAAATCTATTGTTGACATTCCCTCTAAATCTTAGCGTCATAGCTTCACATTTGCAAAAGTTACGTAGCCAAGAGTACATCTATCTCTGTGTGTGTTGGCGATTTTTTACAATTTTAGAAATGGATTTAAATTTGCAACAACGATGTTGTATTAAATTTTACGTAAAAAACGGATTTAATGGTCCGCGAACGTTGGAAATGTTGGAAAAGTGTTTCGGCAACAATTCTCTGAAGAAAACGGTCGTTTACCAGTGGCACGAGCGGTTCAAAAGTGGTCGTGAGTCAACCGAAGATTGACATCGAAAACCGACGAAAACATTGATGAAGTAAAAGAAATGTTGGTCAATAACAGCAAATTAACCATCAGAGAGATAGCGGAGGACTTGACATTTTGGTTAATGATTTGGGTTTCCGTCGTGTAGCAGCGAAGTTGGTGCCAAAAGAACTCAATTTCATGCAAAAAAGAGACCGTGTTGACGCCGAAAAAGAGATGATTTGCCAGGTTGAATCCGATCCCAAATTCATCAAAAGGATCATTACTGGAGACGAGACGCGGGTTTATCAGTACGACACGCAATCCAGACCTCATACAAGTGAATGGCGTTCACCAAATGAGCCGAGACCAAAAAAAAACACGTCGTTTTCAGTCAAAAAGAAGGCAATGCTCACGGTTTTCATGGATTACAACGGTGTAGTGCATCAAGAATTTTTGACAGAAGGCCAGACAGTAAACAACGAGTATTATTTGGGCATTATGAGACGTTTGCGTGAAGCAATTCGCCGAAAGAGGCAAGAATTGTGGGCAGAAAACTCGTGGATTTTGCACGATGATAACGTACCGTCACACAGTGCGAAAAATCGCAGGAAGCATTGATGGACTGAAAACCGAATACAAAAAATGTTTCGAGGATTGGATCAAACGCTTGCATAACTGTATTGCAGTCGATGGGGATTACTTTGAAGGGGACAATATAGATTTAGATGAATAAACTTGTATTTTCAGTTTTCTGGATACATTCCGGGAACTTTTTTTATGTAGCTTATGACAATAGTGAAGTTATTCACTGCTAAGCCCTGTTAAAGGTTTTGTTATATCTCATTTTGAAATCTTCATTAATTTTAAGATACAATATCTTAATAGTCATAAACTCACTGAAAATCATGTCTGAGTATAAGCAAATGCAACCTTGCATGAGTAAGTGCCTCCAAAAAAATATTAATGAGGGTGAATCAGCTGAGTTAACCTGCCATTAACTCATCTAATTATTTCCTATAAGAAATATGGTTAATGTATTATTAGAATATTCAAACATCAAAAACCATATTAAGAAACAAAAATTGCATAATTCAAAAACACAGTGATTTAGCTGTTAACAACGACGTCTGTAGCTCCAGACGAGTTCTTAGCTTGCTAAAAGTAACACTATAATTCGTGTTGGTCCCTAAACAACAAGATTCTCCATTCACCTCGATCATGAGTTGAAGTCCTTCCGGTTGCCACCTGAGTCTACACTGAGACGTCCTTTTGGGATTGAGATTGATTCTAATATCGAAATTACTTAAAACGGTTCCTAGACTTATACGAGCAATAAAATATTTTCTGCCTTCCTACCATGTAGGCAGGCAGTGGCGAACCATCTATAGTGATAAGTTTTGCCCATCAGAAAGGACTTTCCAATTAAAGATTTCATTATCTTTAATAAAAATGCAACGATACACGATTTAACAACGAGTTGGAATTATTAAAATTCACTACAAAAGAAATGAAAATTTCACAGAATCATTTCGAAAAGTTAAAAATTTTCTCGGAGTGAAGAACCTTCTCGTCCAGCAATTGTGAAATGATTCATAAATTTGAGCAATTGGATCAAGTTGGTGACGTGCAGAGTCGAAATAGTGCTGGTCGCGTAAGAACAACTGCAAATATTGCCTCTGTAGCACGAAATGTAGCCGAAAATCTAGGTGTGTCGATTCCACATTGAATGGGTCATATCAAACTCCACAGAGTTTTGCATAAAGACCTGTGTCGTCAACCCTATAAGGTTCAAGTGATGCAAGAACTTAAGCCTCCCTACCATCAGCAGTGTCGTAACTTTGCCAAGTGCGTGTTAAAAATGTATGAACTTCTAAAGAATTTTCGAAGAGGCACATTTCCATCGTCAAGGCCTTGTTTTTAGGTGGAACTACAGTATTTGGAGGTTAGAAAATGCAAGAATAATAGCTGGAAAGGCTCTTTATCCAGTTTTTGGGCAAGATGAATGAATATTTTCAACAAAATGACGCTTCGTCCTACAGACGGAATCATTGAGTACATTAACCATTTACACGCGCGCTAAAAAAAGGAAGAAATTGCGCTTTTGCGAGAAAAGTTTTGTGGCCATGCATGACACATCACCGTGCGATTTCCTTATTTATTTTATTTTCAAAGGATACAATACAAATAAATTTGTAAAGTCTGGGATTTTACCCCGTGGTACTATGCCCATATGGTGTTGTCAACAGCACGCGGTATTTGTACCGAGTTCCCATGCGGTCCTCTACTTAGGTGCTTACCGCACCCAAAAAACACTATTTGATTTCAGTGATCTAGTGGGTACTAACTATTTCTTTAGGGCCCTGTTTAAGAGGTTTGCGCCAATGCTGTGCAGTCAATTGAAGCACTTAAAGCCAAGATCCGTGCTGTTTTCGATGCAGAAGGCAGCAGAGCTCATGGAGGCGATTCAGCTAATATTGCTTTTCATTTTCTATGGCAAGCCTTCCTTTACGAAACATCTTATTGGTAAACCCTTTATTAACGCAATTCTCATCTTAAGAGCCATGACTAACTGTGTTAGTCACCAATTTTGAAGAAACCCGTATTAAGATATCGATAAAGGACCACCTCAAGGTTTTCTTACGGCCTCAACTTTTTAACGAAAAAGAAATCTTTTTTAATTTTCTTTGCTGATGTCCAGCAATAGCCAAAGCTAGAAATTGTGTAATATGGATGACGTGTATCTATGTGAAAAATGTGAGACAAATTGACCTTGGTGACAATTTACACGTATTCACTGTTTACAGACAGGGTCACACGGATATTGACAATCAGTGGAAAGAGGTTTTTGAAAAGGTCAATGTCATAAAAGAGTCGTATTCCTCGTAATAGCAGGACTGTTTTAGTGTAATCATATACAATAAAAAGCAGTATATGTAGTTTCAACCACGTCAGTACAATCTAATATTCTAAAGCCAAGACTAGAGACATCAAGCTGTTCATAGTAATTTTATAAAAAAAAGTTATTTGTTATTCAAATTCTCTTGGTCTATTGTTTAGATTTGTGGTGAGGAATCAAATCAGTTCCAATCAGCTAAGAGGTCATATTCTATTAGTCTTCCGCACGTGCAATTTAATATTTTTCTTACAATAGAAAAATCGATTACATCAATAAAAATATATACACCCGTTGTATGCTATTAAATTCAATTAAATTTCAATCTAAGGAAGAAGGTGCAGTAAAACACATTTTCGTGTCTTCCACTAAGTGTTACGAAGTCAGTTGAAATTCCATTGAATTGAAAAAATCTTTAACTTTTATTAAAATTTTTTTAAATTCAACGGAAAAATTGACAACTACAACTTTAACATGTGAGGCCTTGCCAGATCAATGGTCAATGAGCAATACCTACTATCAGAAATATCCAACGCTTCAAAGAATCAAATGGACAGCTCATTAAAGAACTCTTTGGAAATAAACAGCTCATGTGATGGAAGTAGGCTTACATAAAAATTAATTATGATTTTATAAGAGAACCACAGAAAACCAAGGGCGGCAGTAATCATAAGGCGTGCTAAACTTCGTCATTTCTTTCTTGTTTATTAAAGTGCAAACTGTAGAAGACGTGTGAAACTGGTATACAAGCATGTTTACACGGTAAAATTCAAACAATAACAACCATCAAGCAGGTACAAAAGCAAAAACCCGTTTTTCGACATCCCTCGCTTTTTAAATTCAAAGGCGTTAATTCGAACTCCGTCAAATGATTAAGCCGTTAAAACATTAACGTGACAAGAGCAATAAAATTTTCCCATTTTGTATGTATTGAGACCTTGTAACTGTACCTATCCCCATTGTAATAATAATTGAGATCAGTCATTTACATATGAATATATGTATGTACTCGAGTTGCGTACAAACCGTATTACGTCTAGGTTCGCGGCCTAACCTCAATAAAAAATTCTCATTCAAAAAAAAAAAAAAAAAAAAATCAAAACTACGCCATAACAATAGAATACCGGCATTCTGATACACAAACAACATTCTGGTCACTCCTCAGGCCCTGTTTCCAGAGTTTTTTTTTTTTTTTATTTTACTCTGATAAGTCGCAGCCTGTACTCAGACCATGGAGACGTGGCCAAAACCAAAGCAAAGCTAAAATTTTTAAATGAAATTTTATTACCCACCCATCTGGCATTGCCCAAATGTCCAATCTCATCGAAATGAATCGAAAAATGTGGAAAAAAAAATATGTAGAATCACAAACACAAAACGACAACAATACGCTGCAAAGAATTCTAAAGCACAAACGAATAAAAATCTGAAAGAAACAACAACAAAAATTCTGCTTTCTCTATTCGTGTGCGCTACGACTACGAAAACGGCTCACGAGTATTTACGTGAGATTATGTCATCGTCATCGCACCACGACAGTTTCAATTCGCATTAGAACTTTGTATATTAAAGCGACCCAAGCAGATCTGAGAAATATGCGTTTTTTTTAAAAATAGATATGAAGAGATGCCATCGTTAAGAAAACCGTCAAATGCACCGCAAGTTATTAAAATCGATTGACCTTAAATTGTTTCTATAATGCCACGCCTTAAAATTTCACAAAATCAAAAATAATAAAAAAATTTAAAAAAAAAAAACAAAATTCTTATAATATATTTCACTCAACAAATCAACAAATGTTTTCGATTTTTGGAACATGCCCAATTCTTTTTTTTAAGTTTATTTGTTTGTTTGACAGTTAAGCTGCGAGTTTTGACAGATGAGTTAAGCGAAAAAAAAAAAAACAAATTACTATAATGTTGCTAATCGTACTCACCAGTTGGCATTTTGATTTATTTTGTTTTAGAAAAATGTAAAAAATAAAAACACTTTTATTATTATAAAATAGTAAATAACGGACGATTAATTGCTGAATCCGGCGGACGAACTAACTTCGACGAAACTCTAGCAAAGACTGGCTAATTTCGAAGCTGAATCAACGACAATGTTGTATCGGAGACGGAAAAAGCTCAAACGGAATTTGACAAATGAGTATGTCAAAGCAGCCAATGTAGCTTTTTGTTTAATGTTGACCTGCAGTTGATATCATCATTGGACTATTTTTAATGAAACAGGTGCTTAGGGCATCCGGAAAATTCTGTTACATTACGTTACCGTATGTGGTGGTACAGTTTGAATCAAAATTAAAATTGAAATAATAAAAACGTATTTCATATATTTCATCGATAATTTAACTTTACTTTTGATGGCATCTTACAGACCGGTTAGTTACAGTTAGGTTTTCCTATTCTGCGTTGCCTCAGTAAGGTGGAATCGAACATCCTTCGGGATGGAGCACTGATGTGCATGCGCTCTATGTAACCTAGGTTTCTTAATCGTTGTAAACAAAGCCATTTGACATCATCACGGCTTTTGAGGTTGTCCATGTCTGCAACAATGACAGGGATGATGGTCGTCTTGCTCTGCTCGAGATAGGCCTTTCCTGTTCAATTGTCTTCTTAGCCTGTGGAAACGGGGGTTATAAAGAGGTATTTTTTATTTAATTTCCACACTTATGTCATTACTGGAGTTCACTACAGAGTGTGGATAATGAGATATACTATAGAAGGACGACTTTGGGCGGAAAAAATACACAAAAGTAGGCTTTAGGAACTCGGAGCTCTGTTCTCTTTTAGCATGGGCAAGAAAAATAGAACAGGCTTAGAAATTAGATATCTGAAGACTCAAACAAGATGTCACCTTTATTTAAACGCAGTTACAAAAGCCAGTATTTATCCTAAAAATACATTCCTAAACGAAGTTTTTAGCATTACTATTAATAGAGCAATTTCCATTAACATGGGTCAGGGTACACCAATATAAGGCTTTTCTTATGCAGAAAATAACTTAACCCAGCTTGTAAATGAGCCCACACGAATACCAGACGTTGATAGTCATACCGGCAACACCCTGGACTTGTTTTTAACTTCTCACCTCGACAAATACAAAGTCAATATGCTATCCCCTCCAGCCTCGTCGGACCACTGTGTCATGTCAGTTAATTTCTCGTACACCGACCACACAGTTAGAGAAAAGATTCCTAGAAGAAGCGTATGGCAATACGAGAAAGTCAATTGGAGCGATCTTAACAGCTTCTTTAGGAATTTTAACTGTCGTTATGTTTCCTCGATAACGACGTGGATGCCGCTGCTGATATGATCAAAGACACCATTCTCTTTAGAATGAGAAACTTTATCTCCCATCGGATAAAGAGTATCAAACCAAAAGAGGCTGTCAGAGTTAGTGAAATGTTTTTTCGATCTTTCAAGACCAATCCAACAGAGGAAAATCGAAAAAAGTTTAAACGAGTCAAAAATGACTCCAACGTCTTTTAAAACCGAGTAAAATTCCAATACGACCAAAAACTGAGGCAGAAAATACTACAATGTCCCAAAGGTGGTAAACATTTTTGGTCGCTCGTCAAAAATATTAGAAATCCTGCCTTATCCTCCATCTCAACGCGCTCATTTACAATGACAAGGCCAACCTGCTTGCTACACACTTTGCGGCCAGCTCAACCCTCCCAGATAGTGCTTGTCTCTGCCTACACTTGAGTGTGTCGGATCTTCAGTGGGACAAATCCACTTTCGCACTCGTGTAGTAGCAAGAGTTCTTAAAGATGGTATATATCCCCTCCTTCTGAAGAGGTGTTCTTCCTCGCTGGCACAACCGCTGCGTAAACTTTTTCATTAGTCCTACTCTTTAGAATTCTTTCCGAGAACTTGGAATACAGCATTTGTCCAGCCCGTCCCTAAAAAGGCGAATCTTCCTCTCTCTCCTCCTACAAACCCATTGCACTTACGTCCCTTCTTTACAAGGTCAATGAAACGTTGACACTGACGGTTAGCTTATGAAATATCTCGAAACACGAAAACTTCTCAATGACCGGCAGTATGGCTTTCGTAGCAACAGCTTCACTGTTGTGAGAAGAGGAACCAAAGCCTACACCAATCTGGCAAAAGCAAGATAGTTGCACTTAATATTTCTAAGGCATTTCACAGAGTTTGGCATCAGGCTGTTTTTTCGAAAATGCGTGCTTTTCGGATCGACGACTCTCTTCTTCAATGAATTAGAAATTACCTTTCGGAACGATCAATCCAGGTTATCTTGGAAGGTTTAAGTCTAAAATTCACAAAATAAATGTTGGTGTGCCCTAGTGCTCCGTTCTGTCTCCGACATTCTTTTTAATTTTCATCAACGATCTCTTGTCTGCTACTTCTAATCCAATATATTCCTTTGCTGATGACAGTACTCTCTGCTTTTCATATTCGTTCCCGGACTCACGTCACTGCTCTTCGGCTGTAGAACGGGAACGGCAGCGTATGTTAAGCTCAGTAAATTCTGATATTAACAGCATAACTAATTGGGGAACCACTAACAGAGTAGAATTTAATGCTTCCAAAACACAATGCTGTTTGCTGTCGTTAAAGCGAAATTTAAACACCCAGCCATTATCCTTGAATGGCACTTGCATCGTCGAAACCGATAAACTTTCCATTCTCGGTATGTGTGTCAATGGCAACTTACGTTGGAATGACCACATATTCGGTGTCGTCAAAAGTACTGCGAAATGTCTAGGTTTCCTCAAGCGATGTAAGAAATACTTTACCCCTCTGATCTGGTCTCAATATATAAGGCATTTGTCCCCCCAAAATTGGAGTACAATGTCCGATAAAACTCATAGGTGATACTAATATCACTAAAACAATGGACACCGACGAACACCGACGTAATGTCTCGTGTCTCACTCTCTTTTATCGTTATTTCTACCACCAGTGCTCCATAGAAATGGCCAGTAGCCCGTTCAAACTTTTAACCGTGACACCCGAATCGCTTTGAATGCTCATCAGTACACCCTCAAGCCCACTTTCGGTCGTACTCTAAAATATCGTGATTTGTTCCTAAGCCGTACAACTCGCTTATGAAATGCCCTGGCTAGCTCTTTATTTCCTAGTCATTTTAACTTTCAAACATTTAAAACCAACGTTCACCGGTACCTCTCCCTCCATCCTCCTTGATTTTCCTTCGCCCGCTCTATATGCAAACATTTTAAGGGTACTTAAATCCCTTGAGCACTCGCAAATTATAAAAAAAAAAATACAAAGCCACAACAATAATTTTCTCATTGGGCCCATTGAACCCTTAGTATGGCCCTGATATTCTGAAATCCAATATCCTAAAAGTATGCATTTTTATTTGAATAATTTTTTCCAAGTTCATTGGATGAATTTAGGGGCTTGGAAAAGATTTTCGTAGACATGCGGCTTGAATCATACAAACGAAATTGCGCTTGATTTTGTACAAACTCCATACCGTAAGAAACGTGCCATTGAACTCGTAATAAAAATAATAAAAATAATAAAAATCTGATGTTAATGAAGGAAAAAACCTGATTGACAGGTAGCGCTTTTAAATGCGCTTTTTCCACTTATACTCGTAACGACAATCAAAGAAATAAAATCTGCACCTTCGAATGGATTTAAAATATAGAATACGCTTGACTATGACTAGACAACATTAATGTGGCTTCTACATATTGTGTCCAATCTAGTTTCTGTGGAACGATTGAAATAAATATATTTCTGACGTATTCCGTCAAGAGTCTCTGTTACCAGAGTCGAAATTCCAGTTATGTGGGCGAAACTAAACACAATCAACTCAGTGGATGCGAAAACACTGCACAAATAAAGGCCCCAACCGTTGCCATAACCTATGCTCTCCGCAATTCAGCAATTTAGTTGTTTCAAAGAATTTTCCGCGGAAGGGTGTACATTGAGTCGTTTATTGTGTTAACAGTGGAAACCCATACGGGTTTCCCCATTTTCTTTAGTTACTCGTAATCTCAGTTTTTGTTCAGTTAAGTGCATAAATCATTTCTTATCGTTGAATTAAATTCTCTCAGTTAAATGATTCATTCATTAAAATGTATTAACTGGTGCAATAGCTTTCACTCTCTACCATACATTCACAAGGCCGCCTTCCATCGGATATCTAATTCAGGTAAGCTTGCAAGTATGTGCGTATGCGGAAGAACAAAACGCACTTGTATGATTTTGTAGGACGTTTTCACTATCGTCTCCAATATAAAGATACGAGTAAATTAGTTTCTATTGAGACGTAAGGGTGTAAAGCGTTTTGACGTTTCTGCTGACACTTGTATTTAGTCGGTTTCAGCTATTTTTAACGTACATATATATGTATGTATGTGAAAAGCTTTTTTGGTAAAAATGTGTTGGTTGGGAGCAGATGAGACCAACAATACAGTTTGGCTCGTAGGAATCCGGACTTCGGCATATTGAGTCAGTGAGAATCGCGAAGAGGGGTGAAAGTTGTTCTTGCTTCCGGTAATGTTAAATAATAAACTGCTTGCTGAGTCACATGTTTTTTCAAAACATTGCATAGGTAGACAATTAAATTTGTGGCGTTAGGCATACACGTGGACATTCTGTTGGGTTGGTTTTGAGAATATGTATATTGTATCCCATAGCTGAAGAAGGAAGAAATACCTACGGTGTTTAGCGACATAATAGTAGTCGAACAGTCGAAAGTTGGTTATTTTATGGAAAATCTTTTCTGAACATTGCCTTAGAATTTCAATGCAATCAAAAATCAGCTTTTATACAGGGTGAATGACTCTAATCCCAACTTTTTAAAATTCTATAATTTTTTTATTTTTTGATAAATTTTATTGTGCCAAAGCAAAAAATGTTGGAAAATACATAAATTTTCAAATTGTATCAGTAGTTTTCAATATGTCCACCTTTGGCGCCAATAATGGCCTTGAGACGTCCGAAGAAAGCATCGCACGCTGCACGCAAGTGTCTCTGCGGTATTTTGGTCCATTCCCGGCGAAGTGCTTGTTTGAGGTGGTCCAAACTTTGGTATTTTTTAGTGCCAACCTTCGCCTTCAAAATACCCCAGGCAGAGAAATCCAACGGATTTGCATCCGGAGAATTTCCAATCCATTGTGTCGAAGAAATGAAATGTGGAACATTGTTTTTTAACCAACCTTGGTTGACGCGCACTTTGTGAGACAGTGCCGAGTCTTGTTGAAATGTCCACGGCCTCCGACCGAAATGATTGTTTGCCCAAGGCTTCAATACTGCCTCTAAGACAGTTTCACGGTATACGATCGCATTAATTTCGACGCCACAGTCCAAAAATACGCGCGGAGGGCGACCATCGGCGGCCCAAACCATCACCATCGGTGCTGCCTGCTTTCTGGTGGCCGTCCGAAGGTGTAAATTTTCGAAGGACCTCTCTGGCAAGTAAACTCGGTCATTCTGTTTGTTGACATATTGCTCGATAACAAATGGCGACTCATCGGAAAAAACCAAATTCGGCAACTCACACGAAAGTGGTGAGTAGCAACTCCTTCGCTCTTTCGACTCTAACTTTTTTATGTTGCGATGTAAGATCGTGTGCTTTTTGGAACTTCAATGGCTTGAGCCCAAGCTCATTTTTCAGTATGTGTTGCATCCGTTCCAACGATATGTTGAGCTCACGAGCCATTTTTCTTCCACTTCGACGCGGATTTCGCTCAATTCGAGCCTTCACTTTCCGAACCATTTCTGCCGATGTTGCTGTTTTTTTATGACCACCTCCATGGCGTTTTGCAACGCTGCCAGTATCACGGTAACGAGCTATGGTTCGAGACACAAATGATTTATTCACGTTGAGGTGCTTTAGGGCTCTAATAATAGCTACTTGTGGTTTTCCAGCCAAATATAAAGCAATCACACTATCACGTTTGAATTCGATCGCGGATAAAAATTTGTCAACACAACTGAGACGCAAATCATTTAAAAGGCTTGTAAATAATAAAATTAGCTGTCATGTGTCAAAATTTGAGCTCACGGTCATGAACGGTTTATAAATTATAGCAGTCTGAAGTTGGTTGCAGTTCGAGTCATTCAGGGTGTAGAAACCCAACTGATATTCTTACTACACCATGTCGAGGCCTTTGACTTATTTTATTTTGTTAATATTGACTTTAAGTTTCGCAGGAACTTAACTTACTTACCTGTTTGAGACACAGTCTTTTTTAACCTGTTCGAGCAGGAAGCTTTCAATTTGACACATCAAGCCTTTTGGCACCACCGATAGCTTAAAATTTGAAACGGAGATTCGTTCTTCTTTTCTGCTTTGATTGGTTCACAACTCGAAAAATTTGTGTTAGAGTAGAGTGTTGTTGTCGATTGAAGACAACAAAAGTTGACTTGGTAGAGCATAAAAGCTAGTTTATAGTATTTCCAAAAAACGGAGCTTGCTTTTTAGAGTGTTCGGAGATATGGTCGTATCTTCTAAGGCCATATACAAAGCGGACCGCGTCGCTGATTGCTACTTGGAGTTTATATTGTGATAGTGAAACAAGAATGATAGAGACAATCCCAGCATAAGAAGTGAGAGGCGCTATTAATGTCAATACTAACTTACGTCTCGTTTCCACAGGAGTAAGATACGAAGCAAGCCACAATTTACGTTAGCATTCATAGACCTGACCAATAGCTACGTTAGTATAACTATAACCTGCAAGGTTACGATCGATAATAAAACCAAGACTAGGGCAATGTTCAACATGTGTAATTTAAGTATTAGTTAAGTATATGTCTGGCAAGATATTGAGATTGAAATTTCTCTTGGATATTGGTATTACTTGGGATTTTGTTGAGTTTAGGAGTAACCCGTTAACGATGGACCAAGCAGAGATTTGAGTAAGATCCTCATTAACCAAGAGAACCAGTTCATCAAGCTTGCTAAAGGGTTTGCCTAGATGGAGTTGTACTTCATCTGCATAAAAATGCACAAAAGTGTGAGTACAGACTGATGGGAGATCGTTGATGAACATGCAGAACAGTATTGGACCAAGAATTGACCCTTGTGGAACACCTTGAATTAAGGGCTTCAGTGAAGAGGATTTGTGACTCTCTGGAATCTACTTGATAAATAGGTGCCGATAAGTTTTACAATCCTATCACTGAGACCAAACAGGTTTTTAAGCTTTCACCTTAGAATGTTGTGGTCTACGCTGTCAAAAGCCTTCGAGAAATCAAGCAAACAAAGTACACTTATATGACCCTTATCGTAATCTTGCCGTATTTCATCAAGTAGGTTTATCATAGCCGTAGAACAAGTATGATTTGCTCTAAAGCCTGATTGTTTCGGGTAAAGCAAGTTGTTGAAGATCACATGACTTAGTATTGGTTTCTCTATGACTTTTTCAAAGACTTTCGATAGACAAGGTAGGATGCTTATTGGTCTGAAGTCAGAGGGGGAATTGATGTTTATTCTTTTTGCGATTTGCAATTTTCCAAGACCAGGGATGTGATGTGGTAATGCGGAAGTTAATAATGTGAGTGAGATGGGCTATAATTTGGGGTAAAATAAGTTTAATAAATTATATGGGTACGCCATCCTCACTTAGTAGTCATTGTGCATTTGTAAACTTCATCTTCACTCACAACTTTAAAATCCTCCAGTCTATGAACAAAGCTGGCCAAATTCGCCGATATTCGATTAATATCGAAATCACTCCCAGAGAGTTGGTTGCTATACACATTCAGATTATCAGGGTCGAGAACACCCTGTCAATTCAGGCCTTTGGAAACTCCGATCTTTTTTAAATTGTTCCAAAGTTTTTTGGCGGGTAAGGAGGTACTAAGCTTTGATACAAGGTAATTTTTTTTTGATGCACGAATTATCAGAGTTGCGTGATTCCGCGCCTCATTAAATATGTCCCAATTGATGGTAGGTGATCTGTGCTTCCATCGACTATGTAATTTATTCCGAACCTTAGATGAGTTGATCACATCAGAAGTGAACCATGGACAGCTGGGTTGGGTTAAAATTGATTGGAAGGAATCAACTTTGTCATTAGGATCAGCTCTCCGTGTAGACTACCCTGAAACCAGGGGGCGGATATTGAGAAAAGTTGAAGGGCCTTAACGTCTAAAGATTTAATGTCTTTGTATGTAAAAGAGTCAGCTGTAGTACATTAAGATAAATTTACATTGTAAGTCAGGAAAAGTCATGACTTACATGATCAGGGATCTGGTCAAAAAGAAGAATAAGCTTGGGGTCAGAAACTATAATAAAATCAAGGAGACTAGGTAAACGAACTTGGACAAAACGTGTTGGGTATGTGGTATTTACTATAGTGAGACCGGCAGAAGACACCGAATCTTTCATTTGATATGCACGTGAGTCATTTCTTATCAAATTGGCATTAAAATCGCCGCAAGGTATTATATGTTCATAGAGTGTGCAATAGTACGAAAGAGTTTAAAAAAAAATGGCACGGGGAACATCTTCGGTTTTTATTATACACACATGAGACAAGACATTTAGTATTACGGTCACTTATTTCAACAGCAATGAACGCAGTGCTGGGTCCACTGGATTTGAAAATACTATTCGATTTAATAGTTGACCTACAGTAAATGGCCACTCCGCCATTCTTCCGACTCAAAAGAGAGAAGGTCCTACTAACTGCATCAACTATAATATTGTTGTCTCTTTAAAATCGTGTACAAAATCTGTAAATGAAAACATTTATCTGATCTGTAGTGTGATGTGTGGTGTTATGCGGTACACTAGTGTCCGGAATCTTTTTTAAATAGTCTTAATTATAAGTAATGTTGTGCATTAGTTGTAATAGCAAGGTAGCAAGGGTCTAACCCATCATTTAAAAAAATAATAATAAAGTGCTGCGCTGCCTGCCTAGTGGTAGACTAAATACCCTAACTCTCTATTCGAAGGTGTGATTACCAAGCCTTCTAGTGCACAAAGAGCAAATACTGGGCAAGATTTATTTAAAATGTTCAATGACATATCAGTAACTCCTAATGCGACCCCCTCTTGAAACAATCAACAATGGATTGAAAGTAAAGAGAATCTCTCCAAAAAATCGAGAGAATCCAACTAACCACATTTCTCATAATTCAGCCCACTCCACTCACGGTAATAATATTCTGCACGTGAGATTCGTGTCTCGTAACGTAACTGCAAAGACAATATTCGTATTATGAAGGCGAATAGTCAAAATAAAAACAATTCAACAACAACAATTATCAACAATCAAACAGAATCCAAACAGATGTACATCAACGAGAACTTAACTTACCAGACACGTCAGCTGTTTAAAGCTGCTGCAGCAATTAGAACAGTCAAGGGATGTAAATAAGCGTGGATAAGAAACCGTGTAGTTTACATGCGACGGAAGGAGGGTGACAAGCCGGTTAGAATAAGTTGTTATGCTGATTTAGAGCGTTTATGAATTCTATGTCTTTTAATATTTCTGTCCCTCTCTTAAATTCCACTGCATGGAGTTACTATGTCAACCCTGTCAAACCTCCAAATTATTCTGCATCTTTTCTTTTGCAAGCAAATATTCTAATTTCATTTATTGTCATTGTTAGTTATTGTTGTAAGCGAAATTTGTATTTATGACAACGACAAAGATTGATATAATATGCCTGGTTATAGAATGTTCTGCAAATGTAATGACTCATATTCAGCGGGGGGTGTGGCTGTTTACTTGACAAATGCTTTTAGTCGCGATTGTGCTGCCCTTTATATACAGTGTTGGCCAAAACTAAAGCAACTAAATTCGCAAGTCCGTGTTTTGCGATACATTTCATATAAATTAAGGCCAAAGTTAAAAAAAATTTTCCCAATAGCTTGGACTGTAATTATAAATAATTTATAAAATCAATTTATATTGGCGAATATAAAAGTGGTATCTCACAATCTGAATTATCCAAAAAGTGTCCAATCTCGAAATCGGTGATACGTCGTTTAATAATAGTTTACAACTCCGTTAAAACTATTCAACGAGGTGGCAAATCGAGAGTTACCGCATACCGGGAAGACAAACTGATCATTAGGACGATAAAGAGTTAAACCTTTTTATATCATCTAAGGAATTCAAAAACGAGCTTAGTACAAAAGCCAGTGCTACGAAACTTCGTCGGAGAGCTGTTGTTGCTGATGTTGGTGGTACTCTTTCATCATTCAGGATCGCAAAGAAACCATTTATTTCAGCTAAAAATAGTAGAGCAAGGCTCAAATTTGCAATGACCATACTACTCGTAAATATTTTTACACAGTATCGAAGTGGAAACGTACTATTTTCCGACGAATCCAAGTTTAATTTGAAGGGGTCGGATAGTTTCCGCCATATCCGCTGGCCAATCAATGAAGCATTGAATCCTCGATATTTGAAGGGAATTGTGAAGCACGGAGGAAATAACATTATGGCTTGGGGATGTTTCTCTGGACAGGAAACTTGTCCCATACATAAAATAAATGGGATTATGTGCCGACTTATTTACAAAAGTATACTTGAAAACACTGAAAAGGATATTTCACGGATAATAATCCGAAGAATGCCTCAAAACCAGTTCAAGAGTAGTTTCGATATCAGAAAACTAATGTTATGAAATGCCCAGGCCAGTCCTTCGATCTCAACCCTATAGAGTATCCTTTGAGAGATTGTAAATCTCGTTCGGGAGAAGTGCAACGATGGGGACGAGCTTTATATTCAAGGAAAAATCCAAGAAGGTGTAGTGCAGTAAAAAAAACATTGAGGTTAATTAGCGATGATTACCAATCTCCTTGCTTCCAATGTTCTCAAAACTTTTTGAAGAAGTCGCGAATTGTCCCCTTTTTTAATAGAACCATTAATTTGGTTTTAGTTTAGGTAGATCTAGGAAAAATGCAATTCTTAGGGTGTGTAGTCCTTTATACGAAGGAAAAAATGCACGATGTCTCTCTTCATTGATATGACAAAAGCATTTGACTTCGTCGATCATGATTTATTGCTTAAAAAATTGTACAATACCGGTTCTAGAGGTGTAGTATCCAACTGATTGGAGTCATTCTTAAATGGCAGGGAACATTACTATGTTTCCTAGTCTTAAAAATGGTGTCCCACAGGGCTCTATATTTGCACCGCGTTTTTTCTTAATATTTATCAATTCATAACTAAAATTGAAGAAGATCTTCATTGTTGGAGCAATGGTTCGCAGTTCATAAATTGCTGATTAGTGAAAAGACTAACATAATGTCTTTTAAAGCTTCCTTAAATACTCTTACGGACTTTAATATCTGTTTCTATTCATACGACTGTAACAAATAGTTAATGCTCATCTGCTTGTTTCAAAATTGAATCAGTAAACACCCATAAACACGTTGGTGTTTCTATAGATAACAGACTAAGCTAGAGGGAACATTTCAAAGAAATTGAATGTATCACCTAAGAACGTATTCCTCCAACCACGTTACAATAGGGAATTACTTGCTGGGTTGGATCATATGGCACTAGCATTGATCCTTTATTCAAGTCACAAAAATATTTAATCCATATTATAAGTGGAGAAAATTGCTTCGTCAGTAGTTGGTCATTATTTCGAAACTTACATATTCTTTCATAAAGACATTTTTTCGTGTTGAAAGTACTAAGAGAGTTATTTAACCAACGTAGCGATCCAGTGGCGATCCAGTGGAGATCCTCCGCATAGAGGACAGCATCTATGGAGATGTTTTATGCAGAGATATGTCTAGTTTTAACATCCTTGCAAGACTCGTCAGATCATGTATAGTGACGCCCGCCGCTTCGTAAAGATCGGAGGCAATCTCATCGAGACCACCTACGTTAAAAATAAATTTAGACAAGGTGAAGCTCTGATATAAGACGTAATTAGCAAGCCAATAACAGAGGCACAATTTTCTAAAAGTCCGAGCAACTACTTGAATACAATGATAATATTAATATCATTGGCAGAAGGGACTGGCAATTTTTCCAAGTTTATGCTATCAACAAGAGAGGATCCAAAGCATCGACGATTTGGACAAAACGTCCAATGATTTGTATCTAGAGGCACAACGTGATAGAAGAATACCTTGCCTTTTAAGGTACACAAAAGTAGAAGAAGACACCAACCATTTTCTGGAGTGCTCAACTGGAGGAGGGTCTTGCAAAACAAAGGATTGTATTTGTTATTAATAGGACATGGGTCGTTTTGCAGGAAAATTCTTTGATACGAGTAATTAAGCAAAAATAAGCGAAGTATTGTAATTACTGCTGATTCTGAACTGTGAGAAAAAGATCATTATAAACAGATTCATCAAGATAAATGCGATATGATGATCATGACTTCAAAATAATTACCAAAACGATCATTATCAAAATGATCTTGCTAATTTACACTTAGTTAAAATGCTATTCAGTTGGGAAATTAGAAGGTGAAGGTAGGAAAGAATTAACTGTAACAGTAGAAACCTCCAAGCAACTTGGCACATCACTTGATAGTTTGTCAGTCAAGTTTATGTCGTTCTTTCGAGCTTCCCACGTATCCAAAACACTATTGAAGTTGGAACACAAGTCCGATGCAAATTGGCCTTTTTTAAAAACAATTAACATTTCGACAAAATAGAAAGTAGGAGAACTTAAAAAAAATCAAAAAAGTTTCAAGAATTAGTAGTTTCAAAGAAGTCGAGTCCATGCTTCTTTAGTTAAAAGCAGGCAAATCAGCAAAACCATCAGGAATAGCATATTCGCAGAGTTTTTATTTCAAAACCGAACGAACTTTGAAAATTGCTTCCCAACGGTACCAAGTAAATCGTAGCTTGGAATATCTATCAACAAGCCAGAAACCTACAGAACTTTCGTACTACTTAGTCTCCTGCACAAACTGTCTGAAAGAATCATATGTACTACAATAATTTTAAACCAATTATTGGCATACCAATTGAACAGCCAGCTTCTGAACTAAAGCTTAAAATTTCTGAGGCTTTAATAGACGCAATCGCTGCATTTGGTATAGAATGGAAAGATGGACAAATAATAAACTTACTCCACATAATGCTTTCTATCAAAGGACACCATAAATAAAGAATATACTCGGCGACTGGCCATATTAAGTATGCGCAGTAGACCAAGAAAACTGGGCAATGGGCAGTCGCAAGGGTCAGTCATTTTAATTCAGGTTTTCTTATCTTTACACATATGATGAAGCAAATATCCTTAAGCTCACGCTGATGATATTTCCGTAGATTGAGTATAGCATGAGAGCGTGCCCCATATGGGACCAATACTTATCAATGAACTTGACCTAGTGGCCACATATTTTCAAAAGTATAGTCTCTAACACTAAAATAATCCGGATTCGGACTGGACACGTCTTTAACATTTAAAGAACTCTTAAAACTCGGAACACCATAATGCTGAAGATGGTTTCAACTCTATGGCGAGCCCCTGCTATACAATTCACTCCAATAGCCTTCCCTACTGCCGAAGATTGCAATGACTCATCTCGTATAAGTTAGAAGTTCAACACATCGCTGTGAATTATCACAGGAACATTCAGACCCATACCAGCGAGACTACTTTCGTTGCTGAGAAACATCAGGCGCAAATACTAATATTTTTTGGCCAGAATCTTTCAATTCATAATAAAATCCAAAACAGTCCACTAAGTCGGTTACTTATAATAAGACTGACACATAGATTACCACTGATAAGATATCCCTACGATTTTTATTTAGTACAGACCTTCAAATGATAAGTGTCAAAATTTGTTGATATTTCGACCATTACTCATCGAGATATCGAGGTTTTAGTGACACTTTAATAAAACACTGCTATTTGTGTTATGAGGAATCGGCTCCGTCGAACTCAATTATTTATCGCTGATTTGCTGAATTCAAATGCAGTCGTACAGACGCAAATGATGCTAAACGCTCTGGGCCTTAAAATATCAAAAAAAAAAAAAATCCACAAAGTCGCTTTGAAAAACCGTAAAGAAAAAGTGTGTGAAATAGCTGACATCGTAAAGGTTATATGGCATGTTGACCATATGCTACCCACAAAATCGTTGGCCAGTCGTAACCGACTAAAGACAAATCACTCTTTCTAAATAGAGAGCACTACCATAGTGGAGAAGGACTCAAGACACCTCACATCCGAATATACCACCTTGATCAAAAAGTTCCCGTACCACACCATCGTGTGGCGCTCGCATTATTCCGATTTGAGTTCTGTTTTTTTTGTTAAGCTGGTAGATCTGTTGTTGATATTTCCTCTAAATCTTAGCAACATAGCTTGACATTTGCAAAAATTACGTAGCCAAGAGTACATCTCTCTCTGTATGTGTTGGCGATTTTTTACAATTTTAGAAATGGATTTAAATTTGTAACAGCGAACTTGTATTAAATTTTGCGCGAACTTGTATTCAATTTGCGTAAAAAACGGATTTAATGGTGTGCGAACGTTGCAAATGTTGGAAAAGTGTTTCGGCAACGATTCTCTAAAGAAAACGGTCGTTTACCAGTGGCACGAGCGGTTCAAAAGTGGCCGTGAGTCAATCGAAGATGATGAACGCAGTGGCAGACCATCGACATCGAAAACCGACGAAAACATTGATGAAGTAACAGAAATGTTGGTCAATAACCGCAAATTAACCATCAGAGAAATAGCGCGGACTTGAACATTGCCTATGGTTCCGTCCAAAACATTTTGGTTAACGATTTGCGTTTCCGTCGTGTAGCAGCAAAGTTGGTGCCAAAAGACCTCAATTTCATGCAAAAAAGAGATGATTTGCGAGGCTGAATCCGATCCTACATTCATCAAAAGGATCATTACTGGAGACGAGGCGTGGGTTTATGAGTACGACACGCAATCCAGGCATCAGGCAAGTGAATGGCGTTCACCAAATGAGCCGAGACCAAAAAACCACGTCGTTTTCAGTCAAAAAAGAAGGCAATGCTCACGGTTTTCATGGATTACAACGTGAATTTTTGCCAGAAGGCCAGACAGTAAACAAAGAGTATTATTTGGGCGTGTGCGAATTGTGGGCAGAAAACTCGTGGATTTTGCACCACGATAACACACCGTCGTACAGTGCCATCATTATTTGTAATTTTTTGACGAAAAATGCAACAAATACCATCCAACAGCCACCGAATTCACCGGATTTGGCTTTCTGTTCAATCGAGTTGAAGAACCACTACGGGCAACGCTTTTCAGCAGCCGAGAGGAAGTAATGGAAAAATTGCAGGAAGCATTGATGGACATACCGAAAACCGAATATAAAAAATGTTCCGAGGATTGGATCAAGCGCTGGCATAAGTGTATTGCAGCCGATGAAGATTACTTCAAAGGGAAAAACAAAGATTTATATGAATAAACTTGTATTTCCAATTTTCTGAATACATTCCGGGATCTAATCAAGGTACGAGTAGTATGTATACTTAGGAAAAATTATAGCCAATGTAGAGTTACATCCAGTTTAAAAATGTTGGCGCAATATAAATTTCACGTGGGATCACAGTAAGAAAAATTCTACACCCATTTGCTCGCAAATTCCAAGTCAATGCATACCATATTACGAGTATTTACCATTTCAATCAAGAGGCCAGCAGCTAGAAAATCTGTAAATTACTACCTCCAACTAAATTGGTTGGAAAGCCAATTGAAATCCATCTTAATCGTATCTCAGACTGAAAGCACTCGTTCTCATTTACGTATGAGTCCATACGAGTATCTAGATGCAATTTACAATTGAAACGAAATCTTAATTGATAAGCGTACATGATTCCAATTGGGTAAACCAAACTTCGCGCCAAATCATCAGCTTAGTAATGAATTCATTTGACGGATTCAATTGAAAGAGTGATCGCGAGAAAAACAATCTTCAATTAGGCAGACGCCAATTTGTACTCGTATCATCGAAAAAATTGATCTGAAATTTGCCTCTGTTGTGCTATGAATTTGCGCAGCAGGAAAGGCTTTTATTTAAGAAATTTCTCTTTCATTGGTTATAATGTTAATTTAACTGTTATTCGCTTTAAATCAATTATGTTAATAATAAAAACATTTTCGAAGGCGTGTGCAAAATATGAGCAACTAGCAACAACTCCACTGCTTACGACATACTCTAGGCACACATCTGATGCAATATTGAGGGATACTTTGTATTTCGCGGTATCTCAATACACATGTACTACTATGTGTATGCATGTATATACATTTGTGAATAAGTTCCGATTTGGCCGGGGCTTTTTGGGGGCTCGTCTAACATACACATCCATAGGGATGTATCTATACAATCTAACAGGTGCTTTTTTTCCTCTATTTCCTTCGAAAGTAACGACTAGTAACAACTTTTTTTTTTAAAGTGTTGTTTAAAGTTGCAAAATCTATACTGACGCAATTACTCGTATATGATTCGTTCCTCTTCTATTGCATGTATCTATGATTATGTGTTTGTATTTTAATTAACCAGCGTCGGTTGGCATTTTTATTTTTTTTTTTTCGCCTGGTTGCGCAAAAAAGCAAGAACGTGACTTGACGAAAAGAGACTGTGTTAGATACGAGTACTGACGTCGTTGTATTATTTTTAAGCGTTACTGCGTTGTATGTATGTATCGGGAGAGAAACATTTGGTTCGGCTATAATACATCATATCCACAACATTTCGTGTTTTTGACCTTTTACAATGTCATTGGCTTTGGTGAGATTTGAGATATGAAATTGTTACAAAACAGAACAGGTTATTGCAAATATAAACTTCAACCTATCTAAAGGTCGAGCAACGAATTTTTATAGAATATTGTGAACTGCGGAGTGGCCCATAAAATTTCGTTTTTATTGTTAGATTAAAATAGTTATCGTCATCTAAATTTCAGTATGAGTTGTGCCAAAAAACAGTTCTTTTTAATTTAAGTATAGAATTCAAAAAAAGGCCATAATATGAGTATCGACGGAAAGCAATTTGATCAGTGTATCTTAAACAGAGCCAAATACACAAGAGAAATCCCCCATATAGCCGATATAAACTGCTTTTTTGGATCGGATAAAAACAGCAGCTACGTAATACAAGGTGGCGCAAAAGTTGTCCCCCGATGTTCTTTGGCTGTAATTTGTTTTATGAATAAAAAACTTTGGTTCAGCTTTTGGATTATGTTTACTTGATGTCTTAAATTCTTTTTCATTAAGTCGAGAAAATGATATTGGCTAAGTGGCCGCCACCAGAATTGATGACCATTCGGGCCCGATTTGTGGCATTTTCCATTAATCTTGACAGAACTTCCGGCGATAGGTCCACGCATTCTTGACGGATATTGCCAAAACGAGAGATTAGGCGACTGGAAAATGCAGACCTCCGAATTTCGGTTGTGACTCGTGCAGTATGCGCCGTTGGTCCATCCTGCTGGAACCACATGTTGAAGAAAGTCGTTGAGCATGGCTCTGTAGCGCTCGCGGTCCATAGTAGTCGTTTGGCCCGCGGCGTTTTCGAAAAAATTAGACCCGATGACGCATCTAGCGTAAACAGTACACCATGCAGTAACTTTGAACGGGCGTAATGGCTCCTAGTGGCTTATACGCGGATTTTCGGTGCCCCAGAAGCAATAAATTTGCTTATTCACATATCCACAGAGATGGAAATAGGCCTCGTCGCTCGTGACCCTTTTTGATAAAGAGTTGTCTACCTCCGCGTTCTTTAGCAGTAAAGCGATTCATGTCCTGTTGACGTGTATTTTGTATCTGTTTACTTTACAATTGTCAAATTAGAATTGACATTTTCTGACATTTGCAAAATTTATAGAATCTTCTGCTAGGGTAATGGCTTTTGCGCCACCTTGTATATGTATTAGCGTGGAACGTATAGATCCAAATTGCTCTCCTGCATGGTGAAAAGCCTCATGTCGTTCCAGATGATATTATTTGAGCCGACATATTGAAAATAAGATTGCTATAAGAAAAACACCCAGATGTTGAGCTTTTTTTGAAAATTTATCTCTCGAGAACTAGCTGGGTCCGGCCGGAAATCTTTCTCATTTTCTTAAAGAGAACAACTTTAGTTTTAGAAGAATTGGCTGGTACCATAACCAGTTTAGAAAAGATATAGACCTACCGTCAAACAGCGTCCTTTATTTCACTTTACTTTTCCTCCTTTACTTTGATTAGCTTCTGTAGTTAATGTCTGCAGTATTTGGAATCTGCGTTATTAAAGCGGTTGCCATTGCTAGTCTTTACAGTACAGTACAGTATTTTACAGAAGAAGCAATAGCGCTTCCTTTGCGTTTTGTTCCTTTTTTACATTCATCCCAAATGCAACCCTTTCCGCATCGGCATTCGATACCTCAGTTGTTTTTACAGGTAACTCTAACAACTTCAGCCTATAGTGTCAGACCAATCTATCAAGCGTGGCGTATAAAAAGCCACAGAAATCACAGCTATCGAAACATTTAGTACAGCGTCTAAGCCGTTTGTTGGGGTCTCCAAAATTTTAAGCACAAAAATCGTTCCTTTTCCATGTCCACGATGCAAATATGTTCATCATTTCGCTCGAAAAAATTAAGTCCAGCTTGCCTATCGGCGATGATAACGTTAATATGTTAATCCGTGATTCACAGATCTCTAACAATGAAATAAGCCCCGGATGGAAACGGCTTCGTACGAAGCTTCGTTTTCGCTGTCTTGGTTCCTTCGTCATACTCGAATGAAGCGTTCAATAAATCTATGATACTTTATCTGGCGAAAAGACCACCACCTGAGTTTACGCTTTTTGGGCTTATGACAAACCAGCCGTCAGTGGTGCCTTCGGACGATGTAGGGAAATGAGCCACTCAGTGGGAAATAAACCCACTTTCGTGAAGTGGACTTACATGGTTCTCATGCAAAGTGGGAAATAAATTCCTAAAAATTTGATTGACTTTATTTCCAGCAGCGCGCGATTTTTCTTTGATTATTTTCAGAGTCTTATAAACCGAATATCGAAAAGAAGTAGTTTTTCGAACATTAAAAAAATGTTTCCAAAATTGAGCTTGTGGGGCTCTGGAGTATATATTTTCTCCAAAAGAGTGTGGTAACTAACTATTGTTTTTCTGACCAATTCTAATAGAATGGAAATTAGTTCCTTCTCCCTACACGGAAGTGATCTTATTTCCCACTGAGTGGACTTAGTTGCCGGGGACTTATTTCCTTGCGTAAACGTTAAATGATATGGTAATCTCTTCTTCAGAACTATTTACGTATATATTTACATACATGTGGAAACTGATAGCAACTAGTAGGACAGACAGAATTTTTTTTTGTTAATTGTTGCAGATTTTTTATCACTGACTTCACTATCCTTAATTCTGGGACATTTCTTTCAGTAAAGTGTCTGTTTGTTCTACATCCAATGTTCATCGATCTCTTATATTCGATGAACTGATTTTACACAATTCTATGCTGTAGTACGTTCTTAGGTTTCGTAAAAGTTTTTACACGACCTTACGATAGTCATATAAACAGTCTTGACCACACTACTTCAGCTGTGTTTGATTCATTTAGGATCCATATTATAGTTCAATAGCGCAAGGCTATACGAAAATGCCAGCCCCAACTGCTTGTGCGGTGAAATGAACCCAATCAAGGTCAGTTTCACTAATCAAAAGTACATCTGAACCTTTGCTTAGCAACAGATTTGAAAGGTTGCTAAAGATATTCTCTCGATCCTGATTATTGATTTAAGATTCAGACGTCATACTTGGAAAATATTCGCGAATAGCGAGCTTTTGTCTTAGTCGATTGTTTGTTTAATGTTCCTGGAAGCCGCAATGTCAAAATGATAGCTTTCATCATTGTGTTTCATGTTTATTGCTGAGATTAACTCAATCCAACTGGCAAGTGCCATATTCCAGAAAAGGGCATATTGAATGTCGGAAACAAATCAGCCTCTGTTGATGCTTCCCTGTTTCAATTAAATATTGACAAGAGTAGCCCCGGAATTGGGGAAAGCCCATGAGTTCCTCCAGAGCACACCAAAAGAGAGATTCATGTCCCCTATAACATCCAGACGGCATTCTCATCATTTCTGACGCTTGTCACACTTTACGTACCTGAACTGCATACTGAAGTTAGCTATAGTGTGCCCGAATCTCTGACTGTGAATGCATTGCTGTACGCGATCTGCCTTTTAAGTTTACTTATCCGGACCAATGGATCAGACATTCGCTATAACTAGGTCTTCGACAATATGATTAATGGCTTCGATATCTATATGTTGAACAGTTCATTCAAAGTAATATCTAAATTAATAACGTGAGTCGTAAATTATTTGAATTGACCTAACGTGCTCTAGAAGACAGCGAATCAGAGATGCAGATTTGAATTTAATAAATTACGGGGTAAGGTCAGCGATCTCGTATTTTCAGCGAATCATTTGTTCATGTGGTATGTGCGGATAGAATAACATTACATATGTTAATTACAGACTATCTGAGATACTACAAAGTTAGACAAATGTTGGTCTTGAATAAAGACTTTATAAGATCAACAAATAATTTTTTCTAACCAAGAAAAGATTGGAATGATCAATGCGCATACATAAGTCCGGGAACAACAACCATTACCTCGGATTAAATAAGTTGTTGCACACTTCTATATTTCCTATAGTTACAAAGTAACCACCAAAGTGTAAACTACATTAGCACAATTTTTTTAAATGCTTTTCACTCTGAAAGGAAATTTGGTTGTTTATTGTTAAATTTTGAACAAACCGCTTAATAAATAAATTAAGAAGATAAAGTTAATGTCTCTCAGAAAAGTCAGGTCAGTGATAGGTTTCATACAATATATCATGAAAACACAAGCATTAACCAGACTCTATTCGCCTTCAATTATCTTCCATGATTTAATGAAACTGTTTGCTTTGCCTTTTCCGAACTACTGTTTTAATGAAAGTATTTTTCGATTTTTAATTGTTTTGGTAACAATTAATGATCGTACACTTTGAAAATATTTATCAACTGTGTAATTGAATGAATGAATGTTTCCAAAGAGGACAATTGTTCGTTAAGTAGGTAAACAAATGAGGGTAAACAGAAACAGATAGTGTCCATATAACATTTTCTCTATATGTATCATAGAATAATATCCATACGTTGTCACAATTTTAAAAAGCAATGAAGTGCTACTGCTAAACAAGAATAAGCATTGTTGACCGCTTTGGGATCACTTCCAGTATCAAAAGGGAACCAACTTTCCCAGAGTACAAACATGCTGTTTGCCTTTTCCAGGCAGGATCGTATAATATCAATCGATTTTCCTCAAAGTCGGCGTTGTTTGTTTTGGCCTATGCTTCTGCCCCATCCAGTACGACTATGATTATTAGGATCTCATAAAGTTTTCGCTTGTAGTTCTTTGGAAGAAGGAATATCTAAATTTACGTATAAAAAATGTGTTAGACGGGTCTTCCTACCGCTTGACTTAGTAGAAAGCATATGCCAACTCTTTCCCAACATTTGGTTGGAAGAAAGAATATCCGACAAATGGAAACCCAACATCGTTTCCCTAATCCACAAGAAAGGTGACACTCTAAGCTGCGTCATCTATCGAGGTCTCAGTCTCCGTAACATCATGTAGAAACTTTTGTCTGCTGTACTCGTATTGCATGAAAACGCGAAATTATTTGTCAGTTATTAATGATATTAACTTGAGTAGAAAAATGCACGCCTGAGATGGCTGGGACGTACAGGGTGAATAGATTCTTGTGCTCGGGACCAGGTGCCTTAGGATCTCGACTGAGGTGGACCGCACATGTGGAAGAGGATCTTAATAATCTTGCAGTGCACAACTTTAAGCAGTTGGCAAAATACCATGCTGGTTATAGAGATTTATTATTTGTGGCACTGGTTCACCCCGAGTAACTCAGTAAATAGAATTATCAGTCCTGCTTGAGGCTGAAGAATTAGCGAAAGTGTATTCATCTGATAGAGCAATCGGCATAAATGACATCACGATTCTATTATTTTTACTTTGGCTGGTGAATCCAATCGGACTTCATGGACAGCAGTGATATCCGCATTTTAGCGTAGAGGGGCTTCACAAATTATTCGTGCGTTAAGGATCTCGAAACACGAAAACTTCTCAATAGGCGGCAATACGGTTTTCGTAGCAACATGATATTTCTAAAGCAATTGACAGAGCTTGGCATCGACAACTTTCTTCTTCAATGGGTTAGATATTACCTTTCGGAACGTTAAATTCAAGTTCTCAAAACACAATGCCTTCTGCTATCATTAAAGCGAAATTTAAATACCCAGCCATTATACATGAATGGCACTTGCATCGTCGGAATCAAATTTTCATATTCTCGGTTTGTGTGTCAATTTTCCTCCTGACCTGGGCTCAATATATGAGGCATTTACCCGCCCAAAATTGGATCACAGCCCACATCTAGTCAGGGGCGCATAAAACATTTCTGCTCGATAGGATTCAAAACCGTGCGATAAAATCCATAGGTGACGCTACATAATGTCTCGTGTCTCATTTTGTTATACCGTTATTTCCACCACCAGCGCTCCATAGAAATCGGCAGTACCATTCTGGCCTTTCAACTTTAAACCGTAACACCCATCTCGGTAGGAATGCGCACGAGTGTACCCACTTTTGGACGTACTCTAAAATATCGTGATTCGTTCTTCAGCTGAACAATGCCGCTTGTGGAATGCCTTGCTGAGCTTATAACTTGCAAACATTTAAGACCAATGTACATCGGTACCTCTCTTTTCTTCCTCCCTAAGTTGCCTTCACCCACGCTGAGTGCAAACCTATTAAGGGTATTAATAATCCCTCGAAGGCGCGCTTATTATAACTGAAAATTGTATATGAGTCTAGTATTTTACTGGGAGCAGGTAACGCGAATTCATAATCCCTATTATGGAGAACCAGATTATTTAAACAATATTTTTTTGTTTGGCCGTTGACCTAGATTTTTAAGTTCCATGACCAATTTATGTTAAGTTTACTGGCAAGCGGCCGGTGATGTAGCTACATATGTAAGGTCTTTTTCTTATCTGATGGGTCTTTCAATAGGAATATCATTCAAATTGTACTCGCATTTTTGACAATTATTTGAGAATCTGTCTTCAATTCGCGACAATCATAGAAGATTACATGACTGTGGATAAATTTCGTACCAAACATATGAGTATGTGGCCGAAGATTGTCAATTCGGTGTCGATCGCAACTTTTTGGCTATTGCAGCTGCTGCTTTAACTAAAGCTACGAGAAGATCACTTGCGACGGAAGCTTGTGAATTGGGTTATTGAACAACTTGAGGCTAACTTTTGGATTAATAGACTTGCGACCAAGCAAAACTATCATTTCCAAAGTAAGGAAAACCAATGATAGATTGATGAGGCTCAATAACACCCAAAAAGTGTCATCTTTGGTGTGGTCTCCACACTATTGGCAGCATTACCGGGCAATAATTAGTGATTAGCTATTTGTTAGAAAATTTGGACGAACTTGATCTGGCCCTATGTGCCATACTGCCCATGAAACCATTCACTTACTGAGTACTTAATTCAACGACTCTATCGCGAAATGGATCAGATGCCGGTGACAGATCGTGATCGGGATTTTATGCCACTCGATTACTTCTTGTGGCACATAATGTCACGAACCATTTTTCGTGATAAAGATTTTTGATTCAAACTCAATTTCTGTCGCCTCTGTTCAAAAAAAAAACACAGTTCAATAGCCCTTTAAAAAATATCCTGTCTTCGTCGAAATAATATAACATACATAAAATGATCAATTTGGACAAGAAATAATAAGTAAGCATTGTCCTCAAAAGGAACCAAATCTGCCTTATCCTTGTATCTGACCATATATTCCTGAGTGTGTGCTTTATATGCATGTGTTAATATTTATTGCATCATAGGCTAAGGTGCAAAAGACATGTGCGAATATCTTATTCCCCTCGCTTCCTTAGGATTGTTGATCCTATTGTACTCTGCATTTAGCTATTAATCCTTTTCTAGGCAAATAAAGAAAAATTACAAAAAACCAAACATAAATAAAACCCAAATGCAAAATAGTTCTTCTATTCCTTGTTTAAAACATTATACCTTTATACGAGTACATACTTAAAATTACTGGTAATAAGCTGTTGTTTATTTCAAAATTTTTGTCAACGTAATAAAATATTTTTAATGAATAAATTAGACCAAACAAATAAAAATTTGAGAAAGCACACAGCAACAATTTTACTTTCAACTCAAACAAAGATTAGAGCACAACAGTTGGTCTACTCTCTTTTGGATGCACAATAGTTGGTCTATGACTATTTAAATAGGGTTTTGGTTAACCGTTATTAAAAAAATGACATGCACTTATTAAAGCATTGGAAACGGGATTGTCGAGCTACAAAATCGCTAAAAATGTTAACTTACCGCACTCATCAGGGCAGAACATTATTTCATAGTTCAAAAATTCTGGAAATGTGGAGATAAGAAAAAAAAACGGGATGTCCACCAATAGTAAAACCTCGGCATTGTCGCATTTTGAGGAAAATAATAAAAGAAAATCGACGCCAGACTACTGCTGCAATAACTGTTGAAAAGAGAGAACGAATTCAGAAAAGTGTTTCGGTTGACACTTGTTAGCGGGCTATGAAAAAAATTGGATACAAATTTTATAAGGTTTATTTTAAAATATTTGAGTTTTGCATAAATTAAACAAATCTAATTCGCTAAAAATGCAGGCAAAAGAAAAAGAGTGGGCTAAGCAATGCAAAAGTGATGAGTCCAGATTCGAAGTTTGTGTAGGTGACGAACGAAGACGAGTGATAAAGAATACAAAAGAAGCCTTTCGCAAAGACTGCCTTAAACAAACTCTGAAGTTCCTAGCATCTCTATGGGGTTGCATATCTGCACGTGGTATGGGTAATTTACATTTTGCCAATGGGATAGTCAATGCTGCCAAGTACCGGGACATTTTGGAACAGGAGCTTCTTCCATTAATACCACGCCTTCAACCTAGTGATGAAGAGTATATTTTCCAACAGGATGGTGCTTCTTGCCACACGGCTAGGTCAATTTCTTTATTGGAATGGCCTTCCAGCAGTCCTGATCTTTCAAAACCGTTTGGCATAAAATGAAACAAAAATGGCGAAAAGAGCCAAAATATCAAATATTTGGGAATCTTTTGGTGCGGAAGAGTGTCAAAAATTAGTTGACACTACGCCAAGACGCTTAGAATCAGTGATAAAGGCCAAAGGCAACATGACACAGTGGTAAAATTAAAATTAAGACATGAGACCAACTATTTTGCGTCTTAAATTGTAAATAAATTGTACAACGACATTTGACTTTTTATTTGATGTATTAAGTCACTTTATTTTTTTTTGTCCTTTCCTATTTAAAATGAATAAGTCTTTATAGATATTACAAAAAAAAATTGTTTTTTTTTTTTCAAAAGAATTTAAGAATGGGCACGTATTTGTATCTTATCGTCGGTAGACCAACTATTTTGCGTTTGAGCTTGTATACTGTACGAGTGTGTGATAAAACAGTCATCGAAGAAATATCCGCGTCCAATTCACAAAACATACATACGTAACATCTTTTATCTAACTCGACCATGAGTAAGTAAATTTAAGGTCTCCCCAAAAGTCTTAAGACCTAATCATAATAGACTTCAGTGGGGTTAACCTTATGTCAAAGTCAAACGAAAAGCTCATTAAATTTCTGTCAAACGTTCAAGTTACCCCTAATGTATATGATACGTGAGTAAACTTAATAATCTGTCAAATTGCCTGCATTAGGATTGGTTTCACAGGGGTAAACAATTAAACGGAAAACAAATTCAGAATATTGAAAAATAAATGAAATAGAAAAGAAAAGATTTTCTTTGTGTCAGCTGTCAAATGTCCCATTCATCGAAACTTGATGAAACCGATCAAAGTTCCATTATAGCTGGCCTCTTACTGTTTCTGATAAAAATCACAAGTTCTCTTCTATTGTAGTTTTCTTTCGATCAATTTTGGTTAACATTTTTTACTATCGCGATTTTCCAAGTTAATATGACAAACAATTAATTTATCTGATCTACATATTCCAATAAACATTTTAAGTATCTGACTGTACCTAGTGCCAAATGAAAAGAGTACCAACTCACCTCTGTACATTTGCCCTTGAAATGTCATATCTTACGACAAGAAAAGTTAAATTCACATTCTCCAATACCTCTCACGGCCCACTCGTACCACATTGTTGTGTATCTGTGTTTTTCTTTCTCTCATGGCGCAACAAAGCCATACAATTAATATCGTAACTAGCAGATACTTTTTCAACACATGCGTGACCAAGAGAACGTTTCATATCTACGTCACGGATGAAACTAAATTGAAACACACCCATTTAAACGTGCCTACGGATGTTACATACATACATATCTGAATCCGTACCACAAATATTACGTGATCAGAGGTACGCCTACTATTAAGTGTTAGGTACATATGTACGAGTATATTTGGCCAACTTCAGATACACTAACAACCGGTATCTTAAGGCCGCATTTTTATACCACTACTGTTGATTATCATATCGTTTAACTTTCGATTGATATGCGAGTAACAGGCATATGTACGAGTGAGTACAAGCTACATTTTTGGGTTTCATTTTTTTTCATAGCGATCAAAGTGCAGAGCTCGTCATACAAGTATTTGTATACACAAATATCTATAGGTACAGCCTCGACTCAGTGTAAACTACAATTTTTTATCGTGGTGGTGCCTATGCCTCCAAATCAAGTTTCCACTTCACTCAACAGTCAGATGAAAGCAACAAAAACACAAGGGACCCACTGACGGCCCTACTTCTGCCCTTTTCTTAACTTTACCGATCGTGCTTTAGAGAAAGAGGAAAGTATCGCAGCAAAAGCGTTTCAAACATACTCGTGCCCCGCTGTATGTATTAAATTTTTTTTATTAGCAAAAAAGCTATTTATTGCCCTGCCAGCTGTTGTTGGCGCTGTATATCTTGAAGTTCATTGAGTTGAGTTGAGAAAACTGTACTCCGATACAGTGTATAAGAGCGGTCAGACGTTGTAGATATCATTTGATTCAGACGAGTTCGCCCGACAAGGTGTACTCGTTCGGTTCGACTTTCAATTCGAGGACCGGTCATTCGTGTTAAAACAATTCTATTCAAATTAATCACTTTGCTCTCAAAACCAACTTAATTTTTGATTAAATTAAAAAAACCAAAAAAAAAACTTCTAACAACTACAGGAAGAGTGTGGCGCGTGTATCACAAAAACTCGTGTTGTGCAAATAAAACAAAAAACAAAAAAAAAAACACTAAAACTAAATCTACCTGATCTCACAGTCTTACTATTTGAACTTTTTTGTTAGGTAAAATAGTCAAAACGGAGTTGATAACCAGCGTTACACCAGATACAGGCAAATTAGCCAAAAACACATATTTCACCACTTACAACACCATGAATCTCAGCGGGTGAGTAACTGAATTTTCTTTTTTTATCTTTAAACTTAAAAATAGTTTGTATCTCTGCCGTATGCGAAATATTAGAAAAAAAAAAACAAAAAACAAAAAAAAAATGTTTTCCTCGGCCTTTTGTTTATGTTAAAGATAATTTTGTGATGGAAGTTGCATAAGTACATAGAAATAGTCATTTTGTATCTCCAATTTAATGTAGATACTCGTGGTCTGAGGCAGATTAACGACAGCGTCATTTAGGTCAAATTATCGTTTATCGTACGAAGTCAATGGAGATAAATAAAAAAAAAAAGCAAACTCCATACGTACGTACGTACGAGTGCTGTAATATAAACATTCTCGGATTCACAGACATACTTTGTTTGTCCGGGTAGATACGAGGAACACTCGTACTCATCAGCAGTTTTTACTAAGAATTGCATTTATACTTGAGTTAATGCAACGTGTGTGTAGTATATCAACGCAAGAACGAAGGTTGTCAGAAATTTTTGAATTAAACTGCATAATTCATGACAAAGCAATTATTGTTGAATACCTGAGCTCAATTTAAAGATATTAAATAACAATCTCAAGACTGTTTGCCGCTTAAATATTGTAGTTAAGTGGTTGGTATCTGAGGAATAACAGCAGAAGGAACAAAGAGGAGGCTTGTCTTGACGAATAACAGTCGGCAATTTTTGTGTACACGGCATTCATTGCGCCCTCGTCTTTTCATACCATTAATGCGCCAACTTTCTGGATCCGGAAAACCTTAACACAAATTCCCAAATACAATACAACTTCCTGATAAAAGGACAGTTTTTACTTGGTTTATAAATGATTCTTCACATTTGCAATAACTTTTTGAATCCTTCTCTTTAAAGTTTGGGAAAATAAATTCGGAGACTCGGAACTGTTATTAAAAAAAACAAAACACATCCTTTTGAGTCGTCGCATCTGATTGTTTATAAGTCTATTAATATATTGGTAGAAGAAATAATGTTGATATAATTCTAGGTCATGCCACTGAATCCACAAATCTCCTTGACGCCTTTCATTATTTTATTTTTTTCATAAAAACAACACAATACAATTACAATACTAATTGTTCCTTTATGGTGTTTTTGATTGAATTTTATAAAGTCAGTTGATCGATTTGTCCTCAATTTCATTTTATTGTTCAAGGCTAGCAAAATGATAAACAAGAGAGATGCTTAAAAATACATTATTGTAAATTATCAAAATAATTCTTAAGACACAACACTACTATTGGCTGCGAAAATCTGGCAATACGCTGTCTTGTTTTGTCTTCAGTTTGAGTTAAAGAATATACATGAATATGTATCAAGTATCTTAGAGAGACAGGTTTCACTTTCGAATCTGGTTTTCATATATTGACGTCACATATGGTATACCCGCAAACCTTGTGATCAGTTTTCAAATAAAAAAAAAAACGATATGTACTCCCCGTTTTGCTGTTGACAAATTTTTGGTGGTTTTCGAAAGGATAACTTGGTCATCGACCGGACGGTTTAGTGGATTTTGTCTTAAATATACTTTCAAGAATATGTGACGAGGTCTTCCCTGAAAGATGTTAATTAGTTTAGATTTTAAAAAATTCTGGCGTACTGTAGTTTTTTCTTCCGACGTAGGTTATGCAAAAAGGAAAACCATCCTATCGACTGGTCTGAAATTTCAAGTGAAACTATGTTTTCACAACAACAACAAAAAAGAATCTTGCAAATTGTACGTGATATAGAGACATCCTCCTTATTAAGATGTCTCACTCCGGGTAGGAATCGAAGACTCTTTGCGAGCCTTAAAATTTATTCGCTTACATGTCCAATCTGATCAGTTCGATGTCGCTATACAGCTCGTAGAATTCGCTTTTATATCTCCTTTTCTGAAGCACGTCTTTCTTTTCACAGGAAAAATTTTACATCAAAGCGATTAAGGGTATTTTCATTCTCCCTCGTCCATGCTTCTGTCCAAGACCGAAAAGCTCCAAATTCAATATATGTACTTCTTAGATTGGCAATGTAACACTTCGTTTAATTTATAATAACGTGCCATTATCAGAGTTACAGTGTGTTCAACAAAAAAGTACGTCTAAAAATCCAATGAAAAATACCAGAATTTTATTAAACCATTTTTTTTTTTAAGAAAGTAAACATAAAATTGTCAATTTGGACAAGAAATAATAAGTAAGGATTTTACTCAAAAGGAAGCAAATCTGCCTTATCCTTGCATCTGACTATAAATTCATGTATGTGTGCTTTATATGCATGTGTTCATTTTTTCTTTTTTTTTTCTTTTAAGAAAGTATACATAGGAAGTCGAGTCACCATTATTATTCATAATTACTTGGCATCGTCTAGTGCAACCTTCATTTAATTTTTGCGAATATTCTAAACTTAGGTTTCTCTAAATTTGCTTCACGACCTGCCCAAGTTGTTTTATCGTGGCTATTTTTTCCCCCTTAAGCATCTGCTTCTTTAAAGACCACATACCTCAAGTTCTTTCTAGCCCGAATGATATTGAATCGGTGCCTTTACGAATCAAAGATAATTCTCCATATTTTCCACAATCTGAAAGGGTTAGCGAAATTAGAAATGGCTTTCTATACCTCGTCTGTAACCTCTCTAGTCTCTAATCTGCAGATTTAATAACATTTGAAAATATTTTGTAGTTCATTGTAATTTAAACGTTTATAATATGAACTAGTTGAAGGTTGAGCTTAAATCGAGCTTATATTCTAAATCACTTCCTTCATCGTTGAAATTGGATTGAAACATAGTTAAAGAGGGACCAGTTTATCTACGTAATCAACGAAAATAGAAAAAAAAAAACAAATTTATATCACTAACAAAATAACGTAGTTGGGGCTTCCACATTTGTTTTTGATTCGCGATTTTCTAATTTAGGTCCTTGCAACATTTAAACTCAACTCAACATTGAGAGTGTAATTAAGATCAGCCAAATCTATTACTTTATTTGTTTATTTCATCTATAAGCATATAACAGATAAAATTAAAATTTAAAATATAATTAAAATGTAAGAAGGTAATGAAGTTTCGTTTTTGAATTTTGCACATTATAAAGTAAGAAGATCAATAGAAGTGTATTGAAATGGTGTTTAACAATATGCCTCAATAGTTAGTATTACTGGTTCGGGACTTCGTAACACTTTTGATTGAGTTTTAAACCATTTGAAAGGGAGTTTTAGTCATTCTCAGAGATAACATCTAATGCTTTAAATTTTTAAAAATAACTTAATGTAAGAAGAAGTGGGCCTAGATGACTACCTTGCGGAACGTAGTACTTTTGGTTAATCAAGATGATGTATTGTCAATTCTCACTATTTGTTTTTTACCACCGAGATCTACGAGGTTAATCCCAGAAATACCCAACCTAACAAAGAAAACATAAAAATAATTTGGGGGAAAATATGTTTATTTCTCTACGTAGTCTCCTATTAGTTCAATACAACGATGTTCAATAGCTTGAATACCCTGTTTATACATAATGAGAATCGTCGAGCTCCTTAAAATAGCCATCAACCGCAGACTCCACCTCTTTATTGTTGGCAAATCTTTTACTATCGAGTAATTTTGTCAAGTTCGGATCCGAGGAGGCTAAATCTGGCGAATAGGGTGCGTAAGGAAGTAATTCGAACTTTAGCGTATTGATTTTGGCCATCGCGATAACAGAACTGGTGCATTGCCTTTCTTCTTCGCCGAGTGCAGCCGTTTTTTCTTGATTTCGTCTTTCAAACGCTGCAATAAGTTCGCATAATACACGCCGTTGATTGCTTTTCCTTTCTGAAGATAATCAGTGAAAATTATCCCACGCGAATCCCAAAAAACTGACGCCATGACCTTGCCTGCAGATGTCTTCGCCTTCTTTGGAGCCGATTCTCCCCTTTGAGACCATTGTTTTGACTGTTCCTTCGGCTCGGGTGTAAAGTGATGGGCCCATGTTTCATCCATGGTTATAAATCGGCGCACAAACTCGGCTTTATTGCTGCTGTTCCTTCGTCTCGGGTGTGAAGTGAGAGACCCATGTTTCATCTATGGTTATAAATCGACGCACAAACTCGGCTTTATTGCTGCGAAACTTCGCCAAACACTCGATTGAAACATCCTCACGACGCTGTTTTTGTTCGATTGTGAGTAATCGCGGCAACCATCTTGCGCACAGCCTGCACATGTACAATTTTACAGTCAACAAATGATGTACACCGCTTTTTGAAATGCCTACCATATCTGCTAGCTCTCGCACTTCCAATTGACGGTCATCCAATGCCGCTCACCTCATTGGGTCGACCACGGCGATGTTCGTCTTGGCAATTTGTACGGCCTCGCTTAAACTCCGCCACCCAATATTTTATTGTTCTAAACGAAGGAACAGCCTCCCCCAGAGTAGAATCCAGTTCCGTTTTGATGTTGGTTGGATTGAGGCCTTTCAAATGAAAGTATTGTATTACATAACGATGAATAATTTTTTCCATATTTAAAAATCCATTGAGAGCGTTCATTATTGATGGCTGCCGAACAAATACTAAAAACACATAACGTCGTCAAACTTCCAGCTAAAGCTTTATAAGGTTGGTACTTTCTACAATTGTCATTCTTTTCAAACAACCACCGCCATCTATACGCCAGGTCGGGTACTTCTGGGACTACCCATTTTAAAATTCCGGAATGGAATGCCAAATGTTCTAGTTTTTTTATTAAGGAATTTTGTTATTTGTTGAGTCAAAAGCTTTGCTAAGCTCAGATTCCTGAAGTCTCTCGTGCAAAGTTGTGCAAATTGACTTCAGGACGATACCTGGTATGCAACCGCTTCAAGGATTATTGCTAAGTTTGAATGATTGAAGAGCCGAAAAAAACGTCTCAATCTTAGTTAAATAGGAGTACTTCAAACGTCAACTGTTTTGGATTCAAAAAAATTAGCGAACAAATCAAAGATGGAGTTAATATCCTTTTTTTTTAAAAACCTGAGGCGTGTGATACTCGTAGATTGCACAGACAACTCCTAAAATTCCCTTTGCTCGACATGCATGTATTACATTTTGTTTTTTTTTTAATATTAGCAGCGCAGCCGTAAAGGATATCCTTTACTTTTTTCGACGTTAGATTTCGTTTCACTTTGTGAATCTTAAATAAAAACATTTGCTCTTCCAAGTTGACTTATCCCTAAAATGACAAAACGCCGAACGATTTGAGAAATTTCACCCGAACATTGCGTAATATTCGAGCAAGAGCTGTATTCCGTCCAAACGTGTTGAACTAACCTCTACGACACAGCGAACATGCAAATATGTCGAGAATTAAACGTGATCACTCGTTCAAACAACTGCAGTCTGAATATCTAAATATACTCAAAATCACAGATGCAGATATGTACTTGCACAAAATCATTGAAAAGGCATAAACAAATCGGTTCGTCTTTCCCCTGTCAAATTCACCTGTTCTTAACTATTTTTATTATTTTTACAAAGAAATGTCAAATTTGTTGTTAGGAAAGTTCCTTAGTGTTTGTATGCTATTGTAGTATATGTTATGTATGTATATTACTTTCTATTCGAGAATTTATTTTGGTATTTTGGCGGTCACTGTCGAAAAGTTTAACAGAGGTCAATAGTCTCGGTTGCCAAAATAAAAATCGCATCTGTTGCAGATGAATACATCCCCAACCAGAACGAATGGGTAAATAGAAAAAGAATTTAAGGTTTACAATTGTAGTACTCATCACCTGATTTGATTTCACGGATACAAATGAGGAATGTATATTTCCAGTTGTTGTCATATCATCCCTGATAAGAATTCTAACCGATGAGTGTTTGGCGAAGCCCTTAAGTGAAAATTAATTCAATGAAATTAAACGATTCCTAGATAGTGTGATGTTACGTAGCATGAGATAAATTTATCACCGGCCACTTGAGTTTTCTTTGCTGTCTCTGACGAATTACTTCCCTTTTGCAAAAGCAAACAAATCGTGTAAAGAGAAAATCGCTTGTGCCACGATGTTAAATATTCGTATCTAGAACTAGTGCGGGGTAAGGGTTTCTTGCCAATTTTCTAATCAACTTGATTGTTTTAAATTCAGCTGGGCTTCCGTTTAGCACGTGGTGGCATTATCAAATTGAAATTGTCGCGATATAATGATGTGAAATTGTATCCATAGCACTGAAATGAATTGTTTTGTTTTTGTTGTTCGCTCTGGACAGTGAATTGAGCATTTTGTTTAATAATAGAAAATATTTGAGAATAGGGGTATGTCTTTATTTTAGATTTTCCTGCGCACATCACATGTACGAGTACATATATTTATTTTGAATCTGGCAAACGTATTGCGTCTTATAAATACAAGTAGTTAGTTCTTGATCAATTAAACGTGATAAATATTTTGAAAAACAATATAGAGTTGCACAGATTCATAAATTTGGCACATCAACCAGTTTGTGTTATAAAAAGAATGTTCAAAAAAAAAAAAAAAAACACAACTTCCTTCAAAAATCCCCAATGAAAGCTTAAGATGAAAATTAGGTCACATAAAAGTCTTCTTCATGACGCCATCAAACGTCTTCACACGATCTTATGTTCTACTAGGAATAAGCTAAATAAAAGCCAAACAAAATTTAGTAGTGCGTCGCAGCCACATGGAGGTGTAAGATTTTGAAAGGCCAATTATTTTACAGCTGATGCATTCATGGTTGGCATAGTATTGTGAGAGATGTATTTGGAAAATTTACCATGGAACGCTACATAGTGAAAGAAAAAAATCCAAATCGTTGAAAATTTACGTACAATCGCGCCAACAATTCAAAAAATTTGTGCCAATTTTGCACGTAATCATTTGCTTTTCGAGACGTGTGGCCGCAATATAATCAAAATATTTCATTAGATGGGCTCAGTACAGGATGTGAAGACGCCGAAACGTGTTTGCAAGTGTCGGGAACACCTCCATTCATCACCGTTCTCAGGAGCTTAACCCCTCCACAGCCACATTGCATCGAATTTTGACGAAAGATTTGGCTCTCCATTCGTATAAGGTAAGAACTGAAGCCGGGCGACATTGATTTTTGCAAGGAACTCGTGTTTTCGGATGGGACTCATTTCCACATTGGCGGCTATGTTAATAAGCAAAATTGCCGCATCTGGGACACCGAAAATCCATGAGTGATTCAGGAGACACCGATGCACCCAGAACGAGTAACTGGGTTGTTGCGGTTTATGGATTGGAGATGTCATATGGCCGTACTTTTTGAAAAATGAGGCCGAAAAATCCATAACAGCCAATGGAGCGCGCTACCGAAATATGATAAATAATTTTTTGTGCCCGGAACTCGAGGATATGGATAAGGACGACCTCTACTTGCAATAGGATGACTTATGAGAATGAAATACATCCCAAACGTGCCGGGAATGCATTAAGTTTTTTGTACCTCATGGATTGTACCAATCATAGATCTGGAAGACATTTGGTCTAAACAGTCTTGGACGACCAAAACTGGACTCCTAGATTTTGAGACTAGTCAACGCCTTTTGATTTCTTATGCTGGGATTTTTTGAAGTCTAAGGTTTGTTTCAATAAGCCGTTGACCAACCAAGCCTTGAAGGAGAAGCCATTTTTTGAGGAAATCAAATCACAGGTGGACCTGTTTCTACTTATATCGATTTATTGCTCCCCACATGGAATGCTGACATGTGTTCACATATTCATATATGGTGAACTCTCATGAGCACCCGACACATAAACGAATTAATTATAACAAGCCGCTTTAAAGGCTTATTCCATAAGATCAGCCCCATCTGCGACCACGCGTTTAACAGAGGAGAACAATGCCGAAGAAAGCTAATTGGCCGCTTCTAAATGCATACTAACGATGAAGAATTCAAAGGCATGAATTGAAAATATGCAGATTTTGTATCCTATGAGCCCGTAAGAGATTGTGATGAAGAATAAATTGTTGTCGGCGTCGACTGCAATTATTTGGCCTTTGCCCGTCGAAGCTTTGCAAAAATCTCTGCCTACATCCGTATACATCCAACTGGTGCAGGAATTGAGGCCACGCGATCATGTGAATTTGTGGGTTGGGCTCCTGAGCAGCTTGAAGTCGACTATTATTGTTCTTATCGAGAAATTGTGTATAGTGGAGAGGCTAACTTTTGGTAACTCATTTGTGCACAAGCAAAATTGCCGTTTCTGGAATAGGGGCAGGGAAATCCAGAAGAGACTCATGGTAATCAATTACATCAATTACACCTCTTCGGTGTGAAGCCCGGAGTTCGGGTTTAATTCAGCTGCTATTTAGTAATTATTCTTTTTGGAAAATATTGACGACGTTTATCCGGACGATAAATGGTTCCATGAGAATTTCGCTAAGTATTTTACTGCCCATGAAACCGTTAATCGTGGAATCGATTTAACGACAATACTTTATAGCGAAGTGGGCAAGTGAATTCGCCAACGAAATCCTGCGATTTGACGCCGCTCGATTCCTTTTTGTCGAGCTATGTAAAGTCAGAATTTAGCGCATTATTGGTGAGAAACAGCCCCAAGAAAAAGTGGCCAAAAATTTGACCAGCATCGTTAAAAACAGCCGAGGAAGCCCTATGCCTTAAGTTGTCTTCAAAGCATAACTTCATGAACTATTCTTCAAAATGCATAATGATTTCTGATTAACACTCAATTGCTGTTATTATTGTGTGAAAACAAAGTTCTATAACTTTTAAAAAACACAATTTTCATAGATATACACATATTATCCATGCTTCTTTAAAAAGGAAAAGGCCTTCCAATTTCTTTAAATGAATAAATCAGTCAAAAAGCAGCCAGTTGGCATTGATTTTGAATTCTCTTCAAGTTATTGACACACTTTTTTGTTTTGCGTGCTCGAAAATCAATTTAAGATAACATTGCTTACCCACGTGGCTTGTACAAAAGAAAACCTAATGGGGGTGCGAATTTTCACGTTTTACTGAAATTGATATAACAGTCGCAGACACAAACCAAAATCAACATGTGAACATATCTTCCCAACAGTTTGAAAGTATCTGCATTTGCCTAAAAGTATGCCATTACTTCTACCTGAATCATCAAAATAAAAACTGAAAGCTTTAATGTACGTGTACATACGGGCATATGTATCTGCATTTCCCGCATCTTTGCAATTCAGTTGCTGCGGGATTCGGTGGATTGGCTTATCACCTTCATCTATTTTCTTTTCGCTGATATGAAGTCAAAAATATTCGTCCATTGTAGCAGCATAAAAACAAGCAGATAACTGCTATCTTTAGAATTCGAACTTATGAAGTAGTGTAGAATAACTTCTTCGATACGTCACTTATTCTACAGATTTTTTGTTGCGTGCGCCTAAAATACGTAGATAGATATTTATCTGTCTAAAACTAGATTTTTATTATGCACTTCATTATGGTGGACAACAATTTAAAATAAAAATAACAATTGTGGATTGTTAGTCGTGCATTATTCTTTTCCGATACTTTTAAGCAATTCTACGGCATTGCGAATGTTCAGTTCATTTAAAAAGCATTAGAACCTGCTTAGTAAACAGGACATAACTACCGAATATAAAGGGTGTTTTTTTTTAGAGGTTTGGTTTTTAAGCTGGCAACACTGTTTCTACAGTTTGTCAATCTGACAGTTGAAAGTTGATTTAACCAGAAATCGTAGGTTTTGCCATTTTATGAAGAATAGATTAACGCCAGAACAACGCGTGCAAATTGTGCAAACTTATTATGAAAACCATGGTTTGGTTCGCCAAACTTATCGTGCAAGTTATTCGGAACACGATGAATCGTTTTCGCAACACGTACACTCTAGTGGATAGTACGCATCCCCATAGGCGACAAACAGTGCGAACAGAAAAAGTTATTGTCGTTGTGGAGCGCAGTGTTGAGGAGAATCCAAATGAATCGATTCGTCATTGTGCACTGCAATTGGAGCTATCCCCGTCCACTTTGTGGAAAATTTTACAGAAAGAGCTTGGCTTAAAAATTTATAAGATCCAGCTTGTGCAAGAGTTGAAATCGCGTCGTAGGTTCGGTGAATTGGCCGAAAATATGATTCAGCTTGATCCTCATTTTCAACGCGACGAGGCCCATTTTTGGTTAAATGGATATGTAAATAAGCAAAATTGCCGAATTTGGAGTGGAGAAAACCCAGAATCCCTTGTCAAGACGTCCTCACAACCATTAAAACTCACAGCTTGATGTGCTTTATGGGCTTGTGGAATCATTGGCCCATATTTCTTTAAGGAAGATGCCGGCCAAAATGTTACCATCAATGGAGAGTGCTATAGAAACATGATTTCTGACTTCTTCGTTCCTCAGTAGAATGGCATTGAGGTGACAGAGCTTTAGTTTCAACAAGATTGGGCAACATGCCACACGGCGCGCGACATCATCAATTTATTCCGGGAAACATTTGCTGAACGCATAAATTCGCGTGAGATCCTGTGATCCTGTGATCTCACACATTTAGATTACTGTCTTAGTGAAGTCACTAGCATATGATGATAAACCAGAGGCGTTGGACGATTTGGAAGTCAAAAGTCGCCGTGTTATTGCTGATATACGGCCCAGTTGCTAGATAAAGTTGTCGAAAATTGGACTTCACGATTGCGCTTCATTCGAGCTAACCGTGGAGTGCATATGCCCGATATTATAGTTAAACACTAATGGGATAAAATTATCTATTAAATAAAGCTAATATCATAGCTTCAAGTGTTTTATTTCATATTGAATTTGTATACCTCTAAAAAAAAACACCCTTTACGTATGTTTCCTTATTTTTTATCAAATTAGAGACCGCTCAATGTTACACAAGTTGAACAACAATTTCTTATCTGAGTGGGATATATGATACATAATTAAGATTCAGAGCTTCCGTCATGACTAAAAAAATTGCCACTATTTCCTGAATGCTGTATTCACCGCCACTGATGTAATTATTTCTCCTCAAGTTATGATTTATAAGCTACTGTATATCATTCTATGCAGTGATCACAGCTTGTACTAAATTCATTGACCTACCACTGTTGATAAAATTGGAGCAGCTAATGAAATCCAAGTCCATCCCGTAACCCTTAGCAAGCTCCAACAACTTTTTGCTCCATCCTGACTAGCTGCTTTAAAAATTTGTAGATGAGATCCAGTGGAGTCTAAACAACTTCGCAGTATTAATATGCCATTCTAAGTGCTAGGTGGAAGATTCAATACTCTCTCTCTCTGTAGTTCCATAAGTATAGTCTCATATTTTACATTAAAACATGATGGATTCTGACACAGCTACAGGAACCTTATATTTGCTTCTATAGGTGATGCATTTGTTACTTGGATACTTTTACCAAGCAATATCAGTGGACATTTTAGACTCTCATAAAGAATTCTATACTTTCACAGTTGAAGTGTCATTTTTCGTTTTTGCAGTATTTTCTTAAATTTTAAGATTTTTGACTTGTTTTTTAATTAACGCTCAAGTTCCAATTAACTATGATAGTCATACAATATTTTGTTCATAAGCCGAGGGATCTGTGAGATTACTCCAGTAACTCGACACACAGTTGTGTACTCGATTCCACCAGGCAGAATATCTATTATGCCCTTGAAGCATATCACAAATAAGCCCGACCTCAGCGGATACCCCTCTTTTACCGAAAACCATACGAATCATATTCGCATTCCCTTTCTACTCAAAAAAAAGAAAGCTCCGCGGATTTGGTATCCGTATACAGGTTTTTGATAACTTTCTAAACTTCATCGAAATGCCCACGCAGTTAAGTTTATAGAATTCATACGTCGTTCAACCAGGCGGTTTCGTCGACATATGATCGGAGAAAAAACGTTCAATAGAGCTCCTGAGACATATAAAAGTATGATGCGCGCTCTGTATGATCACGCTAAAATGAAAGTTAAATTCACAGCGAGAATAACCAGAGAATCCCAACTTTAAGTTGGAGTACACCAAGGCAGTGCACAAAGCCGGTACATTTTAACGTCGTGCAAGATCTTCTGTTGAAGTAGCACATTGGCGAGGCCGGAACGACTTTTTTTCTTTTCGCCTATGATAGCGCTATCATAAATCATGAGCAGCGGCCAGCAACAGGTTATGAGTCAGTCGTACTTATACCGAGTTTTCAGCATTTTTAAGAACCAGCAAAAAAAACTCTGACAAATTTCAATATCTTCTCTTAACCATCAGAGAAATTGCGATAACGCGATAATAATTGCGCACTTGAAATTAGTATAGAGTGGCTTTCCGCAGAATTTTGTGACAGAAGATTGTCGCTTAAACTTAAAGTTTTGTTATATGTACATGACAGTCATTTTCTCAGCATTACGAATCGGCAATGTTTGACAATGAACGAGAAAAATAAAGGAAAACTGGCAGCGACGTATAAGTAAATTTTGCGAATGTAACGCTCTCATAAGATGTACGCGCATTCTCGGAGTCTAAACCTCTCAAGTTTTACAAATGGGAAATGCGATGGAAAATTCTTGGCTTAGACCATAACGAGTATGAAGTTGATATAAAATATTTGCTTGTAAATTTTCTAAATTAAAGTAGAAGACGTCAGAGAGGTATGTCTATCAATGAACTACATAATTAAGTGTATATAATTGCAAATATGTATATGTAGAGAGCCAGGAAAAGAACGTTTCGTCGATTTTATCTTTTTCAAGATCAGATACACTGACATGTTTATTATTATCTTGAGTAGTTAAGCAATCAATCTTCATTTTGCTAATTGAACGATCGTTTCTAGTTACAATAAATACTTTTTCCTTCAGTGTAAATTGCCAAACAACAAAATTACCACCAACAAGACCTAGACACTCATATAACCATCATTTCAATTAGGCATTAAGCAACAAATCAAATTATAATTAAAAAAAAAATACATAATTACGACAAGTCACAAAACCATTATCAATTGGAAAACAAAAAAAAATAAAAAATAAAAAAACCACCGTGATGACTGACTGCTCTAACCGCAAAAGCGCGACAAGCCTATTTCACTGTCCGTTGCATTTCTCAAGGTCACGTTCAAATACACACCTCCACCCCTTCCAGGCCGCGGTTCCAGCCGAGCAAATCTCTCTGAATTAAACTCTCGTGCCACTGCATCAAAAATTGCTACTTTAGTTTAGTGCTAGGGGGTGACGATTGGCAGATACATGGGTTTGTATAGGCCGACCGAGCCCGGGTTTCCATTGGTCACAACCTAGCGGTGTGTCCCATTTTGCAGGTGTTGCATGCCCAGATTAGTTGTCTGATACCATATGTTTGACGACTAAAATAAATTAATTATACCGCGCTGATTACACTATTACAACGGTGCTGTGGGTAAACGAGTTACTTGTATTTTTCTTAAAATAGATACTGCGCACCTTATTACAATAGCAAATTACGAGTACAAGTAACTAGACGCGGGTGTTCACTTGTTGGCGGGTACCTAGAGAAATATGACAAAAGGTGTGCTTACATGTTGACGCACGTGTTTCAAATTTCACGTTAAGTTGGATCAAATAAATGGAAATTGCTTTTTTTTTTTTTTAAATATGTAACTTTATGTATGACTATTATCGCGTAAGGCGTCATTTATCGGAATAACGATTATATTTTGAAAACAAGCACATTGGCCTCTCGGGAAGCTAAGGTTAAAACAATTTTCGAATAAATTTATTCACACTGAAGTCATTTAAGAAAATTGAGAGACTTTTGATGGTGATAATGATAATGGTAATTTGATGACTGATAATGGATGATGGCGGAACTATTAACTATTACTTTGTAGTCGGAAACAAATTGCATTCAATATACAAGTACTAGATGGAGTGAAAAGTGACCTCCTTGGGAATTAAAAATTTTTTTTTTAAATGTTTTTTTATATTATATTATTATTATTCAATACAGTCCTCTTTTAGTTTGATACACTTATTCCAGCGATTTTATAACTTCTTGATTCCGTCCGAAAAGTAATTTTCCGGAAGGTCTGCAAAGTACTCCTCCGTGGCGTCGATGATTTCCTCGCGTGAGCTGAATTTTTTATTGATGAGCCATCTTTTGAGGTTTGGGAAGAGATAATAGTCCGAGGGATCCAAATCCATAACTTTTTTGCAGTATCAGCCCATTCTAGCGGTCAAGGAGGAGCGTCTAGAAGCTTACCAGAAAATTCATTCCTTACTAAGAGAGTTTTTTGACAAAATCAAACGATAACTTTTAAGGAACCTTAAGATACTAAGTCTGAGATTACTCGCATATACGGATCGTTTGAGCTTAAGTTATACGAGTACTTTTTGCAATTAGGCGACATCAGAGTAGCAAAACTCCCATCGATTTCTTTTCAGTAATTAAGTACAAACAGTTTTCCTAAGTATAGAGAACTTTGCAAATATAAAAAAGTCAAATGATTAATGAAACTTCGAAAAAAGCAGTCTCTTATCGCCCATTGGCTCAAAAACGTTTAATTGTACGTGGCCATTGACTTTCAAGACATATTGAAAACATTCCCACCGAAAAGAAATTAAGCAAAATTCAAGGATCTGAACTCCACTGTGAGCTCAATCACGTGAGGAATCACTGTTGGAAATCGCTGTGTTTTTTTGCACTAACAATAGATACTCGTACAACTGAATATCTGTATAAAACCCTTGTCGTATAGCGCGGAAAATGCCCTTATTCGAGTGGTTTCCGTGCCGTGTGCGGAATTTAAGAACATATAACAACGAACTTTATATGCTATACAGCGATAGTGACGTGTTCATGATCTCCAATGGGTAGGGCATGTTAAGGGAATGAACACCACCATCTCAGTCTGGTGTGTCTCCGAATTTATTCCGCAGGCACAACACGGTTAAGGAAGGTCACCCTTAAGGAAGTGACTTTTAGTGGAAAGAGGGCCTAAACAACTTCAGGCGATTACTACAAGATCGCGCTAAATGGAGAGAACTGTTGGTTAAGACCCAGGTCTACGGCGGTTTGTAGCGCCACCTAAAGTATAGTACATTAAGCATGTGCCTAAACATACAGTTGGTAGTTGGTGTAGTAAAAGCTGCCGTACATAAATAGACTTAAGTTAAAATAGAAAGCAATAGGTTTTATTAAGTTGCCTAGAGACCTTTACTATATGGGTTTGACCGGTCTATATACTGTAGACCTGGCCTCTTATGAATATTCGGTCCGTGGAGTGTTACTTTTATAATGGGGCTTAACTACCCTTACAATTGTCTGAACGGTACCTGGTAGATGATCAGTATGTAAACTTTGAGTCAAATTCTTAGTTGGATACATAAGAGAGCGAAGTATGAGTCAGTAAGTAGTCACAAAAACGGTATCTATTTCAAAAACCTGCCTGTTTTGGTACACGGTCATCGGCTAATAAAATGAAATCGAATGAATATTTTTCTAAATTTTTTTTTCTATTTATTGGGTCACTCAATAGCTACAAATTGTAGAGCAATTTGGTCGTTTGGCCAATCATCGATTGCAGTACGCACCTCATGCATTGAAAACTTCCCGGTGAAGTGCGCGCTTCAACTGCAAAACGGGCCATAGTCTTGTAGTCTAATGCATTGAGGTCTGGGCTACCAAATGGTCAATCATCCGTGTAAATGAAGATCGAAATGTGGTTTTTAAGCCATGTTTTTGTCTTATGATCTGGAGCGGAGACTTTTTGAAGGGTTCAGGGTTTATTTGCGAATAGTGTTTTGTCCTCTAAACGCTCGGGGACTCCATCGTAGGCGGCTACTACCAAACCATCATAGAACGTTGAATTCTCGGAACGACTGCAGGCGCATGTCGTGATGAGAGAGCATAAACTCTATGGTTCTATTCGTTGAACGATGCTTCAACAGTGAATATTTTCTCGCCAGTATAAAGAATTCGTCTGTAATCGCCTTCCGCGTATAGGGAAAGCAAGGCTTTCGATTTTGACTTACGTTTCTGTTTCAATGCTTCTGTGAGTCTGTGGCCGATATATCTCCTGCATGCGCTGAGTCCCAAATCACGTTTTAAGATGCGCAGCATGCTTCAACTATTCCACCCGTATCCTCAAATAATTTTTCACGTTACGATACACAAAGTTTCGCGGGATTTTCGGTGGCCGCAAGATCCGAAAGATTTCGTATTCCATGATTGCAAATAACTGACGTCAACAACTTTTTACGCGGGAACTTTGCGTAAGTGTCACAAGTGTCATTTGTCAAGTTAGAGTGGATGCGTTCAGTAGAGAATGGATGTGTTAATTTCATTTATCAAAACATCTGTTAGTACTGGGTATATGTGTTCCTATGGTGGTAAAATGTCAGTATTTGCAAATCTGTTATAGATTGACAGCAATTTTTACTCATTTGTACATATCAAAACAACCCAATTCCATAAGTGGAATCCTACGAAAAACGACATCAATATTTGGCGCGTGGTATAATATATATAAATTTTTTTTTTTGTTTTTTTGTCAAGCCCAAGGAGACACAGAAGTCAGCTTTTTTCAAAACGTACAATGTATACAAGTGCCACTTTGGTTGACGATATCTTCTCTTCTTTCCGTGCTTTTCAGCAGCAAAGATGTCAAATCGATGGGTTCGAAGATTTTGGTAAGTGAAAAGTCAAGAGGGTATGTTGGTGACCTATACCATTTGTGTCAGGCGACTGAAAGCTGTCAATGAATGTATTTAATGGCTTCATACGTCACCACAACCGAGGATAGATATCAGTTACCTCGGAATTTACATAGATGCTGGTTATGATTCGATTTTGCTCTTGTTACCTAAGAGGGGCACGAACCCGGCTTTCGACTCAGGTACTATCGAATTTATTGAGTATTGAACTTTGTTGCCCAGTCTACTTGTTTACCAAATACCATACTTTCGTCTTTTCGCAATGTCCTTAAGAAGATGCACGCTTCCAAATCTGGATAAGCCCCTTATAGTATATAATATTTTCTTGATTCGTTCAATGATTTTAGTCGTCGGTTTCCTTAGGAAGTTATATGTCGTTTTGCACTCCGCCATAGAATTGACGATCTGCAATAAATTTCTAAACAGCATACCTAAGTTAGGTCAGACTGTTTATAGAAAGCGCTATTCAAGTTTCGAATTGCTTTTTCTATCTATTGATCTTACGAGTAGGTTAAGCAGAATTTTGCCCAGGGCTTCCTTTTCAGATTCCCTTCTGGTTATATTCGTAACAAAGATTACTGGGATATTGTCCTAGTAATTACCAAAGATGGCTGCCTCTAACATCGCATCGCAGCACATACTAAGCTCCATCTTTTTGAAATCACCGCCTTTGGTGAAAATGGAATACTAAGTTATTGGGAAAATAATCGGACGCAGCAAGAGTAATTTCAATACATTCGGTCTTTTGCCCCAGTCATCTGCATAGACGTGAAGCTCCGCAAACATCGAAGATTAGAACGGTGGTCCTTGTATATGTAAAGCTTTATCTGCTACATAGCCTTGAAATATTGAATCGAGTTTTACATTGGTTACTTCAAGACTGCAGATATAGACGTAAGTCATATCCATTATACTTAGACCTGATGAACTTGGAATAATCCTTCTTTAAACCCAAATGGCTTTAAAATTTAGTAACGTCAAGTCCAGGATATGGAGACGGCATTTTCTTAAGTTGTTCTGACCTGACCTTCCAGGGAGATGTTCAGCAGTGTAGTGCTTACTTTCATCCTTAACTAAACCACAACAGCCCTGAAATTTGAACTAATCATAGACTATAAGTCCTCATGTTCATCTTAACTGCTCTTGCTTTTACTGTGTTATAGTACATGCCCCCAATCGAAGAGTCTTAGTAATTAACTTCCCTTGAATTTCTAGACGTTTACACGTTTTCGTCTTCCTCTCGATGACTGTGTCTTGTAAAGGTTTGGAGACTTTTGCCAACAGTATTCCTAATGAAGTTTGCGAACTATCCGATTCGACCTTTAACAAAACGTTTTGCTTTTCTGGCGCATTCTCAGAACCTTGGTAAGTTGGTATTAATACAGAAGACTACGATGTGACAAACTACTTGTAGATACATTTATAAAAGGAAGTAGTATTTCACATCATTTAAATATTTTTGATTTATAAATTTTTAATTTGTTTGTATGTCCGTTTTGACTTGAATACGTCATTGATACGAGTAGCTTGTCATAAATATGCATTTGAACAGCTTTAAGATCAAATGAGTTCCACATGTCGATTTTAGCGTGAATTAAAATTTCTGTAGGCTATGACCTTACTCCAGTTGTACGAGTAGTTACTATGAAAATAATTATTTCACAAAGCCTCTGTAGTTGTATCTTCAATTCCAACGAATTAACAGATCTCGATTGATACGGATATAAAGAATTGCATTGTCAATAACATGGGCGATATCAATCAGCAGTATATTTCCACAATTTAAATTCGATTTTTTGTTAATTTTTTTTTAAATTCGATTTAGTTAATAAATTGAAGTTTCAACTGACGCAAAAGATTTAATGGAAAGATTTTCAATCGCGATGAAGTACGAAGAACTTAACTTATCTTACTTAAAATTAAGACATTGGTCACTTAAGATTAAGATAGATATCCCTGAGATAATACATGCTACCTACTTGTTTTCACTTTTTAGATCAAGATTTGTATAATTCGAAAATAAATTATATAACGAAGGTAATTGTGTGTATAATACGTAAGAGTGTGTATTGTAGTTGCCAATTTTCTCCATCTGATTCAAATTTAAATTCAAAAATATGTTTTAAAATGAAACAAGCGGGACAATTAAAATTGAGTAAACTTTCTTGTATACTCAGCTGGAAAGAATTTTTGCCCCGCCATAAGGTATGACAACTTCATACTTCATTTCATTTCATTTTCATTTATTTATTTCATTATTATGGTTAGTGCATTAAGATTTAACATCATTAACAGCATTATAGGACTTTAATGTATGAACATATTAAAAGTAAACTAACAAAAAATAAACTTAACCTATAGATAAGGTGTAAGAGTGAAGAATAGTAAAAGGTTTGTAGAAGCAGAGGAAGGGGGCAGGACTATTGTGGGCGAGTTGAGGAGGAAAAATGTCGAAAGATTGCACTTTTAAAATTCGAGCTACTAGATATGGCTTTGATATGCATATAGGTAATTCCAAAGTCTAACAGTGTATATGAAAAATAAACGAGAGGAGCTAAGGTAATTGCAACGCAATGGAATAAGGCTAATGGTTCTTGAGGACCGAGTGAAAGTAAGCCTGTTGAGCAGATAAAATGGGCACTTCTTATGAATGATTTTATGTACAGCATCATTGAAAGCGACTTGCAGCTTATGTTGTGATAATGAGCCAAGATTACTGTAAACAACTTCAGCATATGAAATAATTTGTAATACGAGTGTTAATACTAGCTTTTTCGTAGTGTAGTAAGCACTGTGCCACAGTTTCCGAAGGCACGCATATACGAGGGTTGTCTGAAAAGTTTCCGACCGAACAATGATACAAGGCATTTGTTCTCAAAATTTTTTTTTTATTTTTCTACATAGTCTCCTTGTAACTCTACACACTTCTCCCAGCGATGCTTCCATCTCTGTAACCCGTCCAAATAGTACTTGGCGTTTTTCTCTGCAAAATAATTGTTCACGACGGTGATTGCCTCCTCATTTGACGAAAATCTTTGTCCTCCGAGCGCAGTTTTTAGATGAGGGAACAAAAAGAAGTCGCTTGGGGCTAGATCTGATGAATAAGGCGGATGGTCAAGCAGTTCAAACCGTAATTCATGGATTTTCGCCATGGCAACCGCTGAGGTGTGAGACGGCGCGTTGTCTTGGTGAAACAGGATTTTCTTTTTCTGCAAATGTGGCCGTTTTTCCGCAATTTCTGCCTTCAGCTTGGCAAGTGATGATGCGTAGTATCCTCCTGTAATGGTTTTTCCGTTTTGAAGATAATCGATTAAGATAACTCCTTTACTATCCCAAAAAAAACAGTCGCCATCACTTTCGCAGCCGAAAAAACAGTTTTGGCTTTTTTTGAAGCCGTCTCGCCCTTTGCAGTCCACTGACTGAATTTTTGTTTCGGGCGTATAATAGTATATCCAAGTTTCATCTATAGTAATTAATCGGCGCCAAAACTCGGATTTATTGCGCTTAAACTGCGCCAACAGAGCGTTGGAAATATTCATTCGAACGCGTTTTTGTTCTAACGTAAGCAAATGCGGCACCCAATGCGCGGACAGCTTTCTCATGCCTAAATCTTTATTTAATATCTAACAAACATATTCTTTGGACATTTTCATAAACTCTACTATCTCTCTCACTTTAATTCGGCGGTCGTTTAACACCATTTGGTGAACTTTAGCAATGTTATCGTCAGTGGTTGCAGTTTTTGGACGTCCCGAACGTTCATCATCTCCCAAGCTCTTACGGCCACGTTTAAATTCAGCTGCCCAAAATTTCACTGTGCTAAATGATGGTGCAGAGTCCCCATACTCAGAGTCCAACTCATTTTCGATTTGCGTAGGCGTATTGCCTTCCAAAAACAAGAATTTAACAACAGCTCGATATTAAATTTTTTCCATTTTTACAAAAAACACTCACATCGACTCACTCAAACGACCGTCAACTAAAAACTGCGCCTCCAAAATGACTGAAACTTCGGTAAGTAACTGTCACAAAAGATGCACAACTAGCATTCACTAGCTTTTATTGACAAGTGCCGCTATCTTTACGTTGCGGTCGGAAACTTTGCAGTCAATCCTCGTATACGACCAATTACTAAGTTAGTGTGGTTATAGCCACTGAGAGAGCGATTAATAACATATCCAAGACTGGTTACAGTTTCAAAAATTTTGATATTATTTAGATAAATAGCAAAGGGAAACTTGAAATACGAATGTCAAGCTGTAAATAGCCTACTAAACAAATCAACTACGTCTCAAAAACCCAATTTTTTATTACTTGACAATTCGGAAGTGCATAACAAACTGGTTATGGCTAATGTTTTTAATTGTTATTTTGTCAATATTGCCTCCAGTCTACAATCGGTTTGCCCTATTTGTCGTCCTTTATATGGGTTTATTGAAAATAAAGAAAGAAATACTTTTGTTTTTCAACTCATTACTCCTCTGGAGATTTTGATTGTTATTGGGTCCTTACTTAATTCAAATACATGTAGTGGTGATGGTATCTCAAATTTAACGCTTAAAAAGATTGCATGTTTTTTGGTTGATGTCTTGTCTTTTATTTATAACCGTTGTGTTTTTGAGGGGATCTTCCCCGATGATCTTAAAGTTGCCGATGTCATTCCTCTTCTTAAAAAAGGCTCTGCATCTGAAATTGGTAACTATAGACCGATCTCGTTACTTCCAGTTTTCAGTAAAATCTTTGAAAAACTGATGAAAAATAGAATAGTGAGTTTCTTAACTAAGACTAATTTCTTCAATTCAAATCAATTTGGGTTTCAGAAAGTGAAATCAACGGAAGATGCACTTTTACAATTCTGTTCCCAAATTATGTCACACCTTGATGATAAAAAATTTACCGCAGGACTATTTATTGGCATCACCAAAGCTTTTGACATGGTCGATCACAAACTTTTGTTGAAAAAAGTTAGAGAATGCTGGTTTTCGTGGATTGGTTTGGGTCCTATCTTAAAAATAGGTCTCAAAGGGTCAAGATCGACGGTATTAGAAGTCCAAAGATGTTTTTTAATATCGGTATTCCTCAAGATTCTGTCTTAGCCTTTATAAAATCATTACTTTCGCTTAATTTTAGAGGTTCGCCGACTGCATTTGCAGATGACATTGGCTTTTCTTATGGCTCGAAAAGTGCTCTAGACTTGGTCTCTGACATAAAGTGGAATCTTGATTTACTAAGGCATTGGTTTTATGCTCATAATTTAGTTTTGAGCTCCAAGACTAACATAAATTAATGTATTTCAGTCGCTCCTCGAATTACAATTGCGAAACTAATATTTACTTTCACTCATAGGAGTGTAGAAGATACTGTCTGCAATCATGCTCGTGTTGGTCTGATTCCTCCGGTTACTCGTATAATAGTAATATAAAATGTAGTTATAATTGTTTCCTTGTAGAGAATGTTGTTGAGTTCAAATATCTGGGACTTACCCTTGATTCTAGGATGAGCTTTGTTAACCATATAAATATGTATTGGGTCTATAACTTAATTCTTAACTAGCGGTTTGCTAAGAGATGGCGTAACTTGTATTATTCCATTGTTATTATTCCATTGGAACATGCGTTGGAAAGCTACTGTCATTGTACGTCATTTCAGTATATGTCACTCATTTGAAGCGTAAACAACAATAATTTTTTTTTACTCAAATATGTCGAACTTTGTGCCTGAAAAAGTGTTTTTGCGTGGAGTTCTTCTTCATTACTTTAATATGAAGAAAACTGCTGCCGAAAGTCATCGTATTTTGGTGGAAGTTTATGGTGAACATGCGTTAGCTGAGCGAACGTGCCAAAAGTAGTTTGCACGATTTAAAAGTGGTGATTTTGGCTTGGAAGACGATGAACGTCCTGGGCAGCCAAAAAAGTTTGAAGATGAAGAACTGGAAGCATTACTCTATGAAGATTATTGCCAAACACAAGAAGAGCTCGCACAATCTTTGGGTGTCACTCAAGCAGCCATTTCAAAACGTTTAAAAGCAGCTGGATATATTCAAAAGCAAGGAAATTGGGTTCCACATGACCTCCAGCCGAGAGACGTCGAAAGGCGGCAATTTTTGCATCGGATTGTTACTGGTGATGAAAAATGGATCCATTACGACAACCCCAAGCGCAAAAAATCATATGTGAAACCCGGCCAACCAGCCAAATCAACGGCAAAGCCGAATATCCATAGCGCGAAGGTAATGCTCTGTATTTGGTGGGATCAGATGGGTGTGCTGTATTATGAGCTGCTAAAACCGGGTAAAACCATCAATGGACAACGCTACCGGACACAAATAATCCGTTTGAAGAGAGCAGTGGCCGAAAAACGCCCGGAATATGCGACCAGACACGAGGCAAGAATTTTCCATCATGACAACGCTCGGCCCCACGTTGCTATTCCGGTTAAGAACTATTTGGAAAACAGTGGATGGGAAGTCTTACCCCACCCGCCTTATAGCCCAGACCTTACCCCTTCTAACTATCATTTGTTCCGATCGATGCAGAATGCCTTCACTGAAATACGGTTCACATCAGAGCAGAATATCAAAAATTGGCTTGATTCATTCTTGGCTGCCAAGCCGGCGCAGTTGTTTTGGGATGGGATCCACAAATTGCCAGAAAGATGGGAAAAAGTCATAGCTTCAGATGGGCAATACTTTGAATAATACTATTGTACATGTTATTCTTAAATAAAAGTTAAAATTTTGAAAAAAAAACCGCACGAATTAAATTATATACCCAATATATTAAAAAATTACTTCCGATACATCCTTCGTCATTTTTATTATATGCGTAACATTTGTTCAATCAGTCTTTTAAAGACTATATTTTATGGCATCTTCCAATCTAGACTTCAATATGGACTTGCCTGTTGGGGCGGTGTGTATCTAAGTAATATTCAATCATTGTTGATATTACAAAAATATGTTAACAATCTCCGTGGAAACCTGTCTTGCACTCATTCCATTCCTTATTTTCGAACCTCTGCATTTCGTAGTTTTTACATTATTTTATCAACTCGTTTGTTTAATAAACTTCCTGCTTCCACTAGAACAATATCATTTACGTCTACCTTTGTAAAGAGAGTAAAATGCTGGCTTTTTACATTTGATCTTTATCAAATTGAACCTCTTGCTTTTGACGTTTTGGTTTAAAAGATATTTTTTGTTCCACCAGTTTTTGTTTTTTGATTATAAGCTTTTGAATTTTGTATTAATATTAGTTTTATAAAAAAGGGTCACCCCACCCATAAATAATTTATCATTTTATTAATGCAATGGATGACATTCAATGCTATTTTAATTTAAAATACTGAATGTTAATCTAATTTCTTATTATTTAAAAGTCATTTGAATTTGTAAATAATTATATGAAATATTAATAATAAGAAATAAAAAATAAATAAAATATCTGGTAAAATATTTAAGTTAAAACTTTTCTTAGAAATCGGGATTATTTGAGTTTTAATCGGGTTCAAGAGTAATCCATTTGATACTGACCAATTATAAATATTTTTTTGAGCTCCTCTGCTAACTCCTTAAAGTTTTTTAACTAAATGAAGTTGTACATCATCTGCATAGAGGTGTACTGAAGCATATTTGCACACAGATGGGAGGTCATTTATAAACATGCTAAATAATATAGGGCCCAAAATTGAACCCTGAGGAACGCCTTGCACCATTTCTTTAAGAGATGAGCAATGTTCACTGCAACTAACCCTTTGCGATCTACCAGAAAGAAAACTACAAACTAGCTTACACACCCTTTCGCTAAACCCGAAATTATTTCTCAGTTTCCAACATAGGATTGAATGATGAACTTTATCAAAGGCCTTTGAGAAGTCTAGCAGGCCGAGGAGCGAAACAAACGCCTTGTTGAAATCCTGTCTTATTTCCTCCAGGAAGTTCACCATCGCTGTGGAACAGCTGTGGTTAGCTCTAAAACCAGATTGCCGGGAGCTCAGCAGTTTGTTATCTTCTCGAAGACCTTTGATAAGTACGGTAGGATACTAACAGGTCTAAAATCGGCAGGGGATGATGATTTAATTTTCTTAGCTATTGGCAAGACTCTTGCAACTTTCCAGCATTGTAGAAAGGTTAAGGTAGTAATGCACCAGTTAATTATATGCGCGAGATGGGAGACAATTTGTGGTATTACAAGTTTAATGAAGCGCACAGGTATTCCATCCTCACCCTTAGAGTCAGACTTGACCGCTGCCATGCATTGAAAAGTTTCGTCTTCAGTTGCTAATATAAAATCGTCCAACCTTGGAACAGTAAAATTTTCATTTTTACTAAAGTTAAAGTTGCAATGACTGGGCCCTTCACTAAGAAAGAAATCGTTTAAATCATCGGGATCAAGAGAGCATTTGGAGTCACTGGTAGCTTTAGTGGCACCGATTTCACGAATATTGCTCCAAAGTTTCTTAGCCGGGAGGGAAGTGTTCAATTTGGAAGCGGAATAGTTTTTCTTTTTAGAAATTCTCTAGAAGTCGAGTTGTTACGTGCCGCCTTGTACTCAGACCAGGCAGTAGTAGATGGTCTATGCTTCCATTTTCTATACAACTTGTTTCGGGTTTTTATAGAGCGAACTACTTCACGAGTATACCATGGACACACTTTTTTTTTTTTTTTTATATAATCAGCGCGCGCTCAAGGGGTTTTTGTACCCTTAAAATGGGAGGAAGAAAAGACAGGTACCGATGTACATTGGTCTTAAATGCTTGCAGGTTATAAGCTCAGCAATGCATTCCATAAACAGCAGTGTTCAGCTGAAGAACGAATCACGATATTTTAGAGTACGCCCGAAAATGTGCTTGAGGGTAAACTGATGAGCATTCATAGCGAGACGGGTGTTACGGTTGAAAGTTTGAATGGGCGGAATGCTACTGGCGATTTCAATGGAGCACTGGTGGTGGAAATAGCGATAAAACAAAGTATCACCAATGAGTTTTATCGCACGGTTTTGAATTCTATCTAGCAGGTGCAGAGATGTTTTAGGAGCACCTGACCAGATGTGGGTGAAAGCCTTATATATTGTGGCCAGATCAGAGGGGGTAAAATATTTCTTACATCGCTTGAGGAAACCTAGACATTTCGCAGCATTTTTGGCGACATCGAATATGTGGTCATTCCAACGTAAGTTGTCGCTGACACACATACCGAGAATGGAAAGTTTATCGGTTTCGACGATGCAAGTGCCATTCATGGATAATGGCTGGGTATTTGAGATTCGCTTTAATGACAGCAGACAGCATTGAGTTTTGGAAACATTAAATTCCACTCGGTTGATAGTTCCCCAATTGGTTATGCTGTTAATATCGGAATTTAATGAACTTAGCATACGCTGCGGTTCCCGTTCTACAGCCGAAGAGCAGGGACGTGAGTCCGGGAACGAATATGAAAAGCAGAGAGTACTGTCGTCAGCAAAGGAATATATTGGATTAGAAGTAGCAGACAAAAGATCGTTGATGAAAATTTAAAATAGTGTCGGAGGCAGAACGGAGCCCTGGGGCACACCAGCATTTATTTTGTGAATATCAGACTTGAAACCCTCCAAGACAACTTGAATTGAACGTTCCGAAAGGCAATTTCTAATCCATTGAAGAAAAGAGTCATCGATCTCAAAAGCACGCCTTTTCGACAAAAGCGCCTGATGCCAAACTCTGTCAAATGCCTTAAAAATATCAAGTGCAACTATCTTGCTTTCGCCAGATTGATGTACGCTTTGGTTCCACTTTTCGGTGGGACATGCCATCAAATCACCAGTAGACCTGTTGTTACTAAAACCATATTGCCGGTCATTGAGAAGTTTTCGTGTTTCGAGATATTTCATGAGCTGACGATTTATCAGCGTTTCCATGACCTTGGAAAGAAGGGACGTAAGTGCAATGGGTCTGTAGGAGGATAGAGAAAAAGATTCGCCATTTTTAGGGACGGGCTGGATAAATGCTGTTTTCCATCTGCTCGGAAAGAGTCCTAAAGAGTAGGACTGATGAAAAAGCTTACGCAGTGGTTTTGCCAGCGTGGAAGAACACCTCTTAAGAAGAAGGGGAGATATACCATCTGGACCAGCGGATTTATACATATTGAGATCTTTAAGTACTTTTTAAGTACACTGATCAAACAATTGAGTCAGAATTGTTTGCAGCACAAAGACTTTTTCATTTGGATCAGCGCTTAGACGACATTGCTCCCAAGGGGAGTAAATGTATCAGGCATAACATTTTTCATAAAATTCTCATCATAAGTACAGAAAAGTAGATCATGATCAGAAATATCAAACTTAATATATTTATGTATTTATTTAACAAACTATCTTCTTCTTAGATATTTCCAAACGTTTTGTGAGCCCATGTTTCTCGTTTTGAAATTTTTCTGACTAATACGATTCAGTGTACAAAAAGCATTATGTTTTACATGAACCTTGGCTTTGGGCAAACAATAGCAACCAAGGTCAATCCGGTTGTCAATGGCAACCATACTTTGCGTTATCAGCATCAAGCAGCCGTTCCCTTTGTACCCTGAACTTGATGGAAACTTGCACATACCGCAATTTGATTAAAGAAATATTAATCAGCTAATCAGCACCGATAAGAAACACACCACCAATAATCTAAAAAATGGGAAAAGTTCAGAAAGTTGTTATAACTCTTAGATAAAATCTACCTTCCTGGCCTTATCCCAAGCCCACAATAGACTCATTTGATTGAACTATCACGAATCGAGCATCTATTGGTGAAGTGCCTTAACCAAGAAAAACAAAAGGCTTGTGGTTGCAATCGAACAGTCAAGTTGTCAGTGCCGGAGCTGCTGGAGCTGTGAAGTTAATTCGTGGCACGATTCTCAAGATTTCAGTCTATAACTTGGTGCTCGTAAACATACATATACTCGTACTACCAGCACCACTCCATTAAGAGAAACATAAAGGCTTCTACTAATAGCCACCGGTTGACTAGGTTCAGTTCTCCGTCTGAGTTTGGCCGGCTTACACCGCTTTTCCGGATTGTGCGCGTACATGTCACGAGTATTGAGGACTTTTGCAAAGTCTTCTACTTAGTCTCGTGTAGGTATTCGTGAGTGTAAACTTTAAACGTGTATTTAAGTGTAAGACAATATCATATTACTACCACTACGGTGTACCGATTTGTACCAAATTTGTGTTTCAGTTGTTTTTTTTTTTTTTATTATTGTTAATTTGTTTTTGAGTTGTTCGTTTTGGTGATAACAATCCCTCTATGAATTAATTATAAAACGAGAAAAAGTAACAATAACAGAAAAAAAAACCCCAGTGTGTCATTAGTGTTTTGTTTTTTTGCAAAATGTGCTTGTTGAATGATAGAAATCTATCATGACTTGAATGTAGTATAAACAACGTGTAGTGTTGCAAAATAGCGTCGGAAGTGAAACTTTGTTTTAAATTAAAAAAATGCAAAAATTTACTATTTAAAAAAAAAAAAAAAACAACTAGGAAATAGGCTTACATTTTAGGAGAATCATGTAAGACCTTATCAGCGAAGTAGGATGAATGGCGTTGGCAAGACAAAATTGCCTTCGACTGCTAGTAACTGATAAAACTATTTCGAGCAATATCAACAGTTTACGTCTTCGCAGATTAGGTTTTTTATTACATTTACTAAAATAGTTATTTTCTTGGGGATTCACATTGTTAGTGCGAGGTCTACATATCCATAAAAGATTATACATTTCTTTGTTTCATTATTTCCAGCTATTACAACTTTTTTTTTATTCAAAAACCATTGCCATTGACGTGAAAGTTCGCCTTTATTATTGTTATTCAACGATAAGTTATCAACGGTTTTAACTTCACTCTTATATTCTGTTCGCTGAAAATCAAGATAATTTGATAATTGCTAGCAGCTGAACTTCATTGAACTTCGTATGTCTGTGTCAGTTGTTGCGATCTGAATGAAACTTGCCTTATTTTTTTTTTTTTGGTAGATTAGCAGCTATCTGCCACACCCTTAAAGACATGAACATTGTTGGTATTTATGGAAGTTTATTGGTCATTTTTTCCAAATGTTTTCTTTCTGTTGTAACAAAGCACTAAAATAAGGAGCAAGTGCAATGTACTCTTCATATTTTCCTTTTAATGCAGTAACTTTTAATCACAAAGTTATCTGCAACATCTTCGTCACGTTATAGTGAAAGCGTAGCAGCACGAATTCCATTGACTTTTAAAATAAAGGGTCTTTCATTAAGCGCTTCCTATTTTTAAATCTATATAAAACAAAGTGTGTATGAGATATCATCGAAATTTTTTATTCGTTTGAAAGGCCTATCGATGAAATTAGGTGTGGCGTGCATCCGAAATGTCCAATTTTACATGACTCTGGCGCATAAATCAGGTTATGTTGGCCTTGAGGGCCGCTGTGGTTTGTAGCTTATTCGCATCGACCTGCGACTTCAGAAAACCCCACAAGAAAAAGTCTGACGGGATCAAATCGCACAATCTCGGTGGCCAGTTCACATCACCTCCACTTGAGAAGACCATTCCTTCGAATCGTTCGTGCAGAATTTCCAATGTGGCGTTAGCGGTGTGTCACGTAGCACCGTCCTGGTGAAACCACATGGTGTCCATATCATCCAATTTAGGCCAAAAAAAGTTGGTAATCATCGACCTAGAGCGCTCGGTGATGGCCTGGCCAACGTCGTTCTCAAAGAACGCCGCCAACCCAAAATGCACACCAAACAGTGACTTTTTCGGGAGACATTGGACTCTCTTTGATCTCATGTGGATTGGTATCGTCCCAAATTCGACAAATTCAAATGACATTCATCCAGAAATGGACCTTATCGCTGAAGATGAAAATTAGGGTCAGTTTCCAACTGCTCCAAAACCCATTCAGCGAACACACGTCGTTGTCTATGGTCGTTTACCTTCAGCTCCTGGGTCAGTTGAATTTGTACGGGTGCAGGTCCAAGTCACGACCAAAAATTCGCCAAGTTGTGGTCTGCGAAAGGCCGATTTCTTGTGAGCGACGCGAAATCGACTGACCCGGATTCTCCTGCACACACTCACGGACAGCGGCGATGTTTTCGGCAGATCTTGCGTTTCGTCGACGTTTGCTGAACCAGTGGGCTCAAATTTATCCACCACACTGCGAATAAGTCCTCTCGGTTATGGCGACCGTAAAATGGACTAACATTGCCCGAACAGAATAACCATTGTATTGTTGAACGCTATATCCATTCATCGTGATTTGACAAAACAGATTAAATAAATGACAGCCAATTTGACAAATGTAGCTTAATCAATATGGCCGCTATCAACTGTCAAAGTTCGGAAGTCCCTATTGGAAGACCCTGTACAGGAAAAATCATGCATCCGGCTTGCCACCTTACAATTCTGTTTATGACACTCCTAACCTAACCAAAGACAAAGATTTGTGTCCTTAGAGTCATTTGCGTAGCCTTGCATAACACTTTCTCTGGTGCAATCCCAATGGAACTTATACCCAGACTCAACTGTCTGACTGCATTCAAAGAAACCTTCCATTCTAAAAGTGCATATATTAGTGTTGAGTTGAGTAAGTCCTTAAGCTCAGCTTAGCTGTCACCATAGATGCAGGTAATGTTCTTCAAGACACAGGTCACTGCCACTACAATTGCGTGCATCTCCGTTTGAGCAATGAGCATACGCTAAGTTTGTCGCCTCACATATTAAGGTTTGACCAGATTTTTCCCAAACCATACCTTGACTACAAAGAAAGTTGAATTTGTATTTTTTCCAATAACCGGAGTTCTGATCTCATTGAGTATATTTATAAGACCACAGTCAAATGACGCTGAGGTGCATCCAGAATGAATCCAAGTAAAGTAAACGATCCTTCGGGGTTTTCCCTTGAAATCTTTTTCCATCAGACAACTGATGCAAGTATTATCCAAAAACATCATTGTCAAATGCTCACTTGCACTGTCAGAAAACTGTCCAGTTTCATTGAAAAATGAACGATGACGCCTTTTCACATCAGTTTAGCCAGACACGAATGTTTCCCTCTTCTCGTAAAGATAGCAACTTCAGCTTTAAATGTCGATAACATAATCCAACGGAAACTTCATCTACATCATCCGCATAAGTCTGAGCTTGGACGTTAGAGTTCTTGAAAATAACATAAACTCGTAAGACAGACAGTCACAGTCACCATGCTAGCATTCGATATCACAGTCTTCTTCACTGGTAGTGTCTTAATCCACAAATCTAGGGTTTCGTCTATGTCGTGCGATCGAAGTGAGATGTCCTCAATGTCATTGAAAATCCCCAACGGCTACCCTTTCTTGTTGAATTCTGCTTATTATCACAGAAATTTAGTGTTTAATATTCAAGACTAAGACTACAGACGGTCCTTCCGGATCATAGCATTTTAAGCTGTGAAAGATTTTTGCTTTCCACGACACATGTGCCATCCATGCATAATGGTTGACAAGATCAGACGGAATATCAGAATTTAACGTACGCTGCCGTACCCTTTCCACACTCAAAGGAACTTCCCTGTCCTTCGCTGACAAGAGTGATTCATTAATATTAAAAATAGTGTCGTAGAAAGAGCAGAACCCTGTGTCAGACCATCCAGGTCAATTTGAATTGAACATTTCGAACAAATTTCCAATCTATTGACAGAGAGATTCGTCGCTCACAAATGTACGCATTTTTGACAAAAAATCCTGGTTCCAAACTTTGTGAAATGGCTTTGAAATATCAAATGGAACTATCTTGCTTTTGCCAGATTTGTGTAGACTTTGGTCCCACTGTTCAGTGAGGCATGTCATCAAATAACCAATGGACCTGTTATTACGAAAACCATATTGCGGTAGAACATTCCGTATCTCCAGATATTTAATGAGCTGACGGTTTATAAACGTTTTTATGATTTTGTAAAGAAGGATCGTAAATGCAATGAGTGTTTTGGAGGAGAGAGAAGATCATCGCTGTTTGCATTTACTAAAAAAAATTATAAATCCTACCATCTGGACTAGGTAAGATGTTGAGATCTTTAAATACTCTTGCTACCACACGATCGCGATAGTGGATTGGGTTTATAGAATGTTCGATGCACTCTAGTGTAGATGAAGATATGTCACAATCGGGAAGTATGAGGCTGGCTGCAAAGTGCAAGTAGATTGGCCTTTCCTAAAGAGCTGACGGCTTTCTTATAATTGGACTTTAGGATAAACCACCAAGAACTTTTACTACCTTTGAGACTTTGTAGTACTTTTTTCGTTTTAGTTATTCTCTTTAGGTTGCCTAATGATAAATTTCTAACTTACGACTCTAAATTGGCAAAAAATTCATGACTAAAAACCATTACGGACCTTATGTGCAAAGTAACAAATTTACAAATCTGATAAGACCTTCATCTGATAAACGAATAAACGGTCCCATATTTTTCACAATCTATAATACATCCTGGCGGGCACTGGGTCTTAAAAGCTTCCAAGCTACATATCAAAACATTGACTTTATCTTGGATTTAATTAATTAACGATCGGTTTAATGGTTTTGATTGACATACAATTCAGTAAAGCCAGCCAGAATAATGACTCATGCAATCAGATCTGTAAAATAGCTCATATGTGTAGATAATCTTGAAGTAAACGACTTTGAAGACCTATCTCTCCTAACCTTTGCCCTTAAACTCGTATCTCTTTACACGGCGTTCAGTTCGTATCGCTATCTTACTAGTCAACGTCATCTACCACAAAATTATTGTGACGTTTTCGGTACTTTTACTGGTACTGTCACAGTAAATTTGATGGTGATTTTTTACAGAGCTTTTGTCGGAGATTTTTAATTCTAACAACATTTCCAGTTAAAAGCTCTAAGCTAATGCAAATACAATTACAATACAATTACATGCTCGTCAATCGGATTACAAGTATCTGTACAACTCATATCGTTGTTGTATAGATACTTCAAGGTTAAACAATTATTATTCTAAATAAGAACTCACGTTCCTGGATTCATTTGAGTTCACTTCCCTCTTGGCTGACGCTATGAATATGCGGGTCGGTTACGTTTAAAAATGGAACCAACAAGTACTGTAACCTTTAAGAGATTATACATTTTTTTATTATTATTAATTTTAACGATTCACTTTGGAGTTAACATTGCAAAATGCCTCTAAAAGTTGAGTAAAATGATTTTTTTGATTGACTCATATCGGAAACGGAATTGGTAATTGGTGAAACAAAACGCGTATAGGAACGTATATGCGATATGATTACTTAATTGTTATGGGATTTTTTTTTTGTTTATAGAAAACGAACAAAAAACAGAACTAAACAGATAGACGCTGTTACCGAGTAAACAAAAAACAATAGACAAAATTTATAATTGTGTTAATTATAATCAGATTTATTTGTGAATTAAATTATTGCCAATAAATAGTACAAGACATTTGTGTTTAGATGTTACTCGCAACAAGTTCTGAGAACCAAGATCTGCGCAAATGATACGGGTTTGGGATTATTTGGGTGAACACAAGGAGCGTCTTAGATAAAACCCCCATATTTCACTTGTTGAAAAATATTACCATACATTTAAGTCGTTTATTACTGGTTTTAAGTAAGCTTTTGTGATATACGCATCAAGTTGACATACCGAAAAATGTCCAAAAAATATCATTTTAACCAAATTAACAATTTAGTACGCCTTCCCATAAAAGTATTCAAAACGATAGTTTGAGCAAAAATTTTTAAACGAATTATGATCGGTTGGCTCGATAGGATTCTCAATAGATGCATCCTATTTTTCTATTATAAATTCTATTAACTCACACACCAACTTTGGACAGACCTTTAAGACTAAGTCAGATGCGTTAGATCAAGGTTAGCTTAAACAGGGGTGTGATGGATATGCTATCGCACAGACACTAGGCACCAAAACGGGCCCATCGCGATCCCTGTGGAACCAATTGGATTTGTCTTCAAATGTCAAAGACCCTGGTGAAACATCGATTTTCTTGCAAAAGCCAAGAAGGCCTTTGAAGTTCGTGCCGTCTATTTCCTCTAGGTTTTCGAAAAAGTATTTCCCTAAAAATATTTTTCGACTACGCGATATTGCCTCGCATTCACACAGAATGTGTGTTATATCCTCAACAGTTTGCAGTCCGCCGCAGAATCTGCATAGGTCTGTATCTGACAATTTAAGTCTCTTCGCGTCCTGCCGTGGGAGACAGTGTCCTGTCAGGATTCCTATTACTGTCCTAAGCTTATCCCTGTTTAATTTTATTAACTTCCTAGATCTTTTGCCGTCAAAAAGCGGCCAAAGAGCCTTGGATACCCTGTATCCTTCAAGACTTGACCACCTAGGTTGGCAGTCTTTGTGATTTTTTCCTCGATAGTGCCCCTCACTACGCAAAGGGCTGGTTTGATATTGGCAACCTCACTATTGTCGAGTAGCCCTCCTTTTCTTGCAAGCTCGTCCGCTTGTTCATTTCCTTTAATACCGCAGTTTCCTGGCACCCAGCACAGTCTTACCCGGTTCTGACTTCATAGTGCCTTGAGTATTGTGCGACAGCCGCTGACTGTATCAGAGTTGACGTGCGGCCTGGCTATTGATGTAGATAGCGATATCTCCTTCGAATACCGATCTCATCTGCATTATCTCAGCCGACCTGAGGACAGCCAGAACCTCTGATTGGAAGACACTGCTTGCGTCCGGTAATTTTATAGACACTCTTAACTCTGGCTCTTCTGAGAAGATACCAGAAACTCTTCCTTCCTCTGTTTTTGAGCCATCTGTGAAAATTGCAATTTCATTCGACCTGATTATTGCATTTTTTTGCCAGTCCTTGCTCTCCGAATATATTATATCATACGGAATGTCGAAGTCGACCAAGGAAAGAACTTCATCTGTTAGAATTGGGTTGTCTGGCAGTAGCTCCGTTAGGACCGTGCCATGTCCGAAACTACTGCTCTTGAAGTAGTGAGTCGTATCGTACAGTTGCCAGCAAGTTTTTTGGTCTGTAAATCAAGCGGCGTTAAGTGTAAAAAGGTGTCTAATGCTGCCATAGGGGTGGTACGGAGCGCACCTGTAATGGCTATGGAAGCCGTTCTTTGAACCGCTGCAAATTTTTGGTAAATCGTTTTATTGTTTGTTGCTTTCCACCATATTCGTGCGCTGTATGTAAGCCAATACACAATAGCAGGTTTTAAGCTCCAAATTTTTCATACTGTTCTTTTGCAGATAAAAAGAGCGCGATATGCCGTTTTTATTCTTTCTACTACGTTAAGATTCCAGTTCAGTTTTTTGTCCAAAATCACATCCAGATACTTTTACTTTTAAAAGTCCTAGCTATACGTCCGTGTAAGGATATATTGTCCGAAGAACAAAAACATGATGGAAGAAGATCTGGATTTTCACCCAAAGTCATCCCCAGTGACTAGGCACATTTTTGGTTAAATAACTTTGTTAAAACTCAAAACTGTCACATTTGCTCAAGCCAAAGGTCGGGAAGGGCCGGAAGTGTTCCCACAGCTGCCATTGTATACGAAAATGTTGTTTGGTGTGGTTTTCATGCCGTAGGTGTCAAAGGATCGTACTTCTTCCGAGATGAGGGCGGAGAATCGGTTACTATCAGTGGAGACCGCTTTTGCTTCATGTTAACCAATTTTTTAGGATGAATTGGATGGCGATGCCACTTCGCATACAGCGCGTACCATGATCGACGTATTGGAGACGAAATTCGGTCGAATAGTCGTATAGTCGTTAGTCCGTGGTCTGTGCCAACAAGCAAACAACTTTAGATAACTTGGAAATGAACATTCGACGTGAAATTGCTGGAACATCGGCGCATCCAGCGTTCCGTAGAAGATAGTCGGTTGATGTCATATTTATCAGCTGATGATATATGTAAATTGTATTTGGAATATTGTATTTTGAAATGGACATTTCACTGACATTTTAAATTGCCTTTTTTTTTATTAAGAAAACAAATTGAGGCTTGAAAAACACTGTATTTTTAGATGGAAAGATCAATGTCTGTTTGGAATCTCATTCTCAAGATATTTTTACACAAATTTTACCACCTTTCTAAGAAAGATAAGATATAAACTACAGTACCCAATACAATCTGATTTCCAATTACAACAAATCTATCTCATTTAAGTAGAATTTCACGTGCTTAACCCGCAAGCATCTGTCAATTTATCTTTCCAAACAGATACAACTGTATATCCATAATTTTGCGGTTTCAGTTAAACACATAAAAGAGGCGTTAATAGCAACACAAGTATGATATAACCAATACTTTAGTGTCAATGGGGATTTCTGATGCCAGCCTTTAATTCCAGTTAATTGCACACCCCTTTTCAGCAGCAAATCACTTTGCGTCATCGTCACGAGTATCTGAAGAATAGAAGTGCTCGTACTTGACAGTATTCCGGGGATTTTTGAAACAAAAACAATACGCAACGAACTCTTCCTTTCACCTTGAACAATGTCAAGCCAGAAGACTTGTGTTAAATAAGGGATTTTTGTTAGAGTAGATATTCAATTTCTTAGTACTACTCAAGTTAAACTAATCAACTTGGCAAATATCGAAAAATCAATACAAATTTTGGAACAGAACAAACATGTGACTTATGTTACACTTGTTTTACCTTTTTTTACGGAAACGTATCTGAACTATTCAAAAGTTGATTTACTTACAGCAACCTGTTAACCTAAATGAATTAATTTAATTTATCTATGAAACATGTCGAGCGGTTAATTACTCGTAACTTTCTGGTAAAGTAACGACATTATACAATACGAGTATATTGAGTTAAATTGACAAAGCACTATAACAATTGAGGTTGATGGAATTTATTGAACTAGGAGACATTTTGCCGAACTCAGGAAGTGGTAGTTAACGTGCCTTGAGAGAAATGTTAGGTATACGACAGAGTAACGTAAATGTCATTCAATGAATTAGTTAACATTTTCCAACAGAGCTTGAACTCACATCCGATGTGAAGTATGTAGCCTGGTTAGTTTTCTCACTGTCTCCCTTGTCTTCAATATTATAAGTTTGAAAGGTGAAATTAATTACGAAATATTTTTTTATAAGATTAAAACAATTTATTGACTATAGTGTGTATTATAGACGTTTTGTTCTTTAAAAGCCTTTATAAACTTGTATAAAGACATATTTGGAAACTTATTTAGTTCAAAAAGATCCTCAACAATGCATGTCGTTTGGAACATGATGAAGATAGTTACGCTATGGAGGTGACCAAATGATTTCAATTGATCCCGACAACTAAGTCATTTTCTTTTGTGAATGCCGCCTTCCATTCACAGATCTGTTGAAACTGTTGAGGACTATTTATACATAGAATTCATTCAAGATACGAGTAAAGCTCATATGTTCTTGCCTAAATGCATATAGATTTGTTTACTCGTATCTCACAAGCAAGATGATGTTTTTTTTACTATTTCGTTCGACTAATTTATGGCTTTTCTAATAAACGCTATTTTTTCAAGAAAGTCCATTAAATATTTTTAAATGGAAATACAGGATATTGGTTTTCGGTTTAAAAAAAAAATATTTAGTTTGAGCGATAATTCTTTTCCTTTTAACATTCAAAGATGATTTTGGGCATTCGGTTCAATTTATGATCGCTTTTTCGAGCATCTGCGGCCGTGAACCTGTATTAACTCGCAATATTGAGTTTCGATGGACCAATCATTGGTCGTTTATCCACGTAAACAAGTGATTTTACGCACCCCACTGAGAATAATCTACCAGCGTTAGATTGCAATATCTTAGTGGAAAATATACAGGATCCACCTAACCCTGATTTCAATAAATCGATGATATTGGCCAGAGTATGCCACGTATCCCCATTCTGGTGTATTATATCATATTCTATGTTGCGTAAATTTTGGAAACAAATATTCGTCGATCTTTCTATGTTATATTGCGCACGATTGACGACAACTCGGCATGCTGCCTCATTTTTAACAAAAAGGTCCGCTATCAGCATACAAACCGTTGCATGGTATAAAAAGAGTCATTTAGGAATTGTTCTCACTCGGAATATGGCAATTTTGATCATTAGCGTGGCTGTTGAACGAAAAGTGAACGAATAATTTTACCATAAAATTCCGGATTGTCTAGCTATGGGTTTTGAACGAAGGTCCGTCGAATGCAATGATTCAACATCAATTCTGGCACCAAATGAATATTGTAAAGAATAAGGCCAAGATCCTTTCGCAAAATGTTCCAAGTTGATTGCGGACAAGGTTTAAGTTCCCTGTCGTACCTATGAACTGACAAATTTGGGTCTTCAATAACGCTGGCATTAACTTCAAAATGCTCTTCGGAACGCACTGATCTTATTCTTGCATTTAGTCCTCTGTCATTTAGAGTTAAATAAAATCAATCCACACGCAACAAATAGCAGTCTCAGATGAGTGATTATTCGGTCTATAAAATTGACGATGTGCTCGATAATTTTGTGTAAATGAGGAGTGATTTCGGAACTTTGTTGCTGTGATAAATTATTAAACTTTACTTAAAACAAAACATATTGACAGCTATTTTCAGAGTTATCGCTATTGTAAATCCGGTGAATCTTAAATAAACACCTTTTACAAGAAATTCACTCTTTTACAGAGCTCTTCCATTTAATTTTTGTGGCTTAAACCTTGTAATACCTTTCATTTTGGAATACGTCCTCATATATTGTAAATTGTAATCTACGAGTACATAGTGGCTGTCCAATTCGGACAGATATTTATTTGACATTATCATTGCATTCTGTAAACTCTTGAAGTAAAAGCACTGTTGTTAAACAAAGTACGGTCTCATTAAGAATCAAATCGATTGCCCATTCTTTTCTAGAAATATTGTTCTTCCGAGTAAATTCAAGCCCTAACAACAATTAAAACAAATTCTTTTCCTACTGGGTGTGAGAGTCCGGAGTTGGCCTGGGCCTCAAGCAATCACCCAAACTGATTTGCTTGAGATCCTTTTCGACTTTTAGATGCTAACTGAGTTAGTTTTTTTTCTATTGCGCCACCCACCTGTATTGAATTCAGAGATTCTCTAAACCGGAAAGCTATTATTTGTATACTCTAGGACTGTTTTCTGGTCCTGTTTTCTTTCTTGATCGATGTGGTTGCATATCCTCCTCCATTTACCGTCTATGCAAAGGGGACTTCAGATCACCAGAAACATTTTTTTCTGAAAACAAAATCAGCCAGTCTCATACATTCTTGACATGGTCCATCCTCCTGCTCTATGGATCAAAACTGGGATGATTAGGGTCGCATGCAAAGTTGAACGTCTGAAAAGACGTTTTGCTTCCAGTCTGTGTCTTTATTACCCCCTTTATGAAGAAGGGTTTTAGGAGCGATATTTCGAACTATAGACTTGTTATCATGCATACCTAAGATCTAAAATCAAGTCTTATTTGCAAGATAGTCAAAGTGACTTTTAGTCTTTCACAGGGCAGCCATTTGGGGCATTAACTTTTATTCTGACTACAAGCAATATCACTTGGTGGCGTGGCATAGGGGATCAATTTGTAGACTACCAAAAGGGTCTTGTGCAAACTGCGGTTACCACCAATCAATAAACAGGAGAAGTTATTTTTGCCTTTAGGCAAACCTCTGGAACTGGAATTTTCTGTCGGCAAAATATCATAGACCCCTCAAGGCAGTGAATGGAGAGGCAAGATCTTGACGATGTCGACTTTCTTATAAGGGAAATAGACATAGATACAAGTATCAGCCCGGAATCAAAGGAAATTTCTTACATTTCTAATTCTAGAAAAGTGTAATATGGTGCAAATATGTTCAACCCCCTTTTCCAGAATTAGCAGGTTCTCAAATTAATGATCATACTCAACATAAATTACTTCCATTCACAACTTAAAAACTTAAGAGCTAGCTCGGTACCTGGATTCACACAAAGATGGAGCCGAATGAATGATTCGTTCTTCCAAGTCAGGCTAGTTTAGGTTTTAAGTAATATGACAATACAGAACGAACATATAAATAACTCTCATTTATATGGCTATGAAGAGCTTCCTATTGATGAGTAATATTTTAAAATATTAAAGCCGTTGCAGAAATAATTGCCACCGCTGTACTTGCAAATATACTCGTATCTCAAATATGTACTTCAAATTATACATCATGCATGCACCGAAGTTCTTTGACCCTATTTGGTAAAATAGCCATTTTATACGGCTACTTTGAATGAATCGGTAAAAGTCCATCAGTTTCGCTATTAACTCAACTCTGCAATGCTCCAACCATAATAAGGAAAAAAAAATCACACGCTCTAAATAACAACGTAATTCCCTTCCAAAAAGGAAATGTCCATCCTGCCAGCGATTATAGCCATAAACCTATAAATAATCTTTCAGCACACAAAATTGATAATTACCCCCAAAAACAGCTCAATTAACCAATTGTTCGGTTCCCCCAAAGGAACAAACTACCAAAAATATCTTCAGTTGTATGGCATAAAACAAAAAGTGCAAAAAATGTATCTGAGTAAATTAGTGTTATATTTTTCCTGTCACTGTAATAAAGTGTGCAATTTGGAGCTGTTAAAGCGACAATTGCAAAAATAAGCAAAACGTTCACAAAATCCACTGTACGTTGCGGATACTGCAAACCATAATCAGGTTTTTTTTTTGTATTTTATTTTTCATTATTACTTTTTTGTACGAATTAGAGTGTCAGAATTTCGTACTCTTTGAAAGTTATTTTTGATTTAACATGTGGTAATTGGGTAATTACCGCATCCGCGGAGTTCCTTAAAGTCACTAGACGGCTACTTGAAAAAAAAAAAACTTTTGAATTCAATGAATTTTAAACGATTTTTGTATTTATTTTATGTCACGAACGATGATGTATCGTAGAGGAGAATTCTGTATCTTGCGACACTGATAGAACAAGTGAATGGGATAAAATAATTTGTTAGTCGTGAATTATTAATTCGCGCTATCATTTTCAAATGCTGCATCAACAAACATTCAAGTGTGAATGGTCAACTTTCAATTAAGTCTTTATTCTCGTTTGAATACATTTAAATTGTTAACAGCGTTGTTATAGTGGTTTAAATGAATTTTAATAAGTGTTGACTTGTACGAGTATCTATAAATAACAAAATATGGCAAAATATTTTTATTTTGCATAAATGTATATGAATTAAAATAGAAGTATGCAAAATAATTCCTAACTCGAATTTTCAAAACCTGAAGAAGATGTTTACGACAATATTTCAATGTTAGACAAAACTGCAATAAATCATCCCAATTCATCCTTGTTTTGATAAGCATTTTGGAAAGTATGAATGACTTGAAAGATCCCCGGTTCTATTAGATGAAAAATATTAAACTTCAGATGGTGTCTCACTGAAACGAATAAAAATTTTTCTGAACCTAGCGAACGGCTGTGTCACCTCAGAAGAAGTATTACTTTAGAAGTTCAATTGATTAATTCTTTGTACAAATACTTTGTTCTGCAATTTTTTAACTCTTTAAATAACGCTTTACTATGCAAGTTTAGAAGTAAGTGTCTGAGATATGCCGATGTCACATTACTGATACAAAAAGGGGGTTAAAGTAATGCGAAACCGGTGCCATGTGTTTTTACTCAACATCAATCCATCAAAAACAATGATATTATCATTTACAAGGAAAATAAAGCTTCCAAGACTTAAGGCAATCCGACTATCAGGCACTACACTGATATTAGCCAGTGAAGTAAAATTTCTGGTAAACAACAAGACATTGAACTCATCTGGCGAAAACATGCAGATGAGAGCTCTCGTGGCGTTTTAAGAGACAATGATCACAAGCGGGGCGGTAGCATGGCAAAACAAGCCAGCCACAACAAGAGAAATTCGCAACGAATCTCCGAAAGATATTAGCATCAGGAAATTCAAATTTACCAAAAATTTGCTAACGAATCCCAGTAGTATGAAAGAATGAAGATTGACAAATCCCTTGTCTATAAACCGAGCAATTACACGATGCATCGAGAACAGAACTGATGAAAGAGCTAAAGCAGTCAAATGTAACAGCGTTCAGGTCGAAATAAGCGCCATATAAAATGTGTTTCGATCAGTCTCAAGAAAAATAACAGAAATCGCAATATGGTTAAGAATGATGTCAATCAACCATGAAGGCACTTCACGCCGTTTCCATCATTTCTAGACTTGTGTGCAAAATGACTTACAGCCATGCAGTCACTAATAAACTTTTAAAAATATGTAATTCCGAGAAGAATCATAAAGCGTGAAGGGCTTTGGAAAGAGGAAGAAACCCCTTTCAGGTATAAGTAGGGAAGCAAAGTAGACCATAAAGTTTCAGTGCACTATACCCTATCTACTATTTTAATTTTCTAAAAGCGCTTCAATTTCTGCTGACTTGAATTGCCTAATATTTAAGATTGCAGTGATCCAAAAGCAGACTTACTATTTTAATAGCATCCCTGCTTTCACTAAAATATAATCGGACTCTTCGTTTAGCTTGTCTAGGACCTGAAATATTTAACCAAAATAAAATGACTGTATGTTGCCTTTAAAATAACTAACTTGCCATACCCTTATACGATAAGGTAGGTAGGTAGGTAAGAGTGGCTGTTGGAAAGACCAACCCATTTGGCCCATTGGCCTATTGGCCCATTGTGATCCCACGTGGATCTATGATCCTCTTACTCATGGAACCAGTTTGAGCTTACGATGAAGCGTAGGAGACTGTTTACGTCTATATTCTTCAGATCGCTTAAGTCATTGTAGAAGAAAGCTGCTAAGTGGAGTTTTCTTCTCTGGGAAAGAGCTGGACATGTCTCGGATTGTCTCCTCTTGTTGTAAAATCGCCAAGCCTTCTTGCATGCTTGCCTATGAGGCAGTGTCCAGTGATGACACCTATGATGGCACTGAGATGTTTCCTATTTAGAAGGATCAGACTCTTAGAGCGATTCAGATCTAACTTTTATTAGTTGTTAGACATGTTGATCCAACAGTCCACCTGAGGTCTGTTCTTTTATTGGCATCCAGCTTTAATATTACGAGTAATTTGCACGATTGGTATACCTATGCCTGACTATTCGAAAAGGTGCGGATATCCTTTGCAGATATCATTTTTTTCTTCAGCCAGGACAGAGCTTCTTTAATCGCCAAAGTTTCCGCCTGGAACACGCTATAGTGATTTGGAAGACGGAAAGGGAGGCTTAAATTTAGCTTATATGATAAAACACCACCACCAACCCCGCTATCGGTTTTAGATTCATCTGTATAGAAATGGATTGACTTGTCCTCCATGAAAGCATCTTCCTTCCAGAAGGATCTAGAGGAGAAGCTTACATGAAAGTCTTTAATCAAAGTTCAGGTATGGTGTAATCGATATTCTCTGTTTATTTCTCCACTGTGTAGTCGGAAGCTACTTGCTTGCTAAAGATATCGAGGGAGCTCCGTAAGGCTCCGTTTATGCATAGACATGCTGTTCTTTGGACTCGACTTAGTTTGCTGTAGTCGACTGCATTGTCTAAGGCCGTCCACCAGACAGCAACCCCCTTGGTGACTATTGGTCTTATGACCGCGATGTATAGCCAGTGGGTTATGAGAGATTGAAGGCCCCATTTTTCCCCAATGGCTTTTTTGCAAGAGAAGGGTAACATCAAAATTTATAAAATAAATTTAAACTTTTTTATATCTGTTTGTTGGTTTGTCCGGTTTAATCTCTGGAAGCGTTAACACTTTTACTCATAGGTAGAGTACTTTATCTGCCATAAATAACGTGTTTGCTTCACTTTAGGTGACGCTACATTTTGGAGTGACCTGTGCCTCAACCAATCTAACCCTTCCAGTCTCGTACACCATGTTGGCTGATGTCGATTTCCACTTGAGAGCGCCATCAAAGACGAGGCCTATGTCAAATGACTCCTGACCGAAGCAGTCAGACATCAAATGTCTTGGTGTTGTCATAATCGATTGTAATAGATCCCCTTAAATGAGAACATTCTGTTTCCAATTGTCACCAGAGTTTGACAGGGATGCGAAAACCAGATATGTGTGTCTATGACTCGGCTCTATAAATGCTGTCATATGCGGCCTTATAATCCATATCAATAGGTTGTGGGTATCGATTTGAAGTTCCTGACTTTTTGCCAAGATTTACGTAGGGCTAGTATTTGGTCGATAGTAAGCCCAGGACCAGACCTAAAATCCCGCTGAAAAGGTATGATATTGGGTTTTAAGCGTTCTCATAATCCAGTAGATAAAATCCTACACGCATTGCTATGGAGACTACTTCCTTTATTGTTAATGCAATTTGAAGCTTAAACAGACGAATCTGATATCCCATTCACTGGGCATACTTTCATAATAATGCCCCTCACCAAGTCAATCCCGCTGCTTTTCGTGCGTTTGCTTCTGCACTCTTATACTATATGTCTTTAGTTTAAATATCGATTTCCAGGCTGGTGGACTTTCGATCAAGTTCAATGGTTCGTCCTGCCCAACAGCGAAATAGTGCCGTCTTTGCCGTTAAACAGTCAGCAAAGACTGTTGTTCTTCTTTTATGTTCCCATTCTTAAATTTTCATGCTTCTGTTTTGTATTTGAGTCATTGGAAAGTTCTTTTCATTTCTAAGTAGAATTTTCCAATTCATTCCAATAGAGGTACTTCTCCATGGCCTCGATCGAGCGCTTCTCTGCCTCTTTCAGTTGACCCCGTCTACTCTGCTCATAGAGCAGCTTTCAGCCGTTCGTTTCGCTGTTTGTGCTTGCCTGCACTCATCATCAAACCAGGAGTTTCATTGTGGCTGTCGGGTATAATCTTGCGCATCAGCTGACGGCGTTTCTAACAGCAGAGAACTTTTCGAAAGACTTTCGATTGTCCCTTGAGGCTATCTCAATGTTGTCGGCGTGCGCCATCTAGGATAAAGTTACCGTAAATTGTTCTCCCATGGCTGCACATCATAATAAGCTGAATATTAACATCAATACAAGTTTGAATCCTACTTCGAACCAATTCAAACCGATTCAATACATCACAGTGAAAATCCTTCAGTTTTTGCTACCGTCTTATTTCTTCAACCGACACGTGCCACTTATTAAAATTTCCAAAGATAATTTACATCCTTTCAATGGACGGACATACATGTGTATGATATTTTTTAATTGATAGGTTAGTCTTCATTCCGGTCGTTATTCGTAAGTAGTCGAAAAACGTCATCACAATTTACGCATCACTTATCTGATGATCTAAATCGAGGTCAGACTTTACCCCAAGACCTCTCTCTTTCGCTCTTATTCAATTTCTGCCTTAAAATACAGCCTGCTCCTCTGCATCTATTTTTAGTTTTACTATTTATAATGTACTCCAAAACGTACTCTCGTAAATTGGATTATTTTTTGCAACGCAATTCTTTCAATTCAGACTTGAATAGTATCCATTGTAGACGGTTAAAAGTGAGTCCCGTTCTTAAGACGAACGTAATTCCTTTTTTTTTTTTTTGTTGTAGTATCTACATGTGTGTTGGCTCTTTCTCTAGATATGAAGTGAGATTAATTTAATCAGCGTGACTACTCGTATATACGCAACAATTCCAATAAATATAACATCCGACAGATATACTATAACATACTCGTGCAAGCTATTATTATGATCGTTTGTTCCTTTAGAAATTGCTGTGATTACATTGAATAGTCAAAGAGGGGTTTGTGGTGGCTTTCTAACTGCGCGAATCGAATTACATCACGAGTTTTCACTAGTCTTGACTAGAATTGGCTATTTAAATTCAAAACTATCTACGAGTGAATGTATTTTATTTGTACAGGAATTTAACAGAACTACATACAAGTGCGTATTAATACATAGTACACGTCAATAAACTTGTTCTTGAATTTTCAAGAGCTACTAGATGCATACTCGTACATCGAGTACAAGTACATACTCTCATATGTTTACTGGGTTTATCAATATTCTCAACGTATGACGGAGTTCGCGCAAGAAAAACCCCAAAGCCAACAGGTGACTAAGCATAATTGTCGTACTACTTAAAGCAATATCGAGGCCCCTACGGTGTGCTGTCAAATTCAGTTCTACGAGTATTTGAGCCAATTACTTAGAATTTTGGACGGCTGTCAATCTCTGAAATAAACAAGGCCTAAGCTTTTTGTTAAGATTACATAGTGAGTCACTTGCTTGTCTCAATCTTGTTCAAAGAGTATAAATATCGATTGACCCGAAAATTTGCATACATTTCCTACAGACAACTGTTTTCGTCTGAAAGATTCAAGCAAAGTCGCAACAAGGTGGAACTGACTAAACAAAAAGTATGCATAGAATATAAATTAGGCTTATGTCCATTTGGGTGTAATTTCTAAGAACTGGAATTAGGCTTGAGAGTTGTGTAAACTCAGAAGCTAGTTGTGTAGCTAAACTTTCAAGAGACACTACACATCAGTTACGCCGATCGCGATTCATGCGAAACCTATTTTTTTATTGGACATGCGGAGTCAAACCTCTTCCTTACACAGCCTATTTTTCTGATGACATTCATGGTTATTTTGTGGTTGAGATGCCCTACTTCCTTCTTTAAGGCCACACAACCGAAGATTTTTGACTCGTATGCCCCTCGGAACATAGATAGATATCGTCCAAATATCTGCAGGTTTTGGATCCTGTAAGAGGTAGTCGCTCACCTGTTTGTTCAGCACGCAGTGTCTGAGATTTCTCTGGTATTCCTGGGATAAAATGTCGGTCATATGGTTTCTAAAGTCGTCAGGGAGATTCTCAAACTGATTTTTATTTGTCTACCTAACGACGACAAAGTCCGGGACCTTGACAATTCTCGGTGAGCTCATATCCCTCATATTCTACAGGGTCCAGGCACCAAGTAAAAACTGATGCGGTGCCATGCGGATATGTAGTGCCTTAAGAACTGCGTAGCAGCTCTAAGTAGTAGTAGTATTCGGAAGTCTAAAAGATGGCTAAGATACAGAAACGCCGATGCACGGTCTTCAATCCATCTGTGTAGACATTAATGATGACTGCGTGTACCCTGTTATTGACGCATTTTCTTTCTTAGGACATTCAAGTTCAAATACATTGTACTCGTATGTAAGGTAATTGTAAGTCAATCCTAGGCGAACGCCCTCTGCGCTTGGAAACCTATTGATATTGCGTTAATAACTATCCTTACATTAACTCAATTTTACGAAGCCCAACAAAAAGTAAGCTCTACCAATCAGTTGAATTCTACAATATGGTGAGGTCAAATGACCTTATAACAACTTTCTAAATATTTGTTGTCGCAAATTCAGGTTTCAATTGTTGTTCTAATTGAAAAATACATAGATACGTACTAACTAAGTGAATTTATATTAAATCTAATGACTTATAATGTACGTATTAAGGAATAAACAAATTTTTTGAATTTTAAATAACCACGACTAACTTGTCGATACATCGCGAATAAACCAGCTGTAAATTTAGCCAAGTACCAGTTTAATAACTCTCTGGTATTCGTAATCGTTAACGTATAAGATGTTGGCGGCGTATTAATCTGGAAAAACCAGCTGTGTCTGCGAACTCTGATTGAAATAATATTTCTGAATGTCAAAAGCTTCTAGATTCTAAAATGTAAGTTTTATTTCTTTGTAAAGGATGAGTTTTCAAAAAGATTCTAAAAGTTGAATAGATTTTATCTATGTACGAGTATATGTTATAAGGGGTGTTCTTTTTGCAGTGCCAGACTTTCAATAAGAATTCAATGTAAAATCAGTTGTCACATTGAGCTGCTAAGCTTCATATATTTTCAGTATAGTTCATCAAAAAGATTTCAAATCGTTGAAATTTACTATTTCCAAAATCGGAGCTCTGCTCGCGAAAATTATAAAGAACTTCGTGAAATTTATGATAGACATCATCGGCCATCTGAAAGTGCTATTTATTGAACTTTCGAAAAATATCGCACCCAATTAAAGCTGTTGGATACTGACACACCAACAAAAACGAGAACAGTGTGTTCGGAAGAAACTACCGCAGCTGTGGAAGCTTGTGTTAAAGATTCTTTTACAGATTCGTCGTCATTCAGAGTAGCGTGGCTTTTGTCCATCTACTGTCTGGAAAATTGTGCGTAAAAATCTTGGTCTTAAGTCTTGTAAGATCCAATTGGTGATTGAGCTTTAAATCAACTCAAAGTTGACCCGATTTTTTACCTTCAAATTTTGTTCAGCGATGAAAAGTTCCAGAAAAATGTATCGTATAGTGGAGGTTTTGCCCGGTGGCATCTTCGGTCCTTATTTCTTCAAAAATTAGGCCGGAGTACAAGTTACAGTCAACATGCAATGATCAGCAATTACAATATTTCTTCCCAAATTTGCTTGACATGACGGCGCTCCACTTCATACCAACATCTGAGATATCGCTTTGTTGAAAACTCGATTTGGCAATAGAGTCATTTCAAGAAATGGGCTCGTCAATTGGCCACCAACAGCGTGCGATTTGACGCCATTGAATTATTTTCTGTAGGTCTACATCAAGTCACTAGATTATGTCGACAAACCAACAACGATTGACTCTTTGAAGCAAAACATTGTTTGAATGATGTGCGATAAACGCCTACATTGCTCGAAAAGTTGGCGGAATTGGACCTCTAAAATCAGCTTAGCAGGACGTACGCCAAAAACTAGTTTCAAATATTGAATGGCATGAAATAATCTTTCGAATAAATCGAATACATTGTCATCGAGTTAATTTCTTTGTGTTATACATATTTATAAAAAAAACCTCTTAAAAAAAACACCTTTGCATATTAAAACAATTAGGCTAACCGGAATTGTAAGAATTGTAATATGGTAATACATTTGCATATGTATGAACTGTGATGTTGTTAGGCCCATAATGTAAAAGAACACTCTACTTCTGACGTCGTCTATGAATTATATATTTTTGGTAATCACTTGACCAACCATAGGCAGTTTGTCACACTAATCATTTTTGTACCCGCGATTTCTTTGGACGGGAAATCGGTCTGTCCCTACGTCAGGGGGTTCTGGTTCGTTCATGCACCCTTTTTATAGATGGGGCCTAGTACCCGATTTTTCTTTCAATATCACTTCGCTTTTCCAATTATAGCCTATTTCTCGCAGCATTATTTCGGTGTTTGAATTAAAAAGTTTTGAAAATATTGAATAAATTCGAAAAGCTTTTCGAGTAGGAAAACATTTTTGTCAAAAAATAATTTGAACACTTTCTAATCTTTTTCGCAAAGGCAGTAGATATTTTATTTATTAAGACCAATTTTAATGTTCGAATTCTTTTTATTTCAATTTTAGAAATGCTTCTGATGTACCTCAAGAGTAAGTATTTTTATGTGTAAAAGCAACTTCTCGATGTTAGATTTTCAAGTTCGTTCGGGTAACAAATTTACTCTTAAACGATATGGTAAAAGATAAGCTTGTCATCATGACTTTGGTAACACAACAATTTATTGATAGAGCTTTAAGAAATTTCCGCCTTGTTTAAGACTTATAAAAAAGATGATGCTTATCAATGTTTTTTTTGCGTTGATAACAGTCATAAACATTCTTATTTTGATAGTTGTTATTTTGACAACTGAATGATTTACCATGCCACGCATGACTTAGGGTAAATTTTATAAAATAAAAAATTGAGTGACAGAACTTTCAATGGGGATATCTGTCACACCCGTTGTCGAATTTGGCGTGTTTGCGCTCTGTTTGTTCGCCAAACTTTCTTATTTTTGTTTTTGTAATCATAAGTTTCGGCTTGAGCAAACAGTTCCTTGGATCATCAATAAACGCCAGCGAGCAATACCCATCTCAACCTCGTAGTAAGCTCACCGAGGAAAATAAAACCGGTGTAAATGATATTTTGACAGAAGACCTGAATTTGTCAATTCACCGCCATTATGGCCAACGAAATATGGATGATATTTGCGGATAATAAAAATTTAGCGAGAACTTGGTTTCGCAAAATGGCCTCCGATTTTCATTTATAAGTTGGAAGCCAATATTGTGACTATTATTGGCATTGCGTCGGACGAGAAGCGGTCAAAAATTGGACTGAAAATTGACTGGTCATATGCCATGTATCATATGCCCCGAGACAGCAGCATTATTGTACTTAAATTTAAAAAAAAACCGATTTTTACTTCATTTTGTCCTGATGAACCGAAGTTTGATGCTTTCATCTGCCAAAGTTCGGCATGAAAACGAAATTTGAGTCATCCTTGACACTTTACAATCTGCAGAAGTATGCGACTGTTGCCTTGATTTTTATTTTTGAATATTGTTGCAAGTTCTTTCTTTTTTCTCCGGAGTAACTCATGTTGCACGTAGATCATATTAGCGCTCCGAGCGCGCGCTTAAGGGATTTAAGTACCCTTAAAATGCTTGCACACAGCGCGGGCGAATGAAAATCAGGGAGAATAGAAGAAGAGGTACCTGTGAACGTTGGTTTTAAATGTTTGATGGTCATAATGACTGGGAAGTAAGGAGCTGGGCATGGCATTCCATAAGCGAGTTGTACGGCTTAGGAACGAATCACGATATTTTAGAGTACGTCCGAAAGCGGGCTTGAGGGTGTACTGATGAGCATTCAAAGCGAGGTGGGTGTCACGGTTAAAAGTTTGAGTGGGCTACTGGCGATTTCTATGGAGCACTGGTGGTAGAAATAACGATAAAAGAGAGTGAGACACGAGGCATTACGTCGGTGTTCGTCGGTGTCCATTGTTTGAGTGATATTAGTATCACCTATGAGTTTTATCGCACGGAAGGAGATTTATTTAATTCTGTGGCTTATTTCAACCTCCAAACATCCGAAATCAAGAACCCAGATAATGTGACCTCTCAAATTTGATCTTCTTTTCTTCTTTTCTTTTATTAACCGTAACGCACACTGATACTAGGAATGGAAATTGTAGCGGATATTTTTTGTCCTAAGGTTGTTAAGTAATTGTTGTTTACTAATAGGTATTAAGCTAAACTTTCGAGAGAAAAGAAATAAAATAAATAAGTGCGATAAGATATATAAGTGTAAATTGAATCGTACTTTATTAAATGTAAACAAAGCACTTGTGGAACACAACGATTTTGTTGTTTTGTTATTTTTCTATTCAATATTTAGTGAATGGCGAATAATGTTAAGTGTTGTTTTTTTTTTAATTATTGTTAAACAATATTTTATTTAAATTTAGATATCTAAACACTTCACAAGCACGTATTTCAAAACTTAAATATTTTTCTTCGACATTGTAACTTAATACGTATTAGAAAATAACAATTACTTTAACAAATCTATTAATTTTATTTCGCATCGAATTTAAGCTTTTCACACAAATTTGTTCCCGCCAAGGAGGAGCATTTTACAACCGTAGTAAAAAAAAAAATGACACTAAGCGGCACTGAAAGCACTTTTCCTAGTCCTATTTCTCCCACATACTAGATGGAGTGAAAAGTGACCACCTTGACCGCTAGAATGCGCTGCTACTGCAAAAAAGGTTATGGTGCCTTGAAGTCCGTTCATATTTAGGCAGACATACCAAATTTCAGTGCGATACTGTCTTTAGTTTTGTTTTGACAGCTGATTGTTGTTGACGTGTTTGGCATCATGTTGAGTGTGGACAAAAATGGTTTTCGTTCTCTCATAAAACATTATTTTTTGAGAGGCAAAACGGCGAAGGAAACAAAAGAAAAGTTGGATAAATATTATGGGGCTAATCATCCGTCAGATTGCACTGTCAAATATTGGTTTCGAGAGTCTCGTGGTGGCCGCAACTCCGACCAAGTCCGCAGCGGCAGGCCCTCCGATGCGGTTACAAAGGACAATGTCAAAAAAATACATGAAATGGTGTTGGCTGACCGGAAAGTGAAGGTGCGCCAGCTAGCAGATACCACAAAGATTAGTACTGAGCGCACACGCCATATTTTGGGTAATATTCCGCATATGAAAAAGTTATCTTGCCGCTGGATGCCGCAAATGATCAAAAACACGAAGGCGAGAACACTTCGAAATAGTGTTTGGACTTGCTGATGCGGAATCGGGCGGACTTTTGGCGTGGATTGGTAACTGGATTTGGATCCCTCGGACTATTATCTCTTCCCAAACCTCAAAAGATGGCTCATCAATAAAAAAATTCCCGCCACAAAGGAGTATTTTGTAGACCTTCCGGAAAATTACTTTCCAAGAAGTTGGAAAATCGCTGGAAGAAGTGTATCAAATTAAAAGGGGACTATATTGAATAATATAAATAATATAAAAAAAAAACCAATTAAATTCCCAAGGAGGTCACTTTTCACTCCATCTAGTATGTATATGTATTACTATCACCTCGTTAGAGAGGCTAAGAACTTGCTGATGTTTTCACATTTGGGTGATTCAATTATTTTTTGTCGGGCTATTCCTTGAACCTCGTCTGGGACTTGAGCCTTTACTCCTTTTTGGACCGGATTTTCCGACGACCTTCGTTCAATTTGTCCAGCTGATTTGCTCACTCTGAAGCTTCTCTACCCTATTGGTTTCAGGTGGAGCCTTCCGCGGATACGTGTTCTTTTTATAAAAGTCATTTTTCCTTCATACTTTCCGTACATTGCCCAACATGCGAAAGCTGGATGAACGACTGTTTTGATAAATCAAATTTGATATATTAAAAAAGCCTTTTCATCGCCAAATGATCGGTTTTCCATTATGCCTGAGGTATTTCTAAACATTACCTGTATCGACTCCACACTCCAGACGTGTGGGGTATGCCTTCCGATTAGTTCAAGATCCAGACATCCCACATGAAGATTCGAACGAGACCTGCGAAATGTATCTGTTTGTGTCACTCCACTTAACACATCACTCCAGTTTATGTACATAAATAAAGTTCAACTCAAGATAACCCGTGAAGCCGGTTTTCAAAATTCCGCCTTCCTTCCATATTAACCGAACTTGGCCCCAAGTGATTATCATTTATTCCTTCAATTCAAAATCTGGCTGATGAGCGCCATAATACAGTTATTGGACAAATTGGACAAGTTTTTTGGATGCAGAAGAAAACGATTTTTAAAGGTGGCAATAAGAAATAATGTAACAAGATAGAAAAGTAGAGAATTTTTGTTGTCCCCTTTACAAAGCACATGGATCCTACAGATTTTTTAATTCTGCTCCTTTTAAACCGACTTTTAACCCAAATACTACTATCTAAATATAAATCAAAACACATAATTTTTCTCTGAGTGATCTGAGGTATGTAGGTCGGTCCTTCAAAATCAAGCACAATGCCTCTCAAAGCAACTTGTTTTTAAGCCAAATCATACCATACATCAAAGATAAATGACAAGTAAGTGCACTTACAGATATAAACTAAAGCAACTTGAATTTAAACAGGTTACCTCCATTTTTCATCTATTCAGATTGCTAAATTTTGACAGTAATTTCGATCAAATGATCAATCGCTTGAAAATTACTAGAACAGATTCATACGAGTACTTCATAGGCATTTTTCGCACCAAACTTAATTGTTGATCTTTTCCACGAAAACAACTTATCAAAAATATTCGTAATATTACCAAAACTAATTTTATTAACACAAAATACGTCAAACAAAACCAAAAATAAATTATCAAATATTAATTCGATTTAAATCATTTAACTTTCAATTAAGATTTGGGCCTCTGCTTTAACAGGTTTTCGATCTCTGCCTCCCCTATTGAGCATGTTAAATCACTCTGTGTTAAATTTACTTTGCAGAAACGTGTTAAAAAATGATTAACTGAAAAAAAAAAAATTTTGTTTCACGTATTTGTTTTTTTGGGGACTCGGGTAGGTGGGCTCATTTAAATTTTCCTATCAAAGCAGTTAAATCCAAACCCATATACGAGCATAATCTGGATTGGAATCTACCTGGTGAGAACTCACTAATTTTGTGATAAGCTTTATAGTGTGCATGGTATAATCAGCTAATCAAATTGGTATTTGCATTTTTACAACATTCGATTGTAACGAATTCCTAACTACAAATACCGCGCTACTGAATTCACTTCGACTTGTAACCCTCTGATACTTGGCACACGCCTTGCCTAGAATATCAACAGCACCGCGTTCCGGCAGAATTAAACCAAATAGTGTAATTAAAAAAAAAAATAAAAATTAAATAATAATAGGGAGAAAACTGTGTGTACGAGTATCTCCAAAGCTTTATCTGTATCTGTATCGTACAATTTTCAATCCTCACGGAGCCACAGTGGGGCACGTTCTAAATATAAAACCTTTGTGACTTCTCTGATCATAAGCATTCTTAGGCTGACCGTGTGTCAGCGTGATCGCTTGGTTATTCGTGATGATGAATTAAACATCTGGAGGCTGGACAATTTAGATATATACAAAAAAAAAATCACTCCTACGAGTTCTGTGCTTCGATTATTTGTGTTAAAGCGCTTTTGGACCTGTACTTAAAAATAGTGCTTTTTGTTAATTTTTGCATTTTTTTAATTTATTTATTTTTTTTTTTTTTTTGTAATTTGAAATTCAAAATAAATTTTTATATCAACTCCAAGTGTTTACCCTGTGAATTTAAGTATCTTGATTAACTAATATAAATTTAAGAAGAAACAAATTATTAAACAAACAAAAAAAATGGTTAGTTTGAAATCGCTCCCATTGGGAGTGCTATGCATATTGCAATTACTTTCAAAACCCCAAAATACCCGCGGTTTTGCTGTGAATACCGGTCTAACTACTTTTGTGATTCCCGATACGAGAAATGCAGATTTGCCCTCTTGGTAAGTTTATTTATTTTTTTTTATTTATTCCAGAAAGCAATTGATGTTTTCATAAGAACATCTATCAATCCATCAATTTTAAATAAAATTTTAGAAATTTAAATCTAGTAAAGATCTATTTTAGGAGCGATTCAGGATTCACCGGTGGAATTCCTCAAAAATAATTGAAACGTTGTAAATTTGAAGAATAACGAAATATAAATGTGAAAGGATAAACCTTCTACAAAAGTTCAAAATCCATATAACTTAACATGGACATTGTGAAAATCCTTTATTCCAATTTTACATTTTTTTGTGACGGCAGAATTTTATAGAAGAAATTTGTGTGTGATAACTAATGTGATAATGCCCGGATTCATTTTGATTTATGTGATTTATCACTAGTTCTAGGATGTAATCTTAAATACGGAAAATAGTCTTCTCCTATTCGGTACCTACCTAATTTTGTTTTGTTTTGTTTCCTTTTAAATTTTCTGTTTTATAAGGATTTTTATAAAAAAAAAATTAGTGGAATTACTTTTAAAAAATACTTAGAATCAAAGACTAAATAAAATAATTTTCATATTTCACTCACTAATGCGTTTGGTTTGGATGAATCGAGTACAGAAGGAATAAGTTAAATAATTTGATTCACTCTCAAAAATAAAACAAAAATTCTACAATTTAGGCCATAAACACAGTTTTACTCGTATGTAATAAGCTCATAATTATTTTAATTTTTCCTACTCTCCCAGTAAAGTTAGGTTTTTTTTTGATAGAAAATAGGCAGAGTATTTAGAAATTTTTTTATCAAATATTCTCCCCATACTCAAACGTGTTCTCCAGGAACCAATTTAAGAACCTATGTTTCACCTCGATCTATGTACGAGTATGTATTTAGATTCCTAGTATAGTTGACAATCTAATCATATATACATATCCATGCTGATGATGTCCAAGTTAACCAGATTGGTCTTTTCAGTAAGTAAGTAAAAACTAATCCATATTTCAAAAACATCACACATTGTTCCTCGTTCCTTGTGATATCGCGAAATATGCCGGATAGACTGTAGACTTGGGTATAGTGTTAAACAAAACCCTTACTTCTGTAGATTAACCACATAAATTACATTCTTGGTAAGACTTATGGTGTTCTGCTATCTGCCGCTCCAATTTGGATCACATCATCAGTCTTGATCCAATTATTTTTCTTTCCTTGAGCATTTATTGCCTTTTGGATGGTCCTTCCTAATCTAATTTTTTTCAGTCGGCATTATTGCTCTTTTTTTAACGTTCTGATTAAACTGCCGACCTGGAGTATTTTTGGACTAATCGTTAGTCGTCTATTAAACCCGGATCACTCTTCTTTATATAATATAAAACGACATTGGAAAGCAATGGATTTCGAATACTACCTTGATTTGTGATACTTAATTTGTTTCAATATCTTCATATATATTGCTTAATATTCCTACTCATGTCTCCGATACCATAAAAGATCTTAACCCGATCCGGGGCTTTCTTGAATGATTTTTTCAGATCTATGAAAATGATATATCCATATATGTATTTCACAATACTTATTCCTTTGCTTTTAGTCAATATGCCGTTCGCATCAACTGCTAAGGAGTTCCATTATACTTCACTGCCGACTATCTAGAACTTGCACATAAATTTATTTCAGTTGTATGCAACAATAACATCAATGATAAGCAAATAGATGTTACAGTTTTACGTGTCGCCTTTGCCTTTATAAAGTGAAACAAAAAACTCTACTTTCACTGATCGACTCATTAAAAAAAAACCATTTGAGTCCAAAATCTGAACATTTCAGTTCAAGTTTTTTGCATATAAATATGCTTTTTGTATACAGGGTGTCCCAGTTTAGGTTTTCGTCCTAATAGCTGAAGATTCATGAAGTTATGGCAAACTAAAAATTGTATTGTGACCCATTTGCCTGAATAAAATAGTGGTTTGCAATAACTTCCGTTATTCGTTGGTGGAAAAGTCGTACATAAAAATCGTAGATAATGAAGAGAAGACAAAAGTTTTGATAAAAAACTTTAAAAACTAAAAGTTGAAAATTTCGAGATAAACGCATGATGAAATTGGTCCAACGATTTTTCAAAATGTTAGCTTTAAAGTGCCATAATTTTGGCTTGCGTTCATTGAACTCGGCGAAATTTTAGTATTTTATGCACACTGAAATTCTCTTTCAAAAATGTGTACAACGGTTTCTTAACCATATCCGTTAGATAGCTACGGCCTTTTAAGAAGTTCTACCTCGAAATCAGAGGTTCCTCACTTTAACGGCCTATAACTTGGAGAGGAGTGAAAATAGACCCCCACCCCCTGCCATACAATTTTTTGTTCGGCGGAACTTCGGGAATGTGCCCTTAAAAGATTCAACTGCTAAACTGGGACACCCTGTATTTTCCTCAAAAAAAAAGGGAGCCATTTCAATTTTAATGCATCCTTCCGATGGGGCAGCGAAAAATCATGAGTGCATTCTTCTGCTACGCTTACTTTGATTTCGTAAAATGTGTGATGTGAGAAGAAGTGGAATATTTTCAACACTGAACATTTAATAGGAATTTACGAATTTACATACTCGTAGCCTAGTACGGTTTCCCTAAAACTTTGAGCTAATTCTTGTTAGGGCGTCAAAAGAAATGACTTTTAAACGGGTATAGGAGAATTTTTTTTTTCAGATTTTCCACCAATCTATTTTTGATTTTCAAGCCTCTTAGAACTTAAATCTGTGCAGATATACCCATACAAATGTCTCTTCTCTCTGAACTTCCCAATCCTGAACAAACTTGAAAAGGAAATTTCGATTCTCGATAGCTAAAACTAACTAACTAATTCATCAACTTTACTTTTTATTTTATTTTCTTAAAATTTAGCCAAGTGTACTGCTCTGGAAAACTACTCCATACAGTGCAAATGAATGCTCTATTCAAGGACTCGAAAACTTTTGTAGACATGAAATTGAAATACCCACCAGATGTGACAAATCAAAAATTCGAAGAATTCATGACTAGCAAGGACCAAAATCCCTCAAAGGAGGAACTAGAAGTTTTCGTTAGTGTAAGTTGTAGTGTTAAAATATTTTTGAATTTCAAATTTGACCGTGTCTCATAACCATTAGGAACACTTTGATGATCTTGGCAAGGAATTCGTTGATTGGATCCCAGATGACTGGAAGGAGAAACCTAGATTTCTTGACTTGATCCGTGATCCAGATCTTAAACAGTGGGGTAGCGATCTTAATGGAATTTGGAAGGTCCTTGGTCGTAAAATGATCGACGATGTGCATAAAAATCCACAATATTATTCCATCATTCCTGTCGATAATCCATTGATTGTACCTGGTGGACGTTTCATTGAATTCTATTACTGGGATTCATTCTGGATCATTCGGGGACTTCTTTACTCTGAAATGTACCACACAGCTCGTGGTATGCTGCAGAACTTCCTCTCAATTGTACAAAGATTTGGGTTCATTCCAAACGGCGGTCGTGTATACTATTCAAAACGTTCTCAACCACCATTATTGGCTGCCATGATTAAATCTTATGTTGACTTTACCAAAGATGAACAATTTGCCCTCGATGCTGTAGAGACTTTGGAGCATGAATTTGAGTTCTGGATGAATAATCACACTGTTAATGCGAAAGGATATAACTTGGCTGCTTATGGAGATACTTCGACCGGTCCCAGGCCAGAATCTTATCGTGAAGACGTTTTGACTGCAGACGTTTTTAACACACCACAACAAAAGGAGGATATATATTCTGAACTTAAAGCAGCAGCCGAGTCAGGAATGGATTTCAGCAGCCGTTGGTTTATTACCGAAAATGGCACCAATGAGGGCAATTTAACACATCTAAAGTGCAGGTCGATAATCCCAGTGGAATTGAACGCAATCTTATATTGGAATGCTAAAATTATCGCAGAATTCTATTTGCTGTCCAACAACGTGGCCAAGACATCTGAGTATGAGACAAAGGCTGAACAGATCTTAGAGGTAAGAAATTTAAGACTGACTCCTTATTTGCTTCAATGTTTTCAATTTGCACCTGTTTTCCTTTCTTTAGGCTATTCAAGCAGTTTTGTGGAATGAAGAAGCAGGTGTTTGGTTAGACTATGATCTGATTAACAACAAACCCAGAAACTACTATACACCAACTAATCTAGCTCCTCTATGGACAAAGGCATTCAAAACTGTCGACTCTGAAAAGATCTCGAAGTCTACGCTGAAATACATCGACAATTTACAACTTGACAAGTATCCTGGCGGTGTACCAAATACTCTTTTACACACTGGAGAACAATGGGACTTCCCTAACATATGGCCACCAATGCAATACCTCCTAATCGAAGGTCTTGACAACTTAAGAACTCCAGAAGCGAGAAATCTCTCTAAATCCTGGGGTCATCGATGGGTTCAGTCGAACTTCGAAGCTTACAAAGATTCACAAGCGATGTATGAGAAGGTAAGTCCAATACTTTTTCTCTCATATATATGAGATTTATAAAAATTAATTCATTTCTAATAGTACAACGCTGAAGTATTCGGAGGACATGGAGGCGGTGGTGAATATGAAGTTCAAAAGGGCTTCGGTTGGACCAATGGCGTCATCATTGAATTGCTCACCAAATATGGTGAAACGATAAGGCCGGTGCATTCAACAGGTGATAACAACACTACAAGTCAACACTAAACGAACCAAAACTTTAAACAAATTCTCTTATTGATGTCCTTTAAATGTGTTTTGTCCAACGTCCAACGTCTAGATACCAAAAAAAAAAACAAACACACATCCATACACGAATTTCTAACATCGCTTGAATAAAAACAAAAAACAAAAAAAAAACAGAAAAGAACATGTGATAATGTAGCAAACAAACAATTTGCTTTATTTAGAAACCTAAGGAAAATGGAGGATCATTAATGTTTGATTGTCTTTACACAAAAAAAAACAAAAACAGAAAAAAAAACAATGTATTTGTACAGCGGTGCTGGAACACCACAAACTTTCTAATTTTAGTTTTTAATAAAAAAAAAAACACACACACACACAAACTATAATTTCAAAAGTACACAAACAGTTTCAGTGTCCTATTTTGTTAAACGAGTTCTTCATTGCAATTTGTTTAAAACTCATTTGTTCCTTCACCACTCTTTTATGCGACTGATCCTGGTATACTTGGCAACGTAAGTGTTTGTTTCGTCCTTTTATTCATTTGTGCTTTTATTTTGTTTTTATGCTTTAAGTTATATTTTATCTATGGATTTGTATGTACGTTTAAAATGTGCTTTTGCTTTCTCATCTCTTAGTTTTTTTTGTCTTTTTTTAAGAATAGAACTTAAGTATTGTAGATCGAATTCAATAGTACTCATAGCTAAGAAAAAATACATCTTATTCAAACAAAGACATGCCGGGAGCTAACTAACTAGGATCTTGAATCCAGATGATAACAGAGACCCTAACTTTAGTCTCAAAGAGGCTAAACTAAAACAACAACAAAAATTTACTATGTCTAGATATTGCATCGAGCAAAAAATACAATGTACAATTATATACTCAAGTAGTCTGTTGAACCTTATGAGCTCTTGATCATTTTGCAAAGGAGCTACAAAATGATTGAAATTCCATTTACTTAAATGAGCAATCTTGTACATGATCCTTTCCCCAGTGCTGAAACCTCCTTGCTTTATCATACTTGGCCCAGTCATATTTGCCTCTTAGCTATTAATTTGGCTTATTTCGTATAGCTTCACGCTATTGTCGTTTGATGCTTCCTCTCACCATAATCGAACGTAAACTTGAGCCTGAGTAAATAAATTATTTTAATGTAATCCAAGATTCAGCCTCACAGTGTGATACATGAAAGAGTTATTAAAAAGGTGACCCTATTACACGTTTATCATCTACCGTGGTGCCCATTAGAACAAAAATACAAGTGTAGTCTAAACTTTACATATTGACAAAGTTGATATTTCTAGGAGATTTATTCTTGTCTAAAATAAAAGCCATTTAAACATTAAGGCGATATACCTATGAATGAAATTATGATTCGTTTACTTAGCGTCGGCGACGTCTTGGTTTGATAAGTCTTAAAACTTTCTTCTGTAAACACGTCAATAGTTTAAATTTAATTTTCATATAGCAAGGCTAATCCAAGCAAAGTCCATAGTAATTTCGAAAATTTCCAAAGAGTTACTTGTCATATCCGCAGTATAAAGTAAAGGCAGCAATTCTCAAACCATTTATTCATTACACATAATGTGCATCTGCACAAGTACGGGTATATGACTGTGTGTATATCAACTTAACAAATCCATTCTTTCCCAAACCCAAATGTCCCTGGAGTTTATTAACTGACTCTATCAAACTAGATATGCCAAAAACATTAATAAGATTTCCACCAATTTAAGCAAAGCTCACAATAAAATTTTGAACAAATTCGACTCTTGTCTTTCAGTCTGGTTTTCTTCTACGGATTAATTCCTACCTAGGTCCAAAATATCGGATCCCATAAAAGCCTTCTACCGCGTGCCTCAAGGTAGCCATCTCGGTCGTCTGTTACTGATGATCTTGATTTTATAGTCGTAAATTCGTCTTTATCTACATTTGACAACAAAATTTGAAGATACATACCACCTTGATCAAAAAATTTTTGGAATTCATTCAGAAAATTTAAAATACAAGTTTATTCATCTAAATCTATATTGTCCCCTTTAAAGTAATCCCCATCGACTGCAACACACTTATGCCAGCGCTTGATGCAATCCTCGAAACATTTTTTATATTCGGTTTTCAGTATGTCCATTATGTCCTCTCGACCACTAAAACGCGTTCCTCGTAGTGTTTTTTTTAATTCGATTGAACAGAAAGAAGTCACAGGGAGCCAAATCATTTGAATTCGGTGGCTGTTGGTGCGACGGTGCGTTATCATGGTGCAAAATCCACGAGTTTTCTGCCCACAATTCTGGTCTCTTTCGGCGAATTGCTTCACGCAAACGTCTCATAACGCCCAAATACTCGTAATACTCTGTTTACTGCCTGGCCTTCTGGCAAAAGTTCATGATGCACTACACCGTTGTAAACCATGAAAACCGTGAGCATTGCCTTCTTTTTTGACTAAAAACGACGTGGTTTTTTTGGTCTCGGCTCATTTGGTGAACGCCATTCACTTGCCTGATGTCTGGATTGCGTGTCGTACTCATAAACCCACGTCTCGTCTCCAGTAATGATTCTTTTGATGAGTGTGGGGTCGGATTCAGCCTCCAAATCATCTCTTTTGCGACGTCAACACGGTTTCTTTTTTGCATGAAATTGAGTTATTTTGGCACCAACTTTGCTGCTACACGACGGAAACCCAAATCATTAAGCAAAATGTCTTGGACGGATCCATAGGCAATGTTCAAGTCATCCGCTATCTCTCTGATGGTTAATTTGCGGTTATTGACCAACATTTCTTTTACTCGTACTTCATCAATGTTTTCGTCGGTTTTCGATGTCGATGGTCTGCCACTGCGTTCACCATCTTCGATTGATTCACGGCCACTTTTGAACCACTTTGAAAAAACGACCGTTTTCTTTAGATAATCGTTGCAGAAACACTTTTCCAACATTTCCAACGTTCGCGCGTTTTTTACGCAAAATTTAATACAAGTTCGTTGTTGCAAATTTAAATCCAGTTCTAAAATTGTAAAAAATCGCCAACACACACAGATATAGATGTACTCGTGGCTACGTAACTTTTGCAAATATCAAGCTATGACGCTAAGATTTAGAGGGAATGTCAACAACAGATTTACCAACTTAACAAAAAAAAAGCAAAACTCAAATCGGAACAATGGTGTGGTGCGGGAACTTTTTGATCAAGGTGGTATACCATACATACGAGCATACTATCACCCTCTGACCGTTTTCTAATGTAAAAAGGCTCGAGTAGGCTTACAATTTTCCTTGAACTTAATTCCAAAAAATGTCATGCTCTTATATATAAAGAAAACGTCGTACAACTAGACTTATCTTATTTATAATGAGTCTTTTCCTATATTGACCGAAATGTTGGTAACTCATCGCCTTTCATTCGGAAAGAATATACTGGTCAAGAAGGGAAAGCTTCTATTACGCCACGCACATGTTATGTATAAAACATCCTTGAGCCGACAGCTTCAACTTTTCACTAATCTCGATTGGCTGGAAGTGATAGACTGACAACTACATCTCGTTCGCCACCTTCTAACTGGCAACATTGACGTCCACTCTCTTGAAACTTACTGGTATTTCGCTAATCCTCACGAAACGAACTATCGGAAGAAGTGATCTGTAAAGAATGCCACGTTAAGTCAACTTCATTCAATAAGTTTTTTTTTAGAAAGAAAAACCAAAAATTATTAGCGAAGGTACTCGTATATAGTATTCAACTCATGCGTCTTCCAAGTTTTATTGCGTAATATTCTATTCTCCCTAAACTGATATCGATATAGTCAAGTTTTAACAGTCTTTTCCTATAACAAGAAAACGATCTAAAGGGGTTATTACGTATATCCTTTGTCCATGTGAATTCAAGATTTTTTGCTAAACACGAACATGTTTCAAATTTCTATTTTATCACTTTTTAGATGTTGATTTGAACTGCCTCATCTTATCTTAAAAATAAAAATAAAAGAATACGCATTCGGATTGTCTTAAGTTTACAATTATTTTCGATAAAATCTTACAATTGCATTAGTCGTTATTTCTTTTTCTTACATAATTCCAACTTTTTGAATCCACAAACAATGTATCTATACTTTTAGTCCTATTTTTAACTTTAACTCTATCAGTACCTATGCATATATGTTACTTACAGCTTGCTAAACAAAAAGGATTGTTCTTTAATCTTAACTAATTTAAATTCTATACTTTTTAAACTTTTACAGGAAAGGCTAGTACAAATACAATCATTAGCGTTGCCTTAGTAGCTGTTATTGCAGTGGCTGTGACAACATTTGGACGATTCCTATGGTGAGGTAAGCATCGATTTTCAACCCTAAAGTATCTAGAGCAGATTTCAATTAACAATTTTCTTTTCATTACAGCTATCTACAGAAAGTCAATACAACGAGTCTACCATGTTTGTAACTAAAACCCTCCCGATTTGTATTGTATTTTTTCTACAATGTTTAACAAATTTCCTCTTATTTTTTTGTTGGTAAAATATATTTTTTTTTGTTTGTAGACAAGCATGTTGTGTTAGAAATGTTTAGGTTTTATATAGGAAATGGTTTTTGTTGTTTTCTTATTTGTTAGAAGCATTTTTGTGAAAATGAATAACTTAAGTAATTTAAACTATACACTTACATAATACAGTATTAGATTTAAGAAAATTTAAAAAAAAAAAAGAGAAAGAAACATAGCAAAAAGGTTATGTTGTTAATTGGATATCTACACTTTACTTAATTCGGAAAAAAAAAAAACACAAGTGTCACTAAGAGCCGCCTGAAATGTAAAATAAATTTGTATGATAGATTAACTTGGAGCTGGCACTTAGTTAATCATTAGTTTAGTTAGCAACTTGTTTCGATTTAAACATACCTACCTACAAACATGAAGATATTGTCTAAATATACATACTCACCGTCAGAAGCCTTAGACTAATTACGAAAACAAAAAAAAAATTAAATTATAGAAAAAGATAATCAGTTGATAGGCATTTTTTGAAAATAAATTTTTTGAATACAAAGAAGAATTGCGTTTGTGTTTTGTTCTTTTAATGTGATTCCCAAATTACTAATATTGGTTAATCTGTATGAGAATGAGCATTTTCAGTTGATTATGTTGTATACTCGTATCTTTATAGGAAATCATGGAGCAGATAAACAGTGCAACGTGTGATCAGAGCTGATTTATGAACGTGTTTTTATGTGTTAGCGATTTTGTATAGGATTAATTAATATATTAAATATATATTCCAAGTTTAGAAAATAGTATGTAAAGCCTTTTTTCTTAAATGTTTAAATTGTAGTGGATGTAAATAAGCAGTAAATGTGTTCATTCCTTTAATTGACAACTAGTAGTAACATATATCAAATGGTTTGCTTAAAAACAATAGCAGAGCAGCATTGCATATTTACATATCAAAAAAATTCCACATTTCATGGGCGGTACCCCGACCCATCTCTATTTTTTGTATTTTTTGCACAAACTCAAGCGATGTCCAGGCCAACTTTGTATCGAATGCTATCAATAACCTCTTTAATGTTCATGCTTCACTTAAAAGCAAAGTTCTGGACACTGAGCGCAAATCTTAGTTTCCCTCCGAAATTCTTGAGCTCACGGATCACAGAGAAGCGATTCCTGATTTTCACACAAGTTTCAAATCTTTCGAAAACAAATTAATATTAAAATAAGGGAAGCCAACATTTCTACATACTCGAAGAATGATGAAAAATATTTATGAGCTTAAGGAGCAATATGCTAGAAAAAAGCAATAGAACAAGGTAAGACAGAAGACAAAGCTGAATCCTGACAAAACTAAAGCCATACCAATATCCAAACATCAACAGTACCTCCCTGATTTCCCCCTATACTTTTAAATTCCTCGGAAGTTGAGTACGTTAATCAGGTAAAAAACCTTGGAATAACCTTTAACAATAAGTTAACTTGGGATGTTCACATAAATTCTATAATCAATAAAATATATGCGTCTCTACGTGGATTATCCATTACAAAAAAAAATTTTACCTACTCAAGTCAAACTCAAACTGGTAAAGGCACTAATAATACCCATAATATCATATGGCTGTGAACTGTTTGCGGATACTGACTCGTACTCGCTTCAAAAACTAAAAGTTGCTTTCAACTCAATTGCGCGGTATGTTTTCAATGTTCGTAGATTTGATCATATTTCATCTGAAGCTCGTCAACTCCTTGGATGTGACTTAGAGACTTTTTTTGAAATATCGTTGTTGTGCTTTGCTCTTCAAAACTATTCACGTGAAGGAACCGATCATTTACGAGTATGTTCATCAAATCGCTACATAGTCTTGCGTCCTGCCACATTCACCCGCTTAACATCACGCAGACAATTTTTCATTTATGCTATTAAGCTCTGGAATGATCTACCCATTCGTGTGAAGTCCTTAATCGAACGCCATCAATTCCTAACAGCTTGTTTCGAATACCTCTCCAGTTTGAACTGATTTAACTTCTTGTTTTAATAAGTCCTTTTTCCTTTCTCTCTTTCTTGGTTGCGCTTAATTTTTCTTTAACTCAAAATGTTGTTTTCTTTTATTTATTACATGTATTTTCTTATTGTTCTCTTTAATTTTAACTAAGCATTCTTTTCTTTAAATGTTATACATATTATGATATTTTATATCCTGTACTAATTATAAGTTTACCTTGATGTACAGTGTTGTTTTTGAACTAATAAACTAAACTAAACTAAACATTACGCCCCATGTTCGAGGGTGTAAATGGACTAGTGATGTTAGCACCGTCTATGAGTTTTACCGCACGGTTTTGAATCATATCTACGAGTAGCAGGTGCAGAGAGGTTTTGGGAGCATCTGACCAGACGTGAGTATTGTGACCATATGTGGTCATTCCATAGCAAGAATGGAAAGTTTTTCGGTTTCGATTATGCAAGTGCTTAGTGCCAGTGGCTTAGAGTTTAAATTTTGCTTTAACAACAGCAGACAGCAAGTGTTTTGGAAACACTAAATTCTACTCTGTTGGATGTTAGTCATGCTGTTAATATCAGATTATGATGAGTTCGGGAACAAACAAGAATAGCAGAGAGTGATGTCGTCGGCGAAGCAATATACTAAATTAGAATTGGCGGACAATTGATGAAGATTAAACAGAATGTCGGAGGCAAAATGGAGCCCCCATTTTATTTATTTTTATTTTGTGGATATCTGAAGGAATTGAGGAAAGGATTCGTCGATCCCAAATGCACATATTTTCCAGGGGGTGGACAAATGCTGCTTTCCATTTACCTGAAATGGGCCGTACAGACTTGTTTCGAAAAATGGTATGGTGTGTCTTTTTGCTTTTTGCTACCATTCATTTTGGAAAGAAAAAAAATCGTTCATATCTATTATATCATTTTTTCAGCAAGGAGGTCTACACAATCGTTCAATTATATTTAAATTGTACCTACTTAGTGTATGTAGTCCGATAAATATATCCAAATTGATATAAAAATGTTTAACGCTTTTTGTTAAAGGACTCCCTAGGACCCCTACTTATACTTAAACTTATACGCGAGCGTAGAAGTCAAGAAAAATTTTAAAATTTACATTAGTAGGCTTCAATAGAATTCTTAAGAAAATCGAATCCTGAGGTGGTCGGTCGGTCGGTCGGTCGAACAAAGTCGACGGGATCGACGGAGTGAAGTACCAAATTGACCAACTAGGCGCCCAGACAATGTAGCAGTTATCTCGACTCTGTTTGGCTTTTTCTCCCATAACTCTAAGAATTGATTTCTAAAAAGTAAAGAGCGGCGGCATCTGTTGAGAGCACTGCCGCCCTTTTCGGCGCGCCGCCGCAACGTTAGTAAACTCATCTTTCAAAACTTATATAACCAGGTGGCAAATCCTACTAATTTTTCTGTAACCTTTTACACTGTTAACAAATGCTATGTAAAAACGACACTCACACTGGGGTAGGCATGTGTTTAATATTGGTTGGGTTTAAAGTTTACCACACTGGTAAATGATATTGTTTTCAATACACACGTATTCACCTCCGCCGTTTGTTCAATTATTATCCAACATGACGCTACCAGTCGCTCAGGAAAAAAGACGAACCCAGTCCAAATAATTGGGATCAGTTCTACCGCGTGCTTTCTCTTTCTGTCAACATGGTCCATTATGGCGAAAAACAGCGATGAAAAGAGAAGCCATACGAGTGTATCAAACCTCTGATTTCAATAAATTGATGGCTTGAAATGTTGTATGGCACGTAGCACCATCATTGCAAGTACATCTGGATCGGATCAATCTAATCGGAATTTTGTAAGAAAATTGCTTTTGAGAATAAATTTGTTTTTATGAATAAAAACCTTCATTGACTCGACCCTGTCCCTTCACAGGGAACGGCATTCCAGCAAATAGCTTAACCCTGCCCCATATTAAAAATTGATTATGACATCTTTTTGTATGCCTTGTCGAGAAAGTTTCATATTTCTTTTTTTTTTTAATAAAAAGAATAGACTTTATTCAATTATATATTTTCCATTTTGTTCGATGACTTTCTGCCATTTTGCTGGCAACTTCCTGATGCCGTTTCATAGAACTTCTGCCCTAGTTAGCACAGAGCAAGTGCGATTTCAAGTCATCATCATTTGTAAAAATCTTACCAAACTTCGAATCAAGTAAAAATCTGATGTTGCAAAGTCGGGGCTGTATGCTGGAAATGACTTCACTTTTTCAATAATTTTTCGGAAGTTACCCAAGATGTGAATGGTATAGTGTTGCCATGGTGGAAAACGATTTGCTTATTGCTTACTCCAGTTTTATTAGCTGTTCTCAGTAAACATCTGAACTGATCGCTGAAAGCAGCTCAAAATGCACTACACCTTTATAATCGTACCAAACTGATGACATTACTCTATTTTGATGCAATTCAGCTTTCGATATGGTTTGTGCTGGTTCATCACCCTTGGACCATGACTGTTTTCGATTGATGTTCTTGTAAAAAACATATTTTTGATCACACGTGATAATTCGATTTAAAGCGAGGATCAATTTCATCGCGCTGAACCTGCATATCACAAATATTTATTGGTTGTGTTAAGTGTGGAGCCCAAACATCGAACTTTTTTAATAGTCTAAGACATTTTAAGTTATTTTCAAGTATTGTATGTTGACGATCTGATTCAGCTACGATTTCTACCTAAATGATGGTCATTTTTTGAACCAATTCTTGCAGGTTCGTTATGATAAGCAGTCAACACTATAAACTTCACATATCTCTCTGCAACCCTGAGCAATAAAGCCTTTATGGGAATTGAAAGGCAAAATATGCCCAAAATGATCGTTTTTACACTCTATTGACACTGTACTAATAGATCTAAACAAAATTGTGCTCTATTCCCGTATAAAATAAGCTTAAACTGACAGCTATTAAATGTCAAAAGCTAAGAAAATCGTAATGTTGACATTTCGCAGTGTACAATAATTGTAAAAACTGAAATTACTCTCTTGCCAACCGAATATCCGGACAAGATGTGGTTGCAACAATGATGGCGCTTCGTGTCGTAAAAACATATTAAACCGTAATTTATAGAAATCACTATTTGGCGAGAAGGGGGCTTAACAATAAATGGTTTTTCGATTTTTGCAATGAATTTCTTCGTGAACAGCTCTTCTGAGGAAATATTAGAAACTGTTATAATCTGAGTTTTAATGATGTTGAACTAACGCAGCACATATTTCTCAAAATTGAAATAAACTACTGTGCCAATCTGTGGGCGTTATTTTTCTCATTGCCGTACTGGCCTTCCATACAAATTGTAGAAGGAACAACATTTTATTCTCTATCTCCATACAATTGCAGATACAACCAAGGTCGCGTATACGAGAATGTGTACAATCAGAAGTTTGATGTATGCTTCTCTTTTCATCACTGCCTTTCGCCGCAATGGATCATGTCGATAGAAAGAGATAGCATGTGTTAGAACTGATCCCAATTATTGGGACTGGGTATCTTCTTGTTTTCCTAAGCAACTGGTAGAGTCATTTTGAACAGTAATTAAACATAGATTGAAAACTTTCTAGGATCGGCTTTACCTGACTGACTAGCCCCTAATCGTTACGTAATTGATGTCATTCCGGAAAAACCAAACCAGTTAATCACATGCCCACGCTAGTGTGAGTGGCGTTTTTACATAGCATTTGTGAGCATCGTAAAGGGTTGCAGAGGGTTAGTAGAATTTGCCATCTGGTTATAGAAGTTTATTTATATTTTAAAAGATGAGTTAGCTGGTCGTCGCAGTGGCACGCCGAAAAGGGCGGCAGTGCTCTCAACAGATGCCGCCGCTCTTTACTTTTTATGTTTTGAAAGATGAGACGTGGTAGCATGCGGCAACGGACTGCACCTTTTAGAGTTAGAAAAAGCCAAACAGAGTGAAGATAACTACCCCATTGTCTGGGCGCCTAGTTGGTCAATTTCTTATTTTACTCCGGCGATCGCGTCGAGTCGGATGGCAAAATTTGTTTCGACCGACTTCAGGATGAGTTTTTTATAATTTTTGTTTCTCTCTAAAATATGTAGGATATGTATGGTAAGTACCTACGTACATAATAAACGGTATATTAAAAATGGTGCACACAATATTATTTATTCGGAAAGGAGTGCAGTATGTTTTTTATTGATTTAACAATTTAGGACCGCAAATGCGGTACAACCTAAAATTTCATTAATACAAAGTAGCCCTGAAATTGAATTATTTTTTCTTTAAATAGAACAAAAACTGTAAGCTTCATAGTAGATTCATCACTGAACCATCAGGATAACGGTTCTATTATTTTAAATCCTAAAGCCACGGTTAGCAAGACAGGTTACAAATCCTGTAACCTCCCATACAACAACAAACTGAACTGCGTACAACCGCAATGTAAATTCAGCTTAGATCATTAATTTGGCTAAAGTCCAATTCACTTCAGGTTCATATTCAACTCTTTCTGTCTCCGCGGAAAGGGGAGCTAAACACCTGCCACACTTTTTTTTTCTTAACTTCCCAAACCTTTTAAGTTTAACCGCTGAGGCTTAACTTGTTTTTTTTTACTATTTTCGGATTAACTTGTCTCAAATTCTAAAAAGATGTGAAATATAAAAAACTGCAATTTCTCCTTATCAAGAAGTTTTTGGCGTGACGCATCGGTCGCTCCCATTGATCATGGTAAGATTATGTTACAGTGCTTCACGTTCAAGCTTCTTGAATGTAAAAATATACCACTGTAGCAATTTACCGAAGACAGAGCACTTGTTTCTTAAATCAGAGGAAAGAACAAATGCACTACTCGTATATTGCAAACTAGATTCTATGACTCCATTGAACTGTGATCTAGCGTGAGCAACTTTTTAGAGATATGTCCAACTCCCAATATTCGATGTGAAAAATGCCTAGATAAGAGCAATTACGTAGAAAATAGTACAAACTTGTTTTTTTTTTTTTAAATAAAGGTCCGATGCTATATTTTGTAGGACTACAATACCGTCTTCAAAAAACCTAAATCTTTACATGCCCTGGAAACGGCCCCTGATATCCAGTCAGTCGTCAGTTAAGGCTTTTTTCGAATGAAACTTAGTAAAAAAAACTTAAATAAACAAATTCTTTTATAGAATTCCACATTTATTTCATCTTGTCGAACTCACATCAAGCTTAAACATAAGGATCCCTAATTAAAAAAATGAGAAAAAGCACAGCTCTAAAATATTTTATTGCCTTGGATATTGTTTTGATTGTTGATTTTGATATGAGTTTGCCTCTTTTTCTCTTCCTTGAACGCCTCTGTATTTGCTTTGCGCTCAATGCGTCTTTCAGAGCGATATTCTTTTATTAGCCTCTTCCTCTCCTTTTTCTCTTCTGGAGTTTCATCATGTGGGCGGATAGACAGAACACTTAAGGTAGACATCACAGATTTGGCACAAAGTGATTTAGGACCTTCATTTGGGACATTATCACTATCCAATTTAGCCAGAGCCTTCGCTGTTAGCTTATCATTATCGCCACCACGAAGGACATTTGTGGGCAAACCTGTTTTCGGATCAATGACGATCTTCTTATTCTTTTTGGGTTCTTCAATGACCTTTGGATGATTGTAAATGTTTGAATAAGTAGACAAAATACTCTCACAGTCCCATTTCTTTTCTTTGGGATCATCCACTTCGAGTTCTTCCATGTCGTCATCATCGTTGTCGTCTGTGACATTTCTGTATTTATGTAGACGATCTTTGTCCCAATCTTTACTGTATTCCTCAGTTTGTTTACCTTTTTTAAATTGTTTATAGCAGCCCATAATGTAAGGATGTTTCTCACCCCATGCTCCCTCGATTTCTTCCATATCCAGTGGACCCATTTCTGGTTCATCATATGAGGCGTAGAATTTGTCAAAGCGATCATCCAACAGTGTCAACTGTTCATTTCTACGAATCACACTGCTAGAGATCGAATATTCTGTGAAGCGGGATTTAGTTTCCTCATCATCAAAACGGCGATCTCTCATAAGAGGGCCCAAACGATCTCTCAGTTCTTCATCTTCCTCCTCACTATCAAGCAAATTATCAGAATCAATGTCTTCCTCATCTTCCTCATTGAAGTAACCCTCGCCGTCATCATCATAGTCATCATCTTCGTCTTCCATGGCTTTAACTACAAAATCATCTTCCATTTGATTCTCTTCGTCGTCAAAATCGAAATCATCATCCAAAGCCGCGACGACATCAGGATCCAAATCAGGCCTAGGACCGGGCCTAGGTGCAGCTTTGTTTAGCATACCTTCCTCTTCCTCAAATTCACTAGCAAATACAGAGCTGGGCAGCTGCAATTTCGGTTCATTGTTTTTCTTTGCTTGGTTTGGATTCTCCACATATTCCCAGACGATTTCTTGTCCCGGTTTCTTTAAATGCTGTAAATAGTCGTAGTCATCGTCGAATTGGATGCCATATTTCTTCTGTTCCTCACGACGTTTCTCTGGATCGGCATCTTGTTTAGCTGGGGTTGCTTCGACGAGTACGCGCTGTGGTGCATTCTCGTCAGCAACCAGCGGATCGTGTTGACTTCTATGTACCAGATGAAAGGTCACTGACTTTTTTCGATCGATAAATGACTTTTTACCTTTTCCCTGTGGAATAAAATGGATTTAATTTTATTGCAATCACTTTTGAAGTTATTTGTTACCATTTTGCGATATATAGAACTTTGATATCTGCGTAAAAACTCGTCAAGTTATTTCGATTTATTTTCGAAGCAAGAGCAAAACATGTGGTAGACGTCAACACGGCATGTCAAAAGAAAGAATTGTCAGTTGAAAAGTGACATCAAAGAATCGGAGTACGTTTAGTAGGACACTTGTATTCATTAACTCAATGAATCGCAATTTATTCTAAATTTTGGATTAACTACCGAGTTCCGAATTGTGTTTAGTAAACATACATTGAAGAAGAGGAATAATATAACATCTACATCAGTGGATTTTTTTTTTATATTAAAGCCTTTAAGTACTCATGCCACAAAATGGTTTTGTCTCGTTGAATATAAATTAATCTACATTACTGCTGCTCTGCGTCGCAATAACACTTTCCATTTGAATTTTTAAGTTTATTGGAAATTTAAAGGACGTTGCATTCTGATCCATAGTTTAGTCTCCTTTAATGTACATTTACTAGTTTCGTCTATTTATAATTATTAACATAATTATGCTTATTTTCTTTAGAATAGGCTTCAACTTATCGTTCTGGTCTTTAGTTCTTTGTCTTGTAAATGCGAGATTGCATAAATCTATCAGATGAAACTAAACAATGCAGTTTTGTGTCCGAACTTGTCCTTTTGTCATCCGTTCTTTAATCACCTGCCAACAGTTATTTTTTTTCCTTTCAGAATAGAGCACTCAGGCAAAGCATTCGTCCATTTACCCCTTTATTTTCATATTACTCAAATTTGTGTCTTTCGAATAAAGGTATGTTATTGCATAAGTGATTGCAGTGACAATATCGGAACCCGCCACAATGAAGGTTAGTACCTGCAGAGTACTGCGAACGTAAGCCCGATTATCAAATAGAAAGTTGCCTGCAGTGTTCTGATTACTTTCATAACAAGAGTCGCAGGAGATGGTGTTACTTATGCCTAATGCACTTAGGGGCTTGAAAAAGCGAAATGCTCAGTTAAGATGACAAGACAGTTTCAGCCTTTTAAGACATCCTGAGCTTTCGCTTATTTTGTCTGAAACTTGGAGAGTCGTGCAACATTTGGTTGTGCTCATAAAATACCTACTGTTAATGGTCAGCCCTAACCGAGGATGCAGGCAGTCCCAAGTTGATCGCCGATCCCACAGGACTGTGAATTAAGCTTCCAATTGCTTTAAAAGAAAAAACTTGCATTCTCGACCTAGTTTGGAGTTTGTGAAAGGGCTCAAGTGATTCGCCTACGCTAAGACGCTTGGCCAAGCCAGTTGTCGAAGGCACCCTCAATATCGATAAAAATTCCCAACGAGTCCCTGTTATCGATCGCACATTCAATTCTGCCTACAAGGTATTAATTTGAAGGGCAATCCCAAAAGATCTCTCGCGTTGGTAAGTATGAATGTTGCATTTCATATAGAGTACGCGTACGCACATGAAGCTCAACCATCCTCTTCAGTAGGCGAGTGAGGAATCATCTTTTCTGATTCTCAATTCGTTACGTAGTCGATGCAGATCTGTATTGGATTTGGCGGTTTGTAGGAGTTTTCGGACAAGACACGACAGTTTAAACATTTGGTGATGGCATTGTTCAGGTTCTAAACATTTTCATCTACATTCTGTCTCATTCTGAGCTAAGTGTGTCCTTAAGCAAGATTGAGACTTTGTATTTGAGTTGGGATTCGATGATATGCAAACCTCCGATAGCTGGTAACCTATTAAGCATACCTGATGGATTCGATTACATGTTGTCATCCTTTCATAACAAATGGGTGCCTGCAATAGAAGCAATCAACAGAATATATGCTTTTCTTTCTTCACATGGCGATTTTATTATTAAACTCAGATTAAATAAACAAGGTAATTTGGGTTACTTGCGCACGAAATAATAATAATAAAAAATAAAAGACCTTACCACACCTACACAATAGTCGATTCAAAATAGACCGCACATAAACATTACACCACCTAGACGAAGTGACTTACTTAAATAAAATTTAAGTCTCGGGAGCAGACGCAGGCGCCGATTCTATACTACTGTCAGTCAATAATGGAATTGTTTGGTTGACGAACTCTGTTCCACCACCAATAAATTGAGGAGCTATCGCAAAATTATTCACTCCCAATCCTGGTAATTGTGGTTGCGGCTCTGCCATGGGCGGAGGAATACTGTTGTCTGCGACTATTTGATTTGATTCCATTGTTTGTCGCATTTGTGATGGACTTTTAAGGTATGTAATTGGTACAAGACCAGATGTCCTTCCATCCATTGTAGCCAAACCCCATCCACTGTTCATGAGTTGGTGTGTATTCTGGATTTCCTTTGGTGCAACTAAAATCCTTTGGCCGGCGTGGAATGACAGCTCTGATGGATTTCTCGCCTGGAAATCATAAGTAGCTGATGTTTCGATTGGTTGAACCCATTTTTCAGGATTACGTGCTGCAAAAAACAGATAAATAAATGTTAAACGATGAACTAAGTGAGTACTAAATTTGCGATTTTTTAAATGCCACTCAATTGTCCATTAATTTTAAAACAATCGATTAATGCAAATTGAATGCTTTCGCAACGTAAACAGAGCACACATGACAACTGCGGCAACACAACTGAACATGAAATAAAACTGTCTTATCTGTACATTTGGGTCAAAGGCACATGAAACAATCGAATTTGAATTTCATTATCTGATAACCCCCGCGAATTCAGACGATTTTACAACGCCACTAATATTTAAAACTGAACAGCAAAAAACGTCCATGTTTTGTAAAACTGTAAAGCTTACATCCCAGCAGATAATAATAAGACGTTTCAGCTAAAAATAATCGAGTTCCCCTGGGGAGAGCTTAACTAAGATGTTTACATAAAAATCTCGAACGAAAACAAAAAAAACTCTCCAATGAAATAAGGCAAAACAATTTTCCATAGAGAGTTGTCAACAAAAAATGGAATTTTGATTTGGTTTCCTCAGACTACGAGTATGTGATTGGCATACACTTTAGGCCAATTGCGACTTAAAGCAATCCGTTCATTCAATCAGAAGAAGTCTTATCTAAGTTATCAGACAGCTTAACGCAGAAATCTTAGGAGTGATAACACTAAACAATTATAGCGAATTTCAAAGTTCACGATAAGATAACACTTACTTTCTTCGAGCGCTGTATCCGTGACAGTTCCTATTAATTTCATTATCAAATACGGAGCTGTGAATATGAAACTGATGAATGCCAACACTGGCCAAGGGGATGAGCCTTTCCTAGGCAGAGCTGGTCCTGGTTTTCCAGACTGCTGGGACATTGCCGCTGCAAAGGCTTCCTTGAAAGTCAACGACGAGGGGTCCAAGTTAGATATTCTTAGCCAATAGAGCAACCTACAGAGAGACGTGGATGGTTATTTACTTGATCGCATACCGAGATATTTGGAACTTACTTTCTGTAAATCCACTGAAGACCGCGGAATATAGCAAATGTCTGCCAGAATTGGGCAAACACTGTCCTTAATCTGCCAAAATTCGCTGCAACACCTAAAATCGCCCGAAACGAACTTGTCAGTGCATAAAACGTCGAGTCCAACATTGAGGCAATATTTCCGATTGCTCCTACAACAGACTCAATGCTCTGAAAAGCTGGACGGGAACTATTCTCAGCTAATTGTATAAATCTTTGCTCAGGATCGCCTGGATTCGTTCCGTATCGTCCAAAAGAGCTACCAAATCCTCCATATCCACCGTAACCTCCACCGAATCCGCCCCCAAATCCTCCATAGCCACCACCATATCCGCCATATCCTCCTCCCCCACTCATAAATGGACTATAACCGAAAGAATTATTTTGCTGATATCCAAACCCACTGCCACCAACACCACCGCCCAAAATTGGCGGTGGAGGTAAAACAGGCGATGGTCCTAGCGCTCGTATATTTCCGATCGGAGTACGCATGACACTTGAGGTGGTACCACCAGCAATTAAGGGCTCATTAAGCACAGCACTTCGGAAACTCCCAGCGTTATCGCCCATGGTCGTCGTCGTCGTCGTCGTTGTTGTATTTCGTAAGTTGTGTTATTGAACTTTGTTCGCCTTGTTTTTGTTCAGAAACACGCAAAAAACTGTCGTTTCCAAATTAAAAAAACAGTTTCTATCGTGTATGATGTTGTTTCGAAAGTGCTTCAGGTTAAATTTCACTAAAGAAAATATATTTAAATTGATCACAATCTTTTTTGCGAACTAAAACTAAATGATGTCCCACCTTACTACTGTCGTCGCGGAAGAAAAAAAATAGTTTTCTATTTTTCACTTTTGACAGCCAAATGACATGTACTTTGGGCGGGTTGTGTTCCATATGATGAGCCAGAGCAGTCACCTGACGTCACTGCGACAAGTTGGTTATGATGATGAAAGATTTCATAAATATTTTAACAGAATTTGTTTAACAAAATGTCATTGCCGTTGATACAAAATATTATTAAACAGATTAAAAGTTTTAATTCACAGTGCTTCCCATAAATAAACTAAACTAAACGGCAAGCTCCTCAAATCCTTTTATAGTTGAAAGTATGATATGTGCACACTATGTCTCTCCCGAAAGTCACCGAATCATATAATGTATGGGATTAACCATACATTGAAGTTGTTCACTCACAGACGTCTTACGCAGCCGAATTTGCAAATAAATACTATATTGTATTTCGGTGGAAGGATCAAAACGATTTTCCGATCGATCGAACAACAGACAACTAAAAAACACTTCTAACAGCAAGTATTGATCCAGAAGAAGGTGCCGCTATTGGCTTCTTTTTCATCGAATATCCATAAATGAACGTTGAGGAGCGGCTGTTCAGGAAGTTCCCAATGAATGTGATTACCTGGAAAATCGAACCCTTTTGTACAATATGACCTTCGAAATTATATGGTGAACTGGCGATTTGAAAAGTAAGGTTTCACCGAGCACAGTGACGAAGATATGCCAAATAATTTCATCCCCGAAGAAAAGGAACTACCACTGTTCATTTCAAAGGAAGAGCTGCTTGCAATCGGTAAGTAATGGAACGTTAATTTGGTTAAGGACTCTCTCTAAGGCTCACATTCAATTTATTAATAAAAATATTGGCATTGTGACAAAATTGACATTTATGTCGAGCTGTTGAAACGCAATAATTGCTTTCCATCTAGAAGGCAATAAATTTGATATTTGGAGAATTCGAAGTAGGGGTCAAAAGAACTCTTACAAACTTCTATTGCGCTCTTTATTGCCATTGGGCCAAAAATTGTTAATGAAGACGCAGGTTTGGACTCTTATTTATTTACTTATTATTTTCTGATAGCGCCACAGACCGGAAGAAACAAGCCCTCAACCAACTAAACTCTCCAGCCAGCCGTACCTTAGCCAGATGCTTAGATCAGTTCTTTGATATCGATTTGGTTCTTTCAATTCTCCATGCTGCATGCAATTAAGCATGCTGCTCTTCTACGCTTTTTCCAACTTTTGCATCGCGTTGGAGTCCGTTACAGATCATAACATACTCTTTACGAATACTAAAACGATCATAACTAGGTCAGTGAATTAAAGCTCTTCTATAGAAATCATATTTCAATCAGAAGATATCCATTTTATTAAACCTAAGTGCCTTTCAGGTCAGTTTGAACCACTTGATTAGCTGTATTCACGACACATATTCGAAGCTCGTTGCTCAGTCAGGCTTGAAAAGTTCCATGTAATTAATACACAGCTTCACCACCCATCGTTAAATGTCGCTCCATGTCCTCATTTCAATTAATTTTCGAACGTGCTCCCAGCTGTGTTGTTTTTTTTTTTTTTTTTTCTACCAACGAAAACACAAATAGTAATTACCTGTCAAGCGGTGGGATTGCGAAAATTTATTTATAAATAAAAAAGTCAAATATAATTAGACCGCGACAATATTTCTGTTTATATTTCCACCCATCCCATCAAAAACGCTTCAAAAGATAACCTCCCTCCATCTCCATGGAGAAAAACCATGAAATTTATTCATTGCGAGAATGGGCACCTCTAACAGAGATTATCGAAAAAATCCCTCATCGCGTCCAAAAGGGATTGTTTCCTGTCGACCTGGGAATCACTTGTATAGACGTGGTTCAGGAATTTATTGCACTCGGTAGCGATGCAGGGATTGTTTTCTGGTATAATCGATTCAACGGTGATGTACAAAAACTCAGGGCTGAGGTAAGATATTAGTATTTGGCAGTAATGAGTGGGCGACACCGGTTGGTTTTTCATATTCTGATATGTGTGTGTCATTGCATATTTTTGAAGGTCTCCACTCCCATCACTTGTGTGAAAATTGTTTCTTCTGTTGAATATATGGTGGCTGCCGGCAATGCTAGTGGTCAAGTTAGTGTCTTTCAAATCCAAAAGGAATTGCCGGCTGATTTGAATCTGGTGGCCCCATTCACGAAAGCAAAACCAGTCGAGCGATATACTATTCGTGACTTGCATCGTTGTACAATAACGTGTTGTGAGTGGTCAAAGAATGGCATGAAGTTGTACTCTGGCGATAAACAAGGGGTCATTGTGCTGACTGAGTTCGATTATCAAACTGTAAGTAAGCAAGAGTTGTTTCTTCTCAGCTATTTTGTTAAGGATAGTCTCTCTTTTGAAGCACTTGAGTAAGTCGGTGGAAATACTTAATGAGGCTTATGAGATTGTCCAGCTAAGTGTGCATCAAAGTCACCTTTTAGTGTCCACCCTATATCGGTCGATAATTTGCCAAAGGAATTCGAAAAATAATCAATGGAAACTATCGCAGGTCGGTAAAAAAGATCGGAAAATACTGGCCGATATTGGTGGAACTATTTTCAAGATAGATGCAGTGCCTCGTCTGATTTGCGGGCGACCAGGATTAAGGTTGTGGTTAGCCGATGTGGACGGAAATGTAGAGAAGACACTCCTGTTTAAAGATGCTCTGTGTAAAACTAACGCTGCATGGGAGATTCCAATTTTGAATCCATGTCGAAGTATGACTGATTCCATTGCAAATTTTCGTTCGATAGATATTTATTTGAATAAATACGTGGTAACGCATGACGAGACGGTTTTGTATATTCTGAACTTGGATCAGTTGAAAGTTGAAGCAGTTGCGACTGGATTCCGGAAGATTATCGATTTCTGTATATGCAATAAGGAAATCTTTATACTAGAAGGCCTCAGAAGTGTTTTAAGATTAGCGCCCAGTCCTGAACCGCCAAACAAGTCTGGTAAGTTATATATTAGAATATTTCAATTCAGTTAATTGCATCGTTTCTATTTTTACAGCGAAAATAATATTCAATCCTCTTCTGCCTCCGCCAGTTCCTGTACTAGGCACATCATTATTTGAGTCTCCAATCGAATATGAGGCCGAAGACGAAGCTGTTATCAATGCCGAGGAATGCTTTGAATTGCCACCAATCGAAGAGATAAACTTGGACATTTCTATTGAACTAGCCGTGGAATCTCCGCGTGCCGAGCAATCTCGTCGAATGGAAATTTTCAATCAGATCGGTGAGAAGGAATTCGAGGAATCTATTCTTCATCATCGAGGTGTGAACAATGGTACTAAGAAAGAAGAAAAACCGAAAAAGAAGAAAAAAACCAAGTCTGAAGGAATTGTAGAAATTGGTCAAGCTATAGCGGAGAGCGGCACAAGTGATTTGAAGGGGAAAACTCCAAAAAAGCAAGAAAAGCCGGAGAAACCAAAAACTTTAGAATTCACGGCGAAACCAACTGTGATGGATGCGAGTTTCTGCACAGACCCAAGGTGAGTTGACTCACCTGTCATATCCACTATGCAAGCCCATTGCTTATTAATTTTTCTTTTGGATTTTTGTCTCTTGAAGTTCTTCTTGTTCTTCTTTTATTCCACGATCCATGCCGAAACCGTCTTCCTCTCTACCGAAATCCTTGAAAAATTTCCTTCCCGAAGCCCTAACACCCACATCCCTACAGCAGGCAATCGAAATTAAAGAAAAAGCACTCGCCGAAAAGCTTCATTTAGAACCAGTACAACTGTCCGAAATATCCGAGGAAGAACTCAAACAATCCCAATCGGAACTCAAATCGCAAATGCATTCACAAATACAGTCCACTACGTGGCAATATCCACTTAAATCATATCCAGTCACACAGTTAGAAGATGCTGAAGTGCAGACAACACCGCGTAAGAAAATCCATTTCATCAGCGATGACGATTGTCAGGATGAATGCGATTCAGCGTCAATCATTCATAAACCCTTGCAATTCATTCCAACACAACCAATCGGAGATATCGAGTCCAGCGAGATGATGCCAACAGTAGTCAAAATGCCTGATAGCATGAGAATACCATCCTTGTGGAACATATCTGTGGAGAATATCGGCGATTGCAGAGGATCGAGCCCCGAACCGACAAGTTCACACACATCAAGCGAGTGGGAATTTTTAGATAATTGAGCTGAAGCTTTAAGAATGCCTATTTTCTTCTTCTTGTTCTTCATCAGTTAAACAAAAAAAAAAGTGGACTGCAGATACACTGAGTAGCAGATTAAAGATGAGGAAGAGGAAGGAAGAAAGTTATATTCATCGATACACGTCTGCCTTGTGTGATTTTTTTTATTTAATCTCAATTCGTCCGCGCACAGCCAGCACTTTGTCTCGCCGCGGTATTTTTGTCTTTAAAAGGAAAAAAAAACTTATCAATATTGTGATGCACTTATGTACGAGTATAGCTAAGATATTTTCTTGTTTTTTTTTTTTAATTTACATGTTTTTGTAAATTTATTATTTTTTTTTTATAATTATTACGTATTTCGATCGTCTCTGTGGTTTTTAGTGCAACTCCTGTCGATTTATACGTGTGATGCACTTGTAAAAATGATTTAACTAAATTATATGTATACTTTAATTTATATTTGTTTTTTTTTTTATCGTTTTATTTCATGCATTTCTTTGAAGATTGAACAACAAGTTTTTGTGGAGAGCTTTTTCAATAAAAAAAAAATACAAAAAATTTGGTTTTTTAATCATAGAACGCACGTGGATTTCAGGTATAGTTTTTCCAAGTTGAAATTCAAATGAGATAGCAGATATCATGATACATATTCAATCAGGAAGTTGGACAATTCTGCAAACAAAATCTGGTTGCTGCAGCCATCTTTTATTAACCGTTGAAATAAATAACTCGTCCTACGTACAGTGTTGGCTAAAACTAAAGCAACTAAAATCGCAAGTCCGTGTTTTGCGATAGATTTCATATAAATTTAGTCCATAGTTAAAAAAAGATGTTGCCAATAGCTTGGAGTATTGTTGATTAATTTATAAAATCAATGAGCAGCAATTTTACGGCATTAAAAAAAAATACAGACATCCAATTGAATTCACTTTACTTTTCAGCTGGCCAAAACAAAAGCAATTCAATTTACTCCGTAATTTTTCCTTAAAGTTCTCCGTTCTAAAAAACCGTTACTTTGACCAAACTACTCATATCTGAATTGTCATTATTAAAAAAAAGATAATTGACTCATTCGATTGTATTAGTCTCCTGTGGCCAGAAATAAATACTCCAACGAGATTAAAGAAAAGAATTATTAGCGAATATACAGTGTGTTTGACAAAAGCGTGTGTTTTAAAAGAAACAACCGCTTGACTTAGGGAAACAAAATGTACTTAATATGTTGTCCAGTCTGCTCCATTCCCAATTATCGCCTCGCACCTTTGTCAACAGCTTAGAGCCAATTTTTTTGCGTAGTCCTGCGGTAATTGTCCCCAAATTCTTTTTAAAAGCAGTTTAAACTGTTTTATTGTCCCTACATTTGTTCCTTTAATCCTTTGCTTCTTAAGTCTCTAGACGCTTTCAATCGGATTGGCACCTGGAGACTGAAATGGCCAATCCAACACATTGACGTTATTTCTCTCTTTGAAGCCCTGACAGATACGACTACGATCGTTGTCCTCTTGTAGGAGCCTATCCACGTCCGAATAGCATTTCAGCGGATCCTAGCAATTCTTTCTGGCACAGTTGGATCATTCTTTGAGCATTGAGATTCCTGGTAATGGTACCGATTTTCCGAAACCCGCCGCACAGAAACAACCATTTGTCTTGTTTTAAAAATTGTAAGCACTTTGTTTTTAACGGCTTTTGAAGTGGTTACTATTTTTCCCCGTTCTGTCAAATCGTCAACGTTTCCATGTTCGCTAAATCGTTTCACCTACTTCCTCACAAAACTCTCTGACTTTCTGAGATACTTTGCTGCAGTTGTAACGGATAATTTTAGTCCCCGTGGATTAGCAACAAGCATTCATTACGGAATACAAGACGTAACTTTCAAAAACGAGATGCAACTAAAGTAAAATTTGACTGCGGTTTAGAGGAGGAATAATTCTACTGGAAATCAACAATTTTTATCGTATGCGACTAACGGGTTAATTTTTACAAGCCACACGCTTTTGTCAAACACACTGTAAAAGTGATATTTCACAATCTGAATTATCCAAAAACTATTCAATCCCAAAATCGGTGATAAGCTGAGGTGGTAGGCCAAGAGTTATCTCACACCGGGAAGTCAAAATGATCATTAGGACGATAAAGAGTAATACCTTTATGTCATCAAGGGAATTATAAAACGAGCTTAGTACAGGATCGCAAAGAAACCATTTATTTCAGCCAAAAGCAAAAGAGCAATACTGAAATTTTCAAATGGCCACATTAAGTATTTCCACACAGTATCGAATTGGAAAACCGTACTATTTTCCGACGAATCCAAGCGGTCAGATGGCTTTCGCCGGCCATTCAATAAAGCATTGGATCCTCGATACTTAAAGGGCATTGTGATGCATGGATGAGATAACATTATGGCTTGAAGATGTTTCTCTGGACATGAAACTGGTCGGAAACATAAAATATAATTCCATCTATTTACCTAGTCCTACTTACTTACAAAAGTATAGTTGAAAACAATATACTGCCACACGCTGAGGAGCAATTGCCACTGAAATGGTTACTTCAGCAGGATAATGATCCGAAGCATGCTTCAAAAATAGTTCAAGAGTGGTGTGGAGTTCGGAAAATCAATGTTATGGAATGGCCAGTCCAGTGCTCCAATTTCAGCCCAATATAAGATCTGCGGGAGTTTGAAAATCCGTGAATAGTTCGGGAGAACTGCAGGAATAGATAGGAGCTTTATATTTAACTCCAGGCTTGAAAAAGACATCCCAAGCTCTATAATTTCCAATCTGAACGAGAGTATGCCAAGAAGGTGTAGTGCAGTAATTAAAAACAAAGGTTTCGTCGTGGTGATGATTATTGTGAAAATTTACTACGTAGTTGCTTTTGTGTTGCAGCTTAAAATCGACATGGTTACAGTATTTTAATTGTTTTCTTTTTTTCTGCTTTTTTCTTTTATTTTGTTTTTGAATATATTTACTTGTTTTCTAAAGAAAAACATAATAAAATATATTGAAATTTAATCAGTTTTACCGCAGAATCGTGTGTTTATGTAACAGTTGCTTTAGTTTTGGCCAACACTGTATGTGCACTGGTACCGCGCTGCTTGAGTGATTGGCTGAATTTGCGAATCGAAGCGAGATTCTACATAGTTTGCTGATATTATTACAATACATTTGAGTTCGGCCCTGTCTTCGAACCTTGGTTGGAACTCGAGGCTCTAATGCTTTTTGGACCGTATTCTCCAAACACTTGGCTAAACATGCGAATCTGCTTGGCCTAAAGAAAGAGGCCACCGCAAATGCGCGTACTTCCTGTAAGATCACGTTTTGTCAAACCCATTGATGTTCGTAACATATTCATTTCTGTTGCTGTTATCTTTCATTTATTTCTTTTCCTTTATTGACTTGTAAGCCATCGTCTTTAAGTCCCTTTTTTCATTATTAAGAAGGGTAGACACGCCATTGCTTCTGAAAGCGCTATTATTGGACAAAAAGTCGTCAATTGGTAGGTTTGCAATTTCTCGTGTCGCTTTTGCCTTTATAGAGTCGACCAAAAAACTCTGCTTCCACTATTCACATACCAAGGTATCTGACTATATTTCGACAAGCAAGTGGTTGTCCACCTTGTCCGATGATAGAGAACTTTCGTCAATTCTTTCTGGTATCCCTAGAGGCCCCAGACAAAGGCGTCCTAAACAAGATAGTTTCCGATTTCTGAAAGTTGATTTTCAACTGCCAGTCATCGCAGTAACGTTTAATTTTATCGAAGTCACGTTGCAAAAGTATGTTAATGACCTCAATCTTTGGACCCGATCTGTACGCGATTAAGTCGTCTGCGTACGCTATGGCATGGTGAAGTGAACCTATCAGATCACTTGTGTAAAATGTTGAATGGGATCGGCGAATTAATCGCAACCTGTTGCAGACCGTTTTTAATGTTAAATGTTTTAGCAGAAGTCACATCGCCATTCCTTACGGTGAACTGTCTACTGGAGAGCATATCAAAAAAAATATACAGCAGTGGATTACTAATGCCCAACCTGTCAAGCTTGAAAAAGAGTCCCTCTAACGGTATCGAAGGCTTTTTCCAAGACAATCAGGCAGGCACTAGTGCACTGGTTCTTGCCTTTGTTCCATTGGATATCAGAAACCAGTTTCGACACAGCATGAATGCTAGCATGTCCCGCCTTGAAACCGAACTGATTATCTGGAACTATATGTTTGTCCTCAACCCACTTAGTCAGGACTCTCTTGATTACCTTCTCGAAAACTTTACTGGTGTTTGGAAGAAGACTGATCGAGCGCAGATTCGCCGGATTGGAAGTATCTTTATCCCTTTTAAGGATGGGATGTACCACCACAGTTTTCCAATGCGCTGGATAATGTGCATTATGCATTGTATTATTAAACAGGGTGGTATAAATGTTCACCGCTTCTAGTGGGAGATGTCGAAGCACAATGTTCGGTATTTCATCGGTTCCCGATAATTTCTTACTTCTAAGCGATTCGAAGACCGTTTGGAGCTTTTCCTTCGAAATGAAAGGGGGTAGTACCCTATCGTTGGTGATGACGTTATTTGACATATTCTCGTCACTGAACTGGGTGAATCCCGAGCTCTCGAATCGCCAATTTTCTATTTCATTTCGAAGGTAGAAATTGTGCACAAGGACTCGATTCTCCAGGTCATGGTTCGGGCCAATGATAACATTCGTCTTGTACACTTCCTGGAAAGTCGCTCCTATAGCCTCTACCTGCTCCTGCGGATCCTCGATCACAAAGAAGTTGTCATCATCAACGGCCTCATTTGGATCAATGCCTGCTGTTACAAGTATTTGTTCGTTGTTCGTTGTTCGTCGTTCGGGTGATTCTAAGACATGGAAGGTTGTTCTGATTATTTCTCCGAAATGCGGGCACATATTCGGGTTGCTGGTGTTTACAGTCCGAATTTTATTGCTCCAATACAAAGTTACAGAGTTTCTGTAGTTTTCCTTTATTAAAGTTTGGAGGTTTTTAATCGACGACTTCAGTGTCATGATCTCCGGGTTATGTCTGTCCATAAACTGTCTGTACAAGGTTTTTAGTCTTGACAGCAGCCTACTTTTTTGTCGGTGCAGTGCGTCAATAGTTGCGTCGCGGAATAAGTCCTCGTCGTCAGTGTGTTGATACCGAGGTATCGTTTTGTCCATTGTTCGTTTGATTGTCTCGTCCATTAGTCTTAGATATCTGTCAATCTCCTCGTTTGCCAGATTTCTGTTGGACAGTGGGTAGAGCGAATTCGAGAAGAGTGCTCTAGTCAGTGTTCTGGTGAAATGTGTCCAACGCACCCTACTATAATTATAGGAATGCCTTTGCACAAATTCATCCAATTCCGCAATTTCGTTGGGAACAGTTATTTTGGTGGTGGTGGTGACAATGGTCACTGTCATACACGAAAGTGCGTAGACAGTTTGTAGTTTGTTGGTTAGTGCATGTCAGTTGTATTCGAACAGCATAAGATCCAAATAGGACCCATATCTGGGAAACGACGGACTATCCGTCGCCTTAAGCCTGAGTCGATACATTATGCTGTGTTGACCCCACCAATTGAATAGTAGATTCCCTCTAGTATTTGGTGTATTATTTCCCCAATCACTATGTGTGGCGTTGTAATCTCCGCCAATAATAAAATAGTTATCTTCCAATTCCAGCCTCAGGGATCGAAAAAGTGTGTCGAGCTTTGAGATGAATAAGGTAGATTGAGTAGCCTTAGGTGCATAGATATAGATTTTTTCTATGAGAAAAAAAAAGGAGTGTGCTTGAAATTTCAAATTAAATTCGGTGTGCTGAGTCACTGAACCAGTCCATGAAATGCAAATAAAACAATAACCCTATGAATGGCGCGCTAATTTTGCTAATTTTCAAAGCCGATAGAAAATCAAGGTTTTGCTGGTCGCTTTCTTCAATTATCTACGTGTTGTACAATATGCCCGCCTATTTCTTAGAAGTGGCTATATTATCTTAGGTTCTTCCCTCTAAGGTTGCTACGACCTGTATTCTTTACTAGTTAGTTCAATATGCACACATCCCATCAAAGGGCACAGTACGTGACTGTTATGAGTATGTTGGATTGTGTCGACTTGCCATTTTACCTCCAAAATTTACCTTTAGACTGACCGATTGACAGGCGAGCTTACGTGAATTTTACGCAAAAACCACAAAGGACGAGAACAAAGTTTTGAGTAAAAGCATTTCCAAATTTAGAGACTTTGTAGAAGCATACTGGTATCTAAAAATATGTAAAAAGTGGGTAGTCGCCCCCGGGTGGGCTCGAACCACCAACCTTTCGGTTAACAGCCGAACGCGCTAGCCAATTGCGCCACGGAGGCCACTTGGTGGCTGATGTCAAAGTACATATTTCATTACACCAGATAATCAATTTTTCCCGCTCTATATTACTTCACGAATCTGCGTTAAAAATTGCATATGCTCTCAACACTTGTGTTGTAATTGGCTTGTTTACAAAATTACCGAAAATACCACGACTAATCATTTGCTCGAGAAAATATTTTTAAAATTGCAGAAATTAGTTTTTATTTTCGAACGCACATACAGGGAATGCTTTCGATTAGCATACATTTTATTCTGATGCGCTTCATTCAAGATGTCTTAGATAGATTCACTCCACTTGAGCACATTGGCAACATGTTGTGAGATACTATGTCTCGTATCATGCCATCCCATCAACATTCCACTATGTACAAGTGTACGCAAACTGTATCATATCACGCAAACAATTATGACCTTGCTTGTGGAGCTTTCTAGAAATGCCACCCATGTAGCATGTATACAGTTCTTACACCCGTCCAGCCGGCTTTTATTTTAAATTCCTTTTATTGTGTCTAATAGTCTTGTTTTTATTTGTTGCAATATAGATATAATATGTGCCAAAATGATCAGCGGAACCAACTATAAGAACGAGAGTCACTTATGGAAGGGAATACTTTGAAATCATAATGGAAAATTCCGCTTCTAATGATAAATGTACTGAACGTCAGCGTAATAACATTCAATTGAGGAGACTGCGAGTGCACAGATCTTCTTTATCCAAGGGAAGAGTGAATGCAACATCAACATTAACACATCATCATTGACTAAGTGACTATGATGGTTATTGTTCAGATTTCTTTTGTAATTCTAGTGTGTTCCCGCTATCCAGCTAAACGGCGCGACGTGATGGAAAATAACCGATGACCAAAATGTTGATCTATGTGGCAGTGGTTGATTTCTCAGGAACTCTGGATATTAGGTTAAATAGGGATCGAATGGAATAAATTTGATGCAATCGGAGTCGGTAGATGAATCTACTCGTATTTGGCGAGAGCATATTTTACAATATTTTTTTTAATTTAAATGTTAATACTAAAACCACGCATATATGTGCAAAGTCATGCGGCGCACAATGGAATTGAAGCGCTGAACATTGCGTCGAAAAAGAAGCAAATTTTTTTTTTAGATCGACCTAAAAACCGACAATACGTCGTGAATGCTCTCTTTGAATTCAAGGACACGACAAAATTACTGGTGTTGATGACAGTGAGTTGCTGTATGACATTCAGCGTACTGATTGGAATAGTTTTCCAAGAGCAGATCAGATACCTATTTAATAAACATATCCCACTAAAAAAAAAATTTATCCGTAGAACGTCGCCAGCCTGGCTCAGCAGCGAAATTAAGAAATTGATGCTGCAACGTAATACAGTCTATAGTCTAGAGTCGAGCCGCTATATCGGGAGTACTGCCGTTTGCGGAACAATGTGGTGCTAGGCATAAGGTCCGCAAAGACGCTTTACTATGAAAATAGGTTAAGCCAAAGTTGTTCGTCAATAATAAATAAATTGAAAGCTATTAAGGAACTTGGAGTTGGAAAAAAGATATTCCAAAAATAGCCGATAACATTAACTGTGAACTCTTAAACGCTAAATTCGTCGCAAAACCATCCTCTTCCACAAACGAAAACGAGTGTAATACATTTGATTCTTTAGACAACTCCGTCCCCAATGAATCTTTCGGTTTCGTATATGTGTCAGTGATAAAGAGGTTGTCGAAGCGGTTCTATCAATAAAGTCAAACGCAACCATCATCGACGGTGTTGATCCCCGGTTCGTAAAACTTCTCCTTCCTTACATTCTTCCTTCCATTACCCACATTTTCAACAGCATAATAACAGCTTCCGACTATCCACGTGAATGGAAGAGGGCAAAAGTTTTTCCAATCCCTAAAAAAGGTAATGACGAGACCCATAGCGATTCTCCCGTTTTTAAGTAAAGTGCTGGAAAAAGTAATTTTGAAGCAAATGCAAGCGTATTTGCCTATAAATAAGGTAGTAAGCAGTTGTCAGTCCGGTTTTCGTCTCAAACACAGCTGCAAAACAGCATTATTGTCAGTAGTCGATGACATTTGGAAGTCGCTGGACAAAAACTATGTTACTTTTCTAACTCTCTTAGACTTTTCAAAAAGCGTTTGATACTGTTAATCATGTTCTTCTTTGCCGAAAACTTCAGACCATGTACAATATTCCTACCTAGTAAATAGGCAGCAATGTGTTGTGGTCAACAATAAAACGTCGAGCTCTCTTAGGGTATCGAGTGGAGTTCCTCAAGGATCAATACTTGGACCTGTACTTTTTTCTATGTACATCAATGACTTGTCACAAATTGCCCAACGGTGTCTGATCCACATGTATGCCGATGATGTCCAATTGGCTTTGAGTGGAAATATCAATGCCTTAGATCATTTATTTGATAAATGAAGAATTGGACAATATTTTTCTTTGGGCTCAACCTAACTTTCTATGTTTGAATCCGGCGAAGTCGAAAGCTCTCGTGATTCATAGGAAAACACAGAAACGCTCATACTGCCAATTTTACTATATGGGTGTGAGGTCTATGGCAAAGTTGACTCAATTACTAAAAGGAAGCTTAATGTTGTATACAACAATATTGCTCGGTATATCTATGGCCTTCGAAATGATGATCACGTGTTCGTTTACTCAAAGTGTATTGTCGTCCAATAACATATTCAAGAATGGAATGAACTGACATCAGTTGAAGGAAGACTGAGCCTTTCCAAACTAAATGAAAGCTCCAGAGTCATTACATAGCCGAGTAACGTTGTATTATAGATAAAAGCAAATAAATTATGGAAGAAATGGCAAGCCGGTGTTAGCTCAGGATATACTGCGGTGGGTCACGTGATTGTCTTAGGGCGTATAGCGAAATTATATCTTTACCACGTGAACCCCAAAGAAGCTCTTTTTGTAGATAAACAGGAATCAATTTTTCCTCAAGTTACGTAGTATGCATTTTTTAGATGAAAGGTACACTGTGCAGGCTTGAGGAAACAAAATATATATACATATGAGACAATAAAGGAATAAAGGAATTTTATAGCTCATGTGGCTTATTTTGTCTCAACGATAAAAGAAGTCTTTTGCTGGAAATTTCAGTTGGTTTTAATACACCTCTTTTGCAAAGAGGACGGCTTAAAGGTTAACGCAGAATCTACAAGTGTCCGTTTCTGGCAGTCTGAATCACCTGGCATGTTTCCTTTGAAGGCAGTGTTTATGCTTAGTAATTTCCATAGACCGCTTTTATTTAAAAAAGTAACCTTAATGCTTCAGATGCTTTATATTATCAAGATTTCGAAATCCCAGGTCGTCCCCTTTTATTATTTTATTTTTAATGCACCCCTTAGTTTGATATTCACATTTACACTCGCTTCTAACTCCCCTCCTTTACTCTTTTATTCTTACCCTCATCAGCTGTCCATCAGTCCAATTCGATTCTGCTGCATAATCTATGTAGATGACTATATTGATTTTATTGCCTCGAATGAAATTCTGCCGTCTCAAAAAAAAAAGCTTAGACTTCGGTTTGGAAGACACTTCTTGTGTCGGGAAGTCGTATTTGGCCTTGTTGCATCTTTTGAAACTCTTTGCCATTCACCTTTTTGTGGATATGATATAAGGTATGCAAAAATCGTGCAGTTTATGCTGCAACGATTTTCATTTCATGAATGCGACTGCGACTTGATCAAAAAAATATTGATAAATTTGCCTTCATTAGTATTTCTAGAGTTTTGAGCATACAAATGCCAGGCTGGTAGGCCTTAAACACATCCAGCTTAACTTTCCCCCAAGCTATCGATATAAATACCACCTTGATCAAAAAGTTCCCGCACCACACCACCGTGTGGCGCTCCCATTGTTCCGATTTGAGTTCTGTTTTTTTTTGTTAAGTTGGTAAATCTGTTGTTGACATTCTCTCTAAATCTTAGCGTCATAGTTTGACATTTGCAAAAGTTACGTAGCCAAGAGTACATCTATCTTGAATCTTATTTTTCTATCTTAAATTTGCAACAACGAACTTGTATTAAATTTTGCGTAAAAAACGGATTTAATGGTGCGCGAACGTTGGAAATGTTGGAACAGTGTTTCGGGAACGATTCTCTAAAGCAAACGGTCGTTTACCAGTGGCACGCATGGTTCAAAAGTGGTCGTGAGTCAATCGAAGATGATGAACGCAGTGGCAGACCATCGACATTGAAAACCGTCGAAAACATTGATGAAGTAAAAGAAATTAACCATCAGAGAGATAGAGAGAAATTAATCATCAGACAGATAGCGGAGGACTTGAACATTGCCTATGGATCCGTCCAATACATTTTGGTTAATGATTTGGGTTTCCGTCGTGTAGCAGCAAAGTTGGTGCCAAAAGACCTCAATTTCATGCAAAAAAGAGATCGTGTTGACGTCGCAAAAGAGAGGATTTGCGAGGCTGAATCCGATCCCACATTCATCAAAAGGATCATTACTGGAGACGATACGTGGATTTATGAGTACGAAACGCAATCCAGACATCAGGCAAGTGAATGGCGTTCACCAAATGAGCCGAGAACAAAAAAACCACGTCGTTTTCAGTCAAAAAAGAAGGCAATGCTCACGGTTTTCATGGATTATAACACTGTAGTGCATCATGAATTTTTGCCAAAAGGCCAGACAGTAAACAAAGAGTATTATTTGGGCGTTATGAGACGTTTGCGTGAAGCAATTCTTCGAAAGAAACCAGAATTGTGGGCAGAAAACTCGTGGATTTTGCACCATGATAACGCACCGTCGCACAGTGCCATCATTATTCGTAATTTTTTGACCAAAAATGCAACAAATACCATCCAACAGCCACCGAATTCACCTGATTTGGCTCCCTGTGACTTCTTTCTGTTCAATCGAGTTAAAAAACCACTCAGCAGCCGAGAAGAAGTAATGGAAAAATCGCCGGAAGCACTGAATGACATACCGAAAACCGAATATAAAAAATGTTTCGAGGATTGGATCAAGCGCTGGCATAAGTGTGTTGCAGTCGATCGGGATTACTTTGAAGAGGACAATATAGATTTAGATGAATAAACTTGTATTTTAAATTTTCTGAATAAATTCCGAAAAATTTTTGATCAAGGTGGTATTCCCTATTTTCAGACTTGGCCCGGTAATTTTTATGATTTTTTGTAACGCCTTTTCCGGTTCTATTGCATATACTGGGTAAATTATCATCTCCACCTACATATACCTATATGCAAATTTAAATGCCTTCAAGGTCTAAGTACATAGTTCATTGTAATTTGTGAGATAGAAACTGTTGATCTCTATTGGGCTTTGTTGGAGTCAGGACATTGGATCAGAATTCATAATTTTTCTTTTCTTTCACACTTTCGAAGCCTCATGATATATGTATGCATTTTGTTATGACAGCTACTTAGCTGACTTGAATTACCCTTACTCCCATGATCCTCCCTATATTGCAACGTATGAGTATCATATCGTTGAATTCCTCAATGTTTGGTAGGCGTAGTATAATGCCGACCAAATTGCCGCTTTGGCCTGTCTCTTCATATGTATGTTGGATTTTAGTTTATGAGTTTGCACATGAAAGTACCTTACTACTACTACTTCATGCACTTCAATTAATCGCCTTCCATGGCCTAAAAAGTCCACCAATGGGCTGAGTGGACCTTTGCAAGTCCCAATTCCCTGCTGTGGGCTGTTCTTTCCATGGGGTGTCTTAGGACTTGTCTTCGGTGTTTTTTCACAGGTCAACTCAGACGATCTTGGATTTTCTGCTCGCTAATACAGCTTATATTTAGGATCACTTTGCCCATTATGCTTTGATGATAAGGTGCCAGTTTTCAATTTTTTCTCTTCGTTGAGTTCAGCGTGGACAAACCAGCCGCGATGCTGGAACCGCATTTTTTTTTCTATAGACGTCTGTCTTTGCCTTAGCTGGATACAAGCCAAACAACAATTTATACACATTGCTGTTTTCTCAGATAGAGCAAACAAATTACCTTTGAATTGAATCTAAACAACGACTTCTAATGTGTTGGTGTTTTTATTTGGTTTACCTTCTTAATACCAATTCTCCATAGCCCGGGACAATATCAAAAATCGCATGCCCATCACAATAAAAGCTCAAGTTGTTACCAACAACAAGACAACTCATCAATTCATCTTCTGATTTCTACAATAGTTCTAAGAAGGAAACACACATACGAGTGCATCGTATGTATATAAATGTTATACATTCGTATCCACATACTCCAACATCGACACCGCAGTTCGTGCCCGGCCAGCTATAGCAACAAATTCCAGTAATATGCAACTCAGCTGTTTTGTACAATACATAAAGCTGAAGCATGCGTGTTCGCGTCTAACGCCAATATATAGTTTCGCCGGTCTGTGAGGAAAGCTCATAAGTCTGTGTTAGCTCAAGCGGTTAATACGTTGATCAGAAGCTGTTCCACTGACAAGGAAAACATTTCCTACATATGAACGTGTACCTATCAAATATCTATAGTTTGCCAGATTCTCTCTCATCAACTACTACTGTGTGCATTTTTCATCTTTTCAACCACAAAGGATTTAAGTTCTAGATTCTCAAAAACTTATTTCATAAAAACTAAAAGAACAAAAAAAACAAAACTGAAAAGAACAACAACCAAATTGTGATTCGTAAAAGCAGTGATTTAATTGTGAATTTTTTTGTGCCATTAAAACGGAAAGGACTGAAAGTTCAAGACATTTGTAATTAAAAGAAAAAAGCAAAAAAAAAAAACCTGTGAAAACCAAAAGACTGTCAAAAAGTTATACAAAACTATTTACAATTATAAAAGAGTTTTACAAAATAAAAAAAGCAACAAAATCGTTTACAATGAGCTTGGAAGTTGTATCACCAAATGTACAAATTGATGAGCAGTATATTGAAGTCGATTATGAATACCACACCTCAACGGTTAAGCGGCTAGGTGGTACAATTCAGGTGAGTTAGCATTTTTAATTTTGATTTTTTTTTTGTGGAAAAATAAGGTTATGCTGTGTGGTTTTGTTATAATCCTTCTAAGGTTACATTGTTACGAAACTGCTAATTCACCCATGTTTCTGTTGTATTTTTTTTTTGATTTGGAAGAAATCGATATGTCTGTCGACCTTGAAATGGGTATACTCATGGAAGTTCGTATTATTGTTTCTAGAATATTCCATTCAGGATTTTATGCTTTTGCCTATACTGCAAATAGATACGTGAAGCAAACGAGCATGCCCCTCCATGTACTTGTGTTGATGTGAAAGTTTTTTAGTAATAGGGACGCGCCGGTAGAATTCTTGGATTTCTACAGGAAGCGCATACAATTTATAGATAGGGCTTCGATTTGTAGGGGAGAAAAACTGAATATTTAAGCGGGTAACGAGTCAGCGGGCTGCATTTATTGATTTTTGCACATCAAGAGGGTGTGACTCTACAAATGAGAAAACCCCGTCGAGGAAAACTGCACTGCTGTTTTTTCATGGCGCAATATTCTAATTTAAAAACATTAGCCACAGGTGTTATGAGTAAATTCCTACCAATGCACTCTGTCGATGTTTTCCCTTACTGACTTAATTATTGAAAACATTCTCCAGCTCGTACTCGTACGCGGTTCAGCAAGAAGTAGAATTGACTTTTGTTTATACATGCACAGAGAGGTTGATATTTTAAGATTAGGCCCTATATTATTTGGAAAATTCTGTACTCAGATCATGCTGAGTGACATCGTCCCATTTTACCAGGAAAAAAAGTTTGAACAAATCTCTAAATACTCATCATTGCAAAAAAGAAAGGCAGATTCCTCCTCTAGTTTGTACTTTTTTTTTGAACAGAAATGTGAAATCACTAATAAAAGGTCTTTCATTAAGCGCTTCCTATCTTTAAATCTATATAAAACAAAGTGTGTATGAGATATAATCGAAAATTTTTATTTGTTTGAAAGGCCTATCGATGCCATTATATATGTCCGTCGCGGCTTCTCTGTGTAGCGCGCATCTGAAATGTCCAATTTTCCATGACTCTGGCGCATAAATCAGGCTGAATTTGACCAATGTCATGGGTTATGTTGGCTTTGAGGGCCGCTGTGGTTTGTGGCTTATTCGCATAGACCTGCGACTTCAGAAAACCCCACAAGAGAAAGTCTAATGGGGTCAATCGCATGATCTCGGTGGCCAGTTTACATCACCTCCACGTAAGATGACCATGCCCTCGAATGGGAGGGCAGAATTTCCAATGTGGCGTAAGCTGTGTGCCCCGTAGCTCCGTCCTGTTGAAACCACATGTCGTTGGTATTCAGGACAAAAGAAGTTGGTAATCATCGATCTATAGCGCTCGCCGTTGACGGTGATGGCCTGGCCAACGTCGTTCTCAAATAAATATGGACCGATGATGCCACACCAAACAGTAACCTCTTTTCGGGATGCATTGGACGCTCTTGGATCTCATGTGGATTGGTATCGTTCCAAATTCGACAATTTTGTTTGTTGACGTACCCATTCAATCAGAAATGGGCCCCATCGCTGAAAATGAATTTTCGATGAAAATTAGGGTCAGTTTCCAACTGCTCACGACCCAAAATTCACCAAGTTGTGGTCTACGAAAGGCCGAGTTCTTGTGAGCGATGTGAAATCGACTGCCTCGGATTCTCCTGCACACTCTCACGGACACGGCGATGTTTTCGGCAGATCTTGCGTTTCGTCGACGTACGGGTGTTGGTTTATCATTTACTGAACGAGTGGACTCAAATTTATCTACCACATTGCGAATAGTCCTCAAGGTAGGACGATTATGGCGACCATAAAATGGGCGAAGCGCGCGGAACGTTGCGCAAACAGAACACCCATTTCGGTAAAACAATTTTATCATTTTCACATGTTGTTGAACGCTATGTCCGTCCATGGCGATTTGGCAAAAGAGACTGAATAAATGACAGCAAAATTGACAGATGTATTGTAGCTTCAACGATATGGACGCTATCAATTGTCAAAGTTTGGAAGTCCCGATTGGAAGATCCTGTATATTGATGTACATGTTGTAACAAAAATGATAAGCAAAGATAATTGGTGTTCACATTGGAAGAAAAAATCATTTAACATTTTACACGATAACACCGGAAAGTCTTTCGACAAAGTCAAGTCAATATTTAAAAAGAAACAAGAACAATTTTTTTTTTAGACTACATGTAGTCTATAGTGTCTTACATGGAGCAACCCATGGGCCGATTCTGATAAGAAAACTCAAACAGTTTCTTAAGCTGATTCATATTGTCACGTAACACATCGTCCGGCTGTAAAAATTCAATATTGTTTTCATACAAAAGAAGGCACGAGGGTGAGCGACCCTTCCCTTCTGATAACCGCCAGACAATGCTGAAATGAGCAGTTTTTAGGAAGCCTACAATTCCAAAATGTATCGTCTTTAGTCTACCTAGACTCTAGATACTTAGGTCGGACAAAAAGCTATTTTGTTAATAAAAAGTAGTACTGGAATACGGCCATGAAATCATATGGGGCCTGCAGCCGAAACATATCATCTAAAATCTTATAACCCTGAAGTAAATGTCAAATATTGGTAAGTACATGCCTCACTGATGTACAAAGAAATTCCTACGGTGGCACTTTAATTTCCTCTATGTCCACTTCGAATCAATATTGCTGCCGAAAACGTATTTTCCACCGCGGTTCGTTGCAACATCTATGGGAACACCATTCAATGGACGAATTAAACCTCACGCCAAGCATTCTAATTCTCTCTATATCAACTGAACGTTTTTCCCCAGAGATGTCATCTAGCATCAGCTGTGGACACATAATCTGATACAGAGGACGTAAGCGCTAAGCAACATAATTAAGTTCCTACGACTTTTTATAGTTATTCCGGCTATCATTTCTCTGGATAATCAAAGAATCCCGCACACTGATATTCCTCTGTTGGCCTCATCATTGTTAAAACCCAGAATTGTTTCGCCAATAATCTGTCCAGTAGAGGTTTGAAATATATGAAATATAGTAAAGCAATAGGCAATAACGCGATGCTACTTTTATAAAAGTCGCGCCTAGAGGTCAGTACTGAGTAATTTCCGAACGCTCTCTGTTTTTTTATGTCATCTTTGACATTTGTAATTGTACACATATTCAATTTTAATTAACACAATAATTGAAGTTAACAGATCATAATCAACGCAGAACTTTCGTTGTTAGAACATGATGTTGGTTTTTCATGCAAAATCAACTTAAGTGATGAAGTTTATTTCACATTGGATGAATTCGTCAACAAACCAAATTGTCGCATCTGGGGAGAAGACAATCCTCGAATAATTTCAGAAAAATCATTACATGCACAAAAATGTACGAGTATTGTTTGGTGTGGTTTTTGGGCTGGTGGCATTGTTGATCCATTTTTCTTTGAAGATGCAAATGAAAGAGTTGTTACTGTCAATGAAGAGCGCTATAGACAAATGATTGACGATTTTTTGTGGCTTCAAATTGAAGGAATATACCCAGACGATCTTTAGTTTCAAAAGGATGGAGCTACGAGTCACACAACATGTGGAAACATTGAACTATTGCGTTCTAAGGTTACAGGTAGATTAATTTCACGTAATGGTGACATACAATGCGATTTAACACCATTACATAACTTTCTTTGGGTTTTTTTTTTGAAAAGTAAAGTCTATGTGGATAAGCCAACAACAATTGCACAACTGAAAAACAACATTCGGACTGAAATTGATGAAGGTAATACGGTAATGTGTAAACGATGTTATATTTTTATAAAAATAAGAACACCAGGAAAAATCTAAGGATTTACATGTTTCATTTAAAAAAAAAAAAAACAAAAACATCTAGGCGCGACTTTTGAAAGACCCTTTGCAAGTAGCTGTTCCTTAATCAGGAATAAAAAACGCCAGGCCCAACAAACTGATTTGTCCTACATTTGTAATGTCATCGCAGGGTATTCCATTCTAGGCAGGCATTTCCTTCAACTAAGTTTGCAAGGCAACAAATTCGATGGGGAGACTACAATTCCTTGGCTTAAATCTTAAAATTTATAACCAGAATGAAGGAAAAATGCAGGTGCTATCAACCACTAACAGAGTGAAGTCACAGCAAGCCGAACATGAAGCTGCATAAACTCATATATACTATAACTTATAGATATCTGTAATTTTGAAATTTTTTATCACGTTTTTTTATCACGTTGCTTGGTATAAAAATTGCATCTGCAGATATATTCTGTAAATCAACTCCAGGTAAAACAGATTGACTTTAATCGACATCTCTTTATTCATACTCGTAATACGACATGTTCCCATTCGCTTAAAAATGCATCGGAAGTTATAATTCAACAAATCAGTTCTCCATTTATTTTTAAGTATCTTAGGGAACTCCAATCATTAATATCAAACCAGTTAGACTGCACGACAGACAAATGTTTAGTTATGAATTGGTTTGTTTTGAAAACTATTAAATTCCATTTTTCAATTGATGCAAAAAAACAGTGTAATTGAAATTCACATATTCATATGCATGAAAATTAGCCAGATCGTGATGCTGATAAACCGAATGGGTTGTGCTAATGATATTTACGTAAAAGTTGCTCTCTACATAGATTTCCTGTATTTAAATAAATTTAAAAATATTTTTTTTATTTTTGAAATATGTCTCGATATTTAAAAAAGCGTTTGCCTTGAATCCCTTAAATTAATTTTCAAAATAAAAAAATATTGATACTAATTTATCGGACTATAATACAGTCAAAGATAAAAAAGATAATTTTAGGGACAAACACTTTTTTATATATTCGTACATAGCAGGTGCTATATCTAAATAAAATTATCATTGTGCTATCATAAATCATCATTGGCATATGATGTTTCATATGTGTTTCGCGATAATCAGCAAAGTCATGGTAATATAGCCACGCAGGGGCACAACAATTGGAAAAATAATCAAAAGGGGTTTTTTTTTTCCTAAATCCAAATTGAATATTTTTTTTGGTGAAATGTTCCGATGAGTTTTCACTAGAAGTGTTTATATCTACTTTGATGTGCCTAAGTAAACTTCCAGGTTGAGTAAACTGAACGGTTGAGCGATAAATAAATTAAAACATAAAACATATAAAATTGTTTATTTGTACAAGCGCTAAGCGCCAACCAAAATTCCTACCGCATTTCCTCAAAAATCAAATTAAAGGCTGACCGAAGGCTCTCAGAAATCAAAATGATTCTACTCGTATTTGGATTGGGTAGGCAGCATTGTTTTTTTTTTAATAATACCCCAAGTGAGCAGTCAATGGTGTTCTCGTCCTCTAAAGTAGATTAGGTAATGTCAAATTTACACCAAAAGTGCTTAGCAAAACTTATATTCGTCGCTTCTTTTTTTTATCCTTTTTTGTTTTATTATTTAATTTAAAATTTCCAGGAGTACATACTCGTACAGTACCGTTCGAAAAATGTTGGTCAAACTTTTTGTTTCGAATTTTGTCAAACTTGTTGCAATAACTACGAGTACATATTTTTTAATGAGGATTTGTTTTCTTATGCGGTTTCAATCGTTTCATGATACATTTAGAGTGTTAAAATTTTTCACACTCGGTCACGGAAGCAAAAAGTTGATAGACCGAAAAATGGGTTTTTTTTAGGTACCTGCCTCATTTTTAGGGATTAAAGAAAAATGCTTTATCGATGAAGTGTTTTTTTATTGCTTCTCAGAAACATTCTCTATCTAATTAGTACTTTGTTGGACCTCCTCTTGGTTTTATTACAGCTGCGCACCGGCGAGACATTGACTGAGATAGATTGTTCCATGTGGAAGCACGTATGGTGTTTCAGGTCCGGATAAGTAATTTTTTTAGGTTTTCTATTGACTCTGGACGCTTCTTTGGAACCTTAAGTTTCATTATTGACCAGATATTCTCAATTAGATTGAGATCTGGACTTTTGGGGGGCCAACTTGATACATAGAAGTACTTTTTAACTTAAGAAATAAAAAAAAATGCAAATATTATTTTTAGTCATAAAAGTTCTAGCTAATTTAAAAGCTTGATATCAGTCCTTCATACAAAAAAAAAAAAAAAACAAGTTCATACTTACAACTTTGGCTGTATGGCAAGGAGCAATGTCCTGTTGAAAAATGAATCTGCAAGTGTCACCAGAAAGCTCCAGCGCAGAGGGCTCTCACACATTTTCCAGAACTCGTAGATAAACTTCTGCAGTGACTTTCGATTCTAGGAAGACAATTCTACCTTTTTCATTTCCAGAGAAGCATCCCCAGGCCATCACACCTTCAGTTTTGGGGGGCATCCGTAAGATGCATTCAGAGCTCAGTCTTTCCTTTGGTTCTCTTCGCGCAAGAGTCCTCCCATCTTCGTCGGAAAAGATAACATCGTTCCATATGTCTTGAGTCCAATTAAGATGCTCTTAAGCCCAGAGCAATCGTTTTTCTCTGATTCTTTTTGGAAAATCCGGCTACAGTACTGGCTTGATTTCTCTAAGTCACGAGCCTTTTCCTCACTGAGCATGACGAAATTATTTTTCCTGTAGCTCGACGCAAATCGTTTTTAAGATCCACCGAAGTCTTGAACCGATGCCGACGGCTGTACAGCATGAAAAAACGGTCTTCCACTGGCGTTGTCTTTTTTGGCCTCCCTGACCCTTTCTTTTTGCTTCTAGTCCCGGCCTTACGATTTTTTTTTAAATTCCATCCTACAGTTTGTTGAGTAATATTTAATCTTCTAGAAATTTCACATATTGTCAAATTGAGACGTCACAGGCACAAATATTAACTTTGCACTCCGAACTGATTTTTCCCATTTTTTTTTAAGTAAATTACTTCGGTTCGTTTCGGACTGCTATCACGAGCTAAATGTACCTCTAATTCATAATAACATCGTCTTTTATGCACTGTTTGAACGACATTTTGCTACCTAGTGCAAAAAAAACCCAGTAGCTCTCATAAATTTCAAGAACTGCGCCCAAAAAGGTAATAAAATGTTTGACCGAAATTTTTCGAACGGCACTGTACATACGACTATATTATACAATATATAAAGATAAACCGCCTTGAAGATCGGAAAATGTTATTAAAAAAAACCGATATAGTGTCGGAGAAAATTATAAACAGCGAGGTGATCTTGTCATCCTTCAGAAGCGTGGTAAATCCCTTCAATGTACGAAATAATCGAAAAGCCTTTTTCGAGTTTGCGATGGCCGATATTAATTGGACTTTTCAAATTGAAAACAGTACTTATTTGAGATGAATCCGAGTTCACCATGAAAGGCTCTGCTGGGTTGAGTCGTGTACGAAGACTTAAAGGCGTAGAATGAATCACGGTACACCAGAGGTACGAGTATATACAATATAAAATACAATGTCTGGGGATATTCTTCCGGCAAAGGAATAAAATCATTTTAAAAACTAAAAGAGATAATGGATCATTTGGTTTATAAGGACATACTCGTACTTCGGAATGTCATTCTGCCATAGTGTGATAGAGAAAAGTGATAAACGACTGGTTAGTGGTTAACAAAGTGAAAGTGCTAAGCTGACCAGCTCAATACTAATATATGGAAAATAGTATTGTTGACGAAAATATTGAGATCCCTAAGGAGTACTACTTCATCCAAGCCGAAATGGATTAAAAGCCAAATGAATTGATGATTCTATCTCCAGATTTGGAAGACCTCTTTTATAATCCCGATTCACAAAAAGGGATATAAGCATGAAGTTACCAATTATCGTCCCATTGCTAAACTCTCTCATATACCCAAACTCTTTGAAAGCATTTTATACGAAGAGTTAAGATTCAAATGCAAGCCTTTTATTTCACCCCGACAACATGGTTTTCTAAAAGGTAGATCAACTACCACAAATCTAGTTGAATTCGTGTCTTTTGCTCCCTCAGCCTTAGAAAATGGCAAAGAAATCGATGTTATCGCAACTGATTTCACTAAAGCGTTTGATAAGATATCTCATCAATTGATCCTCTTGAAATTGTCTACTCCCGGCTTTGAGCCTCTCTTATTAAAATGGGTTTCTTCTTACCTGGTAAACCGATATTACGGTGTTCGGTTTAGATCCGCCCTTTCTGTTCCATTTCTGGCCTCATCTGGAGTTCCACAAGGCAGTCGTCTTGGCCTTCTTCTCTTCATTCTTACTATCAACGATGTTGAGAAGGTCATTAGGGCTTATTCATAAACACATTTTCCATGGAATAGCCCCACAAGAAAAAATTTGAAGCCGGTAAATCAAGCAATCATGGTGACCAACTCAAATCGTCGTATTTGGAACTAACTACTATATTAACTAACCATACCGTTGGTATCTTCAAGATCAACTCATTTTACTTATTTTCCAATTGCTGGCCCTATAACAGAAAGCTGTGGCCGACTGATTACTATATATCGGTACACCCCCAGTGCCTCGGCAGCTAGACATAGACAGTATGTTGAATTTTGTATTCTTCGTGCCTGGTTCATTATTTTCCGACGAGATTAAAGAGACCACATGTTGTTGCATCTTCTTGCTGAGCGTGGGGCTTGTTTGAAAATACTTCAAATACTTTGTACCATGACTCGGATCAGTTTTCCGGGGATGCCGGATTTGCCTAACTATCGCAGTACTCGTACGTACCCGTAAAGAGTTAGTGTGGAAGTTTTCATTAAAATAAACACTCATTTATTGTGAAATCAATGTAGAATTATATTGATTAATAAAGTTCGGTGTACGGCAATTATGAATCGTTCATGTGATCAAAACGGCTTCTGTTGCAAGAGACCATCCGCAGGTCAAAATTATCAATGACTTTTTGAAAAAGAAGTTGGTCAATTGCCGTAATTTCAGTTGGGATATTATGTTTGAGATTCTGAATTGTTGCTGGGTTATTGGTATAAACCTTACTTTTCAAATAACCAAACAGGAAAAAGTCTAAAGATGTCAAATCGTATGACTTTGGAATCCAATCAATTTCTCCTCTAACCCAAATAATGCGATCTTCAAATTTTGTACTGTTGAAACCAGAGATCGTCCAGACCCAATTCATTAAATTTTTGTATAAAATTGCCGGTCAACATGTTGCGGTAACGTTCTCCATTTACTTCGGCGACGAATTGAGGTGCCTGGATAGTTTTGAACACTTTCGCTCACAGTGGGGATGTTTTGGCGCGTACGTGCTGGCCGAGCATGATGATATGGAGTTTGACCCGATACCGAACCAGTTTCTTTAAAACGCTTTACCATTGTAGGAATTCCGGACTTACTAATGCGATTATGTTGACCGAAAAATTCACGAATTTTACGAATTTTACGAAATGTTACTTTTACAGATCGCCCATTTTTGTAACAACTCCATGACTAAAATTGGCAAAGATTGTATGGCATCTGTCAAAAAGATCAACCATATTGAATTCAGTAAATGACAGTAATTGACAGCCAACATCCACACCATCTGTTGACTTATCCTTTACTTATGTACATGCACATACGCTTTGAAGTCGACAAAAAGATGCCAAGCTCGTTAGATTTCTCAACGACGATCTAACCAGTCGAAAGTCGAGCTGGTTTGTACATTAAAAGCAGACTTGAGGTATTTGATCACAGTGGTACGTGAATAGGGTTTTCTATACGACAATCGGCAGGGGTATACGTTGATAGCGCTTACAGAGTATCGGACGTAGTGTGGTAAAAGCTATATCTATGACTAAGTCGCCAAAGATGATTTTTGTACCAATCTTATCATTGAAATTTACAGAATGATTTTGATATCTGATTCCGGGTAAACTTACTCGGTGATACTCCGATTTCACCCGGCATAATTACGCAATTAGTGATTCCCCAGATCTACAATAGCGAAATTCAATTCAACTATGACAACAATTAACCGCACGCAACCTTAAACTTGACCAGTAATTGTAGGAGGAGAACAAATAAAACGCATTTTAGCCGACATTCACGTGGAGCGTGATACCGGTTTGGCTTAGTCCCACTTCCCTGACGAAATTTTGTGTTTATCTTTCAGATGAGATATTAGTTCTGCAGTAAACATAAAATCAATTTTAAAGATAACACTTTAGTGCGAATCGACGAGCGAAATACGAGAACACCTGTTCAAGCTGCCTGAATCTTTTGGATTGTTTATCTTTCAGCGTCAAGTCTGCCATGTAGCAGCAAACACCTATTACCAACACCTGCTTCACATTAATTAACCGACAGAGCAGCAGTCACAGACACAATTGCTCATGTAATCCATGCATAACTTCGCGTATCTGTCGGTTTGATGAATTGTGTTTTTTTCCTGTAAAAAAACACACAAAATTGACACAATCGCGCGCCCTGTTGTAGCTCGTTTTTATCGTATCATCTTTTAATGGCTGCCAGTTTTATGGACATATCGGGCATGAGTTATGACCGGTTCTGGTTATTTTGGCCATTTTTCGTTTATTAACCTTAGAACTCGTCGCGCGATATGTTAAAGGTACCCGTACTGAAATAATTATTGTATACTCGTGTGTACAGACGCTGCTGGCAGCCTGATAGCGGTAAGTTAATTGGGACGCACCTCCATAAGTATGTATACTCGAAACACTCGGATATTAATAATCCAAACAAGTGCCCATCGCCACCGAACAAGAGTAAGTAGATGTCGTTGCCGGCCGGTAAAATCCTATGATTTCTGTTGTCTTGTGATATTCGTTAGTTTTTTTGCTTTTTTCTTTCATATTTATATTCTTAATTTACTTTAACCCCTAATTAGGTTAGATTCAAGTTTTTGCCGATTCGGCTTCTTTCATTATTGGGACACGTCAGACGCTTCTGGTCATATTCGCATATCGGGGCTAGTTAGTGGGGTCTTAAGTGGGGTTAAATTGCTGACGTAAATGACGGAATATCTTTGGAAGAATTTAAATTTTTTTCGTGACGATTAGGCACGTGTGGTTGCACTACGAGTATTTTTGGCCATACCATATGTAGATACTTCTTTGCAAATCGTATTGGAACATTTTTTCTAGCAAAGTGAGGGGGATATTAAATAGCCGCACGGAAAATCAAATTTTCCAGGGTATGACTTGCGAATATTAATTGCTTTTAAAGATATTCGAATATTTTAGGTAAATTCACGTGCTTAACTAGGTAAACTGGCAAGTTTGGCATTGGAATATGAAATTATTCATTGTCATGTGTTGGACAGGTTTCGAATAATTTAAGACAGATTTCACTCATATTCCAGTGGATGTCTTGACGAGAATATTTAGATGAATAGAGAGAAGTTGAATGATTGGTTTGGACTGAATCGTTGACGAAATAACAGTGGACGCTTTGCCAACTGTTTTCGATCTTTTTTTTCTAAACAGGATAATTGAAGGATTTTGAACTTTTTCAACTTTGTGCTTCAAATATATTGTAGATGAAGCTTCCAAATAGAACTACAAACTAGGTACCATCTGGAGTCAGCACTTCACAGTCAATTTTTCAACTTTCTACCCCACCAAATAAAAAGATATGGATATGTAATGATGTGTAATAGAGTGTATTTTGAAATTCAGAACTTTTTATAAAAGTAATAATACTTCAGATTTAAAAAAAAACCCAAAAACCAACAAAGTAGCCAAATTGAGCTGTGCAAAACCTAAGCAACTTTGTAACCCATTGTTAAAAAAAGTAGCTAACGGTACTTTTCCAGTCCGATTACACATGAAATGTTGTAAGCTCTTTGATCTTGAGTGACTGTCTTTGATCAGTTTTCTTTTACGTTAGTCGCATAATTGATATTTTTTAAAAATGTCGCGACTCTTCTTTTTTTTTTGCGCGCTAAAGGGGTTTTGTACCCTTAAAATGTTCGTACACAGCGCGGGCGAAGGAAATTTAGGGAGGAAGAAAAGACAGGTACCGATGTACATTGTTTTTAAATGTTTGTAAGTTATAACGACCAGGAAACACAGAGATCGGCAGGGCATTCCATAAGCGAGTTGTACGGCTTAGGAAAGAATCACGATATTTTAGAGTATGTCCGAAAATGGGCTTGAGAGTATACTGGTGAGCATTCATAGCGAGCCGGGTGAAAGTTTGAATGGGCGGAATGCTACTGGCGATTTCAATGGAGCACCGGTGGTGGAAATAGCGATAAAACAGAATGAGATACGAGACATTACGTCGGTGTTCGAGGGTGCCCATTGTCTGAATGATATTAGTATCACCTATGGGTTCTCTCGCACGGTTTTGAATCCTATCTAGCAGGTGCAGAGATGTTTTAGGAGCACCTAACCAGATGTGGGCATTGTACTCCAATTTTGGGCGGATGAATGCCTTATATATTGAGGCCTGATCAGAGGGGGTAAAATATTTCTTACATCGCTTGAGGAAACCTAAACATTTCGCAGCATTTTTGGCGACATCGAATATATGGTCATTCCAACGTAAGTTGTCACTGACCGAGAATGGAAAGTTTATCGGTTTCGACGATGCAAATGCCATTCATGGATAATGGCTGGGTATTTGAATTTCGCTTTAATGACAGCAGACAGCATTGAGTTTTGGAAGCATTAAATTCCACTCGGCTGATAGTTCCCCAATTGGTTATGCTGTTAATGTCGGAATTTAATGAGCTTAACCAGCGTATGTTCCCGTTTTACAACCGAAGAGCAGGGGCGTGAGTCCGGGAACGAATATGAAAAGCAGAGAGTGCTGTCATCAGCAAAGGAATATATTGGATTAGAAGTGGCAGACAAGAGATCATTAATGAAAATTAAAAAGAGTGTCGGAGACAGAACGGAGCACTAGGGCACACCAGCATTTATTTTGTGAATATTAGACTTGAAACCGTCCAAGACAACTTGAATTGAACGTTCCGAAAGGTAATTTCTAATCCATTGAAGAAGAGAGTCATCGATCCCAAGCCTGATGCCAAACTCTGTCAAATGCCTTAGAAATATCAAGTGCAACTATCTTGCTTTCTCCAGATTGATGTACGCTTTGGTTCCACTTTTCGATGAGACATGCCATCAAATCACCAGCGGACCTGTTGCTACGAAAACCATATTGCCGGTCATTGAGAAGTTTTCGTGTTTCGAGATATTTCATGAGCTGACGGTTTATCAGCGTTTCCATGACCTTGGAGAGAAGGGACGTAAGTGCAATGGGTCTGTAGGTCTCTTAAACTAGAGATTATTGGTGAATTTAAGTCTGGAGATACTCAGGCAACATAATATTAATAAATCGATTATTTCACGCTTAATAAAAAAATATAATGCAACAGGAATCGTTTAAAGTCAAAATGTCGGTGATAGGCGGCGTAAGACAGCATGCCGAACGGATTGAAACATTTGTAGTGTAATTAAAAAACAACCGTTTATAAGTTCGAATGAAGTCGTAGATTTACTTTTGATGCAAACATTGATGCTAGCACAGTGCGAAGACGTGCAATTGAAAATAATCTTCGAAGTTACAGGCCGCGATGAAAACCGATGCTCACAAAAAGACATTTAAGGAACAGGTAGTGCAATTAAATTCCTTAAACATAATTCAAACTCAAATCTTTTTTTCATATTAGGCTAAATTTTGCAAGAAAATACCAACACTGGTCCCCTGAAAAATGAAAAACAGTTCTTTTCAGCGACGAGTCAAAATTTAATTTAATTAATTCTGATGGGATATGTTATGTGAGACGTCGTTAAGGGCAGCGAATCAGTCCTAGATTCTACACTCCCACTGTAAAGCATGGTGGGGGTAAAGTGATGGTGTGGACCTGTTTTTTGGCAGGAGGTGTAGGTCCATTCTACGAAATAGACGGAATCATGGACCGGGTCAAATTTAAATCCATTCTAGAATCGGTACCACTACCACATGCGGAGTGGGAAATGCCACTTCGTTGGGTTTTTCAACAGGATAACGATCCGAAATACACAACGAAGTTGGTAAAGGAATGATTAGCGGATAGTGGGATTCAACTCATTGATTGGCCGGCCCAATCACCCGACTTGAATCCCACCGAAAGCCTGTTTGGTATCCTTAAAAGCTGTGTCGCTGGACAACACTTTTCCAACCGGTCTCACCTATTCAATGCTTTGAAAGTTGAGTTGGAAAATATACCAGGATACACTTTCAAAGTTAATTACTTCTATGCCTCGTCGTTGCGCCTCTGTTATTTAAAATAAAGAATATTACAGAAAATATTAAAAAAGTTGCTTAGATTTTGCACAGCTCAATTTGGCTACTTTGTTGGTTTTTGCGTTTTTTTTTTTAATCTGAAGTATCATTACTTTTATAAAAAGTTGTGAATTTCAAAATACACTCTATTACACATCATTACATATCCATTTCTTTTTATTTGGTGGGATAGAAAGTTGAAAAGATTTACCATGAAGTGCTGACTCCAGATGGTTGCTTAGGTTTTGCACAGTACTGTATATGTATCCGTGTTCACGTCATAAAATTTGTAGGTTTGCTTTGTTCCCGAATCTGTTAGACGTGTTTTTTTCATTTAACATACTTTAGAAATGGAGGAGAAAAATAATCAGCCCGTTTCTAATTTGGTTCTGTTGCAGGTGACACCAGAAACATTGTCCCTCAAAATTCGCACGGAAAAGCAAGTTCCAAAATTGGGTCTTATGCTTGTTGGTTGGGGTGGCAATAATGGTTCAACTTTAACTGCAGCTTTGGAAGCTAATTCCCGTCAGTTGGAATGGAGGAAGAAAACTGGAATCCAAACAGCAAACTGGTTTGGATCCATAACACAAGCATCTACTGTCCATGTGGGCAGTGATGAAAGCGGTAACGATGTCTTCATTCCAATGAAAGATCTTATCCCGATGGTTAATCCAAATGATATTGGTAAGTGGAATTAATTACACGTGAATTTTGGTGGATAATCGTCTTTTGTTGTTTTTTTTTTATCATAGTCGTTGATGGTTGGGATATCAGTTCACTTAACATTGGTGAATCAATGCGCCGTGCTCAAGTACTTGACGTCGAACTTCAAGATCAACTTTACAAGGACCTCGCAAAATTGAAACCACGCCCATCGATTTATGATCCTGATTTTATTGCTGCCAATCAATCAACACGTGCAGATAATCTTATCAAGGGGACCAAATATGAACAATACCTTCAGATTCGCAAGGACATTCAAGATTTCAAATCAAAATCCGGTGTCGACAAAGTAATTGTTTTATGGACAGCCAATACAGAACGTTTTTGTGATGTCGAAAAGGGTTTGAATACAACAATGGCTGAGTTACAGGTATCTTTGAAGGCGAATAAGGCTGAATTTTCCCCATCGACCATCTTTGCAATGGCTAGCATTGCTGAAGGGGTAAGCACCTATATTTGAGTTCAATTTCAAATAAGGAACCCTTAAATGTTGTGTAATATTTGTAGTGTACATACATCAATGGATCACCACAAAATACGTTTGTTCCTGGTCTGATTGAAATGGCTGAGCATCATGAAGTTTTTATAGCCGGAGATGACTTTAAGTCTGGTCAGACTAAGTTAAAGTCTGTGTTAGTGGACTTTTTAGTTGGTGCTGGCATTAAGCCAACTTCGATCGTTAGTTACAATCATCTGGGTAACAATGACGGAAAGAACTTATCTGCACCACGACAATTCCGCTCCAAAGAGGTACTTGCCTTTAAGATTTGAGCTGTTTTTTTTTCGTGAACCAAATACCGTTTTATAGATCTCTAAGAGCAATGTTGTAGATGACATGGTTAAATCGAACAGCATTCTCTATAAACCAAATGAACATCCCGATCATGTGGTTGTCATCAAGTATGTGCCGTATGTTGGGGATAGCAAGCGTGCCATGGACGAATATACAAGTGAAATCATGATGGGTGGACACAATACATTAGTCATTCATAACACTTGTGAAGACTCACTTCTTGCTACACCACTCATCCTCGATTTAGTTATCCTTGGTGAGCTTTGTTCAAGGATTCACCTTAAGAGCAACAAAGTGACCGATGCTCCATGGGTTGCTTTCAAACCTGTGCTATCTATACTTAGCTATTTGTGTAAAGCTCCATTGGTACCAAAGGGATGTCCAGTAGTAAATTCACTCTTCAGTCAAAGAGCAGCTATTGAGAATATTCTCCGTGCATGTGCTGGACTTCCACCAATCTCACACATGGCTTTGGAACAAAGGGTAACGTCTTAAATATTTATTTTTAACATGTTTTCTTATATATTTCTTATAGTTCGACTTTTCGACCATGGCTGATGATGAGCCATCATTGAAGAAATTGAAGACATCATCAACTGATGCCAAGAAAATTGGAAGCGCTCTTGTAAATGGACACTCCAATGGTCATGCTACCAAAGTATCAAATGGTTATCATTAAAGGGCATATGTACATACTTGAAATCAGATTTAATTCAATTTTATCACTAAATACATTGTAATACATACCTAATCTCACATACTGGGCTACAGAATATATCTTAATACGATGTAAGGTCTCCAGAAATGCTAAATAGTTCAGTCAGTCCCTCTGGCACTTTTTCATTTTCGCTCATAAATTCATTCCATTTACCTTTCTTTTTTAAAAAGAATAAAATTTAAAAAAACAATTAACAGATGGGAAAACATAATATGTATCTTCAAGAGCTTTGTTGTGGTCAAAGTATATAACATGTACTCTAGGAATATGTGTGAATGTTTGAATGTAAAACATTTATTAAAGCATTGGACTTTTTTTTATGTTTTTTCAATGAGCAGCAGAATATAATAGTTTGTAGCAATAATTGTCAGAAACTTAATATACAAATTAAAAGAATAAAACAGAACTATAAAAACTTGATGTAATTTTGTTATATACATGTATATTTTAAGAGTTTTACCTTAAATAAATTATATTGGAGTATTTAGATGTTGGATTGGCGTTTGTTTTCAAGTTCATTTTCGTCAGCTAAGGTGCCATCGGTTGTAGATAAGCCCCAAGAAGGCAAACTCTATGTTTTAAGCAGAAACCTCAAAATGCTGAAGAGTATTCCTTTAAACCTTTCACGTTAAACCCGTCTGGCTATGAATGCCCATCAATTTACCCTCAGGGCCATTTTTGGACGTACTTTCCTTAGAGTATGCCCTGTCAACATCAGACATTGTAACCCGCAAACATTCAGAACCAACGTTCGTTCATTTCATTCATTTTAAAAGTAAGTTGTCTTGCTTTATTCAATAAAATACATAAATCAACCAGCCTTTGGTCCGTGGTTAGTTCTCAACTACATGAAAGGAGCAGGTTCGAAGGCCTGAAACCATGCATCGTGTTCAACTCTCTTTGTAATGGAAAGTGGTTGTACGTAGTAGTAAGGTTTACGACTACTCATTCTACCTTATTTACTTAAACGTCGTTACGCTAAATACTACAGCGAGCTTGTTTTCTTTCAGTGGGCACAGCAAAGTTTAATGCATAGAAATATTCATTTCCCAGTCACGGCTCCTGTTCGACATATCTCGTATTGGTACAACCATCCGAGAAAGATCAACAAACTCTAAACTTCTTAACTATAATTATGTATGGAAATGACCATTGCGAGCTCAGTACCGCAGTAATCATTTTTAAGGTGATAACGAGATATCCAAACATAGCTCTACAAATTTTAAAAGGGGCGTTGACATTTATTCTTCATTCTTCAGATCATTCGAACCACGGACATTTAACTTATATAAAAAAATAGAAGATCCGCAGGAAAAAATAGAAGATATGTAGAACGCTCCAAGAAGTGTAAGCAACTTGCTGAAAAATCGAGTCCTTGTACACAAATTCTACTTCCGAAACAATATAAAGATTTGACGATCTACGAGTAGTAACTCTGGTTTTACCGATTTTAATCACTATGATATAACTTAATTCGTTTGCTAAGAGATGGCGTAACTTGTATTATTCCATTGATACATGCGTTGGAAAGCTACTATCATTGTACGTCATTTCAGTATATGTCATTCATATGAAGCGTAAACAACAATAATTTTTTTTCACTTAAATATGTCGGACTTTGTGCCTGAAAAAGTGTTTTTGCGGGGAGTTCTTCTTCATGAAGAAAACTGCTGGCGAAAGTCATCGTATTTTGGTGGAAGCTTATGGTGAACATGCGCTAGCTGAGCGAACGTGCCAAAAGTGGTTTGCACGATTTAAAAGTGGTGATTTTGGCTTGGAAGACGATGAACGTCCTGGGCAGCCAAAAAAGTTTAAAGATGAAGAACTGGAAGCATTACTCTATGAAGATTGATGCCAAACACAAGAAGAGCTCGCAGAATCATTGGGTGTCACTCAAGCAGCCATTTCAAAACGTTTAAAAGCAGCTGGATATATTCAAAAGCAAGGAAATTGGGTTCCACATGAACTCAAGCCGAGAGACGTCGAAAGGCGGTTTTGCATGTCCGAAATGCCGGTGGAACGCCACAAAAGGAAGTTATTTTTGCATGTTACTGGTGATGAAAAATGGATCCATTACGACAACCCCAAGCGCAAAAAATCATATGTGAAACCCGGCCAACCAGCCAAATCAACGGCAAAGCCGCATATCCATGGCGCGAAGGTAATGCTCTGTATTTGGTGGGATCAGATGGGTGTGCTGTATTATGAGCTGCTAAAACCGGGTGAAACCATCAATGGACAACGCTACTGAACACAATTAATCCGTTTGAAGAGAGCAGTGGCCGAAAAACGCACGGAATATGCGACCAGACACGAGGCAATAATTTTCCATCATGACAACGCTCGGCCCCACGTTGCTATTCCGGTTAAGAACTATTTGGAAAACAATGGATGGGAAGTCTTACCCCACCCGCTTTAGAGCCCAGACCTTGCCCCTTCTGACTACCATTTGTTCCGGTCGATGCAGAACGCCCTCACTGAAATACGGTTCACATCAGAGCAGAATATCAAAAATTGGCTTGATTCATTCTTGGCTGCCAAGCCGGCGCAGTTCTTTTGGGATGGAATCCACAAATTGCCAGAAAGATGGGAAAAAGTCATAGCTTCAGATGGGCAATACTTTGAATAATACTATTGTACATGTTTACCTTAAATAAACGTTCAAATTTTGGAAAAAAAAAACGCACAAAAACCGCAAGTTATATACCCAATAATATAGCAAATATTTATCGAATTGGTTTCATTCGTTTTCAAAAGTAAGACAAGGTTGTTCTCTAAGTCCAAGTCTTTTTGCACACTAAATCGAACACATCATTCAGTTCCTGCTACGGGGAGTTGAGTATGCAAGAGTCCAATCAAAGATGAAAGATTTAAACATAACATCTAAAAACATGGTTTAAGTAATAGGTTTGCCTTAGAGAGCTGTACGAATTATGATATCGAAGCAAATTAAGTTAATTTTAAGGCAAAGCTAGGCAATACTTCAAAATCAAAATAAAATCAAATGCATTGAAAATCCTTAAAAAAATACAAATTTTTGTATACTCCCCAGATGGCTAGGGGAAAAAAGGACACAGAAAAAAAGCAGTAATATACTCGTATATAACGCCCCTACCCTTTCGGCTGTCACATTTTAGAAAGTCAAAACGTCTGCGTATCGTAAGGTTCCACATTCTTCTATCTTTCAGAATCAACTAAGATTCCTAACTACAATACTTCTTTCAGTGAAAAGACGTATTTTAAGAGACCAGACTGCGGACAACATCGGACTACCCTAATCGTCAGTTTAGTTATGACAAAAAAACGAATTCTCAATACACAAAAGATCTTTCATAGTGCCACTCGTTTTGGACAGCAACATTTAAAAACATGAGGGTCATTTCAAAAATAATGCGCACTATTTTACCACTATTTTATTTTATGCAGTGTTATTATATTATATCCCCGCCCCCTTGCTTGTCGACGTCTCGGATATGCCACCACAACTGTTCAACTACCGAATGTGCTGGGTAACAACTCAATACAGCTCTTTTAGAGAGGGGAAACGCAACGCATGCATTGAGGGACTCCTATCTGGGTTATATGGTAGGTACTTGAGATCAACCACAATGTTTCCGATATAAGGGCGTGCATTAGCAGGCAAAATCTGTCCCTTACGGGTGATCAAGTGCTGTCGTTGTTTGTGCATTGTCCTGTTCAATTTCTTTAAAAAGGTTCAGTAATACCCTGCTGCAACATTTCGATACAAGCTTCCCACTTGGCTCATCAGTTGATGCTGTTTGCCTTACTGGACATTGATCATCCCTTATGCTCGTATGGCTTTCTAGGAAGCGGCTAACCCTACGGTAAGCTAAACTATCCACTCACCACAAACCTCAGTTAAAGTTTGACGAATTTATGTAAAGTTTTGCCACATAGAATTTCAATTTCAATGAAAGATTTTTGATCTTTAACTGTCACAGTACCCAAGAGACCTGCAAACACAGTTTCTATCAATCATTCAGCAAAAACTGCAGGACTAAATGATAAAAACGTGCTCATAACTTGTATTAGATTGCATCATCCACTAATCACTCCCAATGTAACATATGCATTATTTTGAAAATCGCCCTCGTACGAGGGTTGTCTGAAAAGTTTCCGACCGCAACGTAAAAATAGCGGCACTCGTCAATAAAAGCTAGTGAATGCTAGTTGTGCATCTTTTATGACAGTTACTTACCGAAGTTTCAGTCATTTTGGACGCGCAGTCTTTAGTTGACAGTCGTTTGAGTAAGGCGATGTGAGTGTTTTTTGTGAAAATCGAAAAAATTGAGTATCGAGCTGTTATTAAATTCTTGTTTTTGAAAGGCAATACACCTACGCAAATCAAAAATGACTTGGACTCTGTGTATGGGGACTCTGCACCATCATTTATCACAGTGAAATTTTGGGCAGCTGAATTTAAACGTGGCCGTAAGAGCTTGGGAGATAATGAACGTTCGGGACGTCCAAAAACTGTAACCACCACCAAATGGTGTTAGACGACCGCCGAATTAAAGTGAGAGAGATAGTAGAGGTTATGAAAATGTCCAAAGAACGTGTTTGTTACATATTAAATCAAGATTTAGGCATGAGAAAGCTGTCCGCGCGTTTGCTTACGTTAGACGAATGAACATTTGCAACGTTCTGTTGGCGCAGTTTAGGCGCAATAAATCCAAGTTTTACCGCCGATTAATTACTGTAGATGAAACTTGGATACACCATTATACACCCGAACCAAAAATTCAGTCAAAACAGTGGACTGCAAAGAGCGAGCCGACTCCAAAAATAACAAAAACTGTTTTTTCGATTATCTTCAAAAAGGAAAAGCCATTATAGGAGCATACTACGCATCATTACTTGCCAAGCTGAAGGCAGAAATTGCGGAAAAACGGCCACATTTGTTTCACCAATACAACGCGCCGTCTAACACCTCAGCGGTTGCCAGAGCGAAAATCCATGAATTACGGTTTAAACTGCTTGACCATCAGCCTTATTCCCCAGATCTTGCCCCAAGCGACTTCTTTTTGTTCCCTCATCTAAAAACTGCGCTCGGAGGACAGAGATTTTCGTCAAATGAGGAGGCAATCACCTTCCTGAACAATTATTTTGCAGAGCACCGAAATCAAGCAGTGTTGGGCGCAGTAAATACGTAGGTGGGTGACAACATGGGAACTCAGTACTCCGCGTGCTGTTGGCAAAACGCGCCACATGGGCATAGTACCCTGGCGTTAAATCCCGGACCCTACAAATTAATTTGTATCGTTCCCTTGATAATAATAATAATATTTTGCAGAGAAAAACGCCAAGTACTATTTTGACGGGTTAGAGATGTGGGAGCATCGCTGGGAGAAGTGTGTAGAGTTACAAGGAGACTATGCAGAAAAATAAAAAAAAAAAATTTGAGAAAAAATGTCTTGTATCATTGTTCGGTTGGAAACTTTTCAGACAACCCTCGTATATATGTATATACATTGGCAATTCTTTTATGAAAAACTTTTTTTGGCAAAAACATCTCAGAGACACCCTGTAAAGTTAAAAAGTGGTTTCACCTCCAATAGTTATACAATTGAAAACACTCCTACGAACCTCCTAAGAGTATGCACAGAGTTAAGCAGTTGCTTTCGATAACTATGAATTTTTACAATAGCGGTCAATTACTTATGAAATATTAATTTCCTTTTCACAATCTCATTAATTTCATTTCACAAATGACAAATGACACTTTGTTCGTTAAATTAACTTACACTCCACTTACATACATTCCAATATAATACTCGTATATGGTCATTTTTCCGGCACGGGTTTTGTTTTCTGAAGATAATTAAACAGTTCAACTACCCAGTAAACATTGAAGTCACACTCTTCGGCATATTAAATTGGAAAGAAAAAATGAAAACAAAATAAACAAAAATTACATTAATAATCATCAGAAGCCTGTTATCATAGACAGCTCAACGGCAACCTTCGCTTTTATTATCGATTAGAGAACTATCGATATTTTCTACCCTTCTGAAAGTCACAACTTAAAATCCTAAGTGCCCAACTGAAAGTTACAGATACATCCGCGGTTCCTTAATGTGCATTGAATGGGTCGGGGATTTACATATGGATACATTCAATTATCACCTGAGAATTCAAAGAGTGCTTAGTTTATCGTTATCGCTCGAAGTCAGAGTGGAGTAATATTTGTTTGCAACGTCATCGTTACCGAGATAAGACTGTTGATGTTGCCCCCACTAAAAATACGATGTGCTGATCTTAGACTGTTCTAAAATTAGGGTCAGTGATAAGATTAGGTGAAGGTATTTTAATTCAATCGGAAGCTTGACAGGTGTTCCTTAAATGTGTGATTATACAAACTCGTCTAATCGGTTACCTACAAATTTGGAAAAAAAAGTGCTTCGAAGTGTTTTATGGTGTTGTGAGATTTTTTTTTTTTTACCCTTTCCACTTTCATTGAAAACGATGGGTCGGCATGAAGTGATTATCATATTTCTCAATTCAACAACAAATATTGTACCTAGTTGAACTGTATTTGTGAAGTGGATTTTAAGTTAAAACTAGTGTTAAAACTCAAGCACTATATTTGTTTAGTCGTACTCCATGGTCTAACTGAGAATTTTATTTTGTCAACAATGCTAATCATTTTATACTCAATTCGCACGGAGGCCTTTTTTGAAGTATTGTAGGTTCGATTGGGTACACTTTGTTAATCGATACTTAGTTAATGATAACATTGTTATCAGTTGTTTATCTGCTCAAGCTGGATAGTTTTAGAAATGGTAGAAAATTTAGGACTGTTAACTCATCAACTGTTTGAATTTCGATATAGATCGCAGAAATTACACAATCTATTTTCATTTTCATTTCAAATTCCGTAACAAAAAATACCAGACTGAAGCTGAAAACTACTAACATCAAGCTCTTTTGCAAATCGCTAAAATATGGTAAGTCTCAGTACTGGTATAGCCGATGCTGATTGAATGAAATTCTCATTCTCATGGGTTTACTTAAAATTAACAGTAAAAACAATGTTTTTTTCGATGATTGATAGATCTTCCAATAGAGATTAAATATAATCATATTTGACAGTTCTTTGACAATTATGTTTAATATTTTTGGTGATTTGTCACCAAAGGACGAACTTGTATCATTGGAACTTATGTTGAAATCGGTCTTTAACTTGCGAATTGTATAGGAGATTGCTTGATTTGTTTGGTTGTCATTATTAACCAAGTGAACTCGCTATTTGCCATGTTGTAGATAAATTTCATATCACATACACCATAGTGATGGTTCAGGAGAAACTGTAGCCGCTGTGGGGTAAGGTGTGGCACAAGAACCGGAATTATCAATTCGACGTTGGCGCAACAGTTTGGCCTTTGTTTGTCCATAATGTAGAGAACTTTGACAAAAGGTTTCGACCTATATCCATATAAGATCTAGCTGATGTAGGAAGTAAACCAAAGGCTGTGGATTGAACTTGGAATCTTGCAATCGACCCTTGTTTTTATCGAAAAATCGAGGCTGATTTTTGATTAATCAAGCAAAATTGATGTTTCTCGAGGGAGGCAAATCTAGAAGAGACTCATAAGACCCAATAACACCCACAAAAGTGTTCGGTATGGTCTTCACGCTAGTGGCATCATCGCTCCTCATTTCTCAAAATAGAGGCCTGGGCTAACGGCCAACATTTTTTTTCCAAAATATAGACGACATTGATTCGGATAATATGTTATGTGATTCCAGGACACTGGCGCTACGTCCTAAACTATGAAACTGAGGAACGACAATATTATCTCGCGAAATAGACCAGTTAATTGGCCACCGAGGTCGTGCGACTTGAAGCCATGTAAAGACCATGTAAAGTCTATGAGGTATACTGCTAAACCGCAAACTACTTAGACCTTGGAAGCCAATATTGGTGAGATAAAGGCCAAAATACTCGAAAGAATAGCATAAAATTGGGCCGAACCGTTGCGCTTTGTCTAAATCAAGATTTCGGATTCACACTCAGTTTCTATCGATATTGTTAAAGCAATTTGACAAACACAGAGGCTGTTCCCAACATATTAAAAGTGCCTAAAGAAGGCAAAGTGCACTATATCACGATGCTGTTGGCACTCTTTCCGCAGATATACTGTAAGAAAGGCTTGAATGTATCTGGCTTTCGTTACAAAAATACTTTGCTTTTGCTTGTATTTTGCAATATAAACGTTTTTTTTTTAGAGGTACAGACTTTTTGTTTAATTAGAACACAAAGCAATTAACTTAATGACGATTTATTAAATTTATTCGAAAAATGATTTCATACAATTTAATATTTGAAAATTATACAATGGCTGCCTCGTACGGAGGTTCTATTTTCGACCACTTTTTCTACCAATTGGGACGTCCATAGGTTTATCTGGATAAACTAGTGCCTGAAATAGTCTCACAGAAAATAGTTCAATAGATTTGATGTCTCCTCTAGGTGGTTAACTGACTAGTCCACTTCTCGAAGCGACTCTATTGCCAAATCGTGTTTTCAATAAAGCGATGTTTTCGTTGATTTGGGTAGTGTTGGGACCAAATTAGGAAAGAAAAAAAAAACTTCGAATTCTTTTCGTCTTTACTTAAATTAATTGGTTTAAAACTGATTTTACGCAGGAGCTAAAATTAGCACACATCCACTCTGGTCGACAGCTGGTGCTAAAAAGAAAGATTGACATAAAAAGATGGCTGATTGAACAAATGTTTACAAAATGGCTGAGTGGGTTCCGGTCTAGAAAAAAAAGAAACGACATCTATACGTGAAATAGAAATCTAAAGAAAATGCATATGGAAAAGCAAACATTTTTCAATTGAACACGTAGGTAGTATGAGGTGGAGCTTAGACTACGCACAAAGTCAGTCTTGAGCATAGAGAAGTCGACTTCAAATTTTAACAGCAGCAGTTAGCCAGCAGGGAAGGATATTACAACTTCAGTATGTGTTTTACCAAAGACTTCTAAACAGAAGATGACATAGAGGATGCAGCTCATAATATGAATATTAAGGGCAGCAAAGTCAATTTATGTAGCAAAGAAATACCGTTCGTTGCAGTTTACGGAAAGTATCAGCAATGATCTACGTAGAAATATTGAAAACAACCGGCACACAGCCATGTGAATAGTAACATCGTCCACGGTGAGCTCTTTATACTGGCCCTTTACCAGGTGAAAAAATACAATGCAACACAATAACTCTTTTGGGAAAGCTTTTGAAGGGAAAAGAATTTGTAAAAACCTATTGACTGATGTCCTGCAAGCCTTTCACAAGGCGTGACATGAAGGTTTAAAGATCAAATTACAACGAGTTTTCCCTTTACGTCCATGTTTTATGAAAAAACATTAATATTTCGGGAACTGATTCTTTCGTGTCTGTCGGAAACAAATACTCGTTATTCTGAGAACTCTAAGCAGGTGTATCGTAAACAAGAATTCCATGCTCGTTTCTGTATATTCTCTAAATCGCAGGAAAGATGACACTGCTATTCTAGCAATAGGTAAAGACATCGACATTGCAAAGCGCTCTGTGAGATAAAAAAAATTCTGCACGACTGAAATCGATAGCGTCCTCTATAAAGGAACAAGCTAAGTTAGTACAAAAGGCGACTGCTAGGTATGTTAATTTTGCGTAAAAAATTATTTGATAAGTCTTAACTTAGATGCGGCAATCAACAAATTTATATCGAAGCAAGGAAACTTGGGGGACGGAGACGCCTTTCATACTTACCGGATGTTTGGGGTAAAAGGAACATAATAACCTTCGAGGATTCCATCTAATAACACAAATTTATTTTCCTTAAAAGTTTTTTAGTGGATACTCGTAGAATTTTTCTTACAAATTATGAATTGATCTGCATTATTATTAGATTGCTTATTTCATTCATTAATAATTCATGTGATTCAAGCCAGTGCACTCAAAATTTACCAAAGTTGGTTTAATAATGTAGAAATTAAAAAAGGCACTCTTCATTATCCCAAACATCCTCTTGTTTTTCGGCATATTTTCGTCTTAGACATTGAGCGAAATCGGCAGCGAATTTGTTTATGTTTTTTGGTCTTTGCTCGAAAACCTTACGTAAAAACAATCGTAGAATAGTTCGTATCTAAAAGCAAAACAAAGACACAAACTATTTGGAAAGAATACGAGAAAAATGTTCTATTGTTATGCACCTCAGGATGCTCAGCCAAATAAGCCCAATCCTCTTCTCTAGCACGTTTTTCCAAACGGCTCTTGAGGCAATTTTTTAATAACTCTTCAACCGCAGCACAATTATAAGCCATTTTGAATAAATTGTCAAATAAAATAAAACAAAATTTGTCTGATTTGTAGGGAATCGATTTAAATTTTCAAAAAGTTAAAGTAGAGAGTTATTGGAATTCTAACTTTACTAATTACTTTTCTCGGTAACCGATATGAGATCGCTATGAGAATCACCATGCAAATCATGAGCAGCAGCAGGAAAAATCGCTGAGTCAAGAAGCATTCGTTTCGTCTGCCGGCATCCTGAAGTGTTAAAGAAACTCCAGTTATGCTCACACGAAGCTCAACTGCAAATATAGTCCCAAATCAAAGATGAAGGCAGCCCAAACGCAGTTTTGTACCCTGAGAAACTGCCTTCTGAGCTTTGCTTTGCCAGTTCAGCGACGATTCTATTATAACCTGGGGCCCAAACGAGCCACAGTGAATTTAGCCTTGGAAGATGTGTTTTGAAAGTGGTGAGAGGGTTTAGTAAGTACTTCACCTTATCTATCCTTCACAATATATGAGTAGTTCATTGCCATTCAGCGCCGAACCCTAGATCGGTTTTAGAGCCATGGAGATGCGGCTACATTCCTTTCCTGGCTCAGATTCATGCTGAAACCTGAGCACAAGGTAAATCGATTTCGTACTTCGCAGGAACAGGAATAAACAAGAGTCGAAGGACAGCCCGCAAGGTCAGCAAAACTCCAGTGTTTGTTGTACTAAATATGAGTTCTTATTTAACAGAAGATGACTTGGAGAGTCCAGCTCTATATATGAATATTTATCAGGGGGAGAGATATTGAACAGTGCGTCTAGAGCAGAGCCAGACATGCCTCGGAAAGGTCCCATACAGCTAAGATAGTTCTTTGAAATCTGAAAAAAGCAGGAGTGAAGTATTTCCGTTAAAGTTAGTTCCAGCAGAACAACTGAGGCATAGGATATTATTGGTCTTATCGTAGCCGGATAGTTTTAAAGGACCTTCCTCGGTGACAACAGGGGCTTGTTCTGAAAGGTTATTTATGTATATTTCCAGAAAGTCTACAGCGATTTTGAGGCTTCCGACGAGACATGGTTAGTCCAAATACGGATGATAATGCCTTTAAGTACAAAATGAGTCAGAGGAGTCAGCTTCCTTCTTCTCGTTAAGAGGACAAAGCCAGGGAATTTACGGAAGGTCATGTACCAATCGTCGGTCACGTTTAGAGCTGCCGGCGATTTAGAGCAGATGCCAGAACGGTAGAGAGCAGTAGGTTGTGAGTCGAACAGCATAACCCCTATTTACCCTCACGTATTGGCTACAGTCAGCATCCGCAGTCGGGGTCCTATTCACCAACATTGTTCCTACCGGCAAAACTACTGATCCGTCTACGTCGTGTTGTCTGCAATTATGCGCACGCTAAACTCAACCGTTTTTGCATTACTCTTCATTATGAAGGAAGTCAGACTAATTGGTCTGAAGCTCTTGACAAGACTAAAGTCCACTTTTTAGATTTTCGGCATAAAGATTACACTTACTGTCCACCAGGGGTTCAGTAGGTATTCCAGTAACAATGGCTAGCAACCGGTCTATATCTTTTGGTAGCATATATGTATATCTTCGGTGCTAGGCCACTTGAAGCCATCAAAATAAGCAACAACACTGATGACCTTATCTTCATATGTATGCACCGGCTACTACGGGATGTCTTACTCAGCTCAATTGCAGCTTCAGTGATTGAATCTGGTTGGTACCCAGTTCCGGTTCTCAAGCATGAGAGAGAAAGTCAATCGTTGTTTTCGACTCAGTATAGGTGCCATGCCATGTTGTTAATGGCAACTTTTAAGAAGAAGTAGTTCCAAGGGCAACCGGGCCTAAAGTGTGAATACGAATACTTTTAAAATGTATTCTCACTCATGAGAATTTATAAATTAGATTTTCAGTTCAAAAGCAAGTTGGTTGTTTGGAGTTTTTACACACAAGTTCAAATATAGAATATTTTTATAATTAATGCCAAAACCTCATAGTGGGTGGTAGGCAAAGACCTGCGATAGTATGTGTCAGATACATCATTATTTTTATCACACCGTCCGCAAAGATATCGGCTCTGCAAAAATAATCAAACATAAACATGCGAGTACATATCAATGTATGGTATCTACAAGGGAAAAACCCTCTGATTCGCTTTGCTTTTTATCTTTTTCAAAACTTTGTTTGGGCTAAGTTATCTCCGACTGTTGGCGAGATAACTTTCAAAGCAAAAAGAGTACATAATCTGCCGGTTTAAATGCATTCTCCATAAGTTTTGTTTAGGTGATAAGTTTTTTTTTTTAATCTTTGCTTTTGACGACGTGACTTCAGTTTTTTTTTTTTTTCGTCTACGGTTTCAGAAATAAAATTAAAAATTGTTAGTTTCATTTTAAGGAATGCGCTTGCTTCCTGCATGTATAAAGGGTGATGAGGATTATACGAGTATATTATACTTATTTTGTTTTTAAATAAAGTGTTATAAAAAAAATTAAATATAAACGCACAATACCATGCGTAGCGTTTTGCGTATGGGATATAAATATGGATAAGAATTTATCTTTATGAAACGCTATATTTACTTAACTATTTGAGTCACGTACATTTTTTTAAACGATAAGACTAAAAGATTTGTGTATATTTTATTCGATTTTTTACTAGTTGCTATTGATGTTTAATATCAGATATAAATAAAAAAATACTTGTCATCTTGTTAAAGAGTTGCGATTAGGGAAGGTTTATCAACGACGTTATCTCTAGTTTAGATGCGGCAGGTGACTTCGAAGTAATAAAAACTATATTACAATATAATTGCTAGACAAATAAAATTAATAATACTAGATTTTGTAGTATCTGAGTCAAGTATTCACGTGAGTCATGTATCATGCAAGTGACTCACTCACAATGTGACGCTTCGACAAAAATTCCAATTCTAATAATCTGGATTGGGTTTCGACGTATCAATCGTGTTAATATGAGTCAAAATCAGAAATAAAATTTCCAAACATAGCTGGAGGTAGTTTACAAGCTTACTAAACACTTTCGATATATCATTAATCTTGTTTTTTTTTTTTAATTTATAGATAAAATCCGATCAGAATTATCTAAATGTTTGATGAAGCTCCGTAAATACTAAAAGCTCATTAATCATACTTCGCAATTTTGTTGTTGAAAATTCACCTTAAGTTTATTTGTACCGAATTGATGTTGGCTATTTTCCTCATATTTGCATGGCTAAGCGTCAGATTGTCACTAAATTTTGACAGGCGGGCTAAAAGAGGTTATACTAAATGATGGTACACTCATTTTGGCTCTGTAGCGCCGCCTATCTTCCAATCCGGATACTCATCAAACAGCCCTCGTAGTTAAGTAATACAATAGCTTCTAAAAAATGTTCTTTTAATACTTTTTTCCGGACGTTTAATTGACTCTGATACTAGGAATAGTGTACATCAATTGCCTCTTTCCGAAGATGTTGATAAAGTTTGCAAGTTGGTAAACTCCATCTGCCTGTCTTCTCGTATTAAGTTGATGGCTAATTGGTAGTCGGAAAGTGTGGTTGTCATAATACTTCAGCACTGCGCTCATTTTAAAGATTTGATTCACTTTAAGAATCTCTATATTGTTGGTTTCGATGTTACTTCGGGATATCAGTCTAATGGCCCGATCTTGTAAGGCTTGCAGCTTGTCGATTTGTATTTGTGACTCAATTCCGCATGCCGGAACTTAGACTCCGCAAGAGCGTGATATACTTGTTTTTGCACGTGAGTGGTCGCTTTACATTGTAAGCAAACTAATGCAAACAGAGAACTCCGCAGCTTGTTACGTAAATCGTTGACATGTGGTTAACAGAGGAAATGGCTATCTATAGTGATTCCGAGGTATTTGTAGGTATCCACTAACTCCATTTATTTGTATCGCTGGGTACTGTGGGCTGCGAATGTGCATAAGTTTGGTTTTCGATCCATTGATAACAAGGCCATTATCATAACACCGTCTCCCCGCTTCAGCAAATTCGCTTTGCATCATCCTTATTGCCTCTTCTATGGACTTGTGAAATAACATATTACGATAACATGACATCTGCATAGGCGAATGGTTGACTCATTTTGAAACAATTTAGCATTGAATTCTTAAATAGAATAAATAGCAGAGGATCAAGTTTAGAGCCCTGTGGAACATCGTACTGCACTTCGTTTTTATTACTGTAACCATCCATGCTGCCAGATTTCCTCTGATTCCGACGTTTTGTAACGCATCGATTAGCTTATTGTGGTCGAAAGTATCGAAGGCTTCGCTTAGATTTGAGTTGACTAAATCTGCAAAGTCACCAAGATGTCGGTTTGTACTTTTCCCTTTTTGGAATCCGTACCGACGTTTGCTGATTATTTTATGTTTTTCGACGAATTTCCATATACGGTCAACTACAATTTGTTTCATAATTTTCTCTATTACCGGCAGTATTGGAATTGGTCGATAGTTTCACGTAGCAGTTTTCGGACTTCCCTTGTAGATTGGTCCTACCACCGTTTCTTTTAGCTTCTTTGGTACCGTTGACGTATCGAAACTCAGGTTCACAAGTTTCGTGATTATCGGAGCAAAGATATCGGCATTTTTTTCAAATCTCTGGCTCTGATTCCATCTGCTCCAGGTGCCTTATTTACATTTCAATGGTTCAATAAATTCATAATCTCTGCCTATTCTATTTCACTCAAATATATTGAGTTGCGTAGTGTTGGATTTTGATGGGTGGATATTACCATACTGCATGAGTGGATCAGAAATACTGCTTGCAGATATCCAACAGATGCCGCCACTCTTCACTTTTTAGAAATCAATTCTGAGAGTTCTGTGAGAAAACGCCAAGTAGCGTCGAGATTGGTGACCTCGACTTTCTGGAGTTTTTAAATTTTTTCTTTCTCAAGGATATACGAGTATGTGTATATATGATTTTATGCAATTGAAAACAATTTACACATTATTATTTATTACATTATATTCTTTATTAATTTATACGAAAGCTAGCCCTATGATAGACAAAGCACACAAATGTAAATTTGAAATTTTTTTCTTGAGTTCTACATTCATATTGAAGTGTAGCAACTAGTAGGAGTCCTATTACAAAAAGCGTTAAATATTTTTCTTACTTTTGTATATTATTGTATTTATCGGAGTAAATACTTAGTAGTTGGTGCAGTGTAAACAGGTGATACCGTCGTCGATATGATTTTTGTCGGTCTCACCTCAGCTGAACAAAAGAAAGGAAAGCAATGATATTTTTATTTGCTGGTTTCTGTAATGTGAGGTCGCTAGAAATAGAATAGATAAATGAAACAAAGTAGGTTAGAAAAATAAATACTTCCCAACAAATAATACTTGGTATGATGTTCAGGCTGATATGAGCATTACATAATGTCTCGTCCAATCTATCGCATAAAATTTTCACTTCAGCCAGCGATAATGTGCCCCACCTTTACTAAGTTCCTTGAACTATTCCGTCCATTGAAGAACAGTAGATGAATAAAAACACCTTCCTAAGGTATGAACACAGTAGATCTTTCCTTGACAATTTCCCCCGGGAACTATTATTTTCAAAGAACACTTTAAGTTTTTATAAGAACTAACGATGAAGGATAACTTTTCAACTAATCGTAAAAATCGCCTTTCTTTAGAAAAAAACATCGTTTTTCAATCTTACGAATTTTTGTTTTCATGTTATTTGACAATGCAATAAGGGTGGCCTTATTTAAGCTAGGTTTGATACCGTATTCGTCTTTTACGGTCCAAGTGTAGTGATGTATTTGCCCTTTAGCTATTGTGCAATGTTTTTATATATGTACATAGTACATCCTATCGTTTTTGAGCCTGAATTTGAACTCGTAAGTAGTCTACCGAACCTTCTTGGGCAATATTTCTATACTTTACCAAAATTCGAACAAAATTTTTCGCAAATAGAGAAATTGTTATTAATTGTGATATACGAGTAGCACAAACCATATGGAAAATTGATAAGCCAACGAAATTTCTATATTTCGAAATGAGTTTCCTAATAATTATACTTCTGCGTCGTCCTGTACTTTGGTACTTGTTGGTTCTATCATAGTATTAGGTACGATTTTCAACCATGAAAACCATGCGATATATCGAAACACGAAAACTTCTTAATGAGCGGCAGTGTGGTTTTCGTAGCAACAGGTCCACCGGTGATTTGATGGCGTGTCTTACCGAAAAGTGGAACCAAAGTCTATACCATTCTGGTGAGAGCAAGATGGTTGCACTTGATATTCCTAAGGCATTTGACAGAGTTTCTCATCAGGCTCTTTTGTCGAAAATGCGTTCCTTTCTGGATTGACTCTGTTTTTCAATGGATTAAAAGCTACCTTTTGGAATGTTCAATTCAAGTTGTCTTCGATGATTTAAAGTCTGATATTCACAAAATAAATGCTGGTATGCCCCAGGGCTCAGTTCTGTGTCCGACACTCTATTTACTCTTCATCAACAATCTCTTGTCTGCTGCTTCGAATCCAATATATTCCTTTGTTGATGACAGTACTCTCTGCACTTCATATTCGTTCCCGGACTCACGTCCTTGCTCTTCGGCTGTGGAACGGGAACGCCAGCTCATGAAATTCTGATATTAACAGCATAACTAATTGGTTAACCACAAACAGAGTAGAATTTAATGCTTCCAAAACATAATGCTGTCTGCTGTCGTTAAAGCGAAATTTAAACACCCAACCGTTATCCATGAATGGCACTTGCATCGTCTAAACCGATAAACTTTCCATTCTCGGTATGTGTGTTAATGACAGCTTACGTTGGAATGACCACATATTCGATGTCGGCAGAAATGCTGCAAAATGTCTAGGTTTTCCTCAAGCGATGTAAGGAATACTTCATTCCCTCTGATCAGGCCTCAATATATAAGGCATTTATCCGCCAGAAATTGGAGTACAATGCTCACATCTGGTCGAGTACGTCCAAAACATCTCTGCACTCTAGACAGAATTCAAAACCATGCGATAAAACCCATAGATGATACTAATATCACTCAAACAATAGACACCTCGAATACCGACGTAATGTCTCGTGTCTCACACTCCATAGAAATCGCCAGTAGCATTCCGCCCATTCTAACTTTTAACCGTAGCAACTATCTCGCTATGAATGCTCATCAGTATATCCTCAAGCCCACTTTCGGACGTACTCTAAAATATCGTGATTCGTTCCTAACTCGTACAACTCGCATATGGAATGTCCTGCCTAGCTCTGTATTTCCCAGTCATTATAGCCTCCAAACATTTAAAACCAACGTTCACCGGTACCTCTCTCTATCCTCCCTGACTTTCCTTCGCCCGCGCTGTGTGCAAACATTTTAAGGGTACTTAAATCCCTTGAGCGAGCGCAAATTATAAAAAAAAAATAGACAGGATTTCGGAGGCTAAGCAGAATTCAGAAGAATACAATATATTGTAGCCTATCACGAATTGGGAAAATTACTATAACTTCGAAGGTATCCTCTGTGGTAGACTGTGTTCATTGTTCAATTATTCAGTCAAACAACAACCCAATCCATACATTAGCTTTCCTTAAATGCTGATTGCGAGCTAGTAAAATAACAACTCTTTCTTCCGATTGCTACATAATCTTAAACGTTTGATGGTGGCTATCAAAATGCTAGAATAAAGAGCGTCCAGACCTGATCAAAGCCACTTAAGATGATTTTGGGTAACTCAACGATCGACAATCTGTTCATAATGTACTCGTACGACCGGGAAAGCGTTTGATTTATTGCCCTTTTCGCTTCTGAGGCTAAACAAGTGTAGTGTCCTAAATAAGCTGGAGTAAAAAATTTGCAACATCCATTTTTTTTAACCAAATCCTGTCTGTGGGTCAGCAGATAATAATCGATTGCATAATTAAACAAACTGTTTAAATCAAAAAGTTCAATTTCAGTACCCAGCTCGCGACAATTTATGAAATAATTTGAAACTATATACTCGTACTTCAACCCACTTGATATTTTTTTAATCGGAAATGGGGTGAGGGCTATGTATCAAGAAAAAAAATTCTTATATTGTATGTAATTGATGTCATTAATGCTCCAGCTAACTTTATCATATTAAAATCGACTTTTTCTCATTCCAACACAAAGGTCATTTTTCCTCAATCGACATCATCTACTCAACTCCACTTACATGTGTGACTTTTGACCATAAAATTGCCCTGTCAGAGTTTTGATTACCAATAAATTAGCAAATTTCTTTTCAACTTAGTGTTGTCCATCAATATACATCCATAGGTACATATGCGCTAATATGTTAGTGGCTACCCCTACAGGGTGTGGATTTCCCACTTCAATAATAGAAACAAAAGGAAGCAAAATGGAAGCTTTCAAAAATTTATTTCAAATCAAGAACCTGTCGCACGCAATAACAATTCGCAACTTTTGCCACTACCAAGTCCTTGAACTACTATAGTCGTACATACATACATATACAAACGGGTATGTATATCCATACAACCGGGTATATTCACATTCATTCTCCCTTTGGCGGGCAAAAAATAAATAAATGTATCTTCCTAAAGAATGTAGGTGGTTTGATCCGGCGATATTCAATCAATGATTCATAGTCCTCTGAAGTACAATATGGTATACCTGTATACTTAACTAAATATGTTTGTATGTATGTTGGAGTAGAAACGAAATAAAAACACAGTTCCACATGCTAGTGTTCACTTAAAACGTAATCGTCTAGATAGGGACGCACCCCCAAACCTCGCCCTCCTCTACGTCACCCTACCCCATCTGATTCAATATAATAAATTGAAAGCAACAACAACTTAGAATGATGATATCAGTCTTAACTGATAAACCCTGATAAACCAGTGCTAGTTGGCTAGGTTCCCTCTAAACTGAGCTCCAAACACAAAATCGTCTGTTGGTTTAGTAGTTCATACATAGACAACACGGTCGCTGTTTGCTCATTTGAAAAAAGCATTTTCGTGGTATCATATGTACTAAGCGCGAAAAAGATTTCGGACCATAGTAGTGGACAGAATAAGAACTGAAAATTCATTTCGACTTCGCGTTGCCTCTAATCTCTAAGTTGTTCATCCCGCAAAGTGAAAATAGAAGGCAGTTCTCAATTTATAATCCATCTGAAAGGACGTGTGAAGTTTTGTGGTCATTCCAGATAAACCGTTCACATGCTAGCCAAGTTAATTGCCATACATTCATAACTAGTAAGGTGAGAGTTAATTAGTTTGTGAAGTTGTTCCGATACGTTATGGTACGATATTTAAATGCCTACACACGGGGGATGTAACAATACATTGAAATATGTCAAGTGCAAAACAAGAGCGCGGAACTTTCGATTTGAATAGAAAATACAATAAATCCGCGCTTAGATCATATGCATATATATATTACAATATCTCCGGTGCATGCATGAATCTCACACTCGAACTCGTAAATTCGTGTAACTTGTAGATACAAATTGATAAAATCCTACAAGTAAAAAATAGTGTTCCCTCGTGCATACATGATGGAGTTTTTCAAATTCAATTTAGTTCAAAAAACTATTGAAAATAGATACTATAAAAACGGTTCAAAAGAGAACAATCAGATATGAGTATTTAGGAAAAAGTATTCGAATATCTGATTCCAGTATCTGTAATAATAGTTATTATAATATGTAATAAATAGTTCGTATTAATAGTCAATAAAAAATTGGGAATGTGCGGGCATCTGAGCATTCGAAAACTAGTGTTTTTTAACGATAATTTCTAAAACTGATAAGATTAAGGTTGATTTCAAAAATATGTGCTATCTAGATATTTAACTATGTAATATACGAGTATGTACAAATGTGTCATAACTTAAAGTTCCAATGAACAAAATCGTGAAAGAATGCCATAAAATTGCAATAGCACAAAACTTGACAAAAAAGTCGGTATTTTCTGTGATCAGTGTAGGTGCATGTGTAGACGTATGTAGATCATGGATCAGATTTTGCGGATCCCGATTTGGAGCACAAAATTTCTGCAGTAACACCAATACAACAGAACAGCTTTTCATAAATTGTCTGGGCAAGAACTATTAATAATAAGTGACGTAATATTGAATTAGCATTATTTGCATCCATAATAATGATAGTCTTTTAATTCTATAATACTTGTGAAATATTCATTTGCGACAAAGTCCGGTTTGAATTGGAAAGAACAAAAACAGAGCACAACAGCACAAACAATTAGATCGATCGACTATTACATATTCCATTGGATACAGAAAAATCTACGGCCTCAGATCGTATCTGTAACACTCCATGGAAATGCAAAAAAAATATTTATTTCAAGACTTATCAGTTTTTTCTATTGGAGTCACACCTTCAATTAAAAATAACTAACGTTTTAGACCCTTACTTACTTGACTTCTCTGCCATAAGTTGGTAATTGGAAGATTTATGGTAACTGGGTTAAATTTTGGCGCCCTTTCCATCAATCTGGTCAAGAAGTTCTCCTTAACTACTATTCATGAAAATACAAAAGTTGTCTTTTTTTATTCTTACGAGTTGAACATTGAATTTATTAGTTCAAAATCGGCTGAAAGGATTTTCCGGCGACCATTGTTGAAGGTGGCTGATAGGCTCATCCTTGATTTTTTCTTTAAGGTTGATCAGAAAAGTGATTGTATTTTCGGTGGAAACACAAAATGTATCTGTATCCTGAATGTACAGCCTGAGGTTGAAATCAATCCAAACATACTACACAGATTCAGCGAATGACAAATCCAACTTTTAAAAATCCTTATTATAAGTAGCAAACAAATGGAACGCAGATGCAGATTTGACAGGCGTTGTCATTCTGTTCGATGTAGCCTCACAATGTGTCTCTGTTTGACATCGATTTACACTACACGCTACAGATTGCCATTTCGATCAGCTCTTTAGTGTGGAGACTTCAGCGGATACTCGTAACTCTTATTAGATCACATTTTCATCTTCTTTGCTGTTATTTTTCTTTTATATTTTACATTCATCATCCAAGATGAACTGTGAACTATCGTGTCTTCTCTACTTTACTGTCACAAAATAATGCAAAATTATCAATTAAGTCGCCACACGTTAACTTTACGAGTATATACGACGTAGTCATTTACTTTATGTTTCAAAGCCTAAGTATTTAAATTGTTCGCAGTTAGGCGCAATAACTTTTCCTAATACAAGTATCATAGATGTCAAGATTTCGGTTTGTGACTTTGGATGCAAATATTCAATCTTATTACAATTATCTTCTAGTACACATCTTATAAAAAGCTTTACCTGAAAGTCAGCTACGTCATTGCCTATAATGACGCTATCATGGGCGAAATGCAATTTATTGACGGAGTGATCCAAAATAGACCGGCCTGAAGAATGGTTTAGTAGTCCGCGAATTAAGCGAACCGCACAAGCAGGGCAGAGGCAATGCTTAAACCACGCAAACATATTTGGCATTATATGTATTTTTACGCACTACATACTTATAATATTGCAACGGTTAAGACAATTTTTCGAACCCTTGCTAGGTTTCTCCATCATAATCCGTATGAATTGCGTTGTATGTCAAACATACGTAATGGCAATATGTTGCCATGTTGACTATAGGAAATCTCCTTCGTCAATTTTCATATTACGCGACATAATCCTGGCAGTGATTATTTCAATGCTTTGAGACGCCTTTTCTTTCACATAGTGCAATAAGAAACCTCTTCACAAGTTCAGCTTCCGATGGCCTCTCTCATAATTTTATTAAACATATCGCAAGCCATGTAAATCAAATGTTTCCGATTGCCGCCCATACTTCAGTCTGGTCCTACTGTACGAACCCGGGGGCCCCCGCCCAATAATCAAGGCTTCGCCCATTAATGATGTTGTCTGATATAAAGCGGGGGTAGAGCATATTACTGGTCACATCTTCAGATGACGCCACCGAAGGTTACTATAATTTGACCAGTTACAAGTTGCCGGTCATAGGTCTTGTTGGCGGCAGGAAAACCGGTAATCCCTACCAGGACTTAAATCACTTTACGGGCGTGACTTGTTGAGGTAGGCCGCCTTGTGGGAGCGTCATGGTGGCTGTGGTTTAAACCCAAAGTCGCGGGTTTTCCTGTTGGTTTGACCTTATGTAGAGTTGCAATAAGTACTGGGTGCAGTGACCATCAGTACAGTAAGAGATTTTAGATCGGCCTCGACCCATACCAATGGTAGAACTTGTACCTCCAACACAAGTTCTGCTTTGGTATCTCAGGAAGGCGGCAGAGCGATGGCAAGGTGTATCCTTGCTCCCATAGATGTATGGGCATCCCGTAAACTTAAGTCTACACGACAGGTGTTTACGTTGAAACTATGTACGAACCCGGCCCATACTTCTTACAGCCTCACTTACTGTCGTCTCTTTCAAATACGCGACAGAGGCAATGTGACTGCGCGCGAATTCTTTCCACAATCTTTCCACCTATTGCAAAATTGTTGTACTTGTTGTCAGTTGTCTGTTCGTCTTCAGTATATACGAATGTTTCAGTTTATTCCCTGTACAAGCCTACGAGTGTTTACTTGTGTTTGAACTTCTTCCAATCCTTATTTTTTTTTAATCCGTTCGTATTCTTATCGATTCTACGATGATGTAATACGTTTTCTATTTCAAAACATTGGACCATCATGGTGGCGATGATCCAAATTGAGATAAGTAATCCATTTTTTGATGTCAGCATACTGTTTGGCTCATGAAATAAGACCCTGGCGCAAATATTTCTATTTGCCACGGAGTCTACCCTGCGCTGTGAAGAAAATGTGGCCAGTAGGAACATCATTCATATACATATGCACGTTCATTACTGCGATGCATTCTTAAATACTACTCTCTTTCCATTGCGAGGCGCTGGATTGTTTTTCATCAACTGATGTCTTCAAGCTTCAGACGTGGCAACACTACCAGGCATACCAAGTTTGTATAGTCTTATTAGATGTTATTGTGTCTCAGACTGATCTTTGGTATTATGTTCATCATGTTTAGGCCCGTAATTTTCCACATTTATTCACCTTTTACGCAATTAAATGAATCAACTGCAGCTAAATTAGGAGTATATTAGCCGTTCCCAGAAAGCTTACCACCTTTATGATCTGCGAAATTAGTGCGTACGGTTATAGAGTTGATAAATATTACAGCTGTTAATAAGCAATTCTCAATGTTTTTTCGCGAAATAAACTAGAAAAAACGCAGAGGGGTGTATAAAAAGTTTGGTTTTACAAATTCGGTTTATTTCTAAAGGCGCCAAATCACCATTGCGTAGATATTTAGATACAAATCTTATAACATTAAGGATGGACTGCAGACCTCGAGAGAATGAAGAAAATCTTGCCAGAATATCTTCGAGTTGCATAATTTCAGTTCCTTTCCGCAAGGCTGCTAGGAGCTAATCAATTTAGCGCTAGCTAATGCGATTCGCAATAAAAGTTCTCGCCAGCGTAATCAGTGGACCTGGGAGTAATTTAGTTGGCACGGCCATTCATACTAAAAACTGGACTATTAGGAGTATGATCAGTGAATTTGCGCAATTGAAAGTCAGCTATGTTAAATATCGTTGGAGAATGAACTCCTTCAAACCAGTGGTCTTGGTGAAAGTTATTACGAAATCAAAGGTATAGGTTCATCAAGTAGAATCTCAACCAAGATTCTTTAAGACTGATACCTATAACTTGTTGCAAAACATCTCCTGGCGTTATCATTTGCAGAGTAACAAGTTGCATTGAAAGTTACAAAGTCTGATATAAAGATTTCTGTCTTGTCGTTGATATACTCGTACTTGTCAGATATACTGAGATTTTTTTGAATGAACTTTTCAGACTTTAGCACCTCACTGACGTCTAAAAGCTGTATCACCACGTCGTAATTGACTAGACAAGGATCTTTTTGTGGACGGTTTTCTAAGTAATATGTATAAGAGCTTTTTCATATTCGACATGAGAGTCATAGGTGACCAATCTGAGGAAATTCTTGAAATGATTGACGACATCAGCGTTAGCTAAAAATTCAAGTTTTGCACTATAAATACTTTTATAAGACATGTTAACATTGTTTTTTTTTTTCATCAAATATATCCTGGGAAATTTAATCAAACATTTTTTTTTTATTATTATTTAATTTCAGATACTATAGGACTTAGATAAATATAACCAAATACAAAATGAGTGATGCAACAGCAACCCCAAACGACAACCAAGAATTTATTGTTAAATACAAACAAAATACCTATGACATCACAAGGTTTTTGAAAAATCATCCTGGTGGTTTGGCTACACTTAAAGGACTTAATCACGGTGATATGACATATAAATTCATGAAAGCGCCTCCACACTCTGATGCTGCGATGTATCTTATGAATGAGTATAAAATTGGAGGCGATAAACTACCAAAGAATGGCAAAAATGTTGCTAATGGTGATAGCAATAATAATTCACTAAATATGAAATTGGATGATAGTATGGAGGTGAGTTCATTAAAATAATTAGGCATAGCCTTTTCGTATTATAAAATTCCATTTCCTCCTTCTTTAAATTGGTGGTGACTTTTTTGAAATAAGTTATAGTTAGCTTCGCCATAAACGCCTTACGTATTTTAAAAATCGCTTCACCTTTGGATTATGTATACCTATGTACATACTTGTATATACATGTGTATGTACTTAATTCATGACCTAGACGTGTGCCGGCGATTTTTTTTTTTCGGCATCGAGAGAACCGAGAATGAGAATTTCTCTTATCCATAAAGCGTTATCTTTTCTAGAAGCTTGCTTGGAAATAGTGTGTAGAACCCAAAATACATGATGTTTTTGTTTATCAACATCAAGATTTATTTACGTAATATCTTTTAAATGAAACAGAAAAAATTGATACTGACTGTTGTGAAGCAGATAACAAGGTAATAGGAAATTTAATTTAGTCTGGCATGATTTGTTCCTTTCACGGGTAGGCAATAGACAAATGGAATAGTGAACGTACAGAATGCAGCGCCGCATGACGCATTTTAACCTAAGTAGGAGCGAAGTCTACGGTTGTCAGTCGCAAGCGCCACATAGTCGACTGAAGGCACCTACAAACCACTCCGAACGCAGGAAGATTCGTTTCTACTAATCGATATTTTCAGCTCATTGCGCTCGATGGTATGTACATAAAATGAGAGTCCAATGGACAGATCTGGAAATTCTTTTAAATCGCGAGTTGATTTGGAGAGTGCAGCAAATACTTAAGCGTGAAAAGGGGAATGATGACGCGTTTAAGCGCCAGCTGAGTCACACCACTTACCCTAATCTTCCCCGTGAAGTAAACAACATAAATTTTGAAAGTACATTTCTAGTAAACCAAATAGCAACTACCGCAGAATATATCTAGGGCTATTTGCACTGAAGGTAGATTTTCGTTATCTCAGCGATTTGACATGCCGGTCAGTGCACAAGTTAGCAATAACTTATGTCTGGCTGTACAATCAGGTTTTCTAGTATGTCCAGTCCGATGAAGTGATTTTGAGAACTTCGACCAGTCTGCTGGTTTCAGCGATTTTTATTTTTTGACAATTTTTCAATGTCAAGCCCCTTGTTTTTTGCAGAAACATACGAGTAGTTATAAAAAAAAACATTAACTAACCAACGTATTGCTTTCTTCCGTACTGATATTAAACGTCGTACTATGTTGTATGTGGTATGGACTGAAGTTTTGAGATTCCACTTGTGATAAGTTTCTGAGTTGTAACAACGTATTTTTGATTGCCGAGGTTTAGTCTGAACGGCTTCAACACGGTAGCTTCATTTGAAATTGTGATCGCCGATGACTCACAGCTAACATATTGATACATCGTTATATTTTCTATCAACGTTTTGCATCTGCCATCTTCCTAAAGTTGCACAAAACTTCTCTTTTTGTGAAGACATATTTTATCATGTGTTTTTGTTTTAATGTATACACTTGCGGTCATAAAAACCGCACCATATCAAAATGATTGAAAAATTATTAATAACTACGATAATAATTTTTATAATGAAATGAAATTTTTGTTGAGTACTCCGCAGTAGTTTATAAGTATTTCTATCTAATTTCCATCTGTTTATTGAATGTTTGAATCATCTTGAAAAATGCACTTTTAAGTATACGAATGATGCTGTTCAATTGCTAGTACCAAAAACTCCCTTACTACTTCTCCATACTTTTGAGCGTTCATAGTTCCATTAACAAAGTGCAAAGGGCCCAAAACGTAAAAAGAAAAACATCCGCAAACCATCTGACTTTGAGGAAACTTCACTGTTTTGACTATGCATTCGTCCTTGAACCTTTCACCTGCTGACCGTCGTATGTATGGCAAATTGTCGGCACACAACAAATTACATTTGCTTTCATCGGACCATATCACATATCGCCAATCATCCTGCGTCCAATCTTCGTACTTTTTTGCCCACGTCAAGCGAGCTTTTTTCATTTTTCATATAAACCTATCTCCCGTAGCCGTCGGCGTATGGTTTCGGCGCTTTGATCAACTTGATGAAATTCACTCAGCTCTGCTCTTATACGGACAGCACTTTTAAAGCGATCTTTCATGCTAATTCGTTGTAATACATTGTCCGTCTTCTGGGTTGTTTTACGTTTTCGTCCCGAGCCTTTTTTCCTTTCCAGTGGATCGAAATTTTCTTTTTTCTTCATCAGTCGTACGATAGTTGAAAGACAGCATCCTATTTTAACCGCAATCTCACGATAGCCAAGCCCTTCTTCGACTAAAGTCAATATTTGAACTTTTTCGTCCCGAATCAGTTGATGATAATTACCAGACATTTTACTTTTTTTTACTTGTCACCGTCACAACTCAATTCAAACAGATTTTTTTGCACTGAATACGAGGCCGAACTCCGCTATGGGGAATACCCTTCATTAGTATGGGAAAAACCCTTACGATCTGATGTAATTAGGCATTTTTTGAGAACTCGTTACGTGGTGCGGTTTTTATGACCGCAAGTATATATTATGGAAAGCTGTGGCCCTTGTTTTAATACTTGAGGTACTCTATACAGTGTAATCTTAAAGCTTAACAGCTTTTAGGTAGGGTTCGAAAAATGAGGATGATTCCTCAAATGCCAATTTTTTTAAGCACAGATTGTCGAATGCTTTTGTGGATTCTGTAACTAGAACTATATCATTATGATTCCTATTTATTTGGATAGCAAACTCTATCTCTATTATCTGTGACCATGTACCCATAACAAACACTAACTCTTGGCAAATGCAAAAGCCGTTGGTGATTTGAAGTCGCGAATTACGTTTTCGTGGACGCCAGTAGCGACAGTTTAGCTTATTTATGTTACGTGTCCATTCAGGTGGAAACAGGCCTCGTTGCTCCAGAAAAAACATCTCTCCAACATTGTTTTACAAATATTTTGGCATAAGTTGAAGTCAATTTTCTTATTCTAATTGAATCTTAAAAGCCGACATTTTAAGTCTTTTGGAAAATTTAATTAACGATCGTTTTTGGAAGTCCCAAAACAGCCGCTCCTTTCTGCACTGAGGTTCTTTGATTCTCACACAAGCTTCGTTCCACCTTTTTTGTGATTTACATTACCACACCCACGTAGAACAGACACTCAGGAGACCGTCGAAATACGAGAGCTTGACTAACAATCGACTAATAAGTCCATGATTTCTAGCCAAAGACTCCTCCCTCGCTCAATTGCGGAATTTTGTAATTTGAATAAACTTGTCTTCGCACTCATGTAGAATCGCCACTTTTTAAAAACGCATCGATAGCGAACGCATGATTATCTCATAACCACTGCAACATTGTGACTTATATTTTACGATATAAATCTGCCACCGGGCACTCAACAACACAACACAATATAAAATTTGAGTATTTCAGTGGTCTTTTGGTCTTATGTCCATGTTCTATCATGGTGATATCTGTCCCATTAAATGTTTAGGAGAATATTCCGTTCCGTCTTATCTCAACAGTCCATACAGGAAGCAAATTTCTCTCTTGTATTCTTTTTGCTTTCATCCGTAAGACACCGGTATGCCCTCAACGTTCCAGGATGGATGGAACAGGTGTTAGCAAATGGTATTCCTAGCATTTGTCAGTGCAAGACATCTGTTCAGGGTTTTGCTAGGTTTTGACCATTTTTTTAGGTCTCGTCGCGTCGCAGTCTATACTTCACCTTTAAATGTGCGCAAATAAACTTTCTCGGACTTCAACAAATTCCAGATTTCGCATTTGATTCTAAATTTTTTATAACAACTGTTGGCTAGGACCCAGCATTTTAAATAAAGAAGTCTGATGGTAGTATGATATCCAAGATATGGTTAGCACTAGCGTCAGCGTATGAGAAGTTCCATATTTCTGAAATCAGAGGCCAAATACTGGTTTTGGTGGTAAAATTAGTACCAAATTACACTCGTTGGAAACAAGGAAGTTATGGGATTCCTTGATTGTTTCATTCAACCACTTTGATGGTTGAACTCAAAAGAGTTATACAAACCCGTTGGCAAACCCTTCGACATTTTCAGTGCATGTTAAATTTACTATTTGGCTGCGCTTCCCAGTTGGTTAATTTTGTTCATGAACGCCTACAAAATTGTTGCCAGCTTGCATCAAATATTTGTAATCTATGTTTTGTTCAATATGTTGCATTCAAATCTTTCATTTGAAAATGTGATGAAGCAAAGCTTTTTCTGTAAGTTGCTGTTATATGCTACAGAAAACTCTTCAAAGATCACTTAAATTGATTGAAGCACTTCTGCAACACTAAGGCTTGCTAACGCAGCAGCACTTGATCACGTGATGAGGGTAGAACAACATCGAGATAAAATTTATTTGTTCACAACAGGTGTCAATAGCAAAGTTCAACATGATATTTTACGCACTTAGCACTAATGTCACACAAGTTTATATCGCTTGAAGTTATCGTAAACAAAAAAAAAAAAAAAATCCAAACGAATTACCAGAACGTCTATCATGATAAGATAAAACAGAACCACAATTCAGTTCCTCCTTTATATTGATAAGAACAGTCCATGAGCCATGGATTTGGAACAACATTTTGTTGTCTATTGATGACTTTCATATTTTCATGGTGATTCCTCAAAGTCAACATAAACGCTACAAAAAAAAGACCCGATTTTGTTTGAAAAGTTCTCTAGAGTTTATTGAGTTTTACACTGTTTTTCATTTATAGGCATAAGGATCACAGTAAATTGCAGGAAACCAACGAACGCGCAGTCCTAAAACATCCCATTTGCCTTCACATAAACCTTTGGCTTTGAGAATATCTGAATATCATTCTCGAGTTCGGCTAGCTCACGTTCGATTTCGACTTTTCTTTGCCGTATCCGGAGTGTTTCGGTTGTCATTGGCATATGGTTTAGCTCATTGATCAGAGATTGAAATTCTGTATATTCAAAAAAGAATATTGAAACAAATATGTTGAACAAGTGGAGGACGAACTTACTTCTGTGTGCGGTATTAAGGGCATCTTGTCGTTCTTCTTCGGTAAGCGCTTTGTATCCGATGGGGCAATTGCGGTCTCGTTGTAGGTCTCTTTGTTTTTGAAGCTCCTTTTCGCGTTTTTCACGCTCCAGGTATCTTGGCAGGCGGACGTCTTGACGGTCTGGAAATGTGTTTTCCTATGTCATAAATCAGATGATTTATGTTTCCTAAAACTCACCTCCAAGTTCGTGTGCTCTCCTTAAAAGTCGCTTTGAACTTAACTGAGTACTACTGGCAGTAGGCGGAAGTCTATCGGTATCTATAGCTAGATTTTCAAAATTAAAATTCGGCTCCTCAGGATCGTAGTGATTGTCTTCTGCTTGCGGAAGGTGATTAGGAAGATGTCTTTCGTTCAAACTCGGTTTGTTCAGTCTTGCTTGATTGTGAACACTTTCCTTACTAATGGATGATGGCTCGCGATCAACATCAGTTGATGAACATCTAGAAAAGTATAGCCTTCAAATATGCACAACAAGCATACTCGCCTAGTTCAACCTCTTTAGGGCTTCATACAAGAACTCCTCATCTATGATATCCTCCGTTTGTACTTCTTTGTTGCATGTTTCCACTTTTCTCGTTGATGTTGATCCCGTGTCCGGCCTACAACACCCTGGAGGAACTGCATTCATACATTCACAAGAACACCCAGTGGTTGGTCTTCTGCGCGAGAGAAACTCCAGAGATTTGTGCCTATGGCGCCTCCGTAACTCGGCCAATTTCTGTTCTTCTTCTGCGAGTTTCAGCAACTTCTGACGACTAGAATTTCTCTGTATATCTTTCACATGAAGCTTATTCTCTCGTAAAAAATCTCGTTTATGTTGAATTTCTATGAAAAGAAATGAATCTTTCAGTATTTGCTGGGAGAATTTTTATACGCGGTTTCTTTGGCAACTGGTGGCGATACTTACTTGGTTCTGGAAAAACACCTTTTAATGTTGGTAGCATGTTTGTTTTACTAACAAATCAGAAGCGAAAACTGTTGAGATTAACTTAATAAATTAATGCTCCAATTTGAAATGAAAACAAACTGAAAATGTTCAAAATAAAGTAAAAAAAAACAATCAACCACCGGTGATTTGTTGTTGTTTGCAGCAAAACAAATCGTTTATTATGAGGTGTTCAGCAAATGCCAGTTGCAATTGTGAATGAATCTCTCGATTGTGGTAACGTCAGGGTAGACACGAAGAAACGACGTTGAAAATTAAAATTTTATCTTAAATCCTTTATAAGGCGGTCGAAAGGTTTTAAGAAAACAAATTTATATATGTATGCCCTGCCCTCAGTAATATGTACTCTCATATTATTCATTTTATCCATTCTTTGTTCATCTGACATGCACAAGGATTTATTGGTAGACTAAACTGCAACTTTAGCTACAGGGTCTACTCAGGCTGATTATCATTTTTTTCTTGCCTGTGTAAGTTGGATCCGATATTGAAAAGTATCATGCCGTCAACAACGGATTAGGACTTCGTTATTACACCGAAACTTCTGAAATTATTTTTTAACTTTGGTCTTATTTTGAAAAGGCGATCAAAGTGGTCTTCGCAGTACCCGTGACTATCAACGTGACGTTGTCTATCAAGTCTATCACCTTTGAGAAAGTTTTTAGGCTTTTTTAACTCAGTGCCTCGTTTCTATAAATACGAGTATCTAAACTTCACAACTATAAAAAGGTTGTCTAACTTTGCTATTCCCTTTTTCAGCATCTAGTCGACTGGAACAAAGCCATGTTACCGCAGATCTCAAAAATCACACCATATTACGACGAGTGGGTTCACAAGCCAGTTGATCGTCCTCTACGCCTCTTCGGACCTTGGTACTTGGAAATGTGCACGAAGACCCCATGGTGGGCGATTCCCACCTTTTGGGTGCCGGTAATATTTTATTGCGTTTATGATAAATTTTACATCACGTGGCAGCAATCCGAATTCGATAAGGTAAAACGATTCTTAACCTCTAATAATAAATTATCTCTACTTTTATTTTTCTTTATAGCTTTTCGCATTGACACTTTATTTTACGTTCGGGATTCTCTTTTGGACTCTACTTGAATACACCCTTCATCGTTGGGTTTTCCATATGAAAACAAAAAATACCGAAAGTGCGGTCATATGCACCCTTCACTTTATGCTTCATGGACTTCATCACAAAGTGCCCTTCGATCCACAAAGATTAGTATTTCCTCCACTGCCTGGAGCGATTATTGCTACAGCCATCTACTACCCCATAAGCTTTTTTGTGTACAATCCAAAAGTGATACTAGGAGGGGCACTATTTGGATACCTGTGCTATGATTTGATGCATTACTACCTCCACTATGGCAGCCCGACAATGAAGCACATGTACCATATGAAGCGATACCACTATCAACATCATTTTGCCCATCAAGATCAAGGCTACGGCATTAGTAGTCCTTTGTGGGATTTTGTCTTCAACACGAGGATTCATTTAAGAAAGCTGAGATATAATTTAAAGTGGAAATGAGAGAGATGAAAGATGATTCAAGCAAATCATCGCTGACTTATTTAAGAAGAATTTATTGGCTTTGTTCAATATGTTCGAGAGATTGAGGCTTACTTTGTTGCATATTGCATAGAGGAATAAGCTCTGTGTTGCTTTCTCTTTCTTTCTTTTTTTTAAGAAAATATATTTATGTTATACAACATTTTTTTTTTATTAAACAGTAAAATATATCGTCAATTTCTGTTTTCTGGATGGATTAGGGATTCTTTTAAAGCCGGCCAATGTTGTTTTTTTTTTGCAGAATAAGGACATTCTGTCAACAGAAGAGGGACATTGAGTTCCGACGAATTGGTAAAAATATCATAATTGGCAGGTATAGCTACAATTTAGTTTTCTATTCTACCTTATCCAATTAAGAAGAAGCTTTTTCCCAACAACATCAAAATGGTATGCGCTCTATTAGACCTTAATCAACCCAGTTCTGCGCAAAGGCCTGGGCACTATAAAAATCGGATAACGTTATTGGCAGCGATGGGCGTAAGGAAGATCGAGCAATAAAAGTACAGCGTCAAATTTACAATTTACGGCTATCCCATCTATGTACAATACTCGTACATAAAAAATGCTAGGTTCAACTATGATTCCTGTCAAAAGGCTGGCTTAACATATACTCTCAGTTCACGAGTTCTCATTTGCTGATTTTTTTTTACGTTTGACTAGTGGACTGGTTTTTTGGCATCTTCTTCAAAGTTTTTCGGCTAGAACTTAAGCTTCTATTCGTTTTCGGCCAATTTTTTCCAACACCTGTAACATCTTAATATCCGCCGCTGTAGTTTTCCCTCTATGCTTCTCGTACCATGTCAAACACTGCGATGCAGGTATGTCCGTCGTTATAGGAAACCTTTGACCTTTAGTGGCACTTATCTGTCTTCAGACTATTTGAGGCAACTTCGAGCGGCGATTTTCACGATCAATTTTGTATTTCAAACTATATAAACGCTACGAAAATATTGCAGAAAGCCTTCGGAAAATTCTTTGCGCATTAAAGAAATTTCGAGTTGAGAGACTATTGAATTGGGATGAACTTGACGACACTGTTGGGACTCCGCATGGTTCGTGGCATGCAATTGTGAGTGATGTCTGAATTGTATTGAAACTCAGCGCCGCGTTGATGTTTCTCAGGATATGTTGGGTAAAATCGGAAAAGATCCTTTGTTTATGAAACGCATCAAAACCGAGTTGGATCTACGCATACGATGCGAAAATGCAACAACAATCCAGTGAATGAAGGCCCAAAGGCGAAGTATGTACACCGTAAACAGTGCGTCAAAGTCACTTAAAAATCGATGGTTTACTCACGACGGCAAAAATGGGTTTAGTTTTGAATGAGGGCAAAACTTGTCAACAAAAAGTGACACACAACATCGACGAATCGGACTGAACATCGCAATAGACAGTTATAACTTTGAGGTAGTAAGGGACATGTACATCGGTTCCGCTGTTAAATTTTATAAAGACATCTAATCAAAAATCAAACAAAGAGTTACTCTTGCCAATCGCTGTTTCTTGGGCCTAAGAAATCAAATAAGTAGAAGTACTAAGCACTAAGACCGTCCCTATCCCAAGCCTGCTTTATTGCTTTATGTAAGCGAAAGTAGATGAACATGTCCCTGGCCGTTTCGAAAGCAAAATTCATCGAGTGATTTGTGGTCCTGTTTGCCTTCACGAGGGATATTGACAAATATTAGTCGCTTCAGATGGCTAGGGCATTTAGAGGTGAATGAACGCTAACGCTTCAGCATGAAGGATCTGCGATTCCAGCCTGTTAGGTGGGCTTAGATGGCTCACACAAATGGAAATTATCTCAACCAACCAGTTAGCCAGAAACAGCTCTTACTGAAGAGCATATTTGTTGAGGCCCATTTCCACTCCGGAGCCATCTAATTGAGTAAGTGTCTTTTTAATCAAAAACTCAACGAATTTCAATGATTTGGAGCTCCCGAAGCTCAAATTGAACTTCGAGGAAGTCATTTGTTTATATGCGGTGTCGGCTGTCTAGTACTCACTCCTTTATTTTTGTTGTGTGGACCAAAAATCAGGAGTTGTTACAGTTTCTTCTTCCGTTTGATATCCGATCGAGCCTCGTTATTTTAATGCACAAGATCGCGAGTCCTTTAAATACAAGATCTTCAAATTTGTGGTACATTGCGGAAATCACAGGATACTTACTGAGCCATCTAGCACAAACTTTTTTCCGTTGCCGTTCTGCACAGCCGGGGGAGTTTGACATAGCTCTGTATATTCTTCAAGATCGACCACATTTCGATAGTGGATTAATTAGAACTAACACCGCACTGATAAGGACCTATCGGACCATACAACACGGTAGATAACGCAAGTATAACAGCTACAATTCAGAGCACCTCCCTCCTCGACAAACAGGCGAAGATTCTATTTACAAACCCAGTTTTCGTTCGCCTCACACTGCAATTACAGGTAGTATCCATCTACAATACATTTTTCGATAGAGACAATAAGTGTAGGTGGTTCGAAACTATTTTAATTTTATTTTGAAAAAAATATCTCTATTTGCAACACAATTAGTAAAACTTATTTGAATCTGTTCAATGAATCTGGAAGCTGAGGTGCTTTAAAAATAGAATTAGTGGACAAGCAACAAACTTGACCTAAATATGATTTTCTTAAGCACTAGAGGAGTTTTAAATAGGTAACAATGCAATAACCAGGCTTAAATACCTAAAATAAGACAATTTCTGGAATAAATATGTTTTTCTTCGTTAAACCTAACAATACTAGAAATGAATACAATATTAATTCACTTCGTTTCGCTGTCGTCGTCCTCCAATCGTTGCCTAAATTTCCATCTTAACACTATTCGTCAGGCAGCTGTGGAAACAGACAACATCATACATCACTTTTCTGAGTTTTCTGCATAACTTGGCGCAATTGAGGGAACGAGCTTTTCGGCTGAGGTGGATGCAAGCGAACGCAGAGATTTATAAAAGGTTCATACAATGATGCACGCTCCATTGCGTTTACGGTATAGTGCTTGATTCGTTCACGGGCGCACCAACTATTAGCACGGCTTAAAATCGCATCTATGGGATCCGGCGACGATGGTGGAGAGTCTACCTTCTTTTCAGATTTAGTTCGTGACCGCATATTTGCTAGCACGATGATGACAACTTCCTTCTTCTCTTTATTCTTGTCGATATCTGATTTGATATCATCCAGCATATCCAAACTTGAAGGATCACTTGGATCGTAGACCAGCACAAATCCATCGGGAAAGTGTAAATAGTGACGTGGTAACTGGGCTTTGCCCTACAAGAGAAATACACGAAGGGAAATGGGTCAAAATGAAAAGACGAGAGTGAAAGTTTTGATTTAATGTGTCACCTGCAATCCAGCAGTGTCATAGATTCGAAGAGATTCTCTGGGTCCTCTACCTGTATCCACACTTGCTACATAGATGTCCTCGATTGTTGAGTGCATTTCCTTTGAAAGACCAGCATAATAACATATAAAATCCGAGCAAACGAAATTTTCTTACAGATTCTGTGGTGATGTTTCCATAGATGAGCTGTTCAATCAGGGCAGTTTTGCCTACTCCTTTCATTCCACAAACCAATACCTTGCCGGCTTTTCCCACTTTCGTTGTTAGCATGATTGTCTGGGTAGTGTACCTAAATATTCGTCTAAATACTTAATTTTAATTCGTTTTACCGCAGAACATATGCGAATTTTCAATTTTCAATTGTAAACAAAATTTATTGTTTTTTTTTTCTTTGTGATGAAGTTCAGGTTGAAGTTTCGATTAGCTCTTTGCTGGACACAGCGACATCTGTGTTGTGGTTGTGTCAATATTTGCTTGTTGCAAAACATTCAAAGAAAATGTTAATTCAACTAGTGTTCAGCGTTTAATGATAATTTACTCTCCTATTTTCATAAATATGAAAGAAAGTGGTCTTTAATCTCGAATGCAATGTCGCTATTTTCCTCATTCCAAGATGAGGTACACAAAATACTGATCGAAATGACTAAAACGAACAGGAAGGGGCAAAGTATGTTCGTCTGTTAGGAGTCACCCTTCCTTTTAATTTTTCGAAAAAGGACTTTGCTACTCAATTTCCTTCTAAGCCCAAAAAAAGGAGCGTTCAGCATGCATGATGCGCTAGTGTCGCATCCCAATTGGACTTAATAGCGAAGTCGAGATAGATAAAGTTTTTTGCTACCTCAAAATTTTAGCCGCCAATCGTGACTTTTTATCATAGACGTCAATGCTGTGTGTCCTTCTTTGTTGACAGGATATACTTTGTTTTTCCCTCATTGACAGCTAAACACATTTTTACCACTTCTGTTCCTTTGACAGCTCGCTGTTTCCATTTACGTTTATGTCGCCTGTGCATGCGAATTACTGAATAGATGCCCCCGTTACTTCAATAAAAACAAAGTTATTGATGAAGCGCTAACACAAAAAAGGCGGGTACGGGCAAACGGCAAAGAGAAACAAATTAATAGGGTGAAACATGCAACCCTGGCGGTTGTTGTAAAGGATATGTACCGGAATCTACATAGAAGGCACTTCTAGGCAGTTTTGCAACTTTGAAGTACAAACAAACGGATGAATATCTTCACAATTTCCACACAATTAAAAAAAAAACTAGCAAAAGATTCGACCTCCTAGATTATATAGCAGTCGTGCAGGATCTCCTACTAATAGAAAACAACCAAGAGAGCGTTTTCAATGCGTTATTCGACGAAAAATACCAGCCTGGTAGCACAATTCATTCCCTTGTCAGGCATGATGAGAATGGAGCAGATTCTACCGACGGCAAATTAAGCAAAGCAAATCTTGAATTGATGTATAGCTTAAGAGTTTGTATAAGAGGATAACAAGATTCAATCAAATGCCTAATTGCAACTCTGCAACATTTTGCGACTCCAGCATGCCACTTCAACTCCATAACTTACCTTCAGTCATAAGATATACACGATGTATATAAAATTTACACCAACACAGATAAAACTGTCAAATAGACGGTCAGACTGTGTAAAACCATGACCAATTAAAGGAAATCTTATTCTTATGTTAACTTGTTTTTTTTAAAACATTTAAAAATATTATGGTTCCACCCTTCAAATTTGCAAATGTTCACTGAACACAATCAAGTTGATTAGGTCGCCATAGCGCCAAACAAGCCAAGCACATGTCTGACACTGGTACTGACAGTTGAACTGTCACTCAACAACGTGTTTCTTCGGCAAAAGGCGTGTGCGTTCTTTGCTTTCAAACATTCCGAGGAAAAAATAGTTGAAGAAATACATATCATCTTAAAATTAAATTAACATGAGTGGAAAAATGCAGAAGAGACCTTTCAAGAAAAGTTTCCACAAAGGCCATCGCCCCTATGGTAAGCCATTTAAACCATTCGGAACTGGTTATAAGAAGAATGGCAAAAAATTTTTGGAGAACGCCAAGGGCTTTGGAAAAAAAGGAAATTTCGGTCGTGGCACCCATATTGGAATAGATGATTTTCAGTATTTTATTGGCATACTCGAGAGCTTGAGAAATCGCTTAGACTACGAGGAGAAAAGTAAGTTTTGTGCAAACATTTACGATATAATCGTAATCCTGATTAATAATCATCTTTTTTAGCTAATATGGGCAACAACGTGTTGGACCAGACCAAAGATAAGGAAATCCATTTCATCTCGAACCAGATTGCATCGAAAGCTATTGAACTGGTCATTGGCTATGCGGACGCTGAGCATTTGGAGCATTACTTTGAAGTATTTGGTGAGAATTTTCGACCAGTGTGCTCTGACCAGTTTGCATCGCATGTTCTGGAAAAGGTAATTGAGACTGCATTCTTACGAGCAGCAGCTCCAAACAAAATTGAAGACGAAGAAAATGGAGAAAAAGAAGATGAAGTTGCACCAAAAAGACCAAAGCTGGAGATTACCACGGATTGTAATTACAACATGACCAACGACTTCACTGAGGAGCATCGCACCAACTGCTCGAATTTTTTGCTTCGGGTGAGTAAGTTTCTCCTCAATAACCTGGAGGACTTTGTTTGGGACATGTGTGGCACTCATTTGGTCCGTAAGTGCATCACAAGCTTGGCAGGAGTGCATATTCCAAGAGTACAGCAGTCAAAAGGCTATCTTGGGCCTGCGACTAATAGTAAGTATGCTGGCTCAAAGTTTGGCCATCACAAGGGAGTTTTTGTAATGAAGGAGGCGCTTTTCAAAGTGCCCGATGAATGGGTTGAGCTGGTGAAAGAGTTCCCATCGCGTTTGGAAATGTGGCCACAATTCCCTGAGTTGCCATACAAAGAGAAGTCGTCTGGTTTACTTGGAATAATTTGCGTTGCTTTCTCGTATTTGGATAAAAATGTGGTGAAGCACTTTGGGAAGAAATTATTGTCGGATGCTTTCGTAGACGTGAAGGTTCCCAAGGATCGTTTTAGAGCAAAAGCACCACTTAAGGCGGATAAAGAGGAGGAAAATGGTGAAGAGACCGACGAGGAAAAGGAGGAAAAGGAAGAGAATGACTCCGACGAGGAAGAAGAGGGGGAGAAAGATGAAGAAGAAGAAGATAGTAACAAAAATGAAGATGAAGATGATGACCGTCCATCTGTCTTCAAAACTGAAAGTAGTATTCGACTCTTAGAAACACTCATGTCTGTGGCTGGACCCAAGCTTCTTACAGATATCTACAATAAGCTTTTTGCTGGAAGAATTGTAGAACTTTCTAAGGACCAATACACCAATTTTCCGGTGCAAAGGCTTCTGAACTACATCAAGGACAAGACGATCTTTGATTCAATTTTCGATGAACTCGTCGAGCATATGCAATCTTTTCTGGAATTGGGCAGCTCAGGATTGGTATCCGCTCTTTCTGGTGCCTGTCTCCGTTTGAACACCAAACAAGCCGCATTCATTGCCGCTTTACAAAATGCGCTCCACTGCACTACAGCCTTTGGTGAGGACCGTCCCAAGTCGTTCTTCGCGTGTCTGCTTAAAATGAAACCCGTCGAAGTTCTTCCATATGACAAAAAGAACTACGTCGTAATTTATGGATCCCTTATTGCTCAAGACATCCTTCAATACAATAAACCAATCTTCTTGGTGAACTGCATTCTTGAGACACCACCAAAGGTTCTATTTGAAGTACTGCAACTTCCCAATGGCTGCCACATTGCGCATGCATTTCTCAAGAGCAAATTTGTCGGAGAAAAGTCTCGTGAAAAGTTTATTAAACTACTTGAAGGATTTTACATGGATTTGTCACTATCGAAGAGTGGGTCACGAGTAGTGGAGAAACTCCTAGGGACAGCCAATGAAGCACAGAAAGTTCGAATTGCCAAGGAGCTAACAGCGAAAGAGAACAAATTGCAGACCAGCATTTTCGGCAGAATAATCTACAATACACTTAGGTTGGAGACATTTAAGCTGAGTCCAAGTCAATGGAAAGCATCGTGGACAGCAAAACCGAAGAAAGAAGAGGAAGTCTTGAAGAGTATCGGTAAAAAGAAGAAGAAGAGGTCTGTCTCTTAGATTGTTTAAGCTTTTTTTTTATCTGTAGTTAAATACACTTATATCGACTTACATCGAAAATGTGTTTTCTTGTTATATCCTTTTCAGTCGGTGCTGCAGGTAAGGTTTGGTTTCGCTTTTATTTTTATTGTTTAAAGAGATGTTTCTCTCGATCTTGTAGGTTTGCTTTCTAACCCTCACGTGTCTTTTTGATAAGACTTCCGAGGTATGTGATTTCAAAATTATAACATACATCGATTGCTTCTCCTAATGCTTCTTTCATCGCTGCGAACGTTGATAATTGTGCCTTCTTTGATAATAGAGCTCACGGACCTCTATAACTCTTTGCAAAGGTCCCTTCGTACGACCCCCTAGATGCATTTGTTTCATGGGACAAGTCAACTTCTTTTTTTGGTGATTGCCGGTGAGAACTGACGAAATTTTAGAGGTACAAATGTCGGCTGTGATAACTTTCTGGCCGAAATCAGATTCGTAAACCGATTGTGCACCGAAAGAGCTTACGTCTTAAAATTGGACAACCTATTTAGAGTAAGCGCCAGAGCATAAATATCTGCCATACGTAGCCGCCATAGACGCAAATGAACAGTAGATCTGGTTCCACATTATAGTTCATGGAGCTACCAACAACTCCGGAGAAAGGAACCATTGATATGAGAAAGAATAAAATGAATAGCAAACGAAGGGAATAGTGGGAAGAACGAAAGAAAACAAAAGAGCCCATGTATCAGCACATACGATAGGTACAATATACGCAGAAAACTGGTGCTTGAAGCTTGATGGAAAAGTGTAGACAGCAAACAGTTCAAAAAGAGCTTCTAGTTTGAAAAAATGATAAACGGAATTAGCTTCATGCAAGTAAAAGTCAAAAATGTACAAGTCTTCTGTTATGCATTTCCAAACAGCCCATTTCCAGGGCACGGCTCGAGGATGAAGCTTGAGGCCATAGACTGACAATTCTAGCTCGAGACTTCGACTACATGGGCTACGAATTGGGACATCATGCGCTCGAACAGAGCAGATGATGTTCTGCGAGAAGCAGTATCATAACTAGACGTTATATTGCCTAATCCGGGAATCGTATAACCTTTGTAACAAGCTCTTTAGCTTGGCGCCACATGTACAGTCAATGTATGCACAACGACTACCTATAAATCCTATTTAAGTACAATCGGAGAAACGTCCTTCAAAGAAGGCACAATGAATGCAATGGAAACAAACAATTTGGCCTGATTTTTGGAGAATCTGCAATAGGCCCAGGAACTGCAAATCGTACGATGTTGTGACGGCGAAATTCCTGGCATAAATAGAGGAAATTGGTAGTGAATGTATTCGAAAAGTTAGGCAGTGGGTAGCAAAAGTTGGCTCGTAAAACATAAAATAAAAGGAGTTCTAGTGAAGAGTCATAGGAAAAGAGAGACGGTGTTTGTAGGAGTAGGAGATCATAATTCAAAATCAGTTATCAGATGTGCATGTATTTATCTAGGGGTTTTGCTCGTTTCTAGGCTTACTTACAAGGAACACCTTGAAAGAACTTATCAGTGTCCGAGTGAGTGCAGCCTTATCCAGAATAAAGACAAACACTGTAGAATCCGGATGACAAAGGAGACTAATATGGGCCAAACCAGAAAAATTAGTGTTCTGAGGACGTGCTGTACATTTCAGATGTTATTAAGCATCATCAGAAGTCAAAGAAATAAAATTTTAAGTGAAAGATATCAAGCTGGAAGAAACACAGAGATGGATGAGAGTATGGCAGAGAAGTTGGAACCAGTCTTCGAAGAGAAGATGGACCCGTAGAAAATCCTAAGATTACTATCTACTAACTGGACATGGCTAACCGATTTGGGTCGAAGATTTCCCTACATTTAATTTTTTTCAGTACCCACGTTTCGATATAGACCCCAGTTCTAATGGAGATCCACGAAGTTATTCCAACTTGTAGGTATTGGCTCTATGGAGAGCTTACGTAATACCACTAATCTAACTAACCGCAGAAATTTACGCAATAGGCAGTTACATGTTGATCTGATCGACTGGAATCTACGTCTAAGAACTCATACTCGTAACAAGGACAGCTGCGTGAGAAACGGCAAGACGTACCATGAGTAATTATGCCCCACTAGCTTATGAGAGAGTGAAACAAAATTTTGATGAAGGTAACAACCGCTTCATGCTTCATGAAATTGACTTGACTGTTGATGATCCATGCAAATGTCACTACGACAAAGACGTTCGGGTATGTGTCGGAGTGTGAGGACTCTTAACATGTCAGATTTTCCCAAAACAGTTATATGCTTTAGACATATAATATGGTGGACAGGCTGCAGGTATTGAAATCATGGTATACAAATACTGTGTTCTATACCACATATCTGTCACTGCAATCCCACGTGGAAAGCCAATATACCACGAAACATACCTGGTATTGAGATTCTCAATGCTTTAGTGGTATACCACCTTCTTACTGATTGAAGCGCCGCTTTCTCTCTGTTGGCGATTCTTGGTAGATTCTTTGACAATTCAAAGCAAGTAATCGCAGTGAAAAAGTGTTTTTATACAAGGGATTCGAAGAGAACTATTCTATCCTAACGTCAATGTATATTGCTTAACGCGAGAATCAGCATGTACTACGAAATGTTGCCTGTCAAGGATTCTATACCATGGCATTCATACCCTCGTATTAGTATCAGAAGTCTGTTCCCCACATAAGGGAGAAGCTACTAACATCAGTACATATCCGAATAGAAAGGAACTGTTGGAAGCTTTATACGAACTTCTAGAAAGAGTCTATCAGCAGTGTCCCAAATATGACGTAAAAATCGGAAGAGCACCTTTGTAACGTTATGGACATGCAATGGACGGAGCTTCGTTGTGGTGATGAGTTTCATATGACGGCATAGGACGGTCTTCTGAAGAAAACACAAGTCCGGTTTAATCATTTTGCATCGTCGGCCAATTTCGAGGTGCCAACTTGACTCGGACCATTATATAGCATCAGCCAAAGTACGAATATAGATATTAAAGACAGCATCGTGCAACATTGAACACGAGGACGAGTGCTTAGATGAGGCTGCTGTTGACACGTACCAGTAGAGGTGAAAAAGCATAAACTTATCTGAATACCAAAGAGTGAATTAGTAAATATGCTGCTTCAGGAATGTGGTTCAACAATTTTACCAGAGAGTACAAAGTATGTGTCAAGATAAGAAAACCGGAACAGAAGACTGTAAAGACGACCACAGAGACATTATTCTAGTCGGTGCTGAATATTTTTTGAAAAACTATTTCTGTAGGATGTTAAATGGCGAAGACGATATCAGGCAGGAAGCATTATTCAAACCAGATGACTCTGAAAACGTTTGTCCTTCTGATCAAAATAATAAGAGGATGACAATATCCAAACTCGAAGCAACAAATCTGCAGTATCCGACGGCATAGCTTTTCAAGTTGGAGGGAATGGTCTCATCTGTAAATTTGATCAGCGCAACGAATGCCCGGTGAATAGAATCTCAGTATCGTCTTACAGGGTCTGAAGAAAGAAGGCTCCATGAACTGCGTCAGGGGCATAAACTATCGTATCATATAAACATTTAAAACCGATCATCAACAACCTAAAGGTCCATATAAACGCGATTTTGAACCTTGTAAGTCGACCATTGATCAATTATGCATTCTCTAGCGGATCTTGAAGAAGAATCAGGACATTCAAATCAAGAAATACCACCCCTTTATTGGTTTTAAGGTTGCATGTGATAGCGCTTATAAAAAAGAGCTATACAGCGTCATGTCTGGTCTTGAAATCCCTGTCAAACTGGATGTCCATGGTAGGAGTTCTCCTGCTCTGCCAAAGCCGGGTAACCTATTACCGAAAGATTCTCCATAATATAATCTTCGTTCCTGTCTGCGTTGACGAAGCTGGAGAAAACGTAAACGGATCTAATAGGGTGGCTTCACCTACAGCTATTAAGATGGTTAGGCCATGGACACTAGTTCTAAAGTCGGAAAGATTTTATAATCCAACCCAGTGCAGTATAAGAAGACCATCCCTTAGATAGCGCAGTTGGAAGGCAACTTCTACGTGCTCGGTGTACATAACTGAAAGGTAGCTAAGGATCGAGTCTGCTGGGATCGCCCCGTCCAAAGTAAGTAAGGGCGAAATAAAAGAAGAGTCCATCGGAAGTGGGAAAATAGGGAAATTACTGGCAGTCGGGATGATGTAGTGGCGAGTTCGTCAACTATTACGCAATAGTTATGGACTCAAATCCAAGTGGTATAAAGAGAAACAAAAAACAAATACTTCCTACAACTGAAGGATCAGATATTAATCGTTTGCTCTGGAAATAAGTCAGATACGGTGGGCTCTAGGGACAACTACCATACTATGCAATAGGGATACATAAGCTGACATTACCCATTTGTCACAAATTGTAAATAAACTAAGCTCCTGAGTTTAGTTATTTAACAAAGGACACCCCACTCTTTGAAAGCTATTAAAGCCCATGTCGTCGAAATTCATCACATCACATCACTTCAATACAATATTCTTCTACTCCGGTCCAATAACTTTTGAATGGTTTACAACTTTTTACGATTTATTGTTAATTCGGTTACTGCCCATAAAATTTCCAGTACATATTCACCTTCTTTTCGCTCCTCTCTCCTTCTCTACTCATCCATTTTATTCTTTTCCAATTCGATGAGAATTTACGATCGTCTCGAGTATCCTGTTTCATAAAAATTAAGACAGATTACGCAGGCTAAACGTAGTTTGTATGTCTCCACATTTAAGAAGCAAAGACGGAGAACCAATGTGAGATCCAGCAAATACAACAAAAATACAACAAATTGCTTGTACAATAAATAAATAATTTACGATGTGCCAACAAAGTGTCATGTGCGACGCCGCACCGTATCCCTAAAATGAGCCACCAAAAGAGTATCGCATCACAAATGCAGCACAGTCTCCAGTCTTCAATAGGCCCAATGGTATTCGTATAAATTGCACTGGCATTCCTTCTGGCATGCGTTTACCAATGCGTACGTGGTGTTCCTCTTTTTTTCTCTTGGCTCAATAATCATTCCTGGTGATCGTGTTTCGCAGCTTAGCAGCTCCAGTACACAATTCCTGTAAAGGGGAACACGCGCGATTTCAAAACATCGAAACGATCAGTAGACAAATTGTTATCGCAAAACATTTCTGCAGGAATATTATTTAAACTATGGTAGCCCCCATGAGTCAAGTCGTAGAGGATACCTGCTGAAGATCCCTACTAGACAGTGGAACTTTATCAGGAATTGCTAGGAGGAAACCTGAAATGATTAAGATGTAACTAATCAATTTGGCAGGAAATGGCTCATAACTGACTTCTTGACGTGAGTTACATAGCTACTTGATGAGATTAGAATAATTCTAAGTCACCTTAAGTATTGGAGTTGTACTTGGAAGCACATGCATTCATTCTTTACGCTAAATGTCATGGAAATCCTGAGGATATGTAAGTGGATCTAATTAAGACCAAAATGTTCCCAGTAAACTTAAAAAAATGCTATGAGGATATGTACGTAAGCACGGATCTTGAGCTGTATACTTTTGGATTCACAGATACAAAGGCCTTAATTTGTTTTGGCAGCAAGTCTTGGTATAGTAGGTTTACATGGACTCTATGTACGCAAATGCCAGAAAGAACATGACTAATATTTCAAGGTTAAGTTCCATTAAAAACTGCGACGATTTGTCTTAGAACGTAAAACTCTCACGTAAATTTCTCTTATGAAAATATCTTCTCCTTCACAACTTGTGCGGTGGTGATTGGAACAGCAGGCATGTACCATGGTTTCTTTAGCGCGTTGTGTATATCGTCACCAAATAAAGTTCCATGTGCACCTTCGTTGATCTTACCTGTAAAAGTGCATTTATGTTATGACAACCTATCGCAACAGGCCATTTCAAATGTTCCACAACGAAGTACCAGAAGTAATGGTTTGCTTAATACCTTTACAAGTTTACAAATATTCTATTCGTATCTTTTCTCCACATCCCCCTCATTGCATCGCACAAAGTGATAGAAAGAGATTATCTGAAGATACCTTGGAAAAGATACAGATCTCATCTTTCACTTGCGTTCACCCCACAGGGTAAAATAAAAGAAGAAAAACTAAACGCTTCGTCATCCACCTGGAGGTCTCTCTACAAGATCGGTCGAGAACGACAAACAACCAGGACATCTATTCGTGATGTTCTGCCACATTACAACGTGTTCGTTACTGCATCGTGTGTGCGCATCCGTGCATCCGTGCATCGGTGCATCGATGTATCTGTTTCCACTTGCACTACTGTAGTACAGCGGTACCGAGATACACTAGGCGTAGGTAATGAATTATGGGGGAAATGGTCACCAGATTATCGTTGTCATTTCAACTTCTGGTCCAGCTGACACTATCCCACAAATGGTCACATTAATAAGCCAACAAATATCGCTGGGGGTTTCTATTCTACAAACCATGTACGGGTACATATACTACACAATACAAAGCAGCGGATGAAGGAAGCTAAGCTAGAGACAGTCATTTGCAAGTTGAAATAGAGATTGAGTCAATGTGTCTAGAGGTCTAGGTGGCTATGTACGAGTATGCTATGAGGAGAATCTCCGTTTACCACATGTCGTGCAAGCTATAAATCCTGCAGGCGCTCATAGATAAAATCATCTGAGTTCGTTTATTGGTTTGGATTATTATTTTTATTGTTTTCTATTTGTAGGGTCCCAATTGTGATGGTAGATTGTCAGGTTGAGAGCTGAAAGGGTTAGCAGTTGACAAATTTTACGAACCCAAAAAGTGTTGGATGGCATGCTGTGATGTCGTTTAAGATAACATTCAGTTGTTCGTTTTGTTTTTTTTTTTTTTTAATAAACAGAAACATATTGAATGAACATCATGTTGAATTGGCGCCATAGGCAGATTGTGACTCCGATTAAGTTTGTATTGGGTGGATAAGGAAGAACCTCTAAATTTTTGAAGCCCTTACACAAAGAGAAGGTCTAACACTGTGAAGGCACTACTTCCGCAATGAAAGGAAGTTAATTGGAGAAGATTGAGACAGTAAACGTAACAGATGTTCATCCGTTTGGATTGTCGAACTTGCTTTGAAAGAATCCTATACTTATGCACAACTTCAGATTGTAGATTTCAGTGCTTCAAAGAGACAGCCAGCTAAATCTGCTAACGATTGATTCATAACAGTCTCATGATTGTTGATCATCATCAAAGGAATATGAAGTTCTTTGCAATAGCATTTAGAAATTTGCGAAGAGCCAAAGATCATGCGAAAGACAACCTGAAAATAGAGTCTCCAGCCCTTCAAAAATGAGCTGACATTTGCATAAGGTACTTTAATGAATCTACTGAGTTGACCACTGAGACCTCGCGTCTAAGGAAGGCCTTATCTAAGAAGTCAACGCTAATATCTTTTACCAATGACATCTGAACTGACCGCCCCCAAAGGACGCTGCATGTACTAATAAATGCACATTTCCCTGGCTGTACTTTCTTCTAAGAAGATAGTCCGAATTCTATGGAATCAGACTGAATACGATGGAAACAGCATAGCCTCATAAGACACCGGAAATGAATAACACTCGAGCCGTGATGTTGCAAGAGTCGGCAAAAGCTATTATTCCATAGCTGAAATAGATCTTAATAGGTTGTCTGAACCCAGGCCATGTTTCAAAAGGTTGACAGGAGATACGTGTTTTTTTTTTTTAAATTTCTTAGGCACATGCCTTCAAAAGACTTTATTGTAACTTCACATCCTGGTCATTACACACTAACATAAAAATAAAATCAGTGGATACAACTCTTCTTAGTGTAGTAACCCAAACAAACAAATCTCTCTACAACAAGGTATTTAATTTCGAGGTTTACTTGACATTAAAAGGTGATTTAGCTACCAGAATTCTGAAGCTCTCAAAAGAATAAAACTCCATTGGAACAGTTCTGATAAAATTTCTTCTAGCACTAACCGAAATACTCAATTTTTGACTACTAATACAAGGCAAGGAGAAGCTTTGTATTCATCTGGGAAGGACCAAAGTCTAGTTTCTACCACATAGTGAGAGGGGGGCTACGATTTTTTGCCAACACCGAATGGCAGATAAATGAAAGCCTTGTTCATAGGTTGGCGAATTCACTTTCGGAAGTTTGCGGTCAAAAGATTTCTGCTGTCAGAAAAGTAGATTACTTTATCTGCATTGTTTTAAACCCAGACCTCATTGGCTAGTAGTCAGCGAAGGTACCCATCCATACAGCCTTCCACAGATGCAAAAAAGAAATAATAGAAACACGCCGCGTTTTAAGGCAGTTACTCTTATAGTACACTGGTACACGCAGCTATTGTAAGACTACCCATCCTAATCTGGAATAGAAGGCACTCGATAAGAAATATCATACCTCCAATCTCACTAAAGTACAGCGAACACCTTGTGTCGGGATCTTAATGTCACATAAAGAGCGTGCAGACGTTCGAAGTCACATGCCACTGGACTTTAAAAATTGACACAACGGCTGAAACTTGACTCAAACAGTTACCATCACCATACGACCATTCCTCTGTCCTATTCAGATGATGAATTAAATTGGTTATTCATCTCGGATCACTAATGTTGACAATAGGTTCTTGACAGAGATGAGTGGAAGATCCAGATTCAGATGGTAATCAATGTGAAATAACTAGCTTTTCATACCGACGAATAATACAGAAGTCGGAATTCACTGTGAACAACTAGGGGAACCTGGCCTAAAATGGCACACCAGGGGAAAATGGGACACTTGCAGGCAAATCCAAATATAATAGAATTTCATTAGTTTTTGAACACAACCCTTTGGCTTACCTGGCACCACCGACACAAACCAAATATTGACAAGCTCCAGCTGTTGAATAACCCATGACATCACTTTTTCTGTAGAACTGCCATTTTGCTAGCCTGCAATTTTCGCTCGGTGTTTGTGATAAAATTTGTACGCCATTTTTTGATGCTGATTGCAAGTGAATGTAGGTATAGAATGGTTATTTATATTTAAGAGATATGAGTTGTCCAAAATTTGTTTAATTGTTGTTCGAAATAACTTCGAACGGGTACACTGAGCTCACGCCTAAAATGGAACAGTGTGCGATTTTATACACACATGTTTTCTTTTGATGTCTAGGCAATCATGGTTGGCCGACACATTCGCAATACAAACAGGCAGTCCTGGACAGAAAAATCCATGACGCAAGCTATACAGGCGGTTCAAAATGGTGAGATGGGCTGGTTGAAAGCTTCCAGATCGTTTGGGGTTCCAAAAACTACCTTACGAAGGCGAACAAAAAATACAAATAAAGCAATAAAAGGCACACAAAAAGGTCTAGGAAGGTTTAACAATACATTTTCCATAGCAATGGAGGAAGAGCTAGTTGAACATATAGTGCTTCTAGAATCGCCTATGTTTGGGCTTAATTGTGACGACATTCACTGCCTTGCTTTCCAACTAGCCGTCAGAAATAATATTCAGCATCGCTTTAATATGGAAGAAAAAAAACTAGGTGAGATTGGTTACGAGGTTTTCGTTCAAGACACTCGAATTTGTCTCTAAGGCAACCAGAGGCAACCTCAGCAGTTCGAGCACAAGCATTTAATAAGCCGCAAGTGGAAAAGTTTTTTCAGACTTTATCAGATACAATTAAAAAATAAAAAATTACAGGGGTCAAGATTTGGAATGTGGGTGAGTCTGGTTTGTCCACTGTACAAAAACCACCAAAAATGTTTGCCAAAAGGGGAAAAAAGCAGGTAGGTGCTTTGACGAGTGCGGAAAGAGGGCAACACGTAACGGTAGTTTGTTGTATGAGTGCAAATGAGGCATTCGTTCCACCCACACTTATATTTGCAAGAAAACGGTGGAAGCATGAACTGCTTGACAGCGCACCTCTAGACACTTTAGGACGAACTTTTCTTAAAGTGGCTTCAGCACTTTATAAGGTTCACAAACGCCTCAGTAAATGAAAAGGCACTACTTTTGCTTGATGGATATAAAGCACACAAGAGTTTGGATGTGATTAGCCTGGCCAAGGAAAATGGGGTTATAATGTTATCCTTTCCGCCCCATTCCACCCACCGGATGCAGCCTCTTGATGTTTCATTTTTTGGACTCCCTAAGAGCTATTACAACCAGGAAATTAGTAAGTGGTTAAGAAATCATCCGGGTAGGATTGTCACACAGTATCAGATAGCTGCATTATTTAAAGATGCTTATGGTAAATCAGCATCTGTTTTAAATGCTGTCAGTGGTTTTGAAAAAGTTGGCGTATGGCCACTAAATAAAGATGCTTTTCCTGATCAGCTGAAACAACAAATATTCAGGTTACTGACAGTTCAAATTTGGTTGTTGATGAAAATACACCACCACCTATTGAAACATTAGATATTCTTCCCCAGACAAATATTGACAGTTTTCTGACCTTACCTCTGAGAGATATAACAAATTCGGACACCACATCGACGCATTGCTCCTCCAACACAGGCTTCCAAATTAAGCCAATTGACATTTTAGCTGTACCACATTTTTCTGGCGATAACGTGCGAAAGCGGTAAGCTGAAGGCAGTCAAATTTTGACTAGCACTCCATACGTAGATGAAGTCAAGGCCAAAGTTGCCGAAAAGAAATCAATCGAAGCTAGAAAGGAAGCAAAAAAAGCAAACAAGAAAATAAAAAGTTTTTGTGAAAGCGATTCCGAACAAGATTTTTAAGCCAGCGATGAGGATACAGCTTGTCTTTACTGTAACGACATATACGAGTATAGTCGATCGAGCCTGGCGAATCTTGGATAAAATGTTCTAAATGTCTTTTGTGGTCGCATACAGAATGCGCAGATGTTCCTAAAAAGACTGACCGATATATTTGCGATATTTGTAACTAAAATGTTTTAAAAACATATTTTATGGAGTTCCTTTTGCACATACGTGCAATGTTATCTATGAATGTTTTTTTTTTTTGGTTATTTTTTAAATAAAATTTGTAATGAAGTTTATACATCTTTTGTTTTACTTTGGTAAAATGGTTCATGACAGTGAGCTCACATTTTGACACATGATAGATAATTTTATTATTTACAAGCCTTTTAAGCGATTTGCGTCTCAGTTGTGTTGAAAACTTTTTATCCGCGATGGAATTCAAACGTGATAATGTGATTGCTTTATATTTGGCTGGAAAATCACAAGTAGCTATCGCTAGAGCCCTCCAGCACCTCAACGTGAATAAATCATTTGTGTCTCGAATCATAGCTCGTTACCGTGATACTGCCAGCGTGCAAAACGCCATGGAGGTGGTCATAAAAAAACAACAACATCGGCAGAAATGGTTCGGAAAATGAAGGCTCGAATTGAGCGAAATCCGCGTCGAAGTGGAAGAAAAATGGCTCGTGAGCTCAACATATCGTTGGAACGGATGCAACACATACTGAAAAATGAGCTTGGGCTCAAGCCATTGAAGTTCCAAAAAGCACACGATCTTACACCGCAACAGAAAAAAGTTAGAGTCGAAAGGAGCGAAGGGGTTGCTATGCTTGCACGAAAGTGGTGAGTTGCCGAATTTGGTTTTTTCCGATGAGTCGCCATTTGTTATCGAGCAATATGTAAACAAACAAAATGACCGAGTTTACTTGCCAGAGAGGTCCTTCGAAAATTTACACCTTCGGACGGCCACCAGAAACCAGGAAGCACCGATGGTGATGGTTTAGGCCGCCATAACCGCCGATGGTCGCTCTCCGCTCGTATTTTTGGACCGTGGCGTCAAAATCAATACGATCCTATACCGTGAAACTGTCTTAGAGGCAGTATTGAAGCCTTGGACTAACAATCATTTCGGCCGGAGACCGTGGACATTTCAACAAGACTCGGCATCGTCTCACAAAGCGCGCGTCAACCAAGATTGGTTAAAAAATAGTGTTCCACACTTCATTTCTTCGACACAATGGATTGCAAATTCTCCGGATGCAAATCCGTTGGATTTCTCTGTCTGGGGTATTTTGAAGGCGAAGGTTGGCACTAAAAAATACCAAAGTTTGGACCACCTCAAACAAGCACTTCGCCGGGAATGGGTCGAAATACCGCAGAGCAACTTGCGTGCAGCGTGCGATGCTTTCTTCGGCCGTCTCGAGACCATTATTCGCGCCAAAGGTGGACATATTGAAAACTACTGATACAGTTTGAAAATTGGTGTATTTTCCAAAATTTTTTGCTTTGGCACAATAAAATTTATCAAAAAATAAAAAAATTATAGCATTTTAAAAAGTTGGAGTTCGAGTCATTCACCCTGTATATTAGAAATAGGACACACAGCACTTTTTAAAAATGCATTTTTTCAGAACTTATTGAAACTTTTTAAGATTGAGAAACTTGTAAAGTATAGGTTATTGATTCTTCTTTACTTTGGATATACATATTGTTGAATCTATTTTATTAGGTTTCAGACGCGATATAGGATATAGGCCGGGTTCCCCTACAAGACAATCATTTTCTTAGATTTTGTAATGATTGTGGTGCCTTATAAGCTTAGATCAAAGCAATCATTCAGACTGGAAAAACTAGATAACAAAATTGTATACAAAGGCTGTTACTGTCTACCCAGTGATCCAAGAATCCGTAAGGGCTTTGGACTCCATAGTATTAAATCCACCACGGAAGAAATCTATATGAAGCATCCAGATAAAATACGGGGCCCTATGCTGGCTGCCAGGTCATATGGATATTGTTTCTAATATTTATAGTGGATATATTCTTGGTAGCTACTTCTTCGACGAACTGGAGGACTAAAGATACATTCTAAAGTTCATATTCTTATTTGGATGATTCAAAATCAGCAGTCTACTCGTATATATGGGTTCCGGAATATAACCTAAAATGAGCACAATAGATACTGCAGTGAGCAGTTTGTAATATCCGTAGTCAAACGGCACCCATCTACCTAATCTAACCTACCACGAAGATAATTTTTCTTGATGGTTACTGATTAGTGAAAGCAATGTCCGCTTGTCCAAAAACCAGTTCTAAATTGTACTTCACTACACAACCGCCACTTCATTCATCAACTCCAAAACAGACCTCACAAAGACGTAAAATCATAATTAAAAAAAGAAAAGAAAAAAACCATGTCCTAATGCCATTTCAAGCGCAAGAAAACCATATCGAATTTCAAAAGCAAACATCTACGCTAATTATTATCTTATCACAAACATCATACAATCAGGACAACCAACAAAACCAACAAAATCCCGTCTGAGATCCGAATTTTTGCGGCGATTATTATCGTAAACAAAAATACACCTTACATCCTTCATCACATGGGAGAATTGAAAATCGCATAAGCAGGCGCCTGCTGCCTCTAGGATCCTCTTGTTTAGGCCGTTCCTTTTCTGTTAAGAAGATGCGATGGGAAAATCCTGTATCTAATCGGATGAGATCATCCTTTTTTAGCATTCATGATCGTTATCCTTCGAATTCATTTTAACGCTGCAACTGATACTCATACTCGTATATCCCTACATTCTTCGATACTCGGTGAAGAGTGCACTTTTGGGATGAAAAAAAGCCAGCGTTGAAATGGATATGTTTAATCCCATAATCATCGAAGCGCCTGCATCTTGTCCAACAAACACAGGTACGAAACAATCCCGAACCTAAATCAAAATCTTATCAAATATCATGAATCTATTTGTTCAAGTAAATACATCTAACGACTCGAGCATTTCAGAGTATCAGAATGTAAGGCCCATACCGGTACAGATACGAGTACTTTGCAAATTTGAAATGAAATGAACGACATTTTTCATGTGGAAGTTGCATGTTGGATCCTGGATACGTGTCCCCCCTGTATTTTAATGTCGGAATGTCGAATGTCAACATCTAATTGCAATGCAGACCTATGGGCCTCACACATTCACGCTACTTCTGTTCCAAGCGATTAATTTTCCTCCCAACGTGTTTTTTTTTTTCTTTTTTCTTTTTAATTTGTTTCTTTACTTCACGGAGTTGTTGGTGCAGCAGAGACATATTTCAGGGATAAACTCATGGTGCTCACAAGATACGAAATCTTGTTGAAGGATAATTTATTGCATTCAATGTCTTGGTTCTAATTGAATATTAACACCTTCGATCTGTGTGTCGTTGCGTTGCTGGTTTCGATGCTTGCGAATACGAATAACCTATGTACGAGTACCTATATGTGTATTTTATTGCCTCGAGAAGTGTGATTTCACGGCAGCACAATGCGGCTTGCCAGTGTGTAGCGTGGCTCCTTAAATTGAAAATTAAAATTGATTTAGGGTTTTCGATTTGGGAATAGTTTTTGTGGTCTTATTTGGTCAAGATGTATCTTGGGGCACACAGTTGTCAAAATGGATAAAGTAGATTACCAGACCATTGATGGAGTGTGGCAATTTAGCAAACATTGCTCGAGGACATTTAGGACTGAGGACCATAAAGGAATGAATTGTTATTTTTAATTGGAGATGATGGCTGTAATGACGTGCAAGCACCGTTGCTACAAGTTTCGGATGTAAGTGTCGGTGGCTGGATTCTGGTTTAGTGCATTTTAGTGACTGATTAGTTTAGACTTAAGTGCACCCTATCTCGACTAAGCATGGGTATCTGAGCTTTATCAACATGCCTGCCTTTCCATGTAAGAATGCCTTTCTCTATGATATTTACTTCAGATAAAGAAAAGCAGCTTCAATTGGTGCTGATACTTCAGCTTTATTACATTTTAATTCTAGACCTGAGATACGAAAGACATATTTTCGATTTTCTATGATGGTTCCCAGCCCATTCAAGGTAAGATACCATTTTGGAAGACCAAAATATCACACTTCCTTACAATATCTTAGGAATACCAAGATTAGGAATATTCTGCTCAATGAAGCGAATTGAGGGTGTTTTTGAGGGTACTTCTGCTATAATGGAAACAAATCGAACACATGGGATTCCATGTAGCTGGTTCCAGGCAATGGTTCATTAAAACCATATGCCGATTTGCGCGAAAAAGAGGAACGACTTTAAATTGCGTATATAGAAGCAGCAATTTGAGTCGGTCATCATAAAATGGTAGGATGTAGTGGTCAGCCCATGGGAGCCTACGCAGAACGAATCGAAGGAATCTGCGTTGAACAGCTTCGATACGTAGGACATGGTTTGCATAGTGAGGAGGCTATACCTGGCTAGCGTATTCGAGAAGTGGACTAATACAGGTGATGTACAGAGATATGTAGAGGGATTTTGTGAAGTAAGGGTCAGAGAACTCTTTGGAACATCGTTTAACAAAGCCAAGGGCCGAGTTAGCTCTGCTAATTATGGAATCAATGTGGGTGTGGAAATTGAGTTCAGAATCGCAGATAATGCTCAAGTCCTGCATTAAAGTGGCCGAAGCTACAGCTTGAGTTGATATACCATATAGTAAGTTCGGGAAAAAAGTGTTAAACTCTTCCAGGAGTATGAGATAGATTGGCATTTCTTTATGTTGAGCTTAAGGAAATTTTTGGGGCACCAAATTGAGAACCTATTGAGATCGTCTTGTAGAGGCTGAGAATGCGAAAAATTGGTAATCTGTCTATAGATTTTCATATCATCGGCTTAGGCAGATAACATATGCGTGAGTTCTTTATAATATTTACAACATCATTTATAGTCAAAATGAAAATCAATTGACCAAGGTGACTGCCTTGTGGAACACCCGAAGTGGATTGATTCAGACAAACGAGAACGAAAATGAGCAAGGTAATAGCACTCTTCCAAGTAGGATTTGGACCAAGAAATCTGCCAAGGTGGAAAACCAAGTGCATCGAGTTTGAAAAGAATTAACATATGTGCGATGTTGTCAAAAGCCTTGCTAAAGCCAGTAGTAATCACATCCACTTCTTTCCCTTACTCTAGGGCACATATTTGTCCAATTATGCAAGTATATTAAGCTGTGCTTAAGTACTCGTAATATGACTTATGACTCCACATTCGGTGACCAAATCTGCGTTTGCGGACCCACGCGTACGTAGTCTTAGTTATCTCTTAGATGAGAAAGATAACATTATCATCAGAAAGACCCAAAGCCCCCTTAATACAACGTTAAGATACAGAATTAACGACGCTTATATGATATGTCGTCTGGCAACAAAAATGTAACTGCTGTCTTTATCGCATCGATATTCAATAAAGGGTATTGCGATCTCCTGATCACATGACTGTCAACTGGACGGACCATTTTGGGGTTGAAGTTAGAATTGCAATAGCCAAGATGAGGATACGAATATCGATAACAATCAGAAATGTTGACGTCAGGTTGCAATAGTAAAAGAGCGGAAAAGACAGCCAGCAGCTGATTTTCATTCGAGCTCCACAATGAGACCCCTAATTAAGCGTCGAACATAGGTTAGCTTATGCAGAAAAACTGAGAAAAAAGGCACACATAATGCCAGTGCAAACTTTACAACCAGAAAAAATAAAAGTCGATCCAGAAATCTTAGTGGTAAAAGGCACAGGCGATCCTGGGAATTTAGAAAAAACATTTCCGCTTAAAGGCGGAGGCGACCAACATTCCGGTGCTAGGCAGAATAATTCACTTAACACAGACAATAATATCCAGAAACTTTAATTCACTCGACTAGCATGCGATGAGGATACCCCTTTCCAAGCTTAAGAACAACTAATCTGCCTAGTTGGTCTCCACGTCGAACGAAACATTACGTTGGAAGCTGTTATAGAATATGCACCAACTTATATGTAAAGTGGAGCCACCCTCAATCATGATCGATGAAAGAATTTTGGCATCGTGATGATGATCGGCAAGAAAATTAAACCTCTTAAGGTTCTGCCATAAAAGCAATTTTTGATACAAAAATAAAACCACATCAAGTTGGCCACTCAAGGCTCTTGACTCACAACTTATACGGATCTCGGCTGGATTCCTGGAAACAGCACGGTAGTCGCCATTGAGATGGCTGGCAAACTGTTAGGAAAAGGGGATCTACAGTAGATAAAAGATCAAACCATCACTCCGATATCTCTGGGACCTACCTAGTAAATAATAAGAACTGAATGAAAGTCGATAGCAGGTGAAAATCATTCACTACCTACGACATATCTTAAAAACTTTGGCCAGAGCACTAAGTTGGAAGGTGTTCTGGCTGCTTATAACTTCTTAAGGAAGTACGCAGTGAAGTTGATGCCCAAGAATGAAGATGTATTCGTAGACCCAAGGGGACAGTTTTATTATTTAAAGAAAGTTCGTTTAACCACAACTAAATATAAATTAAGTATAAATATAAGTTAGAATATAAACACGACGTTTCTTTAAATCTAAATTACTTGAACAGAATGCTCATAAACCACTTCTTCCCAAATTTTCTAAACACTCTGAGGCTCACTTTCTAACCTTGAAGGGTACCTTATAAGTACATCAGAGTTGGATGATAATAGGAAGGAAGGATGCGAGACCCTGCAGATAACCCCACTGAAGGGTATTACAATGGGTTCACGAGGAAGTGCGGTCAAGTAGAAGATGGCCTGCCTGTAACCTAACCCTTTTAACTGCGCTAACTATGTACAGGGGTATACGTTTCGTTAACATTACCGCGTAAAGTCTATCTCCAATTGATGAGTTGCGCTCAAATAAAAGACGATTCCCGTCGATTTATAACAAGACTTTATTGGAAGATGTAATTCAGTAAAAAAAAAAGAAAAGTCAAAATGACAGACGAAAAAAAGATTACAGCCATCTTGTTGTGGACTGTAGTCATGGATTGTGGAACTGGATGTGTTCAGTGAAACTCTGCTTCACATTACTCACCCAACACCAATATTATATGAACACTTAAGGCCTTCTGACAATTAGCTGATCCGTCCTTACCAGTACAACTTCACGCCCCTACCGGCCAAAAGTTCGCTTAGCGAAAGATTTTAGAAAAAAACCGAGAATTCCAAAAATTTTGGAAACCTAGTAGGAATAACACACGAGGATGTCAGTGGAACACGGCAACAAGTATCGAATTAATTATATGCGCCTATGAACAACAGATGTACAACATTTGACGCCTTGGAAGAAATGAATCCATCAATACAACGACAATGAATGTCCGGCTTTAAAAAATGTCATCCACTTGGATATTTGCTATACTTTTGAGAGTGCCAAAGATGACTTCGAATAAGGTCTTATCACCCTCCTAATCCTGTTTTATCACACAGAAGTATTGATTATTACCCAGGAGGATGAAAACATCATTCATTGTTTCCAAAGAAAAGTTATTCGATCGCTTTGATGAATGAGCTAACTATTCAGACAATGCATCGACTTGATCAAAAATACGTTTGCAGTTCGATGCCGCTGACTGAATACAACAATTTCCAAGAACGTCGGTCGTGGGAATGACGACATCATTGCGAAACACAATCTACGTTCAGTTATCTAAAAACTAGAATAGAACTTTAGAAGACTTTATCAGCGAAGTCAATAGAAAAGACGCTTTCAGCTAAAAATAAAAGGGTTACATCTAGCCGAATTACGCGGATATGAATACCTCAAATGAGGCCATAAGTCAATTCTAACATACGTTAGTGAATTAATCCAATGTTTTACTTCAAATATCTTTATAAACCTTTATTCATCCATACATAATTATGTATGTTTCTATGTATCTACCTCAAACGGATTGGTGACAGCTCGCACACCCATCTACAATAATTTGTAGTGTTAACAAAACTTTCAACATAAAACAAACCCGATTATCGGTGCTAAGCTGTCAGTGCCCATCAAAATACCATCACAGAGTGAGTTTTAACCTGACACATCATTTACCCTCGCAGTCCAGAGAGCAGAAAAATGAAAAAATAAAAACTACACCTCTACCAGACTGATTGCAACACAACACCCTGGTTTGACCACCCGTGGACTAGGCACTCCTTCGTATGAATGGACTATACCCGCTGCTACAAAACAAATAAACTCTTCTTCTCCCAGAAATGTATCCATCAATTAAATTGACAGCTGCTCATAAATTCTCAATGATTGAGTCCCGGGTATAAATCTCACAAACGTATGTGCACTATAAGCTGCGCACTTCTGACGTCGAAAGTACTTCCAAGTTGATGGTTGATTTATTTCATCATCTTCTATGATCGTGAGATTTTTTTCATTTTACTATCCAACAAACAATCTACAGCTAATTGTTCAAGAATGGCCGTTTATTTAATAAAATTCTTAAGTATTCCGAAACGGAAGAACCCTACTCCTATCGGAAACAGGAAGACAAACCACGATCTTTCTATTTTCATTATGACAGTCGTGCTGTATCCAATGAATCATGCAAATTTCAAACCTTCCAAGTCACGAAAACTCGCACTAAATTCAATTAATAAGCCATCGAGGCGTAAATGAATTATGTGAGTGTGATTAATGGCAACAATAAAACCTCATTTTTCCTGACAAATATCCTCAATCATGGGGTCATAAATCAGCTCAACCTGTCAAGATTCACTCAATAACAAGGCCCGGCCAAACTTACAACCGGCCTTAAGCTCTGCCTCAAACTCAAACTGTGGCGGTGGCTTAGTGCGCTGGAAAAAAGTGAATGGATCCATGTGGAATCCCTGCCGATCACTCATATTTCTGTACGAGTATGTGCACCATGATTTGGCCACGATTACGCCAAGAGAATTTCAATTAAATTCCAACCAACACCAGGGCAGGCAGCCAGTCAGGCGTTAGAGAGATTGATTGGAGTCAGCCCCAAGGGGGAGTCCTCTACGTACATATGTGTACATAACATAACACGAATCTGGAGACCAGAGACCAGAGACCAGAGACCATGCACGATGCAGATACCTCCTTCTGCACCGAAGGATTATCGTTAATTGATGCTAATTACACAGGTGCCGTGTAATTGTGATGTATCACGATAACGCGGGCGCAACGAGTACGCAAAGCTCTATAGAACCACGCCATTTGCTTACCACACACAGGCATAAACGATGATGGAGACGACGACGTCGACGACAACGACCCCTTTGAGGTCTGCATGTGTGTTAATAGTTAATAATTTTTAGCTGAATCGTTAATCATTCAATTTTCACGTCGCTTCGACTGAACAACGGGGGAGCTGGTGGTGCTTGGTGTAAAGAGCTGGTAAGATTGGCTGGTGCTGGATTTAGTAGATTCAATCCAACCAGGATGAGTTGATGGTAATTTTATTGTAAGTGGTTTTATTGAGGTCCCTTGGTTGGGGTATTTTGTATTTTACAGTTTTGATAGCGTACAATTTCAACAGTCAAAGGTGTGTACTCGTAGTTTCCTCTGGATCCTGCCTTTGATAGTGTAAATGCCAGAAGTTTTCTTCAAAAAAAAAAACTTGAACATGACTTTATAGCCAAAAAAAAAAACACATAAATTGATGTGAATGTGAAGACACAGCATAACTTTTGACAACTGAACTAAGCCACAGAGCTAGGTCCTTTCATACTCGTACATAGGTACTATTACTGACAACAAAAAATCGTGAAGTTAATAGTTTTATCCACAAAATGCAAATCAATTTACAGTACAATATTTTTCCTGCTCTGAATTTTGAAAATTCTACAATTCTGTGAACATACCCTATTATCCTGTTGCAAAGAAAAAAATGTTCAAGCTACCCCCCAGAGTGTGCGACCCAGAAGCACTTGCAAATGACAGTATGCTCAGCAGCACAAAAATCTCGACATTCGACAGTCCTACAAGCAAATAAAATGCCAAAACAGCTAAGGTACGAGTATACCAATCCTTACCACCGGACTGGCCACCACCAATCTTGTGGTGTTAATTCGTGTCCATCCAGCACCAAAGCGCGCTTACTTACGACCGGAAAGCAACGACGACGTGGTGGCATTAAGCAACCATCACGGTCACATAGGAGGGAATCGCGCACCGTTTTCCCTTTATTTATTGACACCCAATGCTCCATGCCATGCGAGAAGTTAACATTTGATTTATGTCCTCGTAATTGTTGGTTTTCGCTTAACAATTTGCAGCAATTTGCTGTTGCAAACATTCACAAAAAGCGCTCCAAACTTCAGTATGCCAGAGGTATACGAGTATAGGTATTCGTACATACGAGTACGAGTATAAAAAAAATTTTATGTTCCATCGCTGTCAATAAATTTCAATAAAAAACGTGTTCGACGCGTTAAATTGATTTAAATGGCTCGTGAGCGAAGCGGATAATTCTCAGCTGTCAAAAGGAGTGTTTTTTCTCATTGACCGCCATCGTTCTTCTAAACTTGAATAAATCCCAGTTGGCACATTCTAGGGTTAGTTTAAATGTTTGTATAACTTATTAGCTGCAATTACAGACACTTTTGTGGTGCGCGAAAATTGCTCCTGCAATTATGAAAAATGTTGAACACCGTTTCAGGTACTTCGAGTTTCAGTCGTGATATGTGATTAGATTACGGATTTGCAATTCCTTAAACAGTGTGATTAGGTAGATAAGATTAATTGAAATAACAGTGTATGAAGTGGCACTAGTTGGAAAATTGACTTCTGTTAATTTATGACTGTTCTGGCAGCACTGGTAATTTATTTTTTTTTAACGAATCACATTTAAATTGAACTAAATTTAGGTAAGAAGTTTCTGCTTTTGCAGATGTTTCTGAAGATGAGAAAGTTTATTTAGTTAGATCAACAGATAGTTCTACCGGTGCTTTTGTGAGCTAAGAAGTGCCTGCCAACGACGTCTCATTTCACATGATACTATTACGGATAGGTAAAATTGGTTCACCCAACATAGTCTTTTGTCAGTCAACTAATTGGCTGCTAGCAGTGCAGCCTAGGTAGCTCCTACTTGCGTACTTAATTCAGTAGATTCTTGTATCATCTAACTATTTTTGGTGTGAATAGAAAATATACCAAGACCTCAAGCTGTGTCTAGCTATCGGTCTTAACCAATCAGCCTCACTACGAGTAGATAGCCATGTGTTCTTTCAACGACGTATCTTTGTTAATACGCTCTACATCCCCTGGAAATCTTAGCCGTTAAAGACGTTTTTATCGCTGTATAGCCTTTATACTTAGTTTTCTGTCGAATATTCTTCTTTATTCTGCATAAATATGAAGAAACTTTTTTTGAATCAGATAAGCATAGTTTCACCTGGCTGAGTGTAGGCCAACATGTCTATAGTTAGTTTATGTCTTTTCTCTCAGATATACGTAGTATGCATTAAGTTTTGTCCTTGTTCACTGTCAAACACAATTCATCCGAATTGACCTTAATGCTTCCAAATGGTCGCCTGGAGGCCCGCTGCGATCTCCCTTTCATGTCAATATCATCATGTGCAAGCGGCCGTTCTAATTGGATAAGAATTTTCCTGTGGTGTTAAGTTGCGAGTTCCTTACAATATTTTCCGGAATGAGGTTAAAAAAAATTACAGATAATGCACTGCCCCTTCCCAATCATTTTGTGATTGCACTTGTTACCGACTTTAATAGTCTACAATAGTATGCATTCCCCGTTTTATTTATTTATTGGAAGATAGGTGGCGCTACTGAGTCAAAATCAGTGTACCGTCATTTAGTATAACCTCTATTAGCCCGCCTGTCAAACTTTGGTGACAATCCGACGCTTAGTTTTGTTTTGACACTTTTTTGGCTGAAGGCACGGTCTTCGCCTTCTATGGAGCAGGTTCACCGGGTAAAACCTATTGTTTCGATTGTTCTTTGGTCTCTGGTGTATACCAATGAATCCATGTCTCATCAACGGTCACGAAACGACGCAGAAACTCCTCCGGATTTCGATTAAACAGGGCCAAGCACGTCTTTGAAGTTGTCTCACGATTGCGCTTATTCTCCGGTGTGAGCAAAACGCGGCACCCTTCGCGCGGACAGCTTTCTCATGCCCAAAAGCTCGTGTAGGATATGGATAACACATTTAGTTGAGATGCCTGCTATATCGCTCTGCGGTCCGCCAATACGAGATCGTGGATTTTGTCCACGATTTCCTATGTGGTAACCGTTTTTGGGCCACCTGGGCGCGGTTCATTAAAAACCGACGTGCGGCCACTGCGAAAAGCTGTGAACCAATGGTAAACGGTTGTACGGGAAGGTGAATGGGTGCCATACACACTATCGAGAATGGGCTTGATTTCCTCGCAGGTTTTACCACACAAAAAACAAGAATCCGATCACGGAGCGATAAGTACTGCTCTTTTTCCATGGCTGCAAAAAACACTAACACGATGTTTTGAAATGGGTGTCAAAACAAAACTTAGTGCCGGATTGACAGGCGAGCTAAATGAGGTTATACTAAATGATGGTATATTCATTTTGGATCAGTAGCGCCACCTATCTTCCAATCCGGGTACTCGTCAAAGGGCCCCCGTATGTAGCCCTTTAAATCGATACGTAGGTCGATACTAATTTGGCTAAACTCGGCCAGGTTTTCCTAAAGATTTATCTGGGACTGGCACCACACAAGTAGGTGTTTTAAAATCAGTTGTTTCACAAAGATTATGTTGAGTGTGCCATTTTGACTAAAAGCTCGATGTTGGTTGCCTTACCGATACAGCTGTCTGCCCCTTCCCATTATCGACTATAAAGCTATTACTAAGATTCCTTGGTTGCTTCTGAAACCTTTAAACTCTGGATCGCGAACCTTCTGGTAAAACTTCAAAATATCATTTCTGCTAATAGAAGCTGCTCTCAAGATCCATTTTCATGCGCTTTTCGTACTACGTACTTACTTCTTTTCCTGAAGCTTCTTGGTGGCAGCGATCTTAATTAAAACCACCAAATCTCGGAAATTTACGAAATCCCAAGTTTTGTGTTAAAGGAACAAATCCTAACTGAAATAAAGGTATATGAGAACCAGAATACAAGATAACTAACAGGCCGAAAATTCGCACAGCAATGGAAAGGACAGAGACTTGTAAACAGTGTATTTTCTAAAACTGTCCGAGAAATCAAGCAGTGTTGGGAGCGGTAAGTACCTATTGTAGATGGAGGACCACATGGGAACTAAGTACACCGCGTGCTGTTGACAAAAAACGCCACATGGCCATAGTACCCCGGCGTAAAATCCCGGATTTTACAAATTGATTTATGTAGTTCCTTCCCGCCATGACTCCAGCTAGCAGCTGGCTGACCTCATAGAGATGTCGGGAAGCATTCTTTTGGTCTGACGGCTGCATGGGGAGCCATGCCATCTGCAGTTATGCTCATGGAGACCCAGCTGTCAACCTAGCGAAGGTTCAGAAATTCACCTCTGAGCGCTGCCTAGGAAGTTCAGCGACAATTTAATTTCCCGTGTTCCCATTGCCACCTGGGATCCTGAGAAGACTCAGTGAATTTAGCCTTCCGACTGCGTCCCGTAAAGTCTTGGATTCTTAAACTAGCTTGGAAGTCATAGGGGGATTCAATAAGGCTTTAAGCGCAGATTGGCTGTCGCTACAATGCAAATTCTTCGCCCCCTCCACCGATTCTTCGCAATATAATTCGTTGCCGCCAGGAAGTCAGACGCAAGTTTGTCTGTCGCCCTCCAGAAAGAGACCAACACCCCACCCTAATTCAATCTTGGAGCCGTCCGTAAAAATCCGAATATATACCTTTTCTGGCTCAGATTTTGACCGAAATAATTCCTTTCCTTTCGATTTCGTATTTTTTTCAAAGCAGGAGTTGTGGTATCTTTGTCCATAAGAGCTGAGTCACAAGACAGTCGACGCGCAAGGTTGTCAAAGCTCCAGTGCGTGTTGTGCCAAAGACCACTTTAAACCGCAGATGGCTTTGAGAGTGCAGCCTCTGATAGTAATATCGAGTGGAGGGAAATATATCCATCGTATATGATGGAGTGCTACGAATGTACAGGCCATCTCATAGCAGTCATTGCCAAATCTATGGATGCAAAGTTAAGAAGTTGATTTGCTTATCAGGTTTTGAATTGGCATTCTACAATACAAAATCCGTATAAATAGTCGTAACAAAATTGAGCGCATGACTGTAAAGGTTGGATGATCTTCAATTCCCACAATAAATACCTAACGATCGTAAGCCTAATTTCAAAGACCATTTAAAATGTACAGACGGGAAAGTCCATCCACTGAAGGACACAGGAAGCCAACAAGAAATCTGTTTACAACGATCAGAAAATCAGTCCTAATGTATGCACACAGCTCATGAATATCACCAGTGACAAGGATGGAGGCGATGGTCAAGAGAGGAATAAGCTCTGAAGATATATTGCACATACAGACTTATATCCGCATGCAAACCGCAATACCAGAACGGATACTTGTAAGCTTAGGGGCCAGTATAACAGGTTCAATGTGTATCAATGTGTATCAATGTGTTTCAAAGATACTGAGTGGATAGAGTGGCAAAGGCGATGAGTTAAACAAACAGATGGTGGACATTCAGTTATACCTCACGCAGCTTCTAACGGGGCGTGGAAGCTTTGAGAATATCCAAACTTCTGTCTTTATTGCCAGGCAAACACATGTGAAGCAACTAGAAATGAATTTGAATGATATTTATAATAATAATTCTGCTAGCACCTATGATATCTACATATGATATCGACGAGGAAAGCGTACGAGTATAAGACACCCGATTGCATTATTACAAGCGCTGTTCAGGATATAATATGGTGAAAACCAAAAGCAAGAACTGGTTTAAAAAAAAAACCGAGACCATAAGTGGACAAACTTTCTCCTTTGAAGGAATCCCCTGATATCCGATATGATATGTGGGCAGGGACAGAGGGTGTTCTATCATGTAAATGTGCAGGAGCATGGAGTTGGGTATAACTCTTGTCAACAGAGTATCCACTAAGAAATTCAATCCTCTCGCGGATCACCAAATATAAGACATGGCGAAGGGGAAAAGTATAAATGTTTTATAGTTTTGCATTAAGACACCTGCAACTGCAATTGCAATTGCAATTCAATGAAAGAAAACCCGACCACATAAATTTCCTGCCAGCTCCTTCAACTTTTCCTCAACCTAATATCCTTGTTTAGAACAATATGAATGAAATGCGCAAATTGCATGTATCCACAGATAACGGCTGCAAGACTACCTCAACATTCCCACCAATTTATCTGCGTTCCGGTTTTTATTATTATTTTTGTTAATTCAAAAAGTTCTTATCAAATAATGAGATCAAAACCAATAACCGAACTCGAAACAACTTTGGCAATATTTCGGGGGGGCAGTTCCTTGCCATTTGCATTCCATTTAGTCCAATGTTGTATCGTGTTTTGTCTGAAGGACACACAAACGCCAGCTTATTTCACTGTTCATTTTAGTTAAAGTTTAAATGCGGCAACAGCAGCTGTTTCCATAGGCGAATTGCTCGCTACCATGTGAATTTCGTAACTCCGAATATTGTAGTCTTGCATGCGATTCCTATTAAGGATACCATCGCACTCGTTCACTAAAAGAACAAAAGTAAGAGAATTTTCCCTTGTTAAAAGTTTTGATTCATTGTTCGAATGACAATGTAATATCTAATTGAAGTTTCTCAATTTTTAGAAACAAACAAATTACTTAAATCCAATAGTGAGACATGTGACATGTTGTAATTGAACTCATTCCATTCTCAGAAGGACAAGGAAAATGTGCGATTATGTAAAATGTCATATGTGAATATGTAATCCCATTCTATAGGTAGTTATCTCATCAAAATTGAACGACTGACCTCGATTATCCTTTACCCATCACAGTTGATCATCAACATCTTTGTTAACAAGATATTACTTTCAAGTCTCGTTATGTTGCCTATTGTGTTCTTCGAATATGTCTTACTTCCGGAGAAGATAAAACAAAAAATTAGTTAGGCTTACCTGGCCATACCCGGAAAATATTGTAGTCCCATAGCCAACAACAGGAGATAAACAAGGATTCAGAACTCAAAATCAATAGACCGTGTATGGGTTTGATTACTATTGTTCTTGTTACATTTCATCTTGGTTGCTTTGCTTGTTTCGGAATTAATCGTCTCGTCATTATCCATTTTAATTTTAGTTTTTTTTTTTTTTCATTGTTTTCGTCTTTATAGGAACGAAGAAGCGAATAAAGGAAACCTCTGAATTCAGGAGGAAAAAGGAACATCGTCTCTGTTGTGTGTTTTTGTTGCCTTGTGGTTGGAGTGGTAGTTAGACGGGGTGTTTTAGTGACGGAAGGGCGCATAAATGGATTTATCTTCACGACGGACTTCTGACTGATTAGAGATACTTTTTCCAGTGAAATTTGATACTTTTATTTGGAGAATGGAACATAGTAAAACAGCCGAAATTACCTGGATACGAATACGGAGATAGAGTGGATTTTCTATTGTATCCTTCAACAAAAACGTTGCAAAAGTTTGAAAGTCTTATTATTTTATCTTAATGGTGAATATTTTGAGCTTAAAATGAGTTAACTAACATGTGATGTATAAGAATTAGATCGACGATTTCTTGGGGCCGAAGTGTTTATGCAGACCGCTTACTTTAAGGATTCTGATGTATTTTTATAAACCTGCTCTATTTTCAAATTGATGATGTTTTTGCATCCTTTTACTTTTTATCAAATATTGGATGGGAAGTTGAATTTCAGTTGGTCTACTCACGGCATTTTTCGAAACCCTATTTTGCCCACGACAATACCAGTTTAAGTTTCATAAATAAAGATACTCACAGATACTCATCCTCACTGTTTTCAGTCAACACTACGAGGCATATGTTAAAATTATGTACGGCAAACCTTTAGGCTTATATTGGTACTTTTTATACATTTTTGATGTTGTTATAGGCGTTAGAGGAGCCTTTTCTCAACGCTCATCGGAAATGATTACAGTCGAGCCCTTCACCTGTTTTGTGACATCATACGCCTTACGCGGTTCTCCAGTTTTAGTACACTATATTTTATAGACGGCATCTTTTCGACTTATTCAAAAGCATCCACTCATAAGTATAGCTTTGAATAAAAAGCTAATTTTATAGTCTGCTATAAGTGCTACATAGTCACAATATAACAGCGTCCACAGTGAGATTTGGATTTCGCAGATTGAGGATTCACCAATTAGAATAAACAGCACTGGGCTCATAGCTTAAGAATAATGGGCACTCAATTTTAAGAGTAAGTTTCCTGGACCTACTAGAACGAACTGACTTCTGATTCCAACTTTGTCTCCATTTTCTCAAAGGTCTTTGCGAAGTCAAAAAACGCTGTAGTAAGCTTGTCAATGAGGATCTATGTAATTGTCGCTTACTTCAAAAATACGAGTATATCTGACGCGCTCTTCTAATTTATTACTTGCTGAGCACCGTATGTGGCCCAATTTTACGCCGTGCTATAGGAACTCTTTCGTTAAGGATTTTTTTAAAAGGCGAGGTCTTTGTGCTCTCATCACCCAGTTTATTTTGATGGAATCTGATGCCAACTGCTTCATCGCTTTTCATTTTGTACGGCACCGACGAACTTCTGTATATTGGCCATAGCACGTTTTCAAGCAGACCATTCACCGAAATCATTTAATTTTTCATCTGAAATTTTGTCGTCTGTTGTAAAAAATATCATAAACTTTAGCAACACATGGCTAATGTTTGAGCATTATTTCCTCTTGCTAAGTCAGTACCGTCTTTATGCCGTGGGTAAATCCTTCTTCTGGGAGTCATTCGCTGAGAAAACAATAAATTTGAAAATGTCCATTTGCTGCTTTAAGCGGAGAAAGTTCCTAACACGCAAGGTACATGTACAAACAAATTGATTACGCCAACAATAGCAAAGATGTAGCCGCTATAAGAGTAGCTTCAAAGAAAACAGTAGATTTTGTTCCACAAATAAGATTTACAAAATATTGAAAGCCTAAGGCGCTATGGTCAAGTTACATGAAAATTCCTCATCGGAACTTGAGTACTAATTTAGATTACTTCGGGTTTGGATCTACCAAAAGGTTGATTCTATCAATTGCTGCTATTATTGTTTCTATCAAACAGTCGTAACATTGAACGCCCTTAAAGAAAAAGTCTGTGCTGAATTTGAAATTAGGACAAGCAGAACATCCTCTTGAAGAGTTTTGGAAAGTAAAGGAGTCAATTTTTGTAAGAAGGACTATAAAAAGAAGATACTTTGCGAAGCGATAGACAGCAGATATCCGACAAATAAGGAAATTCGGTGTAAGCGGATACCAGCTAGAGGTACATATGTTTGGACTGATGAAGTACGGAAGGACTCGGCTGATAATTGCACAGGCGTTTCAAGTGTAGGCTCCAAAAAAGAAAAATGAAAAATACTCTCGCCAAATCACTAGAAAAAAATGAAAATTTTCAATTCAACTTAACGGATTCACTACCAAACAACGCTAAACCAATACCACAATGTCCTATTGGAAGTGCTTCGATGATGAGGAGAAGGAGTCCATCTATGAACATGTCTTTGATGTATCCGGTCCCATCGTAACAGCAGAATGCATGTCTGGATCAGCTATGTACGAGTTGGTGCGTGTCGGCTATCTCGAGCTGATGGCTGAAATCATTCGTCTTGAAAGTGACATGGCCACCATTCAGGTATACGAAGAAACATCCGGCGTCATTGTCGGAGATCCAGTGTTACGTCATGGCAAGCCACTTTCAGTTGAATTAGGTCCCGGTATTATGGGCAGCATTTTCGACGGTATCCAACGTCCATTGAAAGACATCAACGAGCTGACCAACTCCATTTGTTAACGTGCCCGCTCTATCCCGTACGATTGCATGGGAATTCAATCCATTCAACGTAAAAGTTGGATCACACATTACCGGAGGTGACTTGTGCGGTTTGGTACATGAAAACACTCTCGTCAAATACAAGATGATCGTTGGACCTCGCGCAAAGGATACAGTTCGTTATATTGCACCAGCTGGTAACTACCATGTCGAGGATGTTGTCTTGGAAACCGAATTCGATGAAGAGATCAGCAAACACAGTATGTTACAAGTATGGCCTGTACGTCAACCACGTCCAGTTACTAAGAAGTTGCCAGCTAATCATCCATTTCTGAAAGGTCAACGTGTATTGGATTCGCTGTTCCCTTGTGTCCAAGGTGGTACCACTGCCATTCCCGGAGCTTTCGGTTGTGGTAAAACTGTCATCTCACAAGCCTTGTCCAAGTACTCCAATTCGGATGCCATCGTGTACGTCGATTGCGGAGAACGTGGTAATGAAATGTCTGAAGCACTTCGTGATTTCCCCGAGCTGTCAGTTGAAATCGATGGTGAAGCTAAAATCAAGGCCGATTTCGATCAACTGTACGAGGACTTACAACAAGCCTTCAGGAATCTGGAAGACTAAACCATTTCAGGCCTTTGTTTTTTTTTTCCTATTGTTAAATAGTAGTTAAACTTTTAAAAAACGAAAAAAAAAATTGTCTAAGTCCTTACATTGTAAATGAAATGCTCAAAATGTCCTTTTTGTTGAACAATCCGTTTACTTGCACTTGAGCAGCAACAACAACTTATTTTCTTCTTTTACGTGTTTACACACACATTATTCTCGTCCGTCACAAAAATGTCCTTCCAAACGAAGAGAGCATAAGAAATCTTAAAACGTATGCTGCTCAGTATTAAACAGCGAGGAGTGAAATTATTTTAATTATGATTCCTTCAAATTGTTTATAAGCCAATTGTATTTGTACTTAAGTGAAAAACTTAACTTAATATATATTTTTGAAAAGATGTATAAAAAAAAAAAAGACGTTTTTCTTATCTTCAAACCTGAATCGGAATCCGGTGATTTCCGTCGGTTATTGTTAAGAACGCTCTGCATATCCTAATAAATGAACAAATCCAATCCAACTACATCAGCCAAAAAAATTTGAGTTAATTGGCTTGTGAAAAATAATTGGACAGACCTGAAGAGTTATGTGTCAATAAAACAGCTTCGCAGTACCACATAGACGTTGGTTAAGTGAATAGGACATAAAGCACTCACCGTACCACTATACCATCCAGAATTTAACCCAATTGAGAATATACGAGTATGTCGAGGCTGTTGTAAAATTAACGCTGTCGGATAGAAAACCATGTTTAAGTTGAACGATATCGAGAAAGTAGCAGAAGAAGAGAGTGCAAAAATAACGGTGGAGGAATGGAAAAATATATGTAATAAAGCCATAATAGCAGGAGGTAATTAATAGAGCTATCAACAGAGTTGGGGTACCTTGGGGTAGATATTCACAAAAATTTTCTTTAGACCCGGCGGAGGTTTAACAACTGAGACGGAAAATGAGTTCCAGAACGACGATGATTACTTTATAAAAAAAATAATAATAATTCGAAATACAAATAAATTAAGTAATAAATATATTTATAAGAAGAAAATAAATACATTATTTTATTTATTTAAAGGAAGGACTTCTATCATCTCGAATTCGACAAGTTCGACCGGACTTCTTTACCTTTCGCAACATTTTATTCTCAAAACGCCTTAGAAGCAATGAATCCACAGTTTCTCACTGAAAAGCAAGATTCATCCACTCGGATTTATCATCTCGCGTGAAAAGTATAAATGCTCCTCCTAAAAGTGAAAATGGACTTAAACGTTTCAAGATTTGGCTTGATTGAGGAAATCCAGAAAGCTGCGGTAAGCTCATATTTTGAGTAAATGAACCTTTAACACTCGTATTGGGTTTGAGTTTCGTAATGCCTTATCCCGGATTTTAATTTTATTTATTTTTTATTTGAAATTCTCTTTGTTTCGTCGTTGGAGATTTTCCACTTATTCAGATTCTGGGAAGATTTTTCGACATAATGCAAAGGTGGTGACTTGATGGCTTGATCAGCGTAACATATCGGTTTAATCATGAAAGTCTAGAGAAAATGCTGAACAGTTATTGACTCTATGCCAAGAAAATGTGAGGGTGGAATCCTCTCTATATAAAATATTGAAGCTGTTAGGTGGCTCTTTACTTTGTTTCTAAAACCAGACTTGCACTCAAATTTTCTTTGAGAGAGTTTTTATTTTCCAGACCGACACAGGAGATCATTCAACTTATAAACTATTGTAAGTTTTAGGAAAAAAGCCCAAATAAAAAAATACGTAAATTGTTTGCGCGACAGTCAGGGGTGGATCAATGCCCAGCGTCTCGTACTTAACATGTTTGTTCACATTCTCAATTTGCATTAAGTAAGAGGAGACCTACAGTGTTGTGCAAAACTTACCGAATTTTTATCGATCATTTTTCTTTGGTGAATTTTAGGGAACAGAAAGAACCTAAGTAAAATATGTTGTCAATTTAAGAAAATTTATTGTTTAAGTTTACAAATAAAAGGAAAACAAAGTTTTGCGATAATATGTATGTTTTATTATGCAAAAAAGAAAAACTTAACTTAACTCGGTAACGGTCTGTGTAAAATATGCTGGATTTTTCTTATACTTAATATATTGTCCAGCAACCGTTGTTTTTTAAGACCTCCTCGCATCTTTTGGGAATGGACGACACTAGCTCTCAAAAATGTCTTTTGGAATGTTCTCCCATTCATTATTTAGTGACGTCTTAAGTGCGTTTTTGGATGTGTGCGTCTTTGACCCTACCCGTCATTTCAAAATGGCCCACAAGTTCTCGATAGGGTTTAGATCGAGGGATTGAGAGGGCCATTCCAACACATCAACATTTTTCTGCTCAAACCACTCCTTAACAAACTTTGATGAGTGTTTTGGGCCATTATCATGTTAATAGATCCAACGCAGTAGCATCTCCTCCTCAGCGTATGGAAGCATTACGGATTCCAATATATCCCTATACTGAAAACGATCCATAATATTAGTAATCTCATGTATTGATCCACATCCCGCACCAGAAAAACATCTGCATCTCCTCCATGCTTCACGGATGGACGACAATGTCGTGGCTGAAGAGTGTCCCCTTCTTTCGTCTAACATGAATACTTCCATCAGAAGCAATCAAGTTGAAATAATTCTCCCATTTCTTTGATGACCAATTCGAATGGTTTCTTGCGAATTCCAGTATCAAAGACTTACTAGAGGAATAAAATGGTACCTTTTTTGTCTATGCTTAGCAGTAAGTAGAGGCTTTTCCGCTGATCGAAAAGAACAAAATTCAGCTTCTTTTAAACGTTTGCGTACAGTGCTGGCTTCGATTGAGATCTTTATTTGTCGATCGGTTCGGAGTGTAGTTTTTCTGGGGCGCCCTCCACAGTGAATGGTTTTGTCCGGTTTTCCATTCCGAAACTTTTTTATAATGCTACACACTGTCGATGATGGCATTTTATACTTTTTGGTTATACATTTTTATTTTAACCCTGTCCTGAAATCTGCTACTGCCTGACTTTTAACCACACCAGAGCATTTATTTTTAGCCATTTTATTAGTAAATAAATTGGAGACAACTGGCCTTTTAAGTTTTGTTAAGTCTATAACTCACTTCAAATGACAGTCAAAATCATTACCAGCATGTTAAAGAGCAAAAAAATACGGTACTTTGGAAAATGCGGTATGTTTTTTTTTTCTATTTGTAAACTTATTCTATAGGTTTTCTTAAATTACCAAACAAGTGTACCTTTTGCATTCCTGTCCCCTAGAATTCTTCAATGAAACATATTCAGGAAAAGTCCGGTATGTTTTGCACAACACTGTATGTATGTAAAATTTTGGATGGCTTACCCGTTCTGGGCAGACAACACTCGAAGGAGGGTGTGTTGAGTTCTTCGCTGTGAAAAACAAATAAGCCCAGCTGTGAATGGGCCTATACGAATACCTGAGGTTGATAGTCATGCCACCAAAAAATTGGACTCATTCAGAACTTTGTACCCTGACAAGCACATCCTTGATGGGCTCTGCCCTCTAGGCTCATCGGACCACTGTGCCATATCAGCTAATTTTCCGTATATTGACCACACAGTTTAAGAAAAGATTCCTAAGGGAAAAATATGGCAATACCAGAAATCAAATTGGAGTGGACTTAACCTCTTCTTTTGGAATCTTAACTGGTCGTTGTGTTTCCTCAATACTGAGGTGAACACAAACACCATCGAAAAAAAATTTAAACGAGACAGGAATGAGTGTAACGCCTTTCTTAGGCATTTGAAAATCCAGTACCACCAAAAACCGAAGCAAGTTGATTTTTCGTTGAAAGCATTCGAAATTCTGCCTCAACCTGTATACCAACGCTCATTTATAATGATATTCCAGCTGTCCTTCTTTGAAGAAAGCCAATTTGCTTCAAACCAGCTCAACTCTTCGAGGTTGTATGATATGTATACACCTACACAAAAACGCTTCAAACATTCTATGGGATGAATCCACTTTCGCATTCGAACAGTATCAAGAATACTAAAAAACTTCAATATACACAAATACGCGGGTTCAGATGTTAATCACCCCTTCTTCGGAAATTATGTTTTTCTACCCTTAAGCTTTTTCTTCAATCCTACTCGTTAGGGACGATACTCGAAAGCTTCTTCCACGCAACAGGTGCATTGGTGATTTGATAGCATGTCTTACCGAACCATAAAAGAACTATAGTCTATACCAATCTGGCAAAAGGATAACTATCTTACTTTGACATTTTCAAGGCACAGGACAGAGGATGACATCTGGCTCTTTTGGTGAAAATACATGCATCGACGAATCTTTCCTACAATAGATTACAAATCACTTTTCTGAACGTTCAATTGAAGTTATAGTGGACGGATTCAAGTCTGATATCCACAAATTAAATGTTGGTGTGCCCCAGGAGTGCTCCGACCGGTATACCTATTTCTCTCCTGACGACAGTGTTTTTGGTTTTCATATTCTTTCCTATCCGTGGTCTTCGGGTGTATAGTGTGAACGGCAACGTATGATAAGCTTATTGAGTTCCGATATTTACAGCATAACTAATTGAGGAACCACCAAAACACAATGCCTTCTCGGTAGGTATGTGTGTCATTGATGTCGCAAAAAAAAAAAACTGCGTACCTATTGTTTAGGTTTCCTCAAACGATGTAAGAAATGCCCTCTCTGATCTGGCCTCAGAATATAAGGCATTTATAGGCACAAAATTGGGTATTAAAGCCCGTCTCATTAGATGCTCCTAAAACCTCTCGGCACTTGCTAGATGGGATTCAGAACGGCGCGATAAGACCCGCAGGTGACACCCACGAAGACCAACAAAATGTCTCTTCACCACTAGAACTTCAGTAGCATTCCGACCCTACAAACTTTATGGTTGACCGGTTTCGATACGAATGCTCATCAATTTACCCTTAAGGCCACTTTCGGACGTGCTCTGAAATATCGTTATTCTTTCAAAAGCTGTACGACTTGCTTATAGATTAATCTGTGGAGCTTTTTACCTTCAACTCGGTACCATTCGCCCGCGCTATGTGTAAAGATTTACTCTCAAATTTCTTACTGAACCTTCTGCCGGCCCGAAAACCATTGCAAATTTCTTTGCCTGTAATTTTAATAAATCCTTTTCTAAGAAAACAGCTGAACCCGATCCTAGTTACTTTAGCTATATGAGAAACTATCCTGAGACATCATCTGGTAACATTACCAAACTTAAAGATGATTTTTCGTCCGGCCCTAATGGCCTTCCGGCTATTGTAATAAAAGAGTGTGTTAACCATCTTCTATTTAACTTGTCTGTCTCAACAGGTACTTTCCCTTTCCTATGGAAGGAATCTTACATCATCCCTATTCATAAAAAAAGGAAGTAAGGCCGAAGTCGATAATTGTAGGCCCATAGCAAAACTCTCTTGCATATCCAAACTTTTTGAAAGCATAGTCTATCAACAACTGCTTCCGTATTCTAGGTCAACTATCTGTGCAACTCAGCACGGTTTCATGAAAGGTAAATCAACGACCACTAACATAACAGAGTTCGTCTCTAGGACGCTTCATACTTTAGAAGACGGTGATGAAGTCGATTCAATTTCCACTGATTCCAGCAAGGCATTCGATAAAATTTCTCGCCAATTTATCATTTTTAAACTAAAAAAACCTGGCTTTTCCCCTCATTTTGTGGCATGGACCAAATCCTATTTAGAAAACCGAGAATACAGGGTCATCTTCAGATCTTCAATATCCGACCCCATTAAAGCAACATCTGGTGCTCCTCAGGGTAGTCACCTTGGACCAATCATCTTTATCTTAACGATTAACGACATAAATCTCATTTTAACGAATTGCAATCTTTCTATTTTCGCTGATAACATGAGAATTTCCAAAGTCATTTCATTGCCTTTTGACTCCCATTGCCTGCAAGATGACTTAAATAAGTTTTCGGTGTGGTGCAAGCAAAACTTTTTGGAGCTTAATGTCAGCAAATACCAAGCGATAACCTATTCCCGCAAACGTCTACCTCCCCCTCCAAGAATCTACTTCGACTCACATATTGGCAGCATTTTAAATAAAGCTAACTCTGCACTTGTTTTTATCAGACGCTGCTCGAAAGAATTTTCCAACCCTTACGTTACAAAGTCCCTGTACATTACTTTTGTAAGGCCTCTTCTCGAATATTGCAGCCAAGTTTGGTCACCCTATAAACTAATCCACATTCAAAGAATAGAAGCAGTCCAACGCAGGTTTATCCGTTTCGCACTTCGTGGTCTACCCTGGGCCGACCCATATGGATTACCCCCCTATGAAAATACGCTATAACTAATTAGCATGCATAACCTAAAAAAACGTCGTGAAGTCGCTGATTTATCCACGAGTTACTGACTGGAAACATCGAGTGCTCGAGAATAACGCAAAATATTGCATTCACTCCCAATCCCCGTAATCTACGATCTGTCCCACTCTTCCTGATCCTAACTCACCGCACCAACTACGGTCACTTTCAACCCATATCTAGAATGTTGCGTATAACGAACAACTACGCCGAGGTCTTTGACCTAAATAGCAGAAAACACGAAATAAAAAAAGCACTGCTCAATATGCCACTCCCTTAACATCTCCTCGCCCCATTAGGTTAAGAATATCTTTGTTAGTTTTAAGTCTAGCTTTAAGTTTTTGCTTGTTAATAAGCTTAAGAAAGTTGTCCGTTGTAGACCCGGGCCAATAATACAAAGATTTTAAAAGTACCCAAAACCATAAGAGAGGACGCCAATTATAAAGAAAAAGTCGCCGAATGCTGCCACTAAGGAAGCTTATTTATCTTCTCAAGTTCACACCTGATATCTAACATATACAATAAATTTTGAACCGAAATAATCGAGTAAAAAGGTTTCACTCTTACCATTTCGACCACCACTGCATATTTATTAACTATAAATAGCGCATCTAAATATATGAATTTCATCAACCCACTTGCCTTGGCTATTCCACATTTGTACCATTAATTATTTTTCAATAATTAAAGATACAAAACGCATCACATTACACAAAAAAAAAGGAAAAAAAAAATTAAAACACCAAAACAATGGCTAACTGGGTAAATACAAATAAGAAAAAAAACTGTTCAAGTGCTAACCACAAAACCACACCAAATCACAACAATCATTTTACAGATGCGAGTACATTCCGTAGTCGGCGCAGGTACCTTGCGCCCTTCATATCATTTACACTTACCTTCACACACACAAATATACAGAAAATCTTAAATAAACAACCCCTAGCAATAGCAGATCCAAGTACCTTAAACAAAAATCAGAATTGCCTGTCCAAAACTAAAGATTTTCCACCAAACATCACAAGCTCAGCATCCCTAAAAAGCCCAAAGAAAATTTGAAAATAAAAATGGCACCAACTACCAGAGAGTACAGCCATCGCGCAAGACGATAACACCATGCCTCCTTCAGTCAACCAACCACTTAGTTGTATTTTAATACAATAGCAAATGTATCTTACACATGATACTGTCTAACACGCCCCTTTTCTCATTCAAATTATTATAATTACTGGGAGGAGTTTGACGGCAGATTTTACATCTATTGTGTGTGCCAGATACAATGGTTGGGTTTGCTCGTTCGTTCTATCAAATGAACGGGTTTTTCTTTCTGGATGCAGATACTAAGCCGTCGTGTCATAATGGTGGTAATTTGTAGCCAAAAAAGATGAGGTAGTTGGTCACTATCCAACTAAGTTGCAAGGAATCCTTTTTTTTTTTTTTGGGGGGCTTTTGTGTAGGTAGAAAATGTCATGTAAAAGGTGTGTCTACACGGAGTTAATGTCAAAATTCGTGTATCTATAAGTGGCAGATACCTTTCTCATAGAATTTCAATGAAAAAAATTGATTTTGAAAATTGCCTAGATTCGAAAATCACTTAAAAGATATGCGAATTCGTGGGTGTTTTCCATATATGTACATGCATATGTATGAATTTTCATTATCAACAACGTGCCATGCTTTGTGATGTGAACAAAATAAATGCAACCAACCCACTCAACCTTATCACTACGTATCTTCCACCAATAAACAAGTACATATCTACCACGTACCCAGTTTATAAACTCTTTTATCCAACTCTTAACCTTTTAGATACATTTTCCTCTACACACACCACCCGAATACTATGCATTCCAAAAAAACAAAAAAACAAAAACAAAAAAGAAACCACCTTGAAGATATTTTTCAGCCATAGTATTGGTGCATTTTCTTATTGGATACACTCACACTACCCCAGATAGAGTTTGAAAGCCACTGGTATGGCACTGGGTACGAAAAACCGTTTTGTTTGGTTATCTACTGTCTCCATTCATCTGCGCCCTCACTCTCAGATGAAATTCTATTCCTGATCGTATCGTATTCAGTTTCATCATTGGTTTTTAGTTTATCGTGTAACGTCTTGGCGTGAGGTCGGATTCGTTTGTGTATCTCTCAATTCTCAAATCGAATAAAACAAAAAAAAAAACAACGATTTTTGTTTTTTTTTTTTTTGTTCTTGCAATTTGTGTATCTCGCTCTATCTCGGAGGGATTTTTTCGAGCTTTTGATTTTGCCTCGTACATTTCGAAATTTAATTGAATCGTTCTTCTGTTTTGTTTTTTTTTTTCGTTTTTTTTGGTTTTATTGTATTTATGGTTCAAATTTGTTTATTTGGTGATATGCATTTATCCTGCCTTGTTGTTGTTTGTATACTCTTTGTCGTCGTTCTTTTCGGCATGTAAAGTGATGAGATGAAACACGTCCGGCTCTGCAATAAAGAAGCAAAAAAATAAACCAGAGATACGACGTTTTTTGATGGGAGAATTTTCATGATCTTGACGTCACATGTTCGTTCTTTTGTTTCTCGATATTGCCTCCCGTTACCGCCGTCGTCGTCGTCGTCGGGTTGTGTGTTTTATAAATAAGAAATAAATTTCAAATAATAAAAAAAAAAAAAAAAAAAAAGTATCTACAAGTTAAAATAAAACGGAATTTCTCGTTTGTCGTCTCGCGAAATCCGAAAGCGATCCAGATCAATAGAAGCTTTTGTTGTGATTTCGCGTTTGCTTTGTTGGATCCTTGCGGTTGTTTTATTTTCATTTTCGATATCTGCACGTGCACAAAAAGATACAAAAACAAAAGCAGACAAACAAATTTTACTTATGTAATACTGTACTACTGAACCGATATAAACATTGTGCACTTACAAAAAAGGATTACTCAATTTGAATGAAAAACAAAAATCGAGACCAATGATTTGGACATTTCGGCAAACAATTGGATATAAGAACGCCCTCTTCAACAGCAGGAACTGAAAACTTTGCCACCAGTGATTCAACCGTAAAAATGTAAACATTTTACAAATTGATACATGGTCATATATTTAGATATGTATAGTTTGATATATCGTTATCTGAAAACTTCATCACTAGGGCTTTCAATTTAAAATTTGCCTCATTATAATAATGAAAATGTACGTACATATCAAATTACGCCCAGTTCTTGTACATCCACGTATGTTCGTATCTAATGTTTGATGAAGCATTAACAAAAATGTGATGTTCATCAAAGTTAGGTTCAGGTATAAACAGGCATACTAAAGAGATAAAGACTGACCCTTGAAAAATACGTTTTTGTCCTTTATATTGGGCAAAGTGGATTTGTTGAATAGTTCTCTATTGTTCGCCTATTGCTTTTTAACAGTTTGATCCATGCGTAAGATTTAAGTTACTCTACTACTTATTCCTTATAAGACACTTCTTGAAGTTGTAGCTGGTTAAAATTCTCGGAAATTAAAACACAAGCCACTGTGAAACTGTTGATATCATATTACTTCCTTCTTAGGAATTTTGTTTTAAAAGTTAACACCAAATCCAAAAGTAACTGACTGCTCCCTTACACCTCTTAGAGATTATTGCAGTCGCCTTTTGCATCAAGAACGGCTTCCATTCTTCACGACATGACATGTTTGTTCATTGTTATTTCAAAATTGTTGTAGCTTATCCCCGTAACCACAAAACCAGCGGTCATAGATGTCCCACAAATGTTCAATGGGCTCAAGGTCTAGTATTGAGGCAACCATTTAAAGACTTTGGATTCGTTATCCCCAAGACATTTCTTAGTCATTTGGACAGGATGTTTCAATGCAAGCATCAAATTTCAATATAAGATATTGCCGTCAATCAATGCTCTATCTATCCTGATAATTTTTGCATGCGACTAGGGTATTTTTACTTTTCCCTGTGATCATCCAAATCTTGAAGGTTTTAGTGAATTTCAAGCGAAGGCTTAGTGATTCTTAATTGAACCAGTCTTCTTAACTTTTAGCTTGCCCCTTGCCTTCTTTTTCTAGTATCATTAGATATTCTTATGTTGTTGTTTTCTTCCAGGCTGCGCCCCCTATGTATTTCACTATTAATACCAATTTTGACATGGTACTGACAAGAGTTTTTAGGATTCCCTAGATTTTATCTACTAATACCGTCTACAGATCGTATCTATAAACGAGTACATGGACGGAACTCGATTCTTAGGTTTCTAATTGCCTTGACACTTCTATAAACGATATTTTTTTGAGAACACAAAATCCACAATGTCCAGATGGCGGTAAATGGGAGCTTCAAAAAAAGGCTAGTGAAGGACTAAGCCCTGCGCAAAAGTTGAAATCATATACACTCCATTACACTAAAAGACTACCCTATCAGTGTTTTAAAACGTATCGCTTGTAAATAAATATATTAAAAGGATTTATTTATTATTCAAATTAAAAAATAATTTAATTTTTAAATGTGATTATGAATCAAATTATCATAAAATTAACCTCACTCTGATTTACAAATTGTATAGTTTTGCGGTGAAGTGTTTACTATAATTAATGCCATCTAAACGATAAAAGTATAAATTAATGGCACAAGTTACAGGGTAAAATGAATCAAGTAGCCCACCTGGAGTCGAAAGTAAGGAGATAGTTATGAACCGGGTTCAGTGTAATTTTTTTCTCTAGTAGCTCTGGCCAGGCTGAGCCTAGATTAATTAGCACAAAATCTTACAAGTAAGACATGTTAGGTTTTTGCAGATCCTGCTTGAACATAGGATTCATTCGGCAATAGCAAACTGTCTGCAAACATAGCTACAGATAATTAAAGTGTGAAAGCAACTTGTTCTTTTAGATTTTAATGTCTTCAAACATTGTTTTAAGGGATATATTTATTTTTTTTTTAAACACGTTTATAAATTTTTTAGGAAAATGTTTCAACATAGTTCACAAAGTTTTTGTACCGACAAACTAAATCAGAATATTCAGGTGTTTTTTTTAAATATAAGCAGCTTGTTTTGTTTAAAGTTAGAAACCGTCGGAAGAATATCGGATCTATTGGGTCTACAAGTAAGTTTCCAGCGTTTTTTTTCCAAAATTTGAAGTTTTATTATGAAAACATAGTTAAAATGCTTTATTCAAAGTATCGTCCATCGGAAGCTACAACTTTCCCCCATCTTTCTGGCAATTTATGAATTCCGGACCAAACAAATTTCTCGTCTTTCGAGCCCAAGAACGTACCGAGCCAATTTTTGATGTCCTCTACTGAGATGAAGCGTATTCCCGTAAGAGTGTTCTGCATCGAACGAAACAAGTGGTAGTCAGATGGTGCCAAGTCTGGACTGTAAGGCGAGTGAGGCAGAATTTCCCATCCACTATTTTCCAAATAGTTTTTCACCGAAACCGCAACATGTGGCCGAGCGTTGTCGTGATGAAAAATGACGGACTCATGCCTGGTCTCATATTCTGGCCGTTTTTCATTTAATGCCCGCTTTAAACGAATTAGTTTGGTTCGATATAATGGTCCTTTGATGGTTTCACCACTCGGAAGCAGTTCGTAGTATACGACAGCCTTTTGATCCCACCATATGCAGAGAATGACCTTATTCACGTGAATATTTCGTTTCGGCGTCGATTGGGCGAGCTCGCCGGGCTTTGTATACGATTTTCATAATAAATCCATTTCTCATCACCAGTGACAATACGATGCAAAAATGATATATTTTTATACCGCTGCAGTAACATTTCGGACATGCAAAATCGCCGTTCGACGTCTCTTGGCTTCAATTCGTACGGCACCCAGTTTCCAACCTTTTGAATGAATCCCAGTGCTTTTAGGCGCAGGGAAACGGCTTGTTGCGTGACGCCCAATGATGCAGCAAGTTCTTCTTGAATCTGACACGGATCCTCATCCAGTAAAGCGTCCAATTCCTCGTCTTCAAAACTTTTCGGCTTTCCGGGGCGATCTTTGTCTTCAACTCCAAAATCACTACTTTTGAACCGTTTGAACCACTCGCGGCACATCGATTCACCAATACATTCCGCCCCATAAGTTTCCGAAAGCAAACGATAGGCCTCAGCCGCACTTTTCTTCATATTAAAGAATAAAAGCAGCGCTTCCCGCAAATGACGTTTATTTGGCTGGAAACTTGCCATGATTTTGCTCGATAAAATGTACGACACCAATAGAACTGCTCAAATATAACGCTGCAAAGTTGTTGACAGATACAAAACCTACAAATAAAACACATGGGGTCTGACATTTCTGCCCGCGATCCACTGGTGGCGCCATCCCTGACAAACGCTGGAAACTTACTTGTAGACCCAATATAACTAAAAACCTGACTTGGGACCAAATTTTCGAAATAATATCCTTCTCAACGTTTAAGTCTTCATGCGAAATGAGAAAACCGCCGTTTTAGCCTGTTACCAGATGTCGACTAGAACTATGACCATTTGCCCGTTTTTAGTGATTCTGCAAACTGTTCAACTATTGTACCTTCTTTCTGCTGCAGCATTCCTTTAGTTGCTTACGTTTGGCGATCTTTCTCCAGGTATTGTTAGAAGACCACGGTATCTAAGACATTGTCTTTTGTGTGATCGATGAATAATGTCAGATATTTAAAAAAAAATTTAGAGCACTCCAATAAGTTTCTGATTGTTTCAAAACATAAACAAAAGGAATCTACCCTTTTGCATTCCAATAGTGTTTGGTATTGTGTTTTTGTGTATCCATTTAGTTGAAAATAGCCCCAAGTTATTATTGAAGATGTCCTTGCTGTTGTCAGATGAGGGCCAATTCGAAGCATAACAAGGTGTCATTATGAAGCGTCATAATAATAAAAAATCCGGCCCTCGGAATCCTAGCTCCATAGGGTTATGAAAAAATTACATCCCACATCGTAAGATTGGTATTACCAACTCCAGCTTCACAGGGCTTTCTGGAAAGCAAGACTTTTATCCATTAGAGACTGATACTCTTTTGCTTCTTACCATATTAATTCATTCAGTACCAAAGTGTCCAATGTATATGGCATGAATTTTCAATCGAGTTAAAGGAATCTGGCACTCTGAGGACCTCGATTTTACAGTCAAGGAGAGACAACAGTAGTCTAGAAATAAATCTAGGTCCGCAAAAAAATCCTTATCTGAGGGGTACTCGGTTTTGTAAGCATGTAGAATACAATGACTCGCAATGCTAACATACGTAATCTAGACCATTTCGAATTTGTGACTTCAGTCTACATTGCATAAGATTTGTACAGATACAGGGTTTTCCAATAAAAGGTTCCATTTCGAATAGTATCCTATTTGGCCACCGGTCATAAAGTGAAAAATAACAATTATTAAAATCGCTGAAAAAGTTCGAAGTGTTAACAGTTTTCTCTTCTCGCCTAACAATTCTACAATTGCTTCTAACATTTGAGTTATGTAATGGGACAAGATAGTTATGTGAAAAACTGAAATCTTGGCCAACATGCAAGACAACTAGGAATATTTTTGGGTGGCCGTGGCTCAAGTGGTAAGTGAACTGGCTTCCAAATCGGAAGGTTCGGTGTTCGAATCCCAACCGCGCTGGAAAGGCATTTATTTTTTCAGTCCACTAAAGTAAGTAAGATGAGTAGTTGACTGGAAAACAACAACAATTTAGTCTCCCCATTAAATGTTGGATGCCACCCATGGAGCGAAATAATCACTGAGCCCAAACATCTTTTTTCTCAATTTTCCAAAACCCTTAACACATGCTGAGGCATTCACTATAAAATGTATTCATACCCACTTGATTGTTAAGTTCTAAAAAAAAAATAAAAAAATGTGGCCGAAGACCTAGGTTTCCCGATTTCTCGTCGATCTCACAGAATGTGAATATCACGGAATCATTAGCAGCGTCGGAACTTTGCCAATCCGGGGTTGGAAATGTTTGTAATTGATCAAAAATTTAACCAAAAGCTCATTATGAGCGATGAGTCACATTGTTATCCTCAAGACTTTGTTAAAAAACAGAACTGCTGCATTTTTGACTTATAAAACCCCAGGATGATCGTCGAGAAGCCCCTATTCTTCACAATGTGTTACTGTTTAATTGGATTTTGAAGAAGGAGGCAACATTCCTACTTCTCTCCTCAAAATTTAACCAGGTGTGACTATTACTGCGAATAGATTGCGATTGAAACATGATATTCTAATGGCCGGAACTCAAAGGTATTGATGTGGGCGATGTTTATTTCCAACAAGACGGCAATATGTTGCATAGTAGTGTAACCAATGCTGGTTCGTTTCGCGAAATGGTGATAAAAATTGGCGATTTAACACCGTGCGACCTCCTTCTTTTGGGGCACGCGAAAGCGAAGGCTTATGCCAATGTTACCCCTTTAATTGAAGAACTTAAAGCTGACATCGGTGTTGTGTAAAGGCGCAAATGTACGAAAATGTGATGAAAAATTCTACCAAAAGAGCCTGCAACAGAGCTCATCAAAACCATTGTTAGTTGCAAATTTTCTTCTATTGATTAAAATAAAAATTAAATCCTATTTTATAAAAAATGCGTGTTTTCTTGTTAAATTAAAATAAAACCTCTTTTTGGAAAATCCCGTACGTGCTTATCAATGACCAGTCGCTGGGTTACAAATTTGATTGTTGGGGCATTGTCTTTCAGCACTCACCTCCCAACTCACATCTTGCTTTTCTAATATTTTTATGATAGCATTTTTTAAAAGTGGTAAAGATGCGAGGATCATATTCCTTCTTTCTTATTTGTACTTTGTTTGACAACCGCAGAAGGTGAGTTTTTTCCTTCCTCGGTATTTTTGTAATATATACATAAACGCAAAGTCAAAACCTAATATACACATATACAAATTGAATTGCTGATGCGCCCTTTCACCAATGCTTTTAAATTCAATACAATTAAGCTCGTGTTCAAATTTTGATTATTTATCTCTTCCATTTTGCTATTGACTGAAGTTTGTCTATGAAAGGGATATAGATTTCTACTCCAATTTTCAGTGATTTTAAGTGAATTTTCAAAACCACAATAAATTTCCATCAAATAAAAAAATTGTCTCTCTTAAAGTAAAGCTACTCCATGGAAATTAACCTCCAATTCTAACTATTAAACTCCAATAACAGATCTGATCAGATCAGATTAGTTCAGATAAATTTATTGCCATTGTTCAAAATGTAAAACAGTAACGTATCTACTCCATCAAATTTGCATATCTATCAATACAAATCAAATGATCACATTAATCTACATCACACCTTTTTCATACAAAAGCCCTCTATTACAAATCAATTAATTTCTTCCAACACATTTACATAACAAACGATTTAGAGCTGCGTAAAATTCTTTGACCTCAATGAAATGTTATTTATATTCTATTTAAAATTATGGTCGCTTAAATTTTAAAATATAAATAAATTTTAAAAAAAAAATTAAGACTCGAAACTGTTTTCTTTTTTTTTTTCTTTAATCAAAATTAAGAGGCACGTGTTTTCTAATGAACACTCTATCCCCAAATGTTTCGGATTGGAATCTACAATAATTTAGTATTGTGTCCTCTAAATTAAATAGATAAAGTTTAAGAGATATTTCCCAATATTTCTTTTCTCATATATATAAGAGGAGGTACATATACAATATTAATATATTTTTATAAAAGTAAAACTATTTATAAGAAAGAAACGACGTAGTGGATTTTTTGAAACAAAACATAATTTATCGAAATATCTTTGCAAATATGCTATCTTAAATCAGAGGCTAGAAACTAAATGATAAAACAAGTGAAATCCATTAAACATTTGCTAATTTCAATTAGCCGCAGCATCTATCTAATATCCATTGAAGAAAACCACAAATTACCCAAAATTACACAAATTAAAGACTGCTTGTAGATACGAAAATATCTGCAAAGTTCGTTCTGCATTTTGTGGCATGTTATCTAACACAATGGCATCGTAGTCGAGGCACTTGTTTCATTCATTTAATTATGCCACACTTTGTGACATGATATTAATTTGAAAATGTCCAATGCACAAATATCTGGTGCCCCAATAATAAATTAGAGATACTATATCCTTAACAATGGGGCTTTTCTGCAGTTGGATACATTAAATAACTCTACTTATGCTAATGCATAGACGGATATCTACGCATATAACTTGAACCGATGCCATTAGCGTAAATTCAATCTACAAGGTACACATTATGTTTCTAAAGATACACACTAACGCTGTCATTTTGGCATTTGATCAACATTTGTCGTTTTGAGTTTTAGCGAGCATACTAATGCAGCACGGATAATGCACCAACAAATGTTAGCTGGCGTGAAGTCTCTCACAAAATATGTAACAAAATTTTGACATCAAACTAAATGAAGCAGGAGATGATGTTAAATAAAAAACAACAAAATAGAATGAAATGGCCCGACGAAGAAGTGTGAATGAATAAATTTGAATGAGTGTCACTAGCGACAATGTTGACCAGCTAAAAGTGAAAATAAAATATTGTACATCAAACGGGAGGTTATAGGGTAGGCGGATAGACTATATTTGACATAGTCGAAGACAAGTTAATGGAAAAGTGTTGATTGATAGTTTTAGATCAGAAAATGGTTTATGAGAATCCGGATTCTGTTTACCAACAATCCAAACTTCAAATGAGCAATAAATCTATTACGAAAGTCAATACATGTATTTACATATTTAAAGAAAAAAAAACATATGAATTCTCTGTTTTGATATACCATCTTGATCAAAATTGACAAATTTATTCAGAAAATTTAAAATACAAGTTTATTCATCTAAATCTATATTGTCCCCTTCAAAGTAATCCCCATCGACTGCAACACACTTACGCCAGCGCTTGATCCAGTCCTCGAAACATTTTTTATATTCGGTTTTCGGTATGTCCATCAGTGCTTCCTGCGATTTTTCCATTACTTCCTCTCGGCTGCTGAAGCGCGTTCCCCGTAGTGGGTTTTTAACTCGATTGAACAGAAAGAAGTCACAGGGAGCCAAATCAGGTGAATTCGGTGGCTATTGGATGGTTTTTGTTGCATGTTTCTTCAAAAAATTACGAATGATGATGGCACTGTGCGAAGGTGCGTTATCATGGTGCAAAATCCACGAGTTTTCTGCCCACAATTCTGGTCTCTTTCGGCGAATTGCTTCACGCAAACGTCTCATAACGCCCAAATAATACTCTTTGTTTACTGTCTGGCCTGCTGGCAAAAATTCATGATGCACTACTCGTACACCGTTGTAATCCATGAAAACCGTGAGCTTGCCTTCTTTTTTGACTGAAAACGACGTGGTTTTTTTGGTCTCGGCTCATTTGGTGAACGCCATTCACTTGCCTGATGTCTGGATTGCGTGTCGTACTCATAAACCCACGTCTCGTCTCCAGTAATGATCCTTTTGATGAATTTAGGATCCGATTCAGCCTCGCAAATCATCTCTTTTGCGACGTCAACACGGTCTCGTTTTTGCATGAAATTGAGGTCTTTTGGCACCAACTTTGCTGCTACGAGTACACGACCGAAACCCAAATCATTAACCAAAATGTCTTGGACAGATCCATAGGCAATGTTCAAGTCCTCCGCTATCTATCTGATGGTTAATTTGCGAGTATTGACCAACATTTCTTTTACTTCATCAATGTTTTCGTCGGTTTTCGATGTCGATGGTTTGCCACTGCGTTCACCATCTTCGATTGAATCACGACCACTTTTGAACCGCTCGTGCCACTAGTAAACGACGGTTTTCTTTACAGAATCGTTGACGAAACACTTTTCCAACATTTCCAACGTTCGCGCACCATTAAATCCGTTTTTTACACAAAATTTAATACAAGTTCGTTGTTGCAAATTGAAAACCATTTCTAAAATTGTAAAAACCGCCAACACACAGGGAGATAGATGTACTCTTGGCTACGTAACTTTTGCAAATGTCAAGCTATGATGCTAAGATTTAGAGGGAATGTCAACAATAGATTTACCAACTTAACAAAATAAAACAGAACTCAAATCGGAATAATGGAAGCGCCACACGGTGGTGTGGTACGGGAACTTTTTGATCAAGGTGTAGTCGTATGAATTATTCTAGGCTTAGGGCTATGATATGCTTTATAAGAGATGAGACAATGTCAAATTGTGATAAGCAAATTTAATGTATGGAAAAAAGTAGACTTACAATGCCTAGAAGAATTAGTATCCTGGTAATTTGACCAACTGCCCTGAGAAGCAATATATCAGCAACCTTCAATCAGCTCTTGTTACGAAAATGGTCTTGATTTTGCTCCCGTTTGTTCACTTTTTTCCAGGCGACTAAAAAAAATTGAAAAGCTTTTTTAAATAAAACGAAATTGCAAGACGTAAGATGTTTTTCGATTTAATCCAGAGAGTTACAACATAAAGAGTCATAGACTAGACTGTGAGAAATGAACTCAAAGAACTCAAGAAGCAAATTGGCCAAGAAAACTGGGAAAGATGATAATGGCCGAGAATCTCACCATGACAAAATCTAGAAGCTGAGTTGTCAATGCAGCACAAAAGTCTGAGTTTGCAAGGACAAGATCACGCTGATGATTTTCATGCTGATCAACCTCGAAGCTTCAAAGTTCTGCTCTCAAATTCTGACTGTAATATATTAAGTTATTTCCGTACACTTCCTGGGCCTTTTTGAAGTATAATACGAGTATTACAGCTTGTATACTGTTATCGGACGTATTGGACAAATGCAAAGGCTCAGTCAATAGAATCTAAACAAACTGCAACTATCTGATGAAGTGGCGAAGTTATGATGACCAGTCTTAAAAAAGTCAGACACACTAAGGGAATATTGATTTACGTGTTATTTTTGTTTTTAGAAAACAAACGTTAATCATAAAATTCGAAAGGAGTATATCTACGAGCATCTACATATTGCAAATATTTAGATTTATACCTAACCGCTTCCAATAAAGTGGCACAAACTTTTGCCCAGATGCTCTATTCGATCATATCTTAGCCATCATATCATGATATACCCAAAGTTCTATAGTCTCCGGCATTCCCAGCTAAAATATCTCAACACACTACACGAAACCATCATCAGAAGGAGACAAAAAAGGAAAGAAAAAGAAAAAGAAAAATTATTAAATCAAATATGAAAATTTATATCTAGCCGAGAGCAAAGTATACTCGTACATCTTGTGTATCAACACTTGCTAGGGCTGATCTCTAGCTGATCTCTAGCTGTTTGCCTTAATTATGTCAATTTATTATTTGTATCTTTTTGTTGCCTTCTCCTCTCACAATTAATGCATAGACAGACGTTTCGTTTAAGCCAAACGATGAGTGTTATGCTTTAATTCGCCTCCTTTTGCCATTTCGCCGTTTTTGTATTTATTTATATTTGCCCATCAGTTGACGGATGAATAGATACGACATACATGTATGTGTGTGTCTAAATCTATGCTTTTGGTATCTAAACATATCTCTTTGGAAAGATAAACTTCCAATTCCACCCACATTTCGTAATATAAACTCATATAGCCACTCTCTGATAAAAAAAAAAATTATGAAGAACCACCGACAATTGCTATTCCGTGGAATCCCTTGTATCTATAGCAATCAATTCTCGTTGAAACGATCAGATTCTCAGTACTGTTTTGTAAATGAGCTGTGATCGCATTGATTTTTAATAAATTTCAACAAAGTAGTTATAAATTAAGTGTAAATAAATAAATAAAAAATGACTTACGCAGAAATTTGGTAAACAACAAATACGAGTACGTATCTATCTGTTGTGAGAAAAATCAACCGCAATTAGTTGAAGTTCATTTGGGAAGGAAAAAGAAAAATGAAAAATCTGCCATCAATTGCAGATTGTGTGGTAAAGAAGGAAAATTAATTTTTTTTACGTATACCATATTTTACTCTTGTACATTCGATCTTCTTCAACTTGGATAAATAAAGATAATTTAACAAATATTCGAGCGAATACAAACAGGCAGACGCAGGAAATCGCAATATATTTTCGTATTTTGTATCTTTACGCGGGGGTAGATACATTTGGCAATTAGCCAAATGTATTCGCCCGAGTTCTTATTTCTCTAGAATCTCATTTCATAGTTTTAATGGGTAGAGCACGCGAGTAAAAATATCCCCAATCTGATATTCCCCCGATCGAGGTGTTTGGTCGTATTTACGCGAACGCATAGGTGGTTTTAATAATGATGTATGTACGAGTATACTCGTGCGTACGTACATACGTACATACGTACGTACGTAGTTGTTGCTTTGCTTTCGCATCCGCATCATATGATTTGCTGGTCTTAATGGCTCTACGTATTTCATATTGCCTATTTATTTATTTAATTTATTATATTTACTTGCGAAAAAAAGAAGAAGAACAACAGCGTGGGAATGATGTAGGGGGCGAGGGTGCGGTGAACTAATAAAATTTTCATTCTGTTTCCATGAGTTTTTTATGCATGACCGTTTGCCTCTGAATCTTTTATTACCAAATTGCCAGAATAATGAGTCCAATGAATAAAATATTCAATTTACTTACATGTCGGAAATATTTATATTTTCTTTTTTCATAGACATACGTAGAAAGAAATTAAAAAAAAAAAAGTTAATGGGATAGATATGGATTGGATATCCATCAGAAAATGCCTCAATTTTCACAGACTAGGTTCTTAGCCTGTAAAACAGGAATAAAACGGACTAGACAAACTTGTACTGATTTCTCTATCATTATACCACCTTGATCAGAAAGTTCCCGCACCACACCACCGTGTGGCGCTCCCATTGTTCCCATTTGAGTTCTGTTTTTTTTTTTTTTTGTTAAGTTGGTAAATCTCTTGTCGACACTGCCTCTAAATCTTAGCCTCATAGCTTGACATTTGCAGAATCTACGTAGCCAAGAGTACATCTATCTCTGTGTGTGTTGGCGATTTTTTAAAATTTTAGAAATGGATTTGAATTTGCAACAACGAAATTGTATTCAATTTTGCGTAAAAAACGGATTTAATGGTGCGCGAACGTTGGAAATGTTGGGAAAGTGTTTCGGCAAAGATTCTCTAAAGAAAACGGTCGTTTACCAGTGACACGAGCGGTTCAAAACTCAAAGATGGTCGTGAGTCAATTGAAGGTGATGAATGCAGTGGCATACCATCGACATTGAAAACCGACGAAAACATTGATGAAGTAAAAGAAATGTTGGTCAATACCCGCAAATTAACCATCAGATAGATAGCGGAGGACTTGAACATTGCCTATGGATCCGTCCAAGACATTTTGGTTAATGATTTGGGTTTCCGTCGTGTAGCAGCAAAGTTGGTGCTAAAAGACCTCAATTTCATGCAAAAAAGAGACCGTGTTGACGTCGCAAAAGAGATGATTTGCGGGGCTGAATCCGATCCCACATTCATCAAAAGGATTATTACTGGAGACGAGACGTGGGTTTATGAGTACGACACGCAATCCAGACATCAGGCAAGTGAATGGCGTTCACCAAATGAGCCGAGACCAAAAAAACCACGTCGTTTTCAGTCAAAAAAGAAGGCAATGCTCACGGTTTTCATGGATTACAACGGTGTACGAGTAGTGCATCATGAATTTTTGCCAGAAGGCCAGACAGTAAACAAAGAGTATTATTTGGGCGTTATGAGACGTTTGCGTGAAGCAATTCGCCGAAAGAGACCAGCATTGTGGGCAGAAAACTCATGGATTTTGCACCATGACAATGTACCGTCGCACAGTGCCACCATTATTCGTAATTTTTTGACATTTGGCTCCCTGTGACTTCTTTCTGTTCAATCGAGTTAAAAAACCATTATAGGGAACGCGTTTCAGCAGCCGAGAGGAAGTAATGGAAAAATCGCAGGAAGCACTGATGGACATACCGAAAACCGAATATAAAAAATGTTTCGAGGACTGGATCAAGCGCTGGCGTAAGTGTGTTGCAGTCGATGGGGATTACTTTTAGATGAATAAGCTTGTATCTCCAATTTTCTGAATGCATTCCGGGAACTTTTTAATCAATGTAGTATGTACATAAAAATGAATAAAAAATTGTTGCATTGGAATGATTCTGATTTTTTTTTTATTGAATAAAATAATGTGAACGATAATGTCGGACAAATTTTTACCACGGATTCAGCGGCAATCCATTTGTCCAAACGTAAGATAACATCCTGGCATAATTGCTCCTCTATCCCACCAATTTACCTTATTATCTCGCTTTAATTCTGGAATTGTTGCCGGCTTATTGTCATAGATCTTACTTTTGTGATAATCCCAAAGAACGAAATCCAAAAGTGTCAAATCGCACGATCTCAGTGGCCAATTGACATCGCCGTTTTACGAGATAATACGTCCCGGGAACTTCTTGTGGAATAAAGTTATTGTTGCATTGGCTGTGTGCATGTGGCACCGTGTTGTTGGAACCACTTTTTGCCCACATCCATATCGACCAATTTAGGCTTTAAAAAATTAGTTAACATGGTGCGATAACGTACACCATCCACATTACCACAATTCTCAAAAGAAAAAAAAGACGGTCCAATAATTCCTCCAGCTTAAAGAAAGAAAGAAAGATTTATCGGCTTCCTATTACTTTCAGAAAGCATTTGAATATCTTATTCATGGTTCGGGTTATAATCCATCTCTTTGGCACAATACAAAAACTCATTTAATCATCGCGCACAACAAGGTGATAGGACAATTGCGGCGACTATACTATAGATTTGGCTTAAAGTTCAAGTTCTGTGAAAAAGTCGAAGAAAACGAACTACAGTATAAGGATTTAGTGAGGTTAATAAGCCATCCTATGGAATAATATGCGACTGAAACAAAATAAAAGGAAATAACACACTGTTTCCCATTAAATACACAAATTCTCCAAAATCAAGGACTTTTTCTTTACGCTACAAAAGAAGAAAATAGCGGATACTCTTTTTCTCTCTTTTTTCTATAGCAACTACAAAATTTATAATTAAAACTAAGAAAATGTAATTTTAAATGAAAATCGTGGTGCCAGGACTTAATATATATTTTTATAAAACTGATCGCTAATAAAAATAAATCTTAACACATTTAAACAATTTAAAGGAATTAGATATCCTTAAATTATTATTATTATTTTTTTTCGCTTGTTCATCTATGCATTTGTTTTATTTTAAACATCTGTTTGTCCTTCTACATAGTGGCTTTTACTTAAAACTTTCCTATACGAGATTACCCCACATTTTAAAGAAATAAACTCTTCAATGAGGCACAAAACTTCTTCTTGATACTGGCGAGCAACGCCCCTCATCACGCGGCCGACACGATTTCCAACCGCCCTTCAGAATCGGAGACACTCCAGACTGCCGTGTACAAGTATCTGTCGTAGTCGAGTCGCGTATCTCCAGCTGCTCTAGGTACGCGGAAGATGAAAAGAAACTGTTTGCATTCAGTTTAAAAGGGACACACAACACGGTCTTTTCCTTTAAATTTCTAAAAGGTGCAAGTGTTTACACTCATGATTTTTTTTCATTACGCATTGAATTGATTCTTACAAACTGCAAATCCAGGACGAAGACCAAGACTTTGATCGGTTTCGTGAACTGGAATTTGTCGACAGCCCAGGCCATTATGAGCTTTATCTGAAAACAGTGATTAAATTGGTAAGCAAGACCAAGAACAGCAGGATCTTGTTCTTGTACAGTGTATTGGATAATACCGAAAAAAATGCATTTCGTTCATCAAACTCCCCCAGCTAGCACGATCTCTTGCCAGGTGCCTTCAGTCTCGCACTCCAAAACCGCAAAGCAATAGCGATTGGCAAGAACAATGCTGCCACTGATTTCTGCACTAAGTTTGTTACTGCTTGTAACTGTGGAGCCAAGGTACACGAAGGCTTTCACTACCTCGGAGTTATAACTGCCAATTGTGACATTCTGGCCAAGCCACAGGTGGTCAACGTACTTTTCTGATGACTGCATGTATCAGGTCGTCACATACGAGTAAGTGTTGCGCGGTTTTTGAATGTCTGTTTAATCTGAATTAATTTGGACCAAATGCCGAAATTAGACGAAACTTCTGCCCGCCTTTATGCCGCAACTAAAAAAAATTGTTTGTCTTTGACAGTCAAGACATCATCCCGAAATCTAACATTTTTTCATCAAGGAAATTTTGTAGACTTAGGAACAAGTGGAAATTTGAAGGAGCTAAAACTGGAAAATAAGGCGGATGCACTATTTTTTCCCAACCGATCTCCTGTAACTGCTGGAAAGGATTGTGCCAAGTAATTCACACGTCTTTCTAAAATGATGGTAACCAGATCTTCTGGACCAGCAGAATATTCGTCTTCATATTTTACAATATTTTCTTTCACTAATTCTGAATTAATGTCCACGGAAGTCAATCACGTTTGTGGACAACTGTGGGCAAAGACAAGTAAAACCGATCGCAGTCGTCGGAGTGATTAGCAAACGACTGGCTAAAGAATTGGTCGTACTAAATAAAATGTTGTTTCACGTGGTCTGCTCTACGAAAATTAAAGCTATATACGTGATCATAGTACAGCGTTTTAAGATCGTTGTTAAGGATAGAGATGGGTGGTAAAGATCTAGAAGGTGATTGAAACAATGCAACGATACGCATATGATGAAAATATGGGATCAAGCTTCCTTCCAAGACTGTTGCGTATATCAATTAATTGGTAAAGATCGGACTCCATAAGATAGCCGATGAAGATAACTTCTTTTCCAGATATTCAGTGGTAAAATGTGCTTGCTCAGTCTAAACCCATTTCTGCTTAGGTGGATTAAAATTACCCAAAATAACTATGACGCCGCTAGAGTCGGGTCAAACTCATTAATCAGACTTGGCCGTTTCTGCTCTAGTGCCGACTTTAATCTGCACAGCTGTTGACAGTAGACTTCTGCAGTGATAGTCTGGTTACGAGGCAACAGCTCAAAATGGAGAATTCCCTCAGCATCCCACCAGACAGACATTGACACTTTTGGCGGGTGAAGTAAATCTCTGCGATGTTGTGCTGGTCTGTCTTCTGGACTACTCCATCTTCGGTTCAAAAACGTCTCTGGATTGTGACGCGACAGAAGTGCAGTACAAGCTGCGATATTTTGCTGAAGATTATTTTGCGATATGTGGTGTGGTATCCATTTTCCCAACTTAATGACCTTTCCCATATTTGTAAGGTGTCGATGGATGTTAATATGGCATACGATCATGCGTCTTTTTTTGGCCAGTGAGAAGACGATATGCAGATTTTTTGAATCGTCATGATCCGTAGATTTCAAATCACGTCCCAAAACCTGCATAATATTGCGACGTCGACTATTTAAAACCCTCTCGTATACATATTTTCAAAGTATTAGTTGTGCATCTTTTGACAGTTACTTACTGAAGTTTCAGTCATTTTGGACGCGTAGATTTTAGTTGACAGTCGTTTGAGTGAGTCGATGTGAGTGTTTTTTGTGAAAATGAAAAAAATTGAGTATCGAGCTGTTATTAAATTCTTGTTTTTGAAAGGCAATACGCCTACGCAAATCAAAAATGAGTTGGACCCTGTGTATGGGGACTCTGCACCATCATTTACCACAGTGAAATTTTGGGCAACTGAATTTAAACGTGGCCGTAAGAGCTTGGGAGATGATGAACGTTCGGGACATCCAAAAACTGCAACCACTGACGATAACATTGCTAAAGTTCACCAAATGGCGTTAGACGACCGCCGAATTAAAGTGAGAGAGATAGTAGAGGTTATGAAAATGTCCAAAGAACGTGCTTGTTACATATTAAACTAAGATTTAGGCATGAGAAAGCTGTCCGCGCGTTGGGTGCCGCGTTTGCTTACGTTAGACCAAAAACGTGTTCGAATGAACATTTCCAACGCTCTGTTGGCGCAGTTTAGGCGCAATAAATTCGAGTTTTGGCGCCGATTAATTCCTGTAGATGAAACTTGGATACCCCATTATACCCCGAAACAAAAATTCAGTCAAAACAGTGGACTGCAAAGGGCGAGCCGGCTCCAAAAAAAGCAAAAACTGTTTTTTCGTCTGGGAAAGTGATGGCGACTGTTTTTTGGGATAGTAAACAATCGATTATCTTCAAAAAGGAAAAACCATTAGAGGAGCATACTACGCATCATTACTTGCCAAGCTGAAGGCAGAAATTGCGGAAAAACGGCCACATTTGCAGAAAAAGAAAATTGTGTTTCACCAAGACAACGCGCCGTGTCACACCTCTGCTGTTGCCATGGTGAAAATCCATGAATTACGGTTTGAACTGCTTAACCATCCATCTTATTCACCAGATCTAGCCCCAAGCGACTTCTTTTTGTTCCCTCATCTAAAAACTGCTCTCGGAAGACAGAGGTTTTCGTCAAATGAGGAGGCAATCACCTTCGTGAACAATTATTTTAGTACGCCAAGTACTATTTGGACGGGTTAGAGAGATGGGAGCATCGCTGGGAGAAGTGTAGAAGTAGTAGAGTTACAAGGAGACTATGTAGAAAAATAAAACACAATTTTGAGAAAAAATGTCTTGTATCATTGTTCAGACAACCCTCGTATTGGCCTCCTTTCCTATTAAACGGATAACGTTCAGGGTATTCAGGTATTGCAAAAGGATTTCAGATTAATAACCCCTGATTGCCGATGCAGTTGATAAATTTTCTAAACCGGACAGCCTCAAAACTTGAAGAAGTACTCGTTTTGAGTCTCTGGCAGCCTGAGCAGAGTCCATGTTCTAGAACCATGAGATTTAGCACACTTAAAAATGACTTAAAAGGGAAAAGCTTTGTTGTTTGAACGTCATGGTAGTTATGGTGGCTTAAACCTAAAACGATAGGAGAGGCTTTCCTATGTATCTATGGTATTCCTATGTTTTCCTATCCTAACATTCAGGTCCTCAATCGAAATACTGCGTACCTGTATATTTTTCCAAATAAATTTTTGAGAATATTAAACCACCATTCTCTTTCCAAGAACAAAGGAACGATGTTAACGTTTTTGTTGGGGCCTTTTATACTTCGACATTATTTTGCGATACAGAAAAGTTTTAGAAAATCATTATCTATCAAACCTCAAGTAAGAATCTTTGAAAGAAAGACTAAGGTGAATAGAAGGGGAACACGCATGGCATCACATATAGTATTTCAAATAGGACACTTGAGAACGATATACATAGATCTTATCCGTGTCAGTCATAAATTAATGATCCCCATGGATCTGCGAAGAAAAAATTCTTTATGAATCCGTCATCTCTTCTACGAAGTACGAGTATTATACATCACTTCAATGTTTGTTTAGCTTTTCTTGTTAAAGAATTTCTTTCCCTCGATGACCCATATCTGCATTCTAGGAAGCTATCATCTAAAAATACTCACATGAACCAATAAGCACTTGGTAACAGCTCAGTTCCCTATCTTGCTCTGCAAAATCAAACCAATCATTTTCACAATTTCCAGAAAACAAAATAGAAACACAAAAACGCCAAAAAGTAATAAACACAAGTGTGTAGACCGTTTTAAATATATTAGTTATGAATGCTCAACATAAAATTTGTTTATTTACTTCCACCCAAGATCCGACACATACCGCAACATGAAATTCCCAACTTCGGAAAACGAAAAAAAAAAAAAAAGAAAAATAACTCAAAAGTAGTTCCTCAATCATTTCGGGCAATCTTTTTTCCACATACTCGGAGTCTAAGCAGTTTCCGAGCACACACACTTACCAGCACATAAAATGCATTTGGAGAATTTGAAAGAAAATTAAAATGTGTAAACAACTCGCCGGGAGGCTGATGGTTATTACCAACATTTCCGAAAGATTTATTGCGAAGAAATTTTATTTATATTTGAACATTCTCCAGCGTGTGACCTCCTAGTGTCGCCTAGAATTTTAGAGAGTCTTGGAATTTCACAATTGGCCTCCGCACTGGCTGTAATCGAATATACACTTTAGGAATGCGTTACATGAGCTGTTTTTGAAATACATAAAATCGATTTTCAAATATGTATCTTACAAAAGAAAAAGCGCACCTCATCACAATTTTCCCAATCGAATTTCGAGTGTATACATAGATACTCTGTAGGTTATTCAAAAATGAGGGGTCGTTTATATGAGCTATATGGTATGGCTGAAAACTTTGCTTTCGATCAGAGACTTTTTTCGTTGTTTTTTTGGCCTTAAAAATAAAACTTCCTATATTACCAAGAATTCTAAAATTACACAGCAACATACGATCTCGGAAAGTCTCATGTGCTCGGTGTCGAGCCCGAGAGGCACATTCGATATTCTTGTAGGTAGTCTTGGTGCTCCCGCTGAAAGCGTCATGAAAATCTATCTATGTGCAACGGTAGAGATGTTCTCGAAAAACATGTTCTCACTCACTCTGGTGTCGTAAATCGTTATTTCTTTTTTTTTTGTTTTTTTTTTGTGATTTTTTTGTTCCTTATTTTCAGCTCCACGCTTTCGAGGATAGAATATGTATTTTCGAAAATAAAACCGAACCGAGAAGTCGACATCATTTACGGGCCTGCCACTGCCACACACACCCGATACCATTTGGGATTTTATTACAAAATTAGATATATTCGATGGAAGGAGTCGCGGAGTGTGTGGGTGGGTTTTTCGTTCTACAGAGGTGAAGGGGGGGGGGGGGATATACAATTTTACTTATAGAGAGATCGCAATCGCTTGATGGAGAATACGATGTAAAATTCGGACTTGATTGGAAGTACTTTGATTCCGGGTGCTCCTTGGGAAGATTACATGAATAGAGGTGGTGGGTGTTATTTTTAGAAACATTCGGACTTCGGATCAATTTTGGAATAAGAAAACGTTATAACTCAATTTATTTGATTTGTTTATAAAGACCATCAATCATTTCGAATAATCTGGTTTTGTAACAGAGAGCAAAAATTTGAACAGATCGAGCATTTTAAATACAACGAGTTCTTAAACGTACCGGAACAGCTCGAAACTGAAGAACGGCAACGTTGAAGCTGCGATATTAGTGCCATCAGAACGAACAAAGCACTTTCATTATTCGGCCGGCACTATAGGAATTTATGTATGGCCATGGACACTAACTAGGGTATTGTACTCGTATTTATATCATTTCGGATAACTAGGTAACACCAAAAAAATTAAAACTCTGACGATAGGAATTTAAATTTCGCTAAAACGGGATAATAATAGCGAAAATATTGTATGGATACTATGTAGGTCATGGAAATATTGAAGTTCATGAAAGTCTTTCCAGAAAAGCACCTAGTGATCCCAAAAACTTATAAGAAATGATCCCATTCTCAATCAACTTAAGAGGCAAACAAACATATCGTAGTAGAAAAAATCTGAACACCGAAGTTAAATCATCATAAAACTCTTTTTGGGATTTTACTTCTAAAGTGCCGCCTAAACAAAATAGAACACTCTAAGAAAACATTTTATGTAAACATAAACCGTGCGTGCGCTCGCTCCCGTAAGCTTGGAAATGGGATAAACATATTCAGAGGTGGATTTATATCGGCCTGAATTTGCGCTGCAACTACCTGTGTCCTCGGTTAATGTTCCCAATGACACATGTGTTTCTGTGACTGATCGAACTAGCATTTTTTACCATCCCTCAGCTAAGTGCAACAACCTCTCCAAACTAATCTAACCTACTGTTGTATTTCTCAGAGCAAGAGAGTGTAATTTGCACATGAATAGCAGACGATCTTTTACAATAGCGGTGACAACATATCTATCTTGGTTTTCTTGCTGTGAGCGTGATGACTACACCTTCTAGCTCTTCTGCTACTCGTATGAATGTCCGGCCTACGATTGTATCGAACTGAAGGTATTAGACACTGAAACGCTGAGTGTAATAGGAACTTTATCACTTCAGTGATAACTCATCTTTCCAGAAAACATTGAGACACCTACTAGGATTACATGGATAGATGAATACTTTTATTTTCTTCGAAAAGTTATTTTTAAAAATTTTAAATTAATTATGTGGCAATAACTTTTAAGCTGCATGTCATGTTAATGAGTTTCATCTAAAAAAATAAAAAGAAGCTTCTAGTATTTCATTGCGTCTTTTAAGAATTCTAAGGAACTGTGCCCCGTCGTCCATGCATGATTTAAATAAAGGACACTCTTCGATAAACTCAAATAGTATTTGTTAAAAAAATCTAGATTTATGTAGAGACAATAAATTGATTAGTCCGTACAGGGACTTCAAAATCAAGAATACTCGTATATCGCGAGGATTGCAGTCTCCAAAGTAGCTACAAATATTACTGTAAGATGCGTTGTTATATTCGTCATAAAACTGCGGTTGTGATGCATAACTGCTGAATTCTTTCCAGTGGTTTTTCTTAAGCTTAAAAATAGTAAATTATGTGATTAATGACATGCGACGAAGTCTATTCGATCCTACACTATTCCACTTTTATGGAAGAGCGCTGACCATTACTTTGCCCACTTGTTGCGTATTATTGTATCTCATAGTACATGGCTAGAGTATTCCAGAAGAGGGCGGACAAATGTTATGTTAAGGGATTTAATCACATAAGAGTTCAAGAATTCCTTAGAATAAGACCAGAGCTGACTTTTTTTATGGTACATATGTAGGAACGAATATTGAGTTCCTTATCACAAATCCATCTGTTGTAATTCAATTATGTACGGAACGAGTTGCTTTACGATTGAATAAGTACGTGGGGTAGATAGAAGGCGCTTACAAGTGTGGGTTATTGCTTGACCCTTATTTACGTTAAGCTCAAGGAAATTTATTTGGCACTAAAAAATCAGAGCGGGATAAGATATGCCTGAAGATTTCCATGCCATCAGTGTAGACGGATGCATATGAATTTCTAATGTTTCACTAATTGTTAGAATAAATAACAAGCGGCCAAGATAGCTACCTTGAGGTACTCCAGAAGAGACTTAAGTGGGGTTGGAAACCATGGAATTAAATAGGGTATTATAATGTCGATCTTCTAAGTAGGATTTAATCCATATTATATAACTTTACTCAAAGTATTGAGTGATTATTTTGAGTAGAAGGATTTTTTCTGAGATTTAATCAATTTGCTTAAAGCCCCGCGTTCTAGTGTGCAAAGTGTAACTACTTGACCCGAATACGGTACGGTTTGTAATTATAGATCGACCGAAAAAATAGATTTGTAAAGTAAAACTCTTGCTTATTGCCCCTATTAATAGGGAAAAAGTCACTGGGACTTTTCCCATCCCAAACTGTTGTGGCTGTGTCCTGCAAGAGGGACTTTGTAACAGAAATATTCTGCGACAAGATTCCAAGCGGAAGTTCTCCTTTTGGGGCGATTGCAGCTGGATAAAGCATAAAAGATTGTAGATCCGCTGCGCTATTTAGAATACGATTTTCTTACTTATAAAGGGTGTCAAGGAACGACAGGCCACCCAAGTTGGCGATCTCTTTTTTTTTCAGTAAGGAGAATATATTTCAGTTTTGGAATGAGAATGTCATAATCTCTGTTCTAAATACCTAGTCGATAAATTTCAGACTTCGTAATCAACTTCAACTTCCAGTTATCTTCATGTCCTTTATATTTGGATCTGTGTTATACGCAATCAAGTGATTTCCGTATGTTTTTAATTTTAAATATTTCAACAGAAATCAAATTGCCATTCTTCGCAATGAACTTACTACTGGCGAGCATATCTAAAATCATATGCAGGAGTGGTTTACTTATGCTCATTGAGTATGAGTATGAAGAAGAGTCCCTTTAACCACATGCTGTCAAATGCTTTCTCCAAGTCAATCAAGCAACCGCTTTCTTTAATTTCATTGAATATCAGATACCAACTTAGACCCAACATGAACCCATTTAAGACCAAATTGGTTATCCGGAACGATATTTCTTTCCACAATCCGCTTAGTAAGGGCGAAGAAATATAATGGACTAGCTCTTTGACTAAGGGTTTTTTTTTTATAATCAGCGCGCGCTCAAGGGGTTTCAGCGCGGGCGAAGGAAATTTAGGGAGGAAGAAAGGACAGGTACCGATGTACATTGTTTTTAGATGTTTGTAAGTTATAACGACCAGGAAACACAGAGATCGGCAGAGCATTCCATAAGCGAGTTGTACGGCTTAGGAAAGAATCACGATATTTTAGAGTACGTCCAAAAATAGACTTGAGGGTATACTGATGAGCATTCATAGCGAGACGAGTGTTACGGTTGAAAGTTTGAATGGGCGGAATGCTACTGGCGATTTCAATGGAGCTTTGGTGGTGAAAATAGCGATAAAACAAAGTGTGACAGGAGACATTACTTCGGTGTTCGAGGGTGTCAATGGATTGACTGATATTAGTATCACCTATGAGTTTTATCGCAAGCTTTTGAATCCGATCTAGCAGGTGCAGAGATGTTTTGAGCACACCCGACCAAATGTGGGCATTGTACTCCAATTTCGGGCGGATAAACGCCTTATATAGTGAGGCCCGATTAGAGGGGGTGAAATATTTCTTACATCGCTTGAGGAAACCTAGACATTTCGCAGCATTTTTGACGACACCGAATATTTGGTCATTCCAACGTAAGTTATCACTGACACACATACCGAGAATGGAAAGTTTATCGGTTTCGACGATGCAAGTGCCATTCATAGATAATGGCACATGTCTTTTGGAACCTACGAATATGATATACATACGAGTATGCACATATAAAAGACATGTTGTTCCCGATTTTTATATCTCGGTTATGTAGTAAATATTCTCGATAGATATAATGGGTTGGCTAGTAAGTCCCCTCTATTTTTTTAGTTGCAATTATCGATTAAATATTTATTGTGAGGATCAACTATAATCAGTTAAATAATACACTATCATTTGCTACTGACGTTTGATTTTTCTGGCGAAGAATTGCTCGAAGCGGAATTTATAAACTTCCAGCGAGATGAAATTTTTTCCATTAAGTGAGTTCTGCAGGGGCCAGAATAAATGGTAATCGAAAAGTGCAAAATCAGTTGAATTCGACGGATGAGGTAAATCATTCCATACAAATTGCACCAACTTCTGGCATGCGGTCTAGTGTTGTCCGGGCGATTTTCGCTGATTCCATCATTCAGTCTATCCAATTGAGAGCAGTAATTATCGGAATCACTGGTTTTGTTATACGGATGGAGCCCATAACACACCATTTCCTTCCAATCCCACTAAATATAGAGCATAACCTTTTAGGGTGAAGACCAGCTTTTGTTGTTCCACGTTGTTGTAAAGAATCTACATTTCGTCGCCCTTTTCCATTTTAAAAATTTTTCACTTTCGTTGCGTTTCTGCAGAGAATCGCTTATGGAGACACGATCGAATAAACGTTGATCACTCAAATTGTGCGGCAGCTAAATGCTCGTATCCTATCGATTTACTCGTACGTATTGCAGTTTGCGCAAGTGATTTTCTATCTTTGATTTCGATATGTCCCATATTCCTCTTATGGTTGTGCAGCGTGCATTATTTTCAATTAGACCTTTAATATGGGCCGCATTAATCTCAACCGTTCGTCCAGAATGCGGAAAGTCAGAGCATGTAAAATCAACATCACGAAAACGCCGGAACCACTCAAGAACAATTCAGACACTGACAGAGACCCCATGCACAACGCAAATCTTTCTCTGGGCCGGTGCTGCGTTTTTTTATAGGGAGCATAATTTGCCGAAAATATTGATTTGTCTCCATTTTCCAAAGTACACCAAATGCGTAAAACATACTCGTATGTACTGCGATGTGTATTGGAAGCTCGAAGCAACATGTATAAACGGCATCATTCGAAGCTAAATACATAGTTCAGCTAGATTTATTTTGAGTTGCACCTCGTATTTAAATGTCCATCCAGATGGTGCTTAAATATTTTTTATCCAATTCTAGGTTTTCCTTTGAATTTTCACTCATCAAGTGGTATCTGATTTCTTTCTTTTTTTGGGGGTTTGGGAGCAGTTGCAACTGATTGGATAATAGCAACTCCATCCTTATATTGTAATAGATAATTGGGATTTCGTTTGTGAACACCAGCTACTGATTTCCTTTCCCAGTTTGCCAACTACTATACTCGTAAGTTTACATATTATCCAGCAATGTTCTCATTTTCCTGCATGCGATACTCGGTGATATTTCGCCTTTTTGCGTATAGTTGCTTCCTCCAGTTTTGTAAGTGGTTGACGGTAAACGTTTGAATTGATCGCTTGGTTCCCCTGAAGCAGCTCAAAATGCACGACACCTTTAAATTCTACCAAATTGACAGCATTGCCTCCTGTGATTTTTGCTGATGCATTACGCTTAGACCAGATTAGGATAATTTTCGATTGACGTTGTTGCTAACGAACCATTTTCCATCACCAGTAATCAATTTCATGGCGTTTGAAGTGCATATCGTAAAAATTGATTCGTTGTGTTAAATGAATCGTTTTCAATTTATGTGGAACCCAAATACAGAGCTTTTTTACGAGTCTAATGGGTTTTAAGTGATTTTCAATTGTTTTGTGTGATACATATAACTTATCGGTAATCTCTTGAACAGAGTCAATTATGACTTTGATTTAGTCACCACCAATTTCAGCTGGTCTACCAAAACGTCGCTAGAAAAATGTGAAAAATCTCTAGAATGGAATTCCGTCCTATTAAGCAGCTAACACTATAAACCGCACACACCAGCAGCTTTCTTGCCATTACGGAAAAAAAAATGCAAAATTTGTGGAGAAATTTGGTTTTAGCACACCATGTTAACGCAATCTGCTTGTAAAAACCGAAATTACTTTCTGGCCAACCCAATACCTAGTAGGGACATAAATACTGTTACACAGAAAAATCAGCGCCAAATGAAAACGAATTAATATTTAAACAATTTTTTTTTGGTTTTTATTGGGTTATTCAATGGCTACAAATCTTAGAACAACTTATTCGATATGACTTCCATTTTCCTTCCAGCACGACTTAAGGCGATGTGGCCACTCATCGATTGCGAGACGCACTTCATGCATAGGGAAATTGTCACCGGCAAGGACAAGGGCTCGCTTTAACGACTCAATATTTGAGTGTCGAATAGTGCAAACCATGCCCTCTAATACGGACCAAAACTTGGAATCCAACGGGTTGAGGTCTGGACTACCAGCTGGCCAATCATCCGTTGATATGAAGTCCGGAACGTTGTTTTTGAGTCACAGTTGAGTCGTTTTTGCTTTGTGAGCTGGAGGAGAGTCTTGCTGAAATGGTTGAAAGACTTCACAATGGGTTCCAAGACGGTCGATTGATATACTTTGGCCGATGTTTTCACTGCTTTCTCGCAAAAATGGAGCTTGGTAACGTCATCGTTGCACATTCCTCACCATACCATTACAGACGCGGGACGGTAGCCTCTTTGAACCCTCGGGATGAGTTGGGATGCTTCTCTGGATTACCTTTTGATTGTTCTGCTTATTGAATGATTCTTCTACGGTGAAGATTTTCTCGTCAGTAACCAGAATTTGTCTGTGAGCGTTCTTCGCTTACCGTCTGAGTAACGCTTCGATTTTCGCTTGCGTTTTTCCTTCAATGCGTCCATGAGCAGGTGTCCAGTGTTTTGCTTGTACGCGCTGAGTGCTAAATCTTCTTTGATAATGCGAGACATGGATCTTTGCGAAATTTGCATTTCCCGCCACAAGATTTTCTGTTTTCGCAGCGGTTTTTGGTCGATTCGTTTCTTCACGGCTTTGATCGCTTTCGGAGTTCGCACAGTGCGCGGACAGCCGGATCTTTGACGGTCTCGTACTCCACCAGTATCCTCAAACAACTTCACAGTACGATACACAAAATTGCGAGTGATTCCAAGCGGTCGCAATGTCCTAAAGATATCGCCTTTTTCCATGTTGCATTTAAGTAGGCCAACTACAACAATACGATTTTCGATGTCGCCCCATTCCATGATTGTAACCAATTAATGTCAAAACCTTTTTACGTCACAATGAAGCATAAATATTAACTGTCAAATCGCAATCAATACGAAATGGATGCGTCCAATGTTGCATTCGTAATGAGTGAGTTCAGTTCTGTACCAGTATTTATGACTTGACTAGGTATAGTCTTCGAGGAAACGAAGCAACATCGGAGTATTGTTTTTAGAAACATCATCATCATTATCAAATACATCGAGTAGTCTTACAAGATCTGAGAATCCTTCATGATATTAAAATGCCTGAAAATGTATCTTTAGAGCTACAAGTTCAATTTGATCTAACTAGCTTTAATCTAATCTTCGAAAATATGTCCTCGTGCAAAAACAAAAGAAGATTACCTATTTCTTAAAGCATCTAAATCTCGAAAATAATATCGTTCCTTCTTCTAAATTATAGTTTACGATGAGCTCGTGCTAAATATTTGAAGACTTTTGTACAAATTTTCGTCTATAATACATCAGTTTTATAGGACCGACGAAAGTAAAGATACGATCCTCAAATACATCTAAATTATATCGCTCTTCATTGCTGCAAATTAGATGCATTTACTAATAACCAAACAAGCAATAAACGAGCCAATATTTCTTCCCAGCAGTGTTCTCTCTTAAAAATCATTTTGAAAAATTGCAAAAATCATTCAAAATCCCCTTTAATTATTAAATAAATCAACTAACCCCAAAATATGTACCAACAGCTAAACAAATCGAAATAGAAAAGCAAAATTATTATTGTATAAATAATTTTAGTTCAATGACAGCAACAGCAGATTCTGCATGTCAGAAATCTATTCAAATTCTGTTGTAAAAGTTTTCGTAAAATATTTGCACAACCAGCAGTCAGCACTAACCTTTTTTTAAATAAAATATGCACGAGTATAGTTGGGCAAAAGATACCAGTTCTGGTATCTTCTCATTTATGTACTCGTACATGCCACAAAACATTACCGCCAGCTGATTACGAGTACCACCATCTACCAGCTGTACAGATTTATGACAAGGTGGCATTTTCAAAATTCGAATTAGAAAAACACACGTCCACAACACAAGTTAGAATTTTGAAAGCCGAAAAATAAGAAAAGGTCATTTTGGTAAATTTCTGACGTTTGACGCGCATCAAATGTGACATTTCTCAAATTAAATGATCCATTCTGCGATCTGTTCAACTGAACTGATCGTTTGATATTTTCTAAAATAGTTTTCGAAAGTTTTCTTTCCTCAGTTTGTTTTTTTTTTTTTGTTTTATTAAAAATGTTGTAATTTTAAAAATATCAATCTTTTAACAATTTGGTTTTCTATTTTCAGATAATGGCATCACTATGCTATGTAGAGCAATAAAAAAGAACACCAACGAGTTTTCAGTGCTTGACGTCTCACGTCCATCTCGTGTGAAAAATGCACTTTTAGTTCAAAAAGGAAAAGGATATATTTATTAAAGGACGACAGAAAAAATAACAAAAGAGGCAAGCTACAAAATATACTCGTATAATTGACTGAGAAGGAAATTTAAAGAAGGAGAGAAATGCTCCAGCACCCCGCGACAGATTTTTATGACCTAGCGGCAGCTAATGCAGCCGTGATAAGTAGTCGACAGACACCACCGTACAGCCCGACGGGGTTGTCAATTGCAACAGCACAGCACAATAACAATAACAACAGTACAAGCAATAACAACAATAACAATACCAGCAACAACAATAACACTAGCAGCGGTGGTGTCGGTGGTGGATTAGATATTTTGAGTCAAAACGGCTCGGTGGGCGGTGGTGGACTAATTGGCAGCGGCACAAATGGTAGTGGCGGCAACAGTTCTGGCGGAGGTCGTGAATCGTTGCCCAGTTTTGGGTTTACACAGGAGCAAGTGGCGTGCGTTTGTGAGGTAAGCTTTTACCTCCTACAACTTTGGGTTAGAAGGTAGGAACAGGGGGAGTAAAGAATACTTTTTTTGTATTTTGTTGTTGTTTTTTCTTTTTTTTTTGTTTGGTCTTAGTTCTCTTAGTTTATTTTAAGGTCTGTGTTTGTTTGATCCAAGTCCACATAGATATTGATGTTGTATGGATTATTTTCATTGGTGACTTAATTGATTAGTCGGTGGTGGTTGTGTTGCAGATGTCAAGGTCTCGTTTATTTAGACTAAATTACAATTAGAAAGTGAGTTTTTGGCTATTCGAGGGTTTTCTTTGATCATATTCAACAGTGGTTTCGAATTGTTTGGTTAGTTAGTTTGATGGACTATTTTACCTCAGTCTAGCCTCTATTAGGTTGGCATCCGAAAGGGAAGAATTGTGAGATTTGTGATGTTAGGTGCTATTTTCTTGAAACCTTTGTTTGATTACGGAATTCATGGATGGATGTGCGATTACTCTGCAGTTGTGGAGTATATTCGAAACCCTGACACCATTGAAGATGTGGATTGCTTTCTCCATCCCAACTCCAAAAAAATTACTGCGGGTCTCCATAAGTGTTGGGCACTTAGTGATGAAGTATACCACATCCTCAGTTCTAAGCGGTATGAAATAAAATTAATTTTTAAAAATTCGCTATTTACTCGTACCTGTCTTGTATGTTGAGTAACTGCTTAAAAAACGCGTAAGGACTCATCATGGTTTAAAAGCTTTATGTTGAGCGGCATTGAAATATTTTACTTTTTGTCTCACTGAAGCTTGTTTCTTACACATATATAAATGTGAAGTTATAACCTCATTCCGATCCTAGTGATTCTCGTTCTCTCTCACCAACTCTGGAACTCTTTTCTGGGTCACTAGATTGACTAATGTATGTATAATGGTATAATTCAAATGAAGTTGAAAAGTATTCAAGAACATGGTGTTACTCCTGTTGTGGATCAAAAATGTTGAGCTTTAACATGCAAGTTACGATAAAAATATTGTTGCGGTTACTATAATCGTGTATCCAGATGCATCCTTTAAAATATGAGCTGTTTTTGCTTAGGATATTTTATAATTTTTCGGATTAATTAGCATCAGTGTTTCACAGAAAATCACAATGAGGTATTGAACTATTATTGAGTTGCTTTTAAAAAACATTTCGCAATCATAGATTAAAGCGGAAGACTGGGTCAACATGTCCAACCCAAAAAGGTGGATGACTTATTTTAAGGATAGGTGTACCAGCTTGGTTGATGAATATCGTTTGATACAGCTAAAAACTGCAACCACCAGGGAAAACATCGTACACGAAACTATTTTGACTGCTCCACAAAATACATTTAGAGGGCTTGCTGAGCTTGTGGGCATACCGTATCGAGGACTGACAAGTTGGGAATGACAAGGCTCTCCACTCGTTTGCTGACGCATCTACTCACTTTAGATACAAAATTGGTTGACAGTTGCCATGTCTAAAATTCACTAATTTAGATTCGGATTGTACCCATGTTATTTCGAGGTTTTCGAGTCTCTGAAAAAAAATATTGGATATTTGAAAAATCTAACTCAGGAACAGGTTATTCCATTGAGAGGTGTGGAAGCGCGTTTGGAAGGTGTCAGTTTAAGTGCATATACTCGTACCTATGGTTGTAAAGTTTTTCGCATTTGAAAGTAGAGAAAAATAAAAAGAAATTTCGCTACGAAAGGGGAGAAACTCTATACAGGCTTGTAAAAAAAATATGTGCTCTTTACGGCAAGGAACTTTATAAAAATCCACAGCGCAAAGATGATTCGCTCGATTTCGTTCTGTTAATTTTTTTTGTCGAAAATAGTCATCCAATCACCTGAAAAGCTGTTGAAAAAACCAAAACAGGCAGCATATTATCAGTATCGATACTAGTATGGAGCAAGGAGCTGTCTTAGACTATTGGCAGAAAGCTGGATACAAAGAAAACTGTTGAAAAGCGATGAAATCGAGTCATTTCTAAAACGAGTCATAACCGGTGATGAAAATTTGGTCACGTAAGATAAGCGAAAGCGTCGAAGATCGCGAAGCAAAGATTGATAGCAAAGGAGGTTCTTCCAAATGGTCAAACAGTTCATTCTTAAATTTATAAATACTGGAGAATTTATAATAACTGGAGATATTCCGACAGGCAAACGAAAAATAATATCCCAATTCGCGACCACCTACCTCTTTGAAAAATTGCGAGAACTTGGTTGGGAAGTTTTGATGCACCCACCGAATAGTCCTGAAATAGCACCCTTTAACTATGTGAAAACCGTTTGATTCAGTTTTTCAACTAAAAAAAATTGGACAGCCAGTAGTTCGTCAGCGATGGCATCATGGACTCCACAGAAAAGTGGCGAAATATTCTCAATAATAATGGAGCATATTTGGTTTAAATAAATACTAAGTGGGCCATAATGTATAACCCTTTTGGAAGGTGCCATAGATTTTACAAATGGCTTCGAATGTCAATTCGGTTTTGACTTTTGTGAAGCAAACAAAATTAGATTTTGTGCTTTATTGCTATTTCCACCACCAATGCTTCATAGAAATCGCCAGTAGCATTCTGCCCCTTTAAACCTTTAACCGTAACACTCGTTACGCTATGAATGCTCATCAGTACACCCTCAAGCCCACTTTCGGACGTACTCTAAAATATCGTGATTCTTTCCTAAGCCGTACAACTCCCTTATGGAATGACCTGCCTAGCTCCTTATTTCCTGGTCATTATAACCTTCAAACATTAAAAACCAACGTTCAGCGGTACCTCTCTTTCTATCCTCCCTGACTCTCCTTCGCCCGCGCTGTGTGTAAACATTTTAAGGGTACTTAAATCCCTTGAGTGCGCGCAAGTTATTAAAAAAAAAGAAAATAAACGATGAAGTCGTCACGGTGTTTTTGATAAACAATTCGTCAGTGGTTTTGGCGCAACGTACATTTCATGCCCGTTTTTCGACCGCCCGTCTCCCACTGTCGTTCAATGCGACGTTTAGCCGCACGACTCTTAGAGACTAGAATAACACGGCACCGAGCATGCCCTGGACGGCCTCGTACTTCTCCTTCTGCCGAGAATATCGCTACCATCACTGAAGATGTCGTAGAGGCTCTGTCAACATCGACCAGACGACGTGCAACGCAATTGGCCATTCCACGCACATCTCTGCAGTGCATTTTGGTGAAAGACTTGAAATGTTTTCTCACAAAGTGCAGACAGTCCATCAGCTGATAGGTTTTTTTTTTATTTTGCAATGAGCGCGGGCAAAGGAAATTTAGGGATGAAGAAAAGAGAGGTAACGATGTACATTGTTGTACATCACGATATTTTAGAGTACGTCCGAAAATGGGCTTGAGGGTATACTCATGAGCATTCATAGCGAGACGGGTGTTACAGTTGAAGATTTGAAGGGGCGAAATGCTACTGGCGATTTCTATGGATCACTGGTGGTAGAAATAGCGATAAAACAAAGTGAGACAGGAGACATTATATCGGTATTGACCGTGAATCGCGTCCCTCTTGAATCTCAACAACAAAGTGGACGATTTTGTGTCAAAAATAAACATGAGTGACTAAATCCGTAAACAAACAACATTTCCTGTTCTGGGGCCATAATATCCACCCTAAGTCACTGCATTGTGTTCTGTTTACGCTGGAGGAGTCATTGAACCATTTTTCTTTCAGAACGGCGAAGGCCAAACGACCACTCTGGATGGTGGGTGCTACAGAGTCACGATCAATGAATTTTTCATTCCTCAATTGGATGAATTGGGACTGGAGGACGTGTGGTTCCAGCAGGATGGATCAACGGCACATACTAAACGAGCCACAATCAACATTCTAAAGCAGGTGTTTCCCAGTCGTCAGATATCGCGTTTTGGCTATCACTGATTTGACCGCCCAAGACTTCTTTCTATGGGGTTATTCAAAGTCACGGGTTTATGCGGAGAAGTAGAGAACGCATCGCCCGAAGTTCTGCAGATTACCAAATCGTAATCAACAATTTCCACTTAAGCGACATCATTCTCAAAACATGATGGAAAAAAACTTGTAAAAAAGCATTTGTTAAATGTGAACAAACACAAACATCAAGTTAGCGGTAATCAACAAATATTGAGTCTTAAGTGACTAACATGTGGTACTTGGTTAAACTAGTAACGCGCTTCAAACTAGAAAGTACAATTTGCATTTATAAATATCCACAGCGATTTAAGTCCGACGATTTATACAAGCAAGAAGCAGTAAGTGTCATTTTTGGCATCTTCAGCCATGGGACAGATTTTCACCTCAATGGTTTCGTAAAAAAGGAAAATTGCCACACTTGGCCATGGATTCAAAGTGGATTGTTGTAATCGGCTCGTACTTCCTTGACAACTTTGAAATCGGTGTCGGACCACGATTAGTAACTTTTGGTGTTCATAATTGGAGAAGCTTAACATGGAAAATATGTGGTTTCAATAAAACACCACAAATTTGCCTCCCGTATATTGCGGGAAAACTTCAAAGGCCACTAAATTTCAAGACTTATTAGCCAGCAAGATCGCGATTGTCCAACCGGCGTTCGATTTCTTTCCCAGCGATTGAGTTCTAATCGATTCGAATAAAAGTCGTGTCAAAAATCCAATAAATTATCTCTAAAATCATCATGTTACGAGTATGAGTGCGTTTACTTTTGTTCCACATTTTATATTTATATGTTAGTCCCTACCCTCATGAAAAATAATGTATTCTTATTTTTATCATTTTATTTTTGGAATAGGTCCTCCAGCAAGCTGGTAACATTGAAAGACTGGGACGATTTTTATGGTCATTACCACAATGTGATAAATTGCAGCTGAACGAGTCTGTGCTCAAAGCAAAGGCAGTCGTTGCATTCCATCGAGGACAATACAAGGAACTCTATAGACTATTAGAACATCATCAGTTCTCACCGCATAATCATTCAAAATTGCAGAATTTATGGTTAAAAGGTAAATCGTCAAAACAAACACACCTGTGTTATCCCTCCCAATACGAACAACAAAAACACATACAATATCTTGCCATTTTAATTTTATCCTTGTAAGTGAATCTTTTTTTTTTCTTTTCTTCCCTTATGTGTAGCGCATTATGTTGAAGCCGAAAAACTGCGCGGAAGACCTCTAGGTGCTGTTGGTAAATATCGTGTCCGCCGTAAATTTCCACTGCCACGCACAATTTGGGACGGTGAAGAGACAAGCTATTGCTTTAAGGTGAGTGAGTTACTTGTTCTCCAAAAGATTTCTTAAGTATGATTATTTATTATTTGGGAATTTGCTGGGGAAAACATGGTAAAACTGAAAACCTATGAATGTTTTTTTTTGTTGCTTAGAATCGGTCTTACTCCGAGAAAGTTAAGGGTTAAACAATGGGGGATGATATTGCAAAGAGTAATGCACCCTGCTTATTTTTTAAGATACAATTTTGTTTTCAAGCCGAGGGAGAATAATAAATTCACATGTAATATACGAGTATGTAGATAATGTGAAATTTCAAGAAAAAGGCTTCCCAACAGCGCGTAACGCAACACTACTATTCTCTCTTAAAGCGAGTTGTAGGTTGTACTCGTACACATTTGCAAAGGTCTGGCAATTGCCGTTGGTATGCATGATAATGTTTTTAGTATGTAAGGTAAGACAACTCAACGATGTGGCAATATGACTACACCAAGTTATTCTTACAAATATTCGCAGCATTTGTATTCGGCCGCATAAAATAAGTACTCGCCCTTTCAAATTCCTCGTCAACATCAGAAACTGCTGTAGAGATACTTAGAAGATGGCTCCTGCAAGGGTTACAATGGCAGCCTTAGAATGTTGTAGGTTAGTTTGAATGAATATCATACATAGATAATTAAAAGTAAAACTGACCCTTCCCAGGGATAGAATGATAAATCTGTTACGATAATCGAATGCCCATTGGTCTAAGAAGCACGTAACTCAATCATATGGGCTTGAAGCTGTACGTGGTGGTTACGTATCACTGTTCTGGATACCTAGGACAACTTTATCGTTTGTCAGTTTTTTCTATCATCTTGTTCACCGCTCTTAATATAATTAAGCGCCACCAATTTCAGACCAGCAGCCACTTTTTGGAAACCGTTAAAAATGGCAGTTGATATACGAGTACGACAACTAACCGACAACACGTGCGACAGCCAAAAATACCATTTCAAACCGCAGTAGTCATCATTCCGATCATGGCTAGTAAAAATGTTAACCTAAATAAATTTCATGCAAATTAACAAACAATAAAAAGAGTAAAAATTTGCTTCTATCGCATTTGTAACTTGTTTAAACGTCAGCACAGGTGCAATGACATCTTTGCCATTACTACACTGGAATTCCCATAAATAACGTCACACTACCAGGTTCCCGGTCAGAGCGCGGCGTTTAAGCTGCAATTAATCCACGATTAATGATCTTTCAATTCTCGACCGAGGCACGACAATTTATTAAAATTCTTTTCGTGGACTTGGTTTACTTTGTTTTTGTTTTTATTTTATTTTTCTGCTCCCATTTCGTCACAATATTCTCCGCGCGCATTTTGTTATCACTCTGTGACAAACAACTCTGTAAGTGACAACGTACACTCAACGAACAGATGAGACAGTGTTTTCAAGCAGTCCGTTCGTTTGACTTCAATTCAGTTTCCGGTTCCATAAGTTTTAGTGTTTTATGGCGGACTGGCGGTTAAGTTTGGTTTGGTTTGGGAGTACAGTGGTGTCATGCTATAGTTTCCCCTCCGGCGTTTTTGAATCGTGTCATAATGTCATGGTGCAGCTTAGAGTTGCATTAAGACTTGTTAATCACACGATCGTTAGTTTATTTCCCGTTTTTAATTGAAGACACTGTAACAGTGTGTTAATGACAGGCAATGAATGTTTTCAGTTGGGAGTGAGAATTTAAACAGAGGGATTCGGAAATATGATACTTTTTATCTTGTTCTTCTTATTTTTGGGTTCACACTGACACTGACATGGACGGGTGACGGTTGTGTACATATGTAGATCGTGATTTGCATTTTTTCTTTGTGTCAAATTAATTTTTTTTTTTTTTTTTTTTTTTTTTTTTAAGGAAAAATCAAGATCGGTACTACGAGACTGGTATGCACATAATCCATATCCATCGCCGCGGGAGAAACGTGAGCTAGCAGAGGCTACTGGACTGACAACGACACAGGTGAGTGTCTTACAAAAAAAAAGTAAAAAAAATTTAACTTGTAACTGTGGTCAGTGACTAATGATCACGGTGGGGTGTATTTTATTCACCAGGTGAAATAACGATTAGGGTCAGCTTTTGAAATTCAAAAATCAGTTTGTTAACGCTAAATACATACAGCTGCGAGTCAAAAAAAAAAAAAATAAAAATATGGCAGTGCACCTACAAAACCAAAAATAAATAATCAAAGTATAAATAACAGTGTTTTCTTATATAAGGAACACTAATTCATTTATGATTTACGCAGTTTATTCGTGAATGAATAAATGATAATGGACAACAGTTTTTATTCAATTTCTAACATAGTACCAGGCCCTATCCAGACAAATTGTTGACCGGGACTAGAGCCTCTTATAGGCCACCGAGAAATCTTCTTCCGGAATGCTTCGCAACATTTCGTTGAATAGCATCCACGTCATCAAAAGCTCCCATTTCATAGCAGTCTTGAGCTTAGGGAATAGGGTATGGTGGGTGATTCATTAAAAGGCTTGCTAATAACAAAGAATGGGCAGAGGCACTATGGTGAAGCAAGAACCAGTGACCGGTACAATTCCGGGCGCATGCCCCCAAGTAAATCAAGTAAGTTTCAGACAACATTTTACCAGTGTTTCGCGAGTTGGAAAACAGAGCGCGCCAATAATGGAAGTTAATTGGATTATTTTTCAAGGACTGGCTACCGTTTTTCAACCCTGCTTCGAACCAAACACTCATCATCACACGAAGTTTTCAACATTTGAAACTTTTCCGTGTAAACATGACACGGCAAAATTAACAGGCTTACTTCAATATTATTGGTTTACAAATCATAATATCTCGTTGAAATTTTTAAAGTGGCGAAAGGAAGAGCGGAATAACATAGTTCCATTTATATAACATCAGCTCTGAAATTTATATAAATTTAGCTACGCAAAAGGTCTTTAAAAACAGCCGAGCCAAAAATAGCAGTTCTCTTTCTTTATCGGCTTATTTGATAAGAAAATTAAAAAAAAAAAAATTTTGGAATTCTTTCCAATTACAATAGTATGCCCCTTGGCGATGCTTTTGTTCCCATCAGAAGATGATGACATCTTTCCGGGGTATTGATGTCTAGGCCTGCTCATCTGTCACCCATAGCGTCTTTTTTATTTTATCAGCTCATTGATTTTCAACAGGAATTAGCATGCGACTCCATGACCTCAGTCCTATTATCCCGCAGCGGCTGCTTAGCCGTTCCGCTTGTATATTCCGAGTCGTTGTTCAGCTGGAAGACCCATTTAAGCGGTATTTCGTCCTCGGCATATGACAGCGTAATGTTTTGCACTGGTGATTTGATGGCATGTCTCATCGAAAAGTGGAACCAAAGCGTACATCAATCTGGCGAAAGCATTTGTCCACCACCAGTGCTCCATAGAAATCGCCAGTGCAAACATTTTAAGACTTATGAGAACTAGTTGGTCTTAGTCCAATATACGAAAAGAATACCGTGGTAGAAAAACCATGCCCGGACCACGAAACTAGAACCCCCAAATTTTGTGGTTTTGTTGTGAATCTGGAATTATATTCTGTGCTAGTTGGACGTCTTAACTTACCAAGATCTCTTCCCCCAAATAGAACAATTTTGGTCTCATCAGGCCACAAAATATTCCTTCACCTCTTAGGGGACCACGACCAACTTACTGCAACTTACGTGGACTGCGAGTATTCAAATTGGAGGGGTAGACGAGTATTCATTTTGTAGGGTTAAAATTTCACACTCGTCATACCAAGTTGTGGTAGTTTCTGAAGAAGAAGCGTCCTGGGGTACCTCTTCACACGTTTGAACACTGAAGAATACAATATTTGTTTTCGGCCGCGTGTATCAACTTTCTCATGGTATTTGATAGCATTGCTATTCATTTTCGAGGAGCATCCCAGGAGTTCTTGAATTCTTTTACAGTTTTGTCTATTAGGTACAGTGTATTCCAAGAAAAAAAATAACTAGTCTTACTACAATACAAACTGATTTTGCTGTCTTATGACTGACTAGGCTGACACATGCACCACAAATTGACATTCAAAAGCAAAAACGAGGACTGGCCATTACAATATGACATAGCATGAACCTCTTTTCGTTAATGAGTACAGTATTACAGTAGAAGTCATAAAAATAATATCACGGTTGTGAAAACATGGTATTTTTCATTAGATGCGCCCCATTTTTCCAATAAATATTCTTTAAAGTCACGCATACCGTCTTTTGACAGATCTCATACCATATTTGTGCTGCAGCTTGTCTGACATGTAATCATGGACAAGTATGCGCCTCATCGACGTGAAAATTCAGGGCCAATTGCGACAACGTTACGAGAGTTAACTCAAACTTTCGTTCATTATAATTGCCAAGATACATAAGCGAACAATTGAATGTGCAATAAAACGACTTATCCACTTCTAAATGTTGCCCTGTCATTAAAACATCGAAACGCCAGAAATCAACAGAATATCGCGGTTGTACGCAAGTCTGTAATTCATGACCACAGTCAATCGATTCCTCTGGACATCCCTCGAACGTTCGTATAAAATCATACAGGGTGAATGACTCCAACTCCAGCTTTTTAAAATGCTATAACTTTTTTATTTTTTTATAAATTTTATTGTGCCAAAGCAAAAAATGTTGGAAAATACATCAATTTTCAAATGGTATCAGTAGTTTCCAATATGTCCACCTTTGGCGCGAATAATGGCCTTGAGACGGCCGAAGAAAGTATCGCACGCTGCACGCAAGTGGCTCCGCGGTATTTTGGCCCATTCCAGGCGACGTGTTTGTTTGAGGTGGTCCAAACTTTGGTATTTTTTAGTGCCAACCTTCGCCTTTAAAATACCTCAGACATAGAAATCCAACGGATTTGCATCCGGAGAATTTGCAATCCATTGTGTCGAAGAAATGAAGTGTGGAACATTGTTTTTTAACCAATCTTGGTCGACACGCGCTTTGTGAGACGGTGCCAAGTCTTGTTGAAATGTCCACGGTCTCCGACCGAAATGATTGTTTGCCTAAGGCTTCAATACTGCCTTTGACGCCACGGTCCAAAAATACGAGCGGAGAGCGACCATCGGTGGTTATGGCGGCCCAAACCATCACCATCGGTGCTGCCTGCTTTCTGGTGGCCGTCCGAAGGTGTAAATTTTCGAAGGACTTCTCTGGCAAGTAAACTCGGTCATTTTGCTTGTTGACATATTGGTCGATAACTAATGGCGACTCATCGGAAAAAACGAAATTCGGCAACTCACCACTTTCGTGCAAGCGTAGCAACTCCTTCGCTCTTTCGACTCTAACTTTTTTTCTGTTGCGGTGTAAGATCGTGTGCTTTTTGGAACTTCAATGGCTTGAGTCCAAGCTCATTTTTCAGTATGTGTTGCATCCGTTCCAGCGATATGTTTATGACCACCTCCATTGCGTTTTGCAACGATGCCAGTATGACGGTAAGGAGCCATGGTTCGAGACCCAAATGATATATTCGCGTTGAGGTGCTGGAGAGCTCGAACGATAGCTACTTGTGGGTTTCCAGCCAAATATAGAGCAATCACACTATCACGTTTGAATTCCATTGCGGATAACAATTTTTCAACACAACTGAGACGCAAATCGTTTAAAAGACTTGTAAATAATAAAATTATCTGTCATGTGTCAAAATTTGGGCTCACTGTCATGAACGATTCGGAAATTATAGCAGTCTGAAGTTGGTTGCAGTTCGAGTCATTCAGGGTGTATATAAATCAAGTGCTAAAGTCCAAGGACCATCGTGCACGTTGAACCTTCTCTGATTGGGCTCTATTGAAGATGCAAGCAGTTCCGTATTTTCACTGAAAACTCATCCTCAGTGACGGGACATATTTTTGCTTAAATAACAAAATTTCCACATTAAGTCAAGCGAAAAGCTGGAGGTGTTCCAACAACAGAAATTTTAAACTAAAAAGTTGAAAAGTAGATTAGAGTAATGGAGCCCGCTATGGCCTACCAACTTGTTTTGGGATAAGTTGGAACTGGAGGGTTTGGAGGATATGTGGTTTCAACAAGACACAGAGCATATACCGCAATCAACTTATTGAAGACGAAATGACCCGGTAAAGTGACTGCTCAACGATTAGACCCTTTTCATTGTGGCTACATTATATACCTGGTCTGTGCCAACAAGCCACAAACTTTAGAAGGCTTGGAGGTGAACATTCGATACAAAATTACTGGAATGTCGGCCGAATTATGTGTAAAAGTCATGCGAGATCCAGCGTATACACTAATGCAAGCGGTTCCGTTCGAGAAGAACTGAATTATGTCCATTATATTTCAATTCAACCCTTTTTATTTGAAAAAAAAAGAAAAAAACAAATTTTGGGGGCCTCTAATGAAAAACTCTGTATCAAAGGAAATGTTGCTTGTGTGATAGCACTGCTATTATTTTCTCGCCACTGTATATATTTGAGCTTACATCAATGATAGTATCTCAATTAAAACTTAATGGTACTTTGTTTGTTTGTTTTCTTTTTTAATTGCAGGTTTCTAATTGGTTTAAGAATCGACGACAGCGTGATCGTGCGGCTGAGCACAAAGAGTAAGATTAAATTTCTTTAACATATTCTAATCATTTTTACCACCCAAAAAAAACGTTTAAAACTCCCCCACATATCTATTTATTTATTCGAAATGTCTAATTGGGTAATTGAGTCTATACTTTGTTTACTATTTTTACAATTTCGCACCACATGGCATTCAGTTTTATTCTAAAAATTCTTATGAAACAAATAGTCTAAAACGCACATACTTGTTGAACAGAATTATTATATTCATGTCAAGGTTTCTCCCGCATGGATTGGTTTCATGTCTGTATATATGGTATGCATAGATAGAAATTAATATAAATATGTACATACTCGTACATACATCTATAAATTTTTTTGGCAAAAGTTATTCTTTACGTTAGAAACAAAGCGTTTGGAATGAGGTATTTTCGAAAGAAAAAGAAAAAGAAAAAACCATCCACTGTTGACAGAAGATTCATTGAGATTCTCCTCGTAAATAGTGACGCGACCTCTCATCTTGACACACATCCCCTTGTCTTGATGACCGTCAAATTTACAAAAAGAAGACTGCTACCAGTGACTATGCAGTCATACCTATGTATGTTCATATGTTTTAGTGTTTGTATGGGTTGGAATGAATTTTGAAGACACTTTAGAATGTTGTGTTTCATGATCATTTGATGTTTCCTTCTGTTGCACATTTGTCCCATCTGTATCTTGAATAAACATTATTAAGATATCGGCCACTGATAAGTGCGGTTAATTTCGGAAACGAAAAATACAGAGGCGGACGCATTGGCGGCAAATACATATTGCAAATGAAAAATGCCCAAAAAGGGTCAGAAAGGACGGCGAAAAGTCAATATGACGATGATGATTTGGGTGTACGCAGTACAGTCAAGAACTTAAAGAGGATACAGATGACTGACTGCTTCAGTGAACGTACATCCTGGCTATTAATTAAGTGAATGACTTTGGCGAATGTGTGCTGCTTTAAGGATTCTTTTTCATGGTCTCTTCAACAAGAAATTCATTGTTTGCCTTGTGTTTGATTCAAGTGGCTTTTATTAGGGCGCAACTTAACAAGACTTATAGAGACATAAGTACGAGTATCATATTAATTTTTCAACCAGCGATTTTCTTTTCTGAGCACTTTTTGTAAAAGGCCTTTTAAGAAAACGTTGTGATCAGGTAGGAAGCATTTAATCAGATACCAGAATTTTAATGATCACTATCCAACTTGCTTAAAGTCTGAGGTGGACATGGCCCTCATCAAATAAACTTCCTCAATTAGTGTGATTTTTGACCTTTGCAAATTCGATGGTATTGTAGTTAAGGTCTCCTTCCGGTATAGTGCGCTCCACTTAACATTAATGCTGCATCCCTCTGGGTTGTAATCGAAGACTTTTTAGACCGGGATGATAACATCTATTTACTCTACGTATCCTGGCCATCTCATGCAATTGAAGGCGCACCAATTAAATGTCGCTGCGTAGCTCGTAAAATTCGCTGTTAGATCTCATCCAAGGCCTGTCAGGGTTTATTACTTAATTTCCACATTAGGCCAAGAATCCCTTCTTGAGAGCATATACGGGGTTGTCTGAAAAGTTTCCGACCGCAACGTAAAGATTGCGCCACTCGTCAATAAAAGCTAGTGAATACTAGTTGTGCATCTTTTGGCAGTTACTTACCGAAGTTTCAGTCATTTTGGAAGCGCAGCTTTTAGTTGACAGTCGTTTGAGTGAGTCGATGTGAGTGTTTTTTGTGAAAATGGAAAAAATTGAGTATCGAGCTGTTATTAAATTCTTGTTTTTGAAAGGCAATACGCCTACGCAAATCAAAAATGAGTTGGACCCTGTGTATGGGGACTCTGCACCATCATTTACCACAGTGAAATTTTGGGCAACTGAATTTAAACGTGGCCGTAAGAGCTTGGGAGATGATGAACGTTCGGGACGTCCAAAAACTGCAACCACTGACGATAACATTGCTAAAGTTCATCAAATGGTGTTACACGACCGCCGAATTAAAGTGAGAGAGATAGTAGAGGTTATGAAAATGTCCAAAGAACGTGTTTGTTACATATTAAATCAAGATTTAGGCATGGGAAAGCTGTCCGCGCGTTGGGTGCCGCGTTTGCTTACGTTAGACCAAAAATGTGTTCGAATGAACATTTGCAACGTTCTGTTGGCGCAGTTTAGGCGCAATAAATCCGAGTTTTGGAGCCCATTAATTACTGTAGATGAAACTTGGATACACCATTATACGCCCGAAACAGAAATTCAGTCAAAACAGTGAACTGCAAAGGGCGAGCCGACTCCAAAAAAAGCAAAAACTGTTTTTTCGTCTGGGAAAGTGATGGCGATTGTTTTTTGGGATAGTAAAAGAGTTATCTTAATCGATCATCTTCAAAAAGGAAAAACCATTACAGGAGCATACTAGGCAACATTACTTGCCAAGCTGAAGGCAGAAATCGCGCAAAAACGCCCACATTTGTAGAAAAAGAAAATTGTGTTTCACCAAGACAACGCACCGTCTCACACCTCAGCGGTTGCCATGGCGAAATTCCATGAATTACATTTCGAACTGCCTGACCATCCGCCTTATTCACCAGATCTAGCCCCAAGCGACTTCTTTTTGTTCCCTCATCTAAAAACTGCGCTCGGAGGACAAGGATTTTCGTCAATTGAGGAGGCAATCACCTTAGTCAACAATTATTTTGCTGAGAAAAACGCCAAGTACTATTTGGACGGGTTAGAGAGATGGGAGCATCACTGTCAGAATTACAAGGAGACTGCATATGTAGAAAAATAAAAAAAAAATTCGAGAAAAACTGTCTTGTATCATTGTTCAGACAACCCTCGTATGTACAATACTTGACTTTTCCCAATTCGCAGCTAAACATTTTTACGACGGTTCTATTCCAATACTTGCGAACGGCCCCACTAATAGCTCTCTGAGTTTAGAGAATGATATCAATGTCGTCAGTGTATGCAAATAGTTGCACAGACTTTTAGAAAAATGTACCTCTAGTGTTGGCTAGTGAATTTCGTGCAACTTTCCCTTGAACTTTTTCGAAATGAAAGGTCTCGGGAAGATTGTTTCCTACCTTTGCGAAAGAGCAAACAGTAGTCTCTATATATATTTTGTCGAATGGGAACTTGTCAGGCAATGATGCAATAGGTATGTCAGACAAGATCTTAAGATGTTAAGAAGACTGATGTGTCCTTAGTTGACGCAGGTAAGAGGGTCTTCTTTCTACAGGATCATGCAAACAGTGCAGAGGTTCCATCCATCAAACATATTCCAACCAGTTTCCCAGGTGTACGAGAGATCCTTAATTCATCGATTACAATAAAAAAAACAATCCCAATTTGAATCACAAAATCATTCTCAGCGACGGAGTCCATTTTTGGCTCAACGGCTTCGATAAGAAGCAAAATTGCTGCACTTTGATAAGTCGTGCAAACAATCATAAAATGCAATTACACAAATAAAATCTGACTGTTTGATGTGGCTTTCATAATACTCGTAAAAGGGTCTTTGAATACTTCTTCTTCAATGAAACATGCAACTCGCGTATCTGAAACACTCCGATAAGTGTTTCTTAGTTTAAAATTTGTTCGATCCTTTGTAGGCTTTTTGAAATTTTACATCAGATCTCTTTCAAAAAGGTTTTATAGGTCTTAGGGTAAAGAAACAGAAATTAGAACGCCCTCCGTAAGTAAGAAATCAAGTTCCATAAGCCCCTCGATGTAAGCAGCTTTCTCCTAAATGCAAATACTGATGTCTATTAATCAGCTACAACAAGTGTTTATTGTTCAAATGTTTGCAACCATATCCACCGTAAAGAATTTGTTTCCCTAGTGAAGGTTGTCACTAAAGATAGAACTGTTTTTTATAACATCATGTTGGTTGCACAGTCAGCATACATACATATGTCTGTCCTTACCATCATCCCCAGGAGGCATATTAGTAATCCTCCGTTGCTTAAAGTATAATAGAGGTAGGGCTAATCCTATACTTGTTTTCAAAATAGATTTCACTTAAATCGTGCTTCGGAGTCCAAAAAATACTCTCGTATGTTAACCCCCAAAATGCACACTCCTTTTCTTATTCTACAGTGACTACAGCGAATATTTCTCAAATGAAAGGTGATCACCGACTGCTTGAGCGCGAATTCCTAACCACAATTGGGACTACCGGTCGCCAAAGAAAAAAATTAATGACCATGCATTCAAGTGTGTGGTGACTTCAGAAATTATTTATTCTGTTTTCCAGTGTATATTGTCGGATTTGAACCCAAACCTCTTATGTAGTAGTCGAAGGAATTCACAACTGCACCACTTCGAACACAGTCACAGTTTTATCTTAAGAAATGCTGAAAAGTAACCAAACTTGGGCAGCACATTATAGATACTGCAACCACCTTTTCAGTTGAAGTTTTAGTTTTATGAGATTTCCATCAAATGTGGCCTTTCAGTCAGAGCTTAGGTATGTAAATGATATCTAGATATGTACGAGTATATGTACTGCTTATCATTTTCCAACTCCTTGCCTTGCCACGTCCATTTCTGGCATATCGACGCGTACCTTTTCGAAAAGCTATTATTTTTGATTTGTTATAATTGGACCTTTAAATCCCCTGTTGTCTGTATATGTAGAGCTTTTGACACAATTCCATCCGGCATACAATAACTAATGTCGTACGAAAGAAATTTAAAAGAGATACCAACTTGGTATCACATCAATTAAACAATGACATATCATCCAACACTGCTGGTTGATTTTTCTCATACAATCTGCGTATTTCCCTCAGAAACTTTGTTGGTAGATACTACTGACTTGCTTATCATTCTCGTCGACCGAAGTCAAAACACACCTTAAAATTCGCAAAATTGATTAACATCATTTGGGCACGTCTTTGTCATACTTGTTAGTATGAATATGCTTTAACCATTGAATGGCCTTTACGAAATCCTGCTTGAATTCGCATAGTATATTAATTCCGACTACTCAGTTCATTAAACGTTTTAATAGTATTTAGGAGATTATATTCATCACCGAGTTCGAAAAAGATGTTTTTCGATAATTAAGATACTCGGATCGTCTGGTTCCCATTTTCGCAGATTAAACTTTTCATAAAGCTTGTTTCCCCCACTCTTTCGTTAACAATTTGTTTAATTTAAAGTCACGTGAATTAAAAATTAAATAAAATTGTAGACGATTGCAACTGGCCTCAAAGTACGTTTATATGTTCTCCATAAAATGACAATTGGCTATGGAAATTACCCTGAGTTTTCTAAATTCAGCTGCATCATATGGAATGCATAAAAGCACAAAAACACTACTCGAATCAGGTACAACAAATTCATCTTTGATTACTTTAAGTCGGTTGTAAGCTGCGTCAACACTCATTGAAATCTATGTACAGCCTAGGCCAAATGTATAAGCGCCCTTTAAAATTCGTTATATCTTCAAAAAAACAAAAAGTTTAATGAAATGAATGGAAACAGATATGATAAATAAATAGTTTTATTGGCCTTTGGCCTTTATGACTGCTTCGACTCTTTTGGGCATAGTGCTTACTAGCTTGCGATACTCTTCCGAAGAAATTTCACTCCACTCTTGCTTCAACACATTCTTGGGTGTTTCTTTTGATGAAATTGAGTGTTCCTGAATCCTACGCTAGATGTTCTATAGGGTTTAGATCCGGGGGCTGCGCAGGCCAGTCAAGTAGGTCTATACTATTCTACTTAAGCCACCTCATAGTTAGGGCTGATTTGTAGCAGGGTGGATTGTCTTGTTGAAATTTGATATTTAGCCTGTTGGTGTCTCCGAAAATGTTGGCAAAAGAAAGTTGAAGTCCATTTTCCAACACATTTATGTACTTGCGAGAGTCCATACTACCATCCCACTTATGCATTTCACCCACACAGCTGGCAGCCATGCCATACTGCCTCCATCGTGCTTAATAGTAGGTACCATGCATTCTGGGTTGTACTCTTCTCCAACCCTTCGTCTCACAAAAGTGACACCAGTTGTGCCAAGTATCTCAACATTTAAAAAAAATTATAAATTCGTCTAGAAAACATCAAAATTATTTAAAATTTAAACAATTTAAAAGTGATTCATAAATAAAACGTACCTCGAAGTTAGATTCATCTGACCACAGTATAATATAACCAATCTTCTTCAGTGAAATCCACATGTTTTTTTCGCCCACTCTAAATGTGCCTTTTCGTTTTTTTCCGAGAGCCACGGCTTCTTCGTTGCTTTGCATCCCTAAAGCCCAACTTCCCTAAGTCTTCTTATAACAGTTCTTGAAGAAATTTTTTGTTTTTGAACCTTCGACAACTCAGAAGCAAGCTCAGCTCTCTGTACAATATTAAGTTATAATCGACTTTTGATTTGCACAGGTTTCAAAGCAATAAAAACAATTAATAGTAACAATTATAATTATAATTATACAATACATACAAATTATAGTTTAAAATATTATAAAAATAAATAGAAAAAATAAAATAGAAATAGAAATAGAGAAAGATATGAAAGAAGAAAGAAAGTAGAAAAGTCAATGTTAGGTTAAATGAGTTCAAATAATTCGTTTCTAAAACGATTCGGCTGTGTTCAGCCTTTTTAAACCTGGAGGAAATTGATTCCATAGATGAACTGGCGACTACTAATTAAATATCTGTGTCTTGGCGGTATTAAGTTTAATGTCCTTTCGGATTGCACAAAGCTTAGTTTCGAAAATTGGTAATGTGGTATTTTGCTTCTTATAATCTTAAACAATGCGAGGATAATACGAGTTTTTAACAACGTGGTTAAGGAGCAGCCAATGATTCGTTTTACATAAGAAGAGATATTAAAAATATACCCGGCACAGTTGTTAAAGGCGACTTTTAGCTTTCTGGTAGATACAGAATCCAGGTTCGAGAAGATTTCACATCCATAACGGATAATAGGTAAAACACATGCTTTAATAAGCTTCAATTTAACTTCGATAGGTAGATATTGCTTGGTGGGACTTAATCCACGGAGAATACCATATATTTTGGAAACAATATGGTTTACATGAGTATTCCAATTTAGACACTCATTAAAGTAAATACTCAGATTGTTAATTTGAAGAAGTGACGAAGTAATATCTACAGACGTTCTGTTGAAAGACATAGATTTGGTTTTTAACGGATTTAGGTTTAAATCATTTTGTTTGGACCAGGTATAAATGGCATTGATATCTCCGTTCAACTCATTCATTGCAGTTAATTCTTCAGATTTCTTGAAACTTTCTAAAATCTGTACATCATCTGCATAAATATGATGTTCACACCTTTTGGTACACTTCGATATGTCATTTATAAATAGTATGAATAAGAGCGGACCAAGTACGCAGCCTTGAGGCACACCTGATACGACATTTAGACTCGTTGAGACTTTACCTTCACAGAAAACTGTTTGAGTTCGGTTATGAAGGTAAGATGTAATGAACTGACAGATGTAGTTCTCAAAAGCAAATTGATTCCTGAATTTAAACATCAAAATTTCGTGGTTTACTGAGTCAAATGCTTTTGAAAAATCAAGAAAAACAGCTACCGACATCAAGCCCGTATCAAAACCAGAACGTATATCATCACTAACCTTAAGTAAGGCTGTGATGCATTTATGTTTTTTTCTGAACCCTGATTGAAAATCTGTTATGAGGTTCATTTCTTCAACATACTCTTTCATTTGGTTGCTTACAATTTGTTCGAAGGCTTTGCTCACAAATGGAAGAATTGTAATTGGCCTAAATTCAATTTTATTTGGTTTCGGTATTGGTACTATTTTTCCAATCGTTGGAAAATACACTGGTAGTAATGATGGTGTTATAAATATATATGATGTGCTTGCTTATGGCAGGTAAGAGCATTTTAATTATCATCGGGTGCACACCATCCAGCCCCACTGCTTTTGACCGGATGGAGAAAATAGCATTGACAACACAATTTTCATCAAGACATTGTAATGAGAATATCCGGGCTGGATTCGCAGTATTGCGTTCAAATACGGAAAAGTCAATCGGGTTTGCTTGGGAATAGGATGCAACAAATTTTCTGTTCAGGTCATTGGCATCAACATTTCCTAGAACAGACTCATTGCTAGAACTAATACCGACATCACGGATTGTTGGATAAATATTATGGGGCTAATGTTTCGTCAGATTACACCGTCAAATATTGGTTTCGAGAGTTTCGTGGTGACCGCAACTCACCACGATGAGTGAATGACTCCAACTGCAACCGACTTCAGACTGCTATAATTTCCAAACCGTTCATGACAGTGAGCTCAAATTTTGAAACATGACAGATAATTTTATTATTTACAAGCCTTTTAAACGATTTGCGTCTCAGCTGTGTTGAAAAAATTTTATCCGCGATGGAATTCAAACGTGATAGTGTGATTGCTTCATATTTGGCTGGAAAACCACAAGTAGCTATCCTTAGAGCCCTCCAGCACCTCAACGTGAATAAATCATTTGTGTCTCGAACCATAGCTCGTTACCGTGATACTGGCAGCGTTGCAAAACGCCATGGAGGTGGTCATAAAAAAACAGCAACATCGGTAGAAATGGTTCGGAAAGTGAAGGCTTGAATTGCGCGAAATCCGCGTCGAAGTGAAAGAAAAATGGCTCGTAAGCTCAACATATCGTTGGAACGGATGCAACACATACTGAAAAATGAGCTGGGGTTCAAGCCATTGAAGTTCTAAATAGCACACGATCTTACACCGCAACAGAAAAAAGTTAGAGTTGAAAGAGCAAAGAAGTTGCTACGCTTCTTCATTTGTTATCGAGCAATATTTCAACAAACAAAATAACCGAGTTCACTTGCCAGAGAGGTCCTTCGAAAATTTACACCTTCGGACGGCCACCAGAAAGCAGACAGCACCGATGGTGATCCAAGCCGCGCCATAATCGCCGACGGTCGCTCTCTGATCATATTTTTGGACCGTATACCGTGAAACTGTCTCAGAGGCAGTATTGAAGCCTTGGGCAAACAATCATTTCGGTCGGAGACCGTGGACATTTCAACAAGACTCGGCACCGTTTCACAAAGCGCGTGTCGACCAAGATTGGTTAAAAAACAATGTTCCACACTTCATTTCTTCGACACAATGGATTGCAAATTCTCCGGATGCAAATCCGTTGGATTTCTCTGTCTGGGGTATTTTAAAGGCGAAGGTTGGCACTAAAAAATACCAAAGTTTGGACCACCTCAAACAAACACGTCGCCTGGAATGGGCCAAAATACCGCGGAGCCACTTGCGTGCAGCGTGCGATGCTTTCTTCGGCCGTCTCAAGGCCATTATTCGCGCCAAAGGTGGACATATTGAAAACTACTGATACAATTTGAAAATTGATGTATTTTTCAGCATTTTTTGCTTTGGCACAATACAATTTATCAAAAAATAAAAAAAATTATAGCATTTTAAAAAGTTGGAGTTCGAGTCATTCACCCTGTAGATTACTGAATTTTTCAGTAGTTCAAATGGATAAGACCTAACAAACAAAAAACCAACTGAAACCAAGTAACTTTTACAGTTTTTCTGCTTCCTACGATTTGCATTTTTACATGATCATCAACAGCGCCATAAAGGTTACAATACACTGTCTATAGACTAATAAATCTGGTGCTAAATAGAAAAGTTGTTCATTATTCCGAAAAACCATTTTTTTTTTTTGTTTTATTGTAGCCAACGGCTTAGTATTCTATAAATATGTTAATTCATTCACAGATATCTATATAATTCCGATTTGATGATATTAAAGTCTTTAGTTAACTATGTATAGTTATCAGCCGAGTAGCAAATTCTATTGTCAATAGAAATTTGATATACTACCCAGCTCGGATGGCTTGTTCAAAGACTACGAAAACCTAATGCATACCAGTTCTTCTAGCTATAAAAATCAAACGGTGTGGTCTGTTAAATCCTCATACTTTCCTAACCAAACAATGTACTAAAACCAACAAATTTATAGTCTTGCAACAAATTGACCAATGGAAACAGCCATAAAGATCAAACAGTCAGAGGCATTGATTTAAATTTTGAACTGTTCGTCTTGTCGTTAAATTAAAAACCTAAATTGTTTGGAGATGCAGATTCATGAAGGGAAATAAACCTAGGCGCCATATTAAGTTTCCAAAAAAAAAAATTGTTGTTTTTTTTTTTTTTTTTTCAAAAAAAAAAAAGAAGATAAGAAGAAAATCAACCAAGCGAGAGGGAAAATAATAATCTAATCCGATCAAGCCTGAAGGGAACCTTTTCATAATTTTGGTCTACTGAACCCATTCCAGTTTCTTCTTCTTCAGGTGTTTCCAAATATACGTACACACATATTTATATATATTTCTATATTTTTTTAATTTTTTTTGTTCCTTTTGTTTCTATTTTTTTTTCTCCCTTTATCACTACCACCCGCATTGAATTAAAAAAAAAAAAAAAAAAAAGTTCCTCATAGCTCGTTCCTCTGCAAGGGGATGAGGCACAAGTACGAGTATCTACAGACCCGAAACCCCAAAAACAAACTCAAACTCGAAAGCAAACTCAAGCTCATTCCAATGGTAACGGCAAGCGAGAGAGATACTTTTTTTTTTTATTTTTTGGTAATATGACACTTTTGTTCTGGGATCCCCCCGCATCAACCAAAATGAAAATGAAAAAAAAAAAAAAAAAAATCAAGAAATTAAGATACCCTAATGTGCACACGAGATACTCACTCTAGAAATAATGGAACGTGTTCAGAGCTACAGCTAAAGCTATGGCAACGAACCGTAGTCAGAAATAGGGGATCCGGGGCGCTTTGGTGTTGGCCAACGGCAGGAGGATGACGGAGAAGATTATGAATTTCGTAGAAAGATAGATACCTAAAACAAAACAAATGCAATCATTATCACATTTTCACATTTGAAAAGGGAAGTACAACAGAATTTGTAATCGGATATCATTTGATTGTCAAGTAAAGTGCAAAACATATTCTCACTGTGTGAATTTAATTTGAAGATGCGGAAGAGAAGGCAAAATGTGACGGAAATTTGCTATGCTACGTTTTGGCTTTAAGCAAAATGTACGAGTATGGTGTGGAATTGTTTTTTGATTGAGTTTATCTCAACCAGAATATTCCCTTTTTTGTTATACTCGTAAGTATATGTGATATATTTACAATCGCCAGAATGTTGACTAGATGGAACTTATTTATTGACAGGTATAAGAAGAGTAATCATTTGACGTATCTACTTCGTACGAGTACTCGTATATACAATTTTGTGTTTATTTTGATGGTTCCCCAAGCTTCCTTTTATACAAAGTAATGTAGTTTCGGCCAATTCAAAACAGGTCTTAGTTCCATGCTCTATGTTTTCATGCCGCATTGACAGTTTGCTTTCTTTCTTATTAAGATGGCGCTGAAGTTCAGGGTGAATCTCGGCCTCAACGAACACGCCTCTCCAGTTAGTTCGAAGTCACTGACTCCTGCTGCGCACTCCAAGTCGGTTGAGGTTCCCTTCTACGTTTTGTACGTGCCAATTAGGGCTAGATCTTCCCCTACAGCGTTTCCAATCCAGCCTAAATTCGAAGACTCTGCGGACCGGAGCATTAGTGAACATTCGCTCTACATGTGCTTAGCCATCTCAGGGGACTGATGCGAAGTTTTTGACTAAGTGAATGTTGCTGTGCAAGTCGGATAGGTCGTCGTTGTTCGTCCGGAACGAATATTCTACGAATAGTTTTTCTCTCGAAACGACCAACTATATCTTCATACGGTTTCTATAGAGTCCATACTTCAGCATCATAAAGTAGAAAATATTAGAAATTCTGTCTCATCCTAGATTCCAACGCTCATTTACAATGACATTCCAGCTGTCAGCTCTTTGGACAAGGCCAATCTGCCAGCTGCACACTTTGCGTCCAGCTCAACACTCCCAGATTGTGCTTTGTCTCCGCCTACACTTGAGTGCGTCGAATCTTCAATGGGGCAAATCCACTTTCGCACTCGTGTAACTAGCAAGAGTTCTTAAAGATCTTAACATTCACAAATCCGCTGGTCCAGATGGTATATCTCCCCTCCTTCTGAAGAGGTGTTCTTCCTCGCTGGCAAAACCACTGCGTAAGCTTTTTCATTAATCCTACTCTTTAGGACTCTTTGCGAGAAGATGGAAAACAGCATTTGTCCAGCCCGTCCCTAAAAAAGGCGAATCTTCCTCTTTCTCGTCCTACAGACCCATTGCACTTACGTCCCTTCTTTCCAAGGTCATGGAAACGCTGATAAACCGTCAGCTAATGAAATATCTGGAAACACGAAAACTTCTTAATGACCGGCAATACGGTTTTCGTAGCAACAGGTCCACTGGTGATCTGATGGCATGTCTCACCATCATCAATCTGGCGAAAGCAAGATAGTTGCCTTTGATATTTCTGAGGCATTTGACAGAGTTTGGCATCAGGTATTTTGTCGAAAATGCATGCTTTTGGGATCGACGACTCTCTTCTTCAATGGATTAGGAATCACCTTTCGGAACGTTCAATTCAAGTTGTCTTGCATGGTTTCAAGTCTAATATTCATAAAATAAATGCTGGTGTGCCCCAGGGCTTCGTTCTGTCTCCGACACTCTTTTTAATTTTCATCAACGATCTCTTGTCTGCTACCTCTAATCCAATATATTCCTTTGCTGACGACAGTACTCTCTGCTTTTCATATTCGTTCCCGGACTCACGTCCCTGCTCTTCGGCTGTAGAATGGGAACGGCAGGGAATGTTAAGCTTATTAAATTCTGATATTAACAGCATAACTAATTGGGGAACCACTAACAGAGTAGAATTGAATGCTTCCAAAACACAATGCTGTCTGCTGTCGTTAAAGCGAGATTTAAACACCCAGCCATTATATATACGAGTATTTATCCGCCCGAAATTGGAGTACAATGCCTACATCTAGTTGGGTGCGCCCAAAACATCTCTGCTCCTGCTAGATAGGATTCAAAACCGTGAGATAAAACTCATAGGTGATACTAATATCACTCAAACAATGGACACCCTCGAACACCGACGTAATGTTCTCGTGTCTCACTCTGTTTTATCGCTATTTCCACCACCGGTGCTCCATAGAAATCGGCAGTAGCATTCCGCCCCTTTAAACTTTTAACCGTAACACCCGTCTCGCTATGAATGCTCATCAGTACACCCTCAAGCCCACTTTAGGACATACTCTAAAAAATCATGATTCGTTCCTAAGCCGTGCAACTCGCTTATGGAATGCCCTGCCTAGCTCTTTATTTCCTTGTCATTATAACCTTCAAACATTTAAAACCAACGTTCACGGGTACCTCTCTTTCCATCCTTCCTGGTTTTCTTTCGCCGGCTCTGTATGCTAACATTTTAAGGGTACTTAATCCCATGAGCGCGCGCAAATTATAAAAAAAAAAAAAAGATCTGCGATGATCAAGGTCTTATATAGAGTCTCCTTAGTTGTTCCTGACTACTCAATTGCTTTCTTAGCTCAAAAGAAACAGCGGTTCCAAGAGTTATTCTTCGTTTTATTTCTACTGATGTACTCGTATTGTTGGCGGAATTAATAGCAAAGTCAAGGTATGCGAAGTGTTTTGCTACCTCAAAACTATAGCTGTCTAATTGTATGTCTCCTGTTGTTTACAACACGTACTTGATTTTGCTCTCTTTTATCGCTTCCATTTCAATACTACCGAACCCACCATCATCGACATATCCAAGAAGATGCACAAACTTTTGAAAAATTGTGCTTCCGGTGTGGACTGATAACCTCCGCACAATTCTTTCAAGTATGATGTTAAAGAAGTCTCACGACAGTGCGTCGCCTTGTTTAAAACCTTTTTTTGACATAAAAGGTTTCGATTAAGTCGCTACCGACCATGACGGGGCAATGAGCGCTCTCGATCGTCATTCTAGACAGATGGACGAATTCGGCAGGGATGCCAAAACTAGACATAGCTCTATATAGCTCGTCTCCATAAATGCTGTCATAAGCGGCCTTAAAAGCGACGAAAAGATAGTGAGTATCGATTTGGCCTTTTTTTTCAGGGTCTGCCTGAGCGTGAAAATTTGGTCGATTGTGGACTTTCCTGGAGTGAGACCACACTTATTTTTCGCAGATCAGGTTGTTGACGAAGTGTTACCAACCTACCCGCAATATGACAGATAAGGTCTGATACACAATATTAAGAAAAGCTATACCTATACATATAGTATAGTTGGCACAGTTGAGAAGATCTCCTTTGTTATTGATCGAGCAAACGATGCTAAGATTAAATTCATTCCATTCCATCAGTCTTGTAGTCTTCTGACTAGATCCTTCAAATGTGTTGGCTTAGGCTCTTGAAAAACCTCAGGTCCAGCAGATTTATTCGATTTAAATTTAGTTTTAGCTATCCTTACATTGTTTTGGTCAGGTGGACGGAAGTTTTACATATCGTCGTTGGTGTTGGTCTTCTTCCTCATTATACAGTCTGTTTTTCCATATTCTCAGCAATGACTAGACACTACTACAAGGTCTTATTGCATTAACATGTTCTAGAAGTGCAGGCCTATTAAAGGTCTGAACATTTCACGTGCAGATCCGAAGGTCGTGGTCCGAGGCATGTAGTTGCTTTGGAGCTTTTTTGGTTTTTTCCTTTAATAGCGACGGTGGTAATAAAAAAAATTGACCTTTTTCATTTAATTTTATGTTTAGCATAATTTTCTAAAGTTTATTGTACAAATGTTATATGACAAGGTGCCACCTTTTTTTAAGGTCTGGTAGAATTCCAGCCTATCTTGACACAACAGCGAATTCAAGAATACATGCACATGCACCTCCAATAAAATTCTCATCCCCTTAAACCCGTTCAATATTCGTTAGAAGAAAGATTAAATATTTTTAAGTATCTATTTTTCTCGTGTAGTTAGATTTTTATCGAATATTTGATTAAACATTGAAAATTGTTACTCATCAAGAGCTCTTTTAACGACACGATTAACGCACAATGCGTGTTACCATCCTATTCGAATATTCTTAGGAAAGCCCCCCCATTGCTGTGGAACAATAAAATCTTTCAATCAGACACGTCATCGCAATTAGCCCAATCGGTCCAACAATGTGTGATATAAAATGCACCACTACCATAATCCAATTGTTTATAGGATTATAAAATTAAATTCTGATCATAAAAAAATCATCTCAGTTCCTCCCATCTTCAACCGCTCTCTGCCTCAGTGTCAGCCTCTCTTGATCATCTCATCTGATCTGCAACCTTTTTCAATATTTATCTTTGGAAGGCGATTAAAAATTCATTCAGCTATCGCGTCACTCTTCCACTTATTGTTGTTGTCTTCGTCCACTTCTCTTCTTCTTCTGGGATGGTATTCTGCTGAATCTTGAATCTGAATCTGATGCTTGTTTAATAGCTGAAGCAGGAACACAAGCCAATGTGGTCACAAACGCAGCTCTTGACTCACAGGCCTAAAACGTACGTATCTCTGTACACATACTCGTATTTATGTAGATTCGGATACGGATGTGTACAGGGCAGTGCAGCGGGTACAAGAAAAACAAAAACAACATAAAAAAAGCGAAACAATAAAAAACAAAAGCAATAATCACAACGAGCTAATAACCAGACGAGTGTACACTTCGATTCGGAGGGTAAAATTAAAACAAAACACTCTTCAGTATTCGATTCTGTCCGACTCCAAGTCCAAGTGCAAGTAAGCCTTTAGCATCGTCACCACCAGCGGCGTTCACCATCATACTATACAATAATACCACTCCGGCAAGAGGTTACTTAAAAGTCACATTAATCGCATTAGCGACGACTTTCTGGAGTATAGGGACGACTAACACTAACGACATCTTCGTTGTCGTTTCTGTGTCATATGGCCGGCACCAGCCGATGCCAATGAATGCCAGGGTGAGGAAATTTTCACGATCATAGCGTCAAGCATACGCGCCATATGGAGTGTTGTGGAATTTTGCTGAACAAGAGGGAAACATACTCGTACACAGTACAAGATTGTGTTTTGCAAATTGTACAACAAAATTATACCAAGTTGTGAAGTATAAAAAACACAAATGGAAAAGGCAGGAAGTCCAAAGGACTTGGAAACGAGGCGCAAATGAATACGAATAAATAGTTTGCTTGCACTTAACCGAGTAGTGAATTTTGCCAAAAACGATCGGAAATGAGATAATACTCGTATTGAAAGTGGTTGGAAGTGCTGATGCGGATGAATGGAAAAGGTGTCATCCAAAATACTTCTTCATGTATTGATAGTTCTGTTATAGTTTCGCCTAATCTCCTTCGGTCCAAAAAAAAGTAATTGTAAAATTTATAAAATGTCTTTCAATGCTATTCAATTATTTTTCACAGAATTATCAGAAACAAAATACAAAACTGCCATTTCAGTGAATAACAAGTGGGAATACCGCAAGGATCCATGTTCAAACCCCAACTTGTTTGTTTATTTAAACAGTTCGAGAATCGACTTTTGACTTATTTGGAAGAGTAAACAGCTTTTCAAGTTAAGTACTTACTTACTTAGATGGTGCTAAAGTCCGGGGTGGACAAAGGCCTCAGCTAACATGCCTTTCCGCTTTCACTTGTATTCGCCATCGAAGATGAAGTCGTCCTCTACTTTCCGGGCCGCGACGCTGGTATCTATGCACTCAAGCTATCTAGTCCGTACAGTTCGGAGTTGAAACGTATTCTGCATTCTCTGTGGATGCAAATAGAACCGAAAATCCATGCTTCTCAGTGTCCAAGCGTCTACAGCAGGACTGGGATGGTCAGTGTCTTGTATAATGATAAAGCAGCAATTAGCATGATTGGATCTTCGCATGATTTCTGCGTTGGTGTCTTTGTGGGAATTGATAACGTCTCTTTTTGTCGACAGGATAAACTTTGTTTTTCCTTCATTGACCGCTTAACCTTCAACGTTGCAGCTTCTGCTTCAACAGCCGCAAACGCTAGATTGACAAATCGTTGTGTCTTCCCTTTATGTCAATGTGAGTTAAATGGACAATACTTCTGAAAGATAATGACTTTTAAAAAAGCTCTCGGTTTTGTTATTACCGACCTCGACGAAGCAGCTTCGTCAATTGCAAAAGTAAGACTGATACTCGTAACCTTCTTCAAGTGATGCTCCTATCATCGCCAAATTTTTTGCTACATTTTTCAAGCAATCATTTGCCAACAACTCCTTCGTACCAGATCCCTCTTACTTCAATGATCTACCAAATTTCTCTATTGGTCCCTTTCTCGTTCAAAATTTCGATCCTGCAGTTATTGAAGAAAAGTTACTAAATCTTAAAGATGAATTTGTATCTGGCCCAGACGGATTTCCCGCCGTGTTTCTTAAGAAATGCTCTTCCAACCTGTCTCTACCCCTTTCCTACCTTTTTCGTCTATCGCTTACACAGGGCGAATTTCCCCAGATTTGGAAGACCTCTTTTATAATCCCGATACACAAAAAGGGCTAGAAGCATGAAGTTACCAATTATCGTCCCATTGCTAAACTCTCTCATATACCCAAACTCTTTGAAAGCATTTTATACGAAGCGTTAAGCTTCAAATGCAAGCCTTTTATTTCGTCCCGACAACATGGTTTTCTAAAAGGAAGATCAACTACCACAAACCTAGTTGAATTCGTGTCTTTTGCTCCCTCAGCCTTATCGCAACTGATTTCACTAAAGCGTTTGATAAAATATCCCATCAATTGATCCTTTTGAAATTGTCTGCTCTCGGCTTTGAGCCTCTCTTGTTAAAATGGATTTCTTCTTACCTGGTAAACCGATATTATAGTGTTCGGTTTAGATCCGCCCTTTCTGTTCCATTCCTGGTCTCATCTGGAGTTCCACAAGGCAGTCATCTTGGCCCTCTTCTCTTCATTCTTACTATCAACGATGTTGAGAGTGTCATTAAACACTCCTCCCTCTCTCTTTACGCTGACGACACAAATTTTTTTAAATCTATTTCATCTCCCCAAGAATCTGTCCTTCTTCAAGAAGACCTTGATCGATTTTCAATCTGGTGCCTCAAAAACTGCCTGGAACTTAAACTTAATATAGCCAAATGTCAATCTATAACCTTCTCACGTAAATGCAACCCGTCTCCTCCCCGACTTTATTTTCTCCATGGTCAACCAATTACCCTGGTTAAGTCCTTTCAAGACCTTGGCATATTATTTGACTGTGAGCTTAATTTCCGTTCTCATATCGATAAGATGATCATCAAAGCTAACTCATCACTTGGCTTTATTAAACGGTGGTCCAAGGAATTTTCCAACCCGTATGTAACCAGATCTCTCTATATTACCTTTATTCGCTCCCTGCTTGAGTATGCCAGTCAAGCTTGGTCCCCCTTTCACCGGGTTCATGTTTCCCGAATCGAGGGTATTCAACGTTGATTCCTCCGATTTGCCCTCCGTGGCCTGCAATGGAACGACCTCTTAATCCTACCTCCCTATCAGGACCGCCTCAAGCTTCGAAATATGAATTCGTTAGAAGAACGTAGGAATATTGCTGACGTTGTTTTCATTCATCGTCTTCTGTCAGGTTCCATCGACTGTGCATTCATTTTGAACTCCATTTCCTTCAATACCAGCCCCCGCAATCTACGTTGTCCTCGTCTCTTCTATCTACCGGTCCACCGCACCTCTTATGGCTCCAACGAACCAATCTCTCTAATGCTCCGAAAGGTCAACTCAAACCTCTCCCTTTTTCACTTCCACCTGAGCACTCCTCGTCTCAAACAAGATCTCCTCCATCACTTCCTTGGACCCTAAATCTTAAGGGTTTCTGTTAGTTTTAAGTTAGATTAAGCTTGTATTAAGCCAATAAACGGGGGCCACAGCCCCCACCAAAATTAAATTAAAAATTCTCCTACATAGTCGAATGAGCTTAGCAGGGAAACCAAAACTAGACATACCTATAGTTAGCCCCTATAGATGCTGTTATACGCGTCTTTGAAATGATGTAGAGGTGGTGTGTATCGGTTTGGAACTCCAGGGTTTTTTTCCAAGATCTTCCGAAAATTTGATCTATGGTGGACCGGCGGGCCGGTTGAGAAGGCTAATTCCCATGTAGTTGGCGCAGTTCAGGGGATCTCCCTTTCTTACGATCGGACAAACACTGCAGGGCTTCCATTCGTCGGGTACACTTGAGTATACTTTGTATGAAATCATCATCACCCAGCATTTAAGCCATCGCATCCAGCTACTTTTTCGGACATAAGCTTAGAAATGGCTGTCCTGACTTCATCTATCTCTGGTGGAAGGAAATATTATCGGTCTTCGTCCAAGTTGATGGGTTCATTCTGCTTGACAGTGGCGTGATTTTCGTCATCACCGTTTAACAGTCTACAGAAATTATATTTCCAGATTTTCAGTACCGACTGTGATTCTACTATGAGGTTTCTATCCATCCTTGCGGATTTCTGTTCGAGTTTTACAGCTTTGGCATGTTAGCCTTATTTTTTGGTAAAACTTCCGACTTCCATTCTTCTGGTAGCACCTCTCTAAGGCTTCGATCGAGCATTTCTTGTGCTCTTTCTTCTTTCTTCTGAGCACCCTCTGATCTTCCCTTCTTTTCTGCTCGTAGAATTCGCGAGGCCCTCTTGTTCTTTTTTGCATCGGACTAGGACTTGTCATGAATTATTTCCGTATACCATATCTTCGTTTAAATTACTATTCCTGAGATGTGATCATGCCCTTTGGGGGGGTCTTAGAGAGAAAATCTATTTGCCATCAATTTGTTGTTTCATCAATCTTAAAGAAAGTGAAGATATAGAGGAACATTCTTGAGAACCAATTTTAATAGTCACATCTTTTAACAATAAAATCCTTTCTGAAACGCCTTATTGCATCTCTAAATGTCAGTAATAAATTTTAATTTGAAATTATTGTAACCTTCTCTCTAAAATGCAACCACAAATCTCTTGTGCATCTCCGGTTCTAAGCTATATAACTTATTATCCAACATCTAAGCCCTTTCTGTCCTTCGTTCATTTTAACTCTTACCCTGATTCAGCTTGTTTAATTTTATTATTTCTTTTACACTTGTTTCTGTTTGAGATTTCAACTGATTTGGTTTTCGATATTCCGATAAAAACAAAAGGTACAACGTAAACATCGCAGGTAGAGCTAGTCACCACTGAAGCCGAATCTAAATCCGGCAGAAACCAGCAGAAGTCAACTTATCCTGACCACCAAGACAGACCAGGGTGCATCTCGCAATGAGTTGTTCATTTTGCGCTGCTGTTGCTCGCTGGTGCATAACCCGGGCTATAATCAAATGAAAATTTATGATCAACACCTATAAGATGATGAGATAAAAAAAAAAAAAAAACGGACTAACACGTCCCTCTCTCCTGATGGACTACCGAGAAATTTGTCCTCTTCCTTGTTGAAATCACGTTTTCTTATTCAGCTGGCTTATACTTAATTTAATCGTTCGTAAGGCACCAGGCGTAAATAGATAGTGGACATACTCGTAACCTGCCCTCTACGAGACTTCACTCCACCTCCAGTTCCAGTTCCAGCTCCAGCTCCAGCACCAGCTTACGAGTATTTTCAAATATGGTGCTGTGCACTGTGTGGTGTACAGCGTCAGAACCTCATTTGTACATGTTATACGGGTATTTTATTACCCGATGCGAGACCGATTTCAAATGAACAAACTCTGAGAATCACTCAGAATCTTCCACCTGTGTTAGAGCGCAGACCCAGATACATATAATACAAATGTTCCTCTGTTCACGGCCGGTACATTCGACTAAATGGCGAACAGGGCACAGAATACGAAACAAAATCCTCGATCGGAATTCAAAGATAACATTTTTGACAAATTATCGGGGTTTCCTCGGGATTGGGATCGCGTGCGCGATCGCTACAGGAGGGTATCGTATCGTATACACATTGACAACGTATGGACAGCAGGCAATGGACAAAAGATTTCTGGATTAAACGGGTGACAATGATAAGTTTAGTTATTGAGGAACCACCACCAGGTTGCTTCTATATAATGATGACCTTTAGTTTGGGTATACCAACTAAATTTAATGGACTGTCTATTCGACAGGGGGTAAATGGTGTGACAGATGTCAGATGGGTTAATTCTAAGAATAGCTTTGGAGTGTAGTTATTTTTTGGCGAAACTGTGATTGAATAATGCCTTCAAAGGAAATTAATGTCACCGTTTAGGTTTGGTTTAATTGATTTTGTATAATTTCGACCACAAAGTCTGGAACACGATTAATATAAATGACATGATAAAAAAAGACCATAGATCGTATGAATTGGGCAGTATGCTTGGCAGTTCAATGTTTTTATGTCTTGTGTCACGAAGTTTGGTAACTATCTGACATATATCCTTGATATCATTACTCTCAAAGTTCGAATAGAAAGTATCAGAACTATTGGCAGCTTATCTGCTGCATATACTATGTATATGTTTCTTTTACTGAACTTTTTAAGTCTTTCATATAAAGATTAATAAATGCTTCATTGACAAGGTATCTACAGTACCAGCATCCACCATATCAGTGTCGAGTACCTGCAGCATGATGCCAACATAGGTCAGTCACCCGGTGTCGTCATCACTCTCACAGTAAGCTTTCCATGGTGTTGTGTCACTTTTGCCTAGCACAATTAGGTACTTAGCAAAAGTATCTGAGTACCCCATTGTGACCAGCAGTAAGCATTATAGCATTTCATCTTCATTTATTTTTACTGAGGAATAGCTGATTAGTCTCTGACCTTTTAGAAACGTTGGGAAGCATTCGTTGCATTTGCTTCCACATGCTTAAGCTTTGAGAGGGTTGAGCAGCATGCATGCAGCAGTAACTACACGACGCTATCCTGCGGGCAACACCTGTTTATCACTGCCATCACATATTGGGCGCAATCTGGGTTCTATCCACCAACATTGCTCTAACCCACAAAACTAGTGATTCGTCTGCAACGTGTTGTTCTGCGCATATGAAGCTCAATAATTCGGTATGTATGCCAGTGTCAGACTAGCAACGAAAATTCTCTTCAGAGTTGCCAGCAGCGTGCAAATAGATACATATATGCAATTGGCGCCAATCGACTTTAAGCCATCCAAGCACCAACAATATGTTTCATGGTCTCATCTGTAACCACAATCGACGACACATACCAGCTACGGCAGTTTGTATTACTTTGGTCATCTGCAGCATGAGAGAAGCTGGTTATGAGTCGGTTTTCATCAGGTTACCTGGGAAACTCACTCTGCTTCCCATTCAGCGTAGGTGATCAGAAGTTTCACTTAATTTAATTTAATTTACTGAAATTAAAAATGCGTAGAGCCTTAACGGAAGAGAATCTCTTTGGCCGAAGTCAAAACAAAAGTGGCGCTTTTAACAGAAAGATACAGACATATCTCAAGGAGAGATTGAAGTTTACTAAGACGCATATTGGTCGGCCGCGTCAAAAATTGGGGAATGTTTTATGGATGGATAAAAGTGATTTCGCACTGTACAGCGGCTCTGGTTCCTGTGAATATGAGTGCTGCTCTCTAAACACAGAATACATGTCCATGTAGGCAGGCATATCATTTATGCATTTGTACGTGGCTGCTTTTCATCCCATGGCGTAGGCCCCATATGTACATACAGTAGTGTGCAAAATAAAAGCAACAAATTTAGCTCTCACATATAAGGGGAAATATTTTTTTTCCTAATGATCTTTCCAAAAAAATTGAAATGTAGATTTATGTAATGATGAAAGAGAAACATGGTAATGTACATATTTTCCAAAAGCATAACAACTTCTTTAAAAGAAAATCACAACAACAGCAAGTGTATGTAATACTAAATGGAGTGAAAAGTGACCTCCTTGATCGCCAGAATGCGCTGCTACTGCAAAAAAGGTTATGGTGCCTTGAAGTCCGCTCATATTTAGGCAGACATACCAAATTTCAGTGCGATACGGTCTTTAGTTTTGTTTTGATAGCGGATTGTTGTTGACGTGTTCAGCATCATGTTGAGTATGGACAAAAACGAGTTTCGTTCTCTCATAAAACATTATTTTTTGAGAGGCAAAACGGCGAAGGAAACAAAAGAAAAGTTGGATAAATATTATGGGGCTAATGCTCCGTCAGATTACACCGTTAAATATTGGTTTCGAGAGTTTCGTGATGGCCGCAACTCCACTACCGATCAAGTCCGCAGCGGCACGCCTTCCGATGCGGTTACAGAGGACAATGTCAAAAAAATACATGAAATGGTGTTGGCTGACCGGAAAGTGAAGGTGCGCCAGCTAGCAGATACCACAAAGATTAGTACTGAGCGCACACGCCATATTTTGGGCAATATTCTGCATATGAAAAAGTTATCCTGCCGCTGGGTGCCGTTCCTGACCAAAAACGCGAACGCGACAGCACTTCGAAAGAGTCTTTGGACTTGCTGATGCGGAATCGAGCGGACTTTTGGCGTCGATTGGTAACTGGATTTGGATCCCTCGGACTATTATCTCTTCCCAAACCTCAAAAGATGGCTCATCAATAAAAAATTCAGCTCACGCGAGGAGGAGTATTTTGCAGACCTTCCGGAAAATTACTTTTCGGACGGGATCAAGAAGTAGGAAAGGGGACTATATTGAATAATATAAAAAAACATTTAAAAAAAAAAAATTTTTAATTCCCAAGGAGGTCACTTTTCACTCCATCTAGTACATGACAGTGTGCAAAACTAAAGCAACAATTTTTTGATTTCCCGAAAACAACGGAAAAAAGTTAGCGGTACTTTTCCGTGTTCTATCATATTCTTACCTACCTATAAGGAAGTGAGTCATTGATCTGTCAAACGGATATCTTTCTTGTCGGTGGAGCTACAACTATGGCTTGAAATAAATTTTCTGATGAAATTAAATCTCAAATAATTGAACATTTTTTTAATGGAGAGACTCAAATTTCCATAGCCAAGAAATATAATATAAACCGATCTATTCTTTCCCGCCTAATTAAAAAGTATAGAACAACTGCAGTACATTTGGAAGGTCGACCACGAAAAATTTCGGAGAAGATGGATAGAAGAATTTGTGAATTAAAAAAAGACCGGTTTGTGACTTCTCAAAGGATTGTCACTAAATTTAACCTTTCAACCAGCTACGGTTCGAAGACGAGCAATTGAAAACGACTTAAAAAGTTACAGGTGTGCAAAAAAGCTTACGCTTAAAAAAATTCATTTCCAGAAAAGGTACTTTTCAAAAAATCTCGTTTTAAAAGCACAAACGTAAACCAAGCAGATTGTTTCTAATCATTGGGTTAAATTTCGCCAGAATGCATCTGAATTGGTCCATAGACAAATGGAGAACTGTCCGTTTCAGCGACGAATCTAAGTTCAATCTGGTCAATTCGGATGGAATGTCAACAGTAAGACATCGGAAAGGAGAGAAACTCAATCCTCGGAACTGAAAAGTTACATCAAAGCATGGAGGTGGTAGTGCAATGGTGTGGACATGCTTCTCAATTAATGGTGTTAGACCCTTTCACCAGAGCGAAGGGATAATGGATCGTTTTAAATATAAAAATATTATGGAGATGAAAATGATGCCCCATGCTGAATGGAATATGCCACTTCAATGGGTGTTTCTGAAACATACTTTGAAAGTGGTACAGGATGGGTTAAAAGACTATAGTGTGCAAGTTCTTGATTGGCCGGCACAATCACTGGACGTGAATCCCATTGAAATCCTCTTTGGGATACTAAAACGACGGGTTGCTGGAGAACATTTCATGAATAAGCGAATAAGGCAAAAAATACCGGAAACCACAATTTCAGATTTAATATCTTCGATGACACGCAGATGTGATGAATTTATTAAAAATAAGGGATCTTATTTGATTTAGATTTGTTGCTTTAGTTTTGAACAACACTGTATGTATATTGCATAAATGATCAGCATGATACTTGAATATCTTACACCAAACCATGCTTCTTTACGCAGAGAATTCAATTCCAATCATATGGGTCTTTCTACAGGATAACGACCCGAAACGTACCAAAGGAAGATCCACAGGGTATGGTTTCGGGTCAACAATATATCCATTATGGAGTGGCCTGCCCTGAGCAGATATCAAACAGGTCGTTGCATCGTTTCAATACCGCTTGTATGTATATAGGTACTTCTTGTTAAGTAGGAGATTGTATCAATTCAAGTGTTCAGCTCTTAAACAAAAAAAAAAAAAAACAACAACAACAACAAGAACCCCTAATAATTACAACAAGCGCCTGATTTTAAGCGATCACAATTGAAAAGCTATCAAATTTCAAAGTTAAGAGTAATGCTCCTCAAAACACCTCCCTCTACTCTTCGAATTCAACCCCTTAAGCCGTTCAAAAATCGTACTTGACATTGGGAGGGAAGAACGAGAAAAAGTGAAATATACCGTGATGTACATTGACACCCTTTTTAGAACCGAAGAAACGCAACAAACCGAACGTGAAGCCACACAATTCAAGTGCTTCTCAATCTGCACCTTCGTCATTACTCCGTACTCAATGTGAAAGTCATTTTTCTCATTTATATAATACCGTACCTTCACAACTACCAGTATATTATGCATACCTTTGCTCTGCCGGATGTACACCGCATTTCTTCAACCATTCACGAATATCTCCTAGCGGGCAGAGGTAGAAAAAAAGGGTTGTGAACTCATTTGCCACCGCCTTTTTGTTTTCAAAGCAAAATAAACAGTTAGAGACAGAGGAAATGGCTATTTAAACATTCTTTTCTGCCAGGAACGCTTACCTTACCCTTAACATATCCATTTTGACATTGCCCGCCGTTCGTTAGTTCCATAGTTTATAAACACATATTCGTACGTCATTATGTACTCGTGGTATCTGCCTTTAGTTGCTGTGCTTCTGGGAGAAAGGCTTTATGACAGATACTCTCTCTACAAAAGATGCGGTTTATTATGCTTAGTGCCACCATGAAGTTTTGTTTCAGCAAGTACAATACAAACACACACAGATACGAGTGGTTCCCTGCTTTGCTTTGCACTATTCTCTCTTCATGTTGGTTTATGTCGTCATCGCAGCCATAATTCGGATTCAGAGTTGCCGCTGCATTAGTATATTTGCCATTGGACTAGCAAGATATTTTATTTAAAAAAAAAAAACCTTTAAAAAGTATAAAATGAAGCAATATTTTGTGTAAGACCTGTAAACATGGGCTTTCTAAATGACAGAGTCCATACTAAATGCACACAAATTGAGAATATCTTAATATACGCAGTAGAATCGAAAATACGAGTACCTCGCAAGACGAAGGATATGCCAACTTAATAATATGTAGATACTCGTACATGTGGTTCAACATCCAAAAAATAACTATTACGGTGAAGAAATGCCAAAGACGCATGAATAGCGTATTTTTACAAACTGACTGGCATGGCGAAATCTCTGCTTTATTCGTATGACTTGCGACATACATGTGAAATGAGATAGAGAGACAAAGAAAGATGTTTGGGCTCAGTGGTTATTTCCCTCCATGGATGACATCTAACATTTAATGGGGAGACTAAATTCTTAGTGGAAGTTAGCTTGATATTGATTTCTACTCATCTTACTTGATTTTCGTTAACTGAAAAAATGGATGATACGTCTTTCGGGCGAGGCTGGGATTCGAACACCGAGCCCTCCGATTTGGAAGCCAGTCCACTACCACTTGAGCCACGGCCACCCACCTGTATATGGTTTGCACAAGTGATCAAAAAGGGTCACGTACGTTTAACTTATGTACACAAAAATGGTTTAATGGGAGACTGATTTATTAAAAAAATAAAATTCATAAGGCATTTGTCCAATTTTTCTCAGGACGGCCTTCTACGGGTATCACAAATGACTCGGAAAAATTAAGAATCACTCGAAAATATGGACTTCAATTGGCATAGTTAGGTACTTTGATATCTGGCTTGCTCAGTCTTAATATGTCGACAAAAATATACCCTGCCACCTTAAAGCCAAGAAAGTTTTGCACCATTGAGCAGATTGCTTGGGGATCATCTTGATCCCAGGGTGAAAGTTATATGCTTCGTGGCCCCATAAGTCACCCCTTATGTTTGTCCCGTATGGATTAACATAGCGTCATGGTACAATGAAATGGTTATAGTGTGTACAGTTTACAAAGACTGATTTAAAACAAAGTCACACTGTAAGGAACGCCTACCCTACGGTTATTGTTCACATAGTTTAGAAGCTTTTGTGCTCATAACAGCCATTTGCTAAACTTTTCCGTAGCGTACCAGGATCAGACATTTATATTAACTATTCTACTTATAATGTAGTCCCGTCGGTTTAGATGCCGACCCTAAAGTTGCGAGATCGTTCGATTCTCACGACTTCTGAGGGTTTTTCTACAATACGTTCATTAGATTTTGGTGAAACGGTGGATAAAACAGGGGAGAGGCTTGGCTTCATTTAAACTCCACTAAAACCGTCAGGTGATTTGTCAAATTGCCGCTTGACTCGATAAACTTAGTTCTAATGGACCGGAATCCTAGAGTACATTAAAAAGGAGAAGAAGGCGCTAAGCGAAAATCAACTGTAGAGAAACTGCATGTGCAGTCTAGACATACCTTCTCTGAAGTTACGCAAAAAACAAACTGATCGGTGAAACTGAAATTGGCTCCGTTTCTACTATCTCGAATAGGTCTAAAAGGTGGAAAAGTTCCGGCATTTCTTCTGCTCTCACATGTTGTCCGTCGCTATAACCAGCAAAGGTAGGAGGTTTGGTGGACGGACGTCGGTTGAAGCTAGCATATGTTCCTCAAAAAGAAATGCCAGTGTATGATTTTTCTACGTCAATGTGTGAATGAATGAAACGCTGTTGTCGAGTGGACGGATTTCGCAGGTATTTTTAAGAAAAATTCCGGAATATCAAAAAAAAATAACCGACTTATCTTTAAAGGTACTATTATATTTTCTTCAATGTTTCGCACTAAAAAAAAGACGTGTAATTTTTTTGTTTTTGTGTTAACAGACTGTAATTGCCAATTGGGAAGTGCCAGATTCTTACCGGCTAAAATCACTTCCACCTTAAAAGACCGATTTGTGCCTCGTGGTATTACTCTATACAATAAGATCATTTTACCTATTCGCTTTACGTTGACACTCCAACCGTCTAAGTTTGTGGGCATGTTCTCGATTTCTTAGCTTAGACAGGAAATTGTTGTTTCGCCATGATTCAGCTTAATCCATACATTGATCACATGTAAAAGATTTATCCGTCCTTATTTTAAGAAAAAGTTCCAATGTTACAGGTTACAGCCTTGTGGTTCCTTTCTTATTTTCTTTTTTTTGTCGGTTAACCGCCCATTTTGGAATCGTTCGCTTTTGAATATAACCATATTTTCAGCAAGTATTTCGAAAGTTAATATTGAAGAAACAACGAGTATAGCAACAATTCGAAATGGACTGGTGACTCTTAGTGCGCCTAGGCGGTGGACCGATTTGACTCCACGCGTAACATTTAAACTTAGCAGAACATTGCAGTTCCATGAAGGAGGAGTCTTTTTATTCTACTTTGGGTCTCCGATGTTACTCATCAGCCTTGCAAGTGTACTTACAGTTTTCAATAATTTCTCGCATATCTGCGAGTTTAAAACTTAACAACTGTCCGTAATGACTCCAATATATTAAAAAATTTTGTGTACTCGAATTTTAACCGTCATAACCAGCGACGTAAAGTTGCACTTGTTTCGCTGCTGTATCACGACAATAATATCAGCAAATCGGATAACCGACGCCTCACATAGCATCTGTAGGCGCAAAATTACATCAAATATTAATCGTATGTTCCATAAAGGGCTTAAGACCGAACCTTGCGGCTCGGAGGAAGTAACTTAACTCCATCGAGAGAGTCATAGAGAAGGATTCTTTTCGAGAAATAGCTCCTTATCATTTTATAGAGAAGTCCGGTATTTCAATTCGGCTAGTAATTATATTAATTCTAATAATTTACAAACACTCCGAAGATCAACTGTGGGAGCTATGTCATACAAATAATGATTACATTTAAGCAGAGGGCTGCGATTTAAATTTAAATTCAAACATCCAGGTTGAAATACCATACACAACAAACCCTTGAATGTTTAAGCAAAAGAACAACAATCTTAGTGTTATCAAGCCGAGTATCTAGTAGACGCGCAAACAAGCGCGATTCTTCTCGCATTGCTGGTATAGACAAAACCTGCGTCAAGACCATGAGGTCTACGAGATTCTTTGCACCTTGGAAGGAAGAACATACTTTTTAATTTTTCTCAGCGTGTACTACTTGACTATTTATTACCTGTTACATTTACTTTTTTAAAAATACGTTTTCATTATATCCGTAATTGAAGATAACTCTATTTGACGAATGTCATATGATGGAAAGCAATTCTGTACAGCTCTTCCCTGTCACTTTTACACTTTTGCAGCGGCAACTCTAACTTGTACGGTTTGGGTTGTAGGACTCAGAACTGTAGTCGCTGTCGTTGTCGTTGTTGCCGTCATCGTCATCATCATCATCGTCGTCGTAGTCGTAGTCGTAGTCGTCGTCGTCGTAGGTATGCATTAATACCCCATTATTATGGTATAGTGGAGAGAACCCAAAGAGAAGGTATCAAATTTCAAGAAAATTGTTCTTTTTATTTTAACATTTCCATCATCATGCCTTGTAGCTTGTTTCGTAGTCTATATACCCTTTCAGATGAATAAATACATACGAGTAGAGTCGAGTCAAGAACGAGTACGAGTACGAGCATGAGTATGGGTCTCTTCCCTTGTTCAATAGAAGCTTCCAATCGGTTTTGGTATACAACAATATAACCATATCTTTATATATACTCTCGTATTTATATTTTAATTTGCTTTGCTTTGTTTGGTCTTACATTGTTTTTGCTTCTTTTTTTTTTTTAATAATAATATTATTGCGCACTAGCCTTTAACGCATTGACAGTTAAAATAAAAGAATGAGGGCTTCTGGCAGAAACACACAAATTCAGATACATGGGGTACAACGTAGAAGATAAAGTTAAGGTAAATCGAAATCAGTGCAAAGAATGACAGACGAAGAAAAAGTGAGAAAACTTGGATGGCTTCCCTTATTACTGTAAACAAACTCCGATTTGAGTTGAGCTGAGTTGAAAAGGGTTATAAGTTGTACTTCCCGAGTTCAAGTGAATTTGGTCGTTGAAGAGCCATAGGGAACAACTCACAAACTTATTCTGGGACAACCTATCAAATTCGTTCCTTGTCGGATACCTATGCATGTAATAGGGCCCTAATTTTCGAAAGTCCTTGCCTTTTTATAAACGTGCTTCCTCAGTTTCGAACATATTCTCCACGTTACAACTTACGAATATCCACCAAGTAAGCTATGGTCCGATAAACAAGTATAACGCTATGCACCACACTGTAAAATGGCATGTAATCATTTTGAACTGCGTCTAAAGTATGTCAAAATACAAATCCAACGGTGTGAAATCATTACGAGCTTGCTTTCAGCAACGCTTAGATCATTGATTTACTGGAAAAAAATAAAGCCGTTCCATGTGGACTAATACTTAATAATTTGTATCTGTTAGGAATCCCATACGTATAAGGTTGCACCACACTAAATGTCCGATTTGTACCCCGGTCCAAAATAAGAAGCTTTCAAGCGAACATCTACTCTGTGATCAAAAAGGAGTAAGACTTTTCCATTTAAATCGTGCGGGCTTTTCTAAACAAGTAGTTTTCTTTTCTTTGTTTGTAGCAACCTAACAGACATCTGTTTCAAATTTCGTATCAAGGACGAAATATCCTTGTTTACTTTCATCTAAAAAAATGTGCATTTTTCGATTTTTAAAAGTCCAATTTCAGCTTCCAACAAATCTTTTAGTGGCAATGCACTATTCAAAGGTAGTGTTTTTAATTGGTATACGTTGTTTAAAGAAAAGGCAGAGAATGGGTGACAATGATGAGCGTCCTGGGCGTCCTTCGACGTCCACCGATGAATACCACGTTCTTTTTGACATCACTCAAATATCATTTCGGTCGATTTTGAAAGGCCATTTGGGCCTTAAATGCATTTCATCTCACTTGGTTTCGAAAGACCTCAATTTTTTCGGTAATGCGCCGTCTCACATTACATTGATTAAACGTGACTATTTAGCCAAAAATACAATCCATATCGTTCCGATGAGACTTCCGTCTATTCCCGAAACTCAAAAACCGCGAATCGAAGAAGGTTTTGAAAGCCAACTTTAACAACTGTTTCGAAGACTGGAAAAAACGTTGGCAGAAGTGTACTTTATCCAAAGGAGATGACTTTGAAGACGATGAAATAAGCTTGAAAGAATAATAAACCGTTTTTATTTTATTTAAATAGTCTTACTACTTTTTTATCACGGAATGAGACTTTTTGGAGTTCGCTACCATGTTGTCGGTAACTCAAATTCGGCCAACTTTTCCTTATGAATTTAAGCTGGAACATAATGCGACTCTAGCAGCAAGAAACATCAACGGCCCATTTGATGATGCATCGGTAACCGAACGCACCATTCCAGCAACGAAAACGAACCACGTGAAAAACCGGGAACGTTAATTGACGACGATGTCTTCAGAGGAATGAAATCAGTGCCAGGCATTGCAAATAACACGGGAGTATCACCCATGACTATAAGTCGACATTCACTCTCTCTCAAAACAAAAAGCATAGTAACTCGAACAGTGGGTATCTCATGAACTGAACAAGTCCCAAAAACTACGGCGGCTAAAAGTCTGTGCATCACTTAGATTAAGACAACAAAGTGAGTCGTTTTTGCACCGGGTAATCACCTGCGATGGAAAGTGGATTCTGCATGACAGCCGTGAAAGACCTGCGCAGAGGAAAACAAAACACATCCCAAGCCCGACTTCACCCAGAAAAGGTTGTGGTCACAGTCAGGTGGACATCGAAAGAAAAGGAACGGAAAGGGAAACGAAAAACGCTGGAATTATTGTGAGGATATTGACACTTTGTATGCAAAATTGGCGAGGAAAGCAGCATGATTTAAGCCTATTTTAACCGAATAGAGATCATAAAAGCTTTTGACGATTTCATTGAGTCAAAAGGTCAGGGTTTTTACAATAGGAATCATAGATACCAACGCGAAACATTTGGATGAAACAAAAATATATAAAAAAAAACGATGTTGGCTCTTAAATCTTCACTCCAAAATGTCTAATACATCCTCAATACTTATAAGTCTAGAGTAGTTGGCCATAATGGACAAACTCAGTGATGTTGCGAGTAAATTTGGTATACTCTATGTATATGACGCAAGTGCAGAGAAACTGTAGCCGCTGTAGGTGAAAGTATGCTAGAAGATCCAGAGCTGGCCTCTGTCCCTCCCTTATGTGGAAAACTTTGTGAAAATATTTCAGTCTACACGCGCATAAGATTCACCTGGTGCCGGAACTAAAGTCATGAGAACATGGTCCGGAATAGAAGTTCGCGGATTGTGCTCTTGAAGAGCTTGTCTACCCTTATTTTTATTGAAAAGTCGTATTTAGTGACGCCCATCACTTTTCGCTCAATGGGCTTGTGAATAAGCTAAATTTCCATTTCTGGAGCGGGATAATTCCAGAAGAGACTTATGGGACTCAATTAAACCCAGAAAACCGCACTGTTTGCGTAACAAGCAATAACCAACATTACTATATTGATCCGAACGATGTGTGCCCTACCGGCCATGATAACATTGACTTACTGAGGACTCGATTCAAAGACAAGATCTCGTGAAATTTACCAGTGGATTAGCCACCTGCAATTTAACATCATTTGATTACTTGTTGTGGCCCAATGTAAAATCTTTGTTATATTCTTCAATATTTATCGCGCTATTGCTGTGATAGAGCACAAAATTCTCAGTGGCCCAAAACTGGACCAACAGGATGCATATAGAAAATTATACGAGGAAGCCATATGCCTGAACTTGAGTTGTAGTGATTATCTAGCAAAAAACACCCTTTGTAAGAGGAATTGCATTCTGTTTATTGCACGGCACGGTCGCACCAAATCTGTACTCTACTCTCGGATCGGGAATGAAAAATCCTCCAATAGTCCTGTGCGTTCAAGAACTCACAGCAATTTTTACAAATAAATCCTTTGCATCTGTTGGCATGTCTTAATATAACCAACATTGTCATCCAGACATTTAATTTCCTTTTCTCTCACTTTCACCTTTTCAACACTTGCTATTAGCCATCGGCACTTAACGCCATCAAATTCCTTAAGCCAACCTAAGAGCGCATTTAATGATTGAAAACTGCAACCAACTCTAGCAATGGACTACTCTGGCTATGATTCACTGAATTGAATGACAACGGTCTACTCGTATAGTTGCAGCAAAGGCAACGCCAATAAGGTTCTGTTGTGAAGCGTTTTTGCTCCTGCTGTTCTTGCTGCCATATCATCCGTGATAATGATGATAGAACCCCCACTATAAATATAATTTCTTGTTGTTGCTGCTATTACGGTTGGTGTACGAGTATGTATTGTTGGCGTTTCCATATGACTATGTATGTTTGTCCGAAGACTGCTTCATTCAATTTTACAAGTTTTAATGGCGTATCGAATATCAAATTACCGACACAGTCCAGGGAGACCAACAACGTGCGATGGTGGTACACGAGTGCCTTTTCACTGCTTCTGCCAGGCCCGGTAGATTGTGATGGTAGTGCCACTATCACTACTTGTAAAATATATTCGTACAAACGTAATGGCAGCGCTGGTGTGGCCACAAATTTGCGGTGCGGTTTTTACGGAGGCCATCTTCATCAGACGATGTGTTTACCATCGGTGGTGGTCGAGAGCTGACTGTACTCATATTCGTATCTGTTTGCCACCATCGCATATCATCATCATCATAACCATTGTAACAATAAAAACGCCCAATGCATATAAAATGCATTACACGTACAAAGCACCTTCAGTTGGTAGACTACAAGTATACAGACAAACCAACAGACCAACAACAGACAGACGTGTGTGGAAAGAAAAAAAATTAATATTTATCTCGTTGAGCCAGGCGAATCTTTTAAATGAGCAAATAGCTGGGCGCTTCTCATTTAAGATTGTTTTGATGCGCGCAAATGTCACACGTATGAGATATTATCTGCAGCTCCCGCTTCACACCAGTTGACTCTATACACAGCGTTTGGTTGCCTACGTTTTATGAATAATGATAATACTCGTACTGATGGCATTGGATAGATACTTGTGGTTTAAATAGATAATAATTAGAACGATCAGAGGTGTGTTGTGGAAGATTAATTCAAGGCTTTGGTATTGAAAACATTATTTGTTTTGAAGGCGTTCATTTTAACAAGACTTTTTCAACAAACAATTATATAATGAATACGAGGATCAAAATTACAATAATCCTGTTTTACAGACTTAATAATATCTTGCCAAATAATTCTCATCAAATACGTACATATTTTGATAAGTTTGTAGCGTTTTGGGTACAGGACTTCGAAATTTATTTAATCAAGAGCTTTTGTACAAAACCGAAATATAATCGATTACTAGGCGCGTATCCCTTTCTGACTCCTAACTTTACTTCGAAGTACCTCGAACTCGCGCCTACATCATATATCTCCGCATGGGTGATTGCATAAGACTCTTTCAAAATCCCTCCAAACTTTCAGGACATTATCTTATGATATCATACACCATTCGGACAAAGGTGTCAATAGCTGCTCTGCAAATAGAGTTATTTGGCTTAGAATTGATATGTGCAATAAATTCGCTGGTATGCTGTCATGTCGTGCGTAGGTACATATGTATTTTTCGTATGAATAGTTAAGCCTAGTCGAGGTTCGGGTGGCTCCTCTACTGATGAACACCTTCTGTTATGTGCATTCTATTTATCGGTCTTTCAAAAAGTTCCCGGAATGTATTCAGAAAATTCGAAATAATCGTAACAGTTTATTCATCTAAATCTATATTTTTCGCTTTAAAGTAATCCCCATCGACTGCAACACACTTATGCCAGCGCTTGATCCAATCCTCGAAACATTTTTTATATTCGGTTTTCGGTATGTCCATCAGTGATTTCTGCGATTTTTCCATTACTTCCTCTCGGCTGCTGAAACGCGCCCCGTAATGGTTTTTTAACTCGATTGAACAAAAAGAAGCCACAGGGAGCCAAATCAGGTGAATTCGGTGGCTGTTGGATGGTATTTGTTGCATGTTTCGTCAACAAATTACGAATAATTATGGTACTGTGCGACGGTGCGTTATCATGGTGCAATATCCACGAGTTTTCTGCCCACAATTCTGGTCTCTTTCGGCGAATTGCTTCACGCAAACGTCTCATAACGCCCAAATAATACTCTTTGTTTACTGTCTGGCCTGCTGGCAAAAATTCATGATGCACTACACCGTTGTAATCCATGAAAACCGTGAGCGTTGACTTCTTTTTTGACTGAAAACGACGTGGTTTTTTTGGTCTCGGCTCATTTGGTGAACGCCATTCACTTGCCTGATGTCTGGATTGCGTGTCGTACTCATAAACCCACGTCTCGTCTCCAGTAATGATCCTTTTGATGAATGTGGGATCGGATTCAGCCTCGCAAATCATCTCTTTTGCGACGTCAACACGGTCTCTTTTTTTCATGAAATTGAGGTCTTTTGGCACCAACTTTGCTGCTACACGACGGAGACCCAAATCATTAACCAAAATATCTTGGACGGATCCATAGGCAATGTTCAAGTACTCGGCTATCTCTCTGATGGTTAATTTGCGGTTATTGACTAACATTTCTTGTACTTCATCAATGTTTTCGTCGGTTTTCGATGTCGATGGTCTGCCACTGCGTTCATCATCTTTGATTGACTCACGACCGTTTTTGAACCGCTCGTGCCACTGGTAATCGACCAGGTATCATCGTTTTTCAGCGTTCGCGCACCATTAAATCCGTTTTTTACGCAAAATTTAATACAAGTTCGTTGTTGCAAATTGAAATCCATTTCTAAAAATGTAAAAAATCGCCAACACACACCGAGATAGATGTACTCTTGGGTACGTAACTTTTGCAAATGTCAAGCTATGACGATAAGATTTAGAGAGAATGTCAACAACAGATTTGCCAACTTAACAAAAAAAAATATAACTCAAATCGGAACAATGGGTGGTGCCCCCGGGAACTTTTTGATCAAGGTGGTAAGTTCTAATTTTAATCACAAGAACGAGCGATTACTCGCTCTGCTACAGTCTTCATCAAACCAAGAATGAATTGAATAAGGTGCTACTGGATATGATTCCTTTATAATATTTCCAATACTGTTTCCAATACTTGTGTTTCTAGTAATTGTCTATCCTTAGGATTATAATATAAACTTGTTGCATAAGTTGCCTCTAATCAAACTGTAAACGATAATTGATGTACGAGTACATAACTTGTACTCTGACAAACGTAAAGTCACTGACTTAATCCCTTGTATTGATTCTATTTGGACTTTAAGTTGCAAAATTCCAACTAGTCTGGGATACAGCGGTCGCGTTTAATGCGGTCACGTCATACAATCGAAGTCCATATACGGATCATTCGATCAAAATGTAATTATATGCATTTGATGGGCTACTGATGGGCTACTGATGGGCTACTGATGATTGAACAATCATTATCTGAAAGACTGCAGTTTTCAATCCTCTTTCGTATCGAGTTTTCGCTGCCAAATTGTTCAGACCGAGCATCCATGACAATTTGGCATTCCAAGTTCTTCCTAATTCGTTCTAACCCAAGAGATGGGATTAAAAAAATCTTCTGTCGATTTTCCTTCTCTGTCGATTTTCTTAATCTGTCAGGGGTAGATACATATGTGCCTCAACCAACTCCATCCGTTATTCGAGCCAGAATAATGGAGTTTTTCGCATGTCAAAGCCACCGTATTTATAGGCATCTTCTTGGCGATTCACCTTCTATGCAATGCGAACCGAAAATCGCTGTAAGAACTTTTCCCGCTAAACAATCTATTGTATATCGGGCTCAGTCTTGGCCAAAAACAAAGAAAGCATGGACGCCATAGTACAGGACTGAAGTACTTATATCTGTCTGAAGTAACTTTTGCCCGTGATGCCTACGTTCAATGTCCTGTTCTTTAGATTTCATTTTGACCTTTAGACCGAAGCAATACCCACGAAAGCGTTACTGACATACACTGGCGATCACTAGGATGAGGCCATACATTTTGCAATCGATTTTCACTCTTCATACCTGTTTGAAATTTTGTACCTGCAAACTTTTACTACCTGTGATCAGGGACATATTTTCTCAACAGGAAGTCATAAAATTAAAGCGTAATAATAAGAAACGACCGTTAGAATTTCCCAAGATCAAACAATGAACTTCTTGAAAAGCGTATAAAAAGATGCGCCACTATGATGCCTGGTTTCTGTGTGATGGCATATTCAACATACCCCTATTTAACCTTAGCTAACCTAATCCCTTAACAAGATTCAATTGATGCATGAATTGAAGCCTTTGGATCATGGAATGCATCGGAACTTCGTGGAGTGAGATCGAAACCAGTTCCTAGATGATCTGGAATTTTATGGTAAAATTCTGTTCAACAAAACGCTCACTTTTGACTCAACAGATACGTCTATAAATAAAACTGAGTGGGCACAATCCCCAAGTCGCTCGTCAGACACCTTTTCATTCACAAAAATGTACTGTATGGTGTGGTTTGTACGCTGGCGGCATGCCTTATTTCTTCAAAAATGCGGAAGAAGCTCGCGTTACAATAGAATAGAACGATGATCAATGAAAATTTCTTTCCAAATATGAGTAACATCAATCGGTTACTTGTCATACTGCATGTGCAGTTGGCCACCAATATTTTGGAATCTACAGGGTGACTTACTCGAACTGTAACTTTTTAAAATGCTATAACTTTTTTATTTTTTGATAAATTTTATTGTGCCAAAGCAAAGGATGTTGGAAAATACATCAATTTTCAAACTGTATCAGTAGTTTTCAATATGTCCACCTTTGGTGCGAATAATGACCTTGAGACGACCGAAGAAAGCATCGCATGCTGCACGCAAGTGGCTCTGCGGTATTTTGGCCCATTTCCGGCGAAGTGCTTGTTTGAGGTGGTCCAAACTTTGGTATTTTTTAGTGCCAACCTTCGCCTTCAAAATACCCCAAACAGAGAAATCATCCGGAGAATTTGCAATCCATTGTGTCGAAGAAATCAAGTGTGGAACATTGTTTTTTAACCAATCTTGGTTGACGCGCGCTTTGTGAGACGGTGCCGAGTCTTGTTGAAATGTCCACGGTCTCCGACCGAAATGATTGTTTGCCCAAGGCTTCAATACTGCTTCTAAGACAGTTTCACGGTATACGATCGCATTAATTTTGACGCCACGGTCCAAAAATACGAGAGGAGAGCGACCATCGGCGGTTATGGCGGCCCAAACTATCACCATCGGTGCTGCCTGCTTTCCGGTCATTTTGTTTGTTGACATATTGCTGGATAACAAATGGCGGCTCATCGGAAAAAAACCAAATTCGGCAACTCACCACTTTCGTGCAAGCGTAGCAACTCCTTCGCTCTTTCGACTCTAACTTTTTTCTGTTGCGGTGTAAGATCATGTGCTTTTTGGAACTTCAATGGCTTGAGCCCAAGCTCATTTTTCAGTATGTGTTGCATCCGTTCCAACGATACGTTGAGCTCACGAGCCATTTTTCTTCCACTTCGACGCGGATTTCGCTCAATTCGAGCCTTCACTTTTCGAACCATTTCTGCCGATATTGCTGTTTTTTTATGACCACCTCCGTGGGGTTTTGCAACGCTGCCAGTATCACGGTAACGAGCTATGGTTCGAGACACAAATGATTTGTTCACGTTGAGGTGCTGGAGAGCTGTAACGATAGCTACTTGTGGTTTTCCAGCCAAATATAAAGCAATCACAGTAACATGTTTGAATTCCATCGCGGATAAAAATTTTTCAACACAACTGAGACGCAAATCGTTTAAAAGGCTTGTAAATAATAAAATTATCTGTCATGTGTCAAAAATTGAGCTCACTGTCATGAACGGTTTGGAAATTATAGCAGACTGAAGTTGGTTGCAGTTCGAGTCATTCAGGGTGTATATATAACATCAGATGCTCGAAAATGTGATCAGGATACCGACTCCGACAGAATACGCTTTGTAAATACCGTCGCGGTGCTCATATACTCATATAAACACATGTACCTTTCCAATAAAAGGATTTTATAGGTGATTTTCCGGACACTTTACATTTTTACGATGTTGGTTGGTGACGTACAATATTACACTTCTAAAATCAATGACAACATTCAAGCACATGCGTGTACACAAACATATGTATGTATGTTTATCCTTCCATTTAAAACTTTCAAAATTTTCAAGGACAAGTGATAACTGTTCATTTCCTCCCCTTCCATAAGTCAATGACATTCCTACTAACCATATGATCGATTTCCTTACATTAGACTCTGCCAATTTGTGTTGTTTTCCGACCATTTTGACCTTATTGCAAGTTGTTTTACCAAAATAGACTTTGGAAATATTCATAGCTTTTCAAACTGTTCACAACTACATCCTTCTGTATACCATCTGTACGCACACCATCTTCCATTCGTGTTTGCATGAAATCTTTGTTTGTGTTTTTATCGCGCCTTATGCAAACACAAGCTGTGTGTACAGTGTACCCTGTCTAGCTACTTAACCCACAGATCCAGCAAGAAATAAATGCTTTTCGTGCATGTTACCCTCTTCTGTTTAAACACACACACACACACACACAAATCCTCGCTTAGGTACACGTGCATATATGTAGATATGTATAGATTTGTACATGTTTTGTGGCAGTAAAAACAGCAGCTATTGCGGCAGCAGCAACAAGACGAAGTGGAAGCTATTACGACAGTGCTGCCCCTCGTTTATATGAAAAGTATCAAATTTCTTCCCAAACATTCACACACATCCATTGCGCCGTTTGACAAACTAACAAACTGACAAACTGACAGCCAGACGGTATCTGTCGTGGCGACTTTCTGTCCACGGAAAGATGACTATTGCTAAAATGTTTACGCCGGCAAATACATAGCGTGTGCTGTTTATGTGTGCGTTTCTATAAGGGCGGAAGACTGTGCGTATTTCATCAAAAAGAATGCGGAATTCGGTCATGCTCATGACACTAACTATACTCGTAACAGTACAATTGGGTGGATTTTGCTTCCGTTTTTCTATATACCTATTCTCTTTCCTTCTAAATACGGATACCTTTTGTATTACCTATGTACCTACTCGGAAAGGGGTCAAAAAGGCGTATTCATTCCAATTCCATCATCGGTCCTTTTGACAAATTCAATAAATCCAGTTCCGGATGAAACGTTTCATTATCCTGCATAATGAATGCAAATTGGTGGGTGATAAAAATCCCAATGGAACTTCTCAACAACCACAATATCCGGTTGCAGTTGTTCGTACACTTCAAGGGGCTTGTTGACGCTCTAGACCAACTTTGACTCTCAAGAGGATTTTTTTGTTTTCACTTTGGGGAATACCTACCCATCCGAACAAGATATTTGAGATTGTAACATCAAAAGTGTGCTGCTTGTTTTCAGACTATGGTATGTATCTGGACAGAGCTGTTGGTGTCAATAAATTTTTAGTTAAGTGGAAAAGATTATCTGTAGAATATTTTTCGGATTAGAAGCAATAAATTGAGACGTTGTTTATTGGTTGGAAGAAAAATGATCTCTCGGGAGTTGTTTTAAACGCGTAAGTGAGGGAAATTTTTGTAACTTAATTACGTACAACCGGCGGTTGAGTTGGGGTTAAAAGAGTGATTCGTTGTTCTTCCTTTGTAAATCAATTAGAAAGTCATTGTTTTGATGGCTCTTTAATGCAGATCCTTTATTGTGTTTTACTACAAGAAGTCAACCGATAAGTAGGCAGATGCCCTTATTCTGAAGGCACAAACATATGTATTTGATAATTTGGGGAATGTCATCCCATTGAAAATAATATCTACTCGTATATATGTACAGTAATGAGTTTATTTCTTTATATATTCAGAGTTCGTCCAGAACTTTTAAACTTTAGTTTTCTAAGAAGATCCAAATATTAGGTACTTCGAGATTCTAACTCCGATAATGAGACGAGAATGTTAACAACGGATGCACCTTGTCTTTCAGCTTTAGCCTCATTATGAGGTCTCATTTCGCAAGTTTAGATCACTTCGTCCTTAAACGATTTATTCTGAACATGTAAATATACGAATACAACACGTCTTTTGACAGCGTCTCGCATAAAAGCTACTATGAAGATCACTTTTTACAACAAAGAGACAACAGACATGTATGGCTGTGAGAAGTAGTAGGTAGTATTTTGAATATAAGGCCGTTTTGGACCGACACTATGAGTTCTAGCTTCAAAGATTTCATTCCAAGTCTAGGGACGAAACCAGAAAAGAGCGAAAAGTTCGGATTTTCAGAGACAACTTTTTCTACGATTTCCAAGGAATTTAATTTACATAAAAACGTAAACCAGGTTTCTACCTGTAGGTAGAAACCGAATGCAAAAGGAAGATTTCCTCTATCTACATCGTAACACTACGAGTATTTCCCGAGAAAGCTTTAAGTCCAATACCACCTTGATCAAAAAGTATTGTTGTGGAATGCATTCAGAAAATTGGAGATACAAGTTTATTCATCTAAATCTATATTGTCCCCTTCAGAGTAATCCCCATCGACTGCAACACACTTATGCCAGCGCTTGATTCAATCCTCGAAACATTTTTTATATTCGGTTTTCGGTATGTCCATCAGTGCTTCCTGCGATCTTTCCATTGCTTCCTCTCGGCTGCTAAAACGCGTTCCTCGTACAGGTTTTTTATCTCGATTGAACAGAAAAAAGTCACAGGGAACCAAATCATGTGAATTCGGTGGCTGTTGGATGGTATTTGTTGCATTTTTCGTCAAAAAATTACGAATAATAATGGCAATTTGCAACCGCGACGGTGCGTTATCATGGTGCAAAATCCACGAATTGTCTGCCCACAATTCTGGTCTCTTTCAGCGAATTGCTTCACGCAAACGTCTCATAACGCCCAAATTATACTCTTTGTTTACCGTCTGGCCTTCTGCCAAAAATTCATGATGCACTACACCGTTGTAATCCATGAAAACCGTGAGCATTGCCTTCTTTTTTGACTGAAAACGACGTGTTTTTTTGGTCTCGGCTCATTTGGTGAACGCCATTCAATTACCTGATGTCTGGATTGCGTGTCGTACTCATAAACCCACGTCTCGTCTTCAGTAATGATCCTTTTAATTAATGTGGGATCGGATTCAGCCTCGCAAATCATCTCTTTTGCAACGTCAACACGGTCTCTTTTTTGCATGAAATTGAGGTCTTTTGGTACCACTTTGCTGCTACACAACGGAAACGCAAATCATTAACCAAAATGTCTTGGACGGATCCATAGGCAGTGTTCAAGTCCTCCGCTATCTCTCTGATGGTTAATTTGCCGTTATTGACCAACATTTCTTTTGCTTCATCAATGTTTTCGTCGGTTTTCGATGTCGATGGTCTGCCACTGCGTTCATCATCTTCGATTGACTCACGACCGAAACACTTTACCAACGTTCGCGCACCATTAAATCCGTTTTTTACGCAAAAGTTCGTTGTTGCAAATTTAAATAGATTTCTAAAATTGTAAAAAATTGCCAACACACACAGAGATAGATGTACTCTTGGCTACGTAACTTTTGCAAATGTTAAGCTATGACGCTAAGATTTAGAGGGAATGTCAACATTCCCAACAAAGATTCACCAACTTAACAAAAACAAAAACAGAACTCAAATCGGAACAATGGGAGCGCCACACGGTGGTGTCCCCCGGGAACTTTCTGATCAAGGTGGTATACCTATACATAGTGTGGTAGGTTAGTTTAAGTTTGTGGGGTGATGTGGTATCTGGAGCCGAAAGCACTTTATACTCATCACACTTAAGATCTTTATAGACCCATTGAGATGACCGGGCGGGAGAATTACGAGGGAATGAGAATTGGATCGCGGTTGTTCATTGTGGTTTCCGCTTTCCGTATGAGAGGTCATGGAAGAAGTAACTTCATAAAAATTGTTTGTCTCAAATCACTGGGAGTCTGGAAAAGAGGCACAGAAAGTGGACCGTATCCTCCCGTGAGTCCACCTCTGCAGAGCTTATCCGTTTAATAGGCTGGCTGAATACCTTTTCACTTGAGCGTGCCACCTAAGGCGCGTTGTAGCGCTGATCCTACGAAAAGGATTCCAAGAAATTCCGAAGCAGAGTAGTTCATTCGTTCAAAATGTCCTAACCACCGTTTCCAATGAATGTAAGCCGTTCTGACCAGGTCAATGTTTCTGCATATTCCATACGATTTGTTGTTATATCTTCTTCTTCAAATTCCATTCCTACAAATCGGACCGAAAATGACTCTAAGAACTTTTCTCACGAAACAACCACCTTTGTCCGCTTAAGATTAAATCCATGATTTCGCGTCATACAGAAGAACTTTGATGATAAGGGCTTTAAACAGTGCTTTCCTAGTTTTTCGTAATAGGGACTTATTGGCTTGATTTTTGGCTTGATCTTTTCGGCACTGTGATTGTTCGAACTTATGGTGGAACACAGATAGACCAAGTCTTTTTCTACCTTTTTGACACTGTGGGGTCATGGTCAAGCCGTTATGCTTTCTTGTCGGCAGGATAGATTTTATTCTACTCTCACTTACCAATCGCTCATCTTCGTCGCTTCTACTTCAATGAACGCAAGCGCTCCAGTGGAAGCTCGCTAGTTTTTTTCTATAATGTGACCGTCAGCATATGCCAGCAAATGTACTGTTGAAATACTGTGCCCATGGTACTATTCTGTCAGTTTCATGCAATTCATTCAAGTATGATGGTGACGAAATCACATGACAATGCGACACCAAGTCGAAAGCCTTATTTGACATCAAAAGCCTCGGTGGTGTCACTACAGACTTTTTTGGAGCAACAACCATTCTCCATTGTCGTCCTATGCGAACGGACGATTTTTTTAGTTATGCCGAAACTTAACGTAGCTCTATGTATATATTGTAGCTCTTGTTTCTATAAAAGTCGCCATACGCGGCCTTAAAATCAATTGACCGGTTGTAGGTATCGATCCTGCTTTTTCTCTACATCTACCCAGAGGTGAATGTCTGGTCGATCGTAGATCCACAAGTCCTTAAAAACTGCCTTGATAAGGACTATATTGCTGACATAAGGTTTCAAGCATTCACATAGTATGGTAGATAAGATCTTATACGCGATGTTAAGGAAACAAGTTGGCGCAATTTACAAGGTCTCCCTTTTTGAGGAACGGATTAAAAATGTCGACATTCCATTCACCGCATACATTTTCACCTAATTATTTTTTTAAAAACGACTTGGTGTATGCTCTTTTTCAACTTAATCCCTGCCAGGTAGTCCGTCTGCTACTGCAGCCTTTTTGGGGGCACAGACGAAGTTGTTGTATCATCATCATAGAGATTGAATGGTTCCCTTTGCGTACCAGTGGAATGTTTCGCTTTACAATAAGAAATGTAAGGATTCAGAAGAAAACAGGAAGGCCGCCAATTTCGAGTCCAATTATTGTCGGACTTTAAAGAACACAACTCAAGAAAACCGTCGTCAAAACTGCCATTGGGATAACTGAATGGAAGGATCGAATCAAAAAAGTGTCTTCTGTTTACTCTTGTAAGCAAAGATTGCTTAAAAATAATTTTATTCAATTTTGGTTTCGATTTTCAAAGCCACCTTTGACGCCTAAACAGAAAAAAAGACGACTCGAATGGGCAGAGAAGCAAAGGAATTGGACACTACACCAATGGCGGCAGGTAATTTGGAACATTTAATCCAGTTTTGAATTGGTGATAAATGAAAACGTATAATTCGCAACTCAAAGGAAACGTTTCACAAAGACTGTTTGAAAGGAACATTTCCAAATGTGGGAATGCATGTTTTGGCCGTAATACTGAAAACGTTAATTTTGTTGTTGGCCTTGCAATGCAGTAACAAAGCATTTTGGAAAAATAACTTCTTCCTTCAATATCACCATTTCAGTCTGGTTACCTTCTGGAGCTGCTGCTTTAATGAAATGGCTTTCCGGCAGTCCTGATCTCCCACCAATCGTGGTACAAAATGAAACAGAAATGAAAACAACAACCAGTAAGGACTCTTCAAGATTTACAAGATATGACAATCATTTACTACTGAATAGTGCCATCAATTAGTGGACACTGTGCCACAGATCATTTTTAAGACAAATTTACACTGACCAATTATTTTGCTTTTTTTAAGGGACCAATGAATTTTTATGATTATACCTCACATACAACTTTAACTACGTTTCTTCATTGGCAGAATATAATCGTTCTTAGTTCAATAAAAAAAAATTGTAATTTCGGGTAGTTCTAGAAGTATCAGACTTAACGAAGAAAACACAAAAAATTTAGGAAAAAATATCTTTATTTCTCAACATAGTCTCCTTTTAGCTTGATATACTTTTCCCAGTGATGTTCAATAGCTTCGATAAGCTGTTTATAGTGAGAGCTTTTCGGATTCCTCAAAATAGCGGTCAACCGCAGACTCCACCTCTTCATTACTGACAAAACTTTTTCCACCAAACTATTTTTTCAAGTTTGGAAGAAGAAAATAATCCTAGGGGGCTAAATCTGGCGAATAGGATGTGTGAGGAAGCAATTCGAACTTCCTCATTGTTTGGATGAAACAACACTTTGTTTTTCGCCAAATACGGCCGTTTTTTCTTGATTTCATCACTCAAACACTTCAATAAGTTCGCATAATACTCGCCGTTTTTGAAGACAATCAATAAAAATTATTCCATGACCTTGCCAGCAGATGGAACTGTCTTCGCCTTGCCTGCGGCCGATTCTCTCCAACGTATCTGTCCATTCATCCGTGGGTATAAATCGACCATTTTGTTTTTGTTTTTTTCAAACATCTAACCGCCATCTGTATGTCAGATCGGGTACTTCTATTCTCGTATCTCTAAAATTACTAAAACTACACAACACTTAAGTATCCTACAACCAATTAAACTCTGATAGTTTAACTAGTTTGCATTTGGACTCGTGAAATATCATAAATTTGGCTTGATTTCCACAAAATAATTTCGAATTTTCTCTTTGAAACCGATTTAAACAATTCTTCTTTCTTTTTCTGTTTTTTTTTTTTTTTAGTGGTACCTCGGACAAACAGCATTTGGACTCTTCCAGTGATTCAGAAATGGAAGGACCCAATTCAATGTTGCAACAACACTCCCAATCCTCTGCACAATCCTCACAGCACAACACAACGAATCATCATCAGCAACAGCAACAACAACAATTATCACCAGCGAACCACCATCACACAACAACAGCGCATCATGGTCACGGTCTCCATACGACCACGGGCTCTACCAGTGGTTCCACTGGCTCCTCTGCAGACCTCCATCAACAGCATCATCATCACCATCACCATCATCACGGTGGTGGAGGCGGCGGCGGCGGCGGCGGCAGTGGTGGTGGTGGTGGTCATCCGAATAACAACCTGTCAGCGATTAGTAATCTAAATGCATCTCTGGTGGGTGTGGCGTCCACCGGAGGCGCACTATCAGCTGCTGCTGCTGCCGCAGCCGGAGGAGGCTTGTCACTGTCATCACAGAAATCAGGGGTGGGCCATCAAATGGCGCCCCTCTCAGTGGCGTATTCGCATCTGCACAGTGTGATGGGCTCGATGCCACTCTACGACATGAGCGAGTATCAGCACTTATGATTTTAAATTTCATCTCCAACTCCTACTCTCGTCTCTACTCAATCTCTATTTATCTTGTAAATATTTATGTAACTTAAAGATATATTTATTTTTTTCTATTTAGATTTTATTTTTTTTAAATTTTTGTATTTTTTTTTTGTTTTTTTGTTTTTTTTGTTTTGCAATATTTAAACTTATAAGACGTTAGAGTTTTATTTTTAAAATTGTGCACATTACTTTTTAGTTTAAATTAGTAATTGAAACAGCAATAAATTTAAAAGATAAACAATTAATATCAATTGCATATGAGAGAATGATTTAATGTAAATAAATTGAAAATCATGGACAGTGATTATCATGGAAACTAGAAACTTATGATGAAACACACACGTTCAGGAAACACTGTGTCTGAACATTGCAATGCAAAAATGAAAATAAAACTTTAAGCTATAAAACGGAAACGAAACTAAACTAAGCTATTAAATTATTTAAAGAAAAAAAAAAAAGTGAAAATACAAAAAAATAAATCATTAGAAACCTATAAAAATCGACGCGGACTTTTCTTTTCTTCTTTTCCTACGAGCACGAGGACAATGTGGAAGGTATCGTATCATAAAGGAGTTTCCAATGGAAGGGTTCATATTGATTTATCAAGAAAATACATAATTTTTATGAAATAGGACTAGACTCCAAGAATCCAATGAAAAAGTCGCATCGTTTTAAAGCACACGATGTTGGAGGACAAATTTGAATCACAATTTCGAGAAATGACTCGTCTAGGAAGCTTTCCTCGCAAAAGAGCAATCATTTCGACATTGTGTAGTACGTAGCGCCATCTTGATAGAATTCAAAGTATTGCCCACATTCATATATTTAAGTCCACGGTAATTGCTACAATTGTTTAATTTTCAAAGAAATAAGATCTAATGATGCACCCTACAAAAAATCGCACGAAACAGTGATAAGCTGTGGATAGAGAGCCTTCTCGACAATCATTTGAAGAAGTGTTGCATATTTTTGATATGCCCATTTCCAGAGATCCAAGTGGGTTCAACTATATTACATTTTCGTGCACACTTCGAGCTACAGGGCCAATAATTTCAGTTCTTCACATCACTGGCTCTTCTCAATAGCTTAAATTTTTGAAGCAATGTAACAGTTGTTGGACGAAAAGGTGCTTCACGCAGACCGAGAAAACTTCTAACATTTCGAACTATTTCACCATCGTTATAATCCTATGCTAAGAAAACAAAGCTTTACGAGTAATCCTCTAAGGAGGAGGAGTTGCTTGAGTCCGATTTTATAGTCGTGTTCCTTGTTCGCTTCTGCAACCAACAGCAATGTGTACTCGTATAGGACACATGGACTATGGTTATTGTTTTTATTGATATATGCTTTTATTTTTCTATATAAACACTCAAAGACTATGTTGCAATTGTTTAACTGAAATAGTCTACTGCTTAGGTTTTAACTTAAACCAGATTACCTATCGAAATGTTGATTCTCTTTCAAGGGTGTCACACTTCGAATTTCTAAGCGATTCCGGGCTATTCCTCGAAAACGACTTGAAAAATCTGGGTACAATTGAATAATGAACGATCATCTACTCAGATCGGTGTGAAATTTCTTTAAATCTGGTTCAGAACTTTCCAAGTTATAGAGCGGAGATATCAATGTATCCACTTCACTCAGTCTACGGAATCAAGCCTCCAAAAAGCTTCAATGCTCAGTCAATTTAACTTGTATCCATCTACAGCACATCAAAATAACTTTACCTAATACTTCATGCCTTCATGGATTTCATCATTCTCCGTGGGTTTAGGGGGCAACATCAACATCGACATCGCCACTAAATTCAAATTCTTGCGCTTTATCTACGACAACCTTGATTGCGTCCTTAACATATTAACTCTGGCGACTTTAAAAAGCATTTCTATGGATCTCACATACTCGTACGATGGGCGCATCACTACCGAGACCCATTGCTTCATATTTAAAAAAAAAAAAAAACATCAAAATTGACATAAAATATGGTTCGAGTATTTTCTGGTGAACAAGTAGTTTTAGAATATCCGTTGCACCCCATGGAATCTTGCGTACCCGGTAGAAGCCATCCTTCAGATCTGTCGGGACGTATATACTTTGAAACACAATATCAATCGATGTCTTCCTATGGACTTTTTTCAGCGTTTTATCCTTTTTTCCTAATTGCATCTCTGATTGCCATAACTCAACGAATTTTAGCTTTCAAGTGGTCCAAAGTCAGAGGATTATCAGCATAAAGACGATGTTCAGGAAATCACACAAGCAAAGTCTAGTGGAGTTAGTTCGCAGGATCTTAGGTGTCAATTGATGTCACCATAATCTGAGATTATACCATTTGACATTTCTCGAATCCCATCGTGTCGCGCTCTATATGACACGTGACTTCGGCTTATTGGAACCACTGATTTTCAGAAAAGTACTCCGAATGAATTTTCATTTCCTATGTTTAGCAATTCTGCTTATTAACATAATCAGAGAGGTGAAAATGTGCCGCATCGCCGAAGAAGATCTCGGAAAATCTCCATCAAGTGACTCTTGGTTCAGCACTCAATTTGAGTATATTCTGCGCTATCCATGTACCATGGCTTGACTTCTTGTATCGACAGTATCTTTTATGGATACAGAACGTACCTGAATTTTTAACATAAACCACCTGTCATAAGACCTTATGTTTACGAGATGCCCATACATCCATAGGGAGCAAGGATACGCCTTGCCATCGCTCTCCGTCAATCCTTTGATACCAATTCGGAACTGTGTTGGAGGCACAAGTTCCACCCTTGGTATGAGTCGAGGCCGACCTAAAACCTCTTGCTGTTCTTAGTTTCACAGCACCCAGTACTTTTTTGCAACTCTACAATGGGTTAGACCCGTTCCCGCGATTTGGGTTTAAACCACAGCCACCATGACGCTTCCACAAGGGGGCCTACCTCTAACAAGTCAGGCCCGGACCGAAATCCGGGGGGCTCCTGACTCCCATGGTACCGTGATTTAAGTCCTGGTATGGACTACCGATGGTCAAGCCGCCAACAAGACCTACGACCGGCAACTTGTAACTGGTCAAATCGTAGCAACCATTCAGAGGCTATAATCTGAAGATGTTTACGATAAGACCAGTAAGAATAATCTGCCCCCGCTTTTTATTAGACAACCTCATTGATGGGCGAAGCCTTGATAATTGGGCGGGGGCCCAATAATGGATACAACTGCAAGTCCAGATGCGAAGCTTTCCATAGAAATACTCAATTGTTACGCACGTCGTATAATTGGCAATTATACGAGTATAGTCGGCCGAACGAACGTTAAGAAGATGCGCAGGTCTTACTTTATCTAAAACACTTGAAAGCCTCTTCGAATTTAATCATTATGTGACGAATTGTTTGCTGTGTTGGTTGTTTATTCCGACCATAGCCAGTACGAAAATTGCGGTGGACCGATACTAGGGAAGTGTATTATTTCTGTAATACAATCTGACATTTGATCCCCAAACTATCACTCAGTGCGCATAGAAGACAGTTGTCAGAATGACAGCGCTATTAAAACTCAATTGGATAAATTTTGATGGTGACATCTCTTCTTCTTCTCCCCAGTCTAACATATTAGACTCTGAAGCATTCTATCACAAAGAGTGTTAAAGGGCAAAAGGGAAATACTTCCTTCAATTACTCGTATCTAGTAATCATATCACCCTTGTTGGCTTGGTCCAGTTAGCTTCTCGAAGAAGTACGTATTTAGTCTTAAGCACCGTGATTCGGACACACGAACGATACCCAACTTGCGTCACACAAATTCGTTGCCCAGTTCAATATACTCGTATGTATCTGGAGTTCTAATAATCCCATTTGCCTTCGTCGTGGTGATTCTATATATTTCAAAACAACTGTTCGTTTTGAAAGCTAAGCTGCGTCAGAATGTTTTAAATGCTTATCCGAGGGATACTTATCCGTTGCGGAGCAGTATTGTTTTCCAATTGACCACAGTCCAACCGATACTTTTCCTTATTTGTCCAATCAAATGCTCAAGAGGTGTCGCGAAGAGAGACTAAAGTTGAACCATCATCGTTTGAGCAACCTTTATCATGGCCAATGCTAGCGGCTTGCCATACTTTAAAATCAATTTTTTTTTTGAAGGGATTTACAACGAAAAATCCCTAGCCTAGCCTTATCATTAAATGTCAGCACTTGTGATTTAGCCCATGTGACCAAACTATCAATAGATAGCTAAAGACATAGAGAGTTTTCAAAAACATCATACTAACAAAGAACTGCATTAGTTGCGTTCATTAATGCAGATTTTCTGCAAAACTAACTTAGTCAAACTGTATTACCCTTGTATTCATAAACGTTAACATATCGTCGTACTTTTGCAGATTAGTTAGGCATTTTAATTGTGGCTGCAGAAAAAGTTACATAGAAGATTTTAGTGCGGAATAGTTTTGTGTTGTTTGAAGAGGAGAGATTTAAGAAGTATTGAAGTAATATTTTGAAAAAAGCAAATCTACGATTTGGCTGTAATTACTTTTTCTTTGCGCTGACATGGCGTTTTTAAACGCACAATAAATGACGATCATACTAAGATATGTCTGCGCAGTGAATGCGTTCAAAAGCACACGAATAAAGCTTTGCGATTTGACTAAGTTTGAAATGTTGACGCTTATGAACTCACCATAATGCTCGACCCACAGTTCCGGAATAATTTACTTATACGAGTACTATAGCGAATTTTGTCGCTGTTGTATTTTATAATTCCATTAAAACTCCTTCACTGAACTTTGGAGTTGTTATTCTGTTGTAGAATGACAATTCAATATCATCTTTCATTTTAAGAAGCGACTAACTTAGATAATCTGAGCTGTTATTAAACTTAAATCGTACAATGTATCAATCAGTCTAACTCTGCGCCGAATCAATTGATATCTTTTCAATCGTATCACCCGTCTCGCTATGAATGCTCATCAGTATACCCTCAAGCCCACTTTCAGACGTACTCTGAAATATCGTGATTCGTTCCTAAGCCACACAACTCGCTTGTGGAATGCCCTGCCGAGCTCTCTATTTTCTAGTCGTTATAACGTTCAAACATTTAAAACCAACCTACACCGCTGCCTATCTTTCTCTCCTGCCTAATTTTCCTTCGCATTCGCTGTGCGCAAATCTCTGCCCCTTGAGCGCGCGCTACTTAAAAAAAAAAATTTCCTTTCCTGTTTAGAACAAAAGGATGTTCTACATCAGCCAAGGTTAAGATATTTTTTTTTTCAATCCTCCTTATCATATACAACATTCTGAAGAAAGTGTTTTTCAAGAGTTTCAGACTTATTGTTTTAATGAAACACAAAGCAGTTTATACGAAAGATTATTTCATGCCATCTAATATTTGAAAATAATTTCACCACGACTGTCTCATACAAAGCGAACTCTAAAAGTCCAATTTCCGACCACTTTTTCGAGCAATCGGGGCGTATAACGCGTGTTAGTCGAACAATGTTTTGCTCCAAAGCGTCAATCGCTGCTGGTTTATCGACAGAAACTAGTGACTTGATTTAGCCCCAAGAAAATAATCCAAAAGCGTTAAAACTGTCTTGCTGGCCAATTGGAAGGCCCATTCCATGAAACGACTCTATTGCCAAATTGTGTTTTCAATAAAGTGATGTTTTCGTTGGTAGTATGAAGTGGATCACTATCCTGTTGGAACCACAGGTCTTCCACATTGATGTCACGCTAATTTGGGAATAAATAGTCGTTGATCATCGCATTGTACCGGGGTCTATTGAGGCAGTAACTAGTGCTCAGGCCTCTTTTTTGAAGAAATGAGGGCCTATGATGCAACCGGCGTATAATCCGCAGTATTCGGTACATACTCCTATGGGGATGAAACGGGATCTAGTGAACTTCTTGTGGATTGTCCTCGCTTCAATACGGCAATTCTGCTTGTTTACGTTGCCCAGAAATGAGACTCATCAACCTCGAGAATTTAAACTCCAATCACTGAAGATTCGACGCAATAAATGGTCACGCGGGTTTAGCTCTTGCACCTATTGGATTTAGAAGCCTTGGGACTAAGACCTTTACGCAGAATTTTCCAGATAATGGATTGACAAAGGCCAAGTTGCACCGAACGATGACGAATTTATAAATTGGGGTCTCTTCAACACAAGTTTCCAGAGCAGCGTTGGTGTGTGAGTACCGAATAGCGTGATTTGGGTGCGAAATTTTTCAATAATTCGATAAATAGCGCGTGCAGATGGCCGATGATGTGTACCGTAAATTCCACGAAGTGCGCTATAAGTTTCGCAAACAAAGCTTTAACTTTATAAATACTCGTAAGTTTCAACGATTTGAAATCGTTGTTGCAGCAACAAACTTTCCGTGATGAACTGGTAAACTGGAAAATAATTGAAGCTTGGCAACACAACATGACAGCTGATTTGATATTTAATTCCTTTTGAAAGGTCTGACACTGCACCAAAGGGCAATTCGGGCGTGTTCACTAAGCCTATCCTTACTTTGATGCAGTACAATATTTTAAGAAATTAAACTTTTTAATTTGCACACTTGGACCGACCGGATATCTTCCAAAATATCTCATTCTGAGAGGGATATTGAGCACGCAATTGCTTTTCCCGCTCACTATTGATCTTAAAAATAGACGAAGGGACTTAAATTAGTTAAAACACATAAACAATAATTATCGAAGTTGTATTGTATAAGTTACGTATGTCAGATTACTATGCAAACCAGAAACAAAATAACAGTAGAACGGCTTCCAATTCGTACATCCTAAACAAAGATTTAACATTGACACTTTCGTAGATTAAAGGTTCGTTCGTCAAGCACTTTTCATCTTAAAAAAGAATCCTTTTCAATGGTCATTTGAAATTGTTCTGAAAAGATGTTCAGTTTTGAACATAATCACATCACATTCAATGGAATTTCATGATTACAATCTCATCACTCCCATTCATGACATTTTCCCTTTTTAGAGAAGAATTAGGCTAGAACCATTTATGGGATAATCAGGAGATTTTGGAAGTCTACCCAGGGACTACATACATCTACACATGCATCCGTATGTATGCCCTCCGCCACGTGCATTGCCTGCAACTATTCAGATAACATTAGTGTGGATGAATATTATCATCTGCAAGATTATTGTCTGTTGGCTCTCTATTCACGTTCTTTTAAACAGAATGGTGGATAATTGTAATTCTCCACGACAACAAATCACCATTTACCTGTTAATTCAAAAATTTCCAATCTCAACATTGGAATACCTCATGACAGGTAGCATACGCTCATGCACGCGACCTACTTATTAAGCAGACAGCTCGTTCCATAGCTTGTCGCTCGTCGTTCGTCGTTCGCCTTTACCATCGCCTTGGCGGGTGGTAAAATAAACGTAGAATATCCGTAGGCATATAAAATCAACTGCAACCCTCGAATGGGGCAGGTTACCATATTAAATGTACTCAGTCCAAGTACCGAAGCCAATGCCAATGTCCGCTAATGCCTGTTGAGCATACCATACAACACGTTCTGGGGTTGATTCTTGCGGATATGCTGTTGGTCCATTTAAGGAACAAAATGCTGGTGTGAATAACATCCGTGCCATGGATAGCAGAAATAATGATGTGGTCTGGTTACTCAAGTAACCTGGCATTTATGTCCAAGTATAAACACACATTTACTTGGCAGTGTGGTGGTTGTTACGGATATTTTAGATAAATGAATAATAGGTGGGCGAATGGATGTTGATGACGGTCGGCGGAGGTGTACCTACAGTGAGTATACACGTGTTTCATTTTAATTGAATTATGTACTTATCCCGGGTTGGCAGGACAAGAAAAAAAAAAATTCCCACGGAGAAATGATAATGATAATGATGAAACTTAAACCTTTACTAGGAAATTGAGGTTTGTTTTAATGAATTTATTTCGGGAAATATGTTAATTAATTTGGAATGAGCCTACGATATTTGTGAGCTTAATAACGCTCGGTGTCACTCCTTGACTCTGTGTTACATTTATCAGAGCTTTCAGCTAGTAAAAACAGTTTGTTTAAAGGAATTAATGATATGTTTGGGGTGGTGGCAAGGCGCTGACGTAAAGTTCGTCGACTAATTTCAAATTCGGCAAGAAATCACAGGTCCCTCTCAATGTGAGTGAGATACTAGGTCTTTCTCCTTTTCGTTGGCGAAATTCGAGCGCTTTGTGCTTGGGTTCATTTTCTTGACAGTATACCATTATTATCACATCTTATTCACAATTTTATGAACATCTATATAGACCAATTTTCGGTGGCTTCAAGCTTTAAATCATGTCGGAACCACTCCCATATTCCACAGTTCGTGTTAGATTTACTTACTTACTTAGACAGCGCTACAGTTCGGGGTGGCTCAGGGCTTTAGCTGATATGCCTCTCCAGCTAGCGCTTGCCAGCTTCTTCTAGTTCCGAACGAGAAGTTGGCTGAATTTGTCTCTCCGGGTTGGAGTCGAAAAATTGACGGTCCGGAACGTTGGTATTCATACGCTCAAGATGACGTAGCCATTTATCCCGGGCTAACCACGATTGTCTCTAGAGGTCGGCATCGCTGTACAGCCGACAGTTAGTTGTTGAAACGTTTCATCCATTCGCCTTTGCGAAAAAAACTGGACCAAAAATTACCCGAAGAGCGTTGTCATCAGCTTTCATCCGTCCAAGACTCTGCGCTGTAAAGCAGGACTGGTATGGTTAGTGTCTTATAAAATGGTTTGGTTGCTCGAGAGTGGGTAGCGATTAGCAAGAGTGATACTTCGAATGGTTTCCGCGCTGGCATCGTTGTAGATGCAGTCCCTTACTAGCTGAAAGTCGCAACGAGCTACAATCACGTTGGCGTCGATGTTGTGTGTCGCTCTTTGTTGACTGCATATACTTTCCCTTCGTTGACCGGTAAATCCATCTTGACCGCTTCTGCTTCAATATTGGCAAACGTTCCATTGACAGATGGATGTGTTCTTCCGATTATGTAAATATTTTTTGGATAGGTGAGTAACTGAACAGACTTTTGTAAGATGGTGTCTCTGGAGTTAGCTTGTGAGTTTCGCACAATTCTTTCAAAGATGATGTGGAAAAATCACATGCCAACGCATCGCTTTGCTTACGTTGATGATCTTGCTTTTTTCATTACCAGGTTGACGGAACAGCTTGCATTCTCCATCGTCATCCTGCATAGTCGAATGAGCTTGACAGGCATGCGATAGCTAGACATGGCTCTGTATAGTTCGTCTCTATAAATGTTGTCATATGGGGCTTCAAGAGCGACGGAAGAGGTGGTCTGTATCGATTTGGAACTACTGGGTTTTTCCCAAGATCTGCCGTAATGTGAAAATTTGATCTATTCTGGACTTTCTTGGCCTAAAACCACAGTGATATTAGCCGTTCAGCCTCTGTACGAAGAGTCTTAGGGGTTCACATAATAAGTTAGACATGATTTTATATGCAAGACAAGACAAGACTCCTCCTCACATATACAGCCATGCGTAGGCTCAAAGGGACGTAACTTCAAAAGCATTCGTGGCTATTGTAGCAGCTGCGGTTACAAGAAGTAGAAATGTATGCATACACATTTCTTCTTTCTTAAGCCATACAATTCAGAATTCCCCGGCGAACTCTTTACTTTAATCTCATTACAGTCTGCTAACATTTAAAACCAACGTGCGTCGGTATGTCTTTTTTTCTAATATTTAGCAAGGTCAATTGGTCAAAAGGAGTTTTGATCCATGGCGGATTTGTTCATCAGAAACTATGCAAAACAAGACTACGACCAAGACAGAGCCTCAACTTTAAAAAAAAAAAGCTATTGAAAATTAGAGCAGTGCTTTTGCATGAGTAAACCCTTTTTCTGAACATTTCCAACGCTTCTGTTGTACTCTTTTTTTTAATTACTTGTTCATGAAACAATTTCGCAGTACATTTTCGATGGTTTGAAGCTGTTGTTCATGAATAGCTGGATCAATATTGTGCTTAGATATATTACTTAAGGCTTGTCTATCCCACAAAAAACTCCAAACTACAACACCAAAACGGCTGATTAATTAAAAGAATCTTCATGTTTTCTACAAATTTAATTACTTTGACAAATTTACGACCTCTAGAAGTTGTTTAAAATTTGAGTAAAAATGGGAGAGCAACGCATGAGACCACAAACGACGAACGACGCACTGCGCCTGCTACCCCGCCGACCATGGATCCCATTGCCTCCAATCTCCTTAATTCTAAGATATAGCTATTTTTGTTTATTAAATTCATTATTTTAATTTTTTTATTTATTTATTATACAAAAAAAAATCACAAAAACACTAAAAATTAGTTTTTTTTTGTTTTTTGCGTCTCCTGAAAAGTAAGCTTTTTGCATATTTGCGCCATTGTTTTCAAAACTATAATAGCTAGGTCTGATTTTTATTTTATTATGTTGGTAGCATCACTGAGAAACTACATATTGGGGGAATTTTAAAATTAAACGCACTTTGTACTTTATACTCAAAAATGTTCGTTAAAAACAATTTGAAAAAAAAAAACTTAAAACGTTCTGTACGACGTATATTTTGTGTTTTCTTAAAATCATTTTCTAAAATGTGCAAAGTTTGGGTGAGATCGCTCCAATCGTTTCAAAAACAATGGGTGATTTGTCTTCCATCAAAAATAAGGTCCTTAATTCCTAAAGAAATTTCCATACAAGTTTCACTACAACTTAAAAGGAAAGAGGTAGAAAAAAATTGCATGATTCCAGACCCAAATATGAACAGACTAAAGAAAAAATACAGATTAATCAATAATAAAACAAAGCCCGACGAGTGAACGTACCCGTTGAAAAATAAAAAGAGCGCATTAGATGATTAAGTATCTCCCTTTCATGGAAAAATATGTACAACGTTAACAACGTAAAAGGGTTGTCTGACAACCTTGCTGTCATGTATCTGATCTCATTAGTTATAATTGTGGTTTGTGGATTCAATAACAAAGATACAGATTGAGAGTATCTGAACACTTATTCTCAATCCAAAATAGGATGCGTTCGACAAAAGAAACACACTTTTTTCTTTTAAATCGGTTAAAATGATTTTTTTACCTTAAATAATGGTTTGCTCATGGTTTTATTGCTTGAGGGGTAGTAATTTTGTCTTTAAAGCTTAACTAGATATACAGTTAAAAAATATTTTTACTTTTTTAAATATGACAATCAACATTAAAAGTCATCAATTTCAGACCCTTATTCAGTGCAACAGTTTTGCATGGTTTTATCCTTCGACAGATAAATGAAAGGAATCAATTTCATGCGGCCCTTAGTCGATGGGTAATTTGAAATTCCAAAAATTACGATTGGCGTCCAAACAAGAAAGCGTGGAATACAAGTGTCATTTTATGAGACTGGTTTCGGAATTGTTTTCTTCCTAAAGTTGAAACTTATTTAAGGAAAAATAATTTAGACTTCAAGGCAGTTCTAGTATTGTACAATGCTTATTTTTGCCTCCAAACACTACGGCCTTACTCAAACTTATACGCCGGGTCTTTAAGCTCTATGACATAGTAGAGGTGGGTCGTTTTCGGTTTTTGTATTAACGAAACGAAACAGTTATTTAAAGAAATATAACTAGTTAAAAAACTAGTTAACTAGCTAATAAGAAGCACTAACGAGAAATTATAATCATGTACCGCGAGAAAATCAAAAACCATTTTCGTCTCATCCACCCAAATGAAACCGTTGTTTTCAATGTAAAATAAACCCAACTTTTCCTTGCTTCCGCTTTTTCGTTCGTTTCGTGAATGTAGTTACTGTCAGCCAGGGCCACTATGTATCAGGGTGGAATCATGTTATTCGTATTTCTCCTTCATGCGTTTTTCGTATTTGCGGAACAGAATGATCGTTGAATGAAAAAAAAAAAACGGTTACGTCGTTACGAGATGAAAAACTGTGTTTTTAACTAGTTCGTTTTATTTATACCCACTCCTATTACATAGGACTAACCTTTAAAATCATACTGGACACCATGGAATGAGATCCCGATATGAAAGTTATAAAATGCTGGAAAAATGTTGACATATCAAAGTGCATGGTTGACATAAAAGAATCATTGCTGAAACTGAAGCCATATACAGCGAAAGCAAGCCGGAATAAACCGTAACCAGATTAACTGAAAACATTGCTCAAATTGCGTATAGCATAGGACGAGATAGCTTCGAACAGATAGAATCCATTGACATTCAAGAGCTGCTTGAATCACAAGATGAAGATTTGACTGAAACCGACTTAAAGAAAACGCTTAACCCCCATTCCATTTAAGACGAAACCCTTAAAAAATCTGAGTGAAGGCTTACGAATGGCTAATGAGCTTTGCGATTTCTTCATAAAATTCGATCTGTCAACGGAAAGAAGCCTTGTTTGTGAAAGACAAATTGTTAGTACGCAGTCGAATATCAATCCGAATTAAAAGGTCTTTTAATATTAATATTAAAATTTCTTTTATTATAAGAAATTAAACCAATAAAACCAGCTGGCAAAAGACCGTGGAAACTAGAGAGGCACGTTAGCAGAGGCCCAGGTCTACCCCGGGCTGTAGCGCCATCTAAGTGAGTAAAGTATAAATAGGTGTAGGAACTACGTTTCTCTTCTCGATCTAGAGGTATGCGAAAATATAATCGATGGTGAAGATAAGTCTCGATCAGGATGGTGAAGCAATATATATTACGAGCGTGATGGATCTATCTAAATATGCAATTTCTGAAGTTGGCACAATGAAGGAGATCTCTAATTTTTTTTTACCAATAAATTCTTTAAAAATGCATTAATTTAGATAAATTTTAAATATGAATTGATGCATGCACTATATTGAATAGTACGAATGGAAAAGAGCTCTGTAAAAGCATTTAATTTTGTCCTACGGGCATTTTTTTCACGCGCATATTTAGCTCATGACAGCGAATTTTTTTCACATTTTATAGCTGGAAAAACTGACAGTAATGCGTAACTACTGTACGAGTATTTGCAAAAATCCATTGCTTGAACGCATTACTATCGTGAGGATTTCATAGAAATATCTAAAATCAGTCGGTAATACAGGGTATGTTTGACATTCACCGAAAATAACAGTTTTGGCACCCTTCTCAATTCTCATCATTTACCCTTCCTCTGACATTCTTAATCAATTTCGCTCATCATGCACGTATACCAACCGTACCCAACAAAAAATTTACATTCAATTTCACCCCTCAACTACCACTATCTATCTCTTTTTGTACAACGTAGCACCATCAACAGCCACATCTAGTTGCTGCCACTGACTTCGCTGTCGTTTCTTAACTCTCAGGTGGTAGTACTACATCTCATTTCCTCTATACACACCACAGTCCGAGGAAATATCGTCGTCCGTGTCCCCATCGGATAAAAAGAAGTATAAGCCAACAATGGCCCCAAATCGTGCAAATAACTAACTAACCGACTTTTCAATTCAATTTCCTCTCAAACGGTTACGCAAAGTCCGTCGAAATCTAATTATTCCAATATTCCACACCACACAACTGTGATCGTGATTGTGAATTTCCAAAAAAAAAAAAAGTGAATTTCTTTGGGGAAAATTCCCAAAAAAAAAAACGTCTAGAATTTTTTTCTTCCTTCACACATACGCCAGATCCATACGCACGCATACAGTGGAATCAGTCTCTCTCTCTTAACTGTGTGCAAGGTTTTTGACATTTTTCTTTAAATTTTTTTTTACGTGACGACACGACGAAATCTCAACTACGACGACGACGACGACGACAACGGCATTGACAAATCTCACCAAGAACAAGAAAACGACGAAGACGGACAAAGAGAACCAGAACTAGAAACACAAGACTAAAGAAAAAAACGTCAAATATTGCAAAATAAAAAATAAAAAACAAGGAACCAAATCAGTCAGACCAAATAAATCGAAATCGAACACAAATTTCTCCATCCATTCGCGTTTGTCTTCGCCCCTCATCCTCCTCCTCCTTAATCAACTGCCGTCGTAGTGCTTAGCGAGTAGTTTTTTTTTTTTTTCGGAGTAAAAAAAAAAAGAAAAACGAAAAAAACCAAAAAAGAAAAAAAAAATTGCCACAATTCGTTGTGTTTACGACGACAAATTCTTCCCCATACGCGATTTATCCGTGTGTAGTGTAGTGTAAGAGAGAATTTTTTGCCATTTTTTTCTTTCCTCTCGAAACTCTCTGTTCTCGGTGGTTGTGTTTTGAATTTTAGAAGAAGGAAAAAAAGTCTCCAACCAAATCAAGTGTAAATTTTGAAAAGCGATTATCAAAAGTTTATCTCCAAAGTGATCGCAATATTCAAAGAAAAAAAAGAAAAAGAAAAGAAGAAAAAAAAAATTGGAGGTTAGGTGCTTGTGAAAGTTTTTTGCTTCCCCTCTCCTTTACACGCACTCATACATGCAGATAGGCGAGCGCATGCAGCGGCAACAGCGCCAGCAACAGCAACAGCAACAGAAATACGCGCACACATAGTCGAATCGTCGCCAATCTTCGTAGGGAATTGTTGTTTTTTTTTTTTTTTTTCGTTCGTTTCGTTTTCAAGTGTTGGTGGAGGAAAAGTCTCCGTGTACATATACGCAACATATGTTAGCTCTTCGTAGTAGTGGTACGAGTGGTGGTGGTGATTATTATTCCTGCTGTCAGCCTGCGTCAACATTGCATGCAACAACAACAGCAACAACAGCAACAGCCAAATCAACTCACACAACTAGAGTAGCACCACTAGCAGTTCAATTCCGAGCCACACTGCTAACTAGAGGAGAAAAATTTCAAAAAACAACTAAAACCATAAGTAAAGCCAGTGATTTGGAGCTAATTAACAAATCCCAGCAACAACAAAAGCACCACACTAAGAGATTAACAAAGAATTTCCTTCAGCGACTGCATCGAGATTATGTTATCCTGGTGGTCGCACTGATATTTATCGCACTCAATCAGAATCATTTAAGCGAATCCTTTGACAGTGATATCTGTTGCTGCCTGAGTCAACAACGTCGCACTACTCAACAGCATTTAGAGCATTTGGAACAGCTTCTTTTAAAGGTGCTTAAGCGCGGTGCGCAAAAGTCATCCCAACATCATCATTACCAACATCAACAGCAGGAACAACAGCATCAGCCGAGGTTATTTCAATTTACAAAAATTCCACGCAAATCTGCAACAACGAATCCGTCAACGTCTCGAAATTATTACTTGAGTCGTGGTTCCACTGGTGGGAGTTCTTCCTCCCAAGGCACCACATCAAGTGGCAATAACTCCGGTGGTAACATTAATAATTACTATCAATATTCAGCTGCAACAGCAACTAACAGTAACAACAATAATAATACGGCGGCGATGATGATGACGAAACAGAAGGCCACCATGGCCGATCGCTTGAATATCGGAAGCGAAGTTAGAGAGCTGAAATTGGGTTGCACATTTAATTCAAAGAATACAACGACTGCATTTCATACGATAAAATGTAAGCAAAACGAAAAGTAAAGGTGCCAACAGATCCATAGATGACACTGCTGTAACCCAGCAACACAAACCAACAACGGTGTACGATCTTTTCTGTACAAAGATAGCCGTTAAGTTTATGTTTGATGGTGCAGCGAGTGTCGCCTACTGAATCTGGGGGAAGGAAAGTGAATGTGATGAGAGATATGTTTTCTGCTTGCAGATGATTTTAAGCCAGCTAGCGTGGATGTTAACAGGGTAGCTGACGTCGATATCGGCTCAAATAATCAAGTTACTGTTACCGTGCCAAATTTAGGTAAGTCTCCACAGTGTTTTAAGCGATTTTTTTTCCCCCTTTTTTTCATTTGAAATTATGCAACAGAGCAGGCATTCCATTTCTTTCGATTGAGTATGCAGTTCGAATTTATAACTCTCTAGCAGATTCGAGTGAAATGCAATTAAACCACTTATCAGACGGAGTATGAACAGTCTTAAGTTCATTTATATTTCATTAGATTAGATTAAGAGTGAATGTCTTGTTTCATTCGGTAGTACGAAACCTAGATAGCAATGCTGTTGCACTGCTCAGGTGTAGAGCATTGAACCACATTCAATTCAAGTTTGGCGAGAAGGTCAAACTATTCTAGTGACAAGACATTGCACGTATTGAATTCGGAATCCTAAGATTGACGATAGATCGGCAGAGTTTCTGGTTTTTCTACTTGTCTAGAGGTATTTCTAAAATGTTTTTGAGCTAAGTATATGTTATACCTGTATTGTCCGACAGGCAAAATTTTTCCTCCAAACAAAACGTTCTGCACGAACTTCTAGGCAGATTATATGAGTATTGTATAATATAACACGCGATCGACCATGCTTTCAGCAGCCACGTTTCACCTTATCTGTCATTCAGGTATTTGTTTATTCAATCTCGGCTTCTGTGAAGATCGGCACATTGAGATAATGTACTTGTGTCATCTATCAGTTCAATGAAACCAATGCAATTGATCCCAAATAATGATGTCTAGGGAGACATTGGGTGTAGGAATCACTAAAGGATTTTAGTTTTCCTTTATTGATTCCTATATAAAGGGTGTTTTTTTGTTGACATTGCATTGTTTGGCAACATCATGAGTAGCCCTGCACCAGAAGAATGCTTGAGTACCGTTTAAACTTATTTTGAAAATCCTTCTTCAACTCACGAAACTTGTAGAAGATTACATGGTTTGTTGGATATAAGCAAAGCCAAACGTGGATGTAGAAGAAATTGTAGCTGCCTTATAGCAGCGGAAGATCTGGAAATGGCAATCCGCCGTCGGTCGCAACAGTTTGTTCTTAATATCTTGGAATATATTACGAAAAGATCTCCGAATACATCCGCATAATATCCAGCTGGAGAAGGAACTTAAAGCACCAGCTCAATGTTTGCGACGTGAATTCACGGTTTGGACTCTTGAGTAGCTGAAGTCGTTTCTTATTTTTATGGTAAAATCGTGTTTAGGGACAAAGCATAATTTTGGCTAAAATGGGTTGTGACCCTGCAAAAATGCCGTTTCTAGAGTGAGGCAAACCCATCACATTGAATTACACCCTCAAAAGTGCAGTGTTTGGCGTGGTCTTTATAATAGTTACTCATGGGACTCAATTAAACGCACATAAGTGCACTTTTGATGTGGTCCCTGCTTTTTCAAAAATGAAGACGAAGTTCTCTTTGCAATCAATGACCGGAAAATCATCAGTAAATATGTTTTCGACAACATCGATCGGGACGACAAGTGGTTTCAGCAAGATCGCGCTATTTGCCATGCTGCACATGATACCACAGGTTTACTGAGGATTTAATTCAACGACGATTTATATCACAAAATAAGTAAATTAGCCACCGACATGTGAGATTTGACGCAACTCGAGACTTTCATCCTTCCGCTCGTTGGGATACTAACCAGGCTTTGGAAGAAAATATTAAGCGGTTATTTTTGAGATAGAACACAAATTGCTCAAAAGAGTGACCCAAAATTGGATCAAAAAACTGGTGAAAAAGTCATTGTCTCAAATTGTGGAGGAGTGAGAAACAAACAGAACAGAACAGCACAAATTTGTGACAAATATTCCCATCAAATTAGATCAGAAAAGTACAGCCATATGTTAGCTGTCAAAAATTGAAACATTCCATATTTTTCAGTTCTAGCAGGTCAAAATCAAAATTTTAGATCAGCACCAAACGATTGCTCGAAAACTTGCATGCAAAGATTGTCATCTCAAAGAATAATGAAAATTAACTTAAAACAAGTTCATTTCCACAATCACAAACCCCTGGAATTAAATCAAATTCAACTACAGCTGTTTTTGACATTTCTCACAAATCTGTTCTACCTCAAGTGTAGGTGCAGAAACTCCTGTTCCAATCTGCTTGGAACACAAAACAAATCAGTTTCAGACAGAAATTTTTCTCATTGAATGGAAAAACTTGGACTTTTCTGTTCAGAGAACAAAGTTATAGTGTCATGAAGCATTCTTCGTAACGAGTGAAGATTTTGAATTCAAACAATGCCTTCGGTGTTTTGAGGTTTCCGTACCGACCGCCTTTGGATGTGCATTTCCATAAAATTTGCACTTAAAATGTGGTTAAACTTTACCGAATAGGGTATTTACAATATACACTTCACATGGGTTACTGTCCAAACTTGCTCTTCTAGTTTTTTATTAAACGTAAAACAGTTTATTCTTTTTGGTACCATGTAAATCATGTCTACCTTTATTCCTTTGTCATTCAGCAATTGATTCAATAAAACTTTTCAGAATGTTCGTTGATTCTTGACTACTTTGTTGCAATAATCAAACAAAACCTAGACTACAAATTTTATAAAACAAGGCAATGGGTGGAATATTAAATTGCAATATATACCCTATCGGAAGATGGTAAAATTTTTGCAAATGGCGTCGTACATTAATCATATTTGACATTTATGAACTAGACAGCTGCAGTATATAAACACGTAAGCAATGGAGCGCTATTCTCAGCACGAGCGTGGAATAATTGTGTCGATGTTTTTCACCAATAATCGGTCGGTGGTATTAGCGCAGCGTGAATTTCGACTTCGATTTCCTAATCGTGTCTCGCCAACTGTCTCTTACATTCCGGCGCTTAGCTACTCGACTCGAACAGAGTGGAACCACAGGAGACCTTGCAGGGCATGGCCGCCACCGGACTGGTCCTTCGGCCGAGAATATCGCGGCTGTGGCTGCCGATGTCGCTGAGAACGAAGAAACATCAACCAGACGACGAGCCACGCAATTGAGCATCACCAGACAGACCCTACAGCGAATTTCAGTGAAAGACTTACATACGTTCCCGTACAAAGTGGAAACAGTGCATCAGTTAATGCCTCCTGACCATCAGTCGCGTGTGAATTACTGTAAAGCCATCCTCAATCTCAACAACGAAGAGCACGACTTTGTGTCGAAAATCATCATGAGCGCCGGGGCGCATTTCCACTTACGCGGTTACGTCAATAAGCAAAATCTTCGTTTCTGGGGCACTGAAAATCTGCGTGTGATGCACGAAGAGCCATTACATCTACTCAAAGCCACTGTGTGGTGCGGCGTTCACGCAGGAAAACTGATTGGGCTGTATTTTTTGAGGTTACGCGTTTCCTGGTCGCGTAATCTCCCGTTTTGGCGATTTGGCATGGCCAGGAAGATCGTCCAATTTAACCATCCCAGACTTCTTTCTTTTGGGCTGCTTGAAGTCGCGGGTTTATGTCAAGAAGCCTCAGACAATCTTCGAGGGTCATAGCCTGGGTTAGAGTTTTGTTTCTTCTTGAACTCTGCTGGAGGAATGCTTTCAGTTCATTTGACAAATCTTGAAACTTCGATAAAGCATCTTTGAATCGGAAACTCGATTCTCCCTTTCTTCTAGAACCAGTCATCAATTTAACACTTCAATTATTCCATCGGGAAATTACTTACTTTACGGGCATCTAACTCTTGAAAAGTCACTGCAAGACTCCACTGCCTTTGGTCCCAGGGACGCTGTTTCCAGGCGTCCAGGGCTATTGCATTCACGATACACGATAGCTTGGAAATTCGGTCTTTGTCGTCTCAAACCTTCTTTTGTTGATTCCACATTTTATTAGACTGCATCCACATTCGGCTTCATGCAGCAGAACTGCTACTATTTTTAGAACAATGCACTTCGTCTTTCGATCTAGGAGTTTTGAACACATTCCTTTGGCCAAAACGAAGAGACAGTTTCCTTCGCTAGGGTGTCACTCGTGGAGTTGATTTAAAACCCGAGGTAGTTAAACTCCATTACCGCTACGAAGTTACTTATGTCAACAGTGAGGTTTGTTCTAGGCAATTAATATTTGCTACCAGGTCTTCTTTTGCTCTTCAATTGCCTTACAAGGATCATGAAAACCTTCTCTCTTTTCCTAAAAAAATGTGCACTTATTGCCGCCTTGAGCTCTTCATCCTTAATTCCCCCTATACAGCCTTTTCTTAAATTAGGGAGCCAGATTCAAACAATCGGATGGGTGGTTAGATTTTTCAAAGTCACATCCATGTGAACCGGTTTCTCCTTCATGTTGTTTTAGACTGTTTTACTCAAACTACGCAATGTGTTTGGAGTAAGTTGTTGCGTTTATGGTTTCAAGTTTCTTTAAGTGCTCAATCAACAAAATTGTTTTTTGAGTTTCAAAACACGGCAATGGTGTGACTTTAAATTTATTTTGTGAAGTCTGTACCCGTCTACCCTTGTTAAGCCACTGAATGGACTGCTGCTTGCTTTTACGGTCATGGTATCGAACCAATGATACAAATCGTTAATGATTTTTTTTTTTGGAATTTTGCAACATTGTGGTTGCCTTTCACTTAGGATATGCGCTGTTGTACTATATCTATACCCTCAGACAACACCATTAAATAATTAAGTAATTTCCTACATCGTATGCTAAGCGGCTCACTATGGAGAATACATTTAATGACCTTCAACTTTAAAGCCGTGTTTGTCGTTGCCAATGGTAATGTACCATGGTGTTCTAACCTCATTTACTTAAAAACTCCTTAAGAGCTTCAATTACTGCAAGCTGCGAACGAGTCATGATGCCGACATACATACATCGTCTGCGTATCCCAATAACTGGAAAGAAAATGGTTCTTTCATTGCTGATACGTATCCGCCGTTCTAAAGAAAGGTCCAAGGAGTGTGATACAGCCGGATTTATAGAGCATCACGATAAGAATTGTTCGACTTTGACGTCGATTCAGAAATGATGTGATATACACCCTGAATGACTCGAACTGCAACCAACTTCAGACTGCTATAATTTCCAAACCGTTCATGGCAGTGAGCTCAAATTTTAACACATGACAGCCAATTTTATTATTTACAAGCCTTTTAAACGATTTGCGTCTCAGTTGTGTTGAAAAATTTTTATCCGCGATGGAATTCAAACGTAATAGTGTAATTGCTTTATATTTGGCTGGAAAACCACAACTAGCTATCGTTAAAGCCCTCCAGCACCTTAACGTGAATAAATCATTTGTGTCTCGAACCATAGCTCGTTACCGTGATACTGGCAGCATTGCAAAACGCCATGGAGGTGGTCATAAAAAAACAAAAACATCGGCAGAAATGGTTCGGAAAGTGAAGGCTCGAATTGAGCGAAATCCGCGTCGAAGTGGAAGAAAAATGGCTCGTGAACTCAACATATCGTTGGAACGGATGCAACACATACTGAAAAATGAGCTTGGGCTCAAGCCATTGAAGTTCCAAAAAGCACACGATCTTACACCGCAACAGAAAAAAGTTAGAGTCGAAAGAGCGAAGGAGTTGCTACGATTGGACGAAAGTGGTGAGTTGCCGAATTTGGTTTTTTCCGATGAGTCGCCATTTATTATCGAGCAATATGTCAACAAACAAAATGACCGAGTTTACTTGCCAGAGAGGTCCTTCGAAAATTTACACCTTCGGACGGCCACTAGAAAGCAGGCAGCACCGAGGGTGATGGTTTGGGCCGCCATAACCACCGATGGTCGCTCTCCGCTCGTATTTTTGGACCGTGGATCAAAGGCAGTATTGAAGCCTTGGGCAAACAATCATTTCGGTCGGAGACCGTGGACATTTCAACAAGACTCGGCACCGTCTCACAAAGCGCGCGTCAACCAAGATTGGTTAAAAAACAATGTTCCACACTTCATTTCTTCGACACAATGGATTGCAAATTCTCCGGATGCAAATCCGTTGAATTTCTCTGTCTGGGGTATTTTGAAGGCGAAGGTTGGCACTAAAAAATACCAAAGTTTGGACCTCCTCAAACAAGCACTTCACCGGGAATGGTCCAAAATACCGCAGAGCCACTTGCGTGCAGCGTGCAATGCTTTCTTCGGCCGTCTCAAGGCCATTATTCGCGCTAAAGGTGGACATATTGACACTACTGATACAATTTGAAAATTGATGTATTTTCCAACATTTTTTGCTTTGGCACAATAAAATTAATTAAAAAATAAAAAAATTATAGCATTTTAAAAAGTTGGAGTTCGAGTCATTCACCCTGTATACTGTCAAAAGATTAGCATAAGCGCCTGGTCGTAAACCTCTAAACTCTAAAGCTTTCAGTTTCGATTAGGCTGAGTTCGATGATTTTCTTTCATACTCTATCACCATGGTTTCCTCATGTCCACTGAGCAGCTGCAGCTGGAGCACGTGCCGGAGTTCCTATACAGTTCCCTGTTATATCCCCACGCAAAAATAAAAATCAGTTCATAGTTTTATTCATTTGATTGACGGAGTTCTATTACGGATATGCGGCCTTGTCTATTATTCCGAAAATACACCCCATTCGAATTGGTTCATTAGATCAAACTTTATTAAGTCTCTTAGGTCTTCGAAATTTCACGTTTTTTAGCAGAACTGAAATCTTTCATTAGCTTGCCAGTATAATACTTGCCAGCTCTCTTTTAATAATCTGTGGGAGTAGCATTGTAAACAATTTGTGTGTCAAGTGTGCATACAATATTGTAGTCTGCCAACGCAATTAAGCAAACCAGTCATACACACTTTGTTGCCAACACGTATAGATGCAAGTGATAATTTGTTTACCATTTCTAGCCATACAAGTACGTATGCATTTGTTTTTATTGGTACACATTTAAAATCGACGCTTCAGTTACCTTAATTGGACACTACTACGAGTGCTTCACCTTTCCTCCTTCTACTTTTCATCTGCATTTGACAAATATCATTCTCATTTCAAACTACCCATCAAATTGTCTTTCAATCTGTTCGGCCAGATATCCAATGCGAAAACGATACGAATTGATTGCCGGCCTTGTATAGACATAGACTATAAGCAACCGTCGAAGTGTTTTCGATTGCTCGATTAATTAGCGCATCAACAAGAACAGCAACTAGCAAACAAACAAATTGCTGATGTAGAGTTCTGAAATTAACTTCAATGCCAGTCGTCAAATGTATTTAATTTTGAATAAAATGTAATCTTCATGGTCTATCCACAGATTTAGTGAAGGTCTACAATTTCTGGCATTTTAGACTAAATAAATCTTAACTAATTTACTATTGTACCCGTACATAGCATACAATTACTCGTAGACGAGTACATATTGCATGGAAATCGGTTTTCAAGTTGGAATCGCAACGGAATCATTATTGTTCTGCGACAGAGTGAAAGCGTTGTGTCGCGTGACACTATTTGATGGCGGCTATAAAGAATCTTAGTCATTTGTATTTCGGCAGAAAAAAAAAAAAAAAAATAAACAAACTTGAAATAATAAAAATAATATTTTTCCTTGAAAAAAATGAAATAATAATGAAGCGGATACAAGAGGAAGTCAACGATTCATGTTAATAGGGGTTAAGGGAGTTCCCCTTACAATATGACTGTTATGAACGCTAAATTGTTTTGCTAAATAGATCTGTTAAGGTCTGTTTTATTTTGAGATAGATTTGTCGCTGTTACGTCAGCGACTGGATAAAAGGATAACAATCGAAACAGCAGTTGGCACAACACCTGTAATTGTTATGCAAATTATATATTATTTTACTCACTCCAGCGTTGAGTATTTTTTTGGATTGAATGAGTAATCATTAGTCGATCCTAGTCGTCACCATTACAAGCGAATTAAACTCAGTGTATATTTGGAAGTAACATATAAAATGTCTTTGACCCTCGTGTGAAGTATTCGTGACACTTGTTTGCTATTGATATTGTATACAGCTGACTTGTTAAATGATCGTAATAAGGACAACAATGTTGCTGACAAATGAATTGTCATCCATATCTTGTGAGGGGATTCGCAGATTTTCAATGATCTCGTTCTCATAAGTTGATTTTAAAATTTGAAGCTATGTACATCTATATAATTGACTCAAAAAAATACGTATAAACAAAATATTGGTACAACGAGCAAACGATTTAAAAAGTCATGTCCCTTTTAAACGCCTAACAGAAAAGAAGGAAGCAGTAACCTGGTTAACACCTGAAGAGCACTGTACGAGAAAACAGCTCTTGCATGGGATGGAAGCCATGTGTCTGAGGAATGTAAGGATATACAAAGTTGTATATTAAGTGTATTGATATTCATATGTTACTGTTAACTAACAACATAACAGCAAAGATTTTTAAGGTATTTTAAGGCGATTAAGTAATAAATAACATGCACCTCTTTCAAGTAATCATATGACAACTCCTTCGTAGCGGACTCCTCATACATTCAATTATCTACTTAACTGCCCCTTAGGTCCCTTTTTTTTACTTTGATCCTACTCGAATCGAAAAAATGTAAAAACTTAATGATGAATTCTTATCAGGCCCAGATGACCTCTTTGTCATTGTGGTCAACCACCACAAATCTCGTTGAATTCGTATCCTTTGTCCTCTCTGCCCAAGAAAATAGCTGCAACCGATTTTAGCAAGGCCTTCGATAAAACCTCGATTAACACTCTTCAAATTGTCTGCACTCGGCTTTGAACCCATACTGTTAAAATGGATATCCTTTTACGTCGAAAACCCTTTTTACAGTTTGAGTTTTACGCCCATTTTAGGGCTCCATTTTTGGCCAGCACTGGAGTTCCACAAGGCAACCATATCGGTCCCCTTCTTTTTATGCTAACCATAAATGATCTCAACAGGATCATCAGACACTCATCTGTCTCCCTTTACGCCGACGATACCAAATTTTTTAAAACCATTTCATCACCCCATGACTCCTTCCTCCTTCAAGAAGACCTTGAGAGTTTATCGATCTGGTGCCTCAAAAATTTTTTGGAACTTAATATACCCAAATGCCAATCCATGACCTTTTCACATAAACGGCACCAACCTCCTCCCCGACTCTACCTTCTCCAGAACCAACCTATCTCCTCCGTTTAATATCTTCGCGACCTCGGCATTTTGTGTGATAGAGAGCTCAACTTTCGTTTACATATGGATGGGACAATCCTTAAACCCAACTCCGCACTAGGTTTTGTAAAACGGTTGTCCAAAGAATTCACCAACCCATACGTGACCAGGTCGCTCTATATTACTTTTGTTCGCCCCCTCCTAGAGTACGCCAGTCAAGTGTGGTTCCCATATCATCGTGTTCATATCTCGAGAATCGAAAGCATCCAGCGCCGCTTTCTCGATGTATGCCCTGGAACGATTCTTTTATTCCGCCCGCCTATCAAAACCGTCTCAACCTTGTCAACTTAAACACCCTTGAGGAACGCAGAGATGCAGCCGACTTTCTCTTCATTCATCGACAACTTTTAGGTCACGTTGAATGCGCATCCCTCCACAACTCTATTTTCCTCAACACAAACCCTCGAAATCTACGTACCCCTCGACCCTTCTATCTACCAACCCACCTGGTCTTCTATGGCGCGAACGAACCAATCTCCCGTATGCTGCGTAAAATCAATTCAAACCCTACCATCTTTGACTTCCACCGCACCACTCCCTGCCTCAAATCCGTTCCCCTTCACCACTCCAACCAACCTTAGTTTTAAGTTTAATTTTAAGTTATAGCTTGTATTAAGCCGAATAATTGGGCCCCCCCCCCCCCCAAATTAAAAAAAATTAGATTGCTCTTCATTTTCTCTACCCCTCACAAAAGGGGAATATTTCCAGGTTTGGTGGAGCTCTTGCATAATCCCGATACATGTTGCTAAACTCCTCGAAACTACTTTATACGAAGCCTTAAGTCGCTTATTTCCTCCAGGCTGCCTTAGAAAATGACCACAGATTTGATGTTATTTTAATTGATTTCACTAAAAGTTTTTGGTAAGATCTCTCACCAATTTATTCCTTTTAAAATTTCCCCCTTCAACGTACGGCTTTGATCCCACATGGATCTTTTTTCCCCGGGGTATTGCACCTTTTTGGCCATCTTTGGTGTTCCACAAGGCGGTCAACTAAGTCCTCTTCTTTTCATTTTAACCATAATTGATCTCTCTCGGCTGTATGCAGACCGTACCCCTAGTTCAATTTTTTTTCGCAGCCTTGACATATTGTTATGACAATTTTTAAAGCCAACTCATCTCCTGGCTTTACAAACGGTGATCCAAGAATTTGTAATCCTTGCGTTTCTATTACATTTGATTGATTGAAACCTGGTTCAACTCCGGACGGCTATCAGGAGTTCTGATCAGGGCTAACTTGAAGCCAAAATATCTACCTCTCAGCCAGTTAACCCAATAGTAGCTGTATAAACAACAAATTCAAAGATCGGGGCCTTAAGCTAAGGATTCTCCGTGGAACTGCAAAATCCATTCTCTTATATAAAGCTCATTCTTTCGCTAATGTGTAGGACATCGCGGGAAGTCCGCTACTTTTTCTAGTGACGGTTAAACTAAACTTCAATTTACGAGTACATATAGTCCTGAATTCTATTTGTAAAAAAAAAAAATGGCTACTGAGCTGAATGTGCCTGGACAGCGGATGCACCACAAATTGAAAATTGAGAAACAAATAAAACGATAAACCGGAAAGAGGAAAGGATTTGGTTAGCTTGTATGAAAATTGCTAGTTTCTAAACATCGTATCCTTGGATGAAGCACCATTTTCAATGGAGCAGCAAATTAGCAAGAGTTATATTTATTTCCCAGAGAGCTCATACGACAAGCACCAACGTTTTTGATGGTTTGGGATGCCAGTACTGCCGATGGCCATTCTCCGGTAATTGTTTTGGTGTTGGATTAAATCGGGCCGTTTATCGTAAAAATGTCTTAGAATGTGAAGTAAGAATGACTAAAAAACAATTTCATTTCTTCAACACAATCGCTTGTAAATTTCCTAGATCCAAGTCCGTTGGCGTATTTTCAAAAATATCTTTATTTTAACCGCAAAATTGTGCAAAAAACTGAATGAAAATCCAGAAAGTAAAAATTGAAAAGGACGTACAACAGGAGCAACGATCGAGTTAGCGAATTATGCGAGAAGCATCCAATTCTGCAACTCAAGCCACTAAAATCAGGCCAAGGGTTGGAACTTCAAAATGGGCTCAGAAAACGTTTCTTCAATTTAATGTCGGCAAATGTCAATCGATTACTTTTTACCTATTTATTCCATCGATAACGAATTTATTTCTTACGAACTAGACCTTTGTTCTTACTCAAAGATAACACCATTGCTTGAGTCAACTCAAATCTGGTTTTCGTTAAATACTGGTCACAAATTTGTTCATGCCCTAATGTACCATAAGTTAGATTTCTACATCATCTTGGTTAGGCCTGATATTTTAGCCAAGTATGGCATCCAGACTACGATATCCCTATAAAACGAACTGAGGCAGTTTTCCCTGCGCCGATTCCATTATCCTTATCCTTATCCCATTACATTAATTAACTTTCATTCGCTTGAAAACCACTGTGAAATTGCCGACGTTCTTTTTTCAACAACTTTAGGCACGCGATATTGATTGTCTCAATTTATTGCAATTGAAAATAATCCTCGTAACCTTAGTGCGTTCCCCTATTCCGCCTTAACTCTCACCGCAATATAATATAATATATCACAAATATAATATTAACGAACATATCAAATTCGATAATCATGTCACTTTCCTTTCTCTCGTTTAAGCTTAACTCGAATAAAGTGCAAGCTCGAAGTGCAGTTTTCGAGCAGCTGAAGCCATTTATGGGCAATAACGCGACGAAAGTTGGCTTCCAAGTCGTCCATCGTCTCTGATTTATCAGCGTAAACTAGCAACTTCACATATCTCCACAGAAAATAATCCAAACGTGTTACATCACGCGATCGTGTAGGCCTTTTTCCACAAATACATTACGCGAAATTATGCGCTTATCGTCTGCAATAAATTGATTGTGGTATGCGCTGTGTCGTTGTCTTGTTAAAATCTTTCACACTAATGCCATTCAATTGGGGAACGAAAAAGTCAGTAACCATGAATCTATCTTCATTGGCTGTAACCATAAGGCTTACCAAGATTGAGCCGAGCCTTATTGCTGAACAAAATTTGATGGTAAAAAATAGGATCAAGAGCAATTTCGTTTTCGGGCTCACAATTTCTGAAAGCTCACAAACCACGACATTTCCTCAAAATCTTCCATAAAGTGAATGGACCCAGCTGTTATTCCTGTGCACTATGGCGAATCAACTCATTCGGGTCCTTCTCAGCAGCGAGAGCTTCCGCTGAGAAGGACCCGAATGATCACAAATAGCTCTTTATTAAAAAAAAAAAAAAAAAAAACATGATAGAAGTCAGAAGCAAAGCACTGTCCTTTTGAATAGAGGTCTGATGGTAGCAATCAAAATAACACAGCTTCTAAGAATATTTTACAAAAGTATAACGAAAGGTTAAGATACCGCTTCTACCATCTTTCGTATTTATGTATTCTGTACCGTCGCGATATGTAATATTTCATCATATTAAGTAATTTTGCTGAATAAAATAGCATTCCAAAGCACGTGCTGTTTGACACGTTTACAAAACTGAAACTATATTTTTATGAAAGCCACTCCGGAAATACAAATATTTATTTATTTTTAAAGCGCGTAAAGTTCCGTATACATAGTAAGTCCCCCACTTTGTAGTGATTGATTAATTTCCTTTTTTGTTTTTTGTTTTTTGTTCGTTAAAATTGAAATACACTATACTCGTAATGTAGACTCAATGGAATAGCACCAATACCGCACATTACGGATACACCCCGCTAGATATAGAACAATAGTAAAAGAACGTTCTGATAACCTGAATTATACATTCTGAACTGCGGACTACTGGTCATGTTTGCTGACTTGAACAGTTCAGTTTAGTTCGGCTACTTTTTTCATTGCACCGCATTCACCGTCTTCATTAAGAAATAAAAAAAAAAGAAGAAAAAAAAATAATGAAACGACGTTGACTGTAACTATGAAAGGCTTCTGGACGTTAAAGCTCTTCTTCTCTACTGCACTCTACTCTACTACAGTGCCATCGTCGAGTATGTCCGTCCGTACAATAATATTTAATTTTCTTTAAACAGACAAAAAATATTTAGGGCATGAAGCGAAGAAATATATTCATTGCTTCAGCGTGATTAATCTCCTTGACCGCTATCGAGGCAAGCAATTTCGAGACAGAGAAAAAGAGTGAGAGCTAGAGTAGATACAGTCGGGTACTCGAACATACACTCGAGTCATCATTTAAAATGTAATACAATTTACCAGACAATAGCCGATACGTACCACGTTGTTGTTTATCAATTGTTTATCAAGTATTTATAATCAGTGGTACTGTAGTTATAAATAAACACATTTATAAACTACACACTACAAAGTACACAACATCTATTATACATATTGTATGTGTATTTATTTTTTTCATTTTGTCAATCTTTAGTTTTCTTTGCTATAATACCTAGTCGGTATTTATTCTTTCGACTGATTACAACACACAATATTAGTATTATTTTGTTTTGTTGTTTTTTTTGTTTTTTTTTTTTTTTTATAAACAAATGGTTAAGTATAGTATCCACTGACTTGGATTGGTAACATGCTCTTGGCGATTTTTACTTAGACGAATTGCTGCTGACACAAATGCAGTAGATCGGGGTATCTACTGATAGATACGTACCGCACATTATTATGTACGTGATGGCCTTTCACTTGCAGAATTGTTGTACAGGTGGTTCGGGAAATTATTTCGCAGATTGTTGCAATTGTGACGCATCGTAGAGGAGAATGTAATACATGAATTACATTGTAAGAAGCTAAGAGGCTAGCAACTGGGAGGTTATCTAATAAATGAATATAGAAAAAGTCGTTAATAGTAGAATTGTTTACTTACTGGTTAAGCAATCACTACCACAAAAGATGCGTAAGAATATTATTCGTGGGGCAAATGAGCATTCATTGGTCCATGTAACAAGCATCTTGTTAATATTAAAACACTTGGGAATTAAATTTTTTTTTTTTTAAATGTTTTTTTTGTTTTATTCAATATAGTCCTCTTTTAGTTTGATACACTTATTCCAGCGATTTTCCAACTTCTTGATCCCGTCCGAAAAGTAATTTTCCGGAAGGTCTGCAAAATACTCCTCCGTGGGGTCGATGATTTCCTCGCGTGAGCTGCATTTTTTATTGATGAGCCAAACTTTAAGGTTTGGGAAGAGATAATAGTCCGAGGGATCCAAATCCAGTTACCAATCCGATTCCGCATCAGCAAGTCTAAACACTCTTTCGAAGTGCTCTCGGCTTCGTGTTTTTGGTCAGGAGCGGCACCCAGCGGCAGGATAACTTTTTCATATGCAGAATATTGCCCAAAATATGGCGTGTGCGCTCAGTACTAATCTTTGTGGTATCTGCTAGCTCGCGCACCTTCACTTTCCGATCAGCCAACACCATTTCATGTATTTTTTTGACATTGTCCTCTGTAACCGCATCGGAGGGCCTGCCGCTGCGGACTTGATCGGTAGTGGAGTTGCGGCCACCACGAAACTCTCGAAACCAATATTTGAAGGTGTAATCTGACGGAGCATTAGCCCCATAATATTTATCCAACTTTTCTTTTGTTTCGTTCGCCGTTTTGCCTCTCAAAAAATAATGTTTTATGAGAGAACGAAAATCGTTGTTGTCCATATTCAACATGATGCCAAACACGTCAACAACAATCAGCTGTCAAAACAAAACTAAAGACAGTATCGCACTGAAATTTGGCATGTCTACCTAAATATGAATGGACTTCAAGGCACCATAACCTTTTTTGCAGTAGCAGCGCATTCTGGCGGTCAAGGAGGTCACTTTTCACTCCACCTAGTACATAGATGCCGTGCTTCGGCCAGATTTGTTCAAAAACTTTTGTGAAATTAATATTGTTACATGGAATGGAAATCATTAGTCAATCATTCAAGCTGTCATTGCTTGTGTTCACATGTAATCCCTGTCGTAGTCTAGGAATGGCAAGTTCATATTGAGATCAGGTACGTTTGTATCACTCACATGACAGGAAGTATTTGTTGAAGTGGAACAAATGCGCAAAGTAAATGTTAAGTGAGCTTGCGGTAGGCAACTCTTATTACTACGAGTACTTACGGGTATCTATAAGTACAAGTATTGTACATAGTTATCGTAAATATAGATGGATAAAAGTACAACTAAAGTTGTTACCAATTTTAACGCTTCAAACCTACACTTTATCCGTAGAATTAACACCTGTTCTCAATCGCTTTGTTTAGGTCATTATAAGCCTCATCTCCTGAAAACATGTGTTCAAATTGGATTTTGATCTATACCCCAAGGCAATTAGACCAATTAAACATATATACGAGTACGCTGAGATACGAAACGCGAAATCATTGTCAACAAATTAATTTGAAAATAAATGGGAGCAGATCATCGATTCATGCCCCTCTTGATTCTCAACGCCCGCATGTTAGCCGCGATCCACTTTAAAACTAATATTAAAGTTACTTCTATTCTTCGCTGCGCTACCTGCTTTTTAATTTTTTTTTATAAATGAATCAACCACAGAAAATTGGAATCACATAGAACTGTAGAATGATTCATTTTAGAAAGGAGGGTTTAGCTGGTGATCAACATAGTCAATCGTGGAAAGCTATAGTTACGTACCCGCTAACTTTATGTAACATTGAAACGGTAATTAAGCCAGACTTAAAAACTACTTTTATGCAACAAGGTTACCGAACGAAGTACTGAGCGGCCCATCTGTCTTACTAGCATATTATGGTATGCGGTAATTGGCAATTGAATGTAACCATCATTGGCGCTTTTAATTAGTGGGGAAATGTTAACACAAAAAAAAAAAAAAAAAAACGTCTACGTTTCCATCTGTCTAGACAATGCTAGTGAGATTTCTAAGGAGGTTTTCCTTCAAAATAAAATGTAATCAACATAAGAAATCAGCAGAGAAAAAGCGTTTGGATTTTCATTACAAGGAAGACAAGACGCATGAATGGAATGATTTTTTAGTTTTACTCGTAGTGATTTTATCCAAGAGAATAGTAGGCAATGAAGAACAGCAACACATAGACACGTTTTGCCCAGACTGAATACTAAAGACTGAAGATTGAAATACTCCTAAGTATATTCCACTTAACGCTCCGTTGAGTTATAAGTGTGCGGTGTACTTACATGCGATTATTATGTCATCGGCCACTCAAAACCTAGGTAGGAGTAGCGAGAAAGAGGGCAGCGGGAAGTAGGCCTTCAATTTGGCGTAGTCTTATTTTTTCTTATTTTTTTTTCTATAGCAAAAATTTGTGCAGTAAAGTGAATACAATGTGTATGACAGAGTAGAAGACAGTTGCAATTATGGTCACGGTGGTAAATTTTATTAAAAGAGAGAGAGAGAACTTTTTTGTGAATGGTCTAAGTTTTCTTGAGTAATCAGATTTTTGTTGATATATTCTAGTCTAGTGGACAAAAAACAAGGCGTCTTTAAACGAAGACCATATTTAACCTTTCTAATTTATTTAGTTTAGCTTACAGGCTACGAATATACAGGGTGCCTGACTCGAACTCCAACTTTTTAAAATGCTATAATTTTTTTTATTTTTTGATAAATTTTATTCTGCCAAAGCAAAAAATGTTGGAAAATACATCAATTTTCAAATTGTATAAGTAGTTTTCAATATGTCCACCTTTGGCGCGAATAATGGCCTTGAGACGGCCGAAGAAAGCATCGCACGCTGCACGCATTTGGCTCTGCGGTATTTTGACCCATTCCCGGCGAAGTGCTTGTTTGAGGAGGTCCAAACTTTGGTATTTTTTAGTGCCAACCTTCGCCTTCAAAATACCCCAGACAGAGAAATTCAACGGATTTGCATCCGGAGAATTTGCAATCCATTGTGTAGAAGAAATGAAGTGTGGAACATTGTTTTTTAACCAATCTTGGTTGACGCGCGCTTTGTCAGACGGTGACGAGTCTTGTTGAAATGTCCACGGTCTCCGACCGAAATGATTGTTTGCCCAAGGGTTCAATACTGCTTCTAAGACAGTTTCACGGTATACGATCGCATTAGTTTTGACGCCACGGTCCAAAAATACGAGCGGAGAGCGATCATCGGCGGTTATGGCGGCCCAAACCATCACCATCGGTGCTGCCTGCTTTCTGGTGGCCGTCCGAAGGTGTAAATTTTCGAAGTACCTCTCTGGCAAATAAACTCGGTCATTTTGTTTGTTGACATATTGCTCGATATCGGAAAAAACCAAACCAAATTCGGCAACTCACCACTTTTGTCCAATCGTAGCAACTCCTTCGCTCTTTCAACTCTAACTTTTTTCTGTTGCGGTGTAAGATCGTGTGCTTCTTAGAACTTCAATGGCTTGAGCCCAAGCTCATTTTTCAGTATGTGTTGCATTTTTCTTCCACTTCGATGCGGATTTCGCTCAATTCGAGCCTTCACTTTCCGAACAATTTCTGCCGATGTTGCTGTTTTTTCATGGCATTTTGCAATGCTGCCAGTATCACGGTAACGAGCAATGATTCGAGAAACAAATGATTTATTCACGTTGAGGTGCTGGAGGGCTCTAACCATAGCTACTTGTGGTTTTCCAGCCAAATATAAAGCAATCACATTTGAACTCCATCGCGGATAAAAATGTTTCAGCACAACCGAGACGCAAATCGTTTAAAAGGCTTGTAAATAATAAAATTATCTGTCATGTGTCAAAATTCGAGCTCACTGTCATGAACGGTTTTGAAATTATAGCAGTCTGAAGTTGGTTGCGGTTCGAGTCATTCAGGATGTACAATAATGCTAAGGGAATTTAAAAACAGTACTTTAAGAAATGTAAATTAAACAAAAATTATTACTAAATAAATTAAAAGAATTCAGTGATCTTGAAATTGTTGCATTTCGACCATAGTTTGGTATATGCCCCATTTGTAAAATATGCGACGATCCCTCAACACCCTCTAAGGAGCATAAATTGACAACAAATACACAAGAGTAGGGCTGTTTATAGGGGAACACAAAATGTCTCAAACAAACACGATGAAATGGCCCTTTCTTCTTGCACTAAATGGTATAATACCTAGCAATTGGCATCCACCTAGTCCTGCCATAAATTCTGTTACAAATATAAAACGCTATAAAAAAAAAACCTGTAAACATATTGTATTCAAAATTGTTTAATTTTTCAGAGCACAATATTGCTTATTGTATTTAAAAAAAATTGGATTCACTCGAAATGACTGCCTTTTGCTTTAACACAAGCTTTCAAACGGTGTGGCCATTGGGCTGTAGCGGCACGGACGGTTTCCATGGAGATCGTGGGCACCGCTCTGGTTAATGCTGTTTTAAGGCTTTCCAAATTTCTGTGGGGAGTCTTGCAGGCCATATTCTTCAATTCTGACCACAAACCATAATCCAGTGGATTCAGATCTGGACTCCTCGACGGCCAATCTTCTGCTGCTATAAAGCCAGGAATATTGACTCTGAACCACTCCTGCGTGGTTTTGGATTTGGGCGCTAGAGCAGAGTTCTGTTGGAAGATCCATCTGTATCCATTAAAAAGGGGATCGGTCAAACCCTTCACAACAACCTCTAGCCCATCTTCTTGGCAAACCTTTGCACCAGTTTTTATTCCTTTTTCACAGAAATAGAGGGATGTGACGCCATGGTGAGAGCTCCCACCTAAAGCATGGGATGATGTCCACGTTGAACCCTTGAAACAACTTTTTTCGCTTCCTAAGGTGAAGTGGCATAAATTTTGTCATTTTGTTTGTTGAAAACTTCTTCCACGGTCAAAACAGAATGTTTTCATGGCCATTGTCCGCGTGCCACTGCAAAAGTCGCTTGCATCTTTCCAGCCTAATTTTTTTAGTTGAGGAGTTAGAAGATGACCCGTGGACCGACGATAGGTTTTCATATACAGATCATCCCAAATCAGCCTAGACATGGATCTGGTTAATATATCCAATTCTCCTTGAACATGATCTTCTGCTTCCGAAGGGGATTTCTCCGAATTCGTTCACGCACTGCCGGCGACCACTTCTTGGCCTGTCCTCTACTCCAGAGAATTCGCCGAAACGAGCAATAGCGTGTTTAACAAATATGCTCGATATTCCGAGTGGTTTTAGCAACTCGAAAATGTGGCCACTACTCTTTCCGCACTTATGCAACGCTATTACCGCGACTCGATTCTCTCTAACGCTCCACTGCATGTTAATAGTTTGAAAATTGAAACCAAACTGACTAGTATTCTTCACTGATCAGTGCATGTGTTCTGAAAAAAAGTTCCCGCAAGAAGTTTTGAACTTGTAAAAGATATGGCAGAGCATTTTCTTACATTTAATTTAAAAAATGATACTAATGCACTAAACAGATAAATTATTAAGGTCACCCTGAATTTTAATGCAATCATCTAAGAAATTGATTCTAGCAAATATTCCGCATACATTAGGCAGTGAAAAAATTTAAAATGTTTAACAATATCATTAATTAATATAATGAAAAGATGTGGCCCAAGATGACTCTCTTGTAGAACCCCAGATCTTGAATAATTTTTATAGAGGCTGACCATCTGAAACCTTCCAATTAAAAGGAAATCCACTTCAACATTGTTGAATGCAATCCAAATCTTTTCCTCCTAAAATAGCCCAATAAGAGCCAAGTTTTAGCCTTGAAACCAGTCTTCTATCTGTTTCAGATTATTGCTTGTAAAACAACGACTATTTACAAGAATTTTGAATAAGAAAACATCAAAAAACATCTGCTGAACTGATACACTGACTTGTTGAGAGAGCTTGGGACGCTTACCTGGCGAATGGGAAAAAAGAATGATTGCCAAGCTTTCTAGGAAAGAAAACCTTTTGCAGTACTGCTGCAAGGTTGTTTATCGATTTCGAAAAGAGTTAATTTCTTTTGCTTTGTTAAGGAGGGAGATGTACTCTAGTATCTAGTGAATTGAAACCAATTAGAGTTACAAATATTCGACAAGCCTGCAGGCTTGAAATTTATTATCAATGTTCCGTTTATCGGTGATCACCGATGTAGTATCATAGCGGTGGCCAGTGAGAGCTCATCTCAGCTCAGCTGGGACTAAATAAAAAAGTTAAAAAAAAATACAAGAAACACATTAAATTCCGCTGCCAAATTGCTTCAAGCGCTTTCTTGAGTCTAGAACCTATTTCGTTCTTCTACTCAAATATTAACCGGTATGCGCTTTGTGCTGCGGCTTTGTCACTTGAACAATGGAATCGAATAGGCTTGCGCAATTCATCTCAAATATCTTGACAATGCTGATGAAGTGATGAAGAGAGAACAAGTAGTTATCGGGTTTTGAAAACAAATTCCCAGCCTCGGGTCGAGCTATTAAGCTAAAAGATGGATTTGCTGGACAAGCGGTAGAGTGATTATTTTCAGTATATTGGAACTGGACCAGCAAAAGACGGAATCTGTCAAAGCAAAATCTAACATATGTTTAAAATATTTTTGATGCCTAGACACCAATTTTCGACTCTTCAGGTTCAACGATTCTGCTGTTATATGGTGCACCCCTTGAAGAGGGACCATTGGAATCACTGCAAACATTTATAAATAAGTTCCTACCTAACAACTAGAATCATTTTCCGGGCCAAACATGCTTCTAATGAAGAACTTGGTCAGAAAGCATACAACGCCCTATCTAGCTTTGACATCCCTGCCAAACTCGTCAGGTTGTGCAGGATGGCTATTTAGAATTCTCGCCGCTCAATAGGCAAACAAACACAATTACTTGCAGATGATATTGATGTGATTTGGTGGACACAGTCGAGCTGTCAATGAAGCTTTCGTGAGTATTCAGGTGAAAGCGGCCAAAATGGGTCTGACTGCAAACGAGGTCAAAACAAAGTATATGCTGTAATTAGAAAAGGACGCGGAAATTTATCCAGAATCACTGTAACTTCGAGGTAGTAAACCTTGGGTCCGCGTTTACCATCAGCAACAAAATCAGTGTAGAAATCGTCAATCGCTGTTTTCAGAGCCTTCTCTAGTACTCGTAAGAACAAAATGACTATACAAGACCCTTATCATCCCGGTCCTGTTCTATGATACAGAGGCTTGGACCTTGCCGAGTGAAGAAGCACCTAGTCGTTTCGAGAGAAAGATACTGCGTGTGATTTTCGGTCCACATCAGTATAGTCAGGCGTCTACGTCTGATATGGCTGGGCCAGCCTAAGCGAATGGACACCACAGGTCTGATCCAAAGAGTCTTCAAGTTTTATGTACCTCGAGAGACGGCACATCAAACGACGACCACCGCATCTAAGGCAGGGTACGCAAGTAGAACGAACTTGGCGGAAGCTGGCGAGAGTACGTGCTAGCTGGAGAGGCTATTTGGTTGAGGTTCAAGTTTAAGCGCTACCTAAGTAAGATCTTCGTTTGATCTGTTTCGCAGCAGTTTAAAGGAACGTTTGTATCGACATACACTATCATATCCCTTCCTTCTGTATACATATAAAGGGTCTTTCATTAAGCGTTTCCTATCATTAAATTTAAATAAAGCAAAGTGTGTGTGAGATATCATCGAAATATTTTATTCGTTTGAAAGGCCTATCGATACCATTATGAATGCCATCCGCGGCTTCTCTGTGTGGCACGCTTCCGAAATGTCCAATTTTTCATGACTTTGGCGCATAAATCAGGCATAATTTGACCGATGGCATGGGTTATGTTGGCTTTGAGGGCCACTGTGGTTTGTGGCTTATTCGCATAGACCTGTGACTTCAGAAAACCCCACAAGAAAACGTCTAACGGGGTCAGATCGCACAATCTCGGTCGCCAGTTCACATCCACGTGAGGTGACCATGCCATCGAATGGCTCGTGCAGAATTTCCAATGTGGCGTGAGCTGCGTGGTACGTAGCGCCATCCTGTTGACACCACATGTCGTTGGTGTCCATATCATCCAATTCAGACCAAAAGAAGTTGGTAATCAACGACCTATAGCGCTCGCCGTTGACGGTGATGCCCTCGCCAACACAAGCAGTGACTTTTGGGATGCATTGGACGCTTTTGGATCTCATGTTGATTGATATCGTCCCAGATTCGACAATTTTGCTTGTTGACGTGCGCATTCATCCGGAAGATGATTTTTCGATGAAAATTAGGGTCAGTTTCCAATTGCTCCAGAGCCATTTAGCGAATACACGTCGTTGTCTATGGTCGTCGGGTGCAGGCCCAAGTCACGATGCAAAATTCGCCAAGTTGTTGTCTGCGAAAGGCCGAGTTCTTGTGAGCGACACGGAATCGACTGCCTCGGGTTCTCCTGCGCACTCTCACGGACAACGGCGGTCTTTTCGGCGGATCTTGCGTTTCGTCGACGTACGGGTGTTGGTTTATCGTTTACTGAACCAGTTGACTCAAATTTATCCACCACACTGCGAATAGTCCGATTATGGCGACCGTAAAATGGGCGAAGCGCGCGGAACGTTGCCCGAACAGAACACCCGTGTTGCTGAACCCTATGTGCATCCATGGTGATTTGGATTTCAGACTGAGTAAATGACAGCCAATTTGACAAATGTAGCTTCAACAATATGGCCGCTATCAACTGTCAAAGTGCGGAAGTCAATATTGTAAGACCCTGTAGAATACAGATCCGTATTTTCCTAACCTTTCGAGAACATTGCACGCACGTGGCATGAAGAGCTGAAAATTAATTCGCGTCAGGTTAGAATTTTCTCAGTTTTTTTTTCTCAATTGAGGCATTACTTGCATACACCAGTGTACCCATGTGATATTTGAATGTTGTGCATGCCAAAAGCTTTTGCGCTCACCACCCGCAAGCAATAAAAACGTGAATTTAATTTCACGGGAAATTAAAAAAAAATCTTTTCGAAAATTCGGATTTAGCCTTACGTATACTGGTATACAAATATTTTTTTTATATAGTGTGCATACCTTGAGAGTGAGTTTTCTCTCGTTGGTGTCAGATTGTACAATACGAGTATGCTTCTATAAAAATGTGTCTCAACCTGGTGTGCGCTGATTTTCTTTCCATTTTAATTATTGCGGATGGTATGCTTAGCCCGTCTATTATTATAGGTTGAAGGTGTTGTCATAGCTTAAGCTATAGCTGATGTGTTGTTTTTTTGTATTTGACTTTGTCCGATTTCTTTCTATCTACGAGTATCTATCTATCATGTCTGCGTTGTTGTTTTGTCTATTTGTCTATTTTTAAAAGATCTATTATTACACAATAAAATAAAGTAATTTCTCTGTGAGAGGCGCAACATATTTCACCTGAACCAAACTCATCATCATGGCTAACGATAGGACTTATTCCTCAAAGGCTGACAAAGTCAGCGGGACAAGGGTGTAGATAGTAGATGGAAATAGTAATCATGTTGAAGATGTGGTTACAATACCATGATGCATGATGGTAGTGTGGTGCGGGAGGCGTGAATAACGAGGGAGGTCGTTGGAGTATATGGCGACGATGTCGACGACGACAACTAGTTGTAGGAAATTTCATCCGCCATGGATTAAGCAAATTATTTTTTGCAGGTTGATAGGAGTTTTGACAACGATGATGATGCAGTAGTTGTTTGGGAGTTTTCTGTGCTTTTGTGTGTGTCTTGTTGGTGGTTTCCTTTTCACTATGGATGTATGCTTTTTATTGAAGAAACGTATATAAAAATTGACGTGTATGACAGTTGTTGGATGTTCATAGGTGAAATATTGTTTCATTTTGTAGTCGTTGCTGTTGTAGACGTATAAGTAACAAATGGCTATTTCCCTTATGACCATCGTAAAACATTGAATTTTCGTTAAGTTATTTGTGACAATACTCAAAATCAGTAGTCACGCCAAGATTGCAGCACAATTTATACAAATTATAATCAAAGCTAAGCCCTATAAGTTGGCTCGTGGGTGAAATTCGTGGACTATAACGAAAGAGGGTCTAGGTTCTTCGAGTCACAGGTCGAGGAAACACAGAAAAAAGACAAGTGACAAAACTAAAATCTCCAACATTATACGTAGCATAAGGTCTCTCGATTCCAAATGAACATAACCTAAAGACTATGTAAGAAGTCACTTCATTTGCAATGAATTTAATTGATCATCCACAAGTTGCAACCTGATGCGAAAGTGACAATTTAGCAGTGAAACCATTTAAACACTTTCCAGAAGTGACACGTGAGAAATTAAGCACACGACCCTGAAACGCCTCTGATTGTTGGTTGTTGATTTGTGGTCAAATCACCTGTTATTTAAGCTATTCAGCACCTTGAGGTACAGACTTTTTGGCATACACTCACTCCCACTACGTAGCAAACATACGAGTAGGTAATTAGAGTTAAAACGCATTCCAAATCAAAGTCAATTAGACAGCTGTCAGCATATTATCTAACAAGTCTAATTATGGTTGTCGTAGTAGTTTTATTACAATTTCACAGCAATGCACACGTAACACGTAAGCAGAGCTTACTTTCTACTACTGCTCTACTACTACTACTACTTTACTCGAAATCAATTTGCCACGCTTGGCATAAGGCGAGCGAATAAAACGAACTCTGCCAAATCCGCATAATTATTAACAAATTGGTAGGTAGTGGTAGGCAGTGAAGAAAAAAAAAAAAAAACAGAAAACAAATTACTGGTTGTGCGACACATTCACTATGTCGGTTTTGAAGGTTTTTGTTGGATCATGATATCGGATCAACATCAGGATATCTACTCCAGTTCACCGCCAATTCCTGGTATTCTTTCACATTTTTTTTTCACAACAATTAGCTTAGAAGGGGGCATATCTAGTATTTCCGTTCCCATAAATATACGAGTACTCGTACTCGTACTCGTACCACACTTTGAAAGGAGAATTTGTTATCTTCTTTTTTTTCTATTTTATTCGCGTGATACAGATACAATAGATACCTTAATTTTGTGCGAGGCGATAAAATATAATTGAAAGAACCTCGAAGCAGCTCCCTGATATTTGAAGAGCGCTGGGTAGCAGAGGTGACGTGAAGTTTGTTGAATGTTATCGTTGGAAATTTGATTCAAGTTGATTGTCGGCAGCGCGGCGGCTCGAAGTTCTTTTGGAGAATTTATTGCCAAGTTTAAGGCAAGATACACGTATAATTGTGGAATAAGTTACATAAACGATGGTGTTTGTTTATTGCGTAGTACGGCAGTGAATTGTTTAGAATGTTTGCTTTTCGATTTGTCTGATAAAAGGCAGGTAGGAGGTTTTTATCTAGTTCGTTGAGATATGCAAATTAACTCGTTGAAGGAAATCATTGATCTTAATTCGCAACTTGCCATCGAGATGAGAGTGATTAACTCAACTTGGTTTTGATTTCAATTAATGGGAATCTTGAGAAAAACAGAATCCCCTACGATAGGTTTTTTCACTCAGGCAAGGAACATACTATTCTTCTTGTAGAAAGATGCGAAAGATGCCCAAAGTACCAGCACCCAATACAACAGCGCCGAGAAAGTCATGTTATGCCACATATGCCGAGCACTCCAATAAACACACTGGAGTCCTCCCTATTGAGGGTTAATTGCCATCAGGATTGCGTATATTTTCCTAACTTTGTCGTTCTGCCAAAAGACACCGCCGCCCAAATACGTTCTCTTTCTGGGTCAAATTCTGGACAAAAACATTTCTGATCACAGGGAAAGTTGAGTTCGCACTCTTGTAGTAACGAAGTTTTGGTGTAATCGCAAAATCGCAAACGACGACATTTCTATAAGACCAGAGTCAAAAAACAGTCAATGCCCATTGAAACTCCAGCTCATGGGGATGATGGTTATAAGAGTACATTCCATGCTATGAAAATCTAAAGGAGGAAGATTCATTATTTCGTCTAGAGCAGAGCCAGGCGTGAAAGTCCCCATGCAGCCGACACAGACCATCTGGAACAGTAACTTATTTACTGTGTATATAAAACACAGACGTATAGAATATCATTGGTCTTATCATAGTAATTTAGATCCAAAGGACACTCATCGGTTTGCCAAAAAGCCGACAGCGACAGCATCTTGTTTATTTTCCATGATAACGCCCAAATACTTAGCTTCGATGGAAAAACGGATAGTGATGCTTTTTAATACAAGATGAATCAAACCAGTAAACTTTGTGCCCTCGACATCACATATTGGCCGCAGTTAGCACCCACAATCAAGACCCCTGATTCACTAGCGTTTCTTTAATTCACAAAACTAGTGATTTATCTACGCCGTCTAGTCTGACCGACATGCTGTCAGAAGTTACGTTGCCGAAAATATGTTCTTCTTGTCGAGTTCGCCTTCAATTCCGCTCATCAAATTTTGAAGTGCAGTCTCACATGGTATTCCGCACGTTGGTCAGAGGATGCTCTTCGAAATTAAAGAATTTAGAGTGATTGCTCTGAAGCTTCTGGCTGATTTTTGGTATAAGGTCTGTATATATAGCAGTGCCCGTCTAGCAGTGAAGACTTTCTTCACTGAATATACGTGCTAAGCGACTTGAACATATCAAACCACGCGACAGCGTATTTAATGAGCTCATCCGTCACCATTACCGTTGACAGATACCAGGTAGCCCGTGTTCCTCACCACATTTACAGCATCAGTGATAAGAGCTAGTTGTGGTCAGGCTACCTGGGAAATAAACCGAGAATCGAGATTGAGACAGAGTCTCTTATTTCGAAAGGGATTAGGTGTAATCAGATTTCCAGTCTGACTGATTAACCGATTTTGAAAACTTCGACAAGTTTGCTCGATCCTTAGGATGCTCGTAAAGCATGGAAAAATGAATTTTCTCAGGCGTATGTGAAACTATTCCCATTTCAGAATACATCTTAAAGGAGAGCTCAATTATTATCTGATCTAAAAGCTTATCATATGCCTTCACACTTGTGGTGTAAAAGTTACAGAAAAGAAAAGAGCAGAAGAGTCTACATTCCGGGTTCTCACTCTATGTATTGTCTGCTCTTAGTCCGCTGGTAGATTGGCTTAGTTGCTCGTAAATTAGGTTTGTGATTTTTGTAAAGTAATTTGTATGGATGACATGACATCTAGGTAGATAGGTAGGTAAGAGTGGCTGTTGGAAATACCAACCCACTTAGGCCTATTGGCCCATTGTGATGCCACGTGGATCTATGATCCTTTTACTACTGGAACCAGTTTGAGCTTATGATGAAGCGTAGGAGACTGTTTACGTCTATATTTTTAGATCGTTATAGCAGAAAGCTCCTAAGTGAAGTTTTCTTCTCTGGGAGAGAGCTGGACATATACAGATATACAGAGTAGGCGGAGGATCGTCTCCTCCTTTTCCTCGTCCATGCAGCTCCTGCAGAAATCGTTTGTAAAAGCGCCAAGCCTTCTTGCGTGCTTGCCTATGAGGCAGTGTCCAGTGATGACACCTTTGATGGCGCTGAGATGTTTCTTATTTAGAAGGATCAGACACTTAGAGCGATTCAGATCCAGTTTTGGCCAGATCTGTTTGGTCGCTAGACATGTTGGTCCAACAGGCCACCTTAATGTTAGTTTGCACGTAGCGATTGGTATACCTATGCTACCCTTTTCCGGTAGAGTGGTTCCAATTTTGTGTCTCTGTGGCCCGACACCCAACAAAGTTGTAGGTTGAACGGTTCTGCCATCTTCATAAAAGATGATCGGCATTCAAGGGCGGTTTTAGAATTTAGTGAGACCGAGTCCAGGGACTTGATAGCGGCGTGACTATCCGAAAAGATGAGGATATCCTTTGCAGATATCACGTTTTTCTTCAGCCAGGACAGAGCTTCTTTAATCGCCAAAATTTCCGCCTGGAACACGCTACAGTGATTTGGAAGACGGAAAGAGAGGCTTAGATTTAGCTTATCTGAGAAATCACCGGTTTTAGATCCATCTGTGTAGAGATGGATTGACTTGTCCTCCATGAAAGTATCTTCCTCCCAGAAGGATCTAGAGGGGAAGCTTACATGGAAGTTTTTGTCAAACCAAAGTTCAGGTATGGTGTAATCGATGTTCTCTGTGATGTATTAAGAATGCTGGCGTGGCCAAATGGATTATTTGTCCACTGTTTGTTTAGTTGCATTATCGAGGGGTGTCAAATGAAACAGAATGAATGACATCTACAAGTAGTTACAAAGTTTTGCGGCTTTCTAATCAAGATATTGGTCACTTTTCTTGTGCTACATCCTTATAGTAGACGGCTGGTTTTAGATGTCCTTGAAGCCATATTTCTATGTTACTGAAAGATGTGATGCGAATTTTTAAATTTGTCGTTACCGAAACGGTGTTGCTTGTGGAAGGATAGAAATTTTCGTTCGATTCTCAGATTATGAAGAAAAATGGTTTATTCAGGTCTAAAACAAATCCGTTCCTGATGTCACCACACTTTCGGCAGTCAATAGCAAGCCTCTGACGGCCTAAATTTCGGACTCCAAAGTTCGGCGCCAGCAAAAAATAGAACGTTCGTCTTACCTGTGCATTAAAACGACAAAACGAACCATTGAGGAACTGGGCCGTGGTTCACATTGGATTGTCTTCAATTGTATACTAAAATGTTTTGGAATATCCATGCATGTGCTAATGACTTGCAGAGATATTGAAAGATCTGAATTGTAAGATAAGACACATAGTGGCATAGGATTTGTTGTAAGAGCTGACATCGAATTAGACAATAGAATTCTTTTAGTGCGTTTCAACATATTTACAAACTTCTACTATACCTTGTCGCAAGCAGTATGTATCAGAATTTCAACAGACATTAAGTGTCTTTCGATTTCCTTTAACCGTTTTTTAAAAGACTTAAAATTCCCCATCGTATTGCTACTTCTGTCGAACAATTGACCTTTTTTTCACTTTCATTGCTCGCTCTATTTATGGCAAAAAATATTCTCAATTATTGATTAACATTTGCGAAAATAACGTGCCACACAGCAGTGCTAACAAATTGAACTAACAACGGATACCTTAACAGATAGAGACAATTTTTGTTTGTCTTCTATCAAAAAGAAAAAAATATACTCGTATACTGATATACATATTTGCATTCCCTCAGCAACCACACCTGGCTGCTGCACCTATTGTCGATTACGAATACTTTTCCGAATGTCTATTTTGTTGTACCTATTTTTTTACTTATTTTTTGATTTTTCTCTTAACTGATTGTTGGGAATTTCGCAATTTTTGTTTACTTGCTATTGTGTGTGCGCCACAGTTCGAGAAACAGATTAAAACAGAAAATTTGAATAAATGATTACAAAATCGACATTTAACAAGGCTGTCACCTCACTTTTTGTTAAATACGACAATTACAATATGTAAAAATCGATAATTACAATGAGGAAAAGAACATTTTCTCACCAACCGTTTGAGTTTGAATTTGAACTGCTGATAAGAAAGGTAAAGTAATCAAATTAATCACTTGTGCCTGGTGGCTCAGACGTGTTTCGACATTATCTGTTTAAGAATACAAACTGTTTTATAGAATGTATAACAACATATACAATACAACCGAAAACCATAGATACTTTCCCATACAAAAAACCGAATATGGAGCAGTGTTTACGTGTTAGCACAAGTGATAATAAACGAAAACAGTGTCAGTATGTCAGAAATTAATTCGACTGTGGTTCTGTGTTGGGCCCTGTGTGGGTTAATTTTTTGGAGTGGAACCTATTATATCATACAACATAGAGGAAACAAAATATCAGATCCAAATGTAGAGATACAGATATCAATTAGCAACAATTGAGGGTGGCTTTTGATGAAATCGAATGTGAAATTAAATCGAATGGTTTGTGGATATAATCGATAAAATGTCAGTGAACCGTAGACAAGTTAAAATATCGAAAGTTACTCTGAAGAGCCAATGTCTATTGGTATATACAATAATACAATACTGATACGGCAACCGGTGAAATTTGACCAGAAATCTGTAAACTCAATTCATTAACCGAAGAGCAATAGGCCAAGCAAGGTTAATGGCTTTTATAAAAAAAAAAAGTTAATGTTACCTATTAATACCTACAGCCAACGTGACATAATTCTATATTTGGATGAAAATAGAATGAATTCGTAGCCAGAGGGTAAAGGGCTCCGCTTTTCCATCGTCTTACGTTTTGTTCAGCCTGCTTGACTTTTTTTGCCATGCCTTCCCTGGCTTTTATACACTATTTTCGTTCTACGTCCTCCCTATTGACCTGTATATTATATTTAAATAATATTTTCACAGTCTTTAGCTTTAACCTTTGGCCCAAAAATCTATGCTTAGTGCTTGTAGCTGATTTTTGAGTTTGGAGATGACTTTAAACATCTCAAAGATCCGTTTGGCCATCGATACATTCAATTGGGACGGACTTATCAGCGCTCAACTAGTCTAACGACTAAGATCAGTAACGAAGTGGATACCGCTGCTGATACGATCACAACCACTTTTCTCTTCAGATTGAAATGCCTCATCTGATGTAGAGTAACAAACAAAAGTAGAGTAGCCCACGACCTGGAAGGAGGTTGTCAGAGATAAGAAACGTTTTTTACGATATTTCAAGACCAGGAAAGCCTGCAAAATCATTTTGATAAGATCGTTTGTGAAAAGCATAAAAAATCCTCCGTGCCAACGGTTATTTTCAATGGCATTCTAGCTGTAAGTGCCACTTCGCAGTGAGGTCAACGCTTTTAGACTGTGCCAGTCCCCACCTGCATTTAAGCGCAACGAATTTTCAATGCAACCAATCCAATTTTACCCTCGTCTTGTAGCAATACTACTTAAAGGGCTCCTAGAAATTATGCCAGAGGAAAGAACGCCAGATTTTTTCTATGGAAAAAACGCCAGAAAATCTTCTATGCAAGTCTGGCCTTTTTTCCTAGGCAGAAAAGCCAAAATTTTCTGCCTATCTTTCCGAAATTTCAGGTCTTTTTTTTTCCAAAAAACGCCAGAGAGAACATGTTTGGAAAAAAAAATACCAGAAACGATATTTCTGTATCCGACAACCTTTTCAATTTTCATTGATGAAATTCCAATAATGTCTTCTATCATTAACCCTTCGTTGCACTGAGTTACAGATCTGCAACATTCCCTATTTAACGGTATAAGAATTGTACCTCTTCTAAGCGCGTATCTCAAGTTCTCTATTTGACATTTGCTCTTCGTTATCATCAGTCAAAGTTAAAATTTTGCATAAGGTCCACGTTTGTGTTTGAGCTCGTTTCATTATTTTTGGGAAATTATTATAAAATTAGAAATTTGTGTTTTTGTTTTGTTTTTGAGCATATAAAGGTTGCACATCTGCAACAACGCGCCCACATCGAAAAGTGTTCTAAGTGGCCAACAGCTTCAGGAAATAATCAGTTCATGGTGAGAAAGTGAAGACGAACTTGATTTTTCGTCCGGAAAAAGCCCACCAGGGAACGAATCGGACAATCCACCACCACCCAGAAGCTTTGCCTCAGCTTACTGTCCCATCTCCTCCACCTCAGCAGTCTACTTCTCGAGGAATTTCAAGAGCTGCAGAGACGAAGCCAGCAAAAGCTAATGTTATACAGAAGAAAAAAACATTGAGCTCAATCCAGATCAGCTTAATTTTTTGGTAACGCGGATCTTCCAAATGAACTCCTGGAATTGGAAACGCCATACCAGTTTTTTCCTTATTTTTTCACTGAAGAAATATATAGCGTACAAAAAAACCCAAGCAAACCGATGAATGCTGAAAGTATCGAATTCGTCAATTTGTTGTATTTGAATGACAAAATGTTGCCTTACACCCAGCCCGGAAGTAATAGGCTTTATAAGGTAAGACCACTAATTGAAAGGCTCAATGAACGCTTTTCGAAACTGGCCCTGGAAAAATACTTGGCTGTAGATGAGCAGATGTGTTAACCCAAGTCTCGAAGTATTCTAAAACAATACATGCCTGCTAAACCTTACAAATGGGGCTTTAAACTATTTATTTTGTGCTGGGTTAGTGGTTTTGGCTACAGGTTCGAGATTTATAGTGGTCAAAAATATATTTTATGCGAAGGCGAGCCACAATTGGGTACGAGGCAAATACCAAGCAATTGCAACTACAGGCGTTTCTTATACAACTATTATACCTCCTTTCCGCTTATCGAATTTTTGACTATGAGAGACATTCGTAGTCTTGGAATAGTAAGAAGAAATAGAGTTCCAAATTGTAAGCTTCCAGACGAATCCTTGTTCAAAAAACAGCCAAGGGGTACTTCAGTTGAGTTTGTTGGCGATCACAATGGGATCCCGATTTCAACAACTGCTTAGATTTTTTGTTTTACTGACGTCAAATTTTGCAGGTAAGAACCCAACATCCAATGTTCAACGATATGATAAAATAAACGAAGTCCACGTATCGATTGAACGACCATTTGTGGTAGCCGAATATAACCGTTACATGGGAAGCGTGGACTTGATGGGTAGCATTATTGCTAGACATAAAATTTTACTAAGAGATAAAATGTTGGTATATGCGTTTGTTTTACCATCTTCTTGACATGATTATGGCAAATGCGCGGCTACTCTATCGCGGTGACAACAAACAAACTAGGAGATCTGACAATTTAAGCACCGCAGACTTTCGAGCGGAAGTAGCTGAAGCACTTTGCAACATCGGCATGAAACAAATGTCAACTAAAGAACACCAGGTGTTGAGCAAGGTCTTCAGGCAAAAAAAAAAAAACGAAAGGCCCTGCTCAACACGCACCGCATATAGAAGTTCGACAGGATCAAACCAACCATTGGCCAGTATAGGGGAGAAGAGAATTCGTTGTAAAATGCCCAATTGTACTGATTTCACACAGACGTTATGTGAAAAGTGTGGAATAGGCCTATGCTACAACAAAACAAACAATTGTTTCAAAGACTTTCATCGTAAAAAATTAGAAGCTACGGCGCAGTGTTGCATATCTGCAGCAATGGTTTTTGTTAATAAATAAATAAAAAAATTAATTATTATTTTTTTTATAATTTTTTTCTCAGTTGTGTTTATATTTTGCGACTATTTTCAAAATTTTAGCGAAAAATGAGTCTTTGCTCTACGACTGGTTAAGGGAAAGCCAGGCATACATACACCCTGCCTGACTCGAACTGGAACCGATTTCAGACTGCTATAATTTCCAAACCGTTCATGATAGTGAGCTCAAATTTTGACACATGACAGATAATTTTATTATTTGCAAGCCTTTTAAACGATTTGCGTCTCAGTTGTGTTGAAAAATTTTTATCCGCGATGGAATGCAAACGTGATAATGTGATTGCTTTATATTTGGCTGGAAAACCACAAGTAGCTATCGTTAGAGCCCTCCAGCACCTCAACGTGAATAAATCATTTGTGTCTCGAACCATAGCTCGTTACCGTGATACTGGCAGCGTTGCAAAATGCTTTGGAGGTGGTCATAAAAAAACAGCAACATCGGCAGAAATGGTTCGGAAAGTGAAGGCTCGAATTGAGCGAAATCCGCGTCGAAGTGGAAGAGAAATGGCTCGTGAGCTCAACATATCGTTGGAACGCATGCAACACATACTGAAAAATGAGCTTGGGCTCAAGCCATTGAAGTTCCAAAAAGCACACGATCTTACACCGCAACAGAAAAAAGTTAGAGTCGAAACAGCGAAGTAGTTGCTACGCTTGGACGAAAGTGGTGAGTTGACGAATTTGGTTTTTTCCGATGAGTCGCCATTTGTTATCGAGCAATATGTCAACAAGCAAAATGACCGAGTTTACTTGCCAGAGAGGTCCTTCGAAAATTTACACCTTCGGACGGCCCCCAGAAAGCAGGCAGCATCGATGGTGATGGTTTGGGCCGCCATAACCGCCGATGGTCGCTCTCCGCTCGTATTTTTGGACCGTGGCGTCAAAATTAATGCGATCATATACCGTGAAACTGTCTTAGAGGCAGTGTTGAAGCCTTGGGCAAACAATCATTTCGGCCGGAGACCGTGGACATTTCAACAAGACTCGGCATCGTCTCACAAAGCGCGCGTCAACCAAGATTAGTTAAAAAACAATGTTCCACACTTCATTTCTTCGACACAATGGATTGAAAATTCTCCGTTGGATTTCTCTGTCTGGGGTATTTTAAAGGCGAAGGTTGGCACTAAAAAATACTAAAGTTTGGACCACCTCAAACAAGCACTTCGCCGGGAATGGGCCAAAATACTGCAGAGCCACTTGCGTGCAGCGTGCAATGCTTTCTTCGGCTGTCTCAAGGCCATGATTCGCGCCAACGGTAGACATATTGAAAACTACTAATAAAATTTGAAAATTGATGTATTTTCCAACATTTTTTGCTTTAGCACAATAAAATATATCAAAAAATAAAAAGTTATAGCATTTTAAAAAGTTGGAGTTCGAGTCATTCACCCTGTATATCCATGTATAGGATTTATACCGCCGATACCGAAAACCTTTTCATTCTCGGAATATGTGTCTATTAAAACGTCGACGTCCCCAAAAATGTTGTTCAATGGCATGGTTTCCTCAAGCGATGTAAGAAATATTTCACTTCGTCTGATCGGCATTTTTAAACCCTAATTCGATTACAGGTACCATGCGATGTCAAAATTAAACTATTAATTGTCATCCTCAAACACAGACTTAATGTCTTTTGCCTTATCTAGTTCTTTTGCTATTTCTATCATTATTGTAACAACGAAATTGTCAGTAGCATTCTGCCCCTTCACACATTCGACTGTAACACTTGCCTCGCTATTAATGTTCATCAGTAAACCCTTAAGCTCATCTTTAAACGTAGGCTGAAGTTCCGTAATTCCTTCCGAAGCCATACAACTCGCTTTTAGAATGCCCGGTGTCTCTATTGGTTTTCCTTCCTAATGTTTTTTCCCGCTCGGGCCGTGTGCAAACACTTTAAGGGCGTTCATAATCATTTATGCACGCACTGATTATAAATATAAAAAAAAATCGGCGCCATTTGTAAGTGAACACTCGGAGTTGGTTGTGATGTTTAAACCATTCGTTACGCTCCAGGTTTCACTGCTGTTTGGCAGAAGAAAATGCGTACTCTATGAGATTCGGAAATGAACGATGAGCTCAATATTTTCCAAAGCAAATTATGCTTCGGCGGTTTACTTATAGAGTTTTCACATTCAAATGGCAACCACGGATTAAGAACATTCGTGACGTTCCCGAAGGTTCTTTTTAGTTAGGTTTTGCCCAGGTGATGTCTCTAATTGCTTCACTATTGTATGCCGTTTGAGACTTTGTTCTAAGTTTTAACCGTGAGTTTATCTAATCATACAGTTTTACTATGTTTACAAAACATTGGCTGCAACATTCGGATACGTCAATTTATTTGGCTCGGTTGAACGGACAGCACATAACTCGTCATTATTTTTTAATAGTCCAACCCAGCAGCAGTAGAGATCGAGAAATTTGAAACGGGGAAATCAATACTAAAAGGTTTACATTTAGCTAGATATCCGATTCTTCCGCGTGTATTCAGTTTATTGAGTCCAAATAAAATTGATTTAATAATACTTGATGGCTGTAGCGCAGACCCTACAGGGTTTGATTGATTCTGATCTGCAAAAGCGTTTTCCGTAATAAATTAAAACGAGGAAACGAATTGAAGAAAACCAAGACGTAAACCGGAAAACCAGCACGTTACCATGAACAAGAGATGTCCATTAATCTTTTCTATGACAGTACAATGCTAAATCTGTATCCTGTTGTTGCGTATAACATACATCATCATCATTATTTTCCCAACCAAGTATTTTCACAGAGTCAGTTATCGAATAACTTAACTTCGCCCACTACCAACACCCATTTTCGTGACTCAAGTCACGTATGCTTTGCTCTCACAAATATTGTATCTAGTTTTGAAAAAAAAAAAAAAAAATAATTGTCGCTATGAATAAAAGGTTCAACAAAAAGTGCACACAATTGTTCATGTCAAGATTTCGTCGAACCCCTTTTCTTTTCTAAAACTCAAGTCATGATGATCTCATAACGATTCGTCTATGTTTAAATTGTATATTATGAACTTCCTCAAACGGCAAATAAAGTAAAGAATATCAATTTTGAACAAGAAATTTCTCCATATCCAGAGGCACGTTGAGCTGGAGTAGCTTATTGAAAGTTAATTACGAAATACTTGTTTTGTGCTTCGAACGAAATAAAAATTGAATCCACCATTTATTCATTCATTCCTTAAACTCCATAAAAGAGAACTTATTAATCAAGTCTTTAGTTCCTCTTGGCCTCCACGTTTGACCGGACCGCGCACGTTAATGTATATTACGACGACGACGACGACGCAGACGATGCACCTTCGAATAAGCAATCTTCCTCTTCACTTACAACGAAAAACCGGAGGAGACCAAAAAACAAAATCAAAATCAAGTGAAATCGAGTTCGAAGACCAACATACGAGTACACAAAAAAAATAAAAAAAAATAAAAAAGAAATATATTTATATAAAGAGCATATAACTTCAAGGCCGAGAATTCTTTCGTCTTTCGGTCTTCGGTCGTGCTCTTTACGCATATTCAACGTTTTTACGTTTTTCGCCAGAAAAAAGGCCAAAAGGGGGCGAACGGAGCCGCACATAAATTCCTGAATTAAGTAACAACAACAACAAAAGAATGCATGAAGTAAGAAGTGCTGGAAAGCTGGTTAATAAAAAGCTAAAACTCTCCCCATGGTACCCTATACGACGTACCCATGAAATAGGTGAACAAAGTGCCAAAATGGCAACAGTCTTCTTCGTTACAAAAGATAGCGACAACGGCAAACAGAAGAACAGAGTGAACGTTGTGTACTACGAGTATTATACTTGTGGTGCAAGCCATGTCTCGATGTAATCAAACCACAAAATGGGGAAAACCCTCCAGCCCGTGTATGAGTTTAATGTGTGCACAAAAGTCACTTGCACTGTCTTTTCTATCTACCACATGAAGCACCATGGTACCTACTCGTATGTACTCGTATTGTACTTACCTTTAACTCGTAGCCGTACCAAATTCATTGTGTGTGCTGAATGAGGGACGTAAAACTCAATTAATTCGTGACTTAAGCAGGCGGATTAGGCAACAAAGTCCATTGCTCATTAAGTGCACTGAGAATATTGTTTCTTAGGTGTGCCAAAGCTAAACTCGTAGTTGAGGCCGTATCAAAGAAGAAAAAAAACAAAACAAAAAAAAAACCGTCAAGTAAAGTAGCTGCTAATGACTGGCTTTCGTCGATTCATCGTTTGGTTGGCATTGTCACCATCGTCACTATTGTCGCTTTCGTCTATCAAGTGAAATTGGAAATTAGATCAGAAAATAGAGAAAAGATTGGTGGAACCTCCGCCCCATGTCGCTCAATAAAGCTGAGGATTCAAATTGAATCGACTCGAATCGTATGGTTTGGGTTGTGTGTTGTTAACATGACTACTTGCGCCGGGTGGATGGAAGCAAGTTCGGCAAATTAGAATTTAAATATTTAAATTTTGTTTTTTTTTTTTCGTAGCTTCTGTTGCTGCTTCTACTTTTTGAGTGGCGGATGTTGGTTATATACGACAGTTTTTGTGCTGTGGGTATTTTGTGGAACCTGTTTTCCTTTTACTTTAATTGGCTCATGATGTTTTCTTTTATGATGTTCAGTGCAAAGAAATTTTTATTTTGCGTATGAGTTACTGCGAAGTAATAAGCTAATTGTTTACGATTCCTTTGGCATAGATGTTGTGTTGTAGGGGACTGTACAGAAACCCAATGCCGATTTCGCACCTGGATGAACGAAGGCACTAACATTAGCTGTATGTGATTCAACGGAACACGATGACTTTGCACAACTTCTTTATTGTACAGCACTACGACGGGGATAACTTATTCATTTTCCTAACTTGTCCGGGTATTGGACTTGCCAGTTAGAATCACTGTTACCGAAATTATATGCAGCAAAGGAACCAAGCAGTGAAAATGTGATAGCGTGACTATCGGTGACTTTTAAATGAATTTAAATTTGTAAACTTATCACTGCAGACAAACAGTCTCTGTAGTCTAAAGAAGAAGTTCTGGCACAATGACCCTACTCTAGTTAAAATAATTTAAGACTGTCTGACTCTGTGAACTATTACATCTCCTATCAAATGTTTTTTTTTTGGCTACGTCGAATTATTTAATCAAAATGCACAAATGTATTGGGAAGAGGTCTTAGAGTAAAGAGTAGCCCTTCATGTCAATCATCTAATTATCTTTTAACGGAAATTTACTAATGAAAATTGACACCTTAATCTCCATAGTTGCTATTTGCAAAAAACAAAAATAAATAAATCAACACATTTACAAATATTTCCGCCCGCTAAGGAAAACCAGAGAGTAAAAACACCTTCCTTTTTGCAAATGATTTGTTTTTTGGTTTTTCTCTTCACAGTTCCAAAAGTAGTTAAGCAACAAAAACACACCCCTCCCAGATGTAGTGGCAGTTTTATGGTATATACCACGAGTACACTTGATTCCCCTCTTCCTGGTCGGTCCATTGGTGTTTAGTGGATGTGGATACAATCCACTGTCGCAAGACCGGTTTCAAGACACTCTGCGCGTTGTACAAGATCTACAATAGCAACAATATATAAAAACCGATTTCAACTGTTTCAACATCAAAAAAAAGGGGGTAAAGCAACAACATGCCAAGCCAAACTAACTCAACGAAACCACACACTACCACCCAATTTATGTAAATCGAAATGAAAAAAAAAAAAAGCACAAAAAATGCCGCAACAAGTTTCAATTTGTTGTTGCTATTTCTTTTGGTGTATATTAATTGAATATTTGAAAAAAAAAATTAAAAAATCACACAAACCACCAGCAAAAATTAGTGACTGTCTGGCGCCCGGACGTCAAGAAAAATTTGCCCATTTCATTTTGAGGAAAACAAAAACCCCGACGACCTTACAATCGTAACCAGATCAGGTCGAATGTTACAGAGCTACAACGTTACATCTTTGGGTCATCTTTTATCCGCAAGATACATTTATCCATGCCAATGTTGGACTCTCCAGTTCTCTCCAATATTTCTATTGCTCTCTTGATTACCTTATTCCCATTCAAAGTGTTACGCATTGTCCCAATTTCTTTTGATCATCTTGTACGCATACAACAGGTTCGCGTTTATAGTTGATAAAGTGGCGTCCACTTCATCCGACTAATGAGCATGATCGCACAATGAAATGTTGGAGAAAAAAAATTAAAACGTAAAAACTACTATTCTAGACACTGGAGAAAGTTTTTTTCTTCTAAAAACTAAGAGAGGATAGAAAACCGGGAGAGAGGTATCGACTTTAAAATACACTTGGAGTTTGCAATTGTTTTGTGTTGGGGTTCGCTTCAATAAACAATTTTTTTTTATATTCACTGATTCAAGTGGAGAAGAAGGGGCGTTAGAGTTATCAATTTTCTGTTGAATAAAGAAAAAAAAAAATACAAAAAATCCAGTTTGATAGGCAAATGACCGGTTAAAAACTTGATTGCTCAAACTTTATGGCCTTGTTTGGAAGCCATCAATTGTGTGTTCAAAAAAGACTCTGATTTGGGTTTGCCTACTACTTGTCACAAATTTATTATTTCAAAATATCAAGAAATATATGTAAAAAAAAAGGTTGGATTAATTTTGGGTCGTGAGTCACGTTATAACTGACCTTACTTCGACCTAAATAACTTTATATTCACGTGACGAAAGATGTTTAGAACAATTAACGAGTGAAGAATACGTGATATGCGGCGATTCTCTATTCAAATTGCCAGTGGTTTCCTTTTAGTGCGTTATGTACGCAGATTTCGTTTAAAACAAAAATAAATCAGATGGCGATAAGCCTATGTACTTATACATAGAACACTCAAAACAAGTATTGTCCCGGTAGAATTTTATGTTTTTCTCTCTAAATGGGATTTTGTAAATGCCCAAGGTTGGCATTTACAATCCAAATCTGTCTGAATTTTTGAGGGACAAAACAATCACTCAACTCTTTAAAGGCAAACGTTCGCTATAGTACACGTAGTGTAATTGTGTTTGCCATTTGGGTTATTATAATTTCGAATGGAGTCGAAAAATCGTCTTGGCCATGCTTTCAAATAGAGGTATTCAGATGGTATCCATGGGTATACAACATGTATCCGGGTATACAACATGTATCCATGATTTTTTTCTCTTAATAACCCTTACATATGTAAGGCATATAATGTTTATATTTCACACACGTTCTGCTTTGTTACTGTCCCGCTTATAGAGTTGTTTAAATTCGAGTACGATATCATTCTACAGGATTTTTTTATCTTCAATCATGTCGTCAGAGAAGGCAATTTTTTGTTTTTTGCATTTTAGTCATTCAATTCCTATTGCACAGGACTGTTTTAGGTTGGAGAAAATGTTTTATTTGATAACTTTATCAAATGTGTCTTCATCAAAAGAGATGCATGTGTAGACGAGTAATTGTGCCAGCGATTTTGCCAATCGCGAGAGCTGTTTTGGTAGACATCTTATGAAATCTCTTCAGGCATCTTATGGAATCTCTTCAGCCCACACGATTTCATCGAAGTGGCAATTCGAATCTCGGGAACAGCAAGAAATGATGAAGTGATGTCGTAACGCAGGAGTTAATTATTGTAACAAATCTTATACAAACTCCCGAAAACGACGCATAACTGCAAAACAGTACTCCTTATTAATTGTTTGACCAATCGATAGGATTTCTTCGATGTTTTGACAGGCTTCCAGGGCGAGGATCCGTCTTTTCCCTTCCTTGTATCGCTGGTATCATTCGAAACTCAAAATGTAATGCAAGTTGATGCTGTTCACACAACAAAGCGCTCTGTATTACAAACATAAATGAATAAAGTGCCATGCTAACTGTATTTTGAATAAGGTCACATTTCCATCTTTTTCGCTGTATATCATACAACGGTGCGTGTAACAATTAGAATCAAATTTTAACCATTTTAACCAACTGTGTCAATCGTCGTCAATTCAATGAAAACGGCCGATCGATAGCTGTTACAGTTAGCCTGTGTTGGCTTTGTCTTTATACGCTAGAATAGAAATACTCCCCTCATAAATTAGGCATCCCATCCGATTTCATCGATCGCAGCACGGATGTTGGGTTTGAGTTTGAGCTTCAATTGACTGGAGTGTAGTCATAAACCTTCTTTTTCATATGTAGTCACACGGTGTTAAATCGCATGATCTCCGCGGCCAACTTTAATCACCATTTCAGATGCCAAGTGGAAACTTTTCTTGCAAATGTGCAATGTTTTCGCCACTTTTGGAGTACTTAACATTACTCACAGAACCTTCCGGCTAAAAGAATTCATTGATAATAGCCTACGCGTAGGATACAATTGACATGTCAAGCTGAAAGCTTCTTTACACTATCAAAAAGCCGATATCGTCATGAAGATTTTTGACGTAATATATTTGGTCGGAAGAAGTTTGTTATCCAGGACAAATTATTTGCATCGTTAGAGAAACGGATGGTGATGCCTATAAGCGGCAGGTGAATCTAGCCAGTCAGCTTCCTCCATAGAGAGAGCAACCTCAATTTTAGTCCGTTTCTAGTGCACCAATCGTCAATTACGTCTAGGCATGATTGAAACAGACGGTGTACAGATACAGCATCTGCATATACCCGAGTGTAGACGTAAGAACTACATCAGTGGAGACAGCAAGCCACTTTGCGGGCACTCCTGTTTCTACCAGCCACCACATATTGGTCTTAGTCAGCATACTCCTTCTTGTCGCACTTCAATTCTGCCCATAGTGCATGGCTCGATAATGCAATTTATGGTAAAAGCCGCACCGCACCCACTTAATTTTCGAAGAAATAAGTTCCAATGATGCCTCTTACTTCAAGACCAAACCAAACAATAACACGATAGAGAGAATGCTTGCTTTTCTTGAATTATCTAAGCCCAGAATGCGGCAATTCTACTTCTTAACAAAGCCTTGAGGATGGAAATTTGCTTCATCTCCCAAAATTATTTTTCTTGGCCTGTTTTTTGCAGGCATATCCAACACCCAATTGGCAAAATAACGACGCTGTTGATAGTCGCCAGGCTTAACCTCTCGCGGGAGTTGAACCTTATAGGTTTTATACTCGTAACTTGAGCCATGACATATATCTTACTTACAAAATTCAATAGGGTGTTCCTCGGAATATGCTTAATTCCGACAAACCTGGGTTTCGACCGCATATCGAGCTACAGCAGCAAAAAAGATGCTTCACGTTGACCAAGAAAACTTTAAACTTTTCGAATTGTTTTTCATTGTAAATTTTAACAATTTGAATGAATGAAAATGAATGAAATTTGTTGAAACATGTATCGTTTCATTTTTAAGTTTTACTTGTGGAAAAATTTTAATTGGGGAATGATCAGTGATGGCAACACGGAATCTTCAGCAATAAGACACATTTGAAGTAACCCGAAGTGTTATTTTCTCCTCCACATAGCATTATGTATACCCCTTTGCACAGATTAAGAGAGTGCCTTGCCATGGGAACAATTCATCCGAATCATGAATTCGTCGGTTCAAAGGGGTTTATTCAAGAAATCTTAATTCAGTAAGACATGCCGTTCATAGAACTCTAATCTTTTTCTATTGTTGATCTTTGCTTACGTATTGTATAGATAATTTGTGAGCGACACGACTGTGTATCCCAACTTCATGTAGACGCCTACGAATTGTGTCAGGCGATGGTATTTTGGTACACCTTTTGTTTATTGCAGAAAGTTGTGAGGAAATATTTTGCATCTTTCTACATGGCTTTTCGTTGGTAATTCGAGGAAGTCTTGGCCTCTTTTGCTATTAATACTGGCTCAACAAATTGATGGAAACTTATTGTTTGTACTGCTTCAAATGATAACCAAACTCAATATAGCAGCTAACACATCTTCTTTGTAGAAATTGTTATAATTGAAAGTATAGATAGATATGATCTGTTTTCGGAAATACATACACATAGTCGTTGTTTCAATTTATTTTTACGGCCAGCTATATGTCCGAGTGCACGTCCCCGGTTAATTTTGTTTTATTGCTTTCATTACGTAAGACTAGCTGTTCCCCCCTTGTTCGCTACGGTGAAGGGAATGTTACTACGCTGGAATTTTTGCTTAAGTAACTACAATAGCCACGTTTAGACACTTTAATTGATCCCTGTTAGCAAACGGTCTTACTCGTCTTCTTTTGGTTTTCTTTGAGTAGAAGTTTAAGAAAATATAAGCATTTTGCTGCTGCTTCGATGTTGCACCTCTTCTGAGTCGCCGTCATCACAAAGGCATGTGGAAAGTTTTAAAATCGGCATTCGTAAACATCAACAACTAATCTAGTGCACCAAAGTCGCTTAGTTGCGGCAACTTCTACATAGCAGTACAGATAAGACGTAACAGAGAAAGGAAGTTAGTCACTTGCAATTTGTGGTCTAAGTGTACCATCTGTTGGAATGCCAAGCATAGCTTTTGTAAGCGTTGAATCAGCTGAATTTATTAATACGGGCTCATTCCACTGCATTTTTTCTTAACAACGAAGTCATCTTCTATATTTTCAACTTGTTTTAAAGTACTATCCATCATTCTCGGTATACATGTGATGTATGAATATGTAAGGATATGTCCCAATCCGTAAGTCTTACAACTCTTGATATTCACGTGATGGCACTACAATACAAGTAACGTGTGGTTCACCCAATCTTTTATCCACTGTATGGAAAGAATCGATATCGTTTAATTTATGACTCTTTCTTCTTAATAAAAAGACAATTAGGTATCTTCCCTGCGGTTACAAAAGCAAATAAAATAAAAACTCGCACATTTTTATCAGTGATGCAATATTAACGAATTCATTATCGTGCATTTGTTTTACTGTCGCCGCGGTTGTGAGAGTTTTATTGTACTTTTTGTACAATTTGTTGATTCCATTTGTCAAATGTATGTATTTATAGATTGTTTTTTTTTTTATTATTATTATTTTCGCAAGCCGACGTCAATGGTAGTTAGAAACCATTGTCGGACTGGTAGCTAAGATTGTCCATGACATTGAGCACACTTCGTAATGATTCTGATAAGAGTAAGTGAAACAGATGTGAGGTGTTTTTTGAAAGCTGCCATTGAAATGATTGCAATACTAGAGCTTTGTTTGGGATAATTTGTTGCTAAACCATATATAACTCCTACCATCCCACAACTTATAATATTTTCATTATATTCATCTCTCTCTAAATTCCCTTTACTAATATTATATTTTACATATTTTTATTTCTAGAAAGTTCCGGTGTGCCTCATACAGTTTATAAGGGAAATCACAAAAAATATACAAAAGAATGCTTAATTATATTCGATAAAAAGACAGGTGATATGACATTAGAGAAATTAAATCACAATATACAGGTTAAGAAAACGCGGTAAGTATTGTACTACATTCGCAGGGGATGAGTTTGCATCTCTTCTTCAATCGGGATATTTAATTAAATGGGTTTTCATTTGGTTATAGGAGTGAAATGACAAACAAAACTGTTGGACCAGCTCCGAAATTAGAAAATAGCACAATGAGAGTTTCCTCGAAAACAAAAGTTTCTACAGGCAGTCGAAAGAATAATATAAGTAAGTCGCCTTGTCGTTTCTTCATAAGTACTACGGTGAACATAAATTTCTATTTTCTGTTGCAGTTGGTTACGTCCCACGAAATTCGCCAATGCAACAGGGTTCATCGCCATCGACCGCACCAGTCCATAAAAGTCCACAATCAGCTCCAGTGTAAGTAACTGAAACTTTATACTTTCTCTATATTTAATTTTGAATATTCGTATTATTACATGTTTATTTGGTTTTTCTTTTAGATGGAATGCAAATAACACTCAAGCAACATTACCAAGCATTCCAATGATAATCGACGATGATGATACGGGTCCAATGTTCCAAGGCGCTGGAAGCGGCGGAAGCAGTGCTAATATATCGTCCTCATCGTCAGCGTCTAGCCACAATAACTCAGCTGACTTCCATGTACCCCAACAGCAACAACAAAAACAAACGAAAAATCAATCGCACTACAATCACCAACCGCCTCAGCAACATCAGCAAAAACACCATAATCAACGACACCAGCAGCAGCAGCAACAACAACAACAGCAACAGCAACAATCACAACAACAATGGCATCAGCAACTGCAACATCAGCAGCAAATGCAACAGCCAAGTTCATCACAGCAGCAGCAGCAGCAATATCATAATCAAAATAACCGAATGTACCATAACACTAGCAGTAACAATTCCAATGTAATTAGCATGGGTGTCATTGGTAGCAATAGTAGCAATAATTGCAGGCTGAGCAGTAGCAGTAGTAGTATAAATATAGATCAGACAGCATCCCAGGTATTGGCTAGTTCTGAGGCGGCGCTTGAGCAGGTACAATAGTTTTTTTCTTTTATTTTTTGTTGTAGCATTTTGATGAACAATTTTCTGTTGGCGTAAAATTGGTCCTTTATATCAAATGTTTAGCTCATTGAAGCGTTTTTACCTTTCCGGTGAAGGAAGACTTGGTGGAGGACATCAAACGTTTTCGAGTTTTAGTAGGAAAGCGTGATAAAGTAAAGTAAAGCTGTCTTACAAAAATCGTTCATTATGGACATTTTTAAATTTCTTTGTGATATTAGAGTATATGCATCTCTACTGAACCTCACTGACACTCACTTAAATATGAAACAAAGGCTTTGTGATCACCTAATTATTTATATGGAAAAAATCTACATTCACTTCTGAATGGTTCCAATGAATTGTACCTGCCTTCTGTAATGTGAGGTGGAAATGGTTATCTAGAGTAAGTCCACTCTTAAAAACCAGGAAATTCATAAAGCAAGTGATGAAGAGATTTTATTTCTTCTTCGGTACAAGTACTACAGTAGACATTGTTTTAAATATCAAATCGTGGCACATTTTTACCACAGAGTGCAGTGGCCGGTTGTAAATTCCGTAACGATCCGCACGAACATGGATCCTTATGAATAAAATTCATGGAAGTTTTAGTTCTTTCTTACTAACAACCGACCTTATATTTTTTTTCCGAGGATCGAAGCATCTGCGGACAAATTCTTCTGACCCCGTTTAGGATTACATTATGCCTTCTGCTATATAGTATTATATTAAATGCCTTATGCTAACGGTTTAATGGCTTTAATTTTGTCGACAAATATAATTTTTGATTAGTTGATAGACCTTGCGGTCGAATATGCTTTCCTTAAAAAGGCGTTGACTGTGTCGTCTACACAGCCGTAGGTGTTGTTCCGTGACAACGTTCATAGATGAAAGAAATTACAAATGTGCCTGAGATAAGTGCTAGGCAAAAACGTTTCAAAGTTGTCAATCTTTGTATGCTGTAAAGACAATATGGGTTTTAGTTGACTTGCATAAAGTGCACGACATTGCAAAAGCAGTCGAAATAAGTTACGAATCAACCCATAAGATATAACTTCATATCTCGTTTAGTACGGGTTCGAACGGCAAGCGGTAAATTATTTAATGTTCTAAAAAAAATGTATTACGAGTAGATCGTTACATATGAAACTGCCTATTTGTTTTTTGAGAATCAAACAAAGCTATTTCGAAAATTCATAAAGTCTATCCCACAAAATAGTCTCCATTTCTATTCCAACAATCTGGTCAATAGATTGGATGAGAGAAAACTTCATATCCCACCTATGCTAGCTTCTGGAGGGTTAACTATGTTCCATATGGCTTTGCATTATGATGGAGCATGCCTATTTACTAGTGAAGGTTGTTTTTGGTCATCATGCATTATGTTGGTTTCCGTGTAGTTTTGTATTCTCCCCTGGGAGGCTCACCAACGTTTTGCCTATATTATCCTATAGTCTCAGTATTCGTTGGTCAAAGATATTGCAACTTCCAAGCATTGTAGCATATCTGCTGGTATTAGGAGGTGACATACACACATTTCCCGTTTTTTTTACCCTTCCGATTGCAATTAGATTTTTCTTCCACATCTGCCTCAAGTTCTTTATTACCAGACACCTTTTTTGATCCTGCCTTTGGCTTATTTTCGAGCGAATATTTCCTTCGCCGAATTTGGGAACCAAGTTTCGTACTGTACCCTCGCTAAAAGTACCCAACAAGATAATTATTGCTTAGTAAAGTCACTGTCTGTGTTTATTATATATTTGTTGGTTATTAGTTACTCAATCTATTATTTTTACGAACAAATTGATCCTTAAGCGGTTCTGATCGAGTAAACTGTACGCTCACTACAGTATTAGAGAACAAAGTAAGGAAAGTATCGCCTATTCTAGGTGGTAAAATGTTCAGTTGTTAGGTCCAAAAACACTTGGTTTGAAAGGGAAATGGCTTTTACCATTTGTGTTCCTTGTCTTTCAGTCTTACGCCCCCTCTTTTGAAGTAAGGCTAAATCTCTCCACCTAGTTTCATTGCTCCGTAAACATCAGACAGTGAATCATATTCGATAGGTTCGTTCGTTCTGCAAGCTTATACAGCTTTTGCACGTTACGAAATTTCTATTTTACTCTTCTATTTGGAAACAGCTAAACCTTAGAACAACGTTGTTGTGCAAACTAAAAACATAAGTCTCCATAAGTGAGTAAAAACTCATTTTAGTTTGCCCTCATTTTAAATTAAATTTTAAAGATTTCTTCTCGACTTTTTGAATTCTATTTCAAATGTTTGTACCATCAATATTCATTTTGTTTCTTTTATTTTTATTTTTTTGTAGCAAATCGGCGTCCTTAGCTCCTCAGACTCAAGTACGGATACCGACTCAAGCGGCAGTGATAGCGGTTCAGATTCCGATGACAGCAACGAAGACTATTCTCAAAATTCACAACCCCTGCATCAGCAATCAATGCAAAATCAACTTCCAAATCTACAAGCTACCATGCCACCGCAACAACAGCAATCGCAACAACAATCCAGCGGTTATGCGAATGGTGGCTTTGCCAATCTCCACGCTGACCTACAACTATCCGAATCTAATTCATCTGATTCCGATGATGATGATGATTGAAACAAATTCAGATCAAATCAAAAAGAAAAAAGAAACACTATGCGTGTACAATGATTCAAACCGACCACTATTTGACTAAATACTACATCCAAAAAATGGAGAGAAAACGACACAAACTAAAACAGAAATATTAATAAACAAAAACAAACAAAAAATATTTATATATATATATATTTGTAATATACAAAACTCAAGTATCCCTGATCGGATTTCTCTCTCGCAAACAAAAAAGGACACGACCTGTGTCCTCATGCATTTGTTGTAAAAAAAAAATGAAAAAAAAAAACAACACATCCAATTGTAATGAAGAATTGATAAAACAAACTAGAAAACAACATGTCTTCTTTCTTAATTTTAGTTAATCATAGAAATTATTATTTCTCCTTTCTATTAAAAAACAAAAAAAAAAAAAAACAAAAAACAATTAAGAATAATAACAATAAAAATAAAATTATATATAAATATATAAATAAATGTATGTAATAGAGAATATGCCCTTAAAAATATGCCTTTTAAAATTCATAAACAAAGTAACACAACTTATATATAATAAATAACAAATGTGAGTAACTTGATGAATTCAAAAAAAAAAAAAAACAAACAAAACAAAAAGAAAAACGATAAGAAGATAAGAACACAAACTAAATAGAAAAAATGAAAATAAATTTTTTCTAATTCACAGTAAGACATAGTGGTTTCTCGTAGAAAAAGAAAACAAGACACATACACAAACTCAAAACAAATATTTAAGAATTTTTTTTTTGTTTTGTTTTGAAACAAACTAACTGAATATGAAATGAACCTAATTTTGCAACAGCAACATGTCATGTGTACGAATGCTACACCCAAACACTTCTCTTAGTCAAATGAAATCTTTTGTAATTTTCTATTTACTATTTACTATCTTTTTTTTAATTGTTGCATTGTCGAATTATTTTTAAAGGGGACGGGCTCATTCAAAAGTCATTGAAGAAGGTTGAAAGCAGCAGTGTGTTTCAACAGAAGGCTATTGGTGAATATTTTTCAATGCTGTCGGCCGAAGAGGACTATCGTTAAATTTTATCAGAGATGTGGTATTTCTGGTGTAAGCAAAATCTTCGCCAGATTTGTATGTCCACTAATCACGAGGTTTGTACAGATATGAGTAAGACTGACGGTGACTTTATAGAAGATGGTTAGAATTTGGTTTGCTAAAAACAAACTCATTGGCAGTGGCCTGGGCAAGTTATCTTGGCTGGAAACTTTGCCAAAGGCATACTGTTTCTGATTTTGTTACAAAAATTTAAGAAGAACCAATAATATTTGATCTGTGCAGGTTTGAGGAAAGTAAATTTTGTTCGCTGCTTTCATTTAGGCAATCAATGGAACTGCTTTAAAATTATTAACAGCTCAATGTTTCTATATCATCTTTGCCATTGGAAAACAGTGATTTATCGTTGCTCCCTGGCTCTTGTTTTGAGATTAATTGGGTGTTTAAAGAATGGGTTATGTACGTACATGGAGCAACTTTGTGCTCCTTTCTCCCCTTAAACACATTTATGCTGATCTGCATCGCATATATTTTTTCATAAATCATCGGCTTGTTTAACCCTTGAAAGCCAGATTTAGAGAATCGAATGAAAGTTCTCCCTAATTTTTGAGCACGTTTAGACCGAAACTACATAGTTTTCAGTGTATACTTGAAACAATACAGTTTCCCAAGTCCAATAAACGCCTGATGATTTAAAACAGCCCCAACTTATCTGTACTCCCTCCCTAATTTAGTGTAAATCGAAAAAATAATCCTTTTTGTTAAAAACAAACGAAACGAAAATGAAATTTCGCAAAACTTGTGCCTAAATACAAAATAACAAAAATAAAAACAAAATATTCATACAAATACCAACAAAAACAAAACTTGTAAAGCCAAATATTGCTCATTGATTCGGAAAGAAAATACTCCTATGACTAAAAAGAAATTTTGTAAAACAAAATCCTTTCTCGTTAACACCGTGTAACAGAAAAATCAACAACGACGACCCTTGCATAACTCAATCGGACAATGGACTCAAGTTTTGTTCTTAAACAATTTGAATAACTAAAAGCAATCCTAAAGTATAAATGTTAAAGAAAACCCTTAGCTGAAACCTAATTTAACAACATCTAAATTGCTATTGTATTATAACTTCGTTTAGTTACCCATTTCTCTGTTGTCCTTTTTTTTAACCAAAAACTGAATCCCTTCCTCTTTCCATTTAATTTTTTTTTTGTGTTAATTTAGGACAATTTCGAAGGATAAAGAGATAAAGATAAAAATAAAATAAAGTAAAAAACAAAAGAATTGCAAGAATTTGAATAAACAAAACAAACACTATTTTTTTATTAGCCAATACTCTTGTGTATTTATATATATGCATAAATAAAAAATAATTAAACTATTATTAAATATTAATTAGAAACAAAGCAAAAGCAAAAACAAAAAAAAGGTTATAAGTTATAAACCGCAATTAAATGAATACAAAAACGCCAATACCATTTTAGTAAATCGTAAGGAAACAAGTGGAAGAAGAATGGAAAGTTAAAGAAATTGAATAAAAAATAAAAAAACGAAAAATGCCGTATGCATAAAAGAGAAGAGATTAAAGTAATGGCGTCCGGAATATGTGTAATTTTTTTTTTCTTTCGTAAGATTGTTTCTGTTTTTTTTTGTTTATTGTTTTTTTTTCTATAGAAACGAAAAAATAAAAACAAACCACTATACAACTAAACTATGTAATAAAAGCAAACTTTCTTCATGACTGTGTATATTTTTTTGTAATTGAATTGATTTAAAATAGAAGAGAAGGAAATTTTGAAGAAAAAAAACCTTGATAGTTACTGTTTAGTTCTTTTTTTTCTTGATTTTTATTTTTAATAATTTGTACTAATTTACACTACTCATACTAACTGCTATGCCTTTCTAATTATCCTTGGTTACTGTAACGCTCCTCTTATTTTTTATTTGTAAACGAATAAGCATGCAAATGAAGAGATGATTAATGTAAGTGAGAAGAAGAAACTAGGTTAATTCAATTTATTATACATATATGTATGTACTATTACTTTTATTTTTATTTTTATTTTTTATTTTATTACTATATTTTCTCTTGTTTGTTTATTTTTTATTTTTTTTTTATTTTTATTATTATTGCTGATGATTATTATTCTAATATGAATATATGTTAATATGATTATAATTAAATGAAAACTATACATAATGAAACTGATAACAGACAAAAAAAAAACCTTAGAAAAATAATATATATTATTGTAAAAATATTGAAAAAAAAAATGAAAATGAAAAAAATACAAAAAATACTTGATGCAAATTAAAAAAATATAAAAAAAAATGTGTGAGCCTTTTTTTTTGTTATTTGTCATTCCGATACTCACTACCTTGGACACGAAATTGAACTTAAAATAAAGAAAAATGTGCTGGTAAATCTGGCTATGTAAGACTGCCTATACGTATTGCATCCATTTATGGGATTGCACGATGAAGTCAGAAATTACTGACATTCCAAAACAAGTAACAGCGATTTATACCGTATTGTGCAAATAAAAACGGTGGTAGACGGTCTTAAATATACGAAACAATACCCGGAGGCTTAGAAGAACCAGCCTCATGAGGTAGAGGTCTGATAGCTATGGCTTCAGCCCTGTGTGTCTACCGATGGACACGAAATCTATTCATTTTGTTTATGTAAAACGGTCCCCTGGTGTACCAAAATATATGTCCGGCTTAGCAATTTTTTTTTTTTTTTAAATTGGGGTGTTTTGATAAAAAATTAAAGGTTTTAAATGTTAAGAATTTCAAGTGCACTGTGAAATTCGCTCCTCGCGTGGAGAAAAAAAAATCGAGCGCGGGTGCAAAAAACAAAACAAAGTTCACTGTGCGGACAAAAAAACAAAACAACAACTCGCGGGTGCAGTGAAATCGAAATCCACATCCACAATGCGGGCATCCATACAGACCAGCTGTTTTGGCACTTAGTGAAATACAGGTAGTTCCCCGCCCACACCTCTCAGATCACTCTGATCTGAAGCTACCTGGCTACGAACTAGTGCGATTATTCTTCTCTCACCGCGGTCTCGCCATTTACGTGCGTAGTGATGTAGCTTACCAAACTCCACCACAATGTAGTCCCTGTTCCAATCCGGAATTCAATTTCATGTGGTTAAAATTCCATATCCGTAAGCAAATTATCCACTACTGCTTTATTTACAGAAGCCCCAAACTGGATAGCAATTCGACTTTTAATGAGTTTGATGTGCTGTCTGACTCCATTCAAAGAATTGTATCCTCATACTGAAATCGTTATTACGGGCAATTTCAATATGCACAATTCTGGGTGGCTTCGACTTTCTGGACAGACAACACCCGAAGGACGGTGTGTTGAGATCTGGGCTGCGGAAAATAACCTAACCCAGCTTGTAAATGAGCCTACGCGAAAACCAGACGTTGACAGTCATACCGCCAACACCCTGGACTTGTTTTTAACTTCTCACCCTGATAAGTACACCGTTGATGTGCTTCTCCCTCTAGGCTCGTCGCACCATTGTGCCATATCAGCTAATCTCTCGTACACCGATCACACAGTTAGAAAAAAGATTCCTAAAAGAACCGTATGGCAATACGAGAAAGCCAACTGGAGCGGTCTTAACAGCTTCTTTAGGAATTTTAACTGGTCGTTGTGTTCATTTTTATACAACAATGTGTCCCGCAACGTAATAAAAAAAAATTTCGCCGGGTTATACTTTCTCCAATGCGATTTTAAATATAAGAAAGAAAAATCTTTTGTCGATCTTTCATAGATCGGCCCTGAATAAGAAGGTGTTTTTGGTGGCGTAAGAGTCCCACAATCAATGGTAGCCGAGAAAGAACTTCTAAGTGTCTTTTGAGATTTTTACTTTAACAAGCAGAAGGGGCCCAGAACCTGGACTGTATACCGAACATCTGACGTCTGTAATTCGATAAAAAAAATATACATATGTATGTATATGTAATTGTAGTGGCGTCAGAATGCTAATTGAATTGCTGGTACAAGCAATTAAAAGAGAGCCTCGCTGCGAAAAACAACTTGCCCACACGAATTCTTGACGGTGAAAGTCGATGTGCTGTTTTCGTCGGACCACCATGTTATATAAGCTCATTTCTCGTACACTATTCACATATTTTAAGAAAAGATTCCTAAAAGAACCGTGTGGCAATACGAGAAAGTCAATTGGCGCGGATTTAACAGCTTCTTCAGAAATTTCAACTCGTTATGTTTCCTCGATGCCACTGCAGATATGATCACAAACACTAGACTCTTTGGAATGAGATCTTTTATCCCTTTTCAGATGAACAGTACCAAGTCGAATGGAAAGGCTATAAATCATGCCACAACACCAGCTGTAAAGCAGACCTGGGGAAGATTGTAACGCCTTTCTTAAGAAATTCCAATGTGAACAACAAATATTAGTGTCTCAATAGTAGTACACATTTAACGTCGTTTGTCAAAAACGTTACGGACCCAGCTTCATCCTCCGTCCCTAGGTTTATTTACTATGACATTCGAGCTGTTAACTCATTTTCGAAACTGTAGCCGATGTGGGAGATTCGGAATTGTGAATTTTACAAAAATTGTCGTGTTACTATTAAAAAACAAAAATAAGTCCTAAAAACAACTTTCTTTAATAACAGCAGAAGAATCACCGAATGATCAACATATCAAGATTATCTCAAGCCTTTCAAAAATGAGGTAAGATTTGCGCAGAGAAACCCATGAAGAGACTTGGGAATATATCGAATTAATTAGTGGAACGCGGTGAAAGATGCTCTCTAAGGCGCCAACGCTGATGTACTCTTATATGAGTTGCAATGAAGTGATTGTTGTCAACACGAAAGGCACTGTCGGGATCAAATTCAATCATCAGACATGAATGTCATTAACGAGACTACCGAAACCGACGGGTTAGTTGATGAATTGTCAAATTAGAGTAAGACGACCTGGTAGGTTAGGTTAGGTTAATTAGGAGTGTGATGGATATGCCATTACACAGACACTAGGCACCAAACGGGCCCATCGCGGTCCCTGTGGAATCAATTGAATTTGTCTTCAAATGGCAAAAGCCTAAATAATCCCCTGATGAAACACCCAATTTTCTTGCAAAAGCCAAGAAGGCCTTTGAAGTTCGTGCCGTCTATTTCCTCTAGGTCTTCGAAAAAGTATTTCCTTTAAAATTTTCTTCGACTACGCGATATTGCCTCGCATTCATACAGTTTGTGTGTTATGTCCTCAACAGCTTCTGCAGATATCCGTATCTGACAATTTGAGTCTCTTTACGTGCTGCCGCAAGAGACAGTGTCCTGTCAGGATTCCTATTACTGTCCTAAGTTTATCCCTGTTTAATTTTATTAACTTCCTAAATCTTTTGCCGTCAAAATGCGGCCAAAGAGCCTTGGATACCCTATGTCCTTCAAGACTTGACCACCTTAGGTTGGCAGTCTTTGTGATTTTTTCCCCGATAGTACCCCTCACTATGTAAAGGGGTGCTTTGATATTGGCAACCTCACTATTGTCGAATAGCCCTCCTTTTCTTGCAAGCTTGTCCGCTTGTTCATTTCCTTTAATACCGCAGTGTCCTGGCACCCAGCACAGTCTTACTCGGTTCTGACTGCATAGTGCTTTGCCTAGTGCTTGTTCTGGGTTTTTTGAGAAGATACCAGAACCTGTTTGAGCCATCTGTGAAAACTGCAATTTCATTCGACCTGATTTTTGGTTTTTTTTTTCCAGTCCTCCCTCTCCGGATATATTATATCATACGGAATGACGAAGTCGACCAAGGAATGAATTTCATCCGTTAGAATTGGATTGCCTGGCAGTAGTTCCGCTAGGACCGTGCCATGTCCGAAACTACTGCTCTTTAAGTAACCCAGATTAGTGAGTCGTATCGCACTGTTGCTAGCAAGTTTTTTGGTCTGTAAATCAAGCGGTGTTAGGTGCAAAAAGGTATCTAATACTGCCGTAGGGGTGGTACGGAGCGCACCTGTAATGGCTATGGAAGCCGTTCTTTGAACCGCCGCTAATTTTCCGTAAATCGTTTTCTTGTTTGTTGCTTTCCACCATACTAGTGCGCCTTATATAAGTATGGGTCTTGCCACTACCGCATAAAGCCAATTCACCATAACAGATTTTAAGCCCCAAGTTTTTCTTCTTTTGCAGATGAAAAGAGCATTATATGCCTTTGTGACTCTTTCCGCTACGTTAAGATTTCAGTTAAGTTTTTTGTCCAGAATCACACCCAGATACTTCGCGTTGTCGGAAAGGGACAGTTCCACTCCGTTGAGTTTTGGGAGTTTGAATTGAGGTATCTTGTACTTTGTGGTAAAAAGAAACAGTTCCGTTTTGGAAGGATTGGCATTGAGACCACAGCTTTTTACCCATGTGCTGATCATCTTCAGGACCACATCCATAATTTGTGGCACTTATACCCACTGTACTTAGTTTTTTGAGGATGTCATTGATAACCACCACCCACAGGAGGGGGGATATGACTCCATCCTGAGGGGTTCCCCTGGTTACGGACATTCCGACCGAGCTTTGCCCAATAAGACGACCTGGTATCCCACAACTCATCTTCAAAAGGATACCCCATGAACGAAATCCATGAATGAAATCTTGTACAAAGCCTCTTTACCATCGCTTACAATATCCTATCTTTGATCTTTAACGCCTGAAGCCTTCCAGGAAGAAGAAGTTGACGAAATATTCACGGCATGGTTATGGCAAGGAAAATCGATTTGCTAATTTTAAGACCACTTATTATAGCGTCTGTTGAAGAGAGCTATGTAAATTTTGTAGTAATAAAAATAAAATCTGCCTGAAGAAATCTGGCAGCCAATCGTGCTGGTTAAGACCCAAGTTCACCCTGCACTATAAAACTTTTTAACTAATAGTGTAGGTTTATTGATCAAGGAACTGATATTTCAAATTGTGTGGCATAGAGAATGGTAGGTACTGACACCCACAACAAGCGTGACCACTGATAATGTTACAGTAATTATACAGTCACGGAATTATTAACCCAGGAGGATTAACTGGCGACAATCTCAGGCTCTATTAAATCAATTTTTTTTTTGTAATTAGCACTTCAGCTTACCTTTTAAATGCTTTTTCGTTGTATCTGCATGTACAAACTTATCTGGTTCCAGCTCTTACTAATTTAGGTTCAGATCTTCACTATACCAAATTATTGGAAACCGCATCATCTGTCAACTGAAAAGGAAATTTATTAAAAAAGTTTTTTTTTTTTTTGGAATTATGCGTCTTCCAACGAACGTACTGTCATTTTTCCGCAAACTTCTAAAAAGTACCGTGGGCGGTGGTACAACTATAAATAATCCCAGTACAGTGAAATTAAACGTTCAAAATTCACTAAAACCTTCAACAGTGATGGCTGAGGTAACCGGCTTAACCAATTCCGAAGCAAATGAATTATGCAAGTCTGCAGATCCTTCAACCAAGGTATGTGTAGACACACTTCTGGGTCGCCGCAATTGATCTTCGAGAAAATTCTCGATTAACCTTCAGTTTTCTGTGTCTTGATAGGAATTCCTGTTCCAGCAGACTATGTATCGCATCAAAGATCCTCGCAAGTCATTGCCATTCTATACCGGAGTCCTTGGTATGACTTTGCTTCAGAAGTTGGACTTTCCTGAGGCTCAGTTCTCATTGTATTTTATGGGGTAAGTTTGTAATCAACAAGTGCAAAGATGACGCTTACAGATGAAATCATTAATTTCTGATTTAAGATACGAAAATTCGTCCGATGTGCCATCTGATAACAAGCAGCGCACACAGTGGGCTATGAGTCGCAAGGCCACGCTGGAACTAACGCAGTGAGTATTATCAAAAAATATACTGATAAGGGAAGTTGAAAACAATATGTCGATTCTATTTTTAGCAATTGGGGCACGGAGAGTGATCCAGATCAGAAGTACCACACTGGCAATTCAGATCCAAGAGGTTATGGGCATATTGGCTTGATGGTTCCAGATGTATATGCTGCTTGCAAAAAGTTAGTTAAATCTTGTTTCTAATTACATCTGAATGAATTGATGTTGTTTCTCTTGATTTAGATTTGAAGAACAGGGTGTAGAGTTTGTGAAGAAACCCGATGATGGCCGCATGAAAGGATTGGCTTTCATTAAGGACCCCGATGGTTACTGGATTGAGATCTTCAATGCTAACACTGTTTGCTAGTTTGCGCCTTTATAAACGTCGTTGTAAATGCTGTGAGGGATTGTGTACTTTTTGGAATTTGTAATTGTTTTCGTTTTATTTGCAAATTATTGAATAAAATTCATTCTATCGTCACTATATCTATTTTGTCTTTCTCTGTTCCGAATACATAAATGTCCCGCTTTCTAGCAAAGAGCAATTTGGTCCCCGTGGGATGCGTTGCCAGTGAATGGACGACTCCGCCCATCGAGCCTGAAAATATAGGAGAATGTATAGCGCAGGCCCGCCTTGGCTATTTAGATAAACTTACTAATTGGGACATTTTGCAGGACGTTTCCCTCAAGCAAATCCCAGACAATAGCCTGTCCTTTGCTAGATCCAGAAACTATATGCATATCATTTGACATAATTCCACATTCAATGTGATACTGGTCAGGATTTTGTCCTTCATATTCAGACAACAGCGTTCCATCGTTACTATCAATCAAGCGGACGCTTCCGTCTAGGCAGGCGACCACGACACAATTTGATTTTCTTGTCTGCACCATATACGTGACAGCTACATTTAAATTATCACAAATCATCTCACCGGCCCTAATATCGTATTGGCGAATGCATCCATCAAGGGAGGACGATATTATTCTATGATCATCTACAATAAGGGAAGTAATGCAATCTTTAGCATCCTTCATGATTTGTACGGGTTCAAGTTTGCGAGTTCGAATGTCCCAACACATGATTGTATTATCTCTGGAACCAGAGACTGCTATAGAAGAGTCCTCATTGAAACGAACACATTTCACTCCACCGGCATGTACTCGCAGTCGCCGTAGTTGTTGTCCAGTGCTTACATCCCAATAAATGATACTCTTGTCGAGACTTGAAGAAACTATATGACAACTATCGCAGCTGCCGGCTGCATCTGTGACTTCGTCCGCATGACCCCCGTATGTTTTCAGCAAAAGTCCCGTATTAGGATTCCAGAGTTTTATTTTTTTGTCTGAACCGCATGACAAGCAGTACGATCCATCAACTAAAGATCACAATTTATTATAAAAAACGTTTGGTGTTGCTTTATTTCAAAAAATTCACCGTTGTAACGAATAGCTCGCACTGCTCCTTGATTGCAATCGATTGTTTTTAAATGCACAAGTTTTTCAAACGTGTTGTCGAATAGAGACTGGAAAGGAAAATGGAACTGAGTTTTGTCACTCAATTGTCGTTATCTGAATATAATTTACCATTTCCGAATTTAGTTGGCATTGCAGGCTATAGAAGAATTGAGAGCAGAAAACAAGAAATAACTCTCGGTTTGATTACCGGTAGAACGGGATATCAAACTTGAAGATACAGATCATATCAAAAATACGAATAGAAGTGAGAGCTGTCAAAAAAAAATTTGCATGGTTATTGCAACAAGTGCTGCCAAGTTGTAAAGCTTTAGCATGTAGATACTATACATGCTTACCATCTTTGTTTGCTTCTGAGTGATTCAGCTAATGCCATCGCAGGTACACTTTTCTGACGATATCGTTGTCCAGCTCGTTACATCTTCCAAAGCTGATCAACGCCAATGAGACCAAAAATATTTCAAGGAATCTTGCGGTCCAAATAAACAGAAACGCCCATGCTTCTGAACCATAGCGCAGGACTGGAACAATAAATCGATTCTATATGTCTTAATATTTTTTGACTAGGCCTTATTACTCAATTGACTTCTTAGGCCAAAGTGGAAGTTCTCGGCTAGATAATTGTTTTCCATTTGGAATAGAGACGTATGCAGGTTTATGAAGCTTTTATATACATGTACACTACCGAATTTAAGTGTTGGTGTTCTACAATATTTTCCCTGCAAGAAAATTCCGCACGGTTGTTTCAAGAATTAATAAAAAGACTTTCGCGAATACAATGACATAAGTCGACTCGTCTCCTAAAAAACTGTGTGGGAAATTGTTAGTTGTCATTTTGGATAATAAAATGATGAGAGGCCTAACCACTCCAGTGGAGAGATACCTTTCATGTTGCATTATATAATCTAGAAATCTCGATCCATCGGTTGGTGGAACTCAAAACGTCAACTAGTGATTTCCAGACAACTGACGACCCAATATTATTAAGTCACTGGCGGTCAATGGAGTTTAGTCGGAGTTCGGTCGACAACGAACGTGGTCACGACATATCGAAACCGAGATAAAGTGCGTCTTTCGTTAGACCACGAAAAATTAAAAAAACAGGCGAAGAATCAAATATCTGCAATGCCATTTATCCCACCCTTTAAACCCCACTCCTGACATTTACTTTGAAGCAGAATTAAGAATGGTAGCAAAATCTACATGGTGCTGAATTGCGAAAATTTTAAAACCTAAGCTCTGCCGTAGTAAAATCATCAAGATAATTGCGATGGCGCTCATGATGTTAGTCATTCGCTTAGCTTTAACCTGCGCATAGCAGTGTTGGAGGATAATACGAAAAGTATAAAGGAAAAATGACAGCGGCGCAAATGAAAATGTTGCGAATATCAGCAACCCCCAAATCTTGACCTCAGTAATGATGTGATCTAAAATAGAGCGACCTGTAGAATAATTCATAGGTCCGCATGTTTCGCCAATCCCCACAAGGGAAAGGATATTATTTATTTTAAAGGGTAAAGTGCTGTATACGGTGTCCAGCCCCTTCCATTCTCAATTATCGCCTTACACTTTCGTCGACAAGTTGCAACCATTGTCCTGCATTCATTTGAAATGCATTTCATATAAATCTTTTTCTCGAATCCTCTGTGTCAGATTAACATCTGGACACATTGATGGCCAACATATTTTCCAACATTTCCCTCACTGAAGCCTTGACAGATTCGACACAATGTTTCGGATTGTTCGTTGGGCATTGTTCTCAAAAATAAGTAAGCTTCGAAAGTGAGAATAGTTTTGGTCTTGTTCATGTCATTGTTTTTGCTTTGGTTAGCAAAGACTTGAGTGCAATCTTTTTCTCTGTTAATTTTGCTAATACTGAAGATACAATCTCTGTGGCCTTTTCCTAATAGCATTTCTCGTGCTTTGGAGGTAAACTTTTTTTTTTTTTTTCAAAATTCTGATTTCCGGAGATGTTTGACTGCAGCTGTAACGGATGACTTTGGTCCCCGTGGATGAGCAACAGGAAACACAGCTTCAAACTGAAATAGAGCAATCCTTACGAAATACGGTTTGCGTCTTGCAAAAACGAGGACAACTGATTTAAATTGAAAGGAGGAATAATTCTTACCGAAACCGAAATTTATTATTGTCCTCAACTGCCGGCTTTTCTCTTGGCTTGGGTGGTTTGCCCTAAACCAGTTTTTAATCTTTTACTCGCCGGCATGGACGATAATCTAATTGGTTTGGTATCCACCACTACAGTACGTAATTATTGTACTGCCCCTCTTGCCCCATTTTCCAAAAAAAACACATGCTGTCACATTATAAGTGTATTCATACCCACTTAAGGGTTAAGTTCTTAAAAAGAAAAAAAAAAAACTGCCATTTTTTGCTCCACCGGACTTCGAATAGAATTACGCCTCGGTTGCGCAAGAGAAGCGCCTGGCGATGTATGCATGGTTCACCTCCTATTTCCCCCCGCCGGAGTTCGAATTAAATAATGCGCTCATACTACTTTGATGTGAATATATCTGAATATCATCTTTCTCATTTAGTTGATGAGAAGAACGAGCTACGGCAATATTTTAAAAGATGTTGCGGCAGGGCTTCCTAAATGTTACCCATTGTAAAAAGTGAAAACAGATGCAGAAAATAATTTGACTACAAACATGTGCATGTGAGTATAATAAAAGTAATGCACGTTTCTCTGGAACACACTGTGCGTTCACCGGATTTTGAATAGGACCACGACTCCGTTGCGCAGAAAAAGCGTCCAGATAGGTATATGTAACGTCATTTTTTGCTCCACCGGACTTCGAATAGGATTACGCCTCCGTTGCGAAGGAGAAGCGCCTTTTTATCTTTCCCTAGATATCAATGTGCCCAGACTATTTTGATGATCTTTCCCATTTCCAAAGCCGTTATCGCATGGGTCTCTTCCTATAAGTTACACATTGCAGAAAGTAAAAACACAGCGTTCGTTTGTAGATTTTTATTCTGTTTAATATAATTGTCCAACCAACGTATCTGCATACTTATGTATATTCAGTTTTTTAATTTTACTTTAAATCATGGGTAAGGAAGGGTAGTTCTCTCTTTTGTATTTTATTTGTTTTTCATTTCATTTCAGTTGTGTTTTTGTTTTTGAAATATAAAATGCAAAAGGAATTAGGGGAACAAACAAACAAAAACCAGTGCAAACACCTTCACTCTTTTGTGCCCACACTCACTTTAGTTGATCTATCTAGCTTTGTAGTGGATAAATTTATTTAGCAGAACTATTTGGTTAAAAAAAAAATCTATAATTCCAGTTAAAAAGTCTAAGTTTGTCTGTTGTATTGTTTAACTTAAGAAGAACAAAACAATTTATGATTAAATGAAACTAAAACTTCTGGTACTGCTTGGAATCCAATCGACTTTGCAGCGATTCCAGTTGTCTTCTCGCCTCACATTGTGGGAAATTGTTCATGTCGTAGTATTGTGGGGCGTGTGTCAATAACCATTCAGCTAAACAAAAGTTAACAAAAAAAAAAAAAAAATAAATTAAGAAAGGTCTAGAAATGAAAGTAAGTGATAAATGAATCTTACGTTTAACATCTGTGACAGTTCGAATGTAGTTTTTTGTGGTGAGCACAAATTCATTGTAGATAACCCAGTCGGGTTTGTGATCCAAACACGTCGACGGATGTAGCTGAACAATTTGGTTGTCCTTAACTGTTAGATATTGTCCAGTCCGTTCTAAATGTGCCACTTGCATAAAGAATCCTTGCACCAATGCTTTTCGAATATTTATGTAGTAATCCTTCGACGTGAATTCTGTACTAGTACGTTTCAGATTGAAACGATCCATAATGCGAGCAAGCTGTTGGCGTACATTGTCTGCTGACTTGAGCGAACGGAAATTAATAAAGTTCTCGTAACACCAATTGGGATCCTCATTGCCTGATAATAAAATAACAAAATATTGTTACTTTCTTGGGTATTTAAAGACGTCAGAAACGACTTACTCTGTTTGAATGCATGGTAAACGTTCAGCAAAGTCAGGTGATCTCCATCGATATGGGCGAAACGCATTTTGGCCTCGTCAGCGGCTTTTTTGGCTTCATTTGGTCGAACAAAACACTGAGGGACTAAATACAGTTTTTGGGGCACATTTACGTCCCACAAATATAGTTGATTTGACTTTTTTGGATTTTGGTTTGTGTGTGTTTATGAAGGAGGAGAAGTAAAGACACCTAAGGGCTATGCTTTTGTTCAGTTTCATGTGCGATGTGTCTATTAATTAATTTTTGTTTGTTTTTGTTTTCTTTAATTTTACTTATTTGCGCAATGGAAAAAAAAGACTCCTTTGCTGACTTGAACAATCTGCCACTGCATAGAATTTCCACTTAGAATCATTTACTTATGCAAAAAAAAAAAAAAAAAAACAAAAAAGGTTTTATCCAATTCTAAATGAAAGTGATTCGATGCAGTGGATCAAAGAATCGCACATGAAACTTTATGCTGCTCTAAAAACATTTACAGATTCTACCGGAGCACGCTTGAATTTGTTGCTCTTAGTGGTATAAAACTCAAAATAGAAATTCTATTGAAGATTCCAATGATAGAATGAGAACAACATGTACAATGAGGTTAGTTAGCAAAGGCTACGCGGTTTCACTAGCTTCATGAGGGGAGAAAATACTAGAAAACGAGCAAAAACAAGACAAGACAAGGCAAGGCAAGGCAATGCAACAATGATGCTTGAAGCTTATACACATTCTTTCTAACCACAAGTAGGTTACTAATTAGAAAAGGCCCTCTTTGACTGTAAAAGTAAATAGTTTCACTGATTGGACAAAAGTACTATAAACTTTGTGAGCCGTTACCAAATGCAGAAGGCAACAGCCAGTTCACTGGTCTGGTATACGTCTGTATTGTTTGCCCAGCAGGTTTTCCATGATTTTTTTGAAAAAGAAAAATGAGTAAGGGCAAAACTATAACTTTATTTAGCCGGTCGCATCGCCTCTGGAAGACCGTCAAGAAATCTTCTTCTGAAATGCTTCACAGCACCCGCATCACATTTCGTTTATTAGTCACCACGCCATCAACGCGCTCTCATTTCATTTGGGAATAGAAAAATGTCGACTGGGGGCCAGATCCGGCGAGTATGGTGGGGGATTGATTTTTATTCAAAACCTGGGTTTGCAATACCAACGCATGCACAGGGTAATGCGTATCGTGAAGAAAGAACTCGTTGCTAATGCAGTACCGTTCCGAGCACACGTGTCGTATCCGTTTTAAGGGTTGATCAAGTGCATCTTTATAGAATACTGCGTTGACTGTTTGGCCGGAGGAACGAATTCGTTATGATCAATAACACAGGAATCACCATTGTCTTCACTTTTGGCTCCTACGATTTGTCTGTCACTCGTACTACGTAATTTTATTTAAAAAATATTCGTCTTGATCGGCCTATTCAATCATATTTTCGGAAGCATCCACACGCGGTTGTTTCTGGTTCCGTGTGTGGAACAAACTTCGCGCAAATTCTTCTTTTGCCAAGATTTTCGTGTAAAATCCTTTGAATGCTTCCTTCACTAATATTCAGTTAGCCAGGCAACATTTAGACCATGGTTCGTGGATTAGAAGACCGAGCAAGCTGCATGCGTTCAACATTCTCGTCTCTGGCATCGCCTTCCAGCAACTCAAATTCGGTTGTCAGTCTCCAGAAGAGGAAGATCTTGTCGCAAGATGGCAAAGAAATAAATAAAAAACAAAAAATGTAGCAGCAAACCCGTCAATGTGTAGAAAGTTGGAAAAGCAATAGCCACATGTCCAACTCACAAAAAACTAGTGCGGCGTAACGTGAAGAGCTTTATTCACACATTTACCACAGAATCAAGACCCCTGGGTGAAGCGTCTACCTCCACAGAGAGCTAACAGGTGGTCACGGGCCAAGGTAAAACTCAGTGAATAATTTCAGCTTGTTCCACATAAGAAAATTTGCAAAAAATGTGCTCTGTGCTGATCTAAATAAAGAAATCGGGTAGACTCAGTATTCCAATTGCTTAAGGACTTGTGTCTACCATCTCGTAAACAAATACTATCAGTTCTGGAATTAAATGCCCGCGGCCGGGACGGGACTAAACCACATGTAGCCAAGCGAATCGCAAGGCTAATTTAACGTTTTTTGCATGCATAGACGACAATTGCACCGATTCAATGCTGAATTAAACCGATTACATCAGAGCAAAGCCGTACGACCCTCATTTGACGCGATAAATAGACTTAAAGTCAAGGCCCACCTTACCCTGGTATGACGAACCTAAACGTTTACAATCGTTTATACGACTACTTGACTACCTACACTCATCTACTCTCTGTCTCGGTCTCTCATTTCTCAATAGTATTTCTGCATCAATTCATCATTATCAAAGCAACAAACATATAATAAAATATTTTCTCGAAAACCGAAAAAAAAAAAAAAAAAAAAAAAAAATCATAAATAAATGTCTCACCCGACAACATCGCCGTTATGGATAGAATCTCATTCGAGCAATTGTGTTGGCAGCTGGCAATCAACATCTTCGCCAGCTGGGGATCCAGTGGAAACTCTGACATAATAGCACCCAACTCTGTCAAGTTACCATCGTCATCTAACGCCGCCAGGTAATTGAGAAGCTCCAAGGCACGCATCAGGGTCTCTGGTGCTGGTGGATCCATGAAATCAAAGTGAACCAAATCGTCGATACCGAGTTTCTTCAGTTGAAGCACAACCGTTCCTGAAAATAAAATCTCTTTCACACACTCTGTTTGAGGGGCAACCTGTCGGGGGGTCTGTCTTACCCAAATTGGAACGTAAAATTTCGGCATAAGTGTTGTCCTGCATTTCATTGTTGAACGCCTTTTCGGTGTAGAGTCGGAAACATTTGCCAGGTCTTGTACGACCTGCTCGACCGGCTCTCTGCTGGGCGGATGCTTTACTTATCGGTGAAACCAACAAACTCTCCAATCGGATGCGAGGATTGTAGACTTTTTGTTTGGCGAAACCTGGATCAATCACAAAAACAACTCCATCAATGGTTAGTGAAGTTTCAGCGATATTTGTCGAGACGACCACCTTCCGGCCAACGGCTCCGTTCGCTTTATTCGGTGGTGCAGGCTCGAAAATTCTCTGCTGTAGATTCGGTGGCAATGTGGAATATAGCGGAATGCACTTTAGCTCTCCGACTTCTGGGCCCAAATTGTCTGCGTCACGTTTGATTCGTTTACAAGCTTCCTCGATCTCCTCTTGACCAGTGAGAAACATTAGAATATCACCTTCTACGTCTTCGCATAGATGAATTTGGATAACAGTTCGAATGGCCGCTTCCAGGTAGTCTCGCTCTGGTTCGGGTGTGTAAAAGATTTCAACTGGATGTGTGCGACCGGGTACATTCATCAAGGGGGCGTTATCGAAATACTGTTGGAATTTGCCAGCGTCCAATGTGGCAGACATAACCACCAACTTGAGATCCCTCCTCTGTCGAATAACTTCTTTCAGCACACCCATCAGAATATCAGTAGCCAGAGTCCTTTCGTGAGCCTCGTCCAGCAGAATTACCTGATACGATTCGAGCATAGGATCAGACATTGCCTCTCGCAGCAACATACCGTCCGTCATGTACTTGAGCAGCGTCTTTGCCGATGAACAATCCTCGAAACGAATGCTATAACCAACTTCCTCACCAAGAGTTACATCCATTTCTTCTGATACACGCTGTGCCACCGACATTGCAGCCACTCGACGTGGCTGAGTACATGCTACAGCCTTGCTTCCCTTTGAAATCGCAAATTCTACACACCACTGCGGAATTTGTGTGGTCTTTCCTGATCCAGTCTCACCAACTAACACAATCGTCTGATGATCATTCAGAAGTCTCATGAAATCCGCTTGATACTCAAACACAGGCAAGGTGATGCGCTTCTTAAACAAATTGAAGTAGCGTTGGGAGTAGGGCTTCTGGTTGTACGGGTTGATGGTAGAGTTTTTATTCGCTGCCAGCGGGGTTATACTACTGCTACCGGCTGGGGCGGACAGCTCTGCTGAAAGTCTGAAAAACAAAAACGCACAATTAGACCTGCCTGGGTGTGACATAATTTGCCTTGTTAAGCGTGGCTGCCCTGACAGGGGGATAGCAAGATCACAAGAGCCCGTAGCCAACTGCACAAAGCCAGCCTGACCCCTTTCACACAAGTGTGCAAAGAAAATGAATATTCCCTTCGACATACTCGCAAATTGATGCACCAATAGATCAATATTCTATGCACGCACATATTTTCATTACTTTGACAAGGGGAAATCCAGAATTTGTGTTGAAAACACACCAAATTTGTCGACCGCAGACCATCGGAACTTACTTCTTCGGTTTGGGGTATGTTTCACCAACTTCAATGCGCCGCTTTGACATTTTCACTAGATTTGTAGAGAATTTAATCTATTGAATTTGTAAATATGTAAAAATTTAAACAATTTTCAAATGAATTTGCTGGTGGAAAACAACAAACGCGGAAAAATAAATTGCTACACCGCCGCCGTGAAATAAAGGAAAATGTGTTTTTTCATCGAAATGTGAAGTTAGCTGGGGTTGTTCTCTGGTTGGAGTGTGATAATAAACTGTTATATGGATGTATTCACTGCGGCATAGGAAGCCGTATGAGATTTGTGATGATGTCCTATTTTTATTGCAAATCCATACGTTTTATTGGTAAACAATTACAACAATTTCAACAATTTTAAAAATTCTTCTTTTTCAGAAATTTGTGTTCAATTAAATGCAATTTGAGACGAATTTCTTTTGAAACAACCGGCTTTTTCGATGTAGAACACTGTGGTTTGAATCTGTGCTTTACCTTTATTTACATCCACTCAACTCCCCACTCGAGTGGTGAGAATTGCCTTTTGCGGAAAAATATCGATTTGACAATCAAATCGAAAAAGCAGCAATTTTCTGATTTTCTTGGAAAAATATTTCAATTTTCGTCGAATTTACAGTGAAAATCTTGATAAAAAGTGCGTTAGCTGAAGTGAAATTTCGCCAACAATGTGTGATTTGTGGTATTAACTTTTAAAGTGATATGTAGAACCATGGAAATACCAATACAAGTAGCCGTCCGTGTTTATCCATGTCTCACCGAGGAGGCACCATGCGTCCAATCGATTCCAATGGGACCCAACAGTGGTATAGGTGGTATAGCCACTGGCGTTATCCAAGTTGGACCACATTCATTCCCGGTAACACATTCGGTGCCGTTTGAATGCCCTCAGGCACAGTTATACCACCAGACGGTGTGCCCCTTGATGAGTTTGTTTTTGGAAGGATTCGATGCTTCTGTGGTCACCTATGGCCAGAGAGGAACAGGTAAAAGTTATACACTCTTCGGTCGTGGATTTGATTGTGTTTATGGAGAATCGGAGCAAGGCATCGTGCAGCGATGTGTTCGGGAGATATTTACGCAGATGGCTACGCATCAGGAACGTACATTCGCAGTGAATGTGGGTTGGGTGGAGATTTGTGGGGATGATATAAGAGATCTATTAGAAGCAGGTAATGTGCCATGTACAAGTGTGAGTGAGGTGTTCCATTGGGTGGAAATTGGTTTGAACAATAGAAACGATGAGGATACCCTGACCCATAGTTTGTTTACAATAACTCTGGAGCAGCAATGGGTGTCGAAAGAAGGTTTAATTCAACATCGCCTTTCGACGGCGAGTTTTAGTGATCTCTGTGGCACTGAGAGAATGTATATGCTCAACAGTATGGATCAGCATACAAGTGTTCCGAAGGATTTGGGTCTGCAAGCTCTGGAGAGAATTGTGACGGCTCTAACTGATCCGGTGCTGATGTATAATGGCAATAGCAATGGCAATGTGCAGTACAATCAAACTACGCTTACAACTCTATTAAAAGACTCATTCGGTGGGAGAGCTCAGACTCTTTTGCTTCTGTGCGTGTCTCCTCTGGAGAGAGATGTCAATGAGACAATCTACAATCTTCAGTTCGCCTTTAAGGTTCAATGTGTACGGAATTATGTAGTGATGAATACGTTCTCAGACAACAATACATTGATTTCACCAGAAGCTGTGTCAGATCACATGGTAGTCAATCCTAGCGATACCTTTGGGCTGCAATTCGCCGCCTCGCAGTGGTTCAAATTGGTGTCCAATGCAGAGGGTCTGTTCTCGAAGTGAGTATACCACGTCGGTGTGACAATTTACAGATTTACAATTGAGTAATTCTTTCCACAGGCTTGTGTCATCGAATGCCATTTCTGATCTGGACAAGGAGCAAATTGAGGAATGGCTTTTCCTCAAACAAGAATGCGAAGAGTGCCTGAGTTCGAGTGAAGTTGTACGCTCACAAAAGCAGTTGGTGCCGATTCAAGAAGCTGAGGAACCGGAAGAGACTGTAAGTGAACCAGAAACTTCGTGTCAACAGAATTCCGACAATGAATCGGACTCTGAATCACAACGTCCGGATCTCGCTGAGAAGCTCGAGTCTCTGATGGACGAGTTAAAGATTAAGACTGATAGTCTAGTGCACGACAAGTACAAGGAATTCATTAAGAATCAGCCCAAGGCTGTTATGGAGAGTAATGAGAGTTTCCGACAGGAAGAGCGACGTGCATCCTCCTCCGTTGGAGGTAAGTATTCCTCGAATTGTGTATAAATGATTTCCTACTTTCATTGAATGTTTTCTCTGTAGGTCGTCGTCGGTCAATACAACCTGGCGCTAGTTTGAGTAGCGCTGAAATCGCCATGCTTAATCGAGTCGCGTCCCGCGAACAAGTGACTAAATCGCAGGATGAATTCCTGGACAGCTCAACAGATCTCAATCACCAAATGCGGGCAGCAATCAATTCCCCAACCGAGACAATTCAGAAGAAACTCCGCAAGATAATCACAGACATCGAGACCAAACAGAGGCAGATCAAAGAAGTCGAGCATACGATCTCATTGAAGCAAAATATCATCATGGAGTTGGTAAAGAATAATGACACACGCACCACAGCCAAGCATCGATTCAACAAGAAGAAAGGCAAACTCGAGGGCGAGTATGAGAAGACCAAGAAGCAGCTATCAAAGGCTGTGGTAAATGGCAAGGATAAAACCGAAATCGAGCGTTTAAAGGCCCTTACATCGCACATTGAACAAAGACTTCAGGACTTAGCTTCAATCAAACACATTGCTGGCGAAAGTGGACAGAAGGTGAAAAAACTCCAACAATCAGTTCAGGAATCAAAGCGCTTAGTGGACGATTTACAGAAGAAAATGAAAAAAGAGAAGAAAGTCAGGGAGCAGCTGGAAACCGAGTTGAAAGCCATAAAGGAGAAAGAGAACACAAAGCAGATAGCTGTTGAGGAGAAAGACAAGAATTTGAAGGAAGTTCAAGCAAGGATCTCCCATTTGGACCATGTGTTGAAGGAGAAGTCCGACAATTTGGAGCACTTTGGCGAAGGTGAAGAAAAAGAATCATTGCGTCATGAAATACGAAATCTGCGTCGTACGAGAGATCATCTGTTGGAACAGAGGTGCTATCTAGATAAGAAATTGAAGAAGGAAAAAATGCTTTCCCATAAGGAGGAAAGAAAACTGCTGGAATGTGATGAAGCCATTGAAGCAATCGATGCTGCAATTGAGTTCAAGAACGAACTAATCTGTGGCCGTAAATCCATCGACACTAGTGAACGTCTGCAACGTGAAAAAGGCGAACAAATGCTGATGGCGCGATTGAACAAACTATCGCCAGAAGAGATGCGCACCCTTCTCTACAAGTACTTTACAAAAGTCATCGATCTGCGTGATTCCAGTCGAAAACTGGAGATTCAACTGATGAACTTAGAACGTGAAAAAGACGCCTGGGAATGGAAGGAGCGTGTTCTAAGCAATGCTGTGCGACAAGCTAGGTTGGAAGGCGAACGCAATGCTGTTCTCCTGCAACGCCAACACGAGACAAAACTCACCCTTATGCTTCGCCATTTGGCCGAAGAAACTAGTGCCAGTTCAAGCTTTAATGACCGTTTTATTCACCCAGCAACCGCAGCTGCTGCCCTGGCCCATCATCACCCACATCCTACTAGTCCCTCCAGCCCATCGACATACTCAGCCGACTCTGATTTTGACATGGACTTTTACAAGGCGGCCAATAAAAGTTTATTGAAACCCAAGCCCGGTGACATGGAAATATGCCCCATGAACGACGCCCTTTCAAAATACAAACCATTGGACAAGATCAAAGAAAAGGAAAGGGAAACCAGGAATAAATTGTTTGCCAAATTCCAAGTACTTACGCGGTATCACGCTGGCAGTAGTTCAGCTGTGGCAGCTACCACCTCAGAGAATAGCAAAAAGAAACCACAGTCAGAGCAGGCACTTATTCCACAAGAGAATCTTCGGAGATTACTATCTGCCCCGCCTTCCACCAAGGTGACACGACAGAAGAACAAAATCATCATTCAAGATTCATCCAGAAAGAATTAAAGCACAAAAGACATTTCTCATAAAGCCTCCTCTCCATCAACTAACAAATACCCACTCTACCGCTCGATGCTAAAATACTCGAAATAATCTGCAAAGCATACTTAATAATGCCAGCTAAAGGATATTTATAGCGTAACCCTTACATTACTCTTAGAACCTACTCGTAAAGGATAATAATGAAATACTCGTACTCGATAGTAAAAGCTCAATAACACGAAAAACAATAGAAACGAAATTGTTTTCAAAAAGAAAGAAGAATTAAAGTGTCTGCAAAAGAAAGACAAAGGATGCAAAGGATGGATCAAATGATTTGGCAAACAACAATGTGAAGTGAACGTTTTGGGAGGGCGGTACAATACAGGCTTTGCTTGCTCTTTCTTGGTAGAAAATTTATAAAGAAATGCTAAGCAGCATGAGAATTCAACCTGGTGACAGTAGTCGATAAAAAGAGTTTTGCAGCACAAAAACAAATCTCCAAAATTGGCACTAGGCTACTCGGTCTTGGGCTTTTTATATCTACATATGACTTAGGTCTCAGCAAAGAAATTTTCCAACAGTTATAATGCCGTAATAGAATATTGTAAGTAGAATGTAGTCAAAGAACCATTTATATTTGTTGATCTTAGTTCGTGTTACCAGGATTAGAAGCCTCGTTTTGTCAGAAAAATACTCGTATTTGCTTGCTTACTGACTAGAAAAAGAATGGCAAATGCGTGCAGGTCACTCGCTACAAGAGTTTTTTTGTTTTTTTTATAGAAGTGTTTCAGGAACTGCACAAACCGACACAAATAGCAGTCGCAGCCAGTACTTCTCGCCAAGTTAGCAGATCAGCAGCAGCATCAAATTATTGCTCTCGACTAGAGTAATTGTCCTAAAAGAGCAATAGTAATTAGAGAACTTTTTAACACATCAGGCAATAACTATTGGCACAGCAGCGTAAGAAAAAAAGATATTTTCTTGACTCCAGAAGCATAAAAAGAGAACAAAGTATTAACACAATCATCGGCCGGAAATGGTTGGAGATTTTTGGACACTCATGTGAACTCATGAACTGTCAACCAGCATAAAGCACGCGCCAAAACACATGGTACAAAAGCAGTTCCCTGCTTGATCGTTGGCGACTGTCTGAGTTACCTACGCGGTTTGTTGAATTTAGATTACGTGCACTACCAACTGCAATACATTTTGTCATAACTTAAATCTAAAACACAGCTCAGTTGTACGTTCGAAGCTCTCAAGGATTTCGTCATCGAAATCGACTGATTTCCCAAAAATGCCAAATCGAAACAATTCGTTAACAATAAGTAATTAAAAGGAATAAAACCTCACTGCACAATTACATTTTTTTTTTACTAAATTCTAAACTTCCCTTGTTTTTCTATTTGCCCATTTATTTGGCAAAACACTATTCACAATAAATTAGTTCAAAAACAAAATGTAGAATAATTTCGAATCTCTTCCATTACTATTTATTCATTAATAATTCGTAGAAATAAATTGTTTATTATTCTTTTTTTTTTTAACTGATTCCCGAGTTGAAAAATCTACTTAAGTTGAGTGATATTTACTTAGTTCGATAGGCAAATATAAGTTTACTTGTTTTGGAAGTAATTACAATTAAGAAAACACACTTTTTTGTTCAAAATACGAATACAAAAACTAAACAAAGTTGTTTTTTTCCGTTTGGAATCCCTCTATCTAATGTTAAATACTTATAAAATCTACTTTGTAAGAATTATTGAATTGAATTTGGTTTAAGTTTATTTTCTTCAGTTTTATCGGTTGATGTTTAGTTTTTTTTTTTTTTTTTTCTTATTCATAGGAAATAGAAATGCAAAAATAAAAGTAGCAATAATGATACTTATGTTGTAAGCATTTAAGAAAGAAAAAAAAATATCCAATACTCAATAATAAATGTTTTAGATATTTAAAAAAAAAAAAAAAAACGAAGTTTTCTTGCTAAATTTGATGCCACATCTTTGTCATCTCGATCTTCCTAAAACCGATTTAGAAATTCTGTCGCATTCTCCATCCCAACGGTCATGTGCAGCCAATTCAGCGCTTTTAGATGGTGTCATGCCTTGAAAAATTTTCAATGGAAACGATCTCCTTTCGCACTCATTTAGTAGGAAGAGTTCTTACAGATGGCATAGTTCTCTTTTCTTTGAACAGATTTTCCATCCATCAATCCAACTCTTTAGGACTCCTTCCGAAAAGATGGAAAACAGACCGTGCGCAAAAAAAAGCAAATCGTGTTTCTCCTTATACAGATCCATTGCAATTACTTCTTAATAACCGGCAGTACGGTCTCCATAGCAACAGGTCCACTGATGATTTGATGACATATCTAACCAAAAAGTGGAACCAAAGTTTACACCAATCTGGCGAAAACAAGGTAGTTGTATTGTATTTGATATTTCAAAGGCATTTTGCAGAGCTTTCCAAGCTGTATTTTTGTTTTAATTAAATCGATTAGCTTTCGGAACTGATATCCACAAAAAATGCTGGTGTACCTCATGGCACTGTTTTGTCCCCGACACTATTTTTAATAATTTTTATGAATGCTCTCTTGTTTGCTGTTTCTGCTGTAGCACGGGAACGCACAAGTTGGAGATCCAAGCACAATGATATTTGTGCTTTGCTGAATGAAATTTAAGCACTCAGGCAGTATTTGAGTATGACACCTGCATTGTTGAAACCGAATAAGTTTCCGTTCGTGGTATATGTGTTAATGACAGCTTACATTGGAATGACTGCATATTCGAAGTCTCTAAAAATGTAACGAAATGTCTAGGTTTCCTAAAGCGGTGGAAGAAATGATTACCCCGACTGATCTGTCCTCAATATATACAGCATTTATATGCCAAAAGTTTGAGCGTACTTGCGATTGTTAGAAAGGATTCAAAACCGTGAGATAAAACTAACATTCAGTGCGAATATTGCACAGTCAATTGATATCCACGCTCTATCATTATTTCAACCCGTGGTGCTCCGATGAAACCATTATGGAAATCCCTGTATTTTCTAGTCAGTATAACTTCTTAACATTCAAGACACCTAACCAGCGAAGAAAGTTCCGCTGTATAAAGGCCAATACGATACGAAAAATTGAAACAACCAGTGATCAATGAATGTCGCATATACGAGTAAGTTATGAATGAATTGTATTAATTAACCAATGCGGTTTTAGGGGAGGCAGATCAATACGCGACCCGATTCAAAGTTTACGGATAATGATGGAGAAACATCGCGAAGTTTAAACCGCTAAACGGTCTGCATATCGTCTTCATCGGCTTGTAAACAGGGTTCGTTTGCAGAAATTTTATAAGGACGGCATTTAGATGTACCGAAGCGAATATAAGAATGGTACGGGATATGCGCAATGGGAATAGCCGGAGAATTCGAAGTTAAAATTGGAGCAATAAGACAGTGTTCAAGATCTGTTGCTTTTGTATCATCATGCAAGATTTTCTATTGAAGCAGCACGTTCGTCTTTTCGGCAATAATAGCACCATAAGTAAAGACTCGATAGCCCTTTAGGCAATATTGACGTTTAACGATAACGGATTACGAATCAGTCTTACTAAGACCGAATATATGCATTACCGCTTTTCCGAACCCGCAATCATTACTCCTGACATTAATTGAAAAATAGAGATTGTATGAAATCAAGGTCGGCCACTGAGGCATCTTTGATGCAGGAATAATAGTAGTAAGCTCTGTCGTAAATCACTAGGGCAACTGCGAGGATGATAGCGCATATAGTTTTCATTTTGGGTGACTTAAATGACGCGAAACCCCACAATATTTAGTGACAGTAAAATTCAACTTAAATGTAAACTTAAACCTGCTATTCCCGACAGCTATACGACCAGCTTTAACATACACATCGCAGTAAAAAGGAAAAATTACAGACAGAAAAGAAAATGTTACGAATGTCACATGCGAGTTAGAAAAAACGTAATCTAGTGAGACGTATCCGCTCAAGTCTTCTCATTAAGAAACTTGTAATAGAAAAACTTCAGTTGGTTTTGCTATGTTCAACGAAGGTTGTCAGAAAATCGGACACAAAAACCAATAGGGGCCTACGTTCCAGCCGAGGTTCGATAAAAAAGGTGAAAGAAAACTAATTGGAATACTCAAATGCGAAACACTAGCACTGTTGGCCTTACTAACGCGGTCATCTAAACTAGAATAGACTCTTGAAAAGTATTCTATAACAAAAAACCTCTTTAGCATCCTCATTGAATTCGAAAAGGATTTTGGTCCAGCGTCGACAGAATTTACATGCCATTCCCTCAGAAATCTGGTTCTGGTTCGCGACACATATCACAGAGTAGTAACCCAAGTTAAGTGCATTTATCGACTTTACAAAATGAGCATATTGCTGTGGACGGTGTTTATCCTTATCAATAGGTACTCCCAAGTCCGATCGTTCTGGGAAAAGTTTCACGGAAGCGAAATCGTTAAACACCGTCCGAAAGAAAATGTTTATCTGCCTAGAGTCACATGTCAGCAGAGATGGGTCACTTTGGGAGGTCATCCAGAGTATTGCCAAAAACTATCTCACACTGGTCCAAAGTTAAAATTTGTAAGATGGGTTATAGAACTAATGTATACTAACGAGTACTAAATGATTGCTAATAAGATCAGTAATAAGCCTACGTATTACGCTGCGCACTCAAGTAGAAGGGATCAGAACTACATAGTTGTATACTTCTTAAGCGTAGCAGTTCTACTTAAAACCAGAATTGGAATTGCAATGAATGAAGACCAGCCAATCATACCTTCACCCGGCAACATCATACAACTCACGTCTATAATGCAAACTAATGAAAGCCCAGAACAAACTTCCTTAGTAAAGCGACAGAAAGTCTGTTTCGTTTGAAGTACTGACGGGTCATAATATTGTTACTCCCATTCGTATTTTATAATTTGGATGGTAAAAAGTTACATGAGAAAAGGATGCCAACGCTCCGGGCCGGAAGGACAACGCAGTGGAAGAAAACTTCGCTTTAGGTGGTGTCATTCATCATCATCAGTGCTGACTGGTTAAACTTCTTGGTTAAAACCCAGGCCCAAGTCTACTCCGTAGTATTGTCCCATGATAAGGGCGCCTATTGGCTGGACTCTACTTTAAAGCAAAATTACCTTCCTTAACAATCCTTTTTTTATAAAATGATACGCTCTGTTCTAGATCGGCGCATTGATGCGCACTAAACAGTATTAATGAATGTTAGAAAATGACAGCTCTTTTCCCTACCCTTGTTCTACATTTAGTGCGAGGTTAGTGCGGAGAAAAAACATAGTACAGAACTATAATTGACAACGAACACAAAAGTGCATAGAACAAACCTGTGCGTGCGCTGACAATGAACAAACCTTGAACAGGGTGCGTCAACTTGGACTGACTGTATGTAACTTTTGTAATTTTCCTATTTTATTGGGATTTCTATTTGTACGTGAAGGGGCTATTTGTTAGAAAATAAAACATTGATCTACGAGTATGTGTAGAAAATAATGGAATTTCAATTACCTCATTTTTCTTGCTGACAAATAATGGCTCTCCAAACGCAGTTTGCTTTACCTGCGGCAAGAAATGCTTATGACCCCAAACTTGTTATTTCCTCATGAACATGTAGCTACAGAATAGCTTTAGGTTTATTAATGTAAGCCTGACCCTTCAAGAAGTCCCACAAAAAGAAATTCAGAAGAAGAAACAACTTCAGATCATTTTCTAAAATCGGCCAAAACAACAAAGTCTAACCCGTTCTGAATAACTAAAAAATTGAATGTTAAAGCTGGAGTACACCAAGGCGGAATACAATATCCGTGTACAAATGTCGGTCAATATTTCCTAATGTTCTCCAGAAAGGGTTCTTTTCGTAGCGTTAGGGAATAACGTTTAGTGATTCAGTTGCACAAAAACCGAAATACTGAGTTCTGCTAAACCGGGAACGCAAATACATTTACTAAGGAAGAGTTATGAAGCAAAGCAAGCCTAAGATAAAAATTATTAAATGCATTTGCACAGTGTAATTCTACTTATTGGCCCTCTTATGCACATACCAAGCCCGCTAAACTTCGAACGTGGCTTCAAAAAAGCAGCAGGCTAAGTGATTCTAAGCAAATCACTTGTCGTTTAAAATTCAACGCCCACGGATAAGTGTTTCAGTAACGTTCGTTACCTCATTTCACCATGCCGCAAGACAAATTCTGCGTTACAGTTGCAATTGCATCAATTATCACCCACGCGGCAACCTACCTATGTAGGTTCGTTTCATACACCCAATCGCCCTCGTTCAACGCAACTCCAACCAGAATTATGCCCTTCCTAACCAATCACATGCGACTGCTATCACAAACCATACACAAAACAATACGAAATCATAACCAAAACAAAGGCCGCTAACTGTCAAACGTCACGTAAGAGAGCACAATTTCCCTTACCAAAGAGAAATTAACTGTCATCGTTGACAGCAGCAGTAGGAACAAACATATCTCCATTCGATTTGCCTTCTCAGTCTTTGTCGAGGCGTCGTCGGGCAGTTTTGTTTAAGGCGTGTGTCTACGCGAATTTATTCTTCCGGTTCGTGCACAGTAAAAACCACTGAAAAAAAAAAAACACCACCCTGTGGATAATTGATTCATTCATCTCTATCAATTTGGATTACATTTGGATTATTATTGTGGATTAACAATACCAAATCGTTGGATATATCCAACTTCGTTAACGGTAAGAAAAATATTTTTAAAAGAAAAACTGACGGTACCCACCCTTGAGCAGATCGCGTCAGACATTGTTTTTTGTTGTTTTTTTTTTTGTTTGCTTGTTAATGGCCGCACTTCCTCCCATTTTGCGAAAATCAATGGCAAAATTTCGAATTTTCAATTACGTTGTGTGTTTTTCCAACGATTCCAACCCCGCCAGGGCGTAGTATTTAGAAAATTGTTTGCGATTTCGGAAAATTGGAAATTTATTGATTTGTCGCAGAAAAGAAACGAAAGAAAGAAAAAAGAAAAAAACAGCACAGAATCGGACGGTCCTGGGAGCTAGAAGTTTGGGTGTGTACATGTGTTTGCAATGAAAGATTTGCCAGGAAGAATCACGATACTTCCTGTGGGTGGGTCATTTTTGAATTTGAACAATTGGATTTCTCGGATGCGCGTTTGGGGGTTTTATTTTATATCCAGCGAAGGTAGACAATTTGGAGAGTGTTTTTTCAGAGTTTTTGTGGGGAGTTTTGTAAATTTTAATTCAAAATCGTGCTGGCGAAAATGGTTTTCATTGTGGCGTTTTGCGAGTGTCCTTTGCGCAGGATCCGAAGGAAATGATTTTTCTATTTGGTGGTGAAATTACAAGTGAATGTCCCTTTCGCACTTGTATGGTTGACTAGGAGAAAGGATGTAATTTGCAACGCTAGCTGGTTGTATCAGTATCATCCTCCATCAGCATGTACCTTTTTTCCTGGTCCTTTGTGTCAGGCTGTCAGGACGACGTAGATGGCTAGGGTTTTTTCTTCATTCTTTTTGTTGAATCTATCGGATGTTCACCCTAGAGACACTCGTACATAGTGTGGATAGTGACTGTGTGTTCTTTTTTTTTTTTGTTCTAGATTTAAGGGTATTTCATTAGTTCTTCGGAGGGCTGAAGGCTACAGGAACAGAGAACCGAGAACCACTGGATAATTCATCTATTGATGGTGAATAGAGGGCTTTTGAATTGTTTTGCGCCTGTACACAGGTAGATATGATGATCATCGCAGTAGTGTGGGATAAGATGTCATTCGTAAGATGAAGATGGTCTTTCTTGAAGTAGGCATTTCATTTTTGTCGGGTGGTGGTTGAGTGCGGAGAAAGAATTCTCTACCTGTTTTTCCATCCCTTAGTTTCGAATCGTTTTGTTCAATTCGCCTTTGCTAGGGGCAAGTGGAAGGAGAATTTTTTTAATATCAAATAATGCGGTTGCTCTTTGTAAATACATGTGTATGGATGTGTACGTACTAGGTATAAGTATGTAGGAATAGTTTGCTGTACGGATGAGGAGATAGGAAAGTTTATTTCCTTGTAATCCAGATCCAGCCCACTTAAAAATATTCGTACACAAATGACATGGACATTTTTTGATTTTTCTGATAAATTCTTCTGCAAATATTAAACATTGCCTTTGGACCGATTGAGCAGTTGCAATATTCTCCTAGCATTCAAAATTGCGGGCATTTTAAAACTGTGTTTGGCTTCAGAGTACTAGAATTTATCCTCAATGTTTCACTACACATTCGGCTAATGATAGGTGTAGTTCCAATGGACTAAATATAGAAAATTGAATGTTTCGCACATTCACATTATACCTATTGGATATTTGTGAAAGTATCATGGGTACTACGGTATCCAGGGTAGGGATATTCTGGGCCAATTAAGCTGCTAATCCGTTCAAAAGTTTAAAACCTAGTGAGAAGGTGTTCAAAGGACGCTGTTTTTTTTGTTTTATTTACTGGAATACCCTAAATAGTATATATTTCAATAAAATACATCCAAAGTTAAATCAAAGACAATCGTTTTGCAACGAGCTTAACAAGCTTGAGCATCTTCCCTATCAATTTTAATATTGTTTCGGTTGGAAAGCTATCGCAAGTGTCATTCAGTTGCTGCCAAAGGTTCTTGGTTAAAAAGGTGACATTTCTCGAACCTTTGTCAACCCAAGCGATCCGATAAAAGTTCGATTTGATTCAAATTCAACAACTTTGGTGGCCAAATGATTTTGATTAATACTCCTTTGACAAAGCTCGAATATGAAGTGTTAATGAGAGCCTACTTTGGAATGACCACATATTTGATGTTGCCAAAAATGCTGCGAAATGATTAGGTTTCCTCAAGCGATGTTAGGAATATTTCATCCCCTCTGATTTGGCCTCAATATACATATAAGACATTCATCTGCCAAAAATTGGAGCAGAAACAATGCCCACATGCGGTTAGGTGTCTCTAAGACCTCGTTACACATGCTAGATGGGATTGAAAACCGAGCGATAAAGCTCATAGGTGATGCCAATATTACACAGTCAATTAACACCTTCGAACACCTGCCTAATGTCTCCCGTCTCACATTGTTCTATCACTATTTTCACCACTAGTGATCCACCGAAATTGTCAGTAGCATTCCGACTTCTCAAACCTTCAACCGTAACACCCGTCTCGCTATGAATGTTTATCACTACCCTCAAGTCCACTTTCGAACGTACTCTGAGCTCTGCCAAGCCCTTTATTTCCTAGTCATTATAACTTTCAAACATTTAAGACCAACGCAAATCGGTATCTCTCTTTTTTCCCTGCCTAACTTCCATTCGCCCGCGCTGTGTGCAAAAATCTTGAGGGTATGCAAAGTCCCCTGAGCGCGCGTCAATTATAAAAAAAATATATATATAAATATGTCGTCGTTATCTTGTTGAATAACGAATCCCTCTGCAACTAACATTGTTCAAAAATCAAGATGTCTTCGATATAAACGAGATGCCTGGTTCTGCCGAAGGAAAGAGTTCTTCCTCAGGGTTGTCAACGTCCCATTTTTGGTTTTAGTTCACTCTACAGATCTGATTTGAAGAAACAAACTATTTGGATACTATAGTGCTTCAAAAACCTGCAGAAAGAGACGCTATAACACCAGCTGAATCGCAAATGAATGACTTCAGATATCATCCTGCCTGAGCTACAGATAATCTTGAAGAACTGTGTTCATCTGGTCCAGATTGCTCTTTTTTAGAGAGAAATTAAAGTGTTTTTCATACCCAAAGTTAGAAAATGTTATCATTCGAGTCTCATGTTTTAAAAAAAAAAAAAAACTCGAACGACTGATCAATACCTACATACGTACGAACATCAATGTGCTTACTGCAAAGGTAAGCCGGAGAAAACGTCTTTGTATACGCTAGTGCATACCATGGAGTGTTCCTTTCACAAAAACATTTTAGCCTTTCCAGATATAGGAGGCGTCTTTTACAATGCCAGCGTCTCTGCAATCGCAATATACACATTCAACTCTGAAGTTATGTACGAGTAGATTAATATTCTTTGCACTATCGAGATAATTAACTCGGAAGGTAGTGTTCTGTCCTTGATTCTTTAGGAATTGGTGCCACACGAGCTACTGGAAAGCGGAGGATTGCAAGGCGATTGCCAATACAGATGTCGTTGTTATTGTCATCCTGGAAAAGCACCCTCAAGCAGCTAATAAAATGGGCAGATCGATGTGGATACGTGTAATCCCACACAAAACCGAACTTTCCTAGGAAATACAAAATTATATACCTCCATTAATGGTGCAAGCATAACATAGCTAAATATTTAGGCCGATCCTGGGAGAAAAAGTTACAGAAGCATTTTTCTCATGCAAGAAAGCCAATGAATATGATGGCGTTAGACAAAGGGATATAAGGAGACACGAGTAAACTAAGTAAAGAGTCACAGCGGAATACTCTGCACATATACCTTTACAGCACTGGACATTCAGTTTCATCTGACAATCCTTGAAATATTAAGCAGGTAAACAGCTAAGGGCGCTGTGTCCGTCTAAATGTAAACTCAGAGTTGACCGAATTGACAACTGACTGCACTGCTGTCCTAAACGCATTACAGAATTCTATATTCTATGAAATATAGACTACACCCTGCCCCGGTTATAGTTGAACAAAAAACTCCAAATCAAACGAATCACCATTCCTACCAGGTCATTTTGAATGAAAAATGCATTCTTGGACAACAAATCGATACACTTCTACTCCGATAGATCAAAGACCAATAATGGGATAAGAGGAATTGTTGTATCTGACAGGCTAAATCCGAGAGTCTCCTTTCGCCCTCTTGGTCACGCTACATGAAATTATATCAATAAAAGAGATCTTCTCGTTGGCGAAGCAGTTCAATATTCACCTTTTTTTGGGTGTTGGGGCATAAGGACATTCCAGGGAACTCTAAAGCCTATGAACGTGTCAGACACCAAACTACTACCAATCTATTTTCCCTGAAAAAGGCACTTTAAGTATACCAATCGTGTCTGTCCATTGAACAGATTTAGTCAAAGCTAGATCTGAAGCGCTAGTCAGTTGTTGATATCTCTCAGCAGATGGCTTACTAGTGCTTCTGTAGGTGTTATCACTGGACACTATCTCATCAGCAAGCACGCAATAAAGCTTAGAGCATATTCAAACAATTTCTTAAGTAGTTGCATGGACAACTACGAGGAGAAAACTGTTCTTATATCCCCTACTCGCTCCCAGAAAGAAAAGTTTCCATCAAGGAGGTTTCTATAATACCATGACGATCTAGAAGGTTTGAGAAATACAGACATTAGAAGTCTATTACGCTCCACTCGAAGATCCAATTGGTTCAACGGCTTCTCATCGATTTACGTGATTTCACATTGGACCTTATATGCTGGAACTGTCTCGGTTTTGGGCCAACAGCCACTTCCACTCCCTAGTCGTTTCTTCCTATTTTTCGCCATAAATAAGGATTTCTATTGGACAACGCTTCCAAACAAATTTTCCTCCCGAAGACTTCGAAGACGAAGACCAACGTAGGTTCTGAAGCCGCAGGCCTTCGATTACGATAATTATAATAGCACCCCAGGTGCGGATTTGGTACCTAGTCGCCTTGGCGGGACAGAAGTTACAATGAAATTTACCGAGGAGTGTGGTGCAAAGGGATTTCAGACATTCACATAAACAGTAGGTACTCTGGATAGGATTTTATATGCAACATTTAACACGGATTGCTTGAGTAGTTTTTGCAAGACATATAATAGTAGATAGGACATAAAAGAATACATATCCCTCGCGTGTCTCAGGCGCGTGTGGAAAACATGATGTGACTTTTTATAAACGTAATTTCTCACCATGCAATAATTGGGTTTTCACATTTCTGTTTGTGTTTGCTCCAAAAATAACGCACTCCTTTTCAAATGTGCCATCAATTTCTCAAGTTCTTCAGAATACTTCTTCAACTCAACATATGTGTAAGTACCTACATATATGTAATTGAGTGGTTTCTAAGTTTTTCGATTCTTCCATTCCTGTTTCGAAGGAAATATTACAAAAAAAAAAAAAAAAAAAAAACTATCTATCGGCACGCAACGGTATGCTTGAGCTCTACACGTTTCCCAACTGCGAGATTTCTATTCCGTTCGTTGGCCTTTCATCCTTTTGATGAAGTGTTTTTGTTTTGTTTTCATATTTTCCTTCTCTCTGTAGCCGACAGGGATATAAATATCCAAAAAAGGCAGGAATATCATTTGAAAAAAATGAGAAAGAAACTAAAAAAAAAAAAAATACTCTTGTTTGGTGTTATTAGGAAAATCTGTTTCATTTTAGTTCACACTTACAATGGAGGAAGTGGGTGATGATTAATATCTGATTTATGTTTACATACACGCATGTGACCTTTCTTGGAAAAAGCATGGCATCCTTTGTTCAGATTATGTTTAGAATTGAAAGAACTGATTCCGATTTATCCGACATTATCCGACTCCACACCCAATTCATAAGCCGCTAATTAATCATCCATCCGCCGCACTAATAGAAAGGAATGTTTATTCTCCACCAAACTATTCCATAAACTACCAAAAGAATCAGTAGACCAGTCGAAGCTGTAACCAAACCTAAAGCATACTTACTGTGAAATATTTTTCACTGTAAGGAACTTCTGTCTGGTATTCCTATGGACTAATCCCTTGTACACGATTATCAGTACCAGTAGTCCATGGGTTCGGTTTGGGTTCCATAGGTTTGTTGTTAGTAGGCCCTCCATGTTAAGGATCTTTATTCCTGTCCATCGTAGCTCACTCTAATATTTACATTTGCAGTTTGTTAGCTTTGCTCCCGACCGTTTTAGTTTTGTTTTTAACGTGGGGGAGCGAAATTCATTTCACATGCGACTACCCAACCACCCTTCTTACAGTCAGCGAACTGAAAAGTACGCCTCTGGTGGCTTTTATCATCCCTCTTATATTCGTAGCGCTTTGCTCTTATTTTTAAAACGTTTGACCCAGATTCGCGTGCCTGAAGTTGATTCTGAATAGTTCAGAGCGCCAAGCGACCCTTCTTTTTGTCTTCCTTTAGCGTGTGCCAAAGTTTGCTTAGAAGGGGGAAAAAAAATTGTGTCCCTTTGTCTGAAACATACGACTTAGCATAATGTAGAGTTTTTTGTTTTTTTTTTTTTACGGGAAGGGTGTGTTTTTATAAACTCAAAAGTGTGTGTGTAGGTACTCTCGCCTGCGTTTAATATATGTATACATGCATGCATACTCGTGTATCTAAAGGGGTGGTTGCTAGACTACACTGTCAGTAGAAAGTAATTTTCGTGATGATAAGAGTCCTTTCTACATGTTTATTTTGGGTTAAAAATGGCATTCCTTTGAATAATCTGCCGACCGAACATTGACTGAGCGGTTGAAGGTGTGGTGATATATTCTATAAAATATTTTAATGTATGTGTTCAGATATCCGACAGACGGGCGGGCCAATTGCCGTGGATTCTGAATTACATTCCGCTTACGTAAAATTGAGGGAAACAAGAACATAAATAGACCGAGGTGAGCAATCCACTAAAATTTTAACCACAATATACGATTGTGATCTCTATCACCTCCTCATCTGTTCTGATATAGAGCTGTTCATTTGAAATGTGGTTTGACCAGATAGCAGGTTTACTAGCAGCGGCGGTCTTACTCGTAAATGCTTTTCATGTGCAGGCTGTCCATATACTATAATCTGACCATTCACACTGTCGAAAGCTTTCTCAAAGTCAGTACATTACTCTATAATGATCGCGAAGGCTTTTGTACGTTCAGTGCTGGATGGTCCACACCATTGTTCGAAATTGACAGTAGCTTCCAGGTTTTCTTTGATGCCATCAGTATCACGCTAGTTTCCACGATCCTTCAAATTGTACTTCTTTGACATTTTGGGGAAACGCTTACTTTTCCATGTTCTGCCCTAAGGTCTGGTGCAGCTTGAAAAAATTCTTGGGAACCTTAGTCTCGGTTGCAGTCTTTGTAATGCTAGAAATCACGGTGCGTATTCAGAAATTTACTGCTTTACTGGATCATCATCTCTTCAACTGATTCTTATCCGAAATCAGAAACGAACCGCCTAGACTGTTCACTATATATTACTTGAAGCTGGCAAGTTTCCTGGCAGTAGTCCGACTTCGATCTGTGTAGTTGAAGCGCTGAAATTTTTACGCTTGTCGAGTTTTACACTACACTGCACCTTCGATCTTTTTTCAAATTCAAGACTATCTAAGTAGGTACCTCTGCGACCGTTTTAATTATAACTTTGAGTCTCATATCCTCCTGGTTCAGCCCTCAGGTGTATATTGAAAGTCTCACTCGACGCGTTGATCTTCCTATTGAAGCAATTAGTGTTTGTGGTAACACAGCCATCCGACATTTATTCTATTTTGTGGCCTTGATGGCTCATTATTCTTTCCAATTCTGTAAAATGACAAAAATTCAGATGATAGCTCTTCGCCAGAAAGGATGAACGTAGAAATTAGTCTGATAAACAAAAAAGAAAGACAATGAACTTATAAAAAACCTTTAAATCCGATCTTTAGCTGACTCTTCGAACTTTTCAACCCTTAATCCCTGAAATTCGATATAATTTTGCCAAACATGAGTCTATCAAACACATACTGTTACTGTTACATTAACTGGTCACCTATTTACTCAACATGTGATGTTAATAAACAGATTGAATACTTCAATAATAATATTTATTACCTTTTTAACAATCATGTGAAAGTAAAACATAACAAATTTAAGAAAAATAATTGTCCATGGATAACACAAGAAGTAAGAAACCACATTAAGGCGCGTGATGATTTATATGCGAGATGGCGCAGATATAAATGTTCTGTTTTTCATAATGAATTCAAGGTTGCCCGCAATGCAGTCACTTATCTTATAAGGAGAAACAAAAAATCTTTCTTTAAAAACCAATTTCATCCTTGTGATTCAAGTTGCACTTTTTGGAAAAACGTTCGTCAAGCTGGAATAAGTCGAAATAAGCAATCTGTTTCAGATCAAATAAATATCGAGGAATAGGAAATTCGTTCAACCTCAATCGAACGTAAGCTCATACGTTCCTAATTCCTTTATTAATCAAGGAGATACGTTTTCACTTTCTTGTGTTGACATAGCGGTGGTAGGCCATGCAATTTTAAAAATGAAGTCAAAAGCTATTGGTTCAGATAACATCCAACCAGAATTTATTAAGACTCTTCTACCCGTTTTGCTACACCCAATAACGTTTATGTTTAATACTATTTTGACCACTTCTGTTTTCCCCGATATCTGGAAAGGTGCCAAAGTTTTGCCATTACCTAAGTCCTCCCTAGCAAACAAAACCGAATACCGCCCAATCTCCATTTTGCCATTTTTGAGCAAAGTTATGGAAACAATTTTGAGCAATTAGATAAAGGTTTTTCGTAATAATAAGAAACTAACCACCAATCCGGTTTCCGTGCAAAACGCAATTCCACTACGTCTCTGATTAAAATTTGTGAAGATATTCGTGCTGGGTTTGACAAGGATATGGTGGGGATTGATTGTATTCTTGGATTTTTCAAAGGCATTCGACAGCGTCAATCATAAGATTTTATAGAATAAACTTAAGACTAAGTTGTCCTTTGAAAACTTCTTATGCAACATGATTAAATCATACCTTTTTAATAGGTCACAGTATGTGTTTCACGAAACTATGTGCTCTAGTAGATTAAAGATTCCAATGGGCGTCCCACAAGGCTCTGTGCTAGGACCCCTTTTATTTTCCTGTTTCATTAACGATATAATTGAATGTTTCTCAGATACCGAATACCACATCTATGCAGACGATGTTCAAATTTATAAAATGTTTCCAAAATCGGATATAATTCCAGCCTCCAGCAGAATGAATCAGGAATTGTGTAAAATCTCATCTTGGACGGTTGAAATTGAGTTGAAGCTCAATCCAACAAAAACCAAAGCCATGATCTTAAATAGAAGCAGATGTATAGAATACTTCCCTACTCTCCTCCTCAACCAGAACCCAATCGCATATGTGGAAAATACAAAAAATCTTGGTTTTTACTTTAATTTCGACCTAAACTGGGATGTACATATAAATAGGACAGTTTCAAAAATCTATGGTGCGCTTCGAGGCCTAAGTCCCACAGCAAACTATTTACCAACCAATGTGAAGCTCATATTAATAAAATCATTTATTTTACCCATTTTTCTGTACAGTGGCGAGTTATTTGCTAACATGAACTTTATGACCAAGAGAAAACTTACTGTTGCATATAACAGCTGCTCAAGATATATATTTGGTCTGAAAAGATACGACCACGATACGATTCCGACTACTCTAAACAACTAGCAGGCTGCTCCTTATCAAATCTATTGAAATATCGTACTTTGTTATTATTAAAAAAGGTAATACAATCTAAACAATCAAAATATCTTTTTGACCATATCAAGTTTGTAAGAAGTAATCGGATATTACAAATATTACCACCCAGATATAAGTACCTTGTGACCTCAAAGCAATTTTTTGTTCATGCTGGTCAACTTTGAAATCAACTTCCCCTCAGTATTAAGCTTATAAGCAACACAAACACTTTCGCGAAAAAGGCTTTTACATTTTTTGCCGAAAATTCCTAATTCCTGCATTTATTTTTTTTTTACATGTTCCTTCCTATCTTTTCATATCTTCTCTCTCTTCCCTTTCTTTTCTTCTTTATTTCATTTAATTTTTAAAACTGAATTTCTTCTATAAGTTTTAAGTTTATTATTTAAAATGTTTGTAACTCTGAAATATAATATAAGCATGTGCAACTTAAAAGATGTATAATTTATATCTTATATGTACAATGAATATAATAATAAATAAATACAAATGCAAATACAAATACAAATACTCTCTAATATGCTCATATCTACTTTTCTAAAGTCCCCCCATTGTGAAAACAATCCTTGAAAAGTAATTATCGAAAGAGTGTTCTAGGTGTCACTTGAAAACTGTGCTTATTTGGGTGTTTAACTAATTTACAAAGTCTCCCCAATGTCGATGTCATCCCCCTATTGCGTAATGTGAATTTTCCTTAATCCGTTTCGGATATCGATTGCAAATTTATACTCACATGGCTTCCTTTAAAGAAATTCAATTTAATGCTTCACTTTCATTTAGAATTAGTTTTTTTCTTTTAAAATACATAAAACAAATCTAAGGGAGCCAACTAAAAATCCGGCCAAATTCAGATGAACTCGGTGTTCAGTGTTACTCGTAGGTTTATGCCATATCATGTGTGCGCTAGTTCCACAACCACTAGAACATATTGTTCAATTTCATTCATCCTGTCTGTCATGCGGTCACTCAGTCAGCAACTGTCTCTCCTTCTAACGATCTATTCTGGCGTTGTCAGTTAAACCGTCGCGTTGCTTTTAATTTAGGGTCTGCGAAATCCAGATACAAATTGAACAAACAGAAAAAAAAAAACGAACTCATTCTAACTGCCAAGTACGTTCTCGAACTATGTACAATGTATAGAACGAGATTGAAACCCCTTTACAATGGCCTGGTGCATGAGTCGAAATAAGACAGCCAACTCTGTAGAGGGTGAACAGCTAAATCGCATGAATATTTGATTAGAGGGGTTGTTGGCAAATTCAGCAGGCAGACAGATGGCTTCCAGATTTCGTTCACCTGATGACTCATTTATGATTGAATGCTTAGAAGTTCCAGCTCATCGTCGTGTAGTATTATGTCGTATTGCTTTTTTCAAGCTGTTATTCCCATGACGTTGGCGTTCTGTTCTTGGAATTATGGAGAGGTTTCCGAGAAAATATCCTTTCTCATGATACCCTGTTCGTTACAATGTTAAATCGCTAACTTCTTAGGCTAATCGGTATTTCTTCATGCCGTTGATTCAAAATAATCTTCAACATTAAGCGGAAGTCACGAAATGCATCTTGTCTGCCGTTGCTCAGTAAATGTTGCCTTCCTACTGCGCGTGTAACGTGTCCGTCTTTATGGTTGTGCATACTTCAGATGTCGTTGAGTTGAGGTACACGAGGAACACGAGGAATACACTGTATATATGTACATGCATACGTACGAGCACATAACATACATACTTATATGTACATTTCTTCCGCGCACTTGAATGATGAAAAGGAATTATCTAGACACCGGGAACAGGCTCTTGAGTAATTTAAATTAATTACAAGCCACAACAAAGATTCCAATGAAATTACGTACTAAATTAATTAAAAGAAATAAAAAAGAGCTCCCTAGACCTTTCTAAGGTTTAAAAAAATAAATAAAATCAAAGTCATGAAAACCGGTATCGGAATATGAGTACTCGTACTCGTACTCGTATTCGTACTCGCTGAAGCGCTTGAGCGATGAGTGTGGTGTGCATTTAAGCATGCGAATTGCAATAGGGGATTAATTTTCAGTTTTAAGGGGGTGAAATTAGTCCCCCATATTGACGGTAGTGCTGGCATAGGGCGTAAATATGAGTATGAGTACGGGTACGGGTACGGGTACTCGTATTTGTATTGTTATTGTTTGACAGATACATAGATTGACTTAGGGAATACTGTGTAGGTAGTAAGTTGGTTTTTTTTTTGTCCTCGAGTGTGTGCATTGTTTTCCACTTCGTTAACATCGTCAGAAGGATAAAATATCGTTAGGGTGTTCGTTGATACTTTGAGCGAAGAAAAAGCTTGCGGTGACGATTTTACCTTTCTAATTGGTTGAAGGCATTCTAGGTTTCCAAGTTTAAACATCTTTTAAGAGACATGACGAAACGGTAGTCATATGGAGATATGAAGATTAAGAGGATATTATTCAAAAGCGAGATTTTCTTTCTTGTTTAACACAACTCGAAATCGAAGAGTTGTATCTCTCAAATCTTTCTTTAAAGTGATTAAGGGACACATCACGGGTTATATCCGATCAACTGGTAAAAGCTTTTATTAGAATAAGTCACCGGTTCTTATTTGCGTAAAGGTAATGTTAGCGTAACGTTAAGTGCGTCTTTAGTGATTAGAAAAGAAGGGCAAATGTTGAAAATGTCATGATACATGGCATACATATTTCTTACATAGCGACACAAGCCCAGGAAACTGATATTGCGTTCGGCGCAAGGGGTAATGCACAGGACCAATGTCAACTCGAGCATGGGTACGGAATGCGGATATCTTCGACACCAAAATACAGACGGAGGAAGAGGAAGAGGAAGAGAAATTTGAGGCTTTTCTGAACATATCTGCCAAAATCCAGACTTGTTGGGGTATCTACTGTCAAGAAATCATAAGGTACGTAGTTCCTGATGTACTGGCTTTCGCCCAACCATCACAACGCAGACCAATATTGGATTTCCCTGGCAGTCAGAACTGAACTATTAATTCGATATTTTTATCCAGGTAATTCTATCCACCTAAATCAGGAAAAGTCTACATAGATTGCGACATCCAAATTGAAGACAAAAAAGACTGCTGGAGGAGACAGGTCGGATAAAGGATACCAGGTGAATGGAATCCTCGGAAGGATGACAGTCTTAACTACGGCAGCATTACAGAAAAAAAAAAAATTGGGGGAACTTACCGGCCTGTCACCGGTGCGTAGAGGCAGTTAAGACAGAACTATGGTAACTGGAAAGATTTTTTATTTGAGGCCCAGGTTCACCCCGAAATGTAGCGCCACCTAAATAAGTAAATAAGTAATAAGAAAACATTACTTATTTACCATGCCCTGTAACGCCTGAAATATTATATTAACATTAGGTCCAATCAGTGTGGTCTTAGGTCTAGTGAGTGAGTCCACCTTCCATCAGATTTAAAAAAGAAACCAGGAACACATCACCTATTCATTAATTTCTAGACCGCATATGGCAGCCTGTCAAGCGCGTCTACCTGTGCAATATAACAATGAAGAACGTCCGCTGTTCCATGAACTCAGTAATAACACCGCCAAGACTTTTGATTACGTAAAAGGATTTCAAGAAAATGTTATTTAAGAATTTGAGTAAACTGGTTTTTCTTTACAATAATATCTACTGGCTTTACCGCGACATTGACCTGGCCCGAAGCGTTCGAATTTATTGGCTTAAGTGGCATAATGAATTAGATTGCAAACTTTCCGGATGCTGGTTCTTACAAAACGGCTGATTGCCGCAAATACCTACGTAAGAATGTTCTTCTTGTCTGGTTGAATTGAATTGTTAAAGCTGGTTGACGACTATAATACAATTTCGGACAATCAGTTTGGATTAACGAACATATATCACATTATTCATGTTGTGCCGAAACTGGCTCCCAACACAATAGGAAATAAAAGGAAGAACAAGTGTACAGGTGGATGCCTGATTGACTTTGAGAAGGCCTTCGTGACGTGAGAGAGATTTTCTACACGTTTAGTAGTATCGGCGTGTTGAAAACTTTATATGATCTACAGCATGCTTAAGGCAAAATAGTTCTTCGAGCAAAATTTTTAAAATAAAAAATAGCGAACAACTGGGTATGGTGATTTCGTCGATACTGTTTAACATGATCTAATAGGTTCCCCAGTGGCAGATGACATACTTGCGTACAGTTCAAGTAAAAATATTGAGGTCATCAACACAGTTGATTCATCACTTCCATCATATTGCGAGCATTTGAAATTGGAAAACGATTTTCAAAATTCGGAAACAATGTAGTTTAGAACTGCATTGAGAAGGGTTTCTAGGGATACCAGGAATAACTGCCGAAAGTAGCCCATTATTCGAGAGCACGAACTGGCATTGAGAATATCAGTCATGTACTTCGGAATCTGGTATTTATATTTTGATAAACACATATTACATAATGAGCCACGAAGGCTTGACAGGAATAAGGTCATATGCTACGTTGTCCCAATAAGATCAATAAACGCTTATAAAGGGTGTTTTTTTTTAGAGGTTTGGTTTTTAAATTGGCAACACTGTTTCTACAGATTGTTTATTTGACAGTTGAAAGTTGATTTGTAGTTAGTACGGTTCGCCATTTTACGATGAATAGATTAACGTCAGAACAATACGTGCAAATTGTGAAAACTTATTTTGGAAATGATGGTTTGGTACGTCCATTTTACGGTCGAGATAATCGTCCATCTGAGCAAGTTATTCGGAACACGATGAATCGTTTTCGCACCATGTAACACATTGGCTGAAAAGTCCGTGCCGTTTTATAGTAAAACACAAATTTTTTGCAAAACTCAACTTTATTTATCAATATAGTTGCCTTCGAAGGCGATACACTGATTGAAACGATTTTTCAATCTTTCGATGCCCCTTTTGGGGATAGTCGATGAAAATTATTCCATGTGCATCCCAAAATACGGGTGCCATAATCTTGCCAGCTGAGGACGAAGTTCGTCGCCTGCTCGCCACTCAGCTGACTGTCGATTGACTCTGGTGCGAAGTGATGAAGTCAAGTTTCATCCATTGTCACATACCGACGCAAAAATTCGGCTTTATTGCGGTTGAACAGCTTTAAACACTCCTCTGAAACTGTGAGCAAACGCGGCACCCACTTTGAACACAGCTTTCGCATGTCCAAATATTCGTGTATGATATATCCAACACGCTCTTTTGATATCTTCAGAGTCTCAGCTATCTCGATCAACTTCACTTTACGGTCATTCGTAATCATTTTGTGGACTTTTTTGATGTTTTCATCTGAAACAGCCTCTTTTGGACGTCCACTGCGTGCATCATCTTCGGTGCTTGTATGACCAAGTGGTTTAAATTTTTCAATCCACTTGCGAATGGTTCGTTCGGCTTATGCAGAGTCCGGGTAACACTTATCAAGCCATTTCTTTGCATCGACTGCATTTTTTCCCATCAAAAAGCAATTTTTTTCACAATAACAAAAGTTGCTTCACTCACAACGCTATATCTCGAGAACTAATCGTCCGACAGCTGTCAAATTTATACACGTATCTTTTGAAGGTTGGTACTAAATGAAAATGGTATGGATTTAATTCATGTGGTGCCCTCTCTTAGAAACGACACGGACTTTTCAGCCCATGTGTTACACTCTAGTGGATAATACGCTTCCCCAAAGACGACAAACAGTGCGAACAGAAGAAGTTATTGCCGTTCTGGAGCAGTGTTGAAGAGAATCCGAATGAGGCGATTCGATATCGTGCACAGCAATTGGAGCTATGCCCATCCACTTTGACCATTATACGCGTCGTAGGTTCGGTGAATGAACCGAAAACATGATTCAGCTTGATCCTCATTTTCAACGCAAAATTTTGTTGTCCGATGAGGCCCACTTTTGGTTAAATGGATATGTAAACAAGTAAAATTGCCGAATTTGGAGTGGAGAAAACCCAGAAGTGTTAGTGGAGACGCCCTTACAACCATTAAAACTCACAGTTTGGGGTGCTTTATGGGCTGGTGGAATCATCAGCCCATATTTCTTTAAGGACGATGCCGGCCAGAATGTCACATGATTTCTGACTTCTTTGTTCCTCAGTTGAATGGCATTGACGTGGCAGAGCTTTGGTTTCAACAAGATTGGGCAACTTGGGCGCGCGACATCATCAATTTATTGCTGGAAACATTTGCTGAGCGCATAATTTCGCATAATGGACCTGTGAACTGGCCTCCACGATTCTGTGATCTCACACCTTTAGATTACTTTGTTTGGCGGTATGTGAAATCACTAGTCTATGCCGATAAATCAGAGACGTTGGACGATTTGGAAGTCAACATTCGCCGAGTTATTGCTGATAGATAGATAGAAAAATGTTTCATGTACGACAAGTATGTCCTGAATTTTCAGGAGGTCTTCCGATTTAGTTCCGCAACAGGGAGAAAACCGATGCTAAGAAGCAATACAGTGGTTTAGGAAAGGGGAGAGGGTTGATACGCTCTCTTAGGTGTGTGTTTTACATTTTAAGCATATCCTTTATAGTTTGCAGTAAAATTTAGGTTAGCTTATTAGTAGAGGGGTGCCTTCGAGAGGTAATCGGCATCGAGCTGAGCTTGCCGGTGTTTGTGTACGGTGTTGACGAAAGCCGGACATTGAATACGGTGACTAGGTTCATAAGTATTCAATCAAACTGCTGCCGGCATTTTTCATTTTCTTTCGGAAGTCGGTAGATACACCGTGACTGCTGAAGACCGTAATTATCATTTAGAAGTGCTACTTCAGCTAATAAGGCCGCTTTTTCGAGAACATTCAGAAATTCTTAGCATTCTATTGGTGAAATCATGGGACAAGGTATATAGTAGGATAATGTTATATTACATCGGATATTGTCTGCTTATCTTGTATCTTTAAGAAAAAAATTTCACATTTGTTCAGCTTTTAATTGACTAATCTTTTTTTTCTTTCCAGCTCGCTGCATAAACGCGCGTTTAATCGCGCGCGTTCGTCGCGTTCCGCCGCATTCGAAAATCCCGTCTTTATCGGGGGATCATTCAACGATTCAACATCGATCTAGTGTAGTGTCTCATATTTGTATTAAGTGATATAAAGGGAAAATCTATTCAGAAAATCAAATATTTATAAAAAAAAAGTGTTAAAAGTTTCTGAAAAGAAAAAAATTAAATAAAAATTTCAATTGTTAGTGTGAATCAAATCTCTTGGATTACATCGTTATATCACCATCGTCAACATGGGATACTCAATAATTAAGTGGATTACATTAATAGCGGCATTTATAGCCCTCGGTAAGCTAATCAAATGTTTAATATACTCGTAGTATTTTGCATTTTTAATTTAAATTATTTCCAAAGCTCTCTGAGTCACATAAATTCAATAAAACAACTCTAAACTCATAGGTCATTGTATACAATTGCGCCTTGAAAGCATAACGAGCCGGTCCATATAAATTGAGTCATTGTTCGTTGTATCTAAGTTCGAGGAAAGATTTCAAGAGGCACTTTAGTTTCTATGAGTCAAGTGGCCGGGTTGTGAGTTGGGACTAACTAATCAGTTTTCAGTTTCTTTCTTCTCTGCTTCTCTGACGGTGAATGTCAATGAAATCCGAGAATGAGGAACTGAAAGAGAATTTGTTTAAGAAAAAAAAAAAAATCTGTGAAAAAGAGTAGAAAGATACAAAATTTAAATCGCAATCAAATCTGAATCTCTTGGTTGAAATGGAAATTAGTCAAGTTTGAAGAGAGTTGAAGGTCGATGTGTATTTGTTACACCCAATTGATTGAAGGATCTCAATTGATCTTTGAATTGCAGTTGATCAATTAAGCAGTAAGCCGCTGAGATGATTTCTATTGTATGCGAGATCAAATGCAAGTGAGGGTCACACTATTCCAGTAACATTTGTGAGAATAATTCGGATGTGAAGTAGTTTTGTGTGATAAGAAAAATGTGTCAATAGGAAGTAGTATCTGCTTACGAAAAGAGGATGAGAACTTGATGAACTATTTTCATGTTGTGCAATGTTATGAGAGATTTCCATTTAAAGCCAATTGGTTTAGGTTAGGACCTCTGGTTTCTCAAGGCAATTCCATTAAACTCTTATCAAATTTGTCTATTCTTTTTTTATGACGATGTATGGACATACATTGTTTAAAATGGCTATTTTTACATGATGATTTTACAGCTAAAGGACGCCACTACATTTACCAGAATCATACATACGTACAGTACTGTGCAAAACCTAAGCAACCATCTGGAGTCAGCACTTCATAGTAAATCTTTTCAACTTACTACCTCACCAAATAAAAAGGAATAGATATGTAATGATGTGTAATAGAGTGTATTTTGAAATTCACAACTTTTTATAAAAATAATAATACTTCAGATTTAAAAAAAAACGCAAAAACCAACAAAGTACCCAAATTGAGCTGTGCAAAACTTAAGCAACTTTGTAACCCACTGTAAAAAAAAAAAAAAATAGCTAACAGTACTTTTCCAGTCCGGTTATACATGAAATGTTATAAGCTCTTTGTCTTTGATCTTGAGTGATTGTCTTTGATCAGTTTTCTTTTAAGTTAGTCGCATAATTGATATTTTCTTAAAAATGTCGCGACAAAGTTACTCTTCTTCTCGTAAACTAAAGATTATTGATGAATTCAAGTCTGGAAATACTCAGGCAGCATTAGCTAAACGTTATAATATTAATAAATCGATTATTTCACGTTTAATAAAAAAAACATAATGCAACAGGAGTCGTTGAAAGACAAAATGTCGGTGGTAGGCCGCGTAAGACAACATGTCGAACGGATAGAAACATTTGTGGTGTAATTAAAATACAACAGTTCATAAGTTCGAATGAAGTCGTAAAACTATTTGATTTAAACATTGATGCTAGCACGGTGCGAATACGTGCAATTGAAAATAATCCTCGAAGTTACAGGCCGCGCAAAAAACCGATTCCCACAAAAAGACATTTAAGGAGCAGGTAGTGAAATTACTCGTAAATTCTTTAAACATGCGCCGGCGCATTGTCTTGCAAAAACAAAATTTTTTTTCTCTTCATGTGAGGCCGTTTTGCAGCGATTTCGGCCTTCAATCGCTCCAATAATGCGCAGTAATACTCGCTGTTGATGGTTTTTCCTTTTTCGAGGTAGTCCACGAAGAATATGCCATGACAATCCCAGAAAACCGACGCCATAACCTTTCCGACTCATCGAGCCTCCCTCGGCCGCCTCGGAGCATTCGTGCCGGCTTCAGTCCATTGCCGGGCTTTCATTCTGTTCTCTGGTGTGTAATAGTGGATAAAAGTTTCATCAACAGTTACCAATAGACGCCAAAAGTCCGTCCGATTCCGCATCAGCAAGTCCAAACACTCTTTCGAAGTGCTCTCGCGTTCGTGTTTTTGGTCAGGAGTGAGCATTCGCGGCACCCAGCGGCAGGACAACTTTTTCATATGCAGAATATTGCCCAACATATGGCGTATGCGCTCAGTACTAATCTTTGTGGTATCTGTTAGCTCGCTCAACTTGAATTTCCGGTCAGCCAACACCATTTCATGTATTTTTTTGACATTGTCCTCTGCAGCTGCGGACTTGATCGGTAGTGGAGTTGCGGCCACGAAACTCTCGAAACCAATATTTGACGGTGTAATCTAACGGAGCATTAGCCCCATAATATTTATCCAACTTTTCTTTTGTTTCCTTCGCCGTTTTGCCTCTCAAAAAATAGTGTTTTATGAGAGAACGAAAATCGTTTTTGTCCATACTCAACATGATGCCAAACACGTCAACAACAATCAGCTGTCAAAACAAAACTAAAGACAGTATCGCACTGAAAGTGGGCATGTCTGCCTAAATATGAACGCACTTCAAGGCACCATAACCTTTTTGCAGTAGCAGCGCATTCTGGCGGTTAAGGAGGTTACTTAACATACTTTTTGCAAGAAAATACACTAGTCTCCTGAAAAATGGAAAACAGTTTTTTTCAACGACGAGCCAAAATTTAACTTAATTAATTCTGACGGGATATGTTATGTGAGACGTCGTAAAGGGCAGCGACTCAATGCTAGATTCTGCACACACACTGTAAAGCATGGTGGGGGTAGTGTGATGGTGTGGACCTGTTTTTAGGCAGGAGGTGTAGGTCCATTCTACGAAATAGATGGAATCATGGACCGAGTTAAATATAAATCCATTCTAGAATCGGTAATGCTGAGTGGGAAATGCCACTTCGTTGGGTGTTTCAACAGGATAACGACCTGGGATTCAAGTCGTTGATTGGCCGGCCCAATCACCCGACGTGAATCTCATCGAAAACTTGTTTGGTATCCTTAAAAACCGGGTCGCTGGACAACACTTTTCCAACAGGTCTCACCTATTCAATGCTTTAAAAGTTGAGTGGAAAAATATATCCCAGGATACACTTTCAAAGTTACTTCTATGCCTCGTCGTTGCGTCTCTGTTATTCAAAATAATGGATATTACACAAAATATTAAAAAAGTTGCTTAGGTTTTGCACACCTTAATTTGGCTACTTGTTTTTGCGCTTTTTTTAAATCTGAAGTATTATTACTGTTATAAAAAGTTATGAACTTCAAAATACACTCTATTACATATCCATTTCTTTTTATTTGGTGAAGTAGTAAGTTTAAAAAATTTACTATGAAGTGCTGACTCCAGATGGTTGCTTATCTTTTGCACTGTACTGTATGTCGACGTTGGAGTTGGGTAGTATAACACTCGTAGCGTGGGACCGCAAGAGCGATTGTCGACCTTTGGTCTTTCGGGAGTTTTTAGCGTTGAAAGCTCCAAGTGCAATCAGTGATAAACTGCGAGCAAAAAAGGAAAATTTTTTCTATGAAGAATATCAGCTTATGAAGGTATCAAAACAGAGGCCTTCACAGCTTACCTCACTTGGTACCGCACGAATAGCAATATTAAATCTCGCTGTCAGACCTTAACTTAGCTGAAAGTTGTACTATAGAAGTTTGAGCCTCAGGGACAGCGTCTAATAAAGTGAACAAACTGATTGTTACTAGTCACTGCTTTTTTATGCAAGGAGAATCCATGGCTGATAGAATATTTTTGCTACGGTAGATCCTAGAAAAGCCTTGGAATTTAAAATTGATTAAAACAACCAAGTAAAAGCACATTTTTGAAAAACGACAATAAAAAAAATGACTAAAGAAGGGCTTGAGCCAAGTTGACTCACTGTCATGCAACTCTTCCATCATCATAATTGAAATCCTCAAGAAATGTGGAATGTTGTTAAAGATGTTGTATACGTAGATGACGCAGTTAAGACAACCGAATATCAAACGAATATGATCCAGCTTGGATAGGTTTTAAGCCAGCAAAAAATTTCTTGAAGAACTTGCTGGCTAAAACCGAAAAAGACAGGCAGCAACATATTAAGCGATCTGGAAAAACTTGTTGTTGCGAAAGATCAAGGTTCATCCTGGACTGATACTGGCGTCTAAGAAATTACAGATTCCCCTTTCTAAAATAAGAAAAAAGTAAATATTAAAAAAACAAAGAAAAAGAAAAAATTAAAAAAATATTCGAACCATTCAGTACCACCTTGACTTATTTCTACTGTTTCCATTAATTGCGAGTTCGACCCGTGAAATATTTTTAATTAAGGCTGAGTAATCTTGTACAACTCTTTCTAATTATACGGACTAAGATTGGTTTTTTAAACGGAGGTTCAATTTGGGTTCAATTCCCAGACAATATACTGAAAATCAGAACAAGTAATTTTTGACGTTACCACCATACCGGCAGGCAGCACAAAGTCTGTCATTCTCTCGCCGCCAGTTAAAAACTGCAGGTCATTTTTGTTTACGACCAAAATAAGAGCATGAACATCTAACTAAGTGGAGAAACAAGCCTATACCATGACCGGACTGCGGCGCCATATGCCCATTTCTATATCTTTAGTAGTGTTTAGAGATAGATCACCCCCTTAACTTGTCATTCCTTAAGGTGAAGATATATGTATTACCTGACTTTGGGTTCTACAAAATGCGATTTAATTTTTCCGTCATTACGATTATGTAATCAATCAGTTTCATTGTTTATCTTTACAAAAAATGACAAACAACTGTTCAGTTCAACTTCTAAAAATCACACTGCATTTTTTTTTTTAAATGTATATTCTAATCGTTGATTCCATTTAAAGTTCAACTACCCCTGCTACTACTTTTCATATTATGTTGACCTCTTAACGAGATAATTAAAACTGCATTCTCGGATAAAGCGACAACGACATACTCGAACGACATGCGGCAAAGCTCTTTGGAAACAATTTCATTTTTTTATCACAAAGCGGAACTTCTTTTGAAATCCACTCTCTCCAAGTAGAAACATAGAAAAATGAAACAAACAAGACGAACAATAGGGAAAACCTTCCCATTTATCCTACTTAAACGGTTCTAATAATCCTCTGTTCAGGCCACCAAACTAAACCGTTTCGCAAACAATCCAAGTGCACCGCATGGATTCACAGATATTTGCCGACAAATATTAAATAGCACCTCGTTTCGTGGAGGCCGGGGGATCCGATGGGATCCAATTTAATCTACCCGTGTTCTGGGTCGCTATGATAATGTGTCTCCAAATATGATATTTGGCACTATGAAAGGAGGGGGCTTAACATTTTATTTGTTCATCGTTAAGTGAAGGGCTTCTGTCGTAAATGCTGTGCATATACAGTGCATATGTACGAGTATGTACTTGTATCTATAAAGAGATAGCAGAGCTTAAAGTGGATTTTATCTTCGTGAATGTGCTGCTGGGGGTATACTCGTTCGTATGTAGGCGTGTATTTAATGGATGAGAAACTTACACATTTGGAGCGAAAATTATTATTATTCCTTTTTAGTGATTTTTTGGTCATAAAAAGTTTCATTCTCTAGGTAACAGAGGGGCCTTCCTTACGTTGACCTAAATTTGAATAAAAATGTATGGAACTAGGTTGACAGTAAAGTTAAACTTTGTGAAAATGGAAGGAATATGAGAGGTTGGGATCATCCATTTGCCTTTGGGCTGGCGGGTGTTATAACCGTTTTGTTTGTGTAAACAAAGGACAAAGTTGAGAATGTAAGGCAAGCATAAAAATTTTATTTGAAACAACCTGCCAGCCTTAGATATGAAAGCAAGCGAAAACATTGTCTTAAAACAAATTACTTTTTGATTCATAAATTTGAGTCTTATAACAGCGTTCGTTGTACAAATTCTGATGTACGCAACACTGGTGACTGTCCATCGAAAACCGGTCGCTAACACGATACCAGAAAATCGGACTCTTGTGCTGGCAGAAGAAAGCTTACTTTAGACTTGCAAGTAACATAGTGAAACTTATCGGAATCAATGCAGCTTCGCCAAGTCATAAGATATCCATGAAGTCATGCTCATTGAAAGAATCTGGTGTTTTGAAGATCTTCTTTTTCCTTAAGTCAAGTAGGATCCTAAGATTCCAGAAACCAATCTTCCCGTGATTAGGTTAGGTTATCTGAGGTTACCAGAAACTAAGAAGGGCCCATTTCAGGAGACCTAATTGAATGGAAAAAAAAAGTAAAAATTTCAAATTTCAAACAAAAGATACATAAACGCTACACCTTGAAAGACACAAAATTTTGCTGGAAGAGTTATAGTTCTTGTAGTCTGTTACCTCAAAGATTACAAAGTCAAAGAAATATTTTTCGGTTGCGTGACACCTCACCTCACCCAATACCTCACTTTGCGTCGTAGTTACGTTCCAAAAAAGCACGACGCAAAGTGAATTATGATTTTCTATACTAAACTATGTATGTAAAGATCGAAGATAGGTTGCAGGGTTACGAAAATACTACTTTTTAAAAAGAAAATTGAACAAAGTAAACATTTAAAAAACATAAATAATATACAATTTTATTACATACATACAAAAAACAAAAAAAAAAAACAAATTCAATTAAAACAAAATAAAAATTAATCACTGTCTGATGAGTCCACAGTGGGTGTTGTCGTAAGTCGGCTTTCTTTCACAAAAAATTGGTCCAATGTTTGCTGAACAGTTTTTTTTTTTCAACGTAAAATAAATTTCTTTGTAGCAATTGATATTCGTAGCTACCGCCTGGGACACTTTAAAACTCCTTCCGCTGTCAGAATCGTTTTTTTTAAAAAAATCTCCATAGCTTCGTCAATCAAACACACCGCTTTGGAAATTTGTTTGGAGGTCAAATTTTTGGCGGAGATTTCTATTGAATGGTCACTGCCATCTTCTTCATTAGCAAATTGCAATTTTAGTTGCAATAGTTCTTCATTAGACAATTCTTGGTTGTGCGAGGTTAGCAATTCATACCTTCAAAATTAGACTCTCTAGCTAAATTAGAAATTTCATGACGAACAGCTGGTGCACCATCAACTTCTGCAGCGCAAATTCTGTGAACACATTCAGGTCATATTTTGAGCCAAACACCAATCATGCAAGATGGTTTAACCTCCTCCCACGAATCGGAAATAATTTCTATGGCTTTCATAATGTTGAACTTTTTCCAAAACTCTAGCATGGTAGGCTTATCTTGGCTATCAGTATCACTTAAAAGAAGTTTAAATGTTCGTCGAAGGTAATAACTTTTTTAAAGTCGATATTACTCCCTGATCCATCGGCTGAATAGCTGATGTCGTATTAGGCGGCAAAAATACAAATTTCACGTTTTCTGACGACTCATCAACATAAAATGGGTGGACAGGAGCATTGTCTACCAGGACCAAAGCCTTGAAGTTTAAGTTTTCCTTGTAGCAATAAGCTTTCATTTCTGGAACAGCACAAGTTAAAACCCAGTTTTGAAATAATGATGCTGTCATCCATGCTTTTTTGTTTGCTCGCCAGTGGACAGGAAGCAGATTCTTTGAACAACCTTTCATAGCTCTTGGAGTTTCTGATCGATAAATGAGAAATGGTTTAAATTTGAAATCACCATTTGCATTACCACCAAGAAGAAGAGTCAGTCTATTCTTGCTAGCTTTAAATCCTGGCGCAGATTTTTCTGTTTTAGATATGAAAGTTGTGTTAGGTAGACGTTTCCAAAATAACCCAGTCTCGTCAATATTAAAGACTTGTTTCGAATCATAGCCACCTTTATGAATTAACGCTTTTAACTCTGTCGGGTAGCGTTCTGCAGCAGTTATATCAGCGCTAGTTGCTTCGTCTTTAAGAGCAATGCTGTGTGGATTTGCTCGAACCTTGAATCTCTCACACCAGCCCTGACTAGCTTCAAATGTTTCATTCTTGTCTGTATTACTACCACTAGCATTATCTTTGGATACTGCTTTACTTTTCATGTCATCAAATAAGCTTTTTGCTTTCGTCTGAATTACCATTTTACTTAATAGTATTCTCTGCGCAACTTGATTTTTAATCCAAATAGAAAGCAAGGACTCCATTTTGATCATCAAATCACTCCTTGTATGGGTCATCGTTTTAGCATCTAATGATGTTGCAGATTTTGCAGCCTCTCTTATTTTATCTTCATCTCGATCTCTAATAGTTCTGACAGTTGTTGCAGCCAGACCAACAGCCCTTGCTATCTCCACAGCCTTCTCTCGCTTATCAAATCGTCGCAGAATATCTAATTTTGTCTCTAAGCTGATAGTTTTTTTTTATTTTTGGTAATTCTACCAGCAACGCCCTTTTCACTCATTTGGCTAAAAAATGTAAAAAAAAAATAATATAACTCTGCCAATAAATAAATTGGAAAAATATTTACCTTTTTTGTAACCAGAAATTACCCGTAAAAATTTATTGGGTCTACAAGTAAGTTTCCAGCGTTTTTTTTTCCAAAATTTGAAGTTTTATTATGAAAACATAGTTACAATGCTTTACTCAAAGTATCGTCCATCGGAAGCTACAACTTTCCCCCATCTTTCTGGCAATTTATGAATTCCGGACCAAAAAAATTTCCCGTCTTCCTAGCCCAAGAACGTATCGAGCCAATTTTTGATTTCCTCTACTGAGCTGAAACGTATTCCCGCAAGAGCGTTCTGCATCGAACGAAACAAGTGGTAGTCAGATGGTGCCAAGTCTGGACTGTAAGGCGGGGGAGGCAAAATTTCCCATCCACTATGTTCCAAATAGTTTTTCACCGAAACCGCAACATGTGGCCGACCGTTGTCGTGATGAAAAATGACGGACTCATGCCTGGTCTCATATTCTGGCCGTTTTTCTTTTAATGCCCGCTTCAAACGAATTAGTTGGATTGGATATAATGGTCCTTTGATGGTTTCACCACTCGGAAGCAGTTCGTAGTATACGACAGCCTTTTGATCCCACCATATGCAGAGCATGACCTTATTCACGTGAATATTTCGTTTCGGTGTCGATTGGGCGGGCTCGCCGGGCTTTGTATACGATTTTCTGCGTTTAGGATTATCATAATAAATCCATTTCTCATCACCAGTGACAATACAATGCAAAAATGATTTATTTTTATACCGCTGCAGTAACATTGCGGACATGCAAAATCGCCGTTCGACGTCTCTTGGCTTCATTTCGTACGGCATCCAGTTTCCAAACTTTTGAATGAATGCCAGTGCTTTTAGGCGCAGGGAAACGGCTTGTTGCGTGACGCCCAATGATGCAGCAAGTTCTTCTTGAATCTGACACGGATCCTCATCCAGTAAAGCGTCCAATTCCTCGTCTTCAAAACTTTTCGGCTTTACGGGGCGATCTTTGTCTTCAACTCCAAAATCACCACTTTTGAACCGTTTGAACCACTCGCGGCACGTCGATTCACCAATACATTCCGCCCCATAAGTTTCCGAAAGCAAACGATAGGCCTCAGCCACACTTTTCTTCATATTAAAGAATAAAAGCAGCGCTTCCCGCAAATTACGTTTATTTGGCTGGAAACTTGCCATGATTTTGCTCGATAAAATGTACGACACCGATAGAACTGCTCAAATATAACGCTGCAAAGTTGTTGACAGATACAAAACCTACAAATAAAACACATGGGGTCTGACATTTCTGCCCGGAATCCACTGGTGGCGCCATCTCTGACAAACGCTGGAAACTTACTTGTAGACCCAATATAAAAATTTATTATTCTCTTTTAAAAAAAAAGCAGAACACACTAATTGAAACCGAACTTTAAAATTAGCAAAACAAAGTGAAAATAAAACTGTACATATTAAAATTGCGTTGATATTCAGTTAGAAGGGGAATCCCCGAGTTTTGATGGCATGGCGCAATTAGAAACAAAAGTCGTTCCATTTTTTAGAAAAAAAAAAAAAAAAAATTTCGAAAAAGAAATTAAAGACTCGAACCCAAAACAACGCAAATTCGAAAATCTAACGACGCACAGTGAAAATTAGTACTAATTCAGCAGCGACGCAACTTCGAAAAAACGCAAAACGAAACGACACAAAGCGAGGTATTGGTGTACTTCAAATTCTCACAGTATTTACAGAATCTTTAAGTATCCGTTCCCCCCCACCCACTGTTTTCGTAGGAGCCAGTATCCTGATAGGATTCAGTTTCAGGGTTTCCTTAGATCTCTTTTAGTCAAAACGAGGCCATATTCGCTTAGATACTCTATGCCCCCGGATTTGACCATGTCCGTTCAGCCTCGCTTGCAATTTTATTTTTAATAGTACCCTTAATGGCGGTTAGGGGAGTTTTGATATCCAAACCCTCTAGCTCCCGAGATGGGAAAGCCTTCACTCTAGCTCATTTTCTTCTATATCACAGTATAGCATTGAGGTCTATGCGATAGCTCTTAAATAGATCAGAATTGATATTACCAGATTCCAGGAGTTGGAAAACAGCCTGAATGTTTATGCAGATGGCGATAGCTTTACCATCGATCCCATTTACATTAGCTCTGACGCCCTGAGAAGAGCTGGAAATTCCGGTTGGCAGCCACTGCTTTTGTCTTGAAGTCACATAGAAACTTTCAAGACAGGGATTGCGCAGAAGTTGCCAGAAGTTGGTCGCTGCTTTGAATACATTTGCGAAGAGAGGAATTTTGTTTGGCCTTATTATTGCGTCCTTTTGCCATTTATCCGTTTTCCATCGCGGAATGTCGTAGTCAAATAAGGAAGCAATTTGATCCGCGATTATTAGGTCGTCTGGCATTAAATCTGTTGAAATTGTACAGTGTCGTATGCTGCAAACCTTGAAGAGTCGATTTGTTGAGTCAACAAGGGTTCACCCAGTTTTTAAATTTATTTAAAATGTAGATGAAATGATTGCGCGTACTTGTATCTTTAGTCCACATGCATGGTTGTGGCTATCGGGGACCACCACCTGGAATTAAACCAAACACTGAGCTATGAACTTGATTATTGCACCACTGGCCGAATCCATATTTTGGGCAGTACGAGTATTTGCAACACGTTCAGGAGCGCTTTGGCCCAGAGAAGTTTAAATTTTACTTCCTAATGCAAAAGTGCGTAGCGGCTACTTCAATCATTTGGTGCTACTGGTTCAATATGCTCATAACTAAAAATGCGGAGAAAGGGCTCATTTTCCCTTCTTTAAAGGAGCTTAATTTTTTTAATTACAAAGACCTTGAAGAACTATTTCATTTGACCGTTGACTGCTTAGCATCTTAGTTAATTGATGACCTATGGCTTGCTTAAGAGAAAATCTGAACAGCTTAAAGGTTGTAACAAGGCGATTGCGTTCAACAATCTGATCATTGATACATACGCATCAGCATACGAGTACGTATCCATGTGTATATTTCTATTTAGATATACATATTTATAATAAGTTGGCTTTAGGACACTTGTGATCCACCAGACTCTGCCATTCGTGCGCTTATCAACCCTGTTTATCATTAAGCCATTCAGCAGCAATGTGTGCCATTAATGGCCCCTAATTGAATGATGACCTATTCATTGAGAGAGTGTCCACGCCGAAACAGCCCCAGCTAAATTCATCTGTGAAGTGACGACCTTTATCCATACACATGCGGATAGCACGCCATATACTTACTTTGTAATTCTGTCATCTCGGTTGCGATGCTACTGTTTGTTCATATACGAGTACATTCATATCAACGGATGGCGGTTATTTTCACTTCGACATCCATGAGCTCATGTCGCTGGATAGAACATATTCAGTTCCACTCCACCTCACCTCTGCTGGTAACTTGGAATGCAGAAAAAATTAATTCCATGAAATTGTTTCACTCCGAACTATCGTATCAAATTAAGACACGACATGAAAATTGCATTTGCTAGGACGTTTTTTTTTTTTGTATTTTCCAAAACAAATCTAGGTCGCCTGCCCATTATTAAATCGCAGACATTCCTTTTAACCCGTTCGCTTGATTCGAATTGAAGATTTTCATTGATGGAATTTTTGATTTTCAAATGGAACCATCAGGAACCTTTTTAGTGCTGAATTCTTTGTTAAAGTCGATTCGATTGTGTTTAGTATGGGAGACCTATTTTTAGCGATAGTAGCTGTCGAAATTCATTTTTCTATCTATGTATGCGAGTGTTTACAGTCTACACATTCAATCGGTCTCCATTAGATGCGCTTTGGATGGAATTCAAAAGCGGAGCGAGAGCGATTCCTATTTGAGATACTTTTCGAATTAATGAAATTATTTATTGGAAAATATTTTAACATAATATCTGATATTATACTCGTATGTCTGACGCCGGAACTTAATGCTTGCGAAAGCCAAGGAGTGATTGATTGTATAAATTAAGGATTTCCGTTATATTGTAGTTAGTACTGAGATTTATAAGAAATCGATGGGATGCCTATATTTCGAAACACATGTTGACAATGCCTCTTTGGAAAGAAGTTTCAAAATTTATATTTATATGTTTCTTTGTGTTATAATTATGTGTCTGTGATTTATAGCTTTGAATATCAGCCTATGAGAGGTGTTATATCTATGCTAATTATTGTGTTTACAATTTGGCTGTTAATTGTTGTGTAAATATTTTATATGGACAGCTAACCTGGCAATAGTTTTATAGATCACTAAAGGAGTTGCATGGAATATCCATAAAGCTGCTTACAAAATACAAGTGAGTCATAATAGATTCAGAGCTCTGGATAAAACTGAATTTTTAAAGAAATCAATGATAAATTTTCCGAAAAATAAATAAACAAATGTTATTTAGTAGTTTGATAAAGTTGGCGAAGCAAAAAGGCCACTGCCATATCACTCAAAGTTTAACTTAGAAGAAACTTAATTTAGTTTTTTTCATCGCATTTTTAAAAAATTTCAAAATGCCCTAGATAAGATAAAACTAGTGTCACAAAGGAGGGTTAAAGATTAACCTAGGTAAAACCCTGATTACTCCGTTCACCAAGAGAACAAAGTTAAGCTTCTAAAAGCCACCACTAAATGGCGTATATTTTGATTTCTCGAATGAAACAGAACATCTTAGGGTAACTCTGGAATGGAGTCTTCGATAGTGCCATCGAAAAGATGACAATACCCTGCTGTTTCTGCTCCAGGATTTTCTGTAAGAAACCGAAAATACTCTACTGGACCTATTCCACCATTGTTAATCCAATAAAGACATATTGATTGCTGGTATACCAAGTGTTCACCCCATACGCCCTTCAAAAGGCGCAAAAGCCAACCTGTGAAGATATGAAGAGTGTAATGCTAACCTGTTCGCATCCCTATATAAGTGAATGTAAATGTTACAAAGACTGTGACGTGAAGTGTTCAAAAATTTCACCTTTTAAGCAACAATAAAGATATGAAACTTCTACTCCTATCCTCCAAGTAGAGACTTATTCTTTGGAGCTGTTTGCCAGAACATGCATCGGTAGAAACCTCCTCCGAACATTAGACATCAATATATTTTCAGATAGACATGTAGCCCTTGAAGCTTTCAACTCTGAATTTAAGGGGGTATGAAACTATTTACTGGCTTTCCTGAAACTTAATGCACACTATAAAACCAAACTTACATATGTATGTATCCCCAGACATGATGTATAGGAGCATTCAATGGAGTTCAACCGCATTTTCGAAGGCGCAGCAGTTCCTGATAGCTTCAAAAAGGCAATAATTTTTCCGCTTCACAAAAAGGTTGACTGTAGCGACCCAACCAATTACAGAGGACTCCGACTTGGAGAAGTCAAAAATTATGATTTTTAGAGGAGGTGGAGGTAGATATTCTCGAAATGAAGAGTGGACGTATCAAGGAGAAACTGTCGAAATAGTTCGTGAATATAAATACCTGGGAGTCCTGATATCGGCCAACCTAAACATGAGAAAGCATCTTGAAGGTAAATTAGCTGAAGCTAAGCGAGCAATTTCATGTGTGTGGGGCTACTGTTTTAACAATAAATACATAGCTTATAGCGCCAAGCTACCTCAATTCTTTTGTATGGTGCTCAAGTGTGGGGATACCGCTCGTTCGATGAAGTGGAGAAGTTTCTTCGTTACTTTCTTAAGCGCACTTTTTGGTTGCCAATAAGCACACCCAATTACATGCTACACCTCGAAACCGGGACGGCACCACTGGTTTTAGAAACTTTGAAGATGCATTTCGACTATATCGTTACAGTGATGGCCATGGACGAAGAAAGGTTGCCAAGGATAGTACTTACATATATCCTTACAACATGCGGAAACCTCATCCAAGAGTGGAGGCACTTAGCATCTAACTGCGGACATGAACTTTCATTAACCCCGGCAGAGGATCGCATATCATTAAGAAGACAGTTTGACACTTTATTGGAGAAAATTAGTGTAGTGACTTACGAAAACTATGCTGCTGAAGCTCGAGCTTCTCAATATCGTTTGTCGATAGTCGATTGAGCTACAATCTTCAGGATAATTCTTATTTCTTGAACCAAAATTCAATTGACAAAATAAGTTTTATATTTAAATTGAGAGGGGAGGTTTTGAATTTAAATTTCGTCCCGCACCAACCTGAACTTCCAATTTTGTGCAGTCTCTGTAATTAGAGAGTGAGAGAGGACGTTCTTACCATTCCTAGCAGTATGCCCAATTTTAAAGGAGTTTCGCAAAAGATATTTCAGATCCGAGGTCTTGTCTGCTGGGGAAGTACTCGTATTTAATATTTTGAATGGACAACAAGGCTGGGATGTTTTATACTACTGCGCTGTAAATGCCTTCCGGTACAGAAAACGTATCATCGAGGAAGATTTTTAAGCTTTATTTCCATTTTCCGCTTACACTTAAAACACAAACAGCTGTTAATCTGGTAGACGGCGTTATGCCAAACCAATCAAAACCAGGAAACTTATTCTTAATGTTAACCTTTCATCAATACAATGCAGGTGCTGATGAAAACGCCTTAAACTGGTTTAAGACTGCCAGGAAAATTCCCAATTCTTCAAACACCCGAACAAAAGACATCCTTACAAAGAAAAAAAAATACGGCAAGGTCATAACTGACTTCCTAACTGGTCATTACTCGCCCAAACACCATCTCAAGTGAATAGAGACTATTTAACTGGACACAAATTGCCTTTGTTGTGAAGAAATAGGTGCGCGAGTGCCGTGCCTCGAGTGCTTTTATAAAGGCTTAATACTACAAACTGATATCACCTCCTCCTCAACTCAGGCAAACTTAGGCTTCATTCTGCAAGTTGAACTTCACTAATAGACATAAGGGGTTCTCGAGGTATTTTTTGTGGCCTACAAAGTTAAAAAGAAGTAATTTCTTGTTCAGAATAACACCCGAATATTTTCTTTCATTGGAAAATATGAAAAGCAAACGTATTTTAGGGACGTTTTAGGAGATTTAATTGAAAGCATATTCATATTACTGTGCCAATTTTCGATTACGTTGAAAACTGTCAGCGCTTTAGAGCCATAAAATATTGATCGCAAGCAACATTCACAACTACTATTCACTAACATAGCTTTAATGAAAAGGCCCATCGAGTATTCACTCTTGCCGAGGATACGTTCAATTTTACCTTACTTTAGCTTTCAAAGCGCAGAATTCCAGAATACCACCTTGATTAAAAAGTTCCCGGGGGACACCACCGTATGGCGCTCCCATTATCCCGATTTGAGTTCTGATTTTTTTTGTTAAGTTGGTAAATGTTGTTGACATTCCCTCTTAGCATGATAGCTTGACATTTGCAAAAGTTACGTAGCCTAGAGTACATCTAGCTCTGTGTGTGTTGGCGATTTTTTACAATTTTAGAAATGGATTTCAATTTGCAACAAAGAGCTCGTATTAAATTTTGCGTAAAAAAACGGATTTAATGGTGCGCGAACGTTGGAAATGTTGGAAAAGTGTTTCGGCAACGATTCTCCAAAGAAAACGGTCGTTTACCAGTGGCACGAGCGGTTCAAAAGTGGTCATGAGTCAATCGAAGATAATGAACGCAGTGGCAGACCATCGACATCGAAAACCAACGAAAACATCGCAAATTAACCATCAGAGAGATAGCCGAGGACTTGAACATTGCCTATGGATCCGTCCAAGACATTTTGGTTAATGATTTGGGTTTCCGTCGTGTGGCAGCAAAGTTGGTGCCAAAAGAAATCAATTTCATGCAAAAAAGAGACCGTGTTGACGTCGTAAAAGAGATGATTTGCGAGGCTGAATCCGATCCCATATTCATCAAAAGGATCATTACTGGAGACGAGACGTGGGTTTATGAGTACGACACGCAATCCAGAATTCAGGCAAGTGAATGGCGTTCATCAAATAAGCCGAGACCAAAAAAGAAGGCAATGCTCACGGTTTTCATCGATTACAACGGTGTAGTGCATCATGAATGTTTGCCAGAAGGCCAGACAGTAAACAAAGAGTATTATTTGGGCGTTATGAGACGTTTGCGTGAAGCAATTCGCCGAAAGAGACCAGAATTTTGGGCAGAAAACTCGTGGATTTTGCACCATAATAACGCACCTTCGCACAATGCCGTCATTATTTGTAATTTTTTGACGAAAAATGCAACAAATACCATCCAACAGCCACTGAATTCACCTGATTTGGCTCCCTGTGACTTCTTTCTGTTCAATCGAGTTTAAAAACCATTACGGCGAAAGCGTTTCAGCAGCCGAGAGGAAGTAATGGAAAAATCGCAGGAAGCACTGATGGATATCCCGAATACCGAATATAAAAAATGTTTCGAAGATTGGATCAATCGCTGGCATAAGTGTGTTGCAGTCGATGGGGATTACTTTAAAGGGGACAATATATGTAGATTTAAATGAATAAACTTGTATTTTCAATTTTTTAAATACATTCCGGGAACTTTTTGATCAAAATAGTATTCCGAGTTGCAGCACAAAAAACTCGACTCTTTTCACTCGCATGGAAGTCAGAAGAAATTCGGAAAATAAATTTAAATACAAATGCAGGAAATTGCTTTTTGAATTAAAAAACGTTTTTACAGCGAAGATAATTCTTCGTGATTTAACATTTCAAGATGATTTCGGGCTTATGAGCACCGCAACTCACAATTGCAAAGAGTATCCTGCCGGTCGAATTTTTAATCACTTTTTTCGAGCATCTGGGGTCGTATAACTGCAATAACACGTTTTATATGGTTCTCCAAAGCTTTAATCATTGATTGTTTATCCACATAAATGAGCGATTTCACGTACTCTCATCCCGAGCAGCGTTAGATGGCAAGATCTTGATGACTGCTTCCAATCTTGCAATCACTCTCTCACCAAAAAATTTATTTCAATAAACCAATGCTATGGGTTTCAGTATGACATCCTGCCGGTAATGTAAATTTAAAAACAAACACTTTTGATCGTCTTTCTGTGTCGGTCACCATTTACTCTAATCCGAGCTTCATCTTCAATTATAAAGTAGTAAAGCCCGATGATGCTATCAGCTTACAAACCAAACCACACATCACAATGATGTCTAATGTGTCACTTGTGGATTGTTCTCACTCCAAATATGACAAATTTGCTTTTTGAGCCAAAAGTGAGCCTCATTGTGATTGGTTTTGACAAGGACAAGGCCAAAGCTCCCGTGCATACTAGTGAGCTGATAAGTTAGGGCCTTCATTAACACCAGCCTCAATTAGGGCGATATTATCTTCGGAACGCACTGGTATCGTTCAATATCATGCAGCGCTATATTAGTGCGAAGTTCACCCACAACACGTTGAATACAACCTTCAGATGGGCGATTAACCGGTCGATACCATGACGAAGTGCTCGATAAGTTTATGTTACTGAACACTGATTCCGGATATAATATCGCACGATTTGGAAACGTTGTTTCTTCATAGCTGAATTGATAGACTTTCTGCATACAAAAAACATCGACATTTTTAAAAAAAATGACAGTAATCCCTATCGGGCCTCTTAAATAATCACCCTTACGTCTGAAACGTACTTATGTCACATCTTTTAGTTTCTGTTAACAAAAACATAATAATGAATATTTGGAAATGTATTGTAGTTTTTTCCTTTAAATAATCAACAGTGTCACGTAAATTAATTATGATCAGGAATACTGGTTTAGCTTTCGAGAAAACACTAGCCTTATGGTAAACCTTTTTACTTTCGAAATTATGGATGAATAACTTGAGTGAATAAATTTAAATACCTACGTAGGCATGGAAACATTTCAAATTAAGATAGATGACATGACGCGTTAATAACAATAAAATGAGCAATAAACCGAAAGCAGGGAAGATTTACATAGATTCCTCGAATCATTATAAGAGACTGAATATTCTTTTTTTTTTTTTTTAAATTTTCTATTATTCAGTTGCGGTGATAACTTGCAATGGCAATTAAATGGAAATAAAACTTTTTATGGGCAAACGCTCAGCAGTTTAAATAGCTTAAATGCATTAAGTCGACGACTTTTATTATGAGAACTATTGTACGTATGTACATGTCAAATAGAGATATACATATGTACATGGTACTAAATTTAAAAATTCGAATCTCTTGGGAAAAACGGATAGCTAGGAAAAAGAACCCTGACATTTTATTCTATTGGTAATTCATATCGTGGAGTTGCAGCTAAGGCATACATATGTATACTTACTTAGAGGAACTAGTCCTGATACAAAAGACTTGAATGACGGTCATACTTTCTGCGAATTCGTAATTTTATAACTTTTATTTTGCCAACATTTATGCAGGAAGTCTGTGGATATGCTGTCACATTCGCTTTGGTAATGGATAAAAATGTGATACACATTGGTTTGAAAATCCTCTTATTAAATGAGTGAAGAATCCCTCCCTTCGATCCCGGGCTCGCTGTTCCTAGTTCTCTAGACCAAGCACTCAAGCATCCACGAAGCTTGATCCTTAAAATGGAGATTCGTTCTTCCTTTTCGTCTAAAAACTGTTGGCTGTGATCGAATATCCTCCTTGCTCGAACAGCATTCTCTGTTTTGACTTTCTGAACTTCATCCACATCTTAATACTGCTCATAGAGTTCCCGGTCGTATCCTCTCCTCCATTCAACCTCCGGGAATATTCGGCTAAGACTTTTTTTCTCGTGAGGTTTCAATATCTGCTAGGGTTCAGCATTCAGCTACATATAGCTGAACAGACAAATTTTATTTTTGCAGAGCATGCATTTGAACATCCGACCCAGAAGTGTTGAGCCCATTTCTTTCGCCAAACCAAAGTAGCAACGGTTTCCTAAGGTAGGCCTTCGCCGAATCTCCACTAGGATGTCATTCGTGGAGTTGATGTTTACCCCGAGGTAGGTAAACTTCTTAATTGTTTCGCCTTTTTTTTTTTTTTTTAATTTGCGTGCGCTCAAGAGATTAAGCACCCTTAAAATGTTTGCACACAGCGCGGTCGAAGGAAAATCAGGGAGGATGGAAAGAGAGGTACCGGTGAACGTTGGTTTTAAATGTTTGAAGGTTATAATGACTAGAAAATAAAGAGCTAGCCAGGGCATTCCATAAGCGAGTTGTACGACTTAGGAACGAATCACGATATCTTAGAGTACGTCCGAAAGTGGGCTTGAGGGTGTTGAGACGGGTGTTATGGTTTGAAGGGGCGGAATGCTACTGGCGATTTCTATGGAGCACTGGTGGTGGAAATAGCGATAAAACAGAATGAGACAATTGCCGTAAAAGCCTCTATGACGGCGCGCTGAGAGCGACCGATGATGTTGTTGTTGTCTACGTATCCCACCAGCCTTTGATATTAATACCTGCCCTCCATACCGAAAAACGAATTGAATCTGTTTTTCCGGGATCCCGAATTCGACCAAAGCCCCATATACTCGTAACTCAAGAAGATGAGTGCTATCAGTCTCGGCTTAGAATTCGTTAGCCTCCTTTGGTGTAAAAATTTGATCAATCGTCGATCTGCCAGGGCATTGGGGTCACAAGTGCATGGCTATTATTATGTTGCAGAAGGGCTTGAGACGTTCACAAAACTGGACAGGATCTCATATGGGACATTAAGCAGGGATTGATAGTTCTTACAGGACATACAGTTGCCTTTCTTGAAGATGGGATATTTTGCCAATCTTGCATAGACTAAGCGGGCCTTAACCAGAAATAATGTGCAGCCGGTAAGTTGCCAATGACTGTCTTTCTCTTAGGTTTACGAAAAAAAGTTCGTGTGAACTTTCCACTTATGTATACAGGGTGAATGACTCCAAAAATGCCAAAGCAAAAAATGTTGGAAAATATATCAATTTTCAAATTGTATCAGTAGTTTTCAATATGTCCGCCTTTGACGCGAATAATAGCCTTGAGACGGCCGAAGAAAGCATCGCACGCTGCACGCAAGTGGCTCTGCGGTATTTTGGTCCATTCCCGGCGAAGTGCTTGTTTGAGGTGGTCCAAACTTTGGTATTTTTTAGTGCCAGCCTTTGCCTTCAAAATACCTCAGACAGAGAAATCCAACGGATTTGCATCCGGAGAATTTCCAATCCATTGTGTCGAAGAAATGAAGTGTGGAACATTGTTTTTTTAACCAATCTTGGTTGACGCGCGCTTTGTGAGACGGTGCCGAGTCTTGTTGAAATGTCCACGGTCTCCGACCGAAATGATTGTTGCTTCAATACTGCCTCTAAGACAGTTTCACGGTATACGATCGCATTAATTTTGACGCCACGGTCCAAAAATACGAGCGGAGAGCGACCATCGGCGGTTATGGCGGCTCAAACCATCGCGATCGGTGCTGCCTGCTTTCTGGTGGCCGTCCTAAGGTGTAAATTTTCGAAGGACCTCTCTGGCAAGTAAACTCGGTCATTTTGTTTGTTGACATATTGCTCGATAACAAATGGCGACTCATCGGAAAAAACCAAATTCGGCAACTCACCGCTTTCGTGCAAGCGTAGCAACTCCTTCCCTCTTTCGACTCTAACTTTTTTCTGTTGCGGTGTAAGATCGTGTGCTTTTTGGAACTTCAATGGCTTGAGCCCAAGCTCATTTTTTAGTATGTGTTGCATCCGTTCCAACGATATGTTGAGCTCACGAGCCATTTTTCTTCCACTTCGACGCGGATTTCGCTCAATTCGAGCCTTCACATTCCGAACCATTTCTGCCGATGTTGCTGTTTTTTTATGACCACCTCCGTGGCGTTTTGCAACGCTGCCAGTATCACGGTAACGCGCTATGGTTCGAGACAAAAATGATTTATTCACGTTGAGGTACTGGAGGGCTCTAACGATAGCTACTTGTGGTTTTCCAGCCAAATATAAAGCAATCACACTATCACGTTTGAATTCCATCGCGGATAAAAATTTTTCAACACAACTGATACGCAAATCGTTTAAAAGGCTTGTAAATAATAAAATTATCTATCATGTGTCAAAATTTGAGCTCACTGTCATGAACGGTTTAGAAATTATAGCAGTCTGAAGTTGGTTGCAGTTCGAGTCATTCAGGGTGTATATTTGAGGCAGGTTTTTCTTTTAAAGAGTTACAAAACACTCTTGATGTGTATTCTTTTCTCGACCAGATAAGCAGGAGGTGTATAACCTTGGTTATGGAGGAGGCACAAAGGCCGAAGCTGAATTTCGTTTAGCCCAATTAGACAAGATTTTTTGTGTTTCGATCAGTTTCAACATCTTTCATTCTTCTACAATACATACATTCGGAAATAGTTTTGTTATACTTCGTCAATTTGAAAATATGTTACATCAGCACAGATATTGAGCTTAAGTAAAACATTTTAAGTGGACTTTATTACGAAATAGCGAATAGTTACTTAGGCAAAATAAAAAAAAGAAATAAACTTCAAACCCGATCTACTGGTTTTCCAATAACCAAACATTTTAACCAATCAATCAAAATCCGTCAATAAATGCCAGCAAGGTCGTTGAAAAATTTTAAAAATTCTTTCAGAGTTAAGTGGTCGCCTGCTAAAGGTTACAATTTTATCTAGTCATTTTAGTCCCAGCCAAACGCCTCGCAAATGGGTTAACAAATTGAACATATATTTATGGTGGTATTGCCTTACAAACTACACCCCATGAAATTACTGATTTATGTCACAATTTTATTTTGATTAGCTCTTCATTTGATTGGAATCAGTTAAATATCCATGCCTAGGCTCCAGACACAATCCAAATAAAATCTTACATCATCTTACGGCAATAATTTCACTTTCAACGATTTTAATGTCCATCTCGATTGCAGGGCAGACTATAAAAATTAATTTTATTCTAGCGTTTATGACTTGCACACATAGATGTTATAAAGATCTCAGTACGGGCTATTTTTGGAACTTTTGCCGAATCGAAAGAAAGCCATATGGTGAAAAATGGGTTGCAGTACAATGAAATTCGAATTTCACAAGATCTCATTTGATATAACTATTTGTTACGATATGCGTTGTAGTGCTTTTGTTTAGTAGTCAACGATTCATGGAAATATGGATCCACACACTGGTGTGAAGTTTGTGAAGGATGCCGCAATCACTTTATGTCAAGTTCAACTGCACACTTTGTAAATTTTAAAAATACAATTCGCTACGAACACAAGAAAAGTCTGTGAAACGACATTTAATCAACACTAAACCTAACAATTCCCAGATAACAGCCATGACATAGCCATTACCATAAGCCCGACATCTCCACGGAGCTCAATGCAACCGAAGATGACAGGCTATCTATTTAAATGCAATGCCAATCTACCGTCTATTGTGGTTGACACCTAGAGTGTTTAACCAAATACAAAACCAACTGCAATCCACCGACATCTCCATCCCCACTAACCCTCCTGATTCGGTCGATGAAAATGCACTTGATTTCAGGTGCACCACCCCCTTAATATTGATCAATCTGAAACCTTGTCTCTATTCATTCGTAAGAGATGGCAACGTACGTACATACAAAATACGAGTATGCTGTCAGTATGAGAAGGATTTACCCATTAGAATAAAAAAAAAAAAGAAGAAGAAGAAAATCAACTCGACAACTTGTGTCGCCGGAAATAAGGACTCTCCGGTGAAAGTTCTCTGCAAGCCCTGCTAGGGGATGAAATGAGAAAATTTAAGTAAAGCACAATGTAAACTTATTCTTCGTATAACTAAGCGTTGCCACGATGCGGTTCACTTAATTACACCAAAAGAAAAGAGTGAAAAAGGTTACCAGAAGATCATTCACCCCTGTAGCCCGATGAAAGAGGAAACCGGGAAAATCATCGGGACGAAAAAGAATTTATTTCATTTCTATGCATACTCGTCGTACCTGTAAAGCTGGAACAAGTAACAAAATGTATCCAGAGCCGGGGTTGGGCGAATGGCGACTTGACTACTGGTTTCAGAATCACCCTTCTCGATGTAGAAATCTATCGACTAAATTTTGTTTTCCATTTTTCGTTTTTCGTTTTTCAGACGAATGCCATGGTCTCTTGAATCGCATCTAGGGGAATGAGTTTTTGGTTTGTCGTGCCGAACGTGTTCAGAGTATTTTCCCAAAATACGTCATATGTGGGCTTCGGATTGCCGAAAGACGGGCGGTAGAAGGAAATTTGATGTGGGACGAGAGATACATATGTACATCCATAGATATCCATTCATAGATGTATGTGTATGTGTGGGGAGTGCGCATCATTTTGTGAAAATTGTGTATGGTTAGGAAGAACTTTTTTCGACGGCACAATTCCTTTCCGTCCACCCCTTGTCATCGTTGGATTGCGTTTATACATTTGTATGTACACAACACAGTCACGTTTTATAGATGCATAGGGGAAGCAAGAAAACTCATTTAATGAGTCAAGTTACGGCGCGACGTTGCCAAGTTTAGTTGTGGGTTGAATGGGGATTTACTGAAGCGCTTTTAACTAATGTCTACTGTGTGCACGTTTAGGATTTTCGTGTCATGCAGTTGACAAGCTGACGTAGCCGTAGACCGTAAGTCGTCGTTTTCAACGCAGTTACGAGTATTGCATGTTTTCGAGACTAGCATTTATTACTATGATGGTATATTGTAGAATTTTGTGTAACATTCCATAAAAAGGAAAGAAGCCGTCTACGAAAATTCCTCCATCGGTTGTCGTTTGTCCAAAAAATAAACTAGAAATAAGATGATTTTTTTTATTCGGAACTATAGTGAAATTATGAAAGCCAGTCCTACCACTCGACTGGAGTTTCTGGAATCTTGTTTGGTTTTTGTTCTGATATTGTTGTACAGGATGCGTCACCACCATCAGCGTTTAATAAATAATTTTAAAATTTCACATGCATTGTGAGATAATGCGAACTCTGGGCGATAACCTAGCCAACGTGCGTCAGAGAAAATATTGAAGCAATGAGGCAGAGTGTTTGTGAGGAGTAAAAATTTGTCAAAAAAAAAACATTTTGCCGCGAATTTAATTGACATAAACCGGGCAAGATTCGATTTATTTTTTCCAACTCGTCGGAGACGAACACCATTTTTGACAAAAAATCAGTCGGGTTTGTTAATAAAAGATCACAGTTGATACCACAAGGTTCAACGTTCACGACATAACTTCATCGGCATCCTTCGGCCACATTTTTTGGAGGATGCTGGAGACAATGCTGCAACAGTTACTGGTGATCATTATAGTGACATGTTGGAAGGTCTACCGCACAGTACACAGAGGACGCGCTACGATGCAGCCTATGCGAGAAACTTTCGCTGACCGAATAATGTCAAAGAGTAGCGATATCGATTGGACCCTGCAATCCCCTGATTCGATTGTCCTGATTATGTATTTTGATAATTAGGGGGTGCTTGAAATGTCACAGAAGGTAAAAGTTCATAGTTAAGTCCTTCAAGAAAAAAACAAAAAAATATTATACAAAGCGAAAAGAAATGATGACATTTGTATTTTAAAGGGTAAAAGAGTATTAGCTAAAAATAACTTCAAAACAAGAATGTAGGTGTGCTGACCCATAAAGTTAATGCAAGGAAAAAAAAGAAGAGAAAACACGAGGGTTGTCTGAAAAGTTTGATACAAGACATTTTTTCTCAAAATTTTTTTTTATTTCTCTACATAGTCTCCTTGTAACTCTACACACTTCTCCCAGTGATGCTCCTGTCTCTCTAACCCGTTGGCGTTTTTTTCTGCAAAATAATTGTTCACGAAGGTGATTGCCTTCTCATTTGAAGAGAATCTCTGTCCTCCGAGTGCCGTTTTTAGATGAGGGAACAAAAAGAAGTCGCTTGGGGCTAGATCTGGTAAATAAGGCGGATGGTCAAGCAGTTCAAACCGTAATTCATGGATTTTCGCCATGGCAACCGCTGAGGTGTGAGACGACGCGTTGTCTTTTTGAAGCAGGATTTTCTTTTTCTGCAAATGTGGCCGTCTTTCCACAATTTCTGCCTTCAGCTTGGCAAGTAATGATGCGTAGTATGCTCCTGTAATGGTTTTTCTTTTTTGAAGATAATCGATTAAGACAACTCCTTTACTATCCCAAAAACATCACTCGCCATCACTTTTCCAGCCGAAAAAACAGTTTTTGCTTTTTTTGGAGCCAGCTCATCCTTTACTGTCTACTGTTTTGACTGAATTTTTGTTTCGGGCGTATGGTGCATCCAACCTTCATCTACAGTAATTAATCGGCACCAAAACTCGGATTTATTGCGCCTAAACTGCGCCAACAGAGCGTTGGAAATGTTCATTCGAACACGTTTTTGGTCTAACGTAAGCAAACGCGGCACCCAACGCGCGGACAGCTTTCTCATGCCCAAATCTTGATTTAATATGTAACAAACACCTTCTTTGGACGTTTTCATAACCTCTACTATCTCTCTCACTTTAATTCGGAGGTCGTCTACCACCATTTGGTGAACTTTAGCAGTGTTATCGTCAGTGGTTGCAGTTTTTGGACGTCCCGAACGTTCATCATCTCTCAAGCCCTTACGGCCACGGTTAAATTCAGCTGCCCAAAATTTCACTGTGGTAAATGATGGTACAGAGTCCCCATACACAGAGTCTAACTCATTTTTGATTTGCGTAGGCGTATTGCCTTTCAAAAACAAGAATTTAATAACAACGCGATACTCAATTTTTTCCATTTTCACAAAAAACCCTCACATCGACTCACTCAAACGACTGTCAACTAAAAACTGCGCATCCAAAATAACTGAAACTGTCAAAAGATGCATAACTAGCATTCTGGAGAAACTTTTCAGACAACCCTCATAACATTCACACACTAATCCTGGTAAGACAACAAACAAGAAATCTATTAACGAAAAAATCTGAAACGCTATTTATGTCTGAACACCAAGTAAAGGTTAGAAACTCACAACATCAAGAAGCCAGTTTTTGAGAACTTTCAAAAAGGTAATGTACGAAATACGAAAAAATCGGCAATTAACTACAGTAAAAGAATTACGATAGGCTGTAGTCCGGAAATAAGGAATGTTAACGAAGAATAATTGTTGTTGTCAAAAACTCTGAAATTTAAATTACCTGATCTCTTAAAAGAGGCCTTCTGGAGAAGCACATTCTGGAGTCAATGAGTCGAAAAGATTTGAATTCATCATTTTTCTCAATTCTAAAGCGTTGATTACTACAACTTAGATGGCTATTGAAGGTGCTTGTGGAATCAGAAAATCGATAGGAACAGTTCAGCAGTTTAAACTTAAGTCACTCAGGTGCCAAAATCTATGTTCTGAAAACCATATTCTAAGAATGTCTAAGTCCTAACTTATATCAGCCACCAGGTTCAGTAGACTATCAACTCCATAGTACAACGGATAGCATCTGCGAAAGCAATATGCATTCTTTTAAACTTAATATGAAACAACGAATTAATATAAATGAGAAATAGTATTGGGCCCAAAACGAAGCCTTGAGGTACACCTAGATTTACAGTATTGACAGCACTACTGATTTCATCGAACTTCACACTTTGGGTTCTGTTTCTCGGGTAAGACCGGAATCATTTGAAAATAATACCTTGGAAACCGGCCTTTTCAATCTTGTTAAACAGAATTGCATTATTCAACATATCAAAGTTCAAAAAAATCTGAGCACAGAATTTCAGGACGGCATTTTCTGTGGATTTACCTTTTCGAAATCCGAATCGTGCTGAACCAAAATAGTGAACACAATCTAAATAATGAACAATTCTTCTTTTGATGGGCTTTTCAAAAACTTTGCTTATTGAAGGAAGAATAAAAATAGGTTTAGTAGTTGCAGATGTCATCGAAGGGGCCTTTTTTGTGAAGAGATATGACATCGGCACATTTCAGAGCTTCTGGAAATACATGCCTGAATGTCTACAATAAAGTATACAATATTTTTGAGCAAAACAGTTGAAGTACCATCTGAGTTTTTTAAAGTGTTAATTGTTTTTAAAAGCTTTAATGCAGTTATTGGCTAAAAGAAAAGGGTGCCTATTTAGGAAGCTTCCTGTCGAGCACAGCTACAGGTTGAATTTGTTGAAATTGAAACATTTAATTGCAGATAATTGTTACCTGTATGTCACTACTTAGTTGGGGAAAAATCTTTCACTCTTAACTAGTCAAAGAGAACACAGTTTTTGCAAGGACTAGGTAACGTCACGGCACCGCTTTTAAACTTGGATTAGATAGTAAACTTTAGTACCATTTTACAAGCCGCTCTCCTTTGTTTTAGATATATCAGTTACATTCAGCTTGTCTGATGATTTAGCATTTGATTAATTCATTTATTTTTATCATGGTTCCGTCTTCGATCCTCAGTAGAAATTTGAATTTTAACTGAAATGAATTTTCCTACGATTTTCTTTGTATTCTTAAGCCCTCAAATCTCCAATAGGACATTCTATGAAACTTACATTATTTTACTTTGGGTGGAATCACAGTTTAGTATGGACCTGGGTCTGAACCAATAGCTTTCGTTATTATACGCGATTTCTTCAAATTACGCACACCAAGTTTGTAGACGCCGTTTGCTATGAATAGGCGAGAGCATCTGGATGAATTCGACGTCTTTCCCAGTCGCTCTGCTTACAGCGCGTGCGAATTCCGCCGAACTGTGGCTCTGACTAATATGTCGATACAATGGGATCGCTAACGCATGACGCTCTCATATTTATACGAGTAGTAGGTTTGGTTTATTCTGATGTATTCTTCAGTGCTAAAGGTCATCAGAATATGCTTGCATAGGAACCTTCTGCCAACATCAATACCAGCGCATACAATTTATTGTAGTATGAACTTTTTGCCTCAAATTTCGTTTTGGCCAGCGGATCCCAATATACTCGTGACTCGACAAACTCTTTTCTCAATGGAACCTACCATTTTCATTCACTCCACATAAGTGCATTCTTCCGGCTTTACGTGTATACCATATTAAAGTTGCTACAATAAGATAACCGACTTATTTTTTCAGCTACCATTTTAGGCCGAAAAAATAGCCATTGGTAAGAGTAATTATCCGGTCTATCTGTGCTGTATTTTGCATTGTGGCATACGCTTCCATAGTATACTTTGCTTTGCCCTCGTTTACCACATTGATCATATGAGAGAAGTAGTTCCGGCTTTTGCAATATCTTGCCTCTGATGTTGGCCTGTGAGAGGCGCATAACTCTTTCAGGTACGTTATTGAAAAAAATCACATGACCGTTCCTATTATATTTGGTCGATTGTAGACCGACCTACTATTCCTAGAACGACATCTATAAAGACTTATCAAATTGTTGATATAGGATAGGTATTAGGAATCGAAGTTATAGTGGCGTAAGTTCAAGACTCTTTACTTACATAAGTCTTCATTTGACTATAAATCGGCATCCAGACAAGCAGCTACCGATATCCACAGAAATCCTTCTTTTGACCATTCTCTCTCACCGAATTTCTTAAATGGCCAGGCATTTATAGTACTTTGTAGCAGTCTGGGTGGTTACTAAATTATCGTTAGCATGTAGTCTGTTTCCTGTGGTCGTTAATAGGTAATCTTTCCACTCACGTTACATGGTTAGGCAATTAACCTGAAGTCATAACCCTCAATCTGAGGTATCACAACAGAGGTAAGTGCATTTTGTTTTGATACTCTAGTTAGATGTTTTAAGAAATATTACCTGAGGTTCAGATACACTGAAGTAGGTCACATAAGGTACAAGTAGTCAGTAATGTTATATTCCTCCTCCTTGGGCAGAAGCTATTATTGCCTTCCATATGACCAAATCCTATCTTCTAACAAAGTAACAATGAACAAATATTGAAAATTAAAGTCGTTACATTTGATATTTGATTTACTTGTCCTTATTTGTGTAACCTCAAGATAAACAATCTTCTTTTCTACTTTTGAACACAATTCTTGACACAATTACATGGGATTGAAGAGGAAAACCACAAAACAGATAAGATAGAGATGCATTTAAGTGTTTTCCCACCTCCTTAGATTACATTAGACCCAAACGAATGCCACAATTCTAAAATTGTTGAGAGGAAAATTGCAATTTCCTCTTTATAACATAATCATGTTGCGGTGGTATCGTCACAATTATTGCACCCGTGTCTAGGCATTATTAAGAAGATATGCATTAATTTGAACCTCTGAGCGTTGTTTTATGCAAAACAATTCCAACTGGAGAATTGAAATATCGAAAGTGCCACCGGCGTCGTTGATGGGGCTTGAAAACTGCCAGTCACCTGTGTCTCTTAGTGAGATATTTCAACACCTTGAGTTGGGAATAGCAATGCCTAATACCTCTCAAATCAATATGATTATACAGTCTGAACACTGTGAACAGAAAATTTTACTTTGAAGAAAGCTTGACCTTTTCAAATTCGACAATTCGTGTACCATTCATTTAAAATCTGTTCACAGCCATTTATGCAATTGTCAATGAGCTTACATCATTACTTGCGATTTTTTATACCCTTATTATGTTAGATCCATCACACAGGCCAACAGATAGATATACTCGTACATAGATACATCATAGCAACTTAATTTTCCTATAACATCATCTCAGTAGTGTTCTGCTCATCCGTTCGTGAGTAATCACCTTTAAAGAATTGCGACAGAGAAGATCTTTTTGTTAAAGCCGTTCTCAGATTACGCGCTCGTTTACATATGATCGTCTCTGACACTTTCCCGTATATGTGATACCTACTTTGTCGCATACACACAAGCCTGTAAACTATCTACAAGTAGAAGATCTCTACGATTCCTTGACTAAAAATGATGCAAAGACTGTGAATTGATACTGCTGCACCATTTACGATTGTCATCTCAATGAGTATCTCTAGAGTGGAGATGTGAAAATGTGTGCAGTAATTTGCAAGGTTCAATTTAGCCGACTTGAAATACATGTACTTTTGTGGCTTTGGGTTTGATTCAAGATACTCATACATAGATACATGTTTGTAGAATATGTAGGTCTTGCCCAAGTGTAATTATGAAAATGTTTCTCGCTTCTAGTTTCTTCTTTGCCATTGAACATGTGGTGAGCTAATTGAAAAAAAAAAAATTGTTGCCCCAGTCGTTTATGTGTTCGTGTAAACGTAAACAAATTGCCCGCCACACATAATTGATTAAACGAGCGACAATTTAAGATAAATAAATACATAGTTGAGTTCAGTTGGGTTGAGTTGAGATAGATATATACAGCAAACATGAATAAAATGTCTCATTTTCATTTTCATAAACACTTTCAGTAGAGCGAATGGAATGAGCAATTCTTGTTAATAAAAAAAAATATGGAAAGTGTTGCCACTCTAACTGTGACTATCTACGCGACGTAAAAAATAAAATAAATAAACAAAAACCTCGTCTTGAGAAGTAATGAAGTCTTTCAGTGTACTCATATGGTCAATTAAACATCGACGAGATGATGAAATTTAGAAACTCCAGCCGACATTTCAACGTATGAGGCTATAAATACTCAAGGATAAGACTGCATCCAATTTCCAATTTCCAGCAAGGAACATTTAGTGTACATATTCGAGTACATACTAGATGGAGTGAAAAGTAACCTCCTTGACCGCCAGAATGCGCTGCTACTGCAAAAAAGGTTATGGTGCCTTGAAGTCCGTTCATATTTAGGCAGACATGCCAACTTTCAGTGCGATACTGTCTTTAGTTTTGTTTTGACAGCTGATTGTTGTTGACGTGTTTGGCGTCATGTTGAGTATGGACAAAAACGATTTTCGTTCTCTCATAAAACATTATTTTTTGAGAGGCAAAACGGCGAAGGAAACAAAAGAAAAGTTGGATAAATATTATGGGGCTAATGCTCCGTCAGATTACACCGTCAAATATTGGTTTCGAGAGTTTCGTGGTGGCTGCAACTCCACTACCGATCAAGTCCGCAGCGGCAGGCTCTCCGATGCGGTTACAGAGGACACTGTCAAAAAAATACATGAAATGGTGTTGGCTGACCGGAAAGTGAAGTTGCGCGAGCTAGCAGATAACACAAAGATTAGTACTGAGCGCACACGCCATATTTTGGGCAATATTCTGCATATGAAAAAGTTATCCTGCCGCTGGGTGCCGCGAATGCTTACTCCTGACCAAAAACACGAACGCGAGAGCACTTTGAAAGAGTGTTTGGACTTACTGATGCGGAATCGGGCGGACTTTTGGCCTCGATTGGTAACTGGATTTGGATCCCTCACCTCAAAAGATGGCTCATCAATAAAAAATTCAGCTCACGCGACGCCACTGAGGAGTATTTTGCAGACCTTCCGGAAAATTACTTTTCGGACGGGATCAAGAAGTTGGAAAATCGCAGGAATAAGTGTATCAAACTAATAGGTCACTATATTGAATAAAATAAAAAAAAAAAACATTTAAAGAAAACAATTTTTTCATTCCCAAGGAGGTTACTTTTCACTCCATCTAGTATGTACAGTGGCGAGCAAAACTGAATACCAAAAATGTAAAAGCAATGCCATTACCTAAGTTATAAGTTATTATAAGTCACAAGTGCAGTATTTTAGTATAATTCATTTTATTTGTATAGTGTATTTGATTAAGTGTTTTTTAAACGTACAAAATAGTTCATAGTCCAAAGTATTCACGTTTGCACGTTTTAATCATTGTAGCTAAAAACTAGCTTCTAGTACTTTGTCCATAGCCCTTTGTTTCTTATTACACTTTTTATTCGCTTTGGTATTGATTCTACAAATTTTTGTATAATTCCGTCTGGAATCTTCTTCCATTTGGTCTGAACCCTGGTCCAATGTTGGCTTATGTCTGTAGGTGGACTTTCGTATCCCAGAAGTTGCCGGTTAACAATGACCCACAAATTCTCTATCAAATTCAAATCCTGACTTTGTGCACTGCGATTGCGAAAAAAGTTTGTTACCGAGCCAGTTTTTGACGATTTTGGCGGTGTGCTTGGGGTCGCCATCTTGCTGGAAGGTAATCTCTTCTATGGGATACGCATATTTCTCAACGAACTCCGGCAAATTTGTCTGGAGTATTTCAAGATAATTATCTTTTTTCATTAACCTATCGCCTTTCACTAAGGGTTCGACATGCCACCAAGTAAAACAACCCCAAGCCATAAGACTCCACCTCCACCATGCTTTACGGTCTCTTTAACTTGGTGTTTGAGAACTCGTTCGTGCCAAAAGTATTCTTTCCCATCTGATTGGTATCAATTTCGGTCTGCCCTTTTCCAGTCTTCAACCGTCCGATTTTTGTGGTCTTTGCAGAACTTTAACCTTGATTTCACATTTTCGTCAGATAACGCATGCTTCTTCTGCTTGATTGCCTGTACAAGACCGGTTTGTCTAAAAGCTCTCTTGGCAGTATATTCACTAACGTTTTTTTTATACCCCTAGAGGCGGCCTTTGGTGTCTTTATCTCATTTGTTCGAAGCATTCTTTCCATGAACCGAGCATGGTCGAGCATTCTGTTACACAGAAAAATCAGCGCCAAATGAAAACGAATTAATATTTAAACAATTTTTTTTGTTTTTATTGGGTTATTCAATGGCTACAAATCTTAGAACAACTTATTCGAAATGACTTCCATTTGCCTTCCAGCACGACTTAAGACGATGTGGCCACTCATCGATTGCAAGACGCACTTCATGCATGGAGAAATTGTCCACTGCACGGACAAGGGCTCGCTTCAACGACTCAATATTTGAGTCGAGTAGAGCAAGCCATGCCCTCTAATACGGGCCAAAACTTGTAATCCAACGGGTTGAGGTCTGGACTACCAGCTGGCCAATCATCCGTTGATATGAAGTCCGGAACGTTGTTTTTGAGCCACAGTTGAGTCGTTATTGCTTTGTGAGCTTGAGCAGAGTCTTGCTGGAAAGTCCATGACTTGTTGTTGAATATTGATTGGTTGAGAGACTTCACAATGGGTTCCAAGACGGTCGATTGATATACTTTGGCCAACGTTTTCACTCCTTTCTCGCAAAAATGGAGCTCAGTAACGCCATCGTAGCACACTCTCCACAGACGCGGGATGGTGGCCTCTTTTTTGAACTCTCGGGATGAGTTGGGATGCTTCTCTGGATGACCGACCGAGTATACACACGATTATTCTGCTTATTGAACGATTCTTCTACGGCGAAGATTTTCTCGTCAGTAAACAGAGTTTGTCTGTGAGCGTTCTTCGCGTACCGGCTAAGTAACGTTTTCGATCTTCGCTTGCGTTTTTCCTTCAATGAGACTGTGAGCAGGTGTCCAGTGTGTCGCTTGTACGCGCTGAGTCCTAAATCTTCTTTGATAATGCGAGATATGGATTTTTGCAAAATTTGGATTTCCCGCGACAAGATTTTCTGTTTTCGCAGCGGTTTTCGTTCGATTCGTTTCTTCACGGCTTTGATCGCTTTCGGAGTTCTCACAGTGCGCGAACAGCCGGATTTTTGACGGTGTCGTACTCCACCAGTATCCTCAAACAACTTCACAGCACGATACACAAAATTGCGAGTGATTTCAAACGGTCGCAACGTCCTAAAGTATCACCTTTTTCCATGTTGCCAATTACAACAATACGATTTTCGATGTCGCCCCATTCCATGATTGTAAGCAATTAATATCAAAAAATTTTTACGTCACAATGAAGCATAAATATCAACTGTCAAATCGCAATCAATACGAAATGGATGCGCCCAGTGTTGCATTCGTAATGAGTGAGTTCAGTTGTGTACCAGTATTTATGACTTGACTTGGTATATATCACTATGAAGAAAGTCAGTTAATGTAGTAGATTTTGTATTGTATGATAGAATACATTTTTTGTAAGTTATATTTAAAAAATATATGTAAACTGTACTAATTTTCAATCCTAAAGGAAAATAGAGGAATTTTCATTCGTTTTGTATTCAGTTTTGCTCGCCACTGTAAGTATTGCACAGGCGGTGCAATGTGTCCCCTGGCTGGGAACTTGGGCGAGTTTAAAGCCAAAGCCAAGTTCGCATTGAACTTGGTTTAATTTTATTCGTTTATTCCCTATAAATGTTACAAGTTATGAAAATATAGTATATATACAATAAAAGGAATGGCACTTACTATTTTTTAACGAACTCGTGGCGTCGGATTGGGCTTCAAACAAAGGAATGACCAGAAAATGGCTGACTCAATCAACTAGGCTACCCTCTTTCTCTTTTTTACGCGGTTCTTTCGCGCGTGCGTTTTGACATTTAACTGAACACATCCAGCCTAAGTGTGCTCTGTTCGTATAGATCTCTTTAAAGGTCTGTTCGTTTTAAAGCCCAAGCCGTCGACACTGATACAATATGGCAACTGTAAGAGTATTTAAACATTTTATAATTATATATTACAGTAGTTAAGGAGCAGAGCCCAAGCTGGGCCTATTAAAGTTGAAGCGAAGAATGTATCTTAAACGATTCGATCTTAATCAATTCTTGAACTTGGTTATCAGCCCATTCAACTGCCATTAGATTTATAAAATACTTAATTGTTTAGCAGATACCGGACATTGGAATACTCATAGAATGCTGAGAAAACCTCAGCATCACAAGTCCTCAAAAAATGTGTAGATCACTCCCAACGAAGATGAATTAAAAGGAATAAGTCACTGAAAGACATTGATGTATCTTGACCAATCCTGACATTGACATTGTACTAACTTACTTAGGATCTGCTAAAAATACATTGTTTCAACATATTTTTAACACAGATCTGCCTCCCAAGCTTACATATCTAAAGTGGCAGCCTTGGATACGGTATCGTTTAGAATCTATTTGTTCGGTATAGCGATCATGTTTTATAGATAAATGTATCTCTACATGCGTACGGTAATTTTAACCACAGCTGGTGGCGGAATTGTTTATAATTTCAGTAGTCAGTTGTGTGATACGAGTACATGTGATGTGTATATTTGCGATGCGGTGATCTAGATTTTTCAATCAAAGAAGGACGAATATATGCACAAGCATTTCCCCATATGCATGCAAATTAAACTCGTTTGTTCTACAATTTAGTTGTGGTATTTAGTTTTCAAAATTATTTTTATTAATTTTTTATTTATGTTTAATATAGAATCCTCTTAGGGATTTATGTATTGTACCTCACCTCGATATTAACATATTTGATCCATAACATGTTTTGCCACTGTCGACGCATTGTTTGAATGCTAATCAGTAAGAGATTTATCGCGATCTGCTTATATGGTATGGTCACGGAAACTTATAGTCCATTCAAAGTTCATACAAGTCTCAGTCACGCATGTGCATATCTTGTAAGTCTCGCTTTGTATGTACAGTTTTGGAGAAGTCAACACATTGCAAGTATGCCCAGAGAACTCTGGAACGTGAGAATATTATTTTTGGGCACTAACGACGAATTTGGAAGCTGAAAACATGAAAACAACCATTAAGTTGAAGACGAATTCATCTAAAAAAAAAGATACAAATGCTGACGAGTAGGTATACTCGTATCAAAGAAAGTAGGTTAGAATTTGAGTACATGTGTACGATTTAAGTAGCACATAAGTTAGTAAATACGAGTAAGTTGGTAAACATTTTTTGAATGCGGAATTTTGCTTAATAGAACGCCAAATAAAGGTTAAATGGCATATGGTACAGGCCATGGTCAATAAAGGATGACCATATTCTATTGCTGATAGCCACTCCAAAGAAAAACTTTTCTGTAAAATAGATCATAAAGAACTTTGGCTACCCTGGAAGAGAAAGAGCTGCAATGATTAGGGAGGGTGCTTAAACCTTCCATATCTACATAGTTCATGACATTTTGCTGTCATATGTCTTCCTTTATCCTTACATCAATTTCTCAATCGATGTTTCCTGGGTAATAAAATTCACTTCCCAATAGGCCTGTCGAATAATCTTGTCCACAACGGAAAAGAAAAAAAAAAACACTCTTCACTTTTATTTGTAGCCATTTCCTGCCTCCATAAAGGAAGCAAATTAAAATTATCTACGCGTGATTTTTCAAATTTGGTCAGTCACTATTCCAAAAACTGAATCTGCGAGTGTGCTCCCTTTTTGGCAACTCTTCTTTTGTTTACCCAAGTCAATCGGTTTGAAGTTGTTCTTTTTCCTCCTCGGTTTTGTTGTAAGGAAAGTCTGAATTCGAAATCGAGCTTCATGACTCATTCGGAAATTAGTAACAAATGTACACACACGTGCATGAATACATGTGTGGAATGTGAGTATCTTTCACTTTTTATTCGTTGGTGTTTTCCATTAGCATTCCCATTGCGAATTCTCCTAACGAATATTGGATTCTTAAATATGTATAAAATAAAAAAAAAAAAAAATGGTCCCACGTGAGAAACGCGTCTCAAATCGCTTATTCTTCACAGCTCCCTGTGGTATTTTAAAGTCATCATTTGACTTAGTGACAATTTTTACTCTTCAGCTGTTCTGTCCCTTGGATAAATAAATCAAATTACGAATATCTTTAAAATGCATCGTAAAAATCGCTCGTCCATATTAAATTTCTAAACTACCCCGCATAGTCGTTAAGGTGCATCAAACTCTCTCTCCTCTAAACCATTCATCCCATGTAGACGGTCGTCCCTACTGCAACCAGTCAGTCCCCTTTTGTTGGTGAGGAAAAACGACAAGTTAATGCTGATGACCTCGTGTTGTGATGTAGCGGTGTAGCTGTAGCTGTTTGTGCTCGAGAGTTGAAAATTGAAAATCAATTTTCTTGGCACTTGCACTTTATTGGAATTAATGATGGAACTGGAAAATATGTTGATGGTGGTCTTTCTTTTGATTGACTCAAAGATTGAACGTACAGCAGAAGAAAAAGGTTATTTGTTGTTGGGAATTAAATTTCGTTTGATGGTTTTTTGATTGAAACCACTTGGTTACATGGACACGTAGGGTAATGGAAATGGTCTGCGGTTCAAAGCTCAACTGAATTTTGTATTGAAGTACGAGACGTTTTATTCGATGGATACTCGTATATACATAATGTGAAAGTAAGGCAAAATAAACATCGGAAATTCTATGGGGGAATGTGGGGGTATGGAACGAGTCAATGAACAATGGATTTCAATTTTCTTCTCTGCTGCCGATGAAGCTGAAATTGACACCAATATTCAGGACGAATCTATGTAATAGCTATTCTTTTCCACCAGGAACAGTACAAGCTGGTTTGGGTCTTTTTTCAAAAATAAATGCGAATGTATTTCTGTCATCATCATGGCGAAGATGGCTTGAAAAGTGATCGATGATTGGTGCACATGGAATAGGCTTGCAATTGATCTCTTTTAAAATGAAATGGCTAATTAGATCGACTTAACTATTCTACAGTGGGTTTAGGAAAACGGATGATAAGTTTCTGCAACGCACCGTAAAACATCCAAGAAAATTTCATATTTATGGATGCTTCTCGGCCAGAGGATTCGGAAAGTTAAAAGTATTCACACAAAATCTCGATGCACAATTCATTCATGTATGGACCAAACCATTACGAGTGGATTCTGCAAAAGGACAATGATCCAAAATATCAGAGTCGCCTGTGCATGTGTTGGAAAAACGGAAAATGGCATAGAGACGTTAGGTTGGCTATCTTAAAGTTGTGTGGTCTTTAATGAAACAGAGGCTTAAACGCGAAAAAATAGCTACGATAAAACAACTTGCGCGGGTCTTGAAGAGGTCATAGTTTAGAATATGAGCAAAAATTAAGTGAAAGATGCACTAGACGATCCCAAGCAATTATAATAAAATATTGGCGACTCGATTCCCTACTAATTGCAATTTGTTTTAATACATGGATAATTTAATAAAAAAAATGATTTAATAAAATTCTGTAATTTTTCATTGGTTTTTTAGGCGCACGTTTTTGTTAAACACACTGTAAGAATGCATACAAATTCATTTTTTGAATGAAGCCAGATATCTGGAAATCATCTTGGATACGAATAGTAAACTGCTGACCGATTCTTTGATTTTGGTCTTGGCATACCGCACTTCAGTGCAGGTCCTTTCTTGTCTAATTCATCAGGTATTTCCGTCGGACATTGAGGTTTTTGGTTAAAGCTAAATTTCGTGGGCACTTACTTCCTTTTTTTGATACTACACATGTTAAGTGTAACCTCTAGAGTAGAGGCAGGATCCACCTGGACTCCTTTTGCAGTGACGCACCTGATGGTCGTTGTATTGGGTCTATAACTTAATTCATGCGGTTTGCTAAGAGATGGCGTAACTTGTATTATTCCATTGTTATTATTCCATTGGAACATGCGTTGGAAAGCTACTGTCATTGTACGTCATTTCAGTATATGACAATCATTTTTTTTCACTCAAATATGTCGAACTTTGTGCCTGAAAAAGTGTTTTTGCTTGGACTTCTTCTTCATTCATTTAATATCGTATTTTGGTGGAAGTTTATGGTGAATATGCGCTAGCTGAGCGAATGTGCTAAAAGTGGTTTGCACGATTTAGAAGTGGTGATTTTGGCTTGGAACGTCCTGGCCAGCCAAAAAAGTTTGAAGATGAAGAACTGGAAGCATTACTCTATGAAGATTGTTGCCAACCACAAGAAGAGCTCGCAGAATCTTTGGGTGTCACTCAAGCAGCCATTTCAAAACGTTTAAAAGCAGCTGGATATATTCAAAAGCAAGGAAATTGGGTCCCACATGAACTCAAGCCGAGAGACGTCGAAAGGCGGTTTTGCATGTCCGAAATGCTGCTGGAACGCCACAAAAGGAAGTCATTTTTGCATCGGATTGTTACTGGTGATGAAAAATGGATCCATTACGACAACCCCAAGCGCAAAAAATCATATGTGAAACCCGGCCAACCAGCCAAATCAACGGCAAAGCCGAATATCCATGGCGCGAAGGTAATGCTCGCTCTGTATTTGGTGGGATCAGATGGGTGTGCTGTATGATGAGCTGCTAAAACCGGGTGAAACCATCAATGGACAACGCTACCGAACACAATTAATTCGTTTGAAGAGTGTAGTGGCCGAAAAACGCCCGGAATATGCGACCAGACACGAGGCAATAATTTTCCATCATGACAACGCTCGGCCCCACGTTGCTATTCCGGGTAAGAACTATTTGGAAAACAGTGGATGAGAAGTCCTACCCCACCCGCCTTATAGCCTAGACCTTGCCCCTTCTGACTACCATTTGTTCCGGTCGATGCAGAACGCCCTCACTGAAATACGGTTCACATCAGAGCGGAATATCAAAAATTGCATTGATTCATTCTGAAATTATTAAGAATTAAGTTATATACCCAATATAATAGTTTGTTAGGCTTGCTTCAACTCAAGTTTTGTTTCAGCAACCACATTTGGAGTTGAGTCCCCCAGTTTTTTTCAGGAAGACTTTAACAGCTGCATAGTGAGGTCCTAGATCTGTTTAGTCGCGGTTTAGAAATTTTATAATAAATTCGAATAGGGATTTACGTCGCACCAGATTATTAGCTTAAGCCGTATTCTGTCACAATGGTTTGTTACCCTCTGCAGCAGCATGGAGTCCAGGTCTATCAAAATAACCAATAAATTTTAATAGCCCAATTTTGTCCATCTCTTCCTATAGACTTCAGATTGCTGCTCGGTCATCATTTCCTCTGGATTCATGGAATATATGAAAGCAATTTTGTACGTGGTTATGGCATCTCTAGCTTTTACCGCCTTCTTAAAAAAGTTCCTGGAATTGAATCCTAGTTGACTGCAACGCACTTGTGACAGGCTTTGATCCAGCCATTGAAATATCATTGTTACTCGATATTCAGTATGGCCTTCAGAGCACTCTGCGATTTTTCTATTTTGAGTCGGCCAAGCAGGAAAAAGTTAGACGGTGCCAGATCTGTCATTCTTGACACAATATTTAAGGTAAAATCGCCGAGAAGAAAATAGTTGATGTAAACACAACGCTGAACGTTTCTAAAATATCATGCTACGAGGCTAGAATTTTATTGGTATGACAAGGACAGCAGTTGCACCAACATAAAAATCCAAAAAAAAAACTAATTCAAACCGGTTCAACGAGATCTCCATACGTTGCTATTCCGCAAGTAGTAGTAGGTCTTACGTGCTTATTATGGATTTACCCAACATTTAATCTAAGTACAACATCCCAGCAGTATTACCTACTTCTGTTTGTAGTTCAACTAGGACCTCTATTAAATCCTTACTGGTAAATTTTAGAATTGGATCGGCTTTATGGTTTTCTTTTAGAAAAATCATTCTTTGTTTACAAATTTACTCTCCTGTGTCGTTCTTTATCTGGTCCTAGATGATTCCTATCAAATCTATGATTCAAGACTATCGAGACTAGCTGTAGATTAATTTGGATACACCTTACCTATGTGTTGGTGTTCGGCTGGAATTCTATTTTCTAACATTCTACCTGTTGAAGGACGGCCTTCTGAGGCCTTTTATGTTAAGGTGCTTCTTTGGACCTGTTAGATTCACAGTGCCAGATTTTTCTGTTGTTTAAGAAAAATTAACATGGTTGGTTTTCATCTCAGACGTATCCTGAGTATACGTCTACCGACTGTTGTAAGACTTTAGATTTTCCCTTTCATTCGTGCTTATCAATGCTTTAAGAATGTCGTCACCCTGAGTTATGTACTCGTATGTGTCGACTGAGATTCGGTCGTGTTATGTTTAAAAAGTTTCTTATTATGACAGACTAACTATTGACGACCCATGCAGCATAGGCATGCAGCCTAACAATTATCAGAAACCCAGCTTGCTGCAAAGAACACATAACCCTCTGCAATGTAACTGGCCGGCCAAATGGGAGCAGCGATTGCTTCCGACGACTATAGTAGCTCTCATTAGAATGCGAATATGTTATTCGATCAATCGTATGCAGAAATTCTTAAGCTTCCGACATGTGAACGAGCATCTCATGACGATACCATTCCAGCAGGTTTGATCGCACATTTGGAATTTGTTGCTCGGACGTCTTTTTCACCGGATGCATGAAATGCACGATAGGAACTTTGCATGTGGTCATGGTACCTCTGGAAGATGGATAGATCTGACGCTCTAACTAGCTCTTCGATATCGACATTCCATTTATTTTACTGCTACTTGAGTCTTTCGAGACATCTAAGTGTGAGAATACAACCTTGCGTTTGCTGATGCAGTGCTGATTTGTTTTGGGGTCAGCTTTCTTTTAGCGAGCAATATGGCTTTAAGCGTAATTAATTTTCTCTGTGTCCGTTCGTAGTTCTCTACTACAGTACACCTACTCGTTTGATTTTTCCTTGATTAATTTGGCTCTGAGGACAAAATGTTATCATCTCTAATTTGAACCCGCTCCAATTTATCAAGTTATTATTTTGACAGGAGTTCTATGCTCCACAATCTGTACGAGTAAGATCTGGGATATAACTAATAAAGCCCTCTTCTTTTCAAGACAACAAATTTTCTGTACTAGTAGAGCTGCAAGTCCCCCATTTATATAGATCGATCGTCATAGCTATCGTCAGTGGAATGTACGAGTATGTATCTGTGTAAATTTATAGTTCTATACCGTTGCTATCGAAAATTCAGTTGGCAATCTTATCAACCTCATTTTGCAAATGCAAACAAAAACATCGATATGAGATAGAAAATTGTAACCCAACTTTGTCCCAACGAATGCCAAAGCTCTTTATCTAAGAAATTGCGGAAAAGGGTCGATTCAACGTACGAGTATGTATAACGTATAATGGCAATTTTATTTTAATTTCAATGCTTAAAGTATCTGCTTAACCGGTTTCCACTTGAAAGTAATCATAACAAAAAGACACCACATTTACAGTCACTCTCTAGCCGATTCAAGCTTTAGTATCGAACACACAAAAGATCGTCACTAAACTGCACAGATCACCTGTCGAACAGGTTTTTGCTTTAATACTCCGCAACAGGCAAAACAACGAAAAGATACAAAAAGAAAAAAAAAATGCCATTCAACAAATTGTAGGTAGGTATGTAGCGGATACTTCCAAAAATGGCAGGTGACTCTCTTTGGATGATTGTTGTTGGTGTATCTTTTGGATTGGTTGGGCCGGCACTAGCACAGCACATGTGTAGTTCCATAAATAATCTTGAGCAAGGGGCATGTTTACGACATTTGCAATCTTGCCCACGTTGGCTTCCTTCAGATTTTTTTGCGGGAAAATCTAGGTTGATGTAAGTGGAGAACGAAGATACATACATATGGTATATGTATGTGTACATAAGACAAATTTGGGTGTAGAGTAGACTTGCAGTGGGTGTATACGTAGGGAGATATTTCGTTTAATTTGTTATATTGTGAAAGTTCGATTTCAAATAACCCATGACAAGTAATACCAGAATCAAAACATTACCTACATGACACACTAGGAGTGAGGTGAATTCGACACCTTAAGTTCAGGTTTATGGACAAACAAAAAACACCCTTTCCAATCATTAAAAGCAGGTGGACAAAAGGCACATTTGTCCGTGTTGACACGCATGATACGAGTTTGTGTCCTGACAAGTACACATGTGCGTGCAAAGGATCAATCAAAAATCAAAATCATTAGAAGCCTAATTTTAATTTCTACGTATGGGGAGACAGGGTTCGACCCACCCCTCAAAACACCTTCCCCAATTTCTTGCTATCATTAATCGCATGTCACAGAACAAGGCACTAGGTGTGATAGTGATGATACATACTCGTTCGCGTCATTAGGTATACAAATGTATAGGTATCCTCTATTGGTCTTAATGGTAATGAATAATTAACTAAAATAAAGACCTGACTAGGCCGTACGATTTGAAGTATGTTTTGCTATTCTGCCGGCTCGCTTAGATTAAAGATTGATGAGGTCCCTCAGCTTGTACTTTCTCGAATGAGTCTGGATAGGGCGATTAATTAAACTAGTCGCTAATCCTTCGTGACAACTTTTCTTGCCCATGTTGCAATGAAGCGTTCCAAAATCTTTTGCTCTGATAGATAGACCTGTTGGAAGTCACTTTCTGCTTTCATGAATACATCACTTGTCTTTAATTTTGATTTATTTATTTTTAGCTTCCCGACGTTGATGGCTTTTGTTGCCGTTCAATAAGCCTCCTCAAGAGGTTACCGAACTTTTGCGAAATTCGCAAAAATCTACAAAAATAAATGGACCTTCTCTACAAAATCGATTCGAATATATGTATCTCTGTGCTTGTGCTTGTGCTTGCTTATGGTGTATGGGAGGAAGAGAGGTGGTGATTATGACATAATCTAGTTTTAATTTGTTTCCACTTTTGGCGCACATTTTTTCCAGTGTTCTTTTTTTATAAAAAAAAAAAAAAAAATATTTTTGCAGACTCCAGAGACATGGAATACAAGTACTACAACGACGGATATGAGTCTACTCGTACAACCATGAGTATAGTTGCCGTCCATTACTTGTGTCCAGACGTAGTTTCTTGTCATTGCTCCACGGACCAACGGATGGGGTGGGATGAAATCATGAAGGGGACTTCTTCATACAATACTCATATTTCTCGAGAGAAGTAGCACCAAAAGCTGGATTGTGGCTAATGGCATCTGAATGTAGTAGCAGGGGCGCTTATATATAGACTATAGATCCATTGGATTGTGATGTTTACATATGGGGTAGCCTTGCGACGGGGGAATTTTGGCATTGTGCCGGTGATGGTGACGGTGCCGGTCGATAGTTTGTTCAGTGTCTGGACGAGTTTTCATGTCATTGCGATGTAATTTAATGTGGTTGAATTAAATTCTACGAGTAAGTGGTCCATTGAAAAGATTCGAGGTCTTTCAAGAGTTTGAGTTTGAGAGTTCTATAAGTCACCATATGGTCGTTTTTGTTTTGTGTGTCGCAGATAAGCTCATGACAGATGAGTTTTTACAATAAATTGTTTGAGCTTCGTCATCAGTTATATTTAGTGACATTTGTCGGGGCTTGACTCCCAAGATTGTAAACAAAAGTTTTTTACTTAAATTGTTTAAATGTAGTATCATTTGTTATTTATTCTTATCCACTATTAGTAGATAATTTTCTGTGGTTAATGTCTGGCGTATCCGCGTAAGGCCGATATTTTTATCAAGAACAGGCTCATATAAGAATTGATTATAAGGACGGTTGATGAGACTTCACTTAAAATTTCCGACAGCACCAAGTATCTGGAAGTAGTGTCGCAAAAGAAATCTCAACAAAAAAGGTTTAAGTAAAGCAATGAGAAATTGAAGCCCACAATATGATATTTGATAAAATCTGTGACCCTAGCCGTAGTCATCATGTGGCTTTATACCTACAGAGATTGTGAGGACGGTGCTGACATATACGAGCAGTAATCTAATATGGTCAGAAACATTGCCCAAATCTACCAACTTCGAGACTATTACTAAGATTCAAAGAATGGCTTGATTGCAGAGGTATATTTCAAAAGAACACCTCATCATCATTACCCAATTACGCCGATGCTCCGACGTAGATGTTGATAAATACCAACTTGTTTGCACCCAATTCTCTAGCCATTGTGAATCACTATATCGCACCATAATATCATATGAATCAAAGTTTAATCTCTTGAAGATCTCCAAAGCATCCTCTGATGATCTTCATATAATCGAGGAGATGTTTGCTAATCTCCCTCCAAAAGAAAGCACGAATTACTAATTATAGGCCAAAGCTCTTCGAGAGCACTATATTTGACTCCATGTTTTTCGTTGTAAGTCTATCCATTTGGAAAGCCAAAGCGGATTCTTAAAGAGTAGATCGACTACCACAAACCACACAATATTAAGTACTCTGTGCGCCGCAGAAGATGACAATGAAGTTGACGTAATTAATACGGATTTCAGTAAGGATTTCGACAAAATTGCGCATAGTATCAGACTTTATTCTGATTTCATTATTTAAATTACTATCTACTTAAAAAGAAGCACTACTGTGGCCTGCAGTATCTAAATCATTCAACGCCCCTTCGACATACCGCAAGGAAACCATTTCGGTCCCTTATTATTCATGATGTTAACAGTATCACTTTCAATTCGTTTATGCAGAGGACATCAAAATCTTTCGGCACATTTCGTCTCCCTTTCACTGTTTTCCACTTGGTGTCGGAAAAAGTTTCTCGAAGTCACCTTATTTATAAAGAACCTTTTCCGATAGCGACAAAAAAAAATGCGATTTACGTACATATTATCTGTGATAATTAACTAAGCCCAACTAGAAGCTGGAAACCCTGTCAGACAGAGCACTCGTGGGTTTTAGAAAAACCCAACAGAGGAAAACCGAAAAAAGTTTAAACGAGCCAGGAATGACGACCAAAAACTGAGACAGAGAATACTACAATGTCCCAAAGGTAGTAACAATTTTTGGTCGTTCGTCAGAAATATTAGAAATTATGCCTCATCTTCCACCCCAACGCTCATTTATAATGACATTCCAGCTATTAGCTCCTTGGACAAGGCCAATCTACTTACTGCATGCTTTGCGGCCAGCTCAACACTCCCAGATTGTGCTTTGCCTCCGCCTACATTTAAGTGCGTCGAATCTTCAATGGCATAAATCCACTTTCCCACTCCTGTAGAAGCAAGAGTTCTTAAAGATCTTAACATTCACAAATCCGCTGGTCCCCTCCTTCTGAAGAGGTGTTCTTCCTAGCTAGCAAAACCACTGCGTAAGCTTTTTCATCCTCTTTAAGACTCTTTCCGAGCAGATGGACTGGATGTTCACTCCGTCCCTATAAAAGCCGAATCTAACTTTCCCTGCTCCTACAGTCCCATTGCATTTACGTCCCTTCTCTCCAAGGTCCTGGAAACGCTGATAAGCCGTCAGCTCATGAAATATCTCGAAACACGAAAACTTCTTAGTGACCGGCAGTACGGTTTTCGTAGCAACAGGTCCACTGGTGATCTGATGGCATGTCTCACCGAAAAGTGGATCCAAAGCGTATATCAATTTGGCGAAAGCAAGATAGTTGCACTTGATATTTCTAAGGCATTTGACAGAGTTTAACATCAGGCTCTTTTGTCGAAAATGCGTGCTTTTGGGATCGACGACTCTCTTCTTCAATGGATTAGGAATCACCTTTCGGAACGTTCAATTCAAGTTGTCTTGGATGGTTTCAAGTCTGATATTCACAAAATAAAGTCTAGTGTGCCCTAGGGCTCCGTTCTGTCCCCGACACTCTTTTTAATTTTAATCAACGATCTCTTGTCTACTACTTCTGATCCAATATATTCCTTTGCTGACGACAGTACTCTCTGCTATTCATATTCGTTCCCGGACTCACGTCCCCGCTCTTCGGCTGTAGAACGGGAACGCCAGCGTATGTTAAGCTCATTAAATTCTGATATTAACAGCATAACTAATTGGAGAACCACTAACAGAGTACAATTTAATGCTTCTAAAGCACAATGCTGTCTGCTGTCATTAAAGCAAAATTGAAATACCCAGCCATTATCCATGAATGGGACTTGCATCGTCGAAACCGATAAACTTTCCATTCTCGGTAGATTTGTGTGTCAATGATAACTTACGTTGGAATGACCACATATTCGGTGTCGGCAAAAATGTTGCGAAATGTCTAGGTTTGCTCAAGCGGTGTAAGAAATATTTTACCCCCTCTGATCTGGCCACAATATATAAGGCACTCAATGCCCACATCTGATCGGGTGCGCCAAAAACATCTCTGCACCTGCTAGATAGGATTCAAAACCATGCGATAAAACTCATAGGTGATTCTAATATCAGTCAATCAATTGACATCTTCGAACACCGACAGCTTACTTTGTTTTATTGCTATTTCCAACAATGCTGCATAGAAATCGCCAGTAGCATCCCTCCCATTATAACCGTAACACCCGTCTCGCTGTGAATGCTCATCAGAATACCCTCGAGTCCACTTTCGGACGTACTCTAAAATATCGTGATTCGTTCCTAAGCCGTACAACTCGCTTATGGAATGACCTGCCTAGCTCTTTATTTCCTAGTCATTATAAGCTTCAAACATTTAAAACCAAAGTTCACCGGTACCTCTCTTTCTATCCTCCCTGATTTTCCTTTGCCCGCGTTGTGTGCAAGCATTTTAAGTAACAGTACTTGAATCCCAAATTATAAAAAAAAAAAAAAAAAACACGGGAAATAAAATATGCACAGACTATAACTTCTTATTCCAGGATTAGCGTCAAAAATCAAATACTCTCCATCTAACTCCCAAACTTCACGGATCGGTCCAAGTGTTTTGTTTCTATTTCAATCAGACTTTTCCGAGCCAAGAACCTGGGAGTAGCAATAGCTGATAAATATGTTGCAGTGATGGCACTATCAGAAGCTGATGTTATCTTTTTTATTAAAAGCTAAGCGGCAATAAAAATAATAAAAGCGGCAACGAAAATGGTTTCTACCATAAAAATTGGCGCACAACACAACGTAAAATTCTGCTGAGTTTCCGAAAAAATATGTAAATGATGTGTCCAATTTCGTATATGCTTCGGGATTGCTAAATAGTCGTTCGTAGATACTCGTACCATAGTATCGCAATGGATCTACATCATAAGACACGGTTTGCAAGCTAATGGTCTTTGTCGGAAGACGAGACCATAGCTGAATTCCTTTTTTCTGCCGGCACTTGATTCACACAATATCGCTTCGAAAGATTAGTTCTCTGTGTCGGAATGCCCGATTCGGTGGCATTGCAAAGGACTGGTCATGGATCTGAGTAGTCACAAGCAAGCTTACTTAACTATACACCAGAGTTTGAACGTCACAGAATACTATGTGTAATCTGGTACGATGTTTTGACGGCTACATTCACGTCTTAGTGATTGGGATTTACTCGATTTTCTTGTTTGTCGGTATATTGGACACCTCTAAACAAAACCTAAGGACAATTTCACATAGAAGACCATCCTTGTCAGAACTGCATATTTTTTTAAAATATTTGTTAATTTTACATTTGTGCAGTTCTTATGCACTAGGTGTTTAAGCCTTCAGGGTTAATAAACTTCATGACACATTTAAGATTCATTTACATACACTCTTACCTTAGTTGCCTATAGTAGTCAATTTGTACGCAAAAAAATAATAGTTAAATAGTAATAATTATAAAAAAAACACACACCAATAAACGTAAGGAAGTCACTTCGTGGCTTGGGATTATCCCTATGCCTCATGCTTGAAGGCACAACACATTGTCTCCACCAATGCGCCAGCTCCGCAGAAAGAAGTCACCTCTTCTAGTTATAAAATCCAATTATTCAAATTCCTGTCTAAAGAATTACTCAGCGTACAACTCAATGAAACCTTGAGCACACGATTAAAGATTGAAGATTGACGTAAAGTCATGGTTCTTGGCTCGTCCACGTATTTATCACGGTGGTGGTGGACTTTCGTATCATGTTATGAAGAATATTCCCTCCATGTGTGTACGTTTCAGGAATTAAAATTTTTCAAAGTTCTAAATGTACTGAGAAGGAATAAATACATTTTCACCCACTACATGATCAATGCTTATACTCGTACACTTTGTTTTATAAACTAAATGGCGGCATTTTCGAACTGAATGCGGGACAGATGCGGTATAGCGGCGATATATAGGTAATGCTGTCGTGACTTTTCTTTTGTTGGGACATTGTTTCGAGGGACTCAGAAACGTGACTCATAAGACTCATGACAACGTTATTATTACAACCGTGTGTGAATGTAAATCAATGTGATTTGTATCTACAAAACAAAAAGTAGAGGAATCCAAAAGAAATTCGGTGTTACCTACTCGTAAGTTGTAGAATTCCTCTTTTTTTCTTTTCTTTTGTTTATATTTTAGGTGTCATTTGAATTCATTTGAGCACCTCAATAAAGCAAAAATTTAGATCTTGGATAAGAGCTGAAGACTGTTTTTGGGTGCCGCAAATATTCAAAGTTCTGTAATTGGTTATGCTCGTTTCGGGGAAATGTTGATAAATTGAAATTTTAATCAGCTTGTTAGCCCTTTGAGTTGACGAATTTGAAGAGAGGGCTGTTAAATGTTTCGTTTGATTCTTGGAAATTGGTATTTGAAATAGTTTTAAATCACTTGGGGTTCACATCATTTAGCTAAATTTGTTTGAGGAATTTTAAATGTGGCTTCAATGGAGTATATACTTAGATTTGATAACTTTCTTATTCACTAAATCGTTCTACAGTCCTTCATCGGATGTACTATATTCTGTCGGATTCGAAATTGTTAAAGAAGATTATATTTTTCCAATGCGTTATGATCTTTCGCCAACTGGAGACGTTTTTGGCGTATTTGTTTGGTTAAAAGCTTGTCCTCTGTCTTCGTAGGTCTTCTAGAAGCCTTCGTCTTATAATCCGTCAGCTGATTTCTGATCCGACAGCCTCTACGAACTCCCCCAAATCTGTTCTATATTCTCATTCGTTTTAACAAACGATCTGCACCGCTGATGGTTGTTCTACTTGGGCCCGTTCCTGCTTTTCTTTCAAATAAGACGGTTGACTCGAATTGTTAGCCACTGAAGACTTGATGAATCTGACTAATTGCGCTATATCACGAACACTATGTAAGTGATGTAAAATCACGTCATCAAGGCTTTTCGCAAGATATTAAAGGATAAAACTCATTAAAGCGTTTTTCCCAACTGTCTGGATTTCTATATCCGCCACTGTATATTGATAGAACTTTTAATATGGATAACTGATGAATCAACTGAAGGGATTCACGTTTCAGCAATCGTTAGGTTTTATGAAAATTTATTTCCAATAGTCACGATTTGTTCGTCAATCATACTACCTTGATCAAAATGTTCCCGGAATTTATTTAGAAAATTAAAAATACAAGTTTATTCATTTAAATCTATATTGTCCCCTTCAAAGTTATCCCCATCGACTGCAACACACTTATGCCAGCGCTTGATCCAATCCTCGAAACATTTTTTATATTCGGTTTTCGGTATGTCCATCGGTGCTTCCTGCGATTTTTCCATTACTTCCTCTCGGCTGCTGAAACGCGTTCCCCGTACTGGTTTTTCAACTCGATTGAACAGTAAGAAGTCACAGGGAGCCAAATCAAGTGAATTCGGTGGCTGTTGGATGGTATTTGTTGCATTTTTCGTCAAAAAATTACGAATAATGATGGCACTGTGCGACGGTGCGTTATCATGGTGCAAAATCCACGAGTTTTCTGCCCACAATTCTCGTCTCTTTCGGCAAATTGCATCTCATAACGCCCAAATAATACTCTTTGTTTACTGTCTGGCCTTTTGGCAAAAATTCATGATGCACTACACCGTTGTAATCTATGAAAACCGTGAGCATTGCCTTCTTCTTTGACTGAAAACGACATGTTTTTTTTTTGGTCTCGGCTGATTTGGTGAACGCCATTCACTTGCCTGATGTCTGGATTGCGTGTCGTACTCATAAACCCATGTCTCGTCTCCAGAAATGATCCTTTTGATGAATGTGGGATCGGATTCAGCCTCGCAAATCAACACGGTCTTTTTTTTGAATGAAATTGAGATCTTTTGGCACCAACTTTGCTGCTACACGACGGAAATCCAATTCATTAACCAAAATGTCTTGGACGGATTCATAGGCAATGTTCAAGTCCTCCGCTATCTCTTTGATGGTTAATTTGCGGTTATTGACCAACATTTCTTTTACTTCATCAATATTTTCGTCGGTTTTCGATGTCGATCATCTTCGATTGACTCACGACCACTTTTGAACCGCTCATGCCACTGGTAAACGACCGTTTTCTTTAGAGAATCGTTGCCGAAACACTTTTCCAATATTTCTAACGTTCGCGCACCATTAAATCCGACTTTTACGCAAAATTTAATACAAGTTCGCTGTTGCAAATTGAAATCCATTTCTAAAATTGTAAAAAATCGCCAACACACACAGAGATAGATAGATGTACTCTTGGCTACGTAACTTTTGCAAACGTCAAGCTATGACGCTAAGATTTAGAGGGAATGTCAACAACGGATTTACCAATTTAAAAAAGAAAACAGAACTCAAATCGGAACAATGATTGCGCCACACAGTGGGTGTGGTATAAAGCGCTATTGATTGACGTAGCTTATTTCTGGGATAACTGGTATGCTAAAAGCAGAATCCTGGAGAGATTCTTACAACTGCATAAAATATCAAAAAATGCTGGATTTGATGTAGTTTTCACACTTATGACATCATCGGCCTTTGTTTGTTCGGAGATAAGGGCGCAGCTTGCATTACTGTCAATGGAGATCGTTGCCAGACCATGCTTAATGGATTTCTTTTTTCACAATATGGACGATATTGATCAAGAGATGTAATTTTAGTGTTGCAGTAGTAACCCACACCATGCACTTGAAATGGGACTGTTTATTGACCTCAGATATCCTTTGATACTTACTTGGCTTATGTGGATATACTTACAGCAACTAATGACGACTTGGAAGTCAATATTGTGTCTGATTTTCTGGAAAAGGTATTACCAAACCGAATTGACTAGATGACCTGTAGAACGTAGTCGAGGTGGTCATATGTCTGAAATTGTATTCAACCATTAAACGCCAAACATTTTTCAGTCAAACAGAAAATTCTCAATGGGTACAGTGGTGTTCAGAGAACACCCATCCGTTTTATACTAAAGTCGTCCGTTCTTACTCAAACGTGATTTAATATTTATTTTTTTCATTTATTTCAAATTATTTGTATATATCAACTTATATAAACATAAAACAATATTTATAAGTTCTGTAAAAAAATAAAAAAATAATCGAAGAATTCAGAATAATGCATAAATTAACTGTTCACAGAAATAGATTTAATACGTAGAAACTAATTTAAAAGTACAATTGTATCATTCCAAAATCTAGTATTTGATTGGATAACCTTTGCCTTTCATACTAATTTGCATCTGGATGGCCTACACTCAACAAGTTTTCGATATCATTCAGTGGGAGTGCTGTACCAAGCTCGTCGTGTGCTTTTCCATAAAAGACTCTAACTTGATGGTTTTTCGTCCTAAATCTCTTTCCCTATATCGTTCCATAGGTTTTCTATAGGGTTAAGATCAGGACTTTGTGGCGGCCATTCTAAAACGTTAATTTTTTGGTCTGCAAACGACTGACTTACTCGTACAGACCTTGCGGTGTGCTTCAGGTCATTATCTTGCATGAATTTCGATGCAAGTGAGAGAAACTCGTCGCAATAGGGCTCCATATGGTTCTCAAGTATCTCTTTGTATTTATATTGATTCAAATGCCCTTCTATTTTCACAATTGGACCAACGCCGTGCCAAGACATGCATCTCCAAACTATTATGCTGCCACCTCCGTGTTTAATGGTTTTGATCGTGTACAGTGGGTTTCATCGCAAATCAATTGAACCGAACGAATCGGTTTAAGAAAGTAACAACATGGTGAACGGACGTATTCCATCCGTCTTCTCGAAGACCTATGTGACCCCACGTCGTCTTTATGAAAAGGCACGTTTGGATCAAGGATTGAAGATCATCGGCGAGTATGGTCTTCGTAACAAGCGCGAGGTCTGGAGGGTGAAGTATGCCCTTGCCAAGATCAGTAAGGCTGCCCGTGAACTTCTCACATTAGATGAGAAGGACGAGAAGAGATTGTTCCAAGCTAACGCTCTGCTTCGTCGTCTGGTGCGTATTGGTGTGTTGGATGAGTCCCGCATGAAGCTCGATTACGTGTTGGGTTTGAAAATCGAGGTCTTCAAATTGGGATTGGCCAAGTCTATCCATCATGCACGTGTGTTGATCCGTCAAAGACATATTCGTGTTCGCAAGGTCAACATTCCATCGTTTATTGTGCGTTTGGATTCGCAGAAACACATTGATTTCTCACTGAAATCGTCCTTCGGCGGTGACCGTCCAGGTCGTGTGAAAAGGAAGAACATGAAGAAGAACCAAGGTGGCAATGGCGCTGCTGAGGAAGAGGAGGATTAAGCAATTCGCTGTAGTGGAATGCTAATGAATTCCACTGCATCCTTTGTATCCGCAAAAGTAAAATAAAAACAAGATTTCTACAAATTTAAAAAAGAAAAAAATTCTTGTCTTGGGTGACGTCGTACATACGTTTTTCCATCAGATCCGACCCTATTAAACTTTGATTTGTTGACATGAGCTCTTGCAATTCTTTATCTTTTCAACCTATTTTTCTCCAATATAGGTGGTTTCTTCCTTGCGATGTGTCCATGTAGATTAGCCTACAAAAGACGGTGTCGTACGGTTATTGATGATACTTCAATTTGGGTTTTGATTTCAACAGATGTTAAAAACGGATCCTTTTGCTGAGACGCTACATAAGACTAGTGGTCTTTCTTTTTTATTGGATGTTGTATCTTCCACTGTCATATGCGTTTGGACTAGCTTCCTGGAGAAGTGGAGCAGCCTGGCGATGTTAGATATTGTCTCACCTTTACGTTTCATGCCTAAAATATGTAACTTCTTGCTGTTTTCCACGACCCATTATTTTTTGTCTAAATTTGATTTCCAGATCTTTCAAATACTTTTAATATTTTAAAAATGAACTTACTTCGAATTTTACTCCAGTAGAGTACTCTATAAATCACTTTAAAAAAACCTGTGCTATTTCTCTGAACGTTTGACGACTATCAATCGACGCGTAATATCACCAAACTTTTCAAAAGAATATTTCTTTATTATTATTATTATTATCTTTTATTAGCACATAATTTAAATTACATGTTAATCATAAAATTAATGAGCTTAGCTGCGAGGACTATTAGCTCTATGTTAGAGAAATAATTCTTATATAAAAATGTTAGTAGATGAAATAAATTCGTTGATTTTTTCTATGTTGGAAGTGTTAGGGTTTTTTAATATGTCATAGATATTAGTATTATGAAATAGTTTAAGTATAATTGGTTTGAAGACGGTACAATTGTCCAGTATGTGTGTTAAATCCAGAGTAACATTGCAAGTAGGGCAATTTGGTGGCGGGTTTTTAGTCAATAGGTGTTGGTGTGTAGTTGTAGTATGTCCTAGCCGAAGACGAACGAAGTTGTTTATTTTTGATTTGATAATGTTGGTGGGATATTGTGGATGGGATTTGTTTAAGTTGATTTTAGAGTAATGATGTTGATATGAGTTCCATTCGATTAGTAGGTTAGCTTTTATGGATTTTTGTTTTTTAAAACTGATTTTGTGAAAATGTTGAAATTGAATACTGGTGCATATTTGGCCCGTTGAGCAGCACGATCTCATCCGCATCGACGATGAGTTCGGTGTTGTTTTTAGGGTTGTTTATTGCTTTGAGTACAGAATGACTGTCAGTACATATTATGTGTTTACCGCGGCAGTTAAGAGCTACCTTTGAGGCTTCCAAGATTGCAAACGCTTCGCCTGTGAAGATAGATGCAAAATCGGGCATGATTCCAATACTAAGGATGGTACCATTCTCCAGTGTGACAGCGAATGAAGTACTTTCAGTTGACTTAGATCCGTCGGTAAACAACAATTTCCATCCCTCCGTTTTAAGGTCAGAGGAAATGCTGACAAACAAGGCCTGATAGACTGCATTGCTGGTATTGCATTTTTTTTAATAAGCAAGTGTCATTATTATTGAATCCGGTCTTACGAGTATGAACCATGGTGGAAATGTTGGGATAACGTTTCGTGGCCGCTTAGTAGGGATTTCAAATTGTGAAGCTTTGTCAAGGATGATACTAATTGCAGATGGAACTTTTTCTTAATTTTGTGGCCTTTTGTACGCAATATATCCTTGTTGATCACAGAATTTTGCGAGAAGACCACCTTGGGTACTAATTTCAAGGTAATAGCGTCTTTTCTTTCTTCTATTGTGGGAAGTCCGGCTTCTGCCAAGATATTTTTGATGGGGGTTGTAGGGAAGGCGTTTATGGATCTTCTGGCTGCTTGATGATAAATTGGTTTGATGATTTTTAAAGTTGATTTTAGGCAGTTGCCGTAAACCGATAAACCATAGTTAATTTTACTGAGAACTAACATTTTAGTGATAGATGATAAAGAGTTAATATGTACACTATTTTTTTTTACTACTTAAATACTTAATAATATTAGTCCTCGCAGTTAGGCTTTTCTTAAGATCTATACAATGTTGATTCCACTTATATTTTTTATTAAAAATAAGTCCTAAAATAGTAAGGTTACCAACGTTTACAATATTAATATTATTAATATTTAAAATTAATTGAGGACAGGCAAGCTTGCGGCATACATGTAGCATTTTACATTTATTATAAGCTTTGCGCCTGATATCACTGTCCAATCTAAAGTATCTTTAAGAGCGTAAATAAATAAATTTTTACAACTGTTTAAATTATTGACTTTACAAAGAATGTACATATCGTCCGCGTAAATGCAGTGATCTAATAATTTATATTTCGATATTATTGTGGATATATGGTCGAAGGCTATTATAAAAAGGACTACCGATAAAGGGGAACCTTGCGGGATTCCGTTATGCAAAGGGAATTGCTTTGAGAAGCGATTATTTATATTTGTATAAAATTTTCTGTTTGTAAGAAAAGATCTTACATACCCGTACATTTTTTTTCCCAACACCCCATTCTTTTAGTTTTTCCAAAATAACGTGTAATCCGATCTTGTCGAAAGCTTTTTCAAAGTCTAAGGTAAGAACAGATACATGGTTTTTTGCGGATATTGCTTTCGAGATAAAATAGTTAATATGCAAGTAAGCGTCGACGCATCCTCTATTCGCTTTGAATCAACTTGGTGTGGGGAAATTAGTTTTTTTGATTCAGCTAACCATAAAAGGCGCTTAGCTACAATTTTTTCTAAAATTTAAGATGTGCAGGGGATCAGCGAGATTGGTCGATAATTTTCCATCAAATCGATATCTTTTTTTGGCTTAGGGATGCGGATTAATGACATCGTTTTCCAGCTTTGGGAAATATTTGCTGGATCATATTGTATAATGTAATTAACCGAATATTTCTTTGTTTCGTTGTTGTCTTTAAGGATCACACAACGATTTTTTATTGCTAACAGACATCGGACGCCACAGCATGAGAAAATATAACAGTAACTCAGAAATTCAAAGGAGATGTGCATTTCTGTGAGCACCACTGTATATAACAGATTTCATTTTGAACGTAGGTAATGAAGAAGGGTGTCAAATGGGCGTACGAAAAGTCTAAGGTTTGCTCTAGACAAAGCAATCGTTCAAAAATCTTTCATCTAATGTGGCGTACCCAACATCGATACTGGTTTTTTATTTTTTTTATTTTTATAAATCAAAGTTTAACTCAGTAAAGTAAGCTATATGCCCCACATCATTGTTAACAATGTAAATAATAAATTCCTTTCTTACCTCCAATAATTTGGCTGCAAATTAGCACTATGTACCTACAAATGGTAGGTAGGTGTGTGGATATGGCTGAATTTAATGAAGCAACATACAACATCGCCATGCTACTCGTATAACCGCCTTCCGCGCTGCGTTCTTCCTCGCGCTTGCTAAAGTAATTTCCGGCAGTAGTTTTGCCATATGTTGTTATTCCCGCGTACATTCTCTCGCATTTTTATTGCTTAACTTTATTTTCGTGGAAAATGTTTGGCATTCGTATTTGCTTTAATTTTTTTTCACCGCTGTTGTCCGCACATAGAGAGGAAGCACTGATTTCTTAAAAAAAAAAATGAGATGAGCGAATACAATCTACAAACGACTAACAAATAAAAAAAATTACTTAACTTTAAGAATTTGTTGTGTTTCTTTTTTAATTAAAGAGCATGAGATACGTGGTTCTAGGATGAGAAGCACTCAAGAAGGGCAATAACCAAAATCAAAACAAAAAAGAAAAAAATTGAAAAAAAAAAATGTGCTTGGCAACGCACTTGCTCTACAGTCAGACTTGAGAGTTCAGACACGCCATCTACAAATCACGAGATGAAATTTTCTGTATGCCAAGAAAAAATTGCAGCTGCCAAACATCTGCTGCATCTTTTTTATACGAGAATACTGTGTGCACACAGCCACAGATGCAAAGATACGATATCCATCAGAATTTTACAAAATCTGCTGGCTTAGTTATATATATGAATGCATGTACATATGTACGTACGGACTCTGTACACACACACACATAAGCACATCGAGATGTAGAAAGATACATATATGTAGTATTTTGCGTTATTCTTCTCGCCCTCAATGCGGCTCTAAACAAAAGAAACGAAATATAGTGAAAAGAAGATTGAAAACTGAAGACTGAGAGGACTAAAGACTAAATAGTCTTACAGTCCCGAACAATGGATCTTCTTCAGAATTCCGAGTTCTTCTTTTCGACATTTTTATGCCTGGCTCCTTTGCTTCAATAAATGAAATGCGAAGAAGAAACTATAGATGGATGACTAGAAGATACGAATCAGAAGAGAAGAATTTCATGAAAAATTTAATAGTGGTGCAGCAGGTATGATAATGACAAGGAGGTTGTCTTCTTGCCGATGGTTGTTGTCCTTTGGATGAGTACGAGTATCTTTAAGATGAAGTTCATTTGCACGATATTGACTTATACGAGTATGTATAATTATGTTTTGAATCTTACGTCCGTAATTGTTTACGGACTTGAGAGGATAGGGATAGCTATGTGGTCCTTTTCTTTTATTTTACCACAAACCATGGGCTATTGTGTATGCCTGAATACTCTTCTTGAACTTACTTGAACTTTGATTGAAGTTTGGTCATACACACATCCATTTAATTTATGCACTCCTTCCGGGCAGCTAGTGTAGAATTATCTGCATTTTCTTCTTATGCGTCCGCTACTAGTTTTAACCGTGGTCCTTCTGCGCGACTCGGGCCAGTTAGTATCCTTACACTCTTGTCAACAACAAATTATTTGAATTTACGACCTATGCATTGGCAGAGCTCCAGCCATGTTATTGACACCAATTGATTCTTTTTTAAGTGAAATGTACTGTCCTAGTCTCCTTGGTACCATAGTAATGGACTTGGAATAATTATAATACTAATACAAGCCATAACGAAGCAAGATCTCACTGGGGTCTCAACCATAAAATGATACCGTGGCCTGAAACAATACAAAGGTCTATACATACCATTTAAAATCAACAATCTTCAGAGGTTACTCTGTGCTGGCCTGAAACAGCACCCTTTTGCGTTCATCTCTATGAATGAAAGCAAGATCACACTGGTTCAACTGGACCTTGTAAAATATCTTAAAACTAAACCAAGTAATACAACTTCAGCCTCAAATTTAAGGTTGCCTTTTCAGAATGACTAATTACACGGAACAGCTACCAAAACTTCTATCTACGCAAGAGTGGGAATTACGAGTAACAGATCCATATTTCAACCTGAAAGAAGATTGTATGAATAGAGCTCTGTGTCACAGAAAACTTAAACAGGTCTATCACCAATAAGAACGTGACAGTAACAAAACTCTTCTTGTTGTCAATGTTGTTGGGATAACCTCTACGAGTATAAATGATGGCAAGAATTTTTGATGCCAAGGCCATTCTAGGGAGTATAGATTAGTTCAATAAAAAGTTCTGTTTTTATTAAAAGCTAAAGCACTTCATTACTGAGCGTAAACTGGAGCCAATCGCTGAGGATATCATGTCACATCTACGTTTCCTAGGCAAACCTAACCCTGAGGCAGAAGAAGGCCCAAAGATTTAGCCAAATTTATTAAATTTTGTATTTCATGTAACAGTGTCGAAAAAATGCGCATTCTTGTAAACTATTTCGCGCTTTTTTTAACTTGTGTACGAGTAGATGCCTACGACGCATAGAGGTTTGTTTTTTGAATTGGCGTATTTGTGCTGAGTTTGATTTGCTATTTCACAATAAATAAACATACGCTAGAACGACGCTTGCAAATTGTGCGAATTTATTTCGAAAAAATAGCTGTTGGGCCAATTTTGTTCGGCCATAAAACTAATTTTTTTGTTGAATGGCTACGTTAAAAGCAAAATTTGCTCATTTAGAGAGAAGAAAATACACAAGCCATTATTGAGACGCCGCTTCATCCACAAAAAGTCACTGTTTGGTGTGCTTCATGGGATGGTGGCCAGACGGTTACAGCCAATGGAGAGCGCCACAAATCCTTGATAACTGATCTTGTCGTCCTCCAATTGAATCGCATTAATTTGGAAGAGCTCTGATTATAATTTAATAATAATTAAAATTAAATAAAATTAATAAATTTATTGAATAAACTTTCGCATAATTTTGCGTATTGGACCTGTGAATAGCCCTGCAAGATCACCTTTGGATAATTTTCTGTGAAGATATGTAAAGTCTACACCGATAAATCAGCGACGATAGACAATTTGGAAGGCAATACTTGCCGCGTTATTGTATGTTACAGATATACGGCTCTAATCGCTCCAAAAAATTATAGAAAATTGTACATATAGAGTGCGCTTTAAACAATAATGGCATGAAATGACCTCTCCAATAAGGCCAAGTTCTAATCCCTAAAAAAAACTTTTATTTCTCCATTGAGAAGCTACGTGTTTAGATAGGTACATGCAAACATTTTTATCAAGTCTGGTTTCACAGTCCCATGTTGCTGACATTTCAGATAACCGCCACTTACGTATGTTCTCGTATAATGATGTGTGAAGTTTTACTCCATAGCGTCAGGTTTTATATAAGGTGGGTCATAATGTACAATATGACCCTATTTTCCTTGGCTAAATTTTTGGAATAGAAAGAGAAAAAAATAAACGAGCTTTTTTAAATAAACATTCAAGTTTTTTTGCCATCATATTTTGAAAATGATATCGCTTAAATGGCTGCCACCATTATTGATTGCCACTAGGAATCTTTTCATAGCGGGCGATAGGTTCTGCACTTCTTGTGGCAGGCCTTACCTGCCAGACTTTGCGGGCAAATCGCCAAAACTTGATATGAGACGACTGGAAAACGCCTGCTTTAGAATGTGGGTTGTGGCTGGTGCAGAATGCGACGTTGCTCCATCCTACTGGAAGCACATGTTCTCCAGTTCTAATTCATGGAATTAACGAATGAAAAATTCATTGATCATTACTCTGTAGCGCTCACCATCCACAGTGGCCGTTTGTCCGGCGCCGTTCTCAAAGAAAAATGGTTCAATGACTCCTACAGCGTAAACGGAAAACAATGTAGTGACTTTGATATTATGGCCCCAGAACAGGAAATTTTGTTTGTTCACGAACCTTGTCCCTCATGATTATTTTTGACACAAAATCGTCGACTTTGTTGTTGAGATTCAAGAGGGCGTGAGCATATGTTAGGTTAGACGCGATTCACGGTCAACATCGACGTATTGTCACCTGTCTCACCTTGTTTTATCGTTATTTCCACCACCGCTGCTCCATAGAAATCGCCAATAGAATTCCATCCCTTCAAACCTTCAACCGTAACACCCGTCTCGCTATGAATGCTCATCAGTATACCCTCAAGCTAATTTTCGGACGTACATTAAAATATCGTGATTCGTTCCTAAGCCGTACAACTTGCTTACGGAATGCCGTGCCGAGCTCTCTATTTCGTGGTCGTTATAACTTGCAAACATTTTAAAACAATGTACATCGGTACCTCTCTTTTCTTCCTCCATAAATTTCCTTCGCCCGCGCTCATTGCCAAAAAAAAAAAACCTATCAGGTGATGGACTGCCTGCACTTTGTGAGGAAACATTTCAAGTCATTCACCAAAATGCACCGCAGAGATGTGCGTGGAATGGCCAATTGCGTGGGACGTCGTCTGGTCGATGTCGGCGGAGCCTCTACGACATCTTCAGCCACGGCAGCGATATTCTCGGCCGAACGAGGGCAGGCTCGGTCCCGTGTTATTCTAGTCTCTAAGAGTGGTGCGGCTAAACATCGCATTGAATGACGAGTGGGAGCCGGGCGGCCAGAAAAACGGACATAAAATGCACGTTACGCTAAAATCACTGACGAATTCTTCATCAAAAACATCATGACGTTGTTCAAGAGTATAGCCTTCCACTGTTAACTCACAAAATTTCTAATTCTATTTGCTTCACAAATGTCAAAACCGAATTAACATTCAACGCCATTTGCAAAATCTGTGACACTTCCCGATAGGGTCATATATTCTGACCCACCTAGTAAAAGACTTATACATGGTCTCACAATAGGGACTTCCAAACTTTGACACTTGATAGCGGCCATATTGTTCAAGCAACATCTGTCAAATTGGTTGTCATTTAATCAGTCTGTTTTGTCAAATCACCATGGACGGATATAGCGTTCAACAATACGTGCAAATGATAAAATTGTTTTATCAAAATGGGTGTTCTGTTCGGGCAATGTTCCGCGTGCTTCGTTCCTTTTACGGTCGCCATAATTTTGATAGATTTGAGTCCACTGGATCAGTAAACGATAAACCAAAACCAGTACGTCGACGAAACTCAAGATCTGCCGAAAACATCGCCATTGTCCGTGAGAGTGTGCAGGAGAATCCGAGGCAGTGGATTTCGCGTCGCTCACAAGAACTCGGCCTTTCGCAGACCACAACTTGGCGAATTTTGCGTCGTGACTTGGGCCTCCAGCTGTACAAAATTCAACTGACCCAGGTGCTGAAGGTAAACAACCATAGACAACGACGTGTGTTCGATGATTGGGCTCTGAGCAGTTAGAAGCTGACCCTAATTTTCATCGGATAATCATCTTCAGCGATGAGGCCCATTTCTGGATGAATAGGTACGTCAACAAACCAAATTGTCGTATTTGGGGCGATACAAATCTACGTGAGAACTAAGAGCGTGCAATGAGAAAAGTCACTGTTTGGTGTGGATTTTGAGTTGTCGGCGTCATCGGTCCATATTTCTTTGAGAACGACGTTGATCAGGCATTCACAGTCAACGGTTGATGATTCCCAATTTTTTTTGGTCTGAATTGGATTATATGGACACCAACGACATGGTTTTAACGGGACGGCGTTACGTGCCACACAGCTTACGCCACATTGGAAATTCTGCCACTGTGAACTGGCAACCGAGATCATGCTATTTTATCCCGTTATACTTTTTCTTCTTGGGGTTTCTGAAGCCGCAGGGCTATGCGAATAAGCCACAAACCACAGTCTCCCTCAAACCCAACATAACCCATGCCATCGGTCAAATTCAGCCTGATTTATGTGCCCGAGTCATGGAAAATTGGACATTTCGTATGCGCGCCACCCAGAGAAGCCGCGGGGGACATTTGAACGATGTTATATTCCATACATAATGGCATCGATAGGCCTTTCAAACGAATAAAAAATTTCGATGATATCTCACACACACTTTGTTTTATTTAAATTTAAAGATAGGAAGCGCTTAATGAAAGCGAGTTTCGACTATTACGAGATCTTCTTTTCTAGTCTTTTCTAGTTTAAATTGTTTTCGATCCATTGACTGACTGAAATAATTATTTTAATTTTGGTTAAGTGGTCATATGTTGAGTATTTTTAGTTTCAATGGAAATACAATTTTAAACTTCATTGTTAATTATTAAAGGAAAATATTCAAGGTGGAGATGAAACTTACGATATCGACAAATTTGTGTATTTCGTGTATGGTATTTCGACCATCCTTGTCTTCCTTCGGCGGTACCTATTACTTTTGATATTTTTCAGTCTCTGGAACGAGTATCATTCCATTTAAGACCCCATGCAATGCTGTAACTGTTATAGATTCTAATAGATGTTGTCCCGAATATAATAAACATTCTCATCCTGGTTAGCTCATTTTGTTCAAGTCCCTGACAAAAGGGACTCATCATCTTAATGTGACTATCTGCGAGTATGTTGTTTAAAATCAAATTAATTTTGTGTGGGAATGTCAACAGTATCTAATGTCAGATGAGATGTGTATTTTTCTTCGAACTCAGCTGTCATATACTAAATAACTAAAAGCTACATCAATTCTCAAATACCTCAAAAGCGCATTCCAATTTACAATGTTTTATTATAACAAAATATTCGAAACAATATTAGAGATACATCTTCCATCGAGTTATGTTCCTCGAAGGTGCAATAAATTGTCAAACAAAAAAGTGGAATATGTATCTGCCTTAAAAGGAGGAAAAACGACGAGGACTAAGTGGAAAACAGACAAGAATAGAACTTTGGCCTTCTGCTTATCCGCAGACACAACAAATCGATTTGTTTCGATGGATTCTTGTACATATTACGAAAGTGAAGTTGTAAGTCTCACTATAATATGCATTCGAGATGCTGAGGAATTTTTTGAATTTTTTATTAATTTCTCAGAAATGTTATGAATTGAGTTTATCCTCTTTTATTTAAGAACCTCTAAGATGAACTACATAAAAGGGCATCCGATTGCATTTCTTGCTTACGCGTTTGCTCGTACTTTCTCCGACACTATGATGTGACACAATGTCATTGCACGATTCCGAACAATTTCTAGGGTGTGATACTCATAGTGAACTCAATGGCTGGGAAGGGACTAAAAATACATTTCGAAACTTGAAATTGAGATTCCGTCTAGGAAACTAAAAATAACTTGGTTATTGCTCGTTGTCTAGATGTGGGGAGCGAGGTTTTATGTATTCGTAGAGTTGCATGGTAAAATCCCTTTTGGCATCATGCCGCTGGCGTTAATGCAGCATTGAATATGAATTCGGATGCCCTTTAAAGATATGGTATTCGAAAAGTGTCGTTGCAAATAGAGCGGAGTAAAACCGTTTAGGTTAGGGAGGTATCTTTAGATGGAGTTTGGCGTTTTCGTAAGGATTTCTTTTGTTTGTTTGTCTTTGGTAAATTGGCTATAATTATAGACTGGAGTTGCTTTTTGATGCACTGGAAACCTTTAGTAACATTCAATTTGGAAATTCAATTTTGTCCTAAGCACTCTAACGTCTGTATGTTTCCCACAAAAAATTCAAAGTCAATATGAAGCTTTACTTCGATGTAGTGCCTAAAATTTGCAGCCTGCTCTCATCCGTAAGCGCGTCACAATTGGTGGTGTCACTTATGACTTCCATTTTAAAATTTCAGAACAAATCGCTGTGTCTCGTTCAGTTAAATAGGCAGTAGGACAGGTGGATGTTTGTTAACGATGGGTGAGGTCCTATGTTGCTGTCCTCTATTTAGATACCGCCACTTTCTTGATTATTTTCGGAATTTTTTGTGAAGATTCGTCTGCATTTCTTAACTAGCCAAGTTTAGAATTTTATTTTTCATATCAAAGGCATTCGAAGTTGCAAAATAACTTTTTAGCAAGAAATACGAACAATCATAACAAGAAGTTCTTCGGTCGATGTCAGTTGAAACATGTAGCACATTCCGGAGTGAGCAACTACATTTGAAAGACAAGTATAACGCCGCACGTTATTATGAATTCCGAACGTCTTCTGTCACTTATAAAGCTAATGACATAATTAACATCCGAAGTACATATGGAAGCTTTCCCAGCTGCCCTTAAAGGAGACACGGTTCATAGCCATAATCAATGCCGACAAAACCCCAAGAAGAATAGCCAGCTCGTCACTCAAACGAACGCTTAAACAGAAACTCCAATTCAACTCCCTGACAGAATATTCTCCATTTGACTTTGTTAAACAAAGTTATGCGACAAAGCGATTCGTATGCCATAACAACATAATAAATAACTCATGCGTGGAGAACGAACAAAAACGAATAACTGACAAGTTCCAACAATCAAAACGGAAGTTGTAGCCGCCATGGCCGATATGCATTTCCAGTCGATGACACTTGTGTATGGCCACTCATATGTGCGCAGCTAATGTCAAATCAAGTTACCAAACCGTAAACCCTGACTTCTGGGCAGAACTTAGCTCCCCCGACAGCCACAACGACAGACTATCAATTTACCCTTCAATTGCATTAATGAGTCAATTTTGTGTCCAACGTTTTGTCTCTTGTCGAAACGGTTGCCTTTGGTGTCTTTGGGCGGTTTGACGGTTTTGTTGGTGTTTTTTTTTTTTTTTTTTTTTTTTGGTTGCCGATCGCGTATTGTGTTCGAGTACATGCATGCAGCGCGGAATTAATTAATAGCTCAAGTTATGTGAAGGGAAGCCGCTTCGGTTGTAACAATTTGACGTTTTCGTAGAACGCGTTTTCATTTTGAGTTGAGATAAATTGATTCCGTGCTGAGCTGAGTTACATGTGCGGTCTACATGTCATGTTAGCAAATAGTCAAAGGGGGACTAGCATTGTCCATTATTTTTTTTTTGTTTTTGCTTGAAAGTTGTTTTGAATTAGATTTTGTAACGGCTATTTATGGCTTTATGGGAATTGCTTTTGGGAATACAACCCATTGCATCACATACGCATTGATCTTTGACTTCAAATTAGGGGAAACTCCAATCAGTGTGTTTGAGTTATTCATCAAATGAATCTTTCAATTCTTGAATTTCTATTTCAAACAAAAACATCCAACAGTTCTGTTTACAATAATCAACCACAACCATAGTGACCAGCGAAAGTTTGTAAGCAAATTGAAGAAAAACAAACAAAGCGCGTAAATACGAGTATCTTCCCATCCAAGGATGCATCTCATGAATATGAAAATCGCGTTCACAGACTTTGAATACAAAAATGCAAATCATATGCAAAATTCTATTTATAAGCTAATTTTGTGGAGGGGTTTAAGTTCTACAGCGGTTTTTAGTTTTAGAAAAGTACGGGTACCTACTTGGGTTTATTTTTTCACTTAATAATGGAAATTGTATTTATTACCAAGCCAAACACGCAATAGTATCAGTTGATACATACAAAAATAAGTACAGATACTTTCCTATAAAGCCACTGATATACAGATACAGATACTTACTCGTACTTACTCGTATATCAATGTGTAATTCGTGAAACGTGAATTTGTCAAAACGTAATAAAATTTTGTTTTAATATTCTGCTAAGCATAGGCAGTTATAAGTATAAACGATGTCTGTAAACGACTTATAAGGCGATAGATACAAGTGAAAATTAGCAATAAAACAACGACATGTTTATGAATCGAATGGACTTTTATTATTTAACTAGATGTACTCTGCGCGCGTTGCTACGCCTCCAAGAACAACCGATTTTAAAGGAAACTCGTTACAACAATATGTAGTTTATTTTGGATCATTTCCATGGAAACAATTCTGATAATTTAGCACGTCGGTTTTGTTCTTTTGGATACACAATACGTGTGAGAAGCATGGATTTTCAAAATTTAGTTCACACACTTGTAGCGATGGTCATTGCTAAGGCGAGTTGCACGGGAAACTGCAAATATTTAAATTCGAATGGCATATCTGCCGGTATCATTGGGATGCTTGGCAATAGTACATCTTGTCCTTTGAATTTTCTATTTAAAATTGTAGCTTTGATGATATTGTTCACCATATTTTTCACTGAAAATGCTAAAACGTGCGGTGGCATGCCTGACAAATTAAGTGAATTCGTCTTGATTTATTGCAGTGCCGATGGACTTCTACGTTGTCGCTTCGCCTGCTATTTTGTTTTGAATGCTGAAATTGATGTCATTGACATTGTTATTTTTGTCTGCTAATATATCACGTCCACGGCGTCACTGATTGTTTGTGTAATCCTGCGCGATATTTGGGAAAGCTTTACGAATCAATTCGTCTCTGGTTGTGGATTCATCGATTGCCACTTTCCCATTCTCAATATCCAGCAATTGTCTTGGGAAACTTTCAACGGATGGTGGATTCAATTTCTGTACGTGTTGTCGTAAAACTGATGATTTGAGGCATGCATTACGCTCATCAGCGGTTGTTGATCGTGGTATAACTGATTGAGTTTTCGAAATCGCCAGGCAGTAAAATAAGTGCGCCACCGAAGAGCTGTTTATTTTCTATAAAATCTTTTAGTGTAGGCTGAAGCGCTTCCAATGATTTTTGTGCGCCATAATACATCCTGTTGATAATCGCGGTATCAGCTGGAATTTTGAATGGGACAGAAAACTAAAAACTTGCCAGCATGTTAGCTGAAGCAGATCATGTTCAAATAAAGCGCACTTTACTATAACATCATCGAAACGCCGGTTTGACCTTTGCCAGAAATCGTTTAAGATGGACGAACCGTTGGAGAACTGTCACCTTCACCGATGAGAAACGCTTTTGCCTTGATGGACCTGATGGATTTCGACATTATTTTCAACGAGCTGTTTTTAAGACAACAACAACAAGGCAGAAGTGGAGTCATGATATGAATAGGAATATCATACCAAAATAAGATTAATATCCCCTTCGTAAACGGTAGGATGAATAGTAACGACTACCTTAAGATCTTAGACGAAGAGTGCGTGCATCATAATCAAGAAAAATATGGCGAAAATTTCATCCTTCAATAAGATAATGCAGCAATCCACACAGCTCGGAAGGTGAAAGAGTACTTCGAGTGTAACAACGTTTGTTTGGTTTTGACTGACCAGCATTGTCTCCAACATAAACGAGAATGTACGGGGATATGGCTCCAGAGCTGTCTACCAGGTGGACGACAATTCAATAACGTAGCAGACCCTAAGACGTCATTGAAACCTTGAAGAACAAGTTTAAGAACAAGTTGAAGAACAAGTTTAGAAAGATGTGCTTTGAACTTAAGAAAGAGATTCCCTTATGCCGTGATATCTATTACCGCTCTATTTATTCAGGGTAACCTGAAATTGGAATGGAATTTAATATTTTGAACATATCTTCTTCTACAAGCAAACCTATTTCAATCTGTGTGAAAAACTTGACGTGCATTAGCAATTCAATTGGTATTTTACGTCAGTAACAACTTTCCTACCAACACAAAGAGCTCAAAGAAGATGTACTCAATGTACCAATTCAGAAAGTTGTGGTGATCAATCACAAAAAACTAGTTTCGCCTTCGAACCTATTACTGCTTTGGAGCTCTTAAAAGCAATTGGATGTCTTAAAAACACAAATTCACGTGGTTGTGATGGTATTTCAAACTTGAATAAAATTGAAATGTCTGCCGTTAATTAGTACGGTAATAACTATGTTACCATAGCTCAATAACCAATATATGTTACCTATGTAATCGTTTTTAAAATGTTGTCTGTCTGTTGTTTGTATGATCGTCCGGTCTAAGTTATGGAAAAACCTTTAAGATCAGTCTTTTGAACGAGAACCGTATTGTAAGTGAATGACAGAGAACATTCACCCTCCTGGTGTATTTTTTTTTTTATCACGTAATGGCCATTGAGGATTCATAGTCGTATATCCTGCTGTTTGTTTGCAATTTCTTCATCTATGTATTTCCAATCCTGTCCTAGCAGTTATGATAAAAAACATGTGTTAAAATGTTCTGCTACAGCTTGCTCATCCGAATAGTGCAATCTCTAAGGTGTTTTACTGAATCCAAGTAGATCTTTGATGCGATTGCAGCTGCTCTAACTAGAAGCTTTTCTTACAAGTTTATCTCCTTTGTAGTTTCTGATAATATCAATGTAACCTAGAACCAATCACAGATTGTTGTTATTATTATTTCAAAGGGCGATACAAATTAATTTGTAAAATCCGAGATTTTACGCCGGGGTACTATGCCCATGTGGCGTTTTTTTTTTGTCAACAGCACGCGGTGTACCGAGCCCCTATGTTGTGGTCCCCCATCTAGGTACCTACTTAACGCGCCCAACATTGCTTGATTTCGGCGCCAATCACAGAGATTTTGCATCTGACAGCAATTCCGTTCAGAGAGTCGCGGCTCCAACTTGAATCTCATATTAGGGCCGTGCTACTGCTTCCTTGGCTTCCAAAATTTTTGCCTCAGTTAAGATAAAAGAAAGATATTGGTAAATGGATAGCCTTTCATAAAATTATTGGTTATAATGTTTAATCTCGCTATGAATGCTCATCAGTATACCCTCAAGCCCACTTTCGGACGTACTCTAAAATATCGTGATTCGTTCCTTAGCCGTACAACTCGCTTATGGAATGCCCTGCTTAGCTCTTTATTTCCTAGCCATTATAACCTTCAAACATTTAAAACCAACGTTCACCGGTACCTCTCTTTCCATCCTCCCTGATTTTCCTTCGCCCGCACTGTGTGCAAACATTTTAAGGGTACTTAATCCCTTGAGCGCGCGCAAATTATAAAAAAATTATAAAAAAAAAAAATCTTGATGTATTCCAATTCTGAATTTAATTAGTTCCAACAAGGTTTCAGTTGAATCTGTTTACGAGTGTCATATTAAAGTACTCTCCTTTTAACCCTTTGTTGCCCGAATTATTATTTTTTTCTTATTTTTAAAAACAAAACATTAAAAATGAATTTTTTTAATATTGTTTACTTTACATTTCCACAAAAAAAAATTATTTTTTTTTATTTCGCACTATTTTCAACAATTTATTGGTGCATTCTCAGAAAGACCAAAAGGCATTTAGTGAAAATTCTTGAAAGCAAAATTAAACAGAGCATTTTTAAATGAACGTTATAAAACGACACTTTTATTTAGTGTGATACTTGGCAAAATAATTTTTCTACCCTGACAGACATAATGCGACTCGACAGACTGAGCAGGACCATTTGGAACGATGAGGCTCACGTTTTGTGCCTATAGTATGCACACCGTCTTGAAGTATCGTATGTTGGCAAATGGGCGCATTGATCATATCTCATTTCGAATGAAACAGTCGGTTTGAAGTGATTAATTTTAGTTGATTCTGAGGTTGAAGGGCGACCTATACGAGTACTATTCACGTTCGCTCCAACTAGCTCAGTTGTCACCGCAATCCTGGATTCTTTCAATGACAAAGACTTTTCGCTTCCATTTGTCCTGTCTTTGAATATTATGAAAGCATTTACGACGGAAACATCATCGAAGTGCCACATTATGCGATGCTACCACTGTTTGGACTTCCGATCAATTTCATAGCAAGCCTTCAGCATATCGACTTATCGACAAACCCCATGTTTTTATTGTACTCCACTATCATTTCTGGACAATTAATAGTAACTTAAGTCACGTCCTTTTGCTTCCGAGTGACTGTCGTGTTTTTCGAAGGATCAAGGCAGTTCCCAAGAACATGAACAGCTTTAGTGTCCTTGCTGACGCGCCAGTCAGATTTTTCCTTATCCATTTTTTTTTTCGTCTGATAAGTCACTCGGCAAATTTCTTCTGTTAGCGCGTACTGTTCCACAGGAGTATATGAAGTGTTTCTTCAGATCCTTTTGCCATTCTACAGAATTAAAGTAGTTGTCAAAGTACACATGGTGTCCTTTTCCTACCAAGCTTCGAGTAAGGTCTTTGACTACTCTCGCTCCTAAATTCTGCTCAGTAGCATGAGAGATTCGGCCAGTGTAAATTTGGAACTCTGAAATGTATCCAGACTCATTGGCATGAATCCACAATTTATATCCTCGCTTGATAGGTTTCATCGGCATGTACTGACGAAAACTACTGCGTTCTTTAAATTTAATCATTGATTCATCCACTGATTGATTTTTTGATGGCTTATATGACGATAGATATGTTCTGGAAAGTGCTTCTATCAATGGACAAATTTTACACAGCTTATCAAAATTTGAGCTCCCCCTCGCTTAGATGTATATTCCCCAGAAGCCATACACATCTGTTTCTGCACATCAAAGAGCTCAGAGCTCAAATATTGATCACTCAACTCTGCCTTCGTTGACCAGTAGGTAGTTTTTTTACTCCCATCATAAAGTTTATGGCCAGAAAAACTTTCATTTCTTGACTATTGGTAGGAATTGGAAATGCAAGATTTCCACCCCGCTTTTTGAGTTGCGTATAACTTCGTTTGAAATGCAATCAAGTCGATGAGTTCTTGTGGCAAGATGTGCAGTAGGAATGGTTGGTCCAGTCTCCTCTGCAAAATTTTTCATGTGTACCCCACAATACGCATTATCCTTTGTCCAAGCTGTAAAGCACTTCCATTGTCTATCTCTTATTGCATCTAGTGAAATTAGAGTCCCAATCGGATTCAGAAGAGTGAACAAAAGCAGTAGAATCCGCTACGATATCAATTTCATTTTGCAGCAATACTGCTTCATCTTGATCATCTTCTTCGTTGACATCTCCAATATCAGACTCTAGATCCGATGGAATGTCCTCTAGCATATCGAGAATCTCATTATCCGCCAAGCGGCGATGAGTACGAGGCAACAAAGGGTTAAAGAGGTTAGTGGATAGCAGAATTTGATTAGAGATACGTATTAACACTAGTTCCTATGCGTCAATCTGCTGTAGGCTCTTCATACCCAAGAACATTTTAAACTTGCCATTTTCTTAAATAAAGATTTAATCATGTAATTTAGAAAAAAAAAATGAACAAATGGTGGTAGCTTCAGAAAATCAAGGATGGGGGTCCCGGTTTCATGACGCATACCCCTGTTCATCGTATTTTTTTTAAATTAATTATATCTTCTCAATCAATTGACAAGAATCATCAATAAAGAGTTCAAGCAACTACCCAACCCAAATAAAATACCAAAATCGTACATCCAACCGCGTTGAAATATTGTAAAACAAATTGCCGTGCTCTATTCAATTTGGAATCGAACACGTCCGCTATTCTAACTATCATTTTTTGATGAATAAATTTGATTTAAGACTTTGATACAATGATTCACTTATTTACTTACTCCTTTTCAATATTTCTTATTTTTTTTTGTAGGAAAAGCTGGCAATCCCCCAGATGCTGATCAAAAAGGACCCGTCTTCCTAAAGGAACCAACCAACCGAATCGATTTCTCCAATTCTACCGGTGCCGAAGTTGAATGCAAAGCCAGCGGAAACCCTCTACCCGAAATTATTTGGATTCGCAGTGACGGTACAGCAGTTGGGGATGTTCCTGGTCTACGACAAGTGTCATCTGATGGCAAATTAGTATTCCCACCGTTCCGTGCTGAAGATTACCGTCAGGAAGTGCATTCACAAGTTTACGCGTGCTTGGCTAGAAATCAATTTGGATCGATTATCTCTCGTGATGTTCATGTCAGAGCCGGTAAGTTGTCATTGTTCTAGAGAGAGAGATAGAAAACGAGAAAGAAAGGGAATGATATAGATCCAAATTGGGTTGACATTTTGTTTTGTTCCAGAATTGCCATCGTTGGGTTTCGATTGTGTTTTTATTGTTGATGATGTTTCTCCCCTGTTTTAGCTGTTGCACTGTTCCATTGTAAAAAAAAAAAAAAAGAAAAAGAAAATGAAATGATGTACTCGTATACACGTACATGGGTTTCGATCCAATTAAGAAGAATTAACCAGTCACACCATGTCAGATGACAGTTTACCCATACTTCTGCACAATAGGTCATAAAGCTGTTTCCCACGCCGCCGCTGAAGTAGGAGGACATATGTAGGAGTATCGTTGTCATTTCCACTTTTTTCCCAGCTTTGTTGTAAAGTTTGTTTTGTCGTCGGATGTCCATATTTCAGTTTTATTGAACTTCCTTGTTGGTTTAGCAAGTGTGCAATTTTTATTTTTTTATTTTTTTTTTTCATTGGAAGGAGTGTGTTGTTCTAATTGAGTTGGTTGTTATCCCTCGGGAGAAGAACCAAGTATGGACAAAGGAGAAAGTGGAAGTGAGTTAATATGTTACTGGTGTTAAACTTTGTTACGAGTACAGTACATGTTAATCGAATTGAATGCGGTTGATTGAAGTTGACTTTGCTTCAATCCGAATAGAGCTGCACAATTGAAATTGCAATGCAATGAATCACTTTCTAATAAGTGGCTTGTAGTCATTTAAATTGTTTTTCTTGGAATTTTAACCTTTACCGGGTGTTGCTAGCTATAACTACGGACTTTTGTCTATTTGTTAAGCTATACAAGCTGTATCGCATGGATATCGCATAGAAATCATGGATGCAATCTTAGAAACTGCCTCTTTTAGATGTTCTTGCTTACTGAAATAGCATTCTGAACACACTGCATTAAAGTATTATAGATAAATGAATTTATTTGCAGTTCCCCATACAAGATGTTTCATATCTCATTGCTCTCTCATTTAGTAGGCGTCATTTCACAGTGATTCAACCCATCTGATCGTAAGTTGTAAGATTCCCCCATTAGATAATCGGCCAGAGTGCCATAGTGCAAAAAATTTATAATTTCAAAGAAAGTAATTTCATTTTACGCTTTCTTCTTAAACCTTGGCTTGTACCTGATCTTAAAAAATTTTTTCACTTTTAAATGTCTTCAAGCGCTTGCGTCTTAATTGAACTCTAACACGAAACCTCTTCATATCTTGGGTAATTAGATTTTTGCATAACTGACTTTCAATTTACAAAACAACTCCAAGCTATTGCACGTGATTAACCTCATCGTGTGCATCTTAACTCTACGGTTTCCTATCACATCAAGCGCCTTCTACATTACTTAGCCCATGCGAAGGAATTACTCGCGAGCTTCGTCTTTGCTCCTGTCGAGCACGTCACAATCACAAATTACCCACTCTGCGGAGTGAGTGTTAATTAAAAATTAACATTAAATATGTTGAAGAATTTCTTGTTCGTTTGTCTTCCGGAAGTCAGTTTTATGTTTTCTTCCCACCACGCCCATGTCCATGACCATGATCCCGGAAAGACGAGTCAAATAAAAATGGCATACATAAAAGCACCTTTTGGATAAGCCCACCTGGCTAAACTGTTAACCTGGCTCCTGAAACACTAAAATTAGGTGCTTTTCGCGGAAAATAACTTCTCGTTTATTCAGAAGTCGGCTAAGTGCCTCCGAAACAAGACACCAGGTGAATGTGGATGAGGAGTAAGTAATAGTCTGTCGTAAATGTCGTGACTTGTAACAATTTTTGATGAGTTTTTTTTTTTTTTTTTTTTTTTTTTGGTTAAATTACCACTAATCAAGGCAAGACTTTCGGCGGAACTGGCTGGAGCTGGAGTGGGCCGGTTACACGATAGTCACATTCTGTTCATATTTATTCGGGAGAAGTTATTAGATGACACTTTGGATTGGTCTGAAGAAGTTTTGAAGTGTAGTTTGGGCTTGCTTAACGCATGGTGCGTTCGTGTGAGGTGTTATGGTTGGTTGTCGTCAGTCGTCAGTGAAATTGGGTTAATTTCCATGATTAGCTAAACTGTGTGTAAATTAATTTTTACTGCTGAGTCTTTACTGGCTTGGGTGGGTACTTAAATTTTGTAATGTCTTTCCGAAATCAACCAACCATCCACTTTGTATGGAATAGATTATTTAAATCGGATTTTTAAATAGGAAATTGATGTCAATCATGTAAGTAGGATTTCAATTGTGAAGCCAAAATTGTTATTACTTCCAATGATTTTCTATCACGTTTTATTTCAGAGTTTTTAATAGCGCGGAGATATGCGTAACCTTAATAGCTACTCGTAGTACACATTCTGCATGGAGATTTGTAGAGGTTGTTTGCATGAAGAATGACTCAGGTCCGTTGTACATTCTAATTGCATGACTTGCTTACAAGAATTAGGAATTCGAATACATTCCGATGAGAATAATTATTCTTAGATACTGAGCAAAAATTTCGTGTGTCATATGAATCAGGGAAATGCGCATTTAAATTTTTCTTATTTTTTTTTTTGGGTAATTTTCAGATTAAACAACGTTCTTTGGCTTCATCTTATTCTGTGCTTCATGCTTCAGCCATAGATTTTCGTTTGAAGTTATGGACACTTACTCGCTTAGATGACGCTACAGTCTGGGTCAACTTGAGCCTCAAACAATAGACCTTTCCAACTAGCACTATCTCAGGCTAACTGCCTTAAGTTGGTCGATATTTCTTTCTGCTGACGCAACTAAGGTGAAAACTTCTCTTACTGCATTGTCTCTTCAGGTTGCAATTGCAGATTCTTCGGACTAGGGCATTGGGGTTTATTCGCATTAGATATTCTAATCATCTAAGACGACTTTTCTGACCGGGTAAATCTTATTGTATAATTCGTAAAGTTCGTCGCTAAATCTGCTCTTCCAAACCCCGTCAGAATGTCGCGTTTTAAACGGCCAAGGATATCTTCCATCCAGCTTCGCTAACATTTATCCCTCTCCACCATAAAGCAGGATTGGGATGATAAGGTTCTTACATAGAGCCCTCTAAGTGTTTCTTGACAAGGCTTTATTACTCATTTGCCTTCATAGGCCGACGAAACAATGATTGGCAAGAGAAACTCTTAGTTTGATTTCTGATGAGATGTCATTTTCAGAACGAGGTATACAAAGCCTCGACTACCTCAAAGTTATAGCTGTCTATTGCGGCGTTCTCAGCTAAACACATTTTTGCCCCTTCTATTCCGATATTTTCGACCGGACCAGTAACAATTCGCTGAGTTCTTCCAATGATATCAATGCCATCAACGTATTCAAGTAGCTGTATAGACTGTTGGAAAATTGTGTTTCTGACTTGCGAGTTTCGCAGATTTTCCCCAAGTATGATGTTGAAAAAGTTACATGACAGCGCATCTCCTTGCCTAAATCCTTTTGTGAGATCAAATATTTAAGAAAGGTTGTTTCTGACTTTTACGCAGCATCATTGCCATTCTTTGGCAGGGATATCAAGACTAGACATGGCGCAGTATAGCTGGTCCCTATAGATGGTGTGAGATGCGGCCTCCAGGGTGGTGCGTATCAATTTGGACTTCTTCAGTTTTTTCCAGCATCTGTTATAGTATCATATTTGGTCGAATGTGGACTTATCGGTTCTAAAATCGCACTGATAAAGGTAAATCAGATTGTTGATAAATGGTTTGGTGGGGCCGATAAAATCTTGAATGCGATGCTAAAGAGACTAATGCCTCTATAATCGGCGCAGTTAAGAGGCACTCCTTTCTTGTGGATCCGGCAAACGGTTCTAAGACTCCATTCTTCAGCCCTACTTTCTGTCGATCAAATTTTTGAAATGAGTTGGTGTATGCTCTATACGAAGTTATATCCCGGTGCCTTAAATAACTCAACACATGGGGCGTCAGGTCCAGCAGCCGGGATATTGGTTTCCTCACTTTAATTTGATCGGGTGAACGGATCTCTTGATTTTCTACGTCTAGGTGGAATGATTCCTTCTGCCTGACAAATTAATTTCGATTGTCCTTGTTGGTTAACCGTCTGCAGAAGTGTTTTTTTTTTGCCATATCCTTAGTACCGAGTGTGACGACATTTGTTGGAAAATCAAAAACACTTTCAGATTCTTGCTTTCACACTTAAGACATTTTAAACCCATTGGAGGTCTCTTTTCCAGCCTTTCGCTTCAGTTTGTTGCCGATTCAGAGCCTACCATCGGCGATCCTTAAGGCCAATGGTTCGTGGTTCCCTTAAGTTTCGAACTAAGGGACTGGAATTCAAAGATCCGTACGTATTTGCTCGATATGACCAAGTTAATGTGGTGTCTAAGCCTTTTTGAATAGATCTACCATATCTTGGTAAACTTCATAGAGATGTCACTGTTCCTTTTCCTCCATTCATCTCAGGACCTATTATGTAAAGCATTTTTTTCTGCTTACCATCTTTATTGGCAGGATCAGTTTTTGATCCCACCCTTTGCCGTTGACTTGGAGTTGTCGTAATGGATCCATTTTTCATCACCAGTAACAATCCGATGCAAAAATGACTTCCTTTTGTGGCGTTCCAGCAGCATTTCGGACATGCAAAACCGCCTTTCGACGTCTCTCGGCTTGAGTTCATGTGGAACCCAATTTCCTTGCTTTTGAATATATCCAGCTGCTTTTAAACGTTTTGAAATGGCTGCTTGAGTGACACCCAAAGATTCTGCGAACTCTTCTTGTGTTTGGCAACAATCTTCATAGAGTAATGCTTCCAGTTCTTCATCTTCAAACTTTTTTGGCTGGCCAGGACGTTCCAAGCCAAAATCACCACTTCTAAATCGTGCAAACCACTTTTAGCACATTCGCTCAGCTAGCGCATATTCACCATAAGCTTCCACCAAAATACGATGACTTTCGGCAGCAGTTTTCTTCATATTAAATGAATGAAGAAGAACTCCCCGCAAAAACACTTTTTCAGGCACAAAGTTCGACATATTTGAGTGAAAAAAAATTATTGTTGTTTACGCTTCAAATGAATAACATATACTGAAATGACGTACAATGACAGTAGCTTTCTAACGCATGTTCCAATGGAATAATACAAGTTACGCCATCTCTTAGCAAACCGCACGAATTATGTTTACTAAGGTATCATTTGTGGGATTGTCATTTACTATGCAACCATGAAACTTTAACTATTTTAACTTTGTAGATGTCGACATTTCAAATTGTCCATATTTGATGTTTGAACCTCTTTTTTACATAATAAGAATTGCTGTACACACTTTTGCACAGGACGTCGAGTGCTAGCGATGATTTTTATACCGCCAGCATAGATAGTACCTTCCCTGTTAAGATTTGCGCCTACATCGGAGCACATTTTCTTGCGGAATCTCATGTATGTTTGATATGCGGTTTGGGTATGGAAAGATAGTGTATATCAACTTGAAATTCCTTGGTCTTTTAGTTTTTTCTGTAGACGAATCATAAAGTGTTGATATTCCAGTTATCAAGCATGCATTCGTCCTCACCAGTATTCCCATGACTGGGAATGTGGAGAGTATGGTCAACTCGAGCATTACCTGCGGCTTTAGATAGCTCTACAGTTTGTTAGTTGCTTAGCAGACAAGATGCTAGGTGAATTGTTTCTTCATACCCTATTAGTCTTTCTACCCTATGTGCAGTGAGCAGCTGCCGCAAACCTTGCCGGTGGTTGTTGATTCAAAACTGCACCTCCGATTAAATGCAAAATTTTCCATAAATAAGCACCAGGTAGTTTTGGTTGACTTTTCGGCAATCTGGCGTTAACCAGGGCGTGTCAATGTATCACTTCTGTCAGTCCGAAGTTGTTATCTGTAATTTCTTGCGGGCTTCGTACCCTAATCAGGCCAAAAATTGTGTGCAAATTGCGAAACACGATTTTAAGTTAAGAAGACACTTCTTAAATTCGATCGAAGAGAACGTTCAAAAAGTCTTCAGCCTTGTGGGACGAAAATCGTGACTATTTTAGATCAAATATTTAGCTTGCCTTTCAACTCAGACCGCCGCCACCGCCGCGTTATTATTTCGTCGCGAGAATTTATTTAATTTTCGTGCTTCCATCAAATACAGTGAAGATCAAAAGAGACACTCCTTTTTGATTACTTTTCCCAACCTAATCGTCTCTCGTCTCTCCAGCGGAATAGTTAAACTACTTGCTTGGGAAATTCCAAACTCTACGAGAATAAAACTGTCATAATTTCTTTCAGTTAGGATTGAAGAAATCATTGACACAATAATCGGTCCTTTAAATCCTTCTCCAGTTATCTACATTTTTACAGTTGTTCTTCTAAACTTCAATGTAATGGACAAAGTCGTCTCGTTAAGAACTAAATCCATTTCTTCTCATCGTTTTCTTAATTGGATCGAAATCTGGCAACGTTTTCCAGACACTCATTATTTCTTCATCTACGAGTAGATACTCTGTTTCTCTGTGCGATATGTATACTCGTACTCGTAAAAACGTTTTTATACCATTCTTTTGCGATTTTATTTTTTTTTCGTATTTTCTTTATGTTTTTTTTGCCCTGAATAGTTGTTGCACAATATTACGAGGCCGACGTCAACAAGGAGCATGTCATTCGTGGTAATTCGGCCGTAATTAAATGTCTGATCCCATCTTTTGTAGCTGATTTTGTTGAAGTTGTATCCTGGCACACGGACAACGATGAGAATTACTTTCCTGGAGCTGAATATGGTTGGACATACTCGTATAAAAAAAAATATACACTGTCAAATTTTTAGGGCGACGTCATGCTTGTTGGAAGTTTATTTAGAGTTGCATGTTCCCAATTCCCTCTAAGTATTCCTTCTGCCATAATGTCATTTTAATTTTATTTCACTTGTCTACCACCCCACTCATATACCAATATATCATATATCCTTTTCTATGTAATCGATGTTGTTGCAGTTGTCTCACAGCATTACGAGGAGGACATTCACAAGGCATTTGTGATTCGAGGCAATTCAGCAATTCTTAAATGTGATATCCCATCCTTTGTGGCGGACTTTGTTAGTGTTGTATCCTGGCATACAGATCAGGAAGAGAATTTTTACCCTGGAACTGAATACGGTTTGTGATGCCGATATTGATGCTCATGCTCTTACTGATGCTAAATGCATTTGTATGTAACTAGCTTTTGTATATAGCAGAGAATGCCAATTGCAAATTGCAAATAGCAAGTCCTGAATCCTTTATACTAATCCTTATCCCCTTACGAATAGTTGGAATTTTGTTAGTTTTGTTATGTTTTATACTCAATGATGGGAAGATGGTTCGAGTTTTACCATGTACGAGTAGATATGTACGTAAATTTGTAGCTGACAAAAGGAGTTATGTATGCATTTCGGTACTTTCATTTTAGTGGTTGCGCAATACTATGATACGGATGTGAATAAAGCCTACGTAATTCGGGGCAATTCGGCTGTTTTGAAGTGTGAAATTCCCTCGTTTGTGGCGGATTTTGTCAGTGTGGTATCCTGGCACACCGATCAAAATGAGAATTTCTTACCGGGAACTGAATATGGTTTGTTGTGAAGAGATATTTTTGTTTAGTATTGACGGAGGGAAATACAATCCTTTGTGTAAAAATCCTGTATTGTCCTTATTTCTTTTATTATTAGTTTTTTTTTTATAAATTTATTTCTTTGTAGTTAGAGTTTAGGTATATATAATGCGTAAAGATACTTTTAGCTAATTTTGATTATGTCTTATTGAAAAACTGTCTTTTTCTTACATCTGGGTCCGGTTTAATGTTTGTTCTTTTTATCTAAATTTGTTGCAAATTTGTATCAACCCTCAGCAGCTCGACTTTAACCCTTTGACGGACACTTGTTTTTAAGAAAAATTCCCAGAAAAGCACTCTCTCTATCTCCCATATTTTTAGAGGTAAACGAGTTCTGTAAACAGTGATTTGAATTAAATTACGAAATTAATAAATGTTATTAATAAAATTGAATTTTTAATTATGACGTTTATTTAAGTCATGAATCCTTACGAATTTCATACGTGCTATTTCAAAGCACGACGAATATAGACGTCATGATGGTCATAGACGTCTTGGTGTATTCAAGGTCTTAAAGGTTTCGCATAAGTGTATGACGGCATTACACGTCTGACGGCTTTTCACGTCATGATGTTTTACATGATTTAGATTATTGTTAAGAGCATAAAGACGTGAATAGTGAATACCCGTCAAGCAGAACTTGAAAATATTGCCAAAAATGCAAGCCCTTTGTTTTTTTCTGTGGCTCATTATTGCTGCAAGTGCTCATAAATTGAAATTCAAATTAGTATTAATGCCTTAGATATGTTATTTATTAAAATAAGACTATATTTCTTATAAATGTTGTATGTAATATGCTTTATTTCGTAGCATTTTCAGTAATAAAAAAGTTAATACATATGTACATTATGTAGATAACACTGAAATAACAATTTCATTGCGAACAAAACAAAAAGAATAATGCAAATAAAATACCTAATTCTGTTGGATATCTATAGCTTCGATGTAGTAAAATTCAATATTTAGATGTGTGCCATGTTTCGAAACATAGTCCGGCGCATAAAGCAGGTTTATCTGCACATGTCTTACAGCGATACGAGGTTTGCCGTCTTATATTTTGCTTATAGCATTGCTTACAACGTGAAAGTGATGACCTTGCCTTATTGGGACTTGATGTTGGTGGTTATTTGAGTTCATTAGTTGATGATCTATTGGTGTATTCCTGGTCTTCGCAATATTTGAATGCAGTTCTATTCCCAATAAAGAGGCTATTAGCTGATCCCGAAATTCTATTTGTGTGATCTTTGCGTTTGTATGTTTTTGAAATAGAAACATACTCTTCCATACTGCTATATCCAACAGGTGAAAATTTACTTTCTTGTACCATCGTAAGGTTTTTCGCGGACAAGAGTAATAAGACGTCATTTGGTCACCTTTGTCAATACCTGGACAGAAAAAATAAAATAAGTAAGAAAATATTTAGTATATATGAAACTAACCTGCCATGTTGTTGTTATAAGCTTCTATTTCGACTGGTTTAAGTTTGGATGTTCCGTGTCTATTTTTGACTTGCTTCATTTCAGGCTGGTGTCCGGTAGTAATACAAAGGACATCTCGGTTATCCCGCCATTTTGATACATATACGGGGTGAGTTTTTTAACTTGAGACATCCAAATTACTCGAAAAATACGCGATATCGCGAAAAATGTTTCAGACAAAAGTCACAAGGTTCTGAAGGGTACATAAGATGGTGACCACGAGTTTGACCTTGAGACCCATTTTCAAATAAAATGCTGGTCATCATGTTCAGGTATATCTCCATCTATAATCTGCCGTTCATCTTCGGCTGCGGTATCGTTCGACGAACTGGAACTAGGGTCAAAATCAGGATCCCCAGAAAATATCCCATCATCCTGAAAAGGATCTGAAGCTTCTGAAGTTGCAGCATCATCATAGTCATATTCGTCTTCTGAATCGTGTTGCTCTGCAAATAACTTTGAAAGTTTCTCTTCCTGGCGTTCGTATTCTTCAAAATAGTACTTACGAGTACCTTAATTTTCAAAAAATTAAACTGACGATCCACAAAAAATATTACTTCACAAAAGAAAAAAAACGACTTCCCGCAGCTGCACCTTTCTTCAACTGAACAAATTTACATGCAAAAAGGACGGCTATTGACGTCGTGCCGTTTGCTTGATCAACGGTACATATTCTATGAGAACATTTTTGCAGCGCTGTTAAAGAACAGCAGTTACCATTATAATAAACACTAGGCAGTTCTCGTGGGACAGCAAACACGCACAATGTATACAAACTCATTCATTTTCTGACGGGATTACCCGTCATGATGTTATAAGTAAAATATAAGGTGCCGTCTATACACGTCATGTCCCATTGGAAAACCATGCCATGACGTCTTTAGATGTCGCTGTCCGTCAAAGGGTTAAAATAAAAGTTGAACAAGCGTTACGGACGCAGTATTTCAAAGGTTGCCGTGATTCCTTCTTCCTCTGAATCATTCTCGAAGGAGTTTACAAAAGGAGATCCCTAAACCAAGTGTCTTATGTTAACTTGCTGCAAGATTTCTCGGTTTGTCTTGATTTAGGAGTTTTCCTAAAAGTTCTCTTCAATTTACATTGACTCCTTTTTCATTTGTGGAATGTCCAGGTCAGAGATTTGTTGAATATCCCAAACTGAGCTAACACTGGAATGTGTACACATGTAGTTGTTGTTTGCAACCACCTGCATTCTCAAATTGTTCCTGAAAATGTCATACTTTTCACTTTAAATATACAGTTACGTGGCAAAAGGAGTGAATCAATATAAAGAGTCTATAAAGACCTTCGTGTTTAATAAATTTTTTTTTTTTCTAAGAAATTCTGATGGCTCGATATTGTAGATACGTATCTAAGTCTTGTTTTATTTGACTAAAATTTCCAAGGGCAGGCAAGCATTGTATATTTGGGCATAGAGGGTCAGTCTGTTCATCTTTCGGTTGAAAAGTCTATAATAACGGCGTTATACCACTGCTTTAATCATTTGACCCTTTCTGTGTAGCTCACCATATTCAAATGAACACCATAACGAAGTGTTAGAGGGGGAAAACTTCCGAATCACGAAGTGGAAAATGCTGACTGATATAAAAGTGAAAACAACAAAACACCTCCTTCATCGCTAGACAACATTTGAACCGTTTTACGTCAGAATTTTTCCCCCTTGACTTCCTCAATTACATAAGAGAGTAGATATAGAATGCAACCAATTCGAAGGAAACACCTCCGCAGCACTTTGTTCTCAATCGCTTTAGTTTCCCCTTTAAGTTGAACTTTTATGCATTTAGCTTCAGACTCCCCCATTCATTTCGCTTCTACTTTTGAAATGGTGATATTGCGTCAGTTCTCGTTGCAGTTCATTGCCATTGCCTCAAAACAACAGTCCTTTCTTTGTCACGCCATTCAACTTTGGCAGCCCTCTGAATTTAAATCTGAACCTGAGTTACCTTCAGATTTTGAGATACACTTCAGCTCTATTACTGTTGGTAGATAGATAGATACTCGTATTTGTTCTTGTTGCTTTTGTTTACCATTGTTTTGTTGAGTTTGAGTTTGAGTTTTTAATTGAAATTTACAAACAGAAAAGACATCCCATCCATCCAAGTCCTAAAGACGTAAGACCATCAAGTCTAAATTTGATTACAGCCTCGCGGCTTTTAGGAAAATTTCAAGCCAAGTTAGGTCGTTTAATTTATGGGAAAAACAAAAATGAAACCCCATCATCGAGACATCATCACACGGTTGGCTGGCTAGATATTTCGCACATAAAAAAAATAATCTCGACAGTCGGTGGCACCCTTTAAGTCATGTTTCAGGGAAGAAGGTGTTGGTTGATGTTTGCAATTGTTCTTGTCATCAATTAGTAGGCAGGGGAGTTGAGTTGGACTAATTGTTTGTAAGCCTTGTCATAAAAGTAATCATCTGTGTCTTGTAATTGTAATTGTAGTTGTTCAACAGCATTATGAGTCTGAGGTGAATAACGAGTACGTGATTAGGGGTAATTCAGCGGTTTTGAAATGCTCAATTCCATCATTTGTTGCGGATTTTGTTCAAGTGATCTCATGGCAAGATGAGACCGGATCTCTTTATGCAACGACGATGGATGATCAAAATCAGGGAAAGGGTATACACAAATGAATATTTTTCTTGTTTTGGTTGTGGTTGTGGTAGCTTTCATAGTTTATATGCATCAATATGATCCTTGAATCCTTTTCTGCATTTTTGGTTTTTTTTTTTTGAAGTACATATTTATTTTTTATTTAATTATTTTAAGTTGCTGGGGACTGCCACGAGGGTTAAGTGAGATCAATTTTAAGGCAGCCTTTTTTTTTTCAAATTCCAGTGGTTAACCAGTACTATGAAGCTGAAGTTGTATCAGAATATGTGATCAAAGGAAACACTGCGGTTTTGAAGTGTACGATACCGAGTTTCGTTGCAGATTTTGTAAAGGTCGAAGCTTGGGTTGGAAGTGATGGAACAGAATTTTTGCCCGACCAGAATTTCGGTACAAAAATGTGGAATTGTACTATATACATAATCCTGATCCTGATCCTCGTTTTCTTCTTAATTTATTTTTATTTCTTTCCTCATATATATTGCTTAGGGACTTTAGTTCTTGAGGTATTGGTAATTTTGCTCTGACTATGTATGGATTCCAAAGTATTGAAAATATCGTAACTCGTAGTATTGTGTTTGCTCTTACATTCCGTGCCTCATTATCATTTTAGTGGTTAATCAGTACTATGGTGCCGACATATTGATGGAATATGTTATCAAGGGAAACTCCGCTGTTCTTAAATGTTCTATACCTTCATTTGTGGCCGATTTTGTTCGCGTCGAATCATGGATCGATGAAGAGGGAAATGAATTAAGACATTCAGATAATTATGGTTCGATTTTCTTCTTATTAGATTCTAGTTTTGAGCATACTTTATCCCGAAATATCCTTTCCTACTTTAATTTTTTTTAACTCATATTTCTGATTGGCTTTTTTTTTAAAAGGAATTACATGTATTATATTTGGTAGAAGGTGGAACTTTGTCGATTTAGAGATCCATTTTTACAGGCCTGAAAAGATAGGGTTATTGTTTTTAATTTATCTCTTTAACAAACAATTTTTTTTTTAATGTTCCTTACAGTGGTTAATCAATTTTACGAAGCCGAAATAATGAATGAATATGTCATAAAGGGTAACTCGGCGGTTCTAAAATGTTCAATTCCCTCGTTTGTAGCTGATTTCGTTCGCGTTGAATCTTGGATAGATGAAAACGGCGATGTTTTGAATTTCTCTGATAATTATGGTTCGAAGCTTTCTTAATTTTTCACTTGAATATATTTAAAAAAAAAAGAAAAGAAAAACCTCTTTTCCCCCAATCCTCAATCAATTGCCTTTTCCGTTCCTTATTTTACGTATTTTTTTGCATTCCATTCTGTTTTGTAGTTGTGTCTCAATTTTATCTCACCGAAGCGGAAAATGAATACGTAATTAAAGGCAACTCAGCGGTGGTCAAGTGTAAAATTCCTTCCTTTGTAGCTGATTTTGTTCAAGTCGAAGCATGGATTGATGAGGAAAATGTCGAATTGTGGCGTGAAAATTCTTCGAAATCTTATGGTATCCAGTGTTTGATTTTGACGGTTTTTAAATTTAATTGAAATCCTTGTATCCTCTTCCTAACAATAATCCTTGTCATGCAGTAGTATTTTGTTTTTTTTTTTTTTTAAAAAAAAACTATCTTTGCCTCTTTTGTTTTTCTCAGTTGTAATCCAAACTTATGAATCTGAAGCTGATAATGAGTACGTGATTCGTGGTAATTCGGTAGTCATGAAATGTGAAATACCATCGTATGTAGCAGATTTTGTTTTTGTTGATTTATGGATGGATTCCGACGGAACAACCTATTACCCGGACAATGAAAAAGAGACTGGTTTGACAGAAGAAAACATACATAATACTTTTCCTAAAATTTTTTCGTAGGTTTGGCTGTTTCCCCTTGCCATTTTCGAATATCCCTTTTGACTTTCAGTTTTTTTTTTTTTTTCTTAAGTAATATATATATTATTTTCTAATTATTTGATGTGGTGATTTTCGTTTAGTTGTTCATCAATTCTATCAGACTCGCGTTATTGATGAATTTGTCCTTCGTGGTAATTCGGCAACGTTGAAATGTTTGGTTCCATCGTTTGTGGCCGATTTTATTGATGTGGAAGCTTGGGTCGATGAAGAGGGTGTTGAAATGTATCGGAATGGAAATGAAATTGGTAAAAATAGAATCGAGGAAAACACAGATATACGATTAGTTTGTTAATCCTAAAGTCCTAATCCATATACAAGTCCTTTTTCCTTCTGATATCGTTTAGTTAAAAAAAAAAACATCTTTGTTTTTAATCCTTTCAGTTGTCAATCAATACTTTCAGTCCCAGGTGTATGATGAGTATGTTATAAAGGGAAATTCGGCGATCTTTAAGTGCCAAACTCCATCGTTTGTTGCTGATCACGTTGACATCACCGATTGGGTCGATACTGATGGGGGAGTTTACTTGAAAAATGTTTCCTCGGGTAGTTACATACTAATTTATAATTGGAATCAGTTCATCCACATCCTTTACCTCTGATCCTTGCTTTATTTCGGTTAGTTTTAGGTCGCTTGAGAAGGGATCGGTTACTGTATGAAATTGATTGAAGTTATGTTTAATATAAAATATATATATTACCTTGTTTCTGCTCTTAGATGGTTTTAAGTAATCCTTTCTTAGGTTTAGACTCAAAGCATTGTTCATAGAAAGAAAATTCAGAGAGTAAACTAACGATGTAGAGGCATACAACTTTATCTGCCCGAAAAAATGTGTAGATTAGTTTGTTTTCGGTCCAGCGAGAAATCGTTGTGATCCCTTACATTCATGTCTTGAATAGTGGATTTTAGATCTTCTTTTTACTTAACATGCTAACAAAAAATACATTTAAATTGAATAAAACCGGTTCATAAAAAAAATTCTATTTGTTTCTGGGCGTAATATCTCAAATATCTTTTTTGCAAAAACAAATAGTTATTTATTTTTTTTTTTTTCACTAAATAACAACCCCTCTCCTTTTTGAAAATAGTTGTTCCACAATCATACACCGTCAATGTTATGGATGAAGCTGTACTCCGTGGCAATAGTGCCATTTTAAAATGTCATATACCAAGTTTTGTTGGTGACTTTATTTCGGTTTCATCATGGGTTGAAGATGAAGAAAGAGAGATATTTTCCACAAATGATGCAGGACAATTTCCTATCGGTAAATTGGTCTTTTCCTTTGGTATAAGAAAAAAAAGATATCCTTATTTATAGATTTTTAGTTCTCCCATTTTTTTAATTTTAATTTTAATTTTCTTATAAGTTTTTTTCTTTTTTTTTTTGTTAAAAATTGAAGTTTTTTCAAAATTTCGTGTCTAGGTTTCGATTTAGGTTCTTATTCGAAAAGGCAGCTAGGGACAATTTTTTTTTTCTCTTATTTATTAATTTTTTTTTTCTTCTATTTGTTTTGTCACTATCGCACTATTTTAATTTTTAATCCGATCCTTAAAAAAATCCTATGATCCGAAATATCCATAAGCCTCACGGCTTTCCTTGTCCTAAATGATCCCCCTTCACTTAGGCTAAGAATTGAGAAAATTTTAAACGAAAAAAACATCTTCTGTTGGCGAGTTTAAAATTTTCCCAGAACTGCATGTAAGAAAAGGGCAACTTGGTATTTTACTTATAATGAAAAGCCTAGTTGGTTGGTTACTGTCGAAAAATAAATATTAAGCCACCACAAGATTTTCGGCTGTTGGATTTTAAAAATATGCTCGATGCACTATTACACTGTGACGCTACAAATAGACACATTTTTTCAACATATGTACAGTGTTGGCAAAAACTATAGCACGAAAAATGGTCATATAGGAAAAAAGTAAAGAATATTAAAAAAGCTTATGAGAGTTTAAAAACTTGTATATTTTCGTTTTCACAAAATACTATATTACTCTTTGATTTACAATTATTTATTTTATGTTAAATCTTATCTAATTTTTAATAAAATAAAATAAAGCACATTTTCGAATTTATAAACAAATAACACAAAAAAAGTTTTTGAAACTAATACTTAGTGGCATATCCATTATTTTTGACTACCGCAGCACATCGACGAGGCACTGAGGCAATTAGATTGCCAACAGTATGCATTGGGATGTTATTCGAGGCAATTTGTGTCTGTCATAGCAGTGAGTTTGATCTAAAATTCCCTATAGATTCTCTATGGGGTTGAGATCAGGGGATTGCGCTGGTCACTTCATTATATTTATTTCGCTTTCGCTAAGCCAATCCTTCACAAGTTTAGCGGTATGTTTAGGATTGTTGTCATGTTGGAAAATCCATCGCAACGGCATATTCTCCTCACCATAAGGAAGTACGACGTTTTAAAGGATATCCCGGCACACGAAACGATCCATTATACCACTAATCCTATGAATTGGCCCGACTCCATGACCGGAAAAACATGCCCACACAATAATACTGCCACCACCGTGTTTCACTGTACCCTTGGTGAATCGTGGATTTAGACCTTCGCCTTTCGGCCTCCGTACCGAATGAAAACCATCAGATCCCTTTAAATTGAATTTGAATTCGTTAGAAAAAAGTAAAGTTTTCCATTTTGCTACTGTACAGTTAAGATGTGCCTTTGCAAACTTAATTCCCACGCGGCGATTTTTTAGAGAAATAAATGGCTTTTTTATAGGACGATATGATTTTAAGCCACTATCAAGCGCTCTTCACCGGATTGTCCTACTTGAGATCTCAAGGCCCAGTTCTTTTTGTACACATTTTGAGGATATAAAGGGGTCCTTTTTAATAAGCCTTATAATTATTTTATCCTCGAGACTGGTCGTTGTTCGGGGTCTACCGCCACTGTGCACCGTTTGGACATTTCCCCGAGCACGAAATCGAGCTATTACTCGCGAAATCACCGAATGGCTTATACCAAATTTTTTTGTCACAATTAAACACAATTTAAGCTTCCGATTTAAAACGCTGCCGATCACACACAAATAATTTTTTTTCCATTGTTTAGAATGTTTTTGAAAAGAAAAACAGTAATCTTTGATGCATATTATAAGTAAACGGTAAAATTTGCTGACTGAAGGCAATAACAGGGTGCTTGTGCTTTAGTTTTGTCCACTTATTTTTCAATAGATTTTTAATTATTTTATTTTATTAAAAATTGGATAAGATTTAAAGTAAAGCGAGTAACTGTAAGTCAAAGAGTAATATTTTGTGAATAGGAAAATATAAACAATTTTAAGCTGTCACAAGTTTTTTTTTTAATGTTCCTTACTTTTTTCCTAAGTTAGAGTTTTTCGTGCTATAGTTTTGGCCAACACTGTATATAAAATAAAATTTGCTAAATTCGCGTTTTCTACAGATTATATAATTACAAGTGCTTATAGGGTAAAGTTAAAAAAAAATTTTGTTGTCTCTGTATTAAAAGTCGTTGAAGTTGACGTGCTTAAGAAATCTTCTAAAACGGCTTTAAATGTATTTTTAGAAACGTTTGTCATCAAACACGAAAGTGCATTTACTAGTAAAGGGTTCAGTTGTGCATTACACCTAACCGGACCTGAAAGAGAGCTGGGAGAAAAATTCCGCGCATTTTAACAAGAGTTTCAGAAAATCACAATTGTTTGCCTGTTTTTTAGGCTATAAAAAAAACAATTTAGTACCTAAGTATATAAAGTTAAAAATAAATATTTTTGCTGTGAGGCTTATCAAAATCGATTAAGTACTTAGAACTCGAAATAAACAATTCTTGTTTCGAATAAACAATTTCGTAAAAAACACATTTCAAGTTTTTTATCGTAGATTTTTGTGAATATTCTTAAAATACTTGTCCTATATAAAAATTCGAAAACAGTCTCATAAGCTTCTTCTTCCTCTTGTTGAGCCTTTTTTTTTGTCAGTACGACCTTCTTTGGTCGCTGCAGCGTGTTGCTTTTCTGCAATCTTGATGCGTTGATAATCTTTGTACTTTACATCGTGCCCTATTAGTCCGATGGAATATATTACAAAACCTTTTTTTTACTTGAAACTTTCGTATCACAGTGTAATAGGTACTATTCAAAGTCAAAATAATTTAATTTTTTTTAAATATAAACCAAGTTGCCTTAAAAAAAAAGACAGACGATTCAAATTTTGTAAAAATCTTGCTAAATTTAAATGTATGTATAAACGGTCAATCATATTTGAGTACATATTACATGTTTGTTTGCATATCAAATTAATTTTATTCATAAAAATGTTTTATCTTGTATAAATAAAATATAAATATTAATGTTTACAATATTATTAATTGTATAAATCAATTATTACAAAATTTGAAATTCAATTAAAAAGAAATTATTTTATTCTTCAAAATTAACAATTACAAATTGTATATAATGTAATTATGACCGGCTTACTAAAAAAAAAAAAGCACACACACAATGAATTAATCTAAAAAAAACTGCTCACAAGCTTAGCTTTCGAATATTTTTGAAGAATAAAATATTGCATGACTCTGTATAGCACAAACATAAAAGCATGACGTCTACAAAATTGTATTTCAAATGAAAGCTACTTTGAACCGATTAGAAAAAAAATCCAAAAATTAAAACGACCTCTTTCATTCGAAATACAATTTTGTAAATAAAACTTTAAGCATTCTAAATAGAGATTAATTGGTTTTTTTCTTTTTTTTTTCTTATAACTAACTCATTTCTGAAATAGATGGAAAGTATTTAGTTCTCCCATCTGGTGAATTACACATTCGTGAAGTTGGACCTGAAGATGGATACAAAAGTTACCAATGTCGTACCAAACATCGTTTAACTGGCGAAACTAGACTGAGTGCAACTAAGGGACGTTTGGTAATCACAGGTAAGTTGGATAGATATTTGTTTATTCGAAAATGTTTTTCATTTCAAATTTTATTTATAAACAATGTTACATGTCAGTAGTTTGTAGTTGTTGTTTTTTTTTTTTTTGCAAAAGTAAATAGTCGACATGAATCTACACACTACAGCGGGAAGTTTGCGCTAGCCGTTCGTATATATTGTTGAAATATGTACATCCGAATATGTGTGCTACGTGTACATTTTTACTCACTACCCTGCTTTCCAATAGTCGAAATTGTATATTTTCTTTGGGACTAAAAGCATTCGATATAGCGTGTGGGTAGTTCATTAGCTTCAAGATACTCGCACATACAAACATACCATATATCGGAATTTGAATTTTTTAAATTTATGGCAAAAATAACATTATTTTGGAGAACGAGAATCATTTCAAATAAATTAGAGAAGAACTTTAAACTCTTACGATAGCATCGAACTCATATGAAAATAAGTATCTAGAGTATGTTGCTAATTTTATACGTGAAGTATCAGATGTTTTCTCAGTAGATACGAGTATATGGCATATTTTCTTGCAATAGATTTTTGCTAAATATTTACTTTCAAAGTTGTAGTATTTGTTTGTTGTCATAGTTGCATTTGCAAACATGTTACCACTACACTTCAGTTCAATCTAATTTAATTCTCCGGCTGAGAAAAAGCGTTTTTTGTCCGATTTTAAATTTGAGAAAATGATATAATTAAAACCATACCTGGTAAAACATCGTAAGCGACAAAGTGTTCAAATTGAAGTAAAAATACTTAGCAGATACAATTAATAAGTTCACATTATTACTCGCAAAATTGTCTGGGTTATGTGTACTTTCTTTTTGGAAAATTTGATTCATTTAGTCCATCATCATAAGTGCATATTGGAACATATGATGAACAAAGTATTCAGACAAAGCTTTTCATGGTTCTTCTAAGTTATAACATTAACAAACCGGATTTATACTATTGTCACAGGTTGAACTACTTTTCTGGTTCACGGTTTTTGGGCATGAGATCTATAGTTTACTCCCATAGATTTTGTGCATTTTTTGACATTGGATCATACAATTATATTGCGTACTATAATTAGCAATGCAGTTCTGGCCTTTTGCGATTTTAACCACTCCATTGTCCCTTTCTTTATTTTATAGTTACGTCAGTCGGTTTCGATAGACATTATATTTGAGGTATTTTCCTCTTTTATTAGCGGTTAAAGCTACTGCAGTGCTTATGGAGTTGGCTAGATCTGCGGACCTTGGAACCATTCTACAGGCTGCTTTATTTTGAATCACATCATTTGCATTTAAGAGATCCATAGTTTCTTATTTGAACCTTAGCTGAAACGTTAGCTCTTATTGTTTTTTGCATCGGGTTTTCCTATTATCTTCGTTGAACATGGCAAGACCAGCTGATTTGGTCACACTGGAGTTTTTCGCTCTTCTTGTGAAGACTTCTGCGAATGCTTGCACTTCTTATATACTCAAATATGGCATTCGTCAAATTCTCATTTCCCCAGTTGTTATGTTTCCGTACATCGTTCAGCACTTCGATGCGTATATTTAAACTTAACAAACACTTGTAGTGTAAGAGGATTTTTTCTGCCACAAAATGGTGCGGAGTTTTCATGTCACCCTTGAAACTTGTAAAACTTGTCCCGAATTCTCTTTAAAATTATTCGTAACTTATATAAAGTAGTTCCTTAATAATTCCTATTACAAATTGTGATGTTTCTCCATCAGTATATCCATGTGGGACATTGGAATCGCTATTTCCTTGAAAGTTAATGACAAAGCCTAAGTATGAGTATTTGAATTTTTTACACTTCGGCCCGAAATTTCGGTTATTTCCGCTGTGCCCGTAGCTACCACCTCAACGCCACCCGGATGGATTTTCAACCCATCCACATAAGACCTCTTGGAACTCTATTGAACTCTGTTTCCAATCGACGGAGTATCGCGATGTCGACTTTTGTACATTTGCATACTATGAAATCTAGTTTCACCGATCGGGGTAGTTGCTGCAATTTTTCGTGTCGCTTTGCCTTTATAGAGTGGAACAAGAAAACTGTCCCTCCATTGGTAAGGCATCCCGTCGCTTCTCATAATTTTTTTTTTAACAAAATCGTGAATTATTTAAATTCAATATTTCCAGTTGTCATCCATTCTTGAGAAGATAAATGGTCCGACTGAATGCCCCGCCGCGCCGTTCATTCTGTTTATTTTTTGTAATACTAGTACTTCGCCGAGTTTGCCGAGTCTTCTTCGTGCGCCACAGCGAAGCGAATGATATTTCGCGGGAATTTTTCGTTAGGTAACTTGTTAAAGTACTCTTTCCATCTGATGCTAATTTATAAGAATATAACAAATTACCCTCAAAATAACGACATTTTAAATGCATTAAACAGTGGAGCAGTTTTGGCTCTGTTTGAGCTCTTTCTGTCAGCCTTATAGATCGATTGACCATATTGGTTTCATTTTCAAGTCTATGGGACCTAAGTGTCTAAGCAGCCTGTTTATTTTTACTTTAGATCAACCATGATTTTGGGGAATTCTAGAATTCTATATGAAATAAATGAGCATTGTCAAACTTTGCGAGATTGCGCATTATTACAACAACTAACCTGTATTGAAATATCTTGACGAAAGACATTAACAAGCAAGCCAAATGAGCTCTCTGTTAATACTCAGATAGATGATGAACGTCAGGATTCTTTCCTAAATAATAATCTGTGACCCCTAAATATATTTTGAAAGTGTTTTTGCATTTTCTTTGGATTTCATTAGACGTTTCTGTAATAACTGCAGGGTCCCGCTTTTAAACTCTCTTCAACTTCCTTTTTCAATTGGTCTTTCGTTTCCATAAATTATGGGCTGGCGCAAAAGTATTTAGGATTAATAAATGAAACAAAAAAAGTTTCTCACGACAGTCAAGGACATGGTAACATTTAATATTTTGTATTACTTCCAGAATGGTATAAGCGTCCACCAAAACTGTTGCACAAAGATTTTTCTTTGGCCACTGATATTTGTATGTAGTGTTTCACATTTGATTAGTTCTTTGAATTCATTCATTCTTTGTGCGTGATGGTGAAGAGATAAAAAACGTTTATCCAAATGTTTAGCCAATATATACTCTATTGGACGTCCGTCTAAGGGATTTCCGGTCTAATTTTCTCAAGCTGTTGTAAGTGAGTTTTATATTTCACTTGAAGTTGGTTTTGCCGTGCCATAATCCATTCATCATTTCCATCCATCTCGAATGAAAAGAGAACGATTTTTTACTGGAAACTTTTCGCTGTAATATTCTCCATCACCGGGCTGATTTTTTCTTAAAAATATGTTAAGGGTATTTCCCTTTCGGGAAAATTCCTTCGGCAAAGACAATTTGAATTCTCTTTTTTGCTATTTGTTCTTGACATCCCCTTCTCCTTTTCATGGCCAACTTGTAATAGCGTTTTTCTTCATCTCCAAATGCTGCTTAATGTTTTAATGTAGTACACCCTGTCTGGAGTTGATCTCATCTTAAATTCGAACCAAGCTGTTCGCATAAGATTATCTATTACACACGTCGTTTTAAAGAGCAAAGCATATTAGATGATTGTGTCCTCGATTTTAAATTAAACTTAATAAAAGTACCTCCCTTCAGAAGAGATAATCAAGGTCTTTTGGGAAGCAACAGACTGTGACATAAACTCAAGAAAAACTGGAAACTTGCACTTGGTTATAGTAAAACTCCAGTAACCTAAAAAAAAAAAAATAATTGAAGTAGAAGATCCATTAGCCGAATATTTCAAATTTCGATATTTTCAAATGAGGATCGTAATTACATTCAATCATCCTAGATGAATCTAGAATCTTGCAGTCTAGTTCTATAAAACTGAATAGAATAAACAATTAGTTTTTTTTGCACACAATCACACAGAACTGTATAGAGATGTGGATGTTGCCTTCTTTAATACTAACTACGATAGCAATTCATTCTTTCAATGGGTCAAGGGCTTAATGCTTCTTGTGAACTTCGCTGTCGACTATGGGGAATGAATATACTAGCCATACCCCGTTTTTAAAACAAGTGTGCAGTTGGAATTCAACTGAAGGTGCAGAATCTCCTCATTATTGCACTCGCCTTCTCAATATTCAGTGATTTTATAACAACACTGAAGTTAAAAACATAAAAAGGATTACCGAAGCCCTACCGGAATCGACTTAACCTACTAAACTATTTTAAAAGCTTTTCTTTTATCTTAAAAATATATTTATAAAAATTTCAAAATTAAAATTCTCCTACGATTCAACTGAAACACATTCCAAGCTACGCTTTCATCCAAATAAAGCTATTCCATTGTACATGGTCATAGCCAGTTAATTTATTAAAAGCCACAATTAATATCTAATTAGTTGATGGTCGTGATTTGAATATACGAGTATTATGATCCAAATTAAACAAGTTAATGCTTTCATCTTTCCCTCCTAATGTATGATAATTAATTGCTAATTTTTTATTAGAGCAAATATGTTATATATTTGTTAAAAACTTGGTGTGACTTGTTTATATGGTGGTAAGTTGTAGACCTTGTCGAAGTGTTGCTTCTGTTTATTTTTGTCATAACTTTTGTATACAGTTTCAAAGTGTATTAATAAAATGACCAATAAAATATAAAAATGATAAAAAACAACTGCTGACATGTTAACAAAGCGAAAATGTCATATGGAAAAACAAAATATTATATTGGTGTTAATTATAAAAAATTTCGAATATTGTTTAATAAAAATATTCGAAGATAAATTACGGATTCACTGAAAGTCAGTTATTTCTATTTCTTATACTTTTATTTCTATTTCTTATACTTTTAAAAGATTAAGAACTGTCTTAATGGTTTTTTTATTCACTCTTTAAATTCTCCAACTTTCATAAGATTTTTAGATGGGGTAATTTGAGCTCCTTAATGTAGCTGAACCAAAGTTTCAAAGTCTTTTAAGTGTCTTATTTAAAAATGTCTTTAAGTGCCGCCTATACGGCGTAGTACTTCGCTGACAAAAAGTGATCTTACTAAAGATACATTTATAGTAATATATCTAAGTGTCATTCAACAATGTTTCAGCGTAAGTCTGCTCGTTTAAACTGTCTCATCGTTTCGAGCTTAAATTTCATGCAACTGATTTACACTATTCAGAATCAAATAAACTTGAGAGTGTAGTTCAAAAATTAAATTTAAAAGATTTATTCAAAGAAATGATATCCATTTATATGACATTTTCGTTGATTTTATTCATAAATTAACTGAAAATATTTATTTCCAATAATATATATATCATTTGTGTTATTATATAATATAAATTTAATCACTTGTATCATAAATAAAAACATAATCATTCATATAATTTTTTTTTTAATTTGGTTAACATACTTAATCATATTACTTGTGCATTTTGTACAGAATGCTTTATTTGTTACATAAAATAAATAAATATTTTCAGTTAAAAATCATTTAATACTCATACATATCTTACTTAATTAAATTTCTATATAAGCAACAATATTTTGATGAAACTTATATAACAACACATTCTGTCCAGCTTGCAAAGATTTATGCGCAAGCATTTTCAAAATACCTGCAATCAAAACCATTTTTTGCTTAAAATGCTTTTCTTTGCGGTTTAATTTTTACAAAAAAGTCAAAGTATTGTTGCAAAATTAATACAAAAAAAAAAACTGCCTGAATGTTGGGATAGGGTACCCTGTTGCGCGTCGGTGTTAAAAAATTAATTCTATTAAAAAAAAAAAAATCACATAAAAGTGACAGCAGGTGAACATATTTTTTCAAAAAACCTGCTTTTTTTTTGTAAGAAAATTTTAACTGATATTGTAAATTGTAAAAAAAAAATTTAAATATAGTAAATTGAAAATTATCTTGTAAATTGTTAAGAAACAAATCCGGAATGCTTGACTTGAGCTTGAGAAATCAACGTTACTATATAAATTATAAACTCTTAGTTGTTCATATTCATCGTGTAATCGATTAACTTATTTCTATTCTCTTAAGGTAAGTCCTTAATACTTTTTTTCAGCATAGATTCTTGATACATTTATAGTATACAATTTTTGTTCAACAATTTTGAAAACATTTAAAAAAAATGAATACAAAAATTTGCAGAACCAGTTGGCAGGGTTTCACCAAAATTCCCATCAACTTTGACCAGTAGCAGTTTTAAAACAGCATCGAATGCAAGTTTTACTTTACTATGTCCAGCGCAAGCATATCCAGCACCAAGCTATAGGTAGGAACTATATTTATTTCTTTTATAATTGATGAGTTGGAAATATTAGAATGAGAACCTATCTCAACATTGTGGAGTTGATTTATTGAATAGCATTGGAGAATCTACAGTGAGTTACAAAAGTAAGTACACAGCCTATACTTCCCTGTGTAATGCAAAAAAAAACGATTCAAAGTAGATTTTCTGGAAAAATTTAAATGTATGTATTTCATTTCAGTAGTTCAACATCTTTCTGTTAAAAAAGAATAAGTAGAAAAATAACAAAAATTAGGGATGAAATTCAACATTAATTAAAAAAATTTGGAAATTCATGTCACAAAAATAAGTACACAGACGTCGCATTCTGACTAGAAATTTTGAGTAGGGAAGTCGTACGGCAAAAATTTTATGATTTTAGTCTTAATTTGATTTTCTGAATTAACAGCTATTAGAATTCTCTTTGGTTAAAGCAATTTTCTATTTAACCAACGCAAGGATTTCGTTATGGTACCACGAGGAAAGCAACTCTCTCAAAACTTGAAGGATTTAATCCTTAAATATCACAAGGAGAATAAAAGTGTAACAGAAATCGCTAAGATTGTCGAAAAAAGTCCGTTGACTGTCCAAAAGATAGTAAAAAAGTTCAAAAATACAGGGACGACTGAAAATAAGGCCAGAAACTAATATTATCCTTCGGAAAGTAAAGAAAGATCCAAAATTAAGTGCTCCCAAAATACTAAAGGCGATCTGAAGCGAAACCGGTAAGGAATGCAACCCTCAGACAATTCGCCGTGTACTATACAGCGCTGGTTATCAGGGTCGAGCCATTCGAAAAAAACCATATGTTAGCAAAGTCAATCGCCAAAAAAGACTGGAATTTGCAAAAAATCACCTAAAATGCCATTCAGCTTTCTAGAATACTGTTATTTTCACGGACGAAAGCAAATTGAATATTCATGGCTCGGATGGACGTGATAAAATTTGGAGGACCCCAAATGCGGAGCTAGATCCCAAAAACATGGCTGGAACTGTCAAACACGGCTAGTTATGGTGTGGGGGTGCATGGCGGCTTCTGGGGTGGGCAATTTAGTATTCATTGATCAAACAATGGATCGATACATGTACTTGAACATCCTTCAGAGCGTCAAAAATTTAGGCTTAGAGGGATCATTTATTTTCCAGCAGGATAATGACCCTAAGCATACTTCGCTCGTAGTGAAAGAATGATTGCTATATAATGCTCGAAAACAGCTTCGAACACCACCTCAGTCACCAGATATGAATGTTATTGAGCATCTGTGGGAACATCTGGAGCGAAAAATTAGAAAGCACGATATAAAGTCAAAACAAGACCTCAAGCGTGTCTTACAGGAAGAGTGGTCCAAAATTGGTCCAGATATCACCCGAAAGCTAGTAAATTCGATGCCATCCAGGATGTCTGCTATTATTAAAGCCAAAGGATACCCCACAAAGTACTAATTATGGAAATTTTTAGAGAGAATTAGTTTTAACCATTCTTGAATACTACTTTTGTGACATGAATTTCAAACTTTTTTTAATTAATGCTGAATTGCAACCGTAATTGTTGGTTTTTATTTAAATTTTTCCAGAAAAACTACTTTGAATTGTTTTTTTTTTTTTTTTTTGCATTCACAGCGAAGTATAGGCTGTGTACTTACTTTTGTAACTCACTGTATGCATCTCTGTAAATAACCTGTTGATGTTTTTTGATTTAATTTTTTTGTTCGTATCTAACTTAAAGAGCCTGTTGGAAGTGTTGGTCCTAGACTGAACACTGGTTATGACATAAAAGTCATTTTTATGCCGCTGGCAGCTTCTATAACTTTGATATGCCCTGCTCAAGCATATCCTGTGCCAGTTTTTAGGTAAGAAATCGATTCTTTTAAAAGAAATTCATGTAGTCTCGTTATAGGATCTTATCTCAACAAGCGACAGTATTTTTTATATTTTATTTGGAAAAGTGTTACAATGGAATATTATTTTTGTTTATAGAGCCTGTGGGAAGTGTTAGTCCAAAATTAACATCTGGAGACGAATCCAGGATCGTAAAAATTCGATATCACATGAATGCAACTTTGCTGTGCCCAGCGCAAGCTTATCCTGTTCCATTTTTTAGGTAATTGTCTTACAAAAATCTGATATGTAGCTTAGAGAAATTCAAAGCAAAAAAGTGTAGGGAGAAAGTTAATGTTACTCGTAGTTACATGAGTACAAGCAACCTTCCGCCATTCACGTCATGGCATCAGCAACTCTTTAATTAGGCATACCGAATGCTAGTCAATTATCATTGTGACTCCTAGTCCTACCTCACTTTAAGAACTAGGTGACATTCTTGACTTTTAAACAGGTACCCTCTCCTAATGCCTATGATTTTTTGCTTTTTGAAAAATAAACATTACGAATGTATGATTTTCGCAGAACCAGTTGGAAGTGTTAGTCCTAAGCTCACAGCTGGCGATGAATCTATTAGAATACCAAGAGTTCGAAGCAATCACAGTGTTGCATTGATGTGTCCGGCTCAAGCTTATCCTGTCCCATTTTACAGGTAATTTATTTGAAAGAATCTCTTAAGTATTTTGACTTGAAAGGTACCCTATCCCGCTATTGAAATGTGCCACGTGCATATAGTATTGTATACTCTCGACTTGGTAAATCTTATAAAACATTTATTTTACCTTGTTTAAGAACCTGTCGGAAGTGTTGCTCCAAAATTAACATCTGGAGATGATTCACGAACAACAAAAGTTCAACAAAACAATAGTGTTACACTTTTGTGTCCAGCCCAGGCATATCCAGTGCCTGTCTTTAGGTAATCCCGCATACATTTAACGAAATATTTTTTTTTTGTTTTTAAAATGGCTTGATGTTAGGGCTAAGCATATATACATTTGAGTATGTATATTGGTCGAAAAAAATAATTTTTGATGAATGTGGAACACTAACTCGACACTTCGTCTCTATCACGTTACGTAAAAATACCTATCCCTTCATTTACGCTAACAAATAATGTTTTTCATTTCGGTCATATTCATTGCAGAGCCTCTTGGAAGTGAAGCTCCAAAAATAGGTTTCCTGGACAAACTCAAAATGATGCAATTTCCGGCAGGAGCAAGCTTTGCAATACTCTGTCCAGGACAGTCGTATCCTGTTCCAGTTTTCAGGTCGATTATAGTATATCTATCTAGTCTAGTCAAGTCTATTGGTTAATTTAAGGCCTATCCCAACAATCTAAGCCAGGCGCTCTATGTATGTGCAATAAATTTTTGGAACTTATTACAGAGCCTGTTAGTAGTGTTGGTCCCAAGATAACTATACAGGACAAACACCAGTTTGTTGATGTTCACCAAACGTCATCGTATTCCTTACTTTGTCCAGCTCAATCGTATCCAGTTCCGGCGTTTAGGTAATATCTTATTTTAAGTGTACGATTTCGACTTTGCTCCCATCCCAACATTTAGGCTGAGTGTAAGATACACACTACTATGTGAAACTCCTTCATTCTTACAGAACCCGTTGGTAGTGTTAAGCCCAAAATTAATGTTCAAGACAAACTACAAACACGAGAGATATCATCAGGCACTGGTTTTGCATTGCTTTGTCCCGCTCAATCGTATCCAGTGCCAGCTCATAGGTAAACAAATTGCCCACCTGAATTCGCCAAGTAAAGTACACCTATGTCGAGCATACATAAATGGATTCTTCAAATATTAGAAGATACTTATTATAGATTACTGAACCCAAAAACAACATTCAGGCACATGAAAGCCCTTGATAGATTGATATCAATGAACTTTTTGTAGAACCCATCGGCAGTGTTCCACCAAAAGTCAGTATCGCCGATGAATTGTCTAATGCACGTGTTCGTTCTGGGAACAATTTGAATTTAATGTGTCCAGCACAGTCATATCCAATTCCAGCTTACAGGTTTGTATCTTTACCACGAAGGGTAACAATATCAGCATTCAGAGCAGTAGATAGGGGTACTCATAAATCCTAAAAGGATTCCTTTGTTTGAAATTATTTTGTAGAGCCTGTAGCCAGTGTTGCTCCGAAAATAAATTTACTTGAAAAATTCCGCAACATGGAAGTACAAGTTGGTGAGAACTATGCGATGTTGTGTCCAGGGCAGGCATACCCTGTCCCAGTTGTGAGGTAATGTTGACTTAAAAATCACTCTGATTAAAAATTGGAATTAAATCCGAGCGACTGTGCGATTCATGGTTTTTGTTTAGTTTAGATGAATGTGCGAGCGTATGCATATTTTAGAACTGAGTCTTTATTATTTTCGGCATATGTTACCAATGTGTCTCTATTCGTGGTTTAAATTCTGTAAAACTCCATATTACAGAGTCAATAACAATTTTTGTAAGCCTAGTTGGCTGAATCGCTAATTCATGCTAAGTACCACCCTATACCAACATTAAGGCTTCGAAACATGTTTATAAATAAATACTTTTTATTCTCGTTTTACAACAGAACCTGTTGGCAGTGTACCACCAAAAATAAACCTTCACGACAAGTTTCAAGTCGTCCAAGTATCGTTGGGCAACAATTACGCAATGTTATGCCCTGGTCAGTCCTATCCAGTTCCTGCATTTAGGTAGGAGGTTATTCATTAGTTTTAATTAAAGTTGAATTGAATTAAATTGATTATTAAAAAAAATCTCTATCGTGCTTATCCCAACATTACAGCCCACCTTTGTTTGCTCTGATTTAAATCCGATTACATTAAAATATTTCTTTAGAACCTGTTGGCAGTGTTGCACCAAAAGTCGACGATAGAGATGAGTTTACTCACAGCAAAACTCGTTTACATTTGGACAAAGCATTAATTTGCCCGGCTCAATCGTATCCTGTGCCAGCTTTTAGGTAAACATTACAAGATCCTGTATCTTTAAGTCTTAACCATATTCCAATTTTCAAGGCAGTTTTGTATCATTTCTCTTTTATCTGAAAATTGCTTAATATTCCAGAACCCGTTGGGAGTGTATCACCAAAAGTTGGCATTAAGGATGAGTTCACTCATGCCCGCACTAAGATACAACAAGATTTTGCATTGATTTGCCCAGCACAGTCGTATCCTGTGCCAGCTTTTAGGTAAAATTATATTTAGGGCTCTATTCCAATAGTTAAGGCAGTTTTTTTTTTGTCTGTTCCATTATTTTTTGCTTTTAGCCGGTTTGGTGAATTGATATAGGTTTGCATTTTCAGAGCCTGTTGGCAGTGTTGCTCCAAAAGTGGACATTAAAGATGAAATAAACTATGCTCGGGCTAAAATAGATCAGGACTTTGCGTTGATTTGCCCCGCGCAGTCATACCCGGTACCGGCTTTTAGGTGAGCGATCTTACATATGAGTGTACCCATAAAACATTCAGGTGGTTGAATTTAGGGTTTTGTTAGTTAGCTAAGGCATACATGTTTTTTTTCTATAGAACCTCTTGGAAGTGTCCCTCCTAAAGTTGATGCTAAGGATCGCATAAATTACGTCGACATTTTGAATGGTATTGATATAAGTCTGACGTGTCCAGCACAGTCTTATCCAATGCCAGCTTTCAGGTAGGACTTGTTTTGTTATGCAGTACTCTATATGCTAAATTGAAGCGGGGCTTTCAGGACTTGTAGTAAATTTTTAATAAGATCCAGTTACATAATATATGTCCAGCATCCGCATTTGATTAAAAACCGTCTTCGTTGAGAATGAGGACCCCAGGCAATGGTTTTTTTGTTATACAAAATAGAGTACCTGTTCCCAATATTATGTAAACGATTTTCGACACCTATTTTTGAAATTATCTATACTACTACCTAAAATATAGAGCCAGTTGGATCGGTAGCACCCAAAGTTGAGATCAAGGATAAAATGAGTTTTTCCAGCGGGCAATTGGGGTATAGTTTAAACCTTTTGTGCCCCTCTCAGTCTTATCCGATGCCAGCTTTTAGGTAAGACAAAATTCATAATTTATTTTTAAATCACCATTAAATCATCAAGAGGCTATTTTTATTTTGTTTTTATTTATTGAAGTACACTTTGTAGATATCGTATCATATGAATAAAATAAAACATTTCTTCGTCCAAATCTTCTCCTCGAGCATTTATTACATCTGGACATCTCTTATTTCAATTGTTTTATTGTTTCGATTGGAATCGAAAACATTTCGCCGATCTTTCCAAATCCAAGCTATCGCAAATAGATTTTTATTCATATCCGGTGACTATAGTAGCCAAACTATGCGGAGAAGGCCCCTTTTACTGGCTTTTGTTGCAGAAAGCTTGGACACAACTGTTTCATGATTTCCTTGGTGGTAAAATACAGATTAAAAGTATTTGAATTGTTTGCACTTCGGTATGATGAATGTTCTAAAAAGATGACAGGAATTGAGGTACCGCGTTCAGAAAAACGACAATGCCGATATTAGGTCTTAGTAAGACTGATTTGGGTTGCCTGAAGGGCTAACATATTGTTGCTGATGCTTTCGCTGTCACCAGGACTAAGAAGACAAGTCGTTTCGCACCACGAATGTGGTGCTTAAATAGAAAATCTTGCATCAAGCTAAATAAACAACGGACTTTTTACACATCCTTGGTGTACTCCATCTTCAACTTCGAATTATCCGCTTATTCCTGCTGCGCATTTAATTATACATAATTCTTATATACGTCTAGGGTATATTTTGAGAGTCTCGCGCTGCCGATATAAGATTGCTGGGAACTCTATCGAAGTCTTTTTCCAAATCGATATGCAGATCTTTTGAAACGTCGGGATATTTCTCCATCATTTTCCGTAAAGTTTGCATCGCATTCCATAAGTCGGCATGCATCCCGCAAACCGCTATTGATTGCCTTACATCTATAATTGCGTTGCTTTGCCTTAAAATAATGAAATTATCCTCCACTCTTTAGACCGTAAGACCCGTCTCGCTATGAATGCTCATCAGTATACCCTCCAGCCCATTTTCGGACGTACTCAAAAATATCGTGATTCGTTCCTAAGCCGTACAGCTCGCTTATGGAATGCCCTGCCGATCTCTGTATTTCCTGGTCGTTATAACTTACAAACATTTAAAAACAATGTACATCGGTACCTGTCTTTTCTTCCTCCCTAAATTTCCTTCGCCCGCGCTGTGTACAAACATTTTAAGGGTATATAGTACAAGCCCCTAGAGCGATCAATTCAAATCCGTTGTTTGTTCATACTTGTAAGGTTATACGATCCGTCAGATCTAGACATTCTTTTCCTGCTTCGCTGGCCTCGTTTTCCCTTAAATATGCTGTTTCCAGGTTGTCTAGCATTTCTATTTGTACCGCGCAGGAATAATTCGTTAAGTAACGTCTTAAAGTACTCTTCTATTCAATATTGCAATATTTCGTTGTTCACCGATAGCAAGTATGAATCTTATGTATGCCGCAATAGCAAAAATATTAGCTTGTTTGCTCGCTCTTCGACGTTACGCTTCTTCTATTGCCTGCCGCCAGCCTCTGGGTTGTGGAGATACGTCTTCTACTTCCCGATGCAATGCGTATACTGCCTCTGTTTTGCAACATCGTAGTCTAACTCAAGACGCGCTCTATCGGTTTTCAGAATGTCCGCTCTACTTGTTCCATGCTTGGAAGACTTGCCTTTAGTTCCTTACCACCACTTTCGTCTCATCGTTTCATCACCAAGTTTCTTTACTAATTTGAAGCTGACCATTTGAAACACGATGCAGATATTTTGTACATACCACTTTGATCAAAAAGTTCTCGAATGAATGCATTCAGAAAATTGGAAATACAAGTTTATTCATCTAAATCTATATTGTCCCCTTCAGAGTAATCCATAATGGCACTGTGCGACGGTGTGTTATCCTGGTGCAAAATCCACGAGTTTTCTGCCCACAATTCTGGTTTCTTCAAAGTTGTCGCACATTCTTTCCCGCTTAATTTTCCTCTTGATTTATGGCATTTTAAAGTCATATTCGCAAATTTAGAGCCCCAAGCTGGCTTCTTTCCTGGCTTAAGTGCGGCAGCTTATTTCGCGATTGCTCCCGATTTTAGTTGGGTTTTCTCTGGTTTTTTCAGTAAAAATTGGGGTTTGTTAGTTGTTCATCCAAGAACTATTTGGAATAGCACTCTGATCCAGAATTCTTCCATAGTCGCTCTTGTTGAAAATGTCTTCGAGATCGAACGAGACGGTTTGTTCTGCTACGGTAAAAGTCTTCCTACAACGAAATCAATCCACGCATTCCAAGACAAAGTGGTTTGCATAATGTCGAACGAATTCTTTAAATGCCAGACAGCTCAAGCTTGGATTTTCTAGCTTAAGAATCCAATTATCATTAGCTCTTGGTCGCTCTAGTAATTTCTATAATCATAACGGCGAGCCTCCCAATATCAAACGTATTTCAACTAAATTCCTTACCACGTTTAAATGACACAAGTTGTAAAGTCAGAGAGCTGCATCTCCTAGTCTGTATTGCCCTAAATATTAGCACAGTGGTCTTAAGTTAATGAAAAAATTTTAGTGGAAAACAATACCTACCCAGCATTCAGTTTCTGACATACATTTGATTAACGACATAATAATTGTATGTAATTTTTTAGAACCAGTTGGAAGTGTTGCTCCAAAAGTCAATAAAAAAGATGAATTCAATCACGATCGTGTGCTAATTGGATTAACGATTGCAATTCAATGTCCAGCGCAATCATTTCCTGTGCCATCTTATAGGTAAAATATGAAAACAAAATAAGACCAAAAAGCCAGCCTTCCCAACATTCAGAATAAGTTTTTGATCATTAGGACAATGAGGATACAATCTATTCTTTGTTTGCAGAACCTATGGGTAGTGTAGCACCAAAAGTCAGTATCACAAGTCAATTACAGAGTGCTGGCGTCGAGATAGGACTACCGGTGCCTCTATTTTGTCCGGCTCAATCTTTTCCAGTTCCATCTTATAGGTACGAATGTTTATGCATAGTGTTGTACTAGATATCTTCAATCCCAACATTCACAAGGTTTTCAAATAGCTAGATACGAGTTCAATGAATAATTAAATAAATAGATACTCGTAAATCTTGCTTACAGAACCTCTAGGGAGTGTTGCTCCTAAAGTGAGTATCGCTGATCAATTACAAAATGCTGCAGTCGAAAGACAATCATCTGTTGCCCTATTTTGTCCAGCACAATCGTTTCCAGTACCGGCCTTCAGGTTGGTTCTTTTTTTAGTGATGGAAAGTTATTCCAAATTGAGTTTAATATTATAAGACACGAAACAAAGATCAGTCACAATTATCCCAATATTCAGGCAGATTTTTTAAATGACACTGCAACACTCCAAAATTTTATGTTTTTCTTATCAAAGAGCCAGTTGGGAGTGTTCAACCAAAAATCAGTGTTGCTGATCGCCGAAAAGATGCTGAGGCAGGTGTAAATGAGAGCCTTTGCATATTTTGTCCAGCTTAGTCCTATCCAGTGCCCGCGTTTAGGTAACTAAACAAATTTTTTAAGACGTACAAAGTAGGTTTTTGACGCATCTATTGCTGGTATTTTGAGTTCGGTAAATCGATTTCTAGTCGCTGCGACATAAGTACCACTTCCCCAACACTCATTGAGGCAAATACTAAAATTCATTGAAACGATTTATTTAATTATTTTTCCTTCAATTAATCAGAGCCAGTAGGAAGTGTTGCACCTAAAATCAACTTGGCCAATAAACGAAACGATGCCGAAGCCGGTATTAATGAGACTTTGAGTATATTTTGTCCAGCTCAATCTTATCCGATTCCATTTTATAGGTAAACAAATGAGTAAAATGTTTTTTTGCTTTTTTTTTCTGAAAAGTAACAGCGGGGTACTCACAATTCTGACTTCAAAGCATTGTTTAGGCTTCATTTGTGATTTTTATTTTGTTTTTGTAATTTATTTAGAACCCGTGGGCAGTGTTGCTCCAACTATTAATATAGGCGAACGTCTTCGCGACGCTGGAGCTAAAATTGGAAGCAGTTTTGCATTATTTTGTCCAGCACAATCGTACCCGGTGCCGGCTCATAGGTTAGTAAGGTGATGAATCTCCGAAATGTTTTTGGATTAAGTTAAATTACAATCAAAAATATAACTCCTTCCTGGAGTGCCTGTGTAGTATCGAAACGGTTTTCTATAGTTCTCTAAGTGAGCCCGTTGCTGGGTTGGAATGTAGGTTAGTAGTTTAAGTTTTCGTTTTTAGTTTTAAAGTCAAGTTTTTATTCTTGCCATTTTTTTATGAGTTAAGACCCAGTACTTCTTCGAAACTAATTTACTTTTATTCTGTACAGTTCTGTTGTATCCGATTCATAATTTGTTTTGTTCGTTGCTGAGAATTTCCCCAACATTCAGTTCAAAACATGAAGATGGTACAGTGGTGTGAAAAAATATTAGACTCAAACCAAAAATTTTTTTTACACTTTTTTTTACATTTTATTTTGTCCTAAAATATTGCCAAACAATACTAATTTAGGGAAAACCCTTTAATGATATATTTCCATTTTTAACGGGAATTTCTAAAAAAGAACCCAGAATTCACCTGTGATAAAGTATAAACTCAAGATTTTTGTTTATTAGTTTTCAGGTAAAAATTTATTTAATAAGGAATACTTTGTCCGTTATTTTTTATAACACTTAACAATCGTCGTGGTAAGCTGGAAATAAGATTGCTTAAAGTGATTTCCGGTATACCATATTATTCCACCCTGCAACAATACTTTGTTTGAGTTGTTCCACATCTTGAATTTCTGGCTTTTCCTGATCATAAACCGCCCTTGTCAGCATGCCCCACAGGTTTTCAATGGAGTTTAGGTCTGCACTTCAGACTGGCCAATCAAGAAGTTTAATTCCATATTCTTGAAACCACGTTTTGTAGTCCGTGCTTTACGGATAGGAGCGTTGTCTTGTTGAAAAATTACATAATTGTCCTCAGGTACCGGTGTTCCTGCAACACTACTTTGGCATCTTGGCGTAAATTCTTCCAGAAATAAAGACAATTTCTGTTTTTAGATTACCGATGAAAGCTGCCCAAACCATAACACCTCCTCTTTGTAAAGGCCTGCGTGGCATGATTATTCGTTCTTTCCTAAGATCATGCCAATAGTATTTGAAGCCGTCGGAGCCGTTGAGGTTGAATTTCTTCTCATCACTAAAGATTACATGCGACCACATTTCACCGTGTTGGGCATGTGTTTCAAAAAATTCAAGACGTGCCGCTGTTTAAGGGGTGGTTTAGCCCAGCACTTTCGGTATTTAAAGTTGCCCGAAGCTGCTGCCCATTTTCTTGCGAGACTAGAATGGCAGTCCAATTTAAAACATCGAACCATTTGGGATGAAGGAGCTCGTGTATGTGACATTTCATGTAAAATAGATCGTTTAACCGTTGGTGCAATTTTCATTGGTCATACAGAATTCCGGCTTATAGAAAATTCTTTACTACACCTTGAGAGCGATTTATTTCAGTGGCAATTCCACTATTTTTTAAATCGAATATTCTTTGTTTTTCAATGTCAGTTGATTGCTAACCACGTGGCATATTTAAGACTTCGAAGAAAATCACTTTTGAAAAAAAAACTGTTTATTATCATTGTACTGTTTTTTAACAGTAGTGAACATACCGACCTTCGCTTAACAACTAAGCATGCCGTCGAATAAAATCTTTAGTTTGGGTTCTTTTTTAGAAAATCCCGTTAAAAATGGAAATATATCATTAAAGGGTTTTCCCTAAATTAGTATTGTTTGGCAATATTTTAGGACAAAAAAAAAGAATTACAAAAATAGTGTAAACAAAATTAATATTTTGATTTGAGTCTATAATTTTTCACAGCACTGTAACTATGATATTATACTATAGGACAGATTTTGCTTATTTTTAACAGAACCGGTTGGCAGCGTAAGCCCAAAATTTAATGCAAATGATGAGCTGAACATGGTGCGATCCCGGTTACATCAAAACATATCACTGCTTTGCCTCGCGCAGTCGTATCCTGTGCCGTTCTTTAGGTGAACTTTGAAAACGGTTTAGTATAATATTCTTTTAGTTACTTGGGTCATCCTAAGTCACAATCCTTATGGGATACATGTTTATCTACAACAAAAAAAATGTACCGATAACGGGTCTATATTTATGCGGTTTTCACTTATTTTTCAAGGAACAAGTACAATTGGCTTATAAACAATCCGAAGGAATCGTAATTAAAATAATTTCGCTCCTCGGTGCGTTTAATACTGAGCAACATGCATTTTAAGATTCCTTAAGCTCTCTTCATTTGGAAGGACATTTTTGTGACGGACGAGAATAATGTGTGTAAACACGTAAAAGAAGAAAATAAGTTGTTGTTGCTGCTTAAGTGCAACATTTACAATGTAAGGACTTAGGCAATTTTTTTTCGTTTTTTTTTTTAAAGTTTAACTACTATTTAACAATATGTATAAACAACAAAGGCTTGAAGTGGTTTAGTCTTCCAGATTCCTGAAGGCTTGTTGTAAGTCCTTGATCTTAGCTTCACCGTCCTTGAACTTCATAGAAGACTGTTGGTACATAATATTGCCCATGGCCTCCCTGATCACGTTCCACGTGAACTTGTTATCGTACTGAGCGGTGGATTAAACTGAATGACGGGCCATATCGTAGAAGGCAATGATGTTCCTCAGATACCGACTGTCTTGTAGAATGGTAAGAAACGATCGTATGAAGAGTAGGAGTTCTGTTGTAGGAAATCGTCCTTGAGCTGCTTGGCAACCTCGAGACTGATCTTATCGGTCTCAGCTAATGAAGCCTTACCGACGAGTTGTACAATTTCTGAAAGATCTTCTTCCTCTTGAAGGATTTCCTTAACCTTGGTGTTAAGTGGCACGAATTCGACAAAGTTCTTGCCATAGAAATCATTTAGGACACGCATGTATTTACTGTACGAAATGAGCGTTGGACAAATAAACCCTAGAACACCTGTACAATTCCAAGTGTAGCAGAAGTGACAGAATTTGAGAAATCACCACCAGGAGGTGATACAGCACCGACAATGGAAACAGAACCCTCACGTTCTGGGTTACCCAAACAATTGACACGACCGGCACGTTCGTAGAAGGAGGTCAAACGGGCACCCAAGTAGGCAGTCATTTCAGTGAGACGACCTGCAATTTCACGAAGAGCCTCTGCCCAACTAGAGGCAGAGCGACGGCAGTACTTATTCAGAGACAAAGTGATACCAATGTAGATGGAAGCTTTATGAGCAGCGACAGGCATGTTTGATGTGTTGGCAACAAGAACGGTATGTTTCATGATCGATTCGGTGATACCATCGATTTCAGCTGACAACTCGGGGAAATCACGAAGTACTCCAGATATTTCGTTATCGCGTTCTCCGCAACCGACGTACACGATGACATCCGAATTGGGGTACTTGGACAAGCTTGTGAAATGAAATCTCCGGGAATGGCAGTGGTACCACCTTGGACACAAGGGAACAATGAATGCAATACACGTTGACCGGTCAGCAGTGGATGATTAGCTGGCAACTTCTCAGTAACTGGACGTGGTTGACGTACAGCCCATACTTGCAACGTACTGTGTTTGCTGATCTCTCCATCGAATTCGGTTTCCAAGACAACATCCTCGACATGATAGTTGCTAACTGGTAAAATATAACGAACTGTACCCTTTGCGCGAGGTCCAACGATCATCTTGTGCTTGACGAGAGTGTTTTCATGTACCAAACTGTAAAAATCACCTCCGGTAATGTGTGATCCAACTTTTTCGTTGAGTGGATTGAATTCCCATGCAATCGTACGGGATAGAGCGGGCACTTTAACATCCTTTGGAATGTAAATGGTGTTGGTCAGCTCGTTGATCTTAATGGACGTTGGATACCGTCGAAAATGCTGCCCATAACACCGGGACCTAATTCAGCTGAAAGTGGGTGGGAGGTATCCAATACTGGATCCCCGACAGTGACGCCAGGTATTTCTTCGTATACCTGAATGGTAGCCATGTCACCTTCGAGACGAATGACATCACCAACCAGCTCGAAGTAGCCGACACGCACCAACTCGTACATAGCTGATTCAGATATGCATTCTGGTGTTACCACGGGACCGGATACGGCAAAGACAAGTCCATAGATGGACTCCTTCTTCTCATCATCGAAGCACTTCAAATTGGACATTGTGGTATTGGTTTAGCGCTGTTTGTTAGTGAAGCTAAGTTGAATTGAAATAGAAATTTTTTAATTTTTTCTTGTGATTTGGCGAAAGAGTTTTTTTTTTTTTGGAGTCTACACTTGACACGAGAAAACGTTGCGTTTCACCAACATAATGAAGACCTTCTTAATTTGCTTAGTGGCCTTACTAGGTATGGAATACTTGCACGAGCATGTAGCTTTTATAATTTATTACGGATCAAACAAGCTTCCATAATTATTCCTTCATCCCAACATAGGCAAATGGCATTTGTCTAGTTTTGCTTATTTATTATAGGGAACAGAAATACTCGTAGCTGTATTTATTTTTTATATTTTTTTTATAGAACCAGTAGGCAGTGTTAGTCCTCGTCTTACTTCTGGTGATAAGACAAGAAACGTTGATGTTAAGCAGTTTGAGAGCACAACTCTTCTTTGTCCGGCACAATCTTTTCCAGTTCCAGCTTTTAGGTAATTTAAAACCAAAAGGTCCTATGGACTAAGTATCAAACTCCTTCCCAACATTCAACAGGATTTTTTAAGTTTTTGAAATAAATTTCCATTCAATCTGTGATGAATCTCCGACAGAACCCATAAGTGGTGCCGCACCTCGTGTCGCACTTATTCAAAAAGTCGGCATCGAATTTGTGCAATTACAAGGAACTGTATCAATACTATGTCCAGCTCAAGGATATCCTGTGCCAAGTTTTAGGTAAGACAGATTGAAGTAAATCTGCATTTGTTTAAAAGTGGGAGTCTCTTATTCTTGCGTCGTTTTGAAATTTACATTCCTGCCTATGCCAACATTCAGGGCTTTAGAATTTTACGAATGAGTTCTAGACTTCATTGAGCAATTATTGGTAATTATTTTTCAGAGCCAGTGAGTAGTGCGCCACCAAAGGTATCATCTCTCTCTAAGTTCGATGTGAAGTCTTATCCTTCAAAATCGGAAATTGCTATGTTGTGTCCAGCACAAGGTTTTCCTGTACCAGTTTTTAGGTACATTAGTAAAATTTTTCTCCAAAAACTACCGAAATTCCAACATAAAGGCGTTTTTTTTATTATATTGCAAATTTTTGTTTTAATTACGATTTGTTTGTCCTTAGAACCAGTTTCGAGTACGGCTCCAAAAGTTCCACCAGTAAGCGCTAGGCCTATATCTGTTGATCATTTTAGTAGCATCTCGATCTTATGCCCAGCACAGGGATATCCAGCTCCTAATTTTAGGTAGGTTAAATTCGTGTTTGGTGCCATCATTTAGATCATCATTAAGGCTATCATTTGTTTAGTTTGGTTGACATATTTTGGCTCAATCGTAAGACACATCGAAACGAAAAGTTTGTAATTGCAATTAAATTGTAAGCCACCGTGCCCTATATCAATCGATTTCCTTCCCAACTTTCAGTTTATACTTCTGTATATATGTATGTATTTAAAAAAAAAAAAAAAGTAAATAAAAATGCTGGCCTTTTTCAGAGCCAGTTTCAAGTAGTCCTCCATCAATCAATGCTCTAACGTACAAACCATATGTGATAAGGGCAACTACGAGCACTGCTATTTTATGCCCAGCTCAGGGATATCCTGCTCCCAGTTTTAGGTATGCATTTGCTGTATTATGTTTCGTAATCTTTATGTCATCTGATCCTTAGCTTTGCTTTGACTTCAACGCCAATCTATTTATTAATTTTCGAATTGTATTTTAATTTCTTCGTTACTTACGTGTTTGTTAAATGGCGCTACAGTCCGATCTCTTTTGCAGTCGAAGCATTTGTATTCGCCCTACATGTCTTAGCCATCTGAGGCGTCTAATAAGCATCTTTCTCGCAGAGTTCACAAAGTGTCTAGTCCTACAGAGCCCATCAAAGCAAACGGAATGGAAAATTGCTCGAAGAATCATGCGTTCAAAACGTCCAAGTATATCTTCAACCGTCTTACGCAACATTCATGCTTTTGCGTCATAAAGCACGAATGGTATTATCTAGAGCCTCCATAGAGCTTTTTAGCAAAGCCTTGTGCGTTCCTTCTTGTTGACAGCATGTATTTGGTTTTGCCTTGCTAAACCCATTCTTGCTGCTTTTGTTTTTGTGCTTTCAACCGCACTAAGAACAGTGTACTGTGTAATAAATTTTAAATCAAATCGCTTATCTTGAAGCGCTCACATACTCGTAGTATGACAGAGAAGATCTAGTACCCGATCTTAAGGATTTAGATGTCCCTATAATTGCGCAGTTTAGAGGGTTTCCTTCTTTTGAATCGGGCGAACGATACTGAGATTTCATTTATCTAACCAAATCTTGCAAAAGGCCGACTTATGCTCTTTACCAAGTCATCGCCTACTGCCTTAAATACCTCGGCAGGTAGGTCATCTGGCCTGGCTGTCTTGTTTTGCTTCAGTTTAGACACTGCTAATTTTATTTGATTTCGACCGGGTGGGATGATCTCGCCTTTCGTTGTCCAAGTTGAATGCTTTGTCTGCCTGACAATAGAAATGGGACGGCTCACGGCGTTTAGCATCCTGCAGAATTGGCTTTCTCATATCCTCAGCACCGACTGTGATTCTACTGTTAAATTTCCTTGCTGCATTCTATATTTTTGTCTATTTAGTTTGAGACAAAGGAATGTCTCAATGATAAAACATCCGAACGTTGTTCCTGGAGTAGCACCTTTTCTGCTATCGCTCACTTCTTTCGTTTTTTCTCCGGAGAAGTTAAGGTTCCTCCTTGTTGCCGAACGATTCACAGTCCTCTAACAAACTTTTAAGATCATCTTGTCATTTTATGAGCTCCTCTCTAGCTGTCGTCCAGTACGGGGCCCCCGCCAAATTACCTAAGCTGCGCCTCTTAATGACGTGGTCTAATAATAAACGAGGGTAGAGCAATACTGGCCTAATCGTTTTTTTCGGGACTGGTGGTGGTCTGGTGGTAGTCCCACAAGGACTTAAAAGCCGATACCATATGAGTCAGTCCCTCCGGACTTCGGTCTGGGTCTGACTTGTAAACCTTAAGTGGCAGGAAAGGATTTCCACAGGGTGGTTCACCCATTGTGGAGTAGCGAATAAATACTGACTCTAAGGTCGGCAAGAGATTTTAGTTAGCTCCCGTCTCGACTATAAAAAAAAGCTCAAACCAAGGATGGAGTCTAGTGCACACAACTCAGGCTACCACCTTGGTATTACTGGCCAGCCCTCATGGATGAGAGGGCTTCCCGTGAAGTCTTCACGGCACGTTAAACACAAAAGACTTTCTGTCCCGCCAGTTTTTATAACAGAACACTACCCACTAGGGGCCCATGTACTCAACCTTCTGGAACTTCGTATTATTGGCTTATTGTCTGTCCGCCAATGAAAGGAATGATTTCGCTTTCTCTTGTTACTTTCGAATAGTGAGGTTTCGTTAGTTGTTAGTCTTTATTTGGGTTGTCATAGATGCATTTCCTCTAGATCTGCAAAAACTGCTATTTAAACGCAAAACCTGTTAAGATCAGCTCTCAGAATCGGCTGCCAAATCAGTTATTTAAAAAGGGTATGGTAGTGAAGTATTTTAATTTGCATCCTAACCCGAAGATCGATTTTAGATCTACAAATAAACGCAAATTGATGGCACCGGTTACTGGTTTCGAATTAAGATTCAATCAACTTTGAAAGAGTTACTTAATCCCAACAATCAGTGCTAAAGATACGAGTATGTACATAGAGACCTTTTTCACTGTTGACTTATGTATTTTCTCACAAAAATATTGTACAGAACCTGTTTCAAGTACGGCACCGAAGATGCCTTCGCTCATCCAAAAGCCTTTAGAACTCCGAAACGACCGGGCTATATCATTGCTATGTCCAGCACAAGGGTATCCTGCTCCAGCGTTTAGGTCAGTACGAACACAAGTGCTTACAAATTTTTTTTTCTAAACATTTTTTCAGAACCACTTGGAGCAAAAGCCCCATCACTTTCGATTGATACAAAACGTTCATGGCTCGAACGTGAGCTGAATAAAAGCGTCGTCTTCTTCTGTCCGGCGCAAGCATTTCCCGTCCCAGCATTCAGGTTATTTCACTTCTGAGATACGAGTAGTTCATTATCAATTTTTGTTTTTGTTTTTTTTTTTTTTTTGGAATTTAACAGAACCGGTTGGAGCAAAGGCGCCCACTCTGGCAATCGACACAAAGTGGTCGGGCATTGAACGGCGTCGTGGGTCTGATTTTGCCTTGTTATGTCCGGCACAAGCATTTCCGGTACCGGCGTTTAGGTATCTATCTGAATACATATGTATGTAATATGCGTGTGCCGTGCACCGTAATGGTGTCAGCTGTCAGTTGTAGTTGGCAGATAATTTGTAGTACTAGAGTAAACAAAAAAACCCACCCACTCCAGTGGCTCAACCCCATCGACGGAAGGAACAAACAAACAATTTCATTCATAAGATCTGCGTCTGTTTACAATTTGTTGTGGAAACTGACAGCTGTCAGTGATGGCTTTTGTTTTCTTGCTATTTCAGTTTCTCTTGCAGATTCGAATAGCGGCAAATCATCTATCTGTCGCGTTCGTATAGATGAGAAATGCGCATGGTTGCTGAGAGAACGTCGAATGGGGATGAGGTTCTCTTAAATAAGCTGTCAGATTTGGCAACTTGTTGCTCTGCTCACTCTCTTCGAAAGAGACGAATGAGAGATGAAAGAAAACTCGGAAAACGGGGAAAGTTCACTCTCTGAGAGCGCCGAAGGGGTTTGTTTACATCATTCTATCTCCTATGACAACTAGAGTGGTTTCGGTTTGTTTTTATTTACAGAAAATGAGCACGTTTGTAGGTCGACAGCCGACAGCCGACAGCCGACAATCGGTAGTAGACTTTCGATTACCGGTTTTGCGCTGTAGTATGCGTTAGGGAGTTGGTGTGGTGGCAACATGTGGTTGCATTCATTCATGATGGCAGAGTCTGATCTCATACATCACTTTCGCTTGCGCGAGCAGTTGTTATGTAATCGAAAGAGACGAAGAAGGAAAAAAAAAGTGAAGACTGCGAAGGTCGTCTCGCTGCAGTTTGGGTCAAGCAACTTGTTGCAATTCATGGAAAGTGGTATGCGGCGACTGTCTCGCATGAGAGGTATAGCTATCGCAGATGTGTTGCACGTGTGTTCGTGCACATGTGTTCTAGCACGTGTGCGAAAGTTTATTTCGCGATTTTGCTTTGTTTTTGCTATATCATTTTACAAGTATCCTTGATAAGAATGACCTGGATTTTGTTGTTTTTATTTTTTATTTTCGTACTATGCCCTTGTGTGAGTGTACAGAGCACAACGAAGGCGAATGGACGGGGCCAACATTGACCTTTCGCGTTGTTTTACTCGTCGATTAGGTGACCTTGTTAAAAAGGTGGGTATGCAGCGAAGGCTAGATGGATTTTTAATGACCAAGAAATAAGGTTTTGAGGGTTTTTAGTAGTGGGGCGATGAAAGCAGTAATTCTTAAAATCTCGGTGTGTACTTAATTTTCCCTGTACTTTGGAATTCTTCCCTAAATTCAGGCAGTTAAAACCAAATTCGAGAAATTTTTTATATTTTTTTTTTGTTTAATTCAGAACCTGTTGGAACAAAACCGCCCTCATTCTCCTTGGAGTATAAATTGATACAGGTTCAAAAAATGCAGAGCTCAAGTTTTGCACTTTTATGTCAGGCTCAAGCCTATCCGGTGCCGCTTATTAGGTAAATATTTAGATTTAAAGACAAAAAGGCATAGGCGGGTACCCTATTACTAATATTATTCTGTCATTGTGTTGCAACAATACTAATTTATTTTTTCTTCATTTTAGAGCCTTTGGGCTCAAAGGCACCTGCATTTTCAGGTGAAGTTGCCACATTTTCTCATCGCTCAGGGATTGGTTCGGTATTTGCTTTGGTTTGCCAAGCTCAAGCGTTTCCCGTGCCCGTATTTAGGTAATCATCATCATCAATTCAAAAAAAAATGAAAACACGGATCACGTTGTAAGAGGTGGTTTCAAAAAAATGACATCCAAATAGTCTTCCTTAGATATGTTAGGCTTAGGCCAGTGCTTATTTCCATTCCCAAAACACTTGATTCAAAGGAGCTCAATTTGCAGGTAGTGCTCTCTACTGATAGTTTGAATTATCGGTGCCAATGATATTGAAAAAGTGAGCATAACTTTCAACCATAGTTGTCGAGCTTCACTGCTATACCGCTCGTAAACCCTTATTTTAACAGACTCCCCAATAGCAATATTTAAAATTTTAATTGCTGCACTTTATAAAACTCTGACAGCAAAATTTGATACAAATTACCTGATCCATTTTTTCAACAAGTAGTATACAACATCTATCCAGCTACAATGTACAGATGGTTTTCAGACATGTTTAGATACAAATAGGTCTGAAACCGAAACCATTAAAGTTTAGGGAAGGAAAATGCATATTGCTATTTTTTTAATGGCGAAAACTTTACCTTCCCAACAATGTGAGACCAGTAAACTTGAAGGAACGCCCATGCCGTCGGGGGCAGACCTAATCCCTGAGAAAATCGTTGAACAGATCCGCGATAAGATTCTTGCCGAAAACCGAACGAAAATGTGAAAAGTAGCAGAAGCCGTATCCGTATAGTGTGGAATGGCTGTCAACTTCGAAGTAGTGTTTGGAGCTAAAACGTGTCAATTTGTAAATGATTCTGAGCGATGGCATGTCAAACCGTAAGTCGGAATACAGTCTTGGAAAAATAATAGGGACAAAACGATTCAAATCCCTATTCTTATTTTTTTACTTGAATCTTTAACTTCTTAACACCGAATTTAATTTTTTTAAATATCACTTCACTTGTCGCGAATGTGGTCTTCATTTTAGCAGGAATAGATTATATTAAATATCTAAAACATCTTTGTTAATCTGACATTTTGTAGTCCATCCGTTCCTTTTTAGCACTGCAAATCATTTGCGCGTCACGGAATCGTTCTACTCCATGTTTCAATTGGAAATGGTCATCATTTCTTATTTTATATTTTGAAACTTCTGGTCTGGTGACTGCGACGTTATGAAGTAAGTTTATATTATTTTCGTCGAGCCAGAATTTTACAAGCTTTGAACAATACTTGGGGTCTCTATCTTGCTGATAGTTCGACTTAAGCTGCATGTTTTCTTTAACATATTGTATTATATCGTAGTATTGTGTATTAATTCTTTGTACAGAGGTCTAAAGCACTATGATGCTACCATCATGATTCACTGTTCTCCTGGTGTATAAAAGATTAAGGTCCTTGTTCTTAGTACGTCGAACATATGGTACAATTTGCAACCGAGCTCAAAAATATTTATCTGAGTTTCATCGGACCATAAGATATCTTTTCAATGCTGGCGGTACTAATTCCTTTCTATGTTAAACGCTTATTGCTACCCTTCCGTTCAAGCCACCTTCTATAACTCTTTTTCTAATTACTCAGTTACAGACCGAGATGTTTAGCTCATTTTTTAATTCAATAAAACAGAAAATTTTGTTTGCATTCCCTTAATAATGTTCGTCAAACACTGCTGGTGGTCTTCTTAGTCTTCCACGGGTCTCTGCCTTATTTTGTGCTCTGATAGCATTATGAGAATGTTAAAAGTTCCCATATTTTCCGCACAGTAAGTCTTTGTTTGTGAAGCTCCTTTATTTTAACCGGTCTACTATATCACACAGCTTTTCTTTCTCAAGTGATCCTGAATGAGAAACCACCTTTCGGAACGTTTAATCTTGTACTTTGTACTTTGGATGACGCAAATAGTGATGTGCCCCAAGGCTCTATTCTGTCTACGAAACTTTTTTATTTTTAATACTCTCTTGTCTTATGGTAATCCAAGATATTTCTTTGTTGATTGCATTATTTCTTATTTTTCATACGAATATAAGCTGCCATACTTACGTCTCTGCTCTTCAGTAGCATAACAGTAGAAATGCGGGTATGTTGGGGTTACCTCGATATTAACTATCAGTGGAAGACAATGTAGTGCTGTCTCCGTCAAGACTAACTTTGAATGCACAGCCATTTAAGAATTGCATCATCGAAACCGAAAAATTTTCTATTTATTGTGTGTTAATGTCATGCTATAAGTTTTATGTAATATTGCCAAAAATGCTGGAAATTGGAAATTGCTGGACATCTAATTAGTCTTTCTTAAAACCTGTCTACCCCTGCTGGATTACTTACTACCTTCTTAGCTCAAATGAAGTTACAAGTACCACTACTCGCCTTTGGACCTTCAATCTCAAAACCTGTCTTGCTGTGAATGCATATCAGCCTACTCTTAAACCCGCATCAAGACGTAATCGAAAATACCGTGTTTATCATGCCAGATACTCCCTAATGGTACAAGCTGTCTAGCAATTTATTTTCTCCATCGTTATGACCTGTAAACATTTAAAATCAACAAAAATAAAAATAAGGCTGATTTTCACAATGAAACATTTTAAATTTAGCGGTTTTTGGTTCTCAAATATCAGCGAAAATATGTATGTACTCATCCCAATGTTCAAGTTTGTAATTAATAAACAAATTAATTTATTTTAATCTTCTATTCGTAGAACCTGTCGGCTTTAAGGCTCCATCATTTCCTAGTGTTGCTTCGACATTTACAATTCATGCACCGCAACACAAGGCATTGGCTTTAACCTGTGAAGCCCAGTCTTACCCAGTACCAATTTTTAGGTAAATTATTTTGAACAGACAGGTCAATAAAATAGAGAGACTCAGAGTTAATTTTTAAGCGCAAGTCAAGATATGAAATAGACATAAAAACATAGATTACGCGCCGCTCAACATTCAGACTAAATCTTCATTGAAATTCATAAATAAAAATAGCCTCTAGAGCCCGTTGGATATAAAAAACCAACTTTTCCAAATGATGCAACAATGTTCGGTAATCGTTCTCCAGAAAATTTCACACTAGCACTACCCTGTGAAGCACAAGGCTATCCTGTTCCATTTTTTAGGTAATTTAAAAACGCTTATCTTTAGCCATTGGTCAATCTTGGATAGGGATCCCCAGTCGATTACACGAATGACTTTTTTGTTTGTTTTAAATTCGCTGCTCATGGTACCCATTTCTATAAAAAGGCATATTAAAAATAATTTTATAAACTTTTCCCACAGAGCCTGTCGGAGCTAAGGCACCAACTTTTTCATCCGACTCAAAGGGAAGCATATTCATACGTTCGGTTAGTTCTAGTTTTGCTCTATTGTGCCAAGCTCAAGCATTTCCGGTTCCATTAATAAGGTAAATCTGTACTTCTTTAGAAATAAAAAAATAAACCAAACAACCGGGTTATCTATCCTGTCTAAACTAAATTAGGATTTTTGTTTAAGTGCTAAGTCTATCAAATAATAAATTTCCTTTCAAGAACCTGTTGGCGCAAAGGCTCCAACATTTGCTACAGCTTCCAAGACAAGCAGTTTTCTTGAGAATTCTGGAAAGGATTTGGTTTTACTTTGTCAGGCACAAGCTTTTCCAGTTCCTGTTTTCAGGTATAAGTTGGTATAATTTTTCTTTTTAAACTTTCTCCTAAAATCCATTCGGTCTATATCCCAGCATTTGAGCAGTGTAAATGATTATTTACATTATTATTTAAAATTTAAATTTTCATTTACAGAGCCAATTGGCTTTAAGGCTCCAACCTTTGCTACTGTTTCAAAAATTAGCAGCTTCTCCCAAGTGCGTGGCCTCGATTTAGCACTTTTTTGTCAAGCTCAAGCATTTCCAGTTCCTTTAACAAGGTACGATACATATGTTACGTATGTTATAGTATTTAACAATTTGTTTTAGATACATTTATACTTGCGCCTCCAATATATTATAGCTCATAATCGGACGGGACTCATTTTCGGATTCCTTTCCCAAAGATTCAGCAGTTTTTTTTTTAAATTAATTCGCAACTAATATTTTCATATAAATTTTAGAACCAGTTGGGACTAAGGCGCCAACTTTTTCTACGGACTCGAATGTGTTTTCCTATACTCGTTCCTTAAATCAGAGCTTCGCACTACTTTGTCAGGCGCAGGCGTTTCCTGTTCCTTTGATAAGGTATAACACATAAATCCTCATTTTAGAGAGTATCTTTCTATCTACGAGTGCCTGTTGGTTTGCTGATTAACATTTCAATTGAAATTGTCTAACGAGTTCAAGTTGGAGTATGTTTTAGTTGATTTCCCGCCATTAGCTGCATATAATTTATTTGTACTTTACAATAAACAATAAAAGTCTCCTTGCTCCAGAGGTCTATGACACAGAACGACAAGTCACCAAGTTCACAAACATTTGCTAAGCTACATACTCGTATGATTGTTCAAAAAACTGAATATGACTTGTATAACACAATTAAAAGGGTAATAGGTGTTGAAAGGAAAACAACGTTTAAATATTTAAAACTTTGTTTGATTCTTTCAATATCACCGGTCGTTTTTAGAAGGTTATTCTGTAGTACACACTGAAGTTTTCCATATCCAAATCAAATAAATCTATGTCCTTGTTGACCAATTTTGAGATATGACCAAGTTCTTATTCACAATTATAGAGTCATTAGGTAGTTCAAATGAAGGCATAGCATGCTCGACTATTAGCACGAGTCCCGTGTAAAACAATTGAAGGAGAAAGTCCCAATAGGATACCAATATGAAGGTGACTCTTTTATAGAGGGTCCCAATTTCAAGTTAAAGTTTAAAAAAATTGACAAAGCTGAAGTCATTGAAATGCGTATACCTATTTTTGTGGAGGCATGTTATTTCCGGATGCATCCATGGGCGATAGGATCTTTGTCAGGAAGGAGATTACTTACCCATCATTTCTGCTATGCCATTTTGCTATGTTTATGTTGAGGATCATAATATGGTATTTAATGAAAATTGGAAAAAAACCGGGGGGGCAGAATCAGCACAGATCAGATCGGACCAACTTTTACTTTTTTGGATGATGAGAAATATGTGCTGCGTTAATTCAACATCATTAAAACTCCGATTACAGGGGAAAAGTTTCCCATTGTTGATACAAGACATATTTTCTCAAATTTTTTTTTTTATTTCTCTACATAGTCTCCTTGTAACTCTACACACTTCTCCCAGCGATGCTCCTATCTCTCTAACCCGTCCAAATAGTACTTGGCGTTTTTCTCTGCAAAATAATTGTTCATAAAGGTGATTGCCTCCTCATTTGACGAAAATCTTTGTCCTCCGAGCGCAGTTTTTAGATGCGAGAACAAAAAGAAGTCACTTGGGGCTAGATCTAGTGAATAAGGCGGATGGTCAAGCAGTTCAAACCGTAATTCATGGATTTTCGCCATGGCAACCGCTGAGGTGTGAGACGGCGCGTTGTCTTGGTGAAACAGGATTTTCTTTTTCTGCAAATGTAGCCGTTTTTCCACAATTTCTGCCTTCAGTTTAGCAAGTAATGATGCGTAGTATGCTCCTGTAATGGTTTTTCCATTCTAAACTGCGCCAACAGAGCGTTGGAAATCTTCATTCCAACACGTTTTTGGTCTAACATAAGCAAACGCGGCACCCAACGCGCGGACAGCTTTCTCATGCCTAAATCTTAATTTAATATGTAGCAAACACGTTCCTTGGACATTTTCATAACCTCTACTATCTCTCTCACTTTAATTCGGCGGTTCTCTAACACCATTTGGTGAACTTTAGCAGTGTTATCGTCAGTGGTTGCAGTTTTTGGACGTCCCGAACGTTCATCATCTCCCAAGCCCTTACGGCCACGGTTAAATTCAGCTGCCCAAAATTTCACTGTGGTAAATGACGGTGCAGAGTCCCCATACACAGAGTCGAACTCATTTTTGAATTGCGTAGGCATATTGTCTTTCAAAAACAAGAATTTAAAAAACACTCACATCGACTCACTCAAACTGCGCATCCAAAATGACTGAAACTTCGGTAAGTAACTGTCAAAAGATTCACAATTAGCATTCACTAGCTTTTATTGATGAATGCCACTATCTTTACGTCGGAAACTTTTCAGACAGCCCTCGTATAACACTTTCTAATATCTCCTCAGAAAAGCTGAGGACCAGATTTTCTGACGACCTCCGTTGGCAAAACCAGCTGATTTGCTTACTCTAGAGCTATCTCCGCTATCAATATCTTAATGTGGGGACTTCAGCAATTGCGGGTACTTATTATTAGACCCCGTTTTATTTACACCCGCTGACAATCGAAACATATGCATTTCCGTCGCTGTAATTTTTTCTTCATATTTCTTGTACATCGTCCAACATTATGATCTGTGTGTTAAAGCGGGATAAACGAATGGGGTGTATCCTTTTGCTTAGGCGGAATTTTTCGGTCACAAAATATTGCAGAGTTTTCTTACCATTTCAACCACCCTACAATGACTCTATATGCGACATCGTGATCACAATTTCCATTGGTGATTACCGGCAGAGCCTAATTATTTAAGCTTTTCAAGATGTGTGCTCGCAGAGTCTTCTGTGGCCCTGCTGCTTCTTGCTTAGAGCGACGAACTTATTGACACCGTTCTGAAGTAGTAGTGTATTTATAGAATATACACCCTGAATGACTCGAACTGCAACCAACTTCAACAGAAAAAATTAGTGTCGAAAGAGCGAAGGAGTTGATACGCTTGCACGAAAGTGGTGAGTTGCCGAATTTGGCTTTTTCCGATGAGTCGCCATTTGTTATCGAGCAATATGTCAACAAACAAAATGACCGAGTTTACTTGTCAGAGAGGTCCTTCGAAAATTTACACCTTCGAACGGCCACCAGAAAGCAGGCAGCACCGATGGCGATGGTTTGAGCCGCCATAACCGCCGATGGTCGCTCTCCGCTCGTATTTTTTGACCGTCGCGTCAAAATTAATGCGATCGTATACCGTGAAACTGTCTTAGAGACAGTACTGAAGCCTTGGGCAAAAAATCATTTCGGTCGGAGACCGTAGACATTTCAAGATTGGTTAGAAAACAATGTTCCACACTTCATTTCTTCGACACAATGGATTGCAAATTCTCCAGATGCAAATCCTTTGGATTTCTCTGTTTGGAGTATTTTAGTTGGTACTAAAAAATACCAAAGTTTGGACCACCTCAAAAAAACACTTCGCCGGGAATGGGCCAAAATACCGCAGAGCCACTTGCGTGCAGCGTGCGATGCTTTCTTCGGCCGTCTCAAGGCCATTATTCGCGCCAAAGGTGGACATATTGAAAACTACTAATACAATTTGAAAATTGATGTATTTTCCAACATTTTTTGCTTTGGCACAATAAAATTTATCAAAAAATAAAAAAATTATAGCATTTTAAAAAGTTGGAGTTCGAGTCATTCACCCTGTAATCGTTCGTATTATACAAGTTTTTTGATCTTTTGCTCGCCTCATAATGAAGGCTTGTATACACGAATCGATGTACTCATAGTTATTAGCACATTCCGAATTGATTGCCTAGAACTTACAAAGTTTGACAGATTATTGTTGGATGGACTCGGCTCGAAAGTTTGCTTCTCCTTAACAGCCTATGCTGATTCAGTTTTAAGGCCTACAATTTTCAGACCTGCAGTTTGTAGGCTCAGCCTCATGTTCTGATTGGCTTGATTGAATTTTTCGGACTCTCGCTCTAGCTTTTTTGCTACAAAGATGATTGCAATGTCTTCAGTGTATTCGGTGATATTTGCTTCGCTCGCCTTTGGCGCTCCTACCAAAGTACATAACATTTCATAGAACTAGAGCTAGCACTTAACCTTGGGAAACCACATAAATTGGAAATTATTTATAATCCTTTCAACAAATCCAGTCTGTTTTTCATTATTTGCTGCCATTGCCTACACAGTTGTTACATATTATACAAATTTTCAAAATTATAGTAGGACAAGGATTTTTGATTAATTTGTTCCGTCAAAATTTTGGTGATACACTTCCAACTCGGCTCTAAAACTATTGTAATAGAGTATTGTAATTATAAAAGAAAAATACCAATAATATTTCTGCAGAACCCGTTGGTGCTAAAGCTCCCTCATTTTCAACGGATTTTAAAAGTTTTACATTTGTACGTCATGCCGGACAAAGTTTTGCATTATTATGTCAAGCTCAAGCATTCCCTGTCCCACTTATAAGGTAGTTGTTGTTTTTAAATTTATTTTTATAAAAAATTTCTCCTCCTTTCTTGAAAATTAATCTAGAGCCGGTTGGATCAAAGGCTCCAACATTTTCAACTGACGTAACTAGTTTATCATTTAAACGTCGCTCTGGTGAAAGTTTTGGACTTTTATGTCAAGCACAGGCTTTTCCTGTTCCGATTATTAGGTAAATTAATATTAAGTCAAGCAAGCGGAGGTACCAAATCATTCGTTTAGGCAGTGTATTTTAAAAAAAAAAAGTTCTTAAAAAAAAAACAACTTCATCGTCACTTTTATATTCTAGAGCCAGTTGGAACTAAACCTCCAACCTTTTCGTCAGATCTAACATTACAAGCATTTAAACGTTCTGTTGGTTCAAGCTTTGCTCTATTGTGTCAAGCTCAGGCATTTCCAGTTCCGATTATAAGGTAAAAATTGAGTCAAGCATCCGGTAAATTTTCAGGCATTTTTTTTCCCTTAAATTTTTACAAAATAAAATATTTCTTAGTAAACTAAATGTTAACTAATTTCCTAGAACCTGTTGGTGCTAAAGCGCCAACATTTTCGACCGAATCGAAAAGTTTTACATTTGTCAAATCAGTTGGTCAAAGTTTTGCATTACTGTGTCAAGCACAGGCGTTTCCTGTCCCACTCATGAGGTTTGTTGATAATAAATTAAGCTTAATGTTTTTTTTTTGTTTTTTGTTTTTTTATAAAATCGCAGAGCCCGTTGGATTTAAGGCGCCGACATTTTCAAATGCTGCTAAAAGTACAACATTCGCTTATGCATCAAATGAAAGTTTTGCACTTCTTTGTCAAGCACAAGCCTATCCGGTTCCACTGATAAGGTTAAATATTTTTTCCGAGAACTATACCAATTTCATTAATAAATATATTCGTAGCACACCGTACACAGGGTGACCCTATGCCTGTCTTTTTTTTATTATTTTTAATAGTTGAAAAATGTAATTTTATTTTAGAACCAGTTGGATTCAAAGCTCCAACATTCTCCAATGATGCAAAGAGTTCAAGCTACGTAAGAGCTGTAAACCAAAGCTTTGCTCTACTTTGTCAAGCCCAAGCTTATCCAGTTCCATTTATAAGGTGCAAATTGAACTCACTTTTCTAAATAAGGCGTGTTTTTTTAAGAGCTGTAAGATTTGAATTTAAAGCAAAACACACACAAGTGAAACAAAGGAAACAAGGTTCGATAGATAATTTAGATAATTAAGAGAAGGAATTGCTCCAATTTCTGAGCGCTTTTTCGAGTCTTTCAGACCGCGTTCTCTCTTTCTCACTTTTAGAAACAAAAAAATCGTTAATCATGGCCCTGTACCGGGCGCCAATTACGCTGGCATTAAAATTTGTTAATTTTTGAAGAAGTATGGCCCGATGGTGCCGCCAGCCCATAAACTGCATCAGTAGATATGGACTTTTAGTTCACTTTTACAATAGTATTTCCAAATTCGACAATTTTCTTTATTAACAAACAAAGCTAACAGAAGTGAGTCTCATCACTAGACAAAATTTGACGGTAAAAAAATGGACCTACTTCCAACTGTTCAAGTGCCAAATCACGACGTAAACGATGATCGCCTGCCTTGTAAGCATGTAAATGAAGATCCTTCCTCAAAATCGTCCACAAAGCCGATGGACACAGGCCAAGTTCTTGTCCACGATGACGAATTGATGAGTTAGAATCTTTTTAACACTTGCCTCAACGATGCCGCGATATTTTCATCTGCGTGCTCTGTATTGCAAAATCTTTCAATTGCGTTGCGAATAGCAGACTCACTTGGTCGATTATGTTGACCGTAAAGTTGACGTAGCGCTCTATAAGTCTGAGTATTGCCACATTGAACCAAAAACCTCCCAAAATACACCCTTTAGAAGTTAACAAAAATCTGTAGCATTAATTTTGCTTTTTCCTGATAGCTAAACCATGGCCTTGGACTTCTGGAAAATTCGAATCTGTATGACGTTTGTACAGATACTAAGTAGATATCATGTCATTTGTTGTTTTTGAAAATTTTTTCAGCTTCATATGTCCCAAGGCTTTTACGGACCTTGTAGGGTTACAAAACTGCTAGTGTAGAAAGAGACGAATAGCGTCTAATTTAATGATATCTATTTTCAGGACATTACCATAGATTTTTGGATACACTTATCTAATCTTACGAGTATGCCTTTTTCGTAGTTTTTCTTAGCTTTTATATTAAGAAATAGATTATAGCTGAATACAATATTAAATTGCTGAATAGAAAATACGTACGAGTATTTTATCTGTAACCATATTATTCTGTCTCTTTTCTTTTCTTTCTTTTTCTTTTATTTGTTTTTTTTTTTATAGTTACTAAAGCTAACAATAAATGAGCGAGAGTGAGCGAAAATTTGGGAAATATTTAATCCAAAAAGCGATGCCATTGGACCTGCTACTGACGGACGGATCAATGACAGATCATCCACGGTAGCAGGTAAGTTGGTTTCTATGATAATTAAATAAAAAAAAAAAAAACAAAAAACCAATTAAATAAAATTATGTCATCACTTTCATTCAGAATAGCACACTTAAATTTTTTGTTGCCCGCTTGTTCGAATTATATTTGTAATTACCTAATTTTTTTTTTTACTGCTCACTTTTGCTTTTTGTGTATTCCTATTCGCATTACAAAATTTTCGAATGAATGCGCTTAAAATTGTCTTCAAATATCATAATTACTTGTCGCATTTATGTTCATTGATTGTTGGCTTTGGAATTTATTTTTCTCAAGATCGATGTGGTTATTTGTTTGTTTTTAATGATTCGGTGTGGGGTACCCATCTTAACATTTATATCATTATTAAGAAAATCAATATAATCTAAGTAATGAAATGTTAAAAAAAATTCACTAGAACCCGTTGGTAGTGTCCCACCAAGAATATCTGGTGGACGCTTACAAGAGCTGACAATTTCTAAAGGTGTTGCAGCTGCCATTATGTGCATGGGTCAGTCATTCCCTACACCGTCTTTTAGGTAAATGAAATAAATAAAAAGAATTTAAGGAAACCTAAACGTTGCCAGAAAAAATCAACCAATTAAAGCCCATTCCAACATTCACATGCGTTTAAATCAAATCTTTCCGGTTGCATTTGTTTTCTTTTTAATTTTAAAATTGATTTTTCTCATCCAGAACCAGTAGGGAGTGTATCACCGACAATATCAGGTGATCGTTTGCAGGAGCTTACAGTTTCAATTCAGAAAAGTTTTGCAATACTCTGCCTCGCTCAAGGGTACCCAATGCCAGCATTTAGGTAAATCTAAAATCTGAATCATAAAAATAAAAAAAAAAAAATACTTCTAGAACCAATCGGACATGTGAAACCTCGAGTATTGTCGAAAAGCATTGACATTAAAGAAGTTCCGCTGAATGGAAATTTTGTTGGACTTTGTCCTGGGCAGGCGTATCCAGTTCCAATCTACAGGTTTTTTTTTTCTCTTCCAATCTTTGATTTTGATAATTTCCGAATGTATTTCGAAGACCTAGTGCTTGTAGGGACATTTAATAGCTTTGTATCCTAGGTTTGTTACATTTTGGCGCATTTTTATCGTCTTCATGCATTAGTTTCTGTGTCTGGCTAGATTTCCTTTATGACAAAATTTCAAAAACGCTTTGGAAAAATGAAATGCTGTTAAACTTAATAAAATTGTTGCTTCTTTGTATTATTTGATTTCGTGCTTACATAACCAACTATGAAGGCTTTAACAAGTAAAAGTCCGATTTTTCAAATATGTAATAATTGTGAAGATTTTTCACGTGCTGAATAGCTGAGCTAATTGAAAATTGTTTGTTAAAGTTCGCATTTCATTTTTTCATGCGCGTTCATCAAATCCCAATGTTCCACAGCGACCATAATGTGAATTTATCTTTTCAGATGGTATAAATTCATTGAGGGAACAACACGCAAACAAGCAGTCGTTTTGAACGATCGTGTGAAACAAGTATCCGGCACCCTGATCATTAAAGATGCTGTTGTTGAAGATTCTGGCAAATATCTTTGTGTTGTGAATAATTCAGTTGGAGGTGAAAGTGTTGAAACTGTTCTTACCGTTACTGCACCATTGGCAGCGAAAATCGATCCACCCACACAAACTGTTGACTTTGGCCGCCCTGCTGTTTTTACTTGCCAGTACACTGGAAACCCAATCAAAACCGTAAGCTGGCTTAAGGATGGAAAGAAAATTGGTCACAGTGATCCAGTTCTGCGAATTGAATCAGTTAAAAAGGAAGACAAGGGAATGTATCAATGTTTTGTTCGCAATGATCAGGAAAGTGCTGAAGCTAGTGCTGAATTGAAGTTGGGCGGTCGTTTTGATCCACCAGTCATTCGTCAAGCTTTCCAAGAAGAAACCATGCACCCAGGACCAAGTGTTTTCCTAAGATGTATTGCTGGAGGTAATCCTACACCGGAAATATCATGGGAATTAGATGGAAAGAAGATTGCAAACAACGACAGATATCAAGTTGGACAATATGTGACTGTTAACGGAGATGTTGTGTCTTATTTGAATATTACCTCGGTTCATGCTAATGATGGCGGTTTATACAAGTGTATTGCCAGCAGTAAAGTTGGAATTGCTGAGCATTCAGCCAAGTTAAATGTATATGGATTGCCCTATATCAGACAAATGGAAAAGAAAGCTATTGTTGCTGGAGAGAATTTGATTGTTACATGCCCAGTTGCTGGATATCCAATTGATTCTATTGTTTGGGAGAGAGGTAATTAACTGGTTTTTCATTTAAAATTGAGCTTTAATTTCTATTTTATTTTTTTTTTTGTAGATAATCGTGCATTGCCAATCAATAGGAAACAAAAAGTCTTCCCCAATGGAACCCTCATCATTGAAAACGTAGAAAGAAATTCAGATCAAGCTACTTACACATGTGTTGCAAAGAATGCTGAAGGATATTCTGCACGTGGTTCACTCGAAGTTCAAGTTATGGGTAAGCTTTTTTCTTTCAATCATCAGAATGTTTTCTTTAAAGTGACTGACACCATCAGTCAAAATGAATCTGTCTGTCTGTCTGCTATCTATAATTATCAAACTTTCAATTGGACTTTTTGATGGTGTCAGTTAAGAAATTGGGGGAAAATTTTAAAATGTTCGGCCTGATTTTCGATTTCCATCGTTGGAAACATATGCGGATAACAATCAGCGTTGGTATTTTTTTTTCTGAATAGTTCCACCGCAAATAGTTCCATTTGATTTTGGCGAAGAAACCATCAATATGCATGACATGGTATCTGCTACATGTACGGCAAACAAAGGAGATATGCCACTCGAACTCTACTGGACAACGGCCCCATCGCCTAATTCAGGTCGAAAGTTATCCACCAACGACGGCATTCTTATAACGAAAACTACTCAACGGATAACAATGTTGAGCATTGAATCAGTACATGCCCGTCATAGGGCGAATTACACTTGTGTCGCTAGAAATGCGGCTGGGGTTGCTTTTCATACAGCTGAATTGAGAGTTAATGGTCTCCTCTTGTATATAAATATTTTTTTCGTAGCTATTTCTAGTCGTTAGATTTTGTTGCTCCCACCCATTGTTTTATTTTTATTTCTTTGATTCATTCCTTATATATCCATAAAGTACTGCCCCAAATAATGCCATTTGATTTTGGAGAGGAAAGCATCAACGAACTGGACATGGTTTCGGCCTACTGCAGTGTTAATAAAGGAGATTTGCCAATTGATGTCGTCTGGACTAAGAACGGAGGGAAAGTTTTCACCAACGATGGCCTTGTGATTACTCGAAATAGCCAGCGAATAAGTGTTTTAAGTATTGAATCAGTTAGAGCGAGGCATGCTGGAAATTATTCATGCGTTGCAACAAATTCAGCTGGAGTTGTTAGACATTCAGCTATGTTAGCTGTTAATGGTTAAGGTTTTTCTGTTTCTATAGGATTTACATTTTTATTTATTTTCCGTTGTTGCTTTAAATCCATTCCCCTATCGAAGAACTTTCTCTTAGTCCTACCACAAATCCTACCATTTGAATTTGGAGAGCCGGTCGACGCTTTGGACATGGCTACGGTTAACTGCGCAGTCACCAAGGGTGATTTGCCTGTTGATGTTTACTGGAAATTTAATGGCTATCGTGTATTTGGGTCAAACGATGGACTCCTTATAACTCGTTCTGGACAACGGATTAGTGTTTTGAGTATTGAATCAGCCAGATCTCGTCATAGTGGAATTTATACATGTGTAGCAAGTAATTCAGCTGGAAGTGTTGAACATTCAGCTGAACTTCATGTTAATGGTACTTGAGTACGAAATCAAATAATTTTCTTTTGGTTTTCATTGAGTTTTCAACTTTATCCTAATTTTTTCTGTTGCCCCACTTTAGTTCCCCCTTCAATTTCACCCTTCTCCTTTGGAGATGATCCTGCCAACAATGGAGAGAGTGCCGGAGTACAATGTATGATATTGAAGGGAGATGTTCCCATTACCATCAAGTGGACACTTAACTCACGACCAATTGTGACGGGTGAAGAAGGAATTACAATTCTTAAGTTGTCCGCTAAGACCAGTGTGTTGAATATAGCATCTGTCGGACAGGAACATCGTGGGGTGTTTAAATGTATTGCTGAAAATGCCGCTGGATCTTCTGAATATAGTTCCGAATTGAAAGTCAACGGTGGCTGAATAGATTTATCTACATATGTATATTTTTAATTGTAGTGAATTTTTAGTTGGTTATAATTTAGTTTTTCTTGATTTCTGTCCAAAGTTCCCCCGCAGATTATGCAATTTAGTTTTGGTGATGAAGCCATGAATACTGGCGAAATGGCTGGTGTTCAGTGCATGGTATCGAAAGGGGATTTGCCATTGAACATTCACTGGACTCTGAATTCAGCTCCGATTATCTCTGGTGAAGATGGAATTACTTTGTTTCGAATGAATCCACGAACTAGTTCATTAAATATTAATTCTCTCGAAGCACAACATCGTGGTGTTTACAAATGTATTGCCAATAATAAGGCTGGTTTTGCTGAATTCTTTGCTGAACTACATGTTAATGGTTAGCATGGATTTGTTCATTATTTTATGATTTTATTTTATCGGTTAGCATGACTTAGACATTTTCTTTGTTTTTTCCCCTAAGCTTGTCCTTCTCTACGTGGAATTGGTTACATAGGTAAACACCAAAGAATTATACTCGTACAATGCAGACTACGTTTTTTCTCACCAAAACAATAGCCTTTATCGCAATGAAGTTTTTAAGAATAGTTTAACATGATGGTCGATCTGAGGCTTCCACTGGTCTCTCTAGCAATAATTTTTTTCATATTCAAGTGCCACCGCAGTCGTTGCCATTTTCATTTGGTGAAGAGCCTCTAAATCGCGGCGAAACTGCAAATGTCATCTGTACAATTCCAAAAGGTGACTTACCACTAGATATTCACTGGACAATCAATTCAGCGCCCATCATATCTGGTGAAGATGGATTTACAGTAATGAAAATGAATCCTAGAACAAGTTACTTGAATATTGACTATTTAGAGGCGAAACATAGAGGAATTATTAAATGTATCGCCATAAATTTAGCTGGATTAGCTGAACATGCAGCTGAATTACGAGTTAATGGTTTGTTGTCAAGAAAAATATTTATATATTACAAGTAGCTATTAAGAGCATAGGTCACTTCTTCGAATTCTCCGCTGTTTCGCCATTTATTACTTAAATAAAATTGTTTTTAAAGTTCCGCCACAGGTAACTCCATTTTCGTTCGGTGATGAACCGTTGAATCGGGCTGAAATTGCTAGTGTAGTTTGTATGGCTCCAAAAGGGGACTTACCACTTGATATTCACTGGACAATTAACTCAGCACCTATTGTATCTGGTGAAGATGGATTTACAGTGATGAAAATGAATCCCAGAACAAGTTACTTGAACATTGACTCTTTAGAGGCGAAACATAGAGGAATTATTAAATGTATCGCCATAAATTTAGCTGGTTTAGCTGAATATGCAGCTGAATTGCGAGTTAATGGTTTGTTGGAGAAATAAATTACAAGTAGATGTTGAAAGCAATATAAATAGCTTTGCTTATAATTCCTTTCTTTCATTCTTCGCTGTTTCGCCATTTAGCTTTTACTGATATTATAAATCTATTTTAAGTTCCACCACAGGTATATCCATTTTCATTTGGTGAAGAACCATTGAATCGCGGAGAGATTGCTAGTGCAACCTGTATGGTTCCTAAAGGAGACTTGCCACTCAGCATACATTGGACAATTAATTCGGCACTAGTTGTTAATGGAGAAAATGGGTTTAATGTATTTAGAATGAATAAGCGATCTAGTGTGCTGAATATCGAAGCACTTGAAGCAATCCACAGGGGTGTATACAAGTGCATAGCTAACAATTCAGCTGGCTATTTTGAGTATAGTGCTGAACTTAAAGTGAACGGTTTGTTTGAATATTTGACATACTATTTGTGATGGAAGAATTAAACTTCTCTAATAATAAGTATATACGAGTACGAATATTTTTAAGTCAACTGTTTCGCCATTTCTAAAATCCTCTTATTACTATAAAATAATACATATATTAAATGTTTTTAGTCGCTCCACAAGTGACACCATTCTCCTTTGGCGATGAGCCTCTAAATCGTGGAGAAATTGCTAGTATCACTTGCATGGTACCGAAAGGAGATTTGCCTCTGAATATTTATTGGACCCTTAATTCAGCACTTATTGCAAATGGTGAAAATGGTTTTAGTCTGTTAAAAATGAATAGACGTGCTAGTGTATTGAATATTGACTCACTGGATGGTAACCATAGGGGAGTTTATAAGTGCATAGCAAACAATTCAGCAGGTTATTCCGAATATAGTTCGGAATTACGAGTTAATGGTTTGTTTTTGGAATAAATTCTCCTCATTTTTGTTTTATTTCTGTGTTAAGTTAAATTTTGTTTAATGGTTCCTTTCCTCCTTTCTCTTTCAAAAAGTTCCACCCCAAATCCAGCCATTCTCATTCAGTGATGAACCTTCAAATACAGGAGAAATGGCAGCTGTCTTTTGTTTGGTTCCTAAGGGAGATCTGCCAATCGAAATCCGTTGGATGCTTAATTCAGCGCCAATTATTTCGGGTGAACACGGTTTCTCATTGTCGCGTATGAATGCTCGAACAAGTTCTCTCAATATTGACTCATTGGGCGCTGTTCATCGTGGAGTTTATAAATGTGTAGCGAAAAATAATGCAGGAACTAATGAGTTATCTGCTGAATTGCATGTTAATGGTTTGTCATTAGCTTAATACAGTTTTTATTTGTAGATATTTTATTTTGAGTTGATAAGAACGATTTTCTCTTTTGTTTATTATCACAAGTTCCGCCTCAAATTCAGCCATTTAGCTTTGGTGATGATCCATTAAATACAGGAGATGTAGCTGGAGTATTTTGCATGATAACAAAAGGTGATTTACCTATTGAAATTCGATGGACTCTCAATTCAGCACCAATTATCTCTGGTGAAGAACGATTTTCATTATCGCGTGTTAATCCCCGTACTAGTTCTTTAAGTATAGAATCTCTGCAGGCACATCATCGTGGCCATTACAAATGTATTGCAAAGAACATTGCAGGAATCAATGAGTATTCAGCTGATTTGCATGTTAATGGTTTGTTTTTTCTTTAGTCAAATAAGTTATAAATCAATTCTTCTATTTTTGTGTTATTTTAAAAATGTTGCTCTCTTTGATTTGCATTTAATTTTGTGTCCTCCTCAAAGTTCCACCTCAAGTTCAGGCATTTTCGTTTGGTGATGAACCGGCAAACACTGGTGAAGTAGCTGGTGTTCAATGTATGGTACCAAAAGGTGATTTGCCAATGGATATCCACTGGACACTGAATTCAGCTCCAGTTATATCTGGTGAAAATGGATTTACATTGTTTCGAATGAATTCTCGTACAAGTTCGTTGAATATAGATTCCTTAGATGCACGCCATCGTGGAATTTATAAGTGTATAGCAAGTAACAAAGCAGGCAGTCATGAGCATTTAGCTGAGTTACATGTTAATGGTTTGTTTTCATTAAAAAGGAAAAAAAAAAGAAAAATATTTATAAGCTAAGAGTTTTGTTTTTGCTTTTGGTTTGTATTGTTATGTTGTTAAATTATTTTGTAGTTCCTCCTCAAGTACTTCCCTTTTACTTTGGCGAAGATACCGCTGACATTGGCGAGATAGCTAGTACTAGTTGTGTTGTACCAAAGGGTGATTTACCAATCGAAATTCGTTGGACACTTAATTCAGCGCCAATTATCAATGGCGAACATGGATTCAGCTTAGTTCGACTAAACAAACGAACAAGTTCGCTGAATATAGACTCTTTAGAGGCGATACATCGTGGAGTTTATAAGTGTATCGCTACGAATAATGCTGGAAGCAGTGAAGCTACTGCTGAATTGCAAGTTAATGGTTTGTTTATTTTTGCAGGCAATGTTTATTTAGTTGTAGTGAATAGTGTATTTTTTTCCCATGCTGTTTCGCCATATTACTTGTATTTTTTTAATTAAAGTTCTCCCACATATAAATCCCTTTGCGTTTGACGGTGATGCAAATTCTGGTGATAGCGTCCAACTGATGTGTCATGTTGCGAAGGGTGATTTGCCCGTCACTATCAAATGGTTTTTCCGCAATATATTGGTTAGCTCAGCAATGGGTGCCATGTCTACAAAAATCGGCGATCGGACAAGTGTTTTGTCTTTGTCTTCAGTTTCGGCGGGTAATAGTGGAGAATATACATGTGTGGCGACAAATTCAGCTGGACAATATAATCATTCAGCTGAATTAAATGTTAATGGTGAAAATTATTTGAAATATTGTTCGCATTTGGTTGTTTATTTATTTTTAATTTTGTTTATTATGTTACGTTGAGTTAAACCAAACTATCCTCTTACTCAGTTCCCCCACAAATTATGCCAATTATGTTTGGTGAGGAACCATCAAACTATGGAGACAGTACTGCTGTTCAATGTATGGTATTCAAAGGTGATCTTCCATTAAAAATTCAGTGGTCACTTAACGGGCAACCTATTACTAATGAACTCGACGGTATTCGCATAATGAAAATGTCTCAAAAATTAAGCTCATTAAGTATCGACTCAATAAGTGATTATCATCGTGGGAATTTCAGTTGTATCGCCATAAATAAAGCTGGATCAGCCGAACAGTCTGCTGAATTGCTTGTTAATGGTAGAAGTGAAAAGTTTTTTTTTTTTTAAGAATCCTTATGTAGTTCTTAGTATAATCAATCTTTTGTTAACACTTATTTCTTCTCTATCCACTGCCAGTCCCACCCCAAATCCTTCCATTTTCATTTGGAGATGAAGCAACTAATTCTGGTGACAGTATGGGAGTACAATGTTCCGTAACAAAGGGTGACTTACCGATCAAAATTACCTGGACTCATAATAATAAAACCCTAATCAGTGGTGACTCTGGTATTATTCTGGGACGAATGTCATCAAAGTCGAGTACTTTGAATATTGATTATATATCGGGAGATCATCGTGGGGTTTATGCTTGTATTGCAACAAATGTTGCAGGACAAAGTGTATTTCAATCTGAATTGAAAGTTAATGGTTATTAGACTGTTTTTGTTATTTTTTGTGTCTAAGTGTATGTTTTTGCTTTTATTTGTTTAACCTCTCCAACAACAGTACTTCCTTCCATACATCCATTCAGCTTCGATGGTGAGGTAAATTCCGGTGACAGTGTTCAACTAACATGTCACGTATCAAAGGGTGATTTACCACTAAAGATCCGCTGGACACATAATAATTTGACAATATTTTCACACATGGGTTTGATGGCTAGTAAAATTGGCGACCGAATTAGTTTACTGACGGTCGAGTCTGTAAAAGCCGAAAATAGTGGAGTGTATATGTGTATAGCTAAGAATGACGCAGGAGAAAGCTCACACAGCGCTGAATTATTTGTTAATGGTGCGATTAATGCGTATGTCGAAATATTTTTTTTTTTTTGTTTTTTTCTGATTTGTTATGTTTTTCACATTTTTTCCCTCTGTATATCCAACGTTTACACACTTATTTCCCCACATAATATAGGACATACATATGTAAGCTTTTCATGAACAGAGTTTTTTTTTTAATTTTGAATGTTATTCAGCTCTATTCAGCACAATTCAGCTCATCGAAAAGCTAACATAAATTGTTTAAATTACCTCATTTGCTAATAGTTATACCTCAGATCATACCATTTACCTACGACGACATTATAAACACCGGCGATTCCATCGATTTGATCTGTCAAATATCAAAAGGAGATCGTCCAATCCAAATCACTTGGAGTTTTCAGCGATATGCTGGTGACAATCGGTTCAACGAAATACAACCGGTAATGCGCACGAACCGGATAAGCAGTAAATCAAATGCGCTTTCAATTCCGAAAGCAACACCAGCCCATACCGGCACTTATATTTGTACTGCATCGAATTTAGCCGGACTTACATCGTATAGTACAAATTTAACAGTCAATGGTATTTAAAATAGAAGAGTTTAATTATTATTTGTAATACTAACGGTGGCATGGTTTTAGTTTTTCTCTTTTCCTTAAGCGCCTCTGTAGCTTTCATAACTAACAATAGTTTTTGTTTTATATATGTACAATATAATAGTTCCTCCACGTATAACACCATTTCAATTTGGTGACGAACCAATGAATTTTGGTGAACCTGCGTCCATACAATGCACTATTGCTGGTGGTGATTGGCCAATGCAAGTTAATTGGCAGCTTAATGGTTACAGATTACCAGAACATTTGGATATAGCAACAACTAAATTTACACGTCATACATATGCTTTAGCTATTGAAGCTGTGAGTGCTGATCATGCGGGAAATTACACTTGCTTGGCAAAAAACTTGGCTGGCGTTGCTGAATATACTGCTGCATTAATTGTTAATGGTTTGAAGCTTTGCTATTTTAATTGTTATTTCATATGGTTGTCTTATCATTTATTTACCCTCCTCATCATTCATTAAACTTGTGGGAGTTCAGCTGTTTTTATATTTCTTGGACACGTGCGTGAAATTAGGATCACAGTTTAGCTGGATGCATTTGTGCACAGTGCACCTTCATCTGATACAAAAAGTGAAAAATTCAGCTAAGCTGAATTGGTGGGATATTAGTTTAAATAGTTGTTATAGTTAATATTCGGCTCTTAATAATTAGAATTTTTATAACAGTTGCTCCAAAAATAGCACCTTTCGATTTCGGTGAGGAACCACTAAATTTCGGCGAACCAGCATCGGTGCAGTGTACAATTTTAGGTGGCGATTTACCCATTACAGTAATTTGGATGCTGAATAATGCCACAATTGATTCGTTTCACGATGTATCAATGTCACGAATCGGAAAACGTGTGAATGTTTTAACAATTGAATCAGTGGCTGGCCATCATTCAGGAGTGTATTCATGTCGTGCGGAAAATAAAGCTGGAGTTACAGCACACTCGGCGCGACTTATCGTTAATGGTTTGCAGTGATTTGTTTAATAATTGTTTTTTTTATGTTTATTTTTGTTGTTTTTCTTCAATTCTTTTTCAAAAAAAATGTAAAGTAAACCCTTTTAAGTGATTTCTTAAATTAAATCCGTGAATATTAAGCCTAATTCCTACTTCACAATTGTCTGTTTCGCCATTTTATTCTTTTAAGAAAAATATTCACAAAGTATATTTGGTTTCAGTTCTTCCAAAAATATCTGCCTTCTCATTTGGAGATGAATCTATAAGTTTCGGTGAATTTGTATCTGTTCAATGCACAATTGCTGGCGGTGATTTACCAGTGAATGTTACATGGACGCTGAATGACAATGAATTGGAGCCATATCTTGAAATTGTGTCATCACATCGAGGCAAACGTATTCATGAGCTTACAATCGAATCGGTATCAGCAAAGCATGCTGGCAATTACACATGCATTGCTGAAAATCGCGCTGGTCGGGTTTATCACACTGCTGAATTAAAAGTTGACGGTTTGTGGTGTTTTAAAATTGTGTTGTTAATAGTTTCTTTCCTTTTTTGTTTCCTTTCAACCCTTTCAAAGTCCCTCCAAAAATTGCTCATTTCGATTTCGGTGATGAGCCAACAAATTTTGGTGAATCAACGAGTGTGCAGTGCTTGCTTACTTCTGGAGATTTTCCGGTGAATTTCGTTTGGCTTTTTAATAACCAAAGAATCGATGAACGCTTAGATATGTCAACGACAAAATTGGGCAAGAAAGCATTTGCTTTAACAATTGATTATGTTCGAGCTGAACACGCGGGGAATTATACATGCGTTGCTTGGAATAAGGCCGCATATGTTAATTATACTGCTGAATTGAATGTTAAGGGTATTTTGTGAATCTTTAAATTTTGTTTGTTTATTTTTTGTTAACTTATTTATTGTTTGAATATGCTTTTATTAATTCTGTATATTTCTTATATTGTATATTCCGAAAGTCCCTCCTAAAATAGCCCCCTTTGATTTTGGTGATCATGCTGTCAATTTTGAAGAAACTGTTTCGGTTAATTGTTTAATATATCTCGGGGATTTGCCAATGGATATCGGATGGCTATTCAATGGACAACCAATTAATGCCTATACTGGAGTTACTATTGTAAAGGGTGGTAAAAAGATCAGCTTGTTGTCTATTGATTCAGTACATGCTGGACATGCGGGAAATTATACTTGTGTTGCGAAAAATGAAGCGTCTTCAGCCTGGCATACAGCCGAATTGATTGTCAATGGTAGCTTTTAAAAATGTTTAGTGATTTTTTTCAATAAAGTTATTATATTCTGCTTAATTCCGCTGCAGCGCTTTTAAAATATTGTACATCAAACATCAAACATATAACATACATATACACACAAACTCTTTTACAATTTCACAATATTAGGCGATACTGAATTTTACTGAACTATAGGTACGAGTATATCTAAGAATAGATTCATCTGCTTATACTTCTCTCCTGACAAGGCTATGACTTCTTCGCGGCTACTTAATAGCTGAGAAGTAAAGAGATCTATCATGTGGGATAACGTCGCCTGTCATTTTAACACTGATCCTGTTTTTTTTTAAAGTGTGATTTGTCTTTAATCGGAATTTAGACCCGTGGCTCAATAAATTTTATAGTCAGCGACATATTTAATAATATTTCTTCACCTAGTCATAGTTCTATTTTAAAATTTATAAAAACCTATTTCCTAATGCTTTACGTTTTAATATTTTAACTGGCTTACAAAATGTAGGACCTCCAAAAATTGTTCACTTCGATTTTGGCGAGGAACCAGTGAACTTTGAAGATTCTGTCTCTGTAAATTGTCTGATATCCTCTGGAGATTTACCAATAGATATTTACTGGTTTTTTAATGGTAATGCTATAAATATATTTACTGGAGTCTCTGTAATGCGAACTGGAAAACGAACAAGCGTGCTTACTATCGATTCAGTCCATGCTGGACACGCTGGAAATTATACGTGCAAGGCTAAGAACAAAGCTGCATCAACTGAATATTCCGCTGAATTAGTTGTTAATGGTTAAATATTAAATTATCTCAACATTTTTACTCATTGTTTTGTTAAACTCTATTATTTGTTCACAATTTGCTTTTTGATTTTCCTCCAAAGTCCCTCCGAAGATTACTAATTTTACCTTCGGCGATGAACCTGCAAATTTCGGCGAATCAACCAGTGTTCAATGTTTAGTCACATCTGGTGATTTTCCAATAAATTTTGTTTGGTTATTCAATGGTTATGCTATAGATGAAAGTTTAGACATATCAACAGCTAAATTCGGCAAAAGGACATATGCGCTGACAATAGATTATGTTAAAGCTAATCATGCAGGAAATTATACCTGCGTAGCTTCAAATTCAGCTGCATCGGCGAATTATACAGCTGAATTAGTTGTGAAGGGTATTAAAAATATTTATTTTTTTCTTTATTTTACCTTCATTTATTTTTAGTGTTTTGATTTTTGTCTTTTGTTTTTAAGTCCCACCCATAATAGCTCCCTTTGATTTTGGTGATCATGCGGTGAATTTTGAAGAATCCGTATCGGTAAACTGTTTGATATATCTCGGCGATTTACCAATGGATATTGTTTGGCTTTTTAATGGAGAACCAATTAATGCTTATACTGGAGTGTCGATTGTTAAAGGTGGAAAGAAGGCGAGTATTTTGACAATTGATTCGGTACATGGAGGTCATGCTGGAAATTATACTTGTAGAGCTAGAAACGATGCAAATTCAGCTACTCATACTGCTGAATTAATTGTTAATGGTATTGATTTGAAATATTTGCAACAGGTTATGAGTTTTGTTAACATTTTGATTTATGCTGATATCCGCTTACAAAAATAAAGACTCATTTTGCTGATTAACACGTTACGGACAAGAACACTACCCAAAACACCATTTCACTCATCAAATTTGTATAAGAATCTGGGATAATAATCATTTAGTATTTTTTTTTTTGAAAAATTCTTTTCTGAATAATTAAAAGAAGAAAACTTTAAACATATTTACGAGTAGCTCCGCCGAACCTTGCGCCATTTGATTTTGGGGCACCAGCTAATTTCGAAGATTCTGTGTCAGTCAATTGTCTTATTTCATCTGGAGATCTACCTATCGATATTGAATGGCTATTCAATGGACAGCCGGTTAATATTTTCGCTGGAATATCAGTTGTCCGTGGAGGAAAACGCACAAGTTTACTTACAATCGATTCAGTACATGCCGGACATGCGGGAAATTATACATGCAAAGCGAAGAATAAGGCTGCAGCTAGTGAATTTTCAGCGGAATTGATTGTTAATGGTTAATTTAATTTTTTTTTCTTTTGTAAAACATGTAAAACCTATGTATTTTGTTTTTGATTTTTTTTTTATTCCAATTCACCCCGCCTCGCTGTATGTCAGTTCTCTCGAACTTCCTAATCTTAAATAGTCGTGATACTTTTTCTTCTTTACTTTATTTATTTTAAGTAGACACTTTGTGAATAATTTTAAGTCACTAATTAACTACAACATGGTTAAATTGAAATATAAATCCTAAACTCCTTTCGGGAATTTTCTATTTAGTTCCTCCCAACATAGTTCCATTTAACTTCGGAGATGAGCCCGCAAACTTTGAAGATTCAGTATCAGTTACTTGTCTAATATCATCTGGAGATCAACCAATCGACATTGAATGGCTTTTCAATGACTATCCAATCAATTCGTATTCTGGGGTGACTGTTGTCAAAGGTGGCAAACGAACCAGTATTCTGACAATCGATAACGTCCATGCACGCCATGTGGGAAACTATACATGCAAAGCTAAAAACCATGCTGATTCAGTGTTTGAGTCAGCACAACTTTTAGTAAATGGTTTGAATTTTTACGTTGTCATTTTTTGAAAGTTTTATTTTTATTCTTGTCTTTAAAATCAACCCAGTACCTTGTTTTACTCCCGATACAATCATAAAGTATCGAAGTACTATATGATAGATTCCCTGATGGCATGACACATACATAAAAGTTGCGCTGAATTATATGCCAGTGATATTCAGCAAGGCTTAAAAATTGATTTTACTACTTTTTTGTTTTTATTTAAATTTGCACAACCCTTATATATGTACACAATTACTACCTTTTACAGTTGCGCCAAAAATAGCTCATTTCGATTTTGGTGACGAGACGGCAAATTTTGAAGATTCCGTTTCGGTTAATTGTCTTGTGTCTAGCGGTGATTTACCTCTTGACATTGAATGGTTATTCAATGGTTATCCAATTAATTCATACTCCGGTGTTTCTACATCTAAAATGGGAAAACGTTTAAGTGTTTTAATGATTGATTCTGTACATGCTGGTCATGTTGGGAATTATACGTGCAAAGCAAAAAATCATGCCGCTTCTGTTAACTACACAGCACCATTGGTTGTGAATGGTATTAAATCATAATCTCATAATCAGACATCAAACAAATTGTTTTTGTTAAGTATAAAATTTGCGTTGAATCCTCTGAAAATCCTTGAAAAAATTTGCATGAAATTGCTTTTAAAAAAAAAACTGCTTAAATGCTTAACGCTGATAATTACATAAATGCTTTTTTCTATAAGAAATTTATAAAAAAACGTAACCAAAAAAAAAAAAAAAAAATAGATACTAAAGTGTGGTTTGTATTGAGTAAAGCTTTTTTGTTAATGCTTTTAGGCTAACATAATCAATAATAATTGTTGTGAGATAGTTATGCTTTTGTCAGTTAATGCTTATTTGTCGGAGGTGATTACTTACGAGTAGAATATAAGTTATACAGTAATTCACAGACACTCACCGAGTAGTTAGTTTTCAGCTCTACTAGTATACAAGTGTTTTCAGATATTAAAAGCAATGAACTGATATTTCATATCAACTGTGACCATCTTCGAAAAAAATAATTGGTCTCTTTAGCGTATCCTGTGGTACCCCAGCCGAATTTACAATGTCTTGGTTTTTACCTATTAAATAATTCACACCTCATGCAATACAAATTTACAAATAAGTTTACCTTCAATTTTTATTTAAACCAATTCAGCACCACCAAAAATAGTCCCATTCGATTTTGGCGATCAGCCAGCAAACTTCGAAGATACTGTATCGGTTAATTGTATCATTTCGTCAGGCGATATGCCGATTGATATTGAATGGCTGCTTAATAATTCAACAATGAGTTCCTCCTTTTTTGGGGTGACGATATTGAAAAATGGTAAACGTGCAAGTGTGCTGACTATAGATTCAGTACAATCGGGACACGTGGGCAATTATACTTGCCGGGCACGTAATTCAGCCGGCGGTGTTACCCATACAGCTGAGTTGATTGTTAATGGTATAAATTATATATTTAAGTTTTTGTTTTTAGCTTTTACTTTTTGTTTTTACCCTATCTATCACCAACTGCATTCCAATTTAACACAGTTCCCCCAAAAATTACACCATTCTTCTTCGGGGAGGAGCCAGCTAATTTTGGAGACTCTGTAACAGTGCAATGTACAATTTCTAAAGGAGATTTACCCGTCGATATTATATGGTTGTTTAATGAATATCCACTTAACACATTCTCTGGAATAACAACATCGAAAATTGGTAAAAAAGTCAATGTGCTGACAATTGATTCTGTGAATGGAAACAACGCTGGCAATTATACATGCAGAGCTAAGAATCAAGCTGAAACCAATGAATACACCGCTGAATTAGTTGTTAATGGTTATTATTCGTGTTTGAGGTTTTCTATGATTTTTTGTTAAGTTTGTTAGTTATTATTTGTTTGATATTTGTATCCTCCCGTCCGCAGTTCCGCCTCAAATTTCACCATTTTCATCTGGCAATCAGACAGTTCACCTAGGACAATATATCACCTATCAGTGCACAATCACTGAAGGTGACCTACCACTAAACATTCTTTGGACATTCAATATACAACCGATCATTTCGGATGATATGGATGTTGTTATATCAAAACTTGGTCGACGTAGTAGTGTGCTGACAATTGAGAGTGTAACTGATCGACATGCTGGTAATTATTCTTGCCAGGGTTCGAACAATGCCGGAAAAGCCAGTTACACTACTCAACTGAAAGTTATAGGTTAAGCATTGATTTTGTTGACTTATTTTTGTTGTTGGTATTTTTCTTTGTTCTTCTTTTATTTTTGTGGTCATAGTCCTTCCTCGTATTATCCCATTTGCCTTTGAAAAAGGACCAGCCCAGACTGGTCAGTATTTAACTCTACAATGTTCGATTCCGGATGGTGATTTGCCGCTTCTCATACGATGGACACTTAATGATCAGCAAGTTAGTGAGAATTTAGGTATAACAACCATCAAAGCTGGACAAAGGAGTAGTCTGCTGACAATTGATTCAGTGGATGATCATCATGCAGGCAATTATACATGTCATGCGAAAAATCGTGCTGGAAGGCGTACATTTACGACTATGTTAAGTGTTTATGGTTAGAAACGTGTAAAACGATTGACTAATGCCTTTGAGTAGATTGCTTACTAATTATTATTATTTTTCGTTTTTAACAATGATCGCCTGTGCTGATTAAACAAATTTGAAAGGCCTTGTGAGTATTTCGCTCGTGAATGCATGAATAGAACAAATTAAATGCAAATGCTTTTGCAAGGCATATGCATGCGAACGCACTAAATTACAATTACAAAAATGTTCGAACACCTACACTTGATAAGTAAATTTCCGACAGGTCTTCGATTTTGAGAAGGGATTTCTGTTTTCCATTGATCTGGATCTTGAACTTATGTATTAAAGTATAAAAATTCTTTCAGTCCTTCCAAAAATTGCTCCATTCTCGCCCGGTGCTGAAGCATTTTTTCCCGGCGACTACTTCACTTTACAATGCTCAATAATTCATGGTGACCATCCTCTCATTATCTACTGGTTATATAACAACATTCGTCTAAACGATAGCAACTCTGAGAATATGGGCATAACGATTTCGAAACTGGGCACCCGAAGTAGTGTTCTTACAATCGAATCAGTTCAAGGATCTCATGCTGGAAATTATACTTGTTACGGAAAGAACGCCGCTGGCATATCAAGTTATGCTGCCCAGCTAGTGGTTAATGGTAGAGTGGATGATTTTTTTTAAGCCCGTGTTTAAATTTTAAGTTTTATCTTTTCCCAAAAATTTTTTATTTTATTTTTCCTATTGTTTTTCCTTTTATTTATTCCTCATGTTTCCTCCCATATACTTACAATTTAGTTCCACCTAAACTTGCTCCCCTACCAACCAACACCGACGCACCCCTCTACGTTGGAGATTATTTTCAATTAACCTGCGCCGTTGTGCATGGTGATTTTCCCTACAATATTACCTGGTACTACAATGACCAACCGGCTCAAACTATTGACGGTATACAAATTCTTATGCATGGCAAACGAAGCAGTTCATTGAATATTGAAAGTGTTCATGGGAATCATGCTGGCAACTATACATGCGTTGGAGCTAACCGAGCCGGAGAGGCTGAAGTCTCCACAACACTTTCTGTTAAGGGTTGGTTCTAAAAATATCCAAAAATTCTTTATTCAAAATTCATTGCTTACAATTTTTAATTTGTATTTAGTTATTTTTTTTTTTCCATTTAATTGTTTGGCTTTAGATTAATCGTATCCTTCGAGTTGTACAATATATTATTGGTGCTTTGGGCTGTCGTTCAAGTAAAAATTAAAACCAAAAAAAAAAACAAAACCTTTTTTTAACACATCACAACTTGTTGTGGATGAATTCACTTTATTAACATTTGCTTTTAATAATTTTTCTTTTGTATGTTATTTTACTTTTCGTAAAAGAATTACCACAAATCGATGAGTTCCACTTTAATGCGAACGGTGTCAATGGCGGTCAATCGGTTAGGGTAATGTGCATGGTAACATCCGGTGATTTACCAATCGATTTGTATTGGTTAAAAGATAATCAACCATTGGTACGATCGATTTATCATAAAATCGATGAATATACTCTTATGTTATCTATACGGCAAACGACAATTAGTGATTCGGGCAATTATACATGTGTTGGAAAAAATTCAGCTGGAGAAAGTAGGAAAACGGCTACGCTTAAAGTTAAGGGTGGGCAGGTTTTTTTTTTTCTCTCAAAAAAAAACACTGACTAAAGGTTCTTTGCATTGATTTTGAATAGAGGAATTTCCGTTTTCAGTATTCTGCTGCAGAATAATCATACATATATGTGATAGATTTCTGAATGATGAATGGGTTTGGCATAGGAAAATCTGTGAATAGTTCTAGGTCCGTCTATACCCATTTTAAGATTCACTTACCTCCATACTTTTAAAATCAATATGTGGAGCCTGTTTATCCTTTGAATTTAGTAAAACCCCCAAAAAACCAACTTTTGGTTGACATATTGTACACTCTGTCCATTTAACACTGCATAGAGCCTTTATTCAGTATTTTTACGATTTTCTTTTCAAAGTAGCTCACAAATATACAGTAGATTCACGTGCATATAAGTTCTTAAAAATTTTTATTTTTTTTTTTGTTAGTTTTTTAATACACATATATTTATTTAAAGAAATTCCCACCCTGGTTCCACTCTCACTCTCCTCTGATGTCAGCCAAGAGGGTGATTACGTTCAATTAACTTGTATTGTCACAAAAGGTGATTTACCTCTAACATTTGAATGGCATCTAAATGGAAAAGTAGTTACATCTTCAATTGCAACACGAATGAGTGTTGGGCGTCAGACAAGTTTACTTATTATTCAGCATGTTGCATCATACCACGCTGGACATTACTCCTGTACAGCAACAAATGCCGCAGGAAATACAAGTCAAACGGCTAATCTTTCTGTAAAGGGTAGTTGAAGTTCTTAAACAAATTTAACATACTCGTTTTCGCTTACTTCTGTTCACCTAAGCTGATTTTGAATTTCTCTAAATTTTCCACATTTATTTCTCTATTCTTTAATGGCCCAACGACAGGTGAAAATTGTTCTCCTTCTTTTTCAAAATTGTATCTTAATTCTCCGCATTTTCAAATCAACTTAACAGCAGAATAGAATTCAAAACAAATCTTATTCAGCTAGTTGTTTTTTTATTCTCTTTTCTGTTTTTTTTTATTAAATTGCCGCTTTCTTACTAGCTGAATAGCTGTGAAATTAAAACAAACAAATACCAAATTCACAAACGAAAGTGAATTCAAATCTTTGTAAATATCTTGTAAACATATTTGTTGTCTTCTTTGTTAATTTATTAATTTTTTTTGTTGTATTGAAGAAAAATTGATTGTAATCAAAATTTAGTAACAAAATGCAAATCATCATACGACATATCATCAGATCGTTAAACCTTAACCAAACTAAAGTGATCGAACAAGCAATTTTGTTAAGTAGCTAAATTTTTCTAAAACCAAAAAAAAAACAAAAAAACTGAATACTTAAATTAAATGTGTGAAATGGCGAAACAGCGGAACTCCCATACGTAATAACCTTAAACAAGCACTCCACACTCTCATCAACACCCACATAATCATTACCACTAAAAAAAAAAAACAATAAATAAATAAATTAAATTAAAAAAAAAAACTTGCACACATATCTGCACCAATTGGAAAATATCACACACACCAAACACTAAAAACAGCATTTTTAGCTTTTTTGATATTTAATTTGCAAATTTGTGCGCATTTGAAATAAAAAAAAAAAACTTACAAAATGCAATGTGTCGTGCATTCCATAATTGATTTAAAAAAAAAAAGAAAAAGAAGAAATATTCACAGGACAATTTACTGCAAAAAAAAAAGAAAAATAATAACAGCAAAATACTCCTTAAACACAAGATCCCATCGTAATCCTTTCTTGCTCTGATCCCCTCTCGAAGCTTCCGACAATCCCTATCCATCCCTCAACCTAATTCATTCCTTCTTTTTTTTACGACTAAGTTTCGATCGATGATCTGAAGTCTGGTTGGAAGAGGATTTATGAAAGTTTTCAACCAGTCTTCACTTCGACTGCATGCTTCTTTTCAGTTGCTTCTTTTATTTTCTATTTTTAATCCTCTTTATGTTGTCCTACTTTTTTTAACTTTTAATAGTAAATTTAAGTTGTAATTTTAGTTATCTTTTTGTTTGATTAGATATTAAGCTCTTGAAGTCTACACAAATGTTGAAGGTATAATTGATTTTTGAAAAAAAAAAAAAAAAATGAATTTAAATATTCGTACTATGTTTGTTTATCATTGTGCACTTGTAAAAAATTAAAAAAAATTATACATATATAAATTTATTCAAGTAAAGGCAGTGATATGACTTGTCTTAAATTAGAAGACAGTCCACCAAACTCGTAACAAAATGCATAAACTTCTTTAAATTGAATTTAATATTATTCAAAACCGATTTAAATTACACAGCACAACGTAACGTCTACCCCAGTTAGATAGCCTACCTGTAGAGAATGTTCTTAGTCTATAGGAATAATGCTATGCCAATGCAATTGCTAAATATACACTCAGCGAAATTCAATTAAAGGCAGTCAAGGTAAAGTAAAAACAGAAGAAATTTCAGTATAACAAATAACGTAAAAGTCAAAATTAATAGTGAATCCAACCGCCAGACTTGGCTATAATTTCGAAAATCCGACTTGGCATCGAATTAACCACGTTTTTGAACTCCTGAGCTGGAATGAGAGCCCATTCCAAATTTGCGCCCGCCAGCAAAAACACCGCGAGACAGATTTCCCCACATGTTTTCGATTGGGTTCAAGTCTAGTGAAAGTGCTGGCCACTCTAAAAGTTGAATTTCTTTGGCTGAAAACTAGTCACGACTGGCCCGCGATACATGAATGGCAGCATTATCTTGCTGGAAAATTGTATTTGAATCTGGCTGATGGTCCAATAAGTCTACCAACACCTCCTCCAACAGGGTAATATAATTTTCTGTTTTCATTCAGCCAGAAATTTTGCATATTGGAGTCCTGCAATGATAGCTAAAGGCAGCCCAGACCATCAAAGATCCACCTCCAAAGTTTCGCTTAGTGGAGAAGCTCTCAGGACTTTTTGTATCGTGCCAATAATAATTGAAACCATCTGGCCCATCAAGGTTAAATTTTTTTTTGTCCGAAAAGATCACGTTTTTCCACTGTTTAGACCATGTCACGCTGATGTGTTCTTTGGCAAAGTGTAGTCGGGAAACTTTATGTGCTTCAGTAAGAGTTAGTTTTGACTTCATTTTTTTCCAAACCAGCCGATTACTGCCAGCTAAATTTGTTGTACACACCGTTTAGGTATCGGCAACTTTAAATCTGAAATAATCTTAGAAGCAGTAGCATTTTTTTGTAACCCAACTCGGATAATGACCGATTTCTGCCTTGGCGAAATTTTTGATTGTTTTTATTTCTCCCGTTCGCGTTGTAATTACTTCCTAATTTAATAGCATTAACGATTGCGAAAGCCGATCGATTTAATTTAATAGAAATTTGGCGGTATCGTTATACTCATGGATTTTGCCGATGTCCTCATCCGAGACCGTTTTTCCTTTTCCCATTCTGACTTGCGGCCAATAATCATCAAAATCCAAAAGTTCTAAATGTAAAAAAAATATTTTCAATTCTAATCACCAAAAAAAACCCTGATTTCGTTTCGAACTCACAGCTTTTCAGCATAAATACGGCTGCTTTTAATTGAATTTCGCACGATCATTAGTGACAAAACAACAGATGCTGAAATTCTCTGACCGGGAGTAACGATACTTTCAAAACATACGTTGAAGAAAGCAAAAACAAAAGAAAAAAATTTGACATAAATGTTCGTTTACACTATGAACATATTTTCTGGACAAAAGTCTTTAATTAAATTTCGCTGAGTGTATAGTAATTTAGTCTGCATGCTGGAATAACAACAATTAGGACCATAGAGACAGTCAGATCAAAGGTGTATCCTACTTCTTATTAAATCGTGTATATTCACTCCCCTTTCCTGCAGTCAAATGTACATAACTTTCCGACTGCTCAGCATCAGAATAGAACACCCTTGCTTTCAGTTTTACATAATAATTTTTTGCCATTCAGATTTTCAGCAAAATATGACGGCCACTTGAAGGCATTTTGTGCTTAAACCACTTACTTTTCAATCAAAAAATTAATCAAGTGTAGAAAAACTTGTTTTTCGATCTTTTATAAACAATTACCAGAGTTCTTAAAATTTTATAATTCATCATGTTTCAAGGAACAGAGAGCTTGGAATACTCTTGCAGTGGTAGCATTATGCCGAATTATTTACAATATCGGATTAGATTAGACTTAGACCATGAACCATCTGCAGGAACCTACATTATTCTACTTCTTTCTATAACTTAAGTAGAAAAAATTTCGGACGTAAATTTTACGAGTGTCTGGATTTTCAAAATCATAGGAAGAATAAATGCAGTTTCCTTTTTGGTACCGGAGAAAGTGAAGAACTTTTTTTTTGTTTCTTTCCTTCATCCGTTCAGGTTCCACTGAAGACATAACCGATGAACCCAACTCGTTGGTCATGTTATTTGGGAATGTCTTTGTTAAGTACTCCTATAATAGTGATATGGTGCTCATTAAAAATTGCTAAGCCAAGAGCTTGCAAAACTTGTTGATCAACTTAGGCCAAGTTTGTTTAAAACTGACCCCTACTCATCCTCCTGATAACACTTACAAAGTTCTATTAATGGTGTTATGGTTCTGATCAACAAGTTTTTTGATTAGCTTAGGTCAAGTTTTTTTCAAATTAACCCCTTCGCATATATCGTTCCTTATTTAGTCTCCTACCCAGTTCTAGTATAACGTATTACCACTTAGGATAGGGAGAATTTTTAAAAAGTTTACGACTCGAAATTTCATAGCACATTGGATGCCAGTATATTCTTGTCTAAGTTGATTTTTAGGCTTCATGTTACCCACACAAACTTACCATTCTGACGTCCCCACAAGTCAAAAGATATAGCTCTTGTGCCAGCGCAATTCCTCTCCGAATATAAGTACTATTTTAAATGCTAAGAAGTGGTTTTCTAAGCTTATTGGTGTCTCAGTCAATAACTTTTCGCTTTGACGACATCAGGTTACGTGGGGCGCCACGATGCGTACCTCTGATTTCAAGAAATTGAATGCTAATGATCGAAAACAGCTAAAATTTCTTTTTTTTTTGATTTCATTAAAGGCCTTTTTGAATATTTATTAAAAGGTAATTCATGCAACGTGTTCTACATTTTCAATGAAAAAAATAACACATATACGGATTTTATATGGTATGAGCTGCATCGCTTTTATAGTTTGAAAGGCTGATTCAATACAATAATACGTGCAACTAAATTTCGGGCACGTGTGCACCAATTCCTGTTTTACATACAATGATCAGACGGAGACCGGCCCGGTTTTCAATGCTTCGGTAGTTCGGCGAGTTACAAGGGGTTAGATCACCTAATTTTGCAGGTTAACTCACGGGCTCAGTTCGCGAAATTATGCTACAAAGTGCATTCTAAAGTAAACAAGACTTTTTAAAAATAGATATTTTTAGCATTGGCAATTATATGCGTCGAAAAGGCAGATCCATCGCAGATGCACTGTAAAAAATTATATGCCATTTGGACGAATAGAAGTCGAGTTATTGCGTCTGAAGTGATAGTATGATTGTGTCATTGATAAGAAAATGAGCATAGCGTAAAAATTGCTCAGAATTCAATATTCGAAAACATCATGAAAGAGCCCAAAAATAACAAACACTATCTTTACAACTTTGTGACTGGTGATGAACGTGATATTTTCAATATGATCCAGGAACCAAGCGCCAAAGTGCCGAGTGGAAGGCGCCAGACGAGTCAAAATCCAAAAAAATCTCGTTTGGATACGTCAAAAGTGAACACAATGTTGATTTGCTTTTACAATTCCACAAAAAGTTCTTTAAAGTGGGCCAAACAGTTAATGTACAATTCTGTCGTGATGTTTTGAAGCATTTAGTGCGTCGCATTAATCGTATTCAGCCAGAATGTCGCGCAGAAAGAAGTTGGCGTTTGTTGTACGATAATGCGCCATCTCATCGATCGACACTTGTGACCGATTTTTACCTGCAACTACTTCACGTATTCACATGATTTGGCACGGTGCTACTTCTACATTTTCGGAAAAATGCATTTTACGATGAAAGGAAAGCGTTTTGTGCAACACTCATTCGACATGTTTTTAGATCGTTCAAATCGCTGTATTGAGTCGGACTATTTTGATTTGGTACGATATATGGCATGTAGCTCCGTCTTGTTTGTACCAAATGTTACTCAAGTCTATTGCAATTAATTCGGTCCATAAAAAGTTTTTCAACACGCTACGTTTGGAATCAGAATTAAGGGGAGCAGCTTTTCTTTCATCATTTTTGAAAAAATAATGTCCAATCATTCCATCCCATCAAAAATCACACTAAACTGTGATCTTTTCAGGAGTTCACCTGAATGCAGACCCTTCTCTGTATACAAGAGAGTATGGTTCCCTTCAAATCACTGTACAATTCGTGTGGCCTCTTATCGACACCGAAAACTTCACGTGAAGCATAAAATGTTGACATGGGAGCCTCTTTATTTTTGTAAAAGGTTTTTACGAAAATCTAACTTTCAGCTGGTGTGCAAGATCAGATTTGTATTTTATCAAAAAACAAAGTTAAAGCTCATTCACATGTGTACACGTCTCATGAATCGCCCTGTAGTACGTCCATATGTAATACTCATTGCAAAATTTCATGGGCGTCGACTCAGAGGTTTCTAACATCTAAAGAATCTGAAGTACTACCGGCAAAAACAGTGTAAAATTGCAATTAAAGTGATAAGGGTACCTTCGATCTTAACAAGATGGATAATGGTTATTTCGCATGAGTTTCTTTAGCCACTGAGAACTTCACTTTCGTACATGTGACCGGGAAAGCTTGCTTATATACCAGGCTGCCCCACCGTAAATACATAACTGCCGATGCATACTTCCCTACGATTCCGTAGACTCAGACATTCGCTTGTTTTCTTCGGTGATTTCAACATCGGTGGTATCGTTAAACCTGTTTTAAGCATACCCTACGAGTAGGTATGCACTTTATAAAGCTGACTTTATTTTTGCACTAAGGGCAATTCTTTTATTTTTGGATAATCTCTTAATTTTTTTTTGAGTACGTTTTTCAAGTTTAGCAATTATTCCCCAGATAAATGTGAGAATCACTTGTTGGTATAACATAAAAATATCATCGAAATATTCCTTAGACTTGTCTGAAACTAAATCGACCTTACTACCAGGAGCTAACCCTTTAAGTCTCTATAGTATTTCCTTCTGAAGAATTTTGATACAATTATGGCAACCAGTAAACTTCTGACGACTCAAAAATTTTATGAAAAAAGTAGAGTAAATCATTTACTATTCCCTTAAAACAAAAAAAATTAAGCCAACTGACTGGGTTTAGGTAAAAAGTTGTATTTTCTACACAAACTATTACAGGTAAAAATACAAAAAAAAAAATTCGAAACGATAAACAAACATACTCTTGAATTTTTAAGATTAAAAATAAATTTACCGAATAATTGAAAATAAAATAAAACTCGTAAGTACATCATTAAATTAATTCATATCTCAGTAACTAGTAAATGAAACTAAAATCCTTCAGCATTATTGTAGAATTATCACCGAAATGGTTTCACAATTTTCAAACAAATACTTCATTAGCACATTTGCATTGTAAAATATTGCTTGGTTATACTTGTATTTATTAAAATCAAAACGATTTCAAAATTATTAAAATAACAAAAAAAAAAAAACCATTTCATGTGATACAGTCTGTGCCGTCCGCTCAAAAGAAGTACATCTTCTACTCCGCATGCTTTTCATTCTGTATATTATAAGTCTATGCGACAAAAATCTAATGTATCAATTTTTTCGTCCAACTCTTCGAAAACTAATAAACAGTACCACCAAGATGGATTTTGGAACCAACTGATAAAGCTTTCGCCCAAGGATCCGATGCTAAAGTTGAATGCAAAGCTGATGGATTCCCAAAACCATCTGTTACATGGAAGAAAGCTGTTGGTAAGTAAGATTAAATATTTATCATGACATGAGTTTATAAGTCCTTTTTCCCACACAAAAGGTGAAACTCCCGGTGAATACAAGGACCTTAAGAAAAACGACAATATTCGCGTTGAAGAAGGCACACTACTTATCGATAATATTCAAAAGAACAATGAAGGCTATTATCTCTGTGAAGCCATTAATGGAATTGGCTCAGGACTTTCCGCTGTTATAATGATCAGCGTTCAGGCTCCACCAGAATTCACTGAGAAATTGCGAAACCAAACTGCCCGACGAGGTGAACCAGCTGTATTACAATGCGAAGCTAAAGGAGAGAAACCAATTGGAATTTTATGGAACATGAATAACTTACGTTTGGACCCTAAAACCGACAACCGATATACCATTCGCGAAGAAATTTTATCAACCGGTGTGATGTCAAGTCTTTCTATTAAACGCACTGAACGATCTGATTCTGCTCTCTTTACCTGCGTTGCTACAAATGCTTTTGGTAGTGATGACACTAGTATTAACATGATTATCCAAGAAGTTCCTGAAATGCCATACGCCTTGAAAGTTCTTGACAAATCTGGACGATCAGTACAACTCAGCTGGGCACAACCCTACGATGGAAACTCTCCACTCAATCGGTACATTATTGAATTTAAACGATCACGCGCTTCCTGGGATGAAATCGATCGAGTTATGGTACCAGGACATACCACCGAAGCACAAGTACAAAAGCTTAGCCCTGCCACAACATACAATATTCGAATTGTTGCTGAAAATGCCATTGGTACATCACAATCTAGCGAAGCTGTCACAATTATTACTGCAGAAGAAGCACCATCTGGCAAACCACAAAACATTAAAGTTGAACCAGTTAATCAGACAACTTTAAGGGTAACATGGAAGCCACCAGCACGTACTGAATGGAATGGAGAAATTTTGGGATACTATGTCGGTTACAAACTATCAAACACAAATAGCTCTTATGTTTTCGAAACAGTTAACTTTTTGACCGAAGAAGGCAAGGAACACAGCTTAGAATTGAACAATTTGAGGGTGTACACACAATATTCGGTTGTTATTCAAGCATTCAATAAGATCGGCGCTGGCCCAATGAGCGATGAAGAGAAACAATTCACTGCCGAAGGCACACCAAGCCAACCACCAAGTGACACTGCCTGCACAACGCTTACATCGCAAACTATTCGTGTCTCATGGGTAAGCCCACCATTGGAATCGGCTAATGGAGTCATTAAGACTTATAAAGTTGTATATGCACCAAGCGATTTGTGGTATGGTAAGTATCGAAAAGAGTACTCGTATTTTAGATATTTGTCCAGCTTTCGATTGATTATTTTTATTTAGATGAAACTAAACGTCATTACAAGAAGACTGCCTCATCTGATACTGTTCTCCATGGATTGAAGAAATACACCAACTATACAATGCAGGTTTTAGCTACCACCGCCGGAGGTGATGGTGTTCGAAGTGCTCCAATCCATTGTCAAACTGAACCTGATGGTAAGTACATACTGTTCCATGTTTGACTACTACATAAGTTGTTTTGGTTTTTAACTTTTATTATAGTTCCTGAAGCACCCACCGATGTTAAAGCTCTCGTAATGGGCCATGAAGCTATTCTCGTATCATGGCGACCACCAGCACAACCCAACGGCATTATTCAACAGTACACAGTTTACTCAAAAGTCGAAGGAGCTGAAGGTGAACCAAAAAGCAAGAAAATCCCACATTATCAAATGAGCCTTGAGGCCACTGAATTGGAAAAGAACAAACCATATGAATTCTGGGTTACCGCTAGCACAAATATTGGAGAAGGTCAACCTTCAAAGAGCATTGTAGCCATGCCAAGTGATCAAGTTCCTGCCAAGATTGCCTCATTCGATGATACATTTACTGCCACATTCAAGGAAGATGCTAAAATGCCATGTCTTGCAGTTGGATCACCTACTCCCGAAATTACATGGAAAATTAAGGGCGTTGAATTCACCCCAAATGATCGTATGCGATTATTACCTGATGGGTCACTGTTGATTAAATCTGCTATTCGCCAAGATGCTGGAGAATATTCATGCCATGCTGAGAACTCTATTGCTAAGGATTCAATTACTCATAAACTCATTGTATTAGCTCCTCCACAATCGCCACAGGTTACACTTTCTGCTACAACAACTGATGCATTAACTGTTAAATTGAAGCCACATGAAGGTGATTCAGCACCTCTACATGGATATACCTTGCACTACAAACCAGGTTAATATTATTTGATTGCATTTTGGTCGAAAAATGATTCATTTCTCTTGTTGATTTTAGAATTCGGTGAATGGGAAACAGCTGAAGTATCTGTTGAAGCTCAAAAATCCACAATCGAAAACTTATTATGCGGATCAAGATACCAAGTTTATGCCACCGGATTCAATAAGTAAGTACTCGCATTCTTAGCTGCCGCTTCAATTTAAATTAAATGATTGTGCTTGGTAGCATTGGCGCTGGAGAAGCCTCTGACATTTTAAATACACGCACCAAAGGATACAAACCAAAATTACCAGAGAAATCACGTTTCATTGAAGTCTCATCAAACTCGGTTAGCTTGCATTTTAAGGCATGGAAAGATGGCGGTTGCCCAATGTCACATTTCGTTGTTGAAAATAAGAAACGGTTAGTAAGCCTTTGATGTTTATTACAACATCATCATTTACATATTGTTTAAATGTATAGAGACCAAACTGAATGGAATCAGATCTCAAACAATGTCAAGCCAGATAATAACTACGTTGTGTTGGATCTTGAACCCGCAACATGGTATAACTTACGTATAACAGCACACAATTCAGCTGGATTCACTGTGGCTGAGTATGATTTTGCTACTTTAACTGTTACCGGAGGTAAGTCAGTCGTGTACATATGTCTTGTAAATAATCGTTAAATAGATTTGAAATTGCTTTTGTATATATACGTACCGCAGGCTATTGATAGTGAAAAAGGATTCATTTACCAGTAATTTTAAGTTAATGCACTTCTGCTACAATGCACAATTCAATAAAATGTTCATTTGCAAGCTTATAGTTCAAAGAGAACTTAAAGAACAAATTGCATGCAACAAATAATTTCTATGTACTTGGTATGTTAGAAATGCTTCTGTTCACCAAACGCACTTTCTGCTTTTGTTTGCACTTGAATAAGATCTCAAAACTGGTCCGTAGGGTCAGAAAAGCAAGTTTAAAATTCAGGAATTCTACGAAGAAGAAATTTTTCTATCTCGATCACGCTTGAAGAGAGTTAAGGATTTATCCTATTTTGTCTAAATAAAAAAAAACGTATTGACAAACTAATAGTTGTGCGAAGTACTGGAAATATCCGAGAAGCTGTATTTGAAGTCCATTTAATGACAAGTAGTTGCACAAAACTCAGCTCCAAATTTAAGATTTGAGCGATTTGCCTTCTTGGGGACTAATTCCTTATTCATGCTCAAAACAGTCTACCAGCTTACATTTTCCTAAAAGCTGGGTGATTCTCTCTTCTACGTCTGGCACGTGCCAAGCTACAGCGTTTTCTTGCAGAACCTTTTAAGTTACAACGCACCATATGTAAGACTTCATTTTTCAACGATCCATGTAGAGATATTTAACTTACATTTTAGAATTTGCAATTCATTTGTTTTTGTAGGTGTATATATGAATCCTTTTTCACAAGTATACAAATAACAACAATACATATCTTGTTTTTAAATTTTTTTTACATAAAAAAAAAAAGAAATTCCAATCGCTTTTAGTAGAAATCATTGCTTTTTCATGTTTGTATATCATTTTTCCACTTTTTGTTCAAATTTTTTCGTTTCAATTCGAACACAAAATATTTTGATTTGATTTTGATTTTTCTCTAACGAAAAATATTGCTTTTTTCCTTCTATTTTTCTTTAAATAATTTTTTTTTTATCAAACGTTTTCCAATAGATGTTGTTTCGAAAATCAAAATTTTGTATAGAAAAAATGATGAAAAATGAAAGAAAGTTTTTTGTAAATATTATTGAAACGTTAAATTGGCAAAATTTATATTTTTCATCCAAAAAACTAATAACCTCTCTATGAAAAAAAAAGACAAAGAATTTTTATTTTCAAAAAAATATGTTTTGATTGCGTAAATGCAATTTGTTTTTCCCATAAAATGTAAACAAATGTGAAAACTTTAAACCAAAACCAGTAAAATTAGTATAGAGAAAAAGTACAAATATTTTTTGTTACCTATAACATTTTTTTTTTTTTTGTTTTATTTAGAAATATCATTTTGATTTTATTTGAAATTTTTGAGAAGAGTATATGAAAATGCTCCATTTTTTAATTGACCCCACTTTTGTATTAGCTAGTGTTGTAAAAGTACATTTTTATTTTTATTTTCTTCCTTTTTTTTTAAATGCACATACTGAAAGTACAGTACATAGAAACTTGTAATGTGCTAAATTAGAGTCGTGTTTTATGTTGCCCCACTGTAAAAAAAAAAAACAAAGATTTGTGTGTATTTTGCAAGTACAAAATATATATTTGTAAATTTAGAAAAACTAACACAAATGATAAAATAAAATGCAATATAAATTAAATATTATAAAAATTGGTGTCAATAGAAAGAGCATTTTAGTTGTATTCTAGTGATAAATGATATTTGAAGATGATTTTTGTTTTCTAAGTTGTGTATAGGCATTCATCTGTTGGGCAGAAACACCCTACATACTAAGGCTTTCGGGCGATATCATATAATTAACTCAATCAAAGTAAAAAGTATAAAAATAGCTGCCTGAGTAATCATAGACTAACGGGGGTGGATCAATAAGTACCCGTGTTAGGAATAAAAGTGCAGGCTTACCACAATATGATACACTTTTCTCATGGTTCCTACAGATTTTTTTAAAGCCATTTAAAAAAATATGAAATATGAATCACTTCAAAATAAAGGATCTGTCTCATTCATGCAATTTGGCCACTGCCGAGTGAGTTTTTCTTTGCCACATGAGGCCGTGTCTTTGTCAAAACGGTCCAATAATTAACTTGTTTCCTTCCTTCAAAAGCTCCATGAGGATTATTCCTTTCGAACCCCAAAAATCGTAGCCAAGAGGACCGATGGGACCGTTCTTTGCTTTCCTCCGAGCGAATTCGTCAAGAAAAATCCATTGTTTTGTTTATCGTCTAGTCTCCGTCGTATACTAATGGATCCAGGTTTGGTTAACGATGAAGACTCGACGAAAAAACCCTACTTCGAAGTTTAGAACCGTATCCGCTGTGAACAATCGCTGCACCAATCTGACCGACAGCTTTCTCATGCTTAACTTATCATGCAAAATGTTGATTGTCGTTCCTTACGATATGCCTAAGGTCTCTGCTTCTTCGCGCACTTTCATTCCTCGATAAGCAAGGGTCATGTCACGAACCTTTTCAACGATTTCTCAGTAATAACAATTATCGGGTGGCTTCGGCGCTCCTCATAAGAAAAATAGATGTACGGCCATTCGTTGAACCAATATCTCACGGTTGTCATGGATGGTGACGGATCCACATAAACAGCATCCAATTTTGCTTTTATTTTTTAACACGTTTTCGTATCTAAAAATAAAAATCAATTTACAGATCTATATTGCTCTTTCTCCATTGTATTGTATAAAAAAAAAACATCAAACGCTTTTAATACAAACAGCTGCCTAATCAAATCTAACCCTCACTCATCGGTCTGAAATTTTTTATGGCGATACGCGATAGTAATGCCAGCTTTGTGTTCCAAATACATGGAGTGCAATGAATCAGTTTCGTGTCCTGAGTGCTACTGTTTCGAAAAAGACGTTGCGAATTATATGCGAGTGAACATTTTTTTAACACTTTTTAACATTTTTTAACATGTTTATAATATTATTATTACTATTATTATTTTTTAATGCCAAATTTCCTTACCGTCGCCAGCAGAACGCTTCTTCAATTCGCATAACGTATATACAGAAGATATCGTGATTTTTTTGGGCATCATAATGGGCTGCGCTGTTTGTCGTGTTGTGGATAAATTTCGCTTACAATTCGTCAACTTACAGAAGAAGAAGATCCGGAATTGGGTATTCAACGTCCATAACGATGCGCTATGACGTGTCCTATGCCCACTTTTTATGTGGAAAAGTTTTAGAAGTGCAGGAATTAAAGCCATAAGACCATGGCTTGCAACCGAAGTTCTCGGATTCCGCTTTCGATCACTTTAAAGTCGATTCTTATTTTTATCGAACAATTTATATATGAGAGGTTCACTTTTGGCTTATTGAATTTGAGAATGAGCAAAATTGTCGTTTCTGGAGTGAGGCAAATCCAGAAGAGACTCGTGAAACTCAATTACACCCACAAAAGTCCACTGTTTACACCATTACGCTGATGGTTATTTATTTAGAAGTGATTTCCAAGCTTGGGTTACAGTCTATTGGCAAAATTACCGGACAATTTTCAGTTGTTATTTGTTCGAAAATATGGACGACATTGATCCGGATTCGACGCTAAGACAACATTATATCACGAAACTGACCAATGAATTTCACCGACATCGTATGATTTAACGCCATGGAATTATTTACTTCAAGGTTATGAAAACTCTTTGATGTATGCTAATAACCGCATGCAATTTAGGATTTGGCAGTCAATATTCAACCGTTATTGATAAAATAGACGCCCCACATTTTCGAAATAGTATCCCGAAAGTAAATCCACTGGATGCGTTTCAGCAAAAACAGCAGCGGATTTTATATATATAGCCAAGGCCGTGCTCAAAACATAATGTTATGAAGCATTCTACATAATGAATAATGCGACGCTCAATCAACGCTGTTCTTATTGGTTTAAAAAAAAATTCTATAAGTTTTTAAAAATACCCTGTATATACCATATGTCTATGTATTTCTGCTATCCAACTAGAATGTACGGGTTTATTTTTTGAAGACATGTATGTGCGGGTCACAGCTTCTATCCACCAAATGAAAGGATGGTTTTTTTTTTTCGATTTCGACTGCCGAGAAAATTAGTGAATTTTTCATAGATAGGGATGGTGGCGGTTTCCGGACTAACTAAATCATTCGATAATTTTTCGCGAAGATTAGTTCAATCTCAGCCGCCATTAATTGGGTGCGAGTTATTCTAAAGTACTTCAAACGCGTCGATGGTTGGCATAGGGACGTCCTTTTGCATAATCCGAAAGCAAGAAGTTAGGTGGTGTCAAATGGTGCGGTATTTTTGCCCAATGTTGAAACTAAGCAACCGGTTATTTGCGCAGTTTTGGTTCAATAATCTAAAACTAACAGTTAAGGTAAAAATATAAAAAATCACTTGTGCCTTCTGATTTGCAAAATCGGCATCAACTGACTGTTGCTTCGACTAAGTAGATTCGCTGGTTAGGTTACAATTTAGGCATTTTCAAATTCAGCTTTGTCGAAAATATTTCGAAAGAAAAATATGTAGATCTTTATTAAAGAGTTTAATTGCAGCCCGTTTCCAATACTATGTATATTAAAGTTAATGAGTCTCATTATCCATTAAATGAAGTAATTCAATTGTAAAAACTTGTATTTAATTTTGGGTAATTAGCTTTGTTATTTAAAGTTGTTATGGAACCTTCGTGAACATAATATTATCCCGTCATGTTGGATAGATTTCAATACTCAGATATAGTTTTGCTGATTGCCAATTTAGTTTTAGGTATCCACAACACTCGAGATATTGTATAATCTACTTTCGTTTTCTCTATCTACATATATATATATCTCTGCCAGTTACCGAGCCTTTGCAACTCCTTAACTGAGAGTACAGAAGACACAAAACAGTTTCGTTGAGTTAATCTTCGCGAAGTCCGAGGCAACCAGTGTTTCGCAAATCTTATTGACGAAAAAAAAAAAAAATAATCGGACTGCGCCTTGTGTCACGAATACCTTTGACCATCTTTCTTCATGCTAAAAACAAAGATGTTGCGTTTATAAACGTTATATATATTTAATGTATGCCCAAATTAAGTCAAATGCGTTCGGAGCATGCTGTCTTTCCAATATCTTATTAAAATTGACCGAAAACAGATGAAGTGGTGAAGGTGTTCAACGCACCGCACGAATCACGTCGACAAACTACAAGTATTTGTATGAGCAATGCTAAAGGTATTAGAAAACCAACTGGTTGTTTATCCAAGATTTAACGTGCGATATGCCTGGTTAGGTAGCATTTAGATGGTTGCCAAAAAAAAAACCCAGTCACTCAGTGCCTCTGTCGTAACCGTACTTGCTCTAATGTATCCTTAACATATTTTCTACACTTGGTGCAAGTATAATTGAACCCATAAACTTCCCATAAGACACTTTAAGCAAAAATTAAATAATGACATTACACACATTACCTTGTGTATTCTGTTTCTATTTGTTGAGATCCTAATTCTATCAACAAATTCCTTATCAATATTTTTGCTTCCTTTACCAAATTAAAAGTTTATATAAAATTAGTTAATTACATTAAATATAGTCGCCTTTTTCTTAAGTAAGCTCGACATACTTATGTATCCGTATAGAGACAACTATTTAAAAATCATCTTCAAAGCATTTTTGTATTTTTTCATAATTATAGAAGCAAGTTATTTTTTTTTTTTTATTATTAGTAATTAAAAATTTTAATTAAAAGCATTTTTATTTTGTAACCTGAAACACATTGTTTACTTGAGTTTGTTTTTTCTTTTTTTTTTTTAAATTGCAATTGAAAGTACTAAAGCATTCTTCTTTTTTTTTTTGTTAAAATATAATGGGGAAATTTATTAATCAGAAAGCAAATTTGTTCCTGAAACAACCAAAGTTATTTATAACAATCGATATTAAAAGGAGACACAAAAGATTAGAAAAATAAAATAAGATTCTAAAGACTTAATTGACAACTCAATATTATTTAAATTCTTAACATTTATTTACATTTTAACATTAATCTTTAATTTTGAATTATTTTTTTTGTTTTGGTTTGTTTTTAATTGATTAAATTAAAAACTAAACTAATGGAAAAGAAATTTCTCTAAATAAAGTGCAAACTTAATTAAATAAATAATTGAAATAAATTTAAACTTTGAATTTAGTTGAAATTTTAATTTTGAATAAAATCGTTAACGCTGTTCTCTTTAGCAGTAAAATTTGGTTTGATTTAAATCTGTAGTTTCCAGAATACATATATTGTCTTGAAGTTTTATAAATTAAAATTAAAAGAAAAACAAATTGCATTCAAAAACAAGATAAAATATAAAAAATATATATATTTTACCTATAAGATAACTGTTTATAACAAATTTTAGTGCCTGGAGTTCAATTGTTCTATTTTACATCATTACATTATCCATAAATCGTTACTCATAGCAGTTTCTGTTTCTGATAGTTATTTAACAAAAAGACTATCATTCACTATTTGTTTATGTTATTTTTTTTTTACAAAATTGTTATTGTGTATTTGTATGCTAAATCAAATGTTAACAAAAAAAAACGTTCAAAACGAAATAGAAAAACAAAAAGCAAAGCAAAAAAAAAATATTACCTTTGGTTGTTACAGGGACAATCGCCCCCTCGCGTGATTTACCCGAATTAACCGCCGAGGATACGATTCGCATCATCTTGTCGAATTTAAATTTAATTGTACCGGTGGTAGCTGCCCTACTTGTTATTATCATTGCCATTATTGTTATTTGTATCCTACGTAGCAAAGGCAATCATCACAAAGGTATTACAAAAAAGCCAATTATTAATTCTATATTTTTCTTCTCTTTCTCGTTTCGTTTATTTCTTTTTTACTTCAAACTGTGTTAAATGGTTTATGTTTAACAAAATATCATATATATACAAAATTTTATATATTTAAAAAAAAAAAAAAACACTATACAAAAACAACTACAATATATTATTACAAAAAAAAAAAAAAAAACAACTACCAATGCATCGTGGTAAACTATAAAATAAAAACAAAACTTGAATGTGTGCCTGTTGTACGATATAACGAAACTGAAACCAAATTTCAACAAAATCGACAAATTGTTGGGTATGTATCCAGGCACAGTTGCCCCCTTGGACGATGGCATTGGTTCGGGTAATATCAATACCAGGATCAGGATGCCAGCATGGATGCCAGAATGGTTAGATTTGAATTTCATGGTGCCATTAATAGCAACATGCATTGTTGTTGCGGTGGGTATACTAGTTGTGTGTGTAGCGCTATCAAGACGAAGAGCTGATGACATGCGTGGCGGACAAAAGGATGTTTACTGTAGGTGTTATGCAGCTTCAAATTTTAGCATTTACCACTTTTTTCTAATTTAATTTTTTTTTTACTTTTTTATTTTAATTTATATTTAACAAATACTTGAGCATTTTATTATTCTGTTTTTGTTTATTAACTCTTTTTTTTTTATAAATCATTTATTTAAGTTTGCAAGCGATGGTGTCAATTGAGTTTTCTCTTTTTATTTGTTTTAATATTTCATTATAAGTTAGGCAGGTATCATTTTTAAAGTGTCCTTACGAACGTCGACTTTATGCTGTCTTTAAATGTCAAACCAAACTAATGGGCTAATATTTATAAATTACTGACTTTACTTTAAATGGCGTTATATTCTAGCGTGGAGCTGAGTCTCAACTAACGACTTTCTCCAATAGTGTTCTCTTTGAACGTTAGCGCGTTTTTTTAGTTATGCTTTCGAATACCGCGTTGTCCTTCTGGAACAAATTCGAACAAATACATTAGAGTATTGGTGTTATTTCGTTTAATATTTTATAGCCATTAACACTGAACTCGGAACCTTTTGCTTAAGCATAGCTCATTGTACATCCCGTCCCGTTCTTGTATCTGAAGCCAGAAATGCCGTTTCCATGCGCTTGTTATAAAGTCCACGCTTCGCATCATACAGCTAGGTTATTAGGACCGATAAGGGCTTTATATGGGACTTTTATAGTTGCTTGTCAGAAAAGAAAAAAATATTTGTTTTTTTATCCTAGGAAAGCAATTGGCAGGAGTGATTTTTCGTTATCAATAGTTCGACTCGAAAGTAGTTAGGCGAAGTCTATTAGCACATCAAAGAGACTAAGAATAGTGGACAGGTTTAATATTTTGTGAAGATAAAAAATTATATGTTGGCAAGATATTTCCATGGAAATATTGAGTTTTTTGGCTATCTGCTCTAGTCCCGGGCTTTGGGCACTGAAAACGTACTTTTCGGTTCGGTGGCAAATAGTGATACAAATTTTATTGTGCACACAAAAGTTGAGAGGAGTGGTTAAAATAAAAGTGCTGTCAGAATTTTTAATGTTGGCTACTGTTGCGTTGTTTAAACATTGGAATACAACCCTCAAAAATGAGTTGAACTGGGAAAACATTTTTTCAAACAAACTTGTAATTTCAATCGAATCGGCTAAAGAATAAATTTGCCACCGTTTAGGACTGAAGATATTATAGATTTAGTTTTGCTCTTTTCTTTGCCAGATAGATCTTGAGATCTTATTGCGAACCCAGACCAAGAATGTGCCTAGTTTTGACATACTAAGGCCTGGTCACTTTTCATAAGTGACGATAATATGCAGTAGGTTTTGTTGTGGAAGTGGTCTTTAAAATATAATAGCTTGAACACATGACCAATATTGATTATGCTCACCGCAGGGTATTATTGACATTAAAGTAGTTTTCGAAGTTCTAAATTATCTGTTTTCTTTTTTGTAGCATTAACATTCCAAATTTATCAAGTGTAATATTTTATTAGAAATCTATGGTTTTTGATACTCCATAACTTCTGTTCTTTTCGATAAAAGTTTTTAGAGGCCCGGCCTGAACTCGACACTTAAGCATTTGTCGTTTCGCATGGTTCTTATTATGGCTCTTAATTAGACCTCCATTTGTTCAACAAAATAACTAATAAACCCACACTTTGCAGCCATCTCCATACATAAATCTTTATTTAGCTTGCATTACTAAAGGCTTTTCTTCCATAATTTGGTCAATTTTATTTTAGTTTATCAGTTTTCAGAGGATTTCCTGGTAAGTATTATGACACCATCGCTTAAGAAATAAAATTTACACAGAAAACCGGCCATTGGAGATTGCAAACATACAATTCAATCCAAAAAAAAAAAACAAAAAACAATACAATCAAAAATACAACAATAAGTATCACAAAATCTTTTTTAACCAATGATTTACTTTCGGTGTTCGTTCTGTCACTTAAAACAAATATTTTAATAGCTTTATAACTTTATGGAAAAAAAAACTACTATATATATATTTAATATTTTGTTTTTGCATTAAGGATTGAAAACTACTCGTATCCAAAACTTAGATGTTAAATGTACATTCTATGTAAATATATATTCAAAATGAATTTTTCTTGTTCATAATTAGAGCATGTTTGTTAAGCGTAAACTATCTTAATATGTTCTCTAAACATAAATTTAGACACAACAAAATACTACACATCTAACAACATGAATCATTTACATTTTTATTTATTCTTTTGTCTTTAATTTGGTTGGTTAATTGAATGTTTTTTTGGTGTACTTTTTTTTCTTAAAATTACTCGTTTAATTGCTTTGCTTCTACGAGAATATAATTAAAAGAACATGTTAAAAGAGTAAGTAGTAGTTATTGTTGTAAGTACTTATTTAAAAAAAAATTGTTACATGAAATAAATGTATTTATGGTCAAAATATGAAGTTAATGAGCATACAATTCAAATCTTTAGATATTAAGATTTAAATTCCAATTAAAGTTAAAACACAATAATATAAGCCGGAAACAAATTTTTAAGTTTTCAAATCTTTCTATTAGAATGTCCTTGATTCGAATTCGTACCTCAAAAATAAAGACCCATCATTTTATATCCTCCCATACTTAAAGAAACGTAGATAAAATAAAGTGGAACACATCCTAAGTGTGATCGAAAATCAATGTTGGGAACAGACTGCTCGAATGCTCTTTTTATGGCATTTACCACAGCTTTACGTAGGGTTTCTTGGAGTATAAGACCAATTTCTTCGTAAATGCTTTACTTTAGTTGCCTATTTACATTCACCTTTAACCTTGAGATAGCTCCTCCAGAGAGTAGTCAAATCAGGTGAGCATGGTGGCCAGCTCGAATCGCTCTATTTGGAAATTATCTATTAAAATTATATTTTGGGGTTTGTTGAAAATTGTGGATATAAAAATTGTAAGAGCATTGCCCTATAACGTTCTTCAATAAATAGAGAGCGTTATCAAAATAAAAGTCTGGTTGCAAAACTTTTCAGCGTTAAAGCCACACGAAACAGTAGGTACTACGAATTTCGTGTAATCATTTTTTAAGAAGATTTTGGATATGCTCAAAGAGATTTAAAAATGCGGTTTGCTAAGAGATGGCGTAACTTGTATTATTCCATTGTTATTATTCCATTGGAACATGCGTTGGAAAGCTACTGTCATTGTACGTCATTTCAGTATATGTCATTCATTTGAAGCATAGACAACAATAATTTTTTTTCACTCAAATATATCGAACTTTGCGCCTGAAAAAGTGTTTTTGCGGGGAGTTCTTCTTCATTACTTTAATGTGAAGAAAACTGCTGCCGAAAGTCATCGTATTTTGGTGGAAGTTTATGGTGAACTTGCGCTAGGTGAGCGAACGTGCCAAAAGTGGTTTGCACGATTTAAAAGTGGTGATTTTGGCTTGGAAGACGATGAACGTCCTGGGCAGCCAAAAAAGTTTGAAGATGAAGAACTGGAAGCATTACTCTATGAAGATTGTTGCCAAACACAAGCAGCCATTTCAAAACGTTTAAAAGCAGCTGGATATATTCAAAAGGAAGGAAATTGGGTTCCACATGAACTCAAACCGAGAGACGTCGAAAAGCGGTTTTGCATGTGCGAAATGCTGCTGGAACGCCACAAAAGAAAGTCATTTTTGCATCGGATTGTTACTGGTGATGAAAAATGGATCTATTATGACAACCCCAAGTGCAAAAAATCATATGTAAAACCCGGCCAACCAGCCAAATCAACGGCAAAGCCGAATATCCATGGCGCGAAGGTAATGCTCTATATTTGGTGGGATTAGATGAGTGTGCTGTATTATGAGCTGCTAAAACCGGGTGAAACCATCAATGGACAAAGCTACCGAACACAATTAATCCGTTTGAAGAGAGCAGTAGCCGAAAAACGCCCAGAATATGCGACCAGACACGAGGCAATAATTTTCCATCATGACAACGCTCGGCCCCACGTTGCTATTCCGGTTAAGAACTATTTGGAAAACAGTGGATGGGAAGTCTTACCCCACCCGCCTTATAGCCCAGACCTTGCCCCTTCTGAGTACCATTTATTCCGGTCGATGCAGAACGCCCTCACTGAAATACGGTTCACATCAGAGCAGAATATCAAAAATTTGCTTGATTCATTCTTGGCTGCCAAGCCGACTCAGTTCTTTTGGGATGGGATCCACAAATTGCCAGAAAGATGGGAAAAAGTCATAACTTCAGATGGGCAATACTTTGAATAATACTACTATACACGTTTTTCTTAAATAAAAGTTCAAATTTTGAAAAAAACCGCACGAATTAAGTTATGTACCCAATAGTTTTCCGACTAGCTGGATTTTGAAAGTGGGGAAGAGCAAATCTTTTTTCAGGATAGATCCTACTGTCGTTGGTGTCTCCACGCGTTTTCTGAGTTATGTCTCACAAAATCAATATTTTCATCCGCTCTGTCAGTTCGAAGCGTTCCGTTTCGTATGAATTTTCAACAGTCCTGAATTCATTAAAATTAATCACCAGGCTCTTTAACAATAAAATCTCATGTATGCGCATTGAGTACTAATTTTTGAGCAGTCATTTTCAAGGAAAAGGAAAACAGTCTTAATTCTTTACGCAATTGTATAGCGCTCCATTTTGTATATATGAGGGGCGCAGTTTTTAGCTGAGGGACCAAAAAGAAGTCACTTGGGACTAGATCTGGTGAATAAGGCGGATGGTCAAGCAGTTCAAACCGTAATTCATGGATTTTCGCCATGGCAACCGCTGAGGTGTGAGACGGCGCGTTGTCTTGGTGAAACATGATTTTATTTTTCTGCAAATGTGGCCGTTTTTCCTCAATTTCTGCCTTCAGCTTGGCAAGTAATGATGTGTAGAATACTCCTGTAATGGTTTTTCCTTTTTGAAGATAATCGATTAATATAACTCCTTTACTATCCCAAAAAACAGTCGCCATCACTTTCCCAGCCCAAAAAACAGTTTTTGCTTTTTTTGGAGCCGGCTCGCCCTTTGCAGTCCTCTGTTTTCACTGAATTTTTATTTCGGGCGTATAATGGTGTATCCAAGTTTCATCTACAGTAATTAATCGGCGCCAAAACTCGGATTTTTTGCGCCTAAGCTGCGCCAACAGAGCGTTGGAAATGTTCATTCGAACACGTTTTTGGTCTGACGTAAGCAAACGCTGCACCCAACGCGCGGACAGCTTTCTCATGCCTAAATCTTGATTTAATATGTAACAAACACGTTCTTTGGACATTTTCATAACCTCTACTATTCGGCGGTCGTCTAACACCATTTGGTGAACTTTAGCACTGTTATCGTCAGTGGTTGCAGTTTTTGGACGTCCGGAACGTTCATCATCTCCCAAGCTCTTACGGCCACGTTTAAATTCAGTTGCCCAAGATTTCACTGTGGTAAATGATGTTGCAGAGTCCCCATACACAGAGTCCAACTCATTTTTGATTTGCGTAGGCCTATTGCCTTTCAAAAATAAGAATTTAAAAAACACTCACATCGACTCACTCAAACGACTGTCAACTAAAAACTGCGCATCCAAAATGACTGAAACTTCAGTAAGTAACTGTCAAAAGATGCACAACTAGCATTCACTGGCTTTTATTGACGAGTGCCGCTATCTTTATGTTGTATTTATATTAACGACGTGTACACGTGCAGTAACGTTGAGTATTCTGTTGTCGCGTATGACGAGGAAACCAGGTTAAACTAGATCCTCCAAAGTGTAGATAAAAATCTAAATTTTTGGATTCAATAGGCTTAGGACTATTCAAAAAGCTGATCAAATCGCTTACCATACGCTTAACCTAATTTTGCATACAAAAAATATACATAAGAGCGCGTTTAAGACAATTGACATCGTAATATAATCAAACCCCTAGTCCGATCGAAGTGAAACGCTTAAGGATAAAGTTCACTACAGAAATACAATTATATATCATAAGGGGGAAGCTTTAATATGTTATTGTGTTCATTTGACGATTTTTTTACGAAATTAAAAAAAGAGCATTAAATTTAACTAACTATAACTTTTCTTAAGATATGAAGTATTAATTACTATATACCAAAAATTTTACCAAAAATATAAATATTTCATGTATAAAAAAAAAAAATCATTTATATATCTCATCTTCATCATTTATTAGACAAAAAGAAATACAGAGAGCATTTTGCGATAATAGAATAAATTAACCAACCAAAAAGAGATCCCTTTTCACACAAGAAAAAAAGAATCGAACAAAATCGGTTTTATTAAATCTTAATTTCGTACATACATATGTGTCAACTAATCTTCTATCCTCTGTCTTCTATCTTTTTATTTTTATTTTTATTTTTATTTTTTAATCTTTGTTCTTTCATTATTAATCCAATTTGTTTATTTTAGAAGATTTTCTCCCCTTAACGGGGTAGAATTAACCTCTTCTAATTCAGCAAAGATGCTTTCATTATCGCAAAAACAAAAGAAAAAATTTTAATATTGTCAAAGAAAATCAAAAAAAAAAAAATGTCATACCACCATCATCAATAATTATTCGTTTCTATAAAATAAGTTTAAAAAAAACTAAATATCTGATGCACCAAAGTAAAACAAATTGCAAAAGATTTAAGTGAAAACAAAAAAATTTAAATTCAACAAAAAATCTCATTACTGTTTTTACAATTTGCTTTGAATTAATTGAATGTAAGTGCACCAAATCTTGATTCTAAAATATTTTTGCACAATGTTTTTTTTTTCTTAAAAAAAAAACAAAAAAAAGTTAGTTTAACAAATTTGTTAAGAACAAAAGAATTTTAAATGGATTTCCAAAGACGAAAATGTAAGACAAAAACAGAAAAGTAAAAAATTTGAGTAAATTTGAGAATGTTTATGCAAAATGGTAACAAAAGCATCTTCAGCCATAATATTGAGAATTCGATATCATATATTAATTCTAGACGATGTAGTTTACAATCAGACAATGGGACCTGGAGCTACCTTGGACAAGAGGCGACCAGACTTACGTGATGAATTGGGATACATTGCACCACCAAATAGGAAATTACCACCCGTACCCGGATCGAATTATAACACTTGTGACAGGATTAAGCGAGGTACAGTTATAAGTAAGCATCTAATTGCCAAATTTTATCAAATCTAAAGGACAATATCTATGTTACAACTTTTTTTTTTATCTATATTTTTCATTCACTTGGTTTTTAACACTGGGAATGTCCACATGGAGTTAATAGAGTTTCCATTGGGCAGATAAAAATCTTTTTTCTGTTACTTTTTTTCAATTTTGTAAATCATCTTTATTTGTTTTTGAATTTTTTATATTGTATTTTTTTTTTTCAACCAGATAATGTACATACATATAGTTTTTCTTAGATGTGAAATACCATTTTTAATACTTTTTTTATTATCTAAAGATGTGTGTCCTTTCGATATAGATAATGCTTGCTTTTTTTCGTAGATAGTTTGTTGTTAAACTTTATATAAAAGCGCTAGAAATTATTTGTTTTTAAATATATTCTTAAAATACGCATAGTTAATATTTTTGTGTATTTTTTTTTTGTTATAACAAATGCAGCTTATAAGATTTTCGTCGCATTTTCAAAACTGTTTGATTTGTAGACCTCCAACTGTTATCAAAAATGACTGTTGTTTTGCTTCAAGTGAACTTTTAATTTTATTAAACTGATTTTTTTGTATTACGTATACTAACCGACTCGGGTATAAGAGAATATTCATTTCTAGTCGTATTAAATGTTTGGTTTCAAAATGGCGATTATTTGTATTTCAACGTATCGTTACCACATTTATAGAACGCTTCCTTAGAGCAAGTCAGGAGCTAATCACAAAACGTAGCTCCAGCGTTACCAGATTATTTTTGCCCATACTTACAAAAGCCAGCGCCAAAACAAATGCATAACCTGCTAGACAAAAAACATAGGTCGTCTCTATGGGATATACAATAATCAAACATCAGAAATTCTCTCCGTAACTTAAAACCTCGCTTTTTGCGAATGCTCTATTCATCACCGAAGTTATACAGTGGCGACAAAATAAATAGTACATGTGTGTGTACATTATTAAATCCCAATTTTTTTTATTCGGTAATTCCGAAATAATATGAATCTTAAAAACTAATTACAAAATTATTTTACTTAGTACACAATAAAATAAAAAAGCAAAAACAGGTACTTCCTTTTAAGAAAAACAAAAAGAAAAACTACTTTCATATCTAAAAATACATAGGCAAAATAAATAGCACACTTCATTATTGCTTTAAGAATCCTTTAAAAAAATATTTTAAGGACAATATACACCCTGAATGACTCGAACTGCAAGCAACTTCAGATTGCTATAATTTCCAAGCCGTTCATGACTGTGAGCTCAAATTTTGATACATGACATATAATTTTATTATTTACAAGCCTTTTAAACGATTTGCGTCTTAGTTGTGTTGAAAAATTTTTATCCGCAATGGAATTCAAACGTGATAGTGTGATTGCTTTATATTTAGCTGGAAAACCACAAGTAGCTATAATTTGAGCCCTCCAGCACTTCAACGTGAATAAATCATTTGTGTCTCGAACCATAGCTCGTTACCGTGATACTGGAGGTGGTCATAAAAAAACAGCAACATCGGCAGAAATGGTTCGGAAAGTGAAGGCTCGAATTGAGCGAAATCCGCGTCGAACTGGAAGAAAAATAGCTCGTGTGCTCAACATATCGTTGGAACGGATGCAACACATACTGAAAAATGAGCCTGGGCTCAAGCCATTGAATTTCCAAAAAGCACACGATCTTACGAAAGTGGTGAGTTGCCGAATTTGGTTTTTTCCGATGAGTCACCATTTGTTATCGAGCAATATGTCAACAAATAAAATGACCGAGTTTACTTGCCAGAGAGGTCCTTCGAAAATTTGCACCTTCGGACGGCCACCAGAGAACAGGCAGCACCGATGGTGATGGTTTGGGCTGCCATAACAGCCGATGGTCGTTCTCCGTTCGTATTTTTAGACCGTGACGTCAAAAGTAATGAGATCGTATACCGTGAAACTGTCTTAGAGGCAGTATTGAAGCCTTGGGCAAGCAATCATTTCGGTCGGAGACCGTGGACATTTCAACAAGACTCGGCACCGTCTCACAAAGCGCACGTCAACCAAGACTGGTTAAAAAACAATGTTCCACACTTCATTTCTTCGACACAATGGATTGCAAATTTTCCGGATGCAAATCCGTTGGATTTCTCTGCCTGGGGTATTTTGAAGGCGAAGGTTGGTACTAAAAAATACCAAAGTTTGGACTATCTCAAACAAGCACTTCGTCGGGAATGGGCCAAAATACCGCAGAGCCACTTGCGTGCATCGTGCAGCGTGCGATGCTTTCTTCGGCCGTCTCAAGGCCATTATTCGCGCCAAAGGTGGACATATTGAAAACTACTGATACAATTTGAAAATTGATGTATTTTCCAACATTTTTTGTTTTGGCACCATAAAATTTATCAAAAAATAAAAAAAATTATAGCATTTTAAAAAGTTATAGTTCGAGTAAGTCACCCTGTAAAAAACTTAATTTTAATTAATATCAAAGACTGTTTTAATATTTTTTTAAAATCGCAGCACATCGACGACCCTTAGATGATATGAGGGCTTGACAGCGCTCTAGGGGTATTGCGCTCCAAGCTTTCTAAACCTCTGCCCAAAGTTGACTTAAGCTTGAAGCTGCAGATCTATCAATTGCTTTGTCGACGTCGTTCCACAAGTTCCCAATCGGGTTGAGATCAAGGGATTGTGCTGGCCAGCTTTAAACATTAATTTATTGATCCTTTAGCCACAGCTTAACCGATTTTGCTGTATGTTTTGGATCATTGTCCAATTTCCATTTCAGCGGCAATTCCTCCTCTGCATACGGAAGCATGGTATCATTTAAAATTTCCCTATATTTGGTTTGGTCCATAATACCCTCCACATGATAAATAGACCCTACTCCGAGCCAAGAAAAACAACCCCAAACAACAACGCTGCTTCCTCCATGTTTAACAGTCTTTTGGGTGTACTTAGGATCGAACTTTTGGTTGATTCCACGGCGCACATAAATTTCGCCATCAGGTCCAATGCGATTAAACTTGGATTCGTCCGACCATAGAACATTTTTCCACCACGTTGCATCCTTCTGAAGGTGCTCTCTTGCAAATTCCAAACGCTGCTTTCGGTTCCCAACCGAAATTAGTGGTTTACCTCGCGCAATGCGTTCAAACAATTTTTTCCCCCTAAGGCGATTTTTAACTGTACTGACACAGATATTAACACTTAGTTGCTCTTAAATTTTTTGTTTTATTTTGGGTGCGGACATAAAAGAGTCCATCTTGCTCAGACGCACAATAGCAGCATCTGTCCGTTCTGTCGTTTTACGTTTCCGATTTTTCCGAATTTTGTTGTGCACAGATAAATTATAAATCTTTTTCTCGAGCATTCTAACTTTTGAGAAATATCCGTTATTGAAAGGCCTCTATTTTTATAATCCAAAACCCGTTGTCTATAGTTTTCTAAATTACATTAGCCAAATAATATAAAATCTTTAAAATAGTGTGCTATTTACAATAATTTGTCTTCGCTTTACTAACGTACCTTTGGCGGGTGACATTTAACTTGTAGCTGCTCTTCTCGACAATCTTGCAGCGTTTTTGATGTAATCCAGGCACAATATTAAAGTTAGTAAATGGTGGGGGCAATCCTATTTTCAGTATTAACATGTAATTCGAAGTTCGTGGCGGAAGGTTTTATGCTTTCTTAATGTACTTCATCTCATAATTTCTCGACTATCTTTTCTTTCCTAGCGTCCCTATTTACCCAACATCAAATATGATGGATTCTGATACAGCTACAAAAACCGTATACGTATTTGTTGCAGTGAACGATGCGTTTGCAGCTACCGTTTTAGACTAAGCTAACTTTTTCTATAGATATCTTTTGGCATTTTTCGTTTCTGCAGTCCTTTAACCCACCTCTTTAAATTATCATGACCTCTGATTTACTTGAATTTATGACCAGGTTCCATAAGGATTATTTATGACCAAGTTTCAGAATTCTTTATTGAATCTGTCAGTAGCCAATACCAATGAAAACTGGCATTTGTCAGTCCGGATCCGTGCGCCAAATTTACGAAAATGACTCTCAAATGCCCTAAACCAAAAAGAAGTAATAAGCAGCTACGTGATACTTTGGTCTTTAACTGGGATAGCCGAATGACTTTACCTAGCATTAACAAGAATTAAAGATCTTGAAGAATGTACCATGTTTAGGTATAGTGTTCTTTTACACCGAAAACTTCATTTTCGTAGGCCGGAGTCCTTAAATTAAGATAAATAAGGTAGTAGTCAGATAGGTTCGGTCTGAGCGATTTAATAACATAATCCTCATCATGGCGGCAAAATACGCCTCGACCATCATTTCTACTTTTCTCTTGTAATATTTTTTTAGTGCTTTTATAAAAAGTAGACTTTAGTGTTTTTTTTTTTTTAAATAATTTAATCATTCTCCTTGTTTTTATTTTTTATCTCATTCTATGTATGTTCGCTTTAATTTTGCTTGTTTGGGAAAATTTACGATTTTATTAATTCCGTTTTTCAAAATTCCAACAATCCATTAATCCATAAAAAAAAAAAAACTTTAAAAAAAAATTATTATAAATGTAATGTAAAAACCAAAATAAGTAGGCCGTGGCATGCGTTCAAATCACTCTACATGGGATCCGCGTCGACCAATCTACGAAGAATTGAAGCCACCACCAGTACCAAGGCATTATGGCCACAGTCATGGTACTGAAGATTGCTATCACAGACATCCAGGTAGGATTGATTTGGTTTGTTCTTTTTTTTTTTTTTTTTGGTTCAAAGAAAGTGGATTTTTTTTACTTTTTATTTAAAAACGCGCTACTAATTGCCTTTTTATAATTTAAATACTAACACCCTTTTTTTTAAGTTTGTCCCAGATTTTGATAATTTCGTTTTATTTTTCAATTAAATTGGTTTTTAATTAAATGGAAAAAAAATGGCAAAGTAATTTTTAGTAGTTATTTGCTCTTAGTAACTATGGGACTTTGCGTGATATTTACTAACATTCTTAACGAAGGTAAACTAGTACAAATGTACAAAAAAAACAAAAAAAAAACATGTTGTAGTTGCACGTTTTATTCCTTAATTTGCATTAATCGCAGAACAGATGAAAGTTAGCCTTGAGTTAGTTTTAATGAATCCCTTCTAATGCAAAATCATTGAACTCATTCCCTAAACCTAAACTGAATCAAACTAAGGTATGGAAGATGAGATCTGCCCCTATGCCACTTTCCACTTGCTCGGCTTCCGCGAAGAAATGGACCCTACCAAGGCAATGAACTTCCAGACTTTCCCACACCAAAATGGACATGGCGGACCCGGACATGCTGGCACAATGGGACCACCCGGACATCCAGGACATGTACACTCACGATCTGGCTCACAATCTATGCCACGCGCTAACCGATATGCCCGTAAGAACAGCCAAGGCGGACAAAGTTCTATCTACACACCAGCTCCTGAATACGATGACCCTGCCAACTGTGCTGAAGAAGATCAATATGTAAGATGAGGTTTCCTCTTTTAATATATGAAAAAGATTGTTATTTTATTTGTTTTGTATTGTTTAAGCGTCGTTACACTCGTGTTAATTCACAAGGCGGAAGCTTGTACAGTGGACCCGGACCCGAATATGATGATCCAGCTAACTGCGCACCGGAAGAAGATCAATATGGATCACAATATGGCGGACCATATGGAACACCATATGATCATTATGGCTCACGTGGCTCAGTTGGCCGTCGCAGTGTCGGTAAGTCAAATATAAATATTTGATTTCTTTACAAAATCGTGCATTGGTTGGAATTGATATTTTCATTAAAATTGTAGGTAATGGATCTCCTGAACCACCACCACCACCACCACGTAACCATGACATGAGCAATTCCTCATTCAATGACTCCAAGGAGAGTAATGAGATCTCAGAGGCTGAATGCGATCGTGATCATGGACCACGAGGCAATTATGGCGGTAAGCATTCCTTTTAAAAATAACCTAAGACAAATCTCTTCCTCCGGCAGGCGAAAATAAATAAAGAAACACTTTAGTGTAAATAATGTTAAGATAGGCTACAAAACAAAAAAGAAAAACAAAAACAAAATCTAAAATAATTTAACAGCAACCTGATTACCTATAGTTTTAACAAAATTAAAATTAACATTTCCTTTTTTGCATTAACTTTTGAATAGAAGACACCAAGGAGGGTGAGTGATTGACTAAAATCTCTTTTCGAAGACCACTTTTATTTCTGTTCGTTGGAAAAGTGTGAATTTATGTTTTATTTTTCTGTTCGTTTTTGTTCTTTCAAAATGAACACTTGCCGAATATCATCAATATCAATCAGTCAATAAATCATTCAATCATTCTCACTCATTCTGTCGTGAATGCAATGCATACTGTCATCATTACTCTTTTTACTTATAATGAAACAGAAATTGGAAATTCAAAGTTCGAAAATAAATTTTGTTCAGATTGCCACGTCATATTCATGTTCATAAGTCATAATGTAGGAAATGGTAGAAATTTTATAAAATTTATTGTAATTTGTTGGTAATTGTGAGTATTGTGAGATTCAATTGGAATAGAAATGGTAATGGGCCTCTTAATTGTGTACGTCTGCGATTGCTATAGTGAGTGATTGTGGATCATTTCATCTGCACGAAAGAAGCATAAGTATCAAGATGACCGTGGATATGGTATTTTCAAAGTTAAAATTGAAATACCATACTTACTGACACTAACTTTGGTCGTTCTCTATTGCGTTGTCCCTCTGAATTAGAATCGAAAACTTTCCGGGCCGGAACGCTGATGTCCATGAGCTCAAGTTGACCTAGCCATCTAAGCCGGGTTATCCAAGCTTTTCTGACGAGGTGGACATCGCTCTACAGCCCGTTCATATCGCTGTTGAAACGTTTCCTCCAATCTCCATTGATGAAAACGGGACTGAAAGTTACCAAAAGAACTTTTCCCTCGAATCACCTGAGAGCATTTTCATTCGTGATGATTAGTATCGCGTATAATGAATTTTTGATTGCTCAAGAGAGGATTTTACTACTCAACTACCTTTTAGATCCAAAGAAACAGCGACACCGTCTTTCCCCACGTACAAATTGGAAACTTCTAAAAGCCCACAGAAGAGACTAATTTCAACATTTTCAGGAGATATTCCTGCTTCGGAAGACAAAAACACCTCTCTAGTAGTTTCATGATCCTGTAAAACCAGCAGAATCTTAGAATTTTAAGAATCTAAAATGTTTCTTATTGAGTAAAGGAGATACTTATAAAAACTATAGTAAGGACACCCATATGTCTTCGAAGATGATCTACAGAATCTGACCAATGGACTGATAGAACGAGTTTCCATTTAACAACGTTGATTACTTGATATGCTAATGCTTTCCCGAAGGCCTTTCATTCAAATGATATCACAAGTCTTGCATTACCTAACAAATTTTATTTAAAATAATCATCATGATTAATCCCCACTGTGTTTTGCTAAAAATTCATTCAGAGACCCTACGCAATATACCTATATATAATTTATTTTTTATTTTTTGTAAATTATTCCTGATTTAATTCTATGTTCTGTCACTTAAGCACTTTGTTTGCGTGTGTGAAATTAATTACTAAATTTTTATTTTTCAAAATTTATTGGTCCTTTGGGTACATTTATTTATGTTATAATTTCTTCTAAACGAATTTATGTAACTAACTTAATGTTATTCCATTCATTCATTTATTTTATGTGGTTGGCATGGGAAAAATTTTTTATTAGGAACAATTTTCTTTAAAATATAATTTTAATTTTTATTAGAATTCCATACAAAAAAAAAAATACTTTTAGGTGTATAAAATGCTTGTCTTGATAATTAAGTTTAAATGATTTTGAACGCATTTTTAAATTATATACAAAACGATCCAAAGTAATTTCTGAGAGATTTTTTCCACAAACAAATAGAAGAGATCCTCCATAATCATTTTCACTTAGGAGAACAATTTTTTTTTGTTTGTTTTAATTTTTTATTTTTAACATTTTTTATTGATTTTTTTTTTGTTTTTTTCTTTTATTATATCACATTTAACTCGGGGAATATCCTTAAAACTAAAAAAAAAAATGCGAAAAAAATCTTGAAATTATAATAAAAAAAAAAAATAATGCAGCTAAACGATCCCCACATCAAAAGGATCAGCGTACCACTGAAGAAATGCGAAAATTAATCGAAAGGTAATGTATCTTACTTGGTTAGGATTAATCTTTAAAAGTTACAAAAAAAAAATAAAAAAACTCATTATATTGACAACTGAGAATGTACCTTTCGAATGTTAGCAGTTCGGTACTAATTTCAAAGGTATTTTACTTTAAAAAAAATATATTAAAATTTAAGTAGACCTTTTCTGTAATATTGGCTGATACGGGAAATTAAATTCTCTTAAAAGAAACCGGGTAATCCGAGAAAATATAAAAATTAACAAAGCATGTTCATGTTTTTGTTCAAAATATCAGGTTGAAGCAAAAGTCGTTGTAGATTTTAATTAGTTTTATTTTTAATCAACATTCATCCAAAGAAATAACCCAGCTGTATCAAAGTAATAACCTCAACTTGAGTAGAATCATAGTCACATTGTGAGACTGGGCTTTAGACTTTGGCTTACCAAAAAATGTCCTTTAATTTTAAAGTAATGCAAAATGTGGTTGTGCAATAGGTAGTAAACCGATAAATCTAAATCATCTAAAAAAATATCATTTAAGAAAGCAAAACAAAAAATAAAGGATGTTGGAATTTGAGGTATCATTTTAAATTTTGAATAAGAGACATAAATTGTATGAAATCTGTATTTATTTTTATTAGAAATTAATTTACATTGGTTCGGGTTAATAATGAAAAAGAATGTCGTCCAAGTGACCTCCTCTGCTAGCTCGGCAGACTGTCAACCATTTACTAAAATTTTGAATCATTTTTTCGCATAATGATGGTTCAATAAGTGATATTTGCTCGATGATGTTATCTTTGACAGTTCAGAATTATCGTCATAAACTTTACTCTTCAAAAAACCCCATAAGAAAAAATCCAGTGGTGTTAAATAGCATGATCTTGGTGGCCAATTCACGTCTGTTCTTCGGGAAATTATGCAATTGTTAAACTTCTCTTTCAAAAGATCGATTGAGTTCATTGCTGTGTGGCATGTTGTACCATCCTGTTGAATATCTTCCAATTGACTCCACAAAAAGTTTCTAATCATCGCTTGATATCGAGCTCCATCCACAGTAACTGCATTGCCATTTTCATCTTCTTACAAAAAATGGACCAATTACGCCACCACACCAAAATCCACACCATACAGTAACTTTTTTTGGTTTCATTGGCCTTTCAAACAATCCTCTAGGGTTTTCTTCAGTCCAAATGCGACAGTTTTGTTTATTGACATAACCGCCAATTTCAAAATGATCCTCATCAGTGAAGATAATTTTCTTGAAAAAATTGTCATTTTGTTGTTGCTTCTCTATGGCCCAATTAACGAATTGCGAACGCAAAGCGTGGTCTTGTGTTAACTGTATTTGTAAGCCTTTTCATATAGATCTTTGTGCAAAATGTTAAACAAAGTTGTTGGTTTGAGGTTTAATTGCTGTGAACGACGACGAATTGACGTCCTTCGCTCTTCAGCAACACTTCTGCTAACAGCTGCAATATTTCCACTCGAACGACCACTACGATGATAGGCTTTACTTCTCTGATCTTTAACCGCACTAGTTTGTTCAAATTTACGAACGATAAGTTCAATAGCACGGTTTGACGGAGCATTTTCTCTACCGTATTTTGAACGAAATTTTCTTTCAACTTCTGCAAAACTTTCACCATATTTAAAATAAGTTTTAATAATAAAAACACTTGTTCAGTAGTGCACCGACACATTTTAGCTAACGGAAATGTTTTTACTTCATGTCTGAAAAAACTTCGGTGTAATCTAATAGTTGTAAAAAAAGTGGCGGCCAATTTAAAATGATACGTCAAATTTGAACACCCTTCAATTCACATAATTTGTTTTGTTATTCTAAATTAATTTTAATGTGAATTTGGTTCCAACACGTTCTACTTTTTTTGGCTTGAACTATTATCCCATCAGTCCACAATTTTGTGGGTTCCTTGTTGAAACTCTGAGTCACATGATTATCTTCACAGGCCTCTTTGGCCAAAGAAATCGAACCAAATGAGAATCCGACGGTGCAATTTTAGGCTGCATCAAAACTTTCCAGCCGAGGTATTTTCAGTTTTGCCGAGTCGTCAGATATATGGTATGTGTGGTGTGGCGTTGTCTTTCCTGTTCAATTCTGGCCTCTTTTTTTCAATTGCTTGTTCAGACGCATAAATTTCTGGCAGTAGAATCGTATGACTTGATGTATTTATTTTCGTTGCGCATAGCTTTCCGGGTCCCTTTGCGATACATAAGGTTTCTCTGAACTCTGCCGAACAAAGTGGTCGTCTAAGATGAGGTTCTTATAGTTTCGAGTGTCTGCTTTGCTTTTATACAGAGCACATCCTGTTTTTATTAATTATTAAGGATATAAAATGTCATCGATTCCCAGGAATCCTTTATTTTAAATAGAAATGTATTCTAGTATTGAATATGGATATAGCGATTTACGAGGACACGTGTCAGATTTATTAAATGTTTTTAAATTCAAAGCGCACCGTCACCATGTATCCGAGGTTGCATTTAATTTCTCATTTATTTACCGGAATTTCATTCGTTTATCAAGCAACAATGATGTCCTGCCATAAATTCTGTTACAAATATAAAACGCTATAAAAAAAAACCAGTAAACATATTGTATTAAAATTTTTTTCATTTGTTAGACACAATATTGATTATTAAAAAAAATTGGAGTCTCTCGAAATGACTGCCTTTCGCTTGAACACAAGCTTCCAAACGCTGTGACCATTGCGCTATAGCGGCACGTACGGTTTCCATGGGGATCGTGGACACTGCTCTCGTTAATACTGTTTTAAGGCTTTCCAAATTTCTGTGGGGAGTTTTGCAGGCCATGTTCTCCAATCCATAATCCAGTGGATTCAGATCTGGACTCCCCGACGGCCAATCTTCTGCTGCTATAAAGTCAGGAATATTGACTCTGAATGGTGGTTTTAGATTTGTGCGCTTGAACAGAGTCCTGTTCGAAGATCCATCTGTATCCATTAAAAAGGGTATCGGTCAAACCCTTCACAACACCCTCTAGCCCATTTTCTTGGAAAACCTTTGCACCAGTTTTTACGCCTTTTTTACAGAAATGGAGAAACCCCCACCAAACCATTACGGAAGCGGGATGATGTCCACTTTGAACCCTTGAAACAATTTTTTTCGCTTCCTTAGGTGAAGTGGCATAAATTTTGTCATTTTGTTTGTTGAAAACTTCTTCCACGGTAAAAATGTTCTCATCCGTAAACAGAATGTTTTTATGGCCATTGTCCGCGTGCCACTGCAATCGCTTGCATCTTTCCAACCTAATTTTATTTTTTTTTTTAGTTGAGATGATCAGACGATAGACTTCCATATGCAGATCATCCCGAATCAGCCTAAACATGGATCTGGTTGATATATCCAATTCCTTGGACATGATCTTTTGCTTCCTAAGGGGATTTCTCCGAATTCGTTCACGCACTGCCTTTACTACCGCATTCGTACGAACGACCACTTCTTGGCCTGTCCTCTACTCCAGATAATTCGTCGAAGCGAACAACAAGCCGATAAATGAATATTCTCGATATTCCGAGTGGTTTTAGCAACTCGAAAATTTGGCCAGCAATCTTTCCCAACTTATACAACGCTTTTACCGCGACTCGACCCTCTTCAACGCCTCACTCCATGTTAATAGTTTGCAAACTGAAACCAAACTAACTACTATTCTTCACTGATCAGTGTATGTGTTCTGAAAAAAAGTTAAGTATTCCCGTAAGAAATTTTGAACGATAGGCGTTGGAAATTGTGCAACAGAACTTATGGCAGGACTAGGTAATCACGGCTTGGATAGCTAAAGTTTTACATGTTTTATAAATATCCCAGGCTGTAATACTCATTCTAAAGTCTATATAATGAACCTCAAATATTTCAGATATTTAAAAGGTAGGAGAAAAAACACCAGACATGCACGAACAATTAGAGAGTAAACTCTATTTTCGGCACTCAAATGCGAGAAAGTACACATTTGCTTCCACATTATATAGGGTTGACAAACTGAAAGCACTATTTATGTCTCCTTCCTTAAGTGGCGCTACAGTTCGGGATGAACCTAGGTCTGAACTAACAAGCCACTCTAGTTAGCGCGGCCTTTAGGTAACTCCCTCCAGTTACCCTCTCCAAGCCGATTGAGGTCCCCTTCTACTTGTGCGCGTCAACTAACGTGAGGACTCTATATACTGCGTTGTCCGTCTGAATCAGTTACCCTCTCCAAGCCGATTGAGGTCCCCTTCTACTTGTGAGCGTCAACTAACGTGAGGACTCTATATACTGCGTTGTCCGTCTGAATTAGACACGAAAAGTTTACGGGCTTGAGCATTGGTGTCCATTCGCTTTACATATCGTGGCTATCTCCGGCGACTGATGCACTATTTTCTGACTAGACCGATGACATCGTACAGCTCGTATAGTTCATTGAAATTTTTTTTCCAAAGTCCGTCAACGCAAACAAGACCGAATATCTTAGGATATCTTCCACTTTCGATAGAGTCCATGCGCCATTTGGTCAGACTAGGATGATCAAGGTCTTATATAGAGTCTTAGTTGTTCGAGAAAGGGCCTTAGTACTCAATTGCCTCCTTAGCTCAAAAAACCGGGATTGGCGAGAGTGGTTATTTGTTCTATTTCTACTGAGGTGTTGTTAGCAGAATTTATAGCAGAGCCAAGGTAAATAACTACCTCGAAGTTATAGCTGTCGACTGTGATGTTCACTCCAATTCGCTGATGTTATGTATCCCTTCTTGTTGACAGCTTATAATGGGTTTGCCCTCATTTATCGCTAAACCCAGTTTGGTAGCTTCCGTTTCAATACTAGCGAACGCTCCGATATCAATTATGTCAATATCATCACCGTACGTTAGTAGTTGCATAGACGTTTTAAAGATTGCGCCTCCGGTGTTTACTAGTCTATTCCGCACAGCTTTTTCAAGTATAATGTTAAAAAAGTCACATGGCAGTGCGTCACCTTGTCTAAAACCTTTTTTTGACAATAAATAAAATTTTAGTCCAATTATTTTCAGTTTTCCAACAAATTATGATCCCAATTAATGTCAGTAACGAAATTCTAAGGACTGATTAGGTCAAAAAAGAAGCCTTTATAATCTGCAAGTGATTTAACATAGATTAGGAACAAAACTGGTCCTAAAACGGAAACTTGGAGTACACCCACATTGAAGAACTTAAATCCGCCCCTAATCCCATAAATATTCACGCTTTGCGATATGTTTCCAAGGTACGACCCAAAGGAATTAAGTATGCAATCAAGTTTTTCCAGTTTCCTCGTTTTTGTGTTTTACCATATCAGAGTCCTTGGTAATATCAATAAATATTTTTTATGGGAAAGGCTTAAGACATTGATAGAGAAACGATGTAGTTTATTCTTGACCAGGATTGAAACAGATGAATCAATTAGACAATGCTCATCAGAGTTCATCAGAGAAATCGTTCCATCTAGTCAAACATACTACGGCTGTTGCCCAAAGTATGTTGTATTCGACCCGAATCAAGAAGTTAGCGTCAGTTCCACCGTAATGCATGGAGTCACAACTCATACATTGATCGTTAAATGTCGGCTCTAAAACTCGTGTGTATTAAACACATCCGCCTCATTCACTTGATTTGGCACCGCTCGATTGCTTTTTATTCCCGAAATTTAAATCATGTTTTTCACATTGCAGGGATATTATTTTTAATGACAATTTGGCCATTTAAATAATTCGTTTAGACGCTATCTTGTGGTGTCTAGGAGAGTCAAACTAATTTAACTTTTATGTTTTTTTGAATTCCAAACTTTTAACTACTTTGGAGCATGGGAAATACGAAGTTTATAATAAAAAATAGTAAATAGTAAATATGAACTTTCTAAATCAGCACCATACTTTATATAGGCATAGACTTTTGCATCAACCTAAAATATTTATAAATATTTCGCATTCTCAAATTCGATACCTATGTAAATCACCAGTTTCAAATTGAAAACCTTTCATATAAGCATTTGAAAAATAAAAAATAAACATATATACATATATAAATTAGAATATTATAGTTTATAATAAAATATTCAATAATATGGTTTTCGTAAGATCACATTGTAAATAAATTTTATGTTTTTCTCACTTATTTTTTTTTTTATTAAATAACTGTCCTCTCTATTAACATAAAAATGGTATTTTTACACCGCTAGCCGAAAACAGTAAGTTTTGCATGGAATTTGTTGTCGTACTAACATTTTTTACCATACATTTAGTTGTTGCTCTAACTATCGCTAACTATTATTTAATTTTTTCAGCGCATGGTTATTTTGCTATATATATCTTCTTATTTTTTTTTTTGTAATTTTATTTTGAAAACTAACCTATCAAATTAACGCTAACAATAATTTATTTATAGCAAAACAACAGAATAATCTATGGCCGACTTAATATTGTTTAATTTTAAAACATGTATTAACATTTTTTTTGCTGTTATCAAAATGAAAGAAAAAATATTATAATCCAATTAAATTGATACTCGGAACATGTACCGAGTATCTATTGTGGTAACACATTTCCGATTTGAACTACCGAAAATTATATTAACAAGTTTTGAAAGTACATTAAAAAATTCGCCTATAATTTCGTATGATCCCTTTTAAAAATTTGTATCTGATTAGATATATACCATATCCCTGGGTGTTTCCCATAATATTTGAAAACTAAAAAAAAAACCAAACAACTGATAAAACACTACATAACATAAATACACAAGCAAGCTTATATTTTTCCTCACTCATTTCAAAAAAAAAAAAGAACAAAAAACTGAGTCAAAAGCGTTATTTGGGTTTTTGGGGTTTGAATTACTGAGGATAATATGTGGAAATCAAATGTTTTCCTTATTTTTGTTTAGACTGTTTTTTTGTTGTCTTTTTTATAGGACAATAAGCAACAAAACAAGTATTTTTTCAGAAATTATTCCATCGCCAAAAATGTGCATCAATAGGAGGATCGGTGTGCACAGTAGCTTCACTCTGGGCTGTCAGCAGTCCCAAACCTCAAAAAATGTTCAATCAAAGCCTAATATCCTTCACAAAATTGGTGACATTGACTTCAAAGAAGAATGGCCCAACAACATTTTCTTAGGTAAAACCACTTCAGACAGTGCAATTAAATGAGTGCAAGTGCCACTGATGTCTAAATACCCCATATAAAGCAATTTTGTTTGTTTAAAAACCCATGCTCTCACTCATCATGATAAATAAAATCATTTTCTTATCTTGGCATTTCTTGATAAGGATCTTCTGTCTTTAACTCTGGCCCAAATTACATTTTGCATTGAAACATTTACATTTCGGTCCTTAAAACACTTTGCAAAGACCCTCATGAAATGATGCCTCCCGTGTCCGAACTTTGTTCACAGAATGTGAATATTGCAAATGAAAATAACGTTGATAAGCCCTTCAGTTTAAAATAATCGAGCAATTACTTGTAACATACATTTCATTGATTTTAACGTTCTATAAAGAACTGTATTTCTTCATAATAAACGTCCCAAGTTTGTTTCACAAATCAGTCGGTGATTTTTGGTCCACACTGTGTTTCGTCAGTCTTCTATTTCTAACAATATTTAAAAGATTTATGCTTTATTTATTATTTATTTATTTATTTATTTATTTATTTATTAAATATTATAGATATTGACGATTCAAACGCGTTCTCACTGATTTTGACGATTATGAAATTGGCTTTCGCAAAATTCTTTTGAACGCCATTCCCAGATATTTTCGAATATATTGAGATCGGGAAAGTAAATTTACTACACTAAAACTTCCACACGATTTTCTCCAAGCTTGTTGTCCCGGTGAAGAATTCATCGTCTGCTTTCGAACATCTCATGGAAATTAATTTTCTAGGATTCTAAAAAGTCGGTGGAGTCCCTTAAATGTCGACGGCTCTCCAAACTCATTCTGTCGATTAGGCCATGAATAGAAATCTTAGCTTACATCATGGTAGAGCCACAAACTGTATGACGGCGGGACCAAAATTGTTCTGATTTTTTCAGATCGCGAAAGTTTTGTTGAGAACCATCAGTTCCATCTTTTCCTTACTTCCTTACTTTTTTTCACCTGAAAAATAATTTTCGAAATGTTCCGAAAGACGCTGAGATCCCAACTTATGCTTTGATTTTAGTGGCTAGAGCTGCCGAATTTCAATTTCCTCACTTCTATTTTCGGTCAGTAGTTGCTCTTGTTGTACACCTTTTTTACCGAAGTTTACTGGCTCTTTTAGAAAATTGATGGCCGTCCAATGATTTCGGCAAAAGTTTTGCTCAATTTCGCTGTTAAAATCATTATTCCGTTTTAAACGCAATATTTCTCCTGATTTCTTCCTTTTCTGTTCGTTAAATTGTTTTAAAATACCAAACGCACAAAACAATGTGGTGGGGATGAGTGAGCCAATAGCCAACCGTTTTTAGAAGTAAGACTTGCAACTTGTGCCAAGTGATTAGGTTCATAGTCACTTCTACTCGTTATCGATCGGCCCCTTCTTCAAACATCTGCTGAAGCTAAGACCTCTATTGCTTTTTGAACTGAATTTTCATTCCACACTCGTTGAACATACGAGTAGTTGACTTGCTTTACCTGAAGTTTTTTTTTAATATCAGTTACTTAATGAAAAGACCTCCGTGGATACGCATGCCTTTAACTTACGTTTTATCACACCCGAATATACAGGGTGAATGACTCGAACTCCAACTTTTTAAAATGCTATAATTTTTTTATTTTTTGATAAATTTTATTGTGCCAAAGCAAAAAATGTTGGAAAATACATCAATTTTCAAAGTGTATCAGTAGTTTTCAATATGTCCACCTTTGGCGCGAATAATGGCCTTGAGACGGCCGAAGAAAGCATCGCACGCTGCACGATGAACGCAAGTAGCTCTGCGGTATTTTGACCCATTCCCGGCGAAGTGCTTGTTTGAGGTGGTCCAAACTTTGGTATTTTTTAGTGTCAACCTTCGCCTTCAAAATACCCCAGACAGAGAAATCCAACGGATTTGCATCCGTTGTGTCGAAGAAATGAAGTGTGGAACATTGTTTTTTAACCAATCTTGGTTGACGCGCGCTTTGTGAGACGGCGCTGAGTCTTGTTGAAATGTCCACGGTCTCCAACCGAAATGAATGTTTGCCCAAGGCTTCAATACTGCCTCTAAGACAGTTTCACGGTATACGATCGCCACGGTCCAAAAATACGAGCGGAGAGCGACCATCGGCGGTTATGGCGGCCCAAACCATCACCATCGGTGCTGCCTGCTTTCTGGTGGCCGTCCGAAGGTGTAAATTTTCGAAGGACCTCTCTGGCAAGTAAACTCGGTCATTTTGTTTGTTGACATATTGCTCGATAACAAATGGCGACTCATCGGAAAAAACCAAACCAAATTCGGCAACTCACGACTTTCGTTCAAGCGTAGGAACTTCTACGCTCTTTCGACTCTAACTTTTTTCTGTTGCGGTGTAAGATCGTGTGCTTTTTGGAACTTCAATGGCTTGAGCCCAAGCTCATTTTTCAGTATGTGTTGCATCCGTTCCAACGATAGGTTGAGCTCACGAGCCATTTTTCTTCCACTTCGACGCGGATTTCGCTCAATTCGAGCCTTCATTTTAAGAACCATTTGGGCCGATGTTGCTGTTTTTTTATGACCACCTCCATGGCGTTTTGCAACACTGCCAGTATCACGGTAACGAGCTATGGTTCGAGACACAAATGATTTATTCACGTTGAGGTGCTGGAGGGCTCTAACGATAGCTACTTGTGGTTTTCCAGCCAAATATAAAGCAATCACACTATCACGTTTGAATTCCATCGCGGATAAAAATTTTCCAACGCAACTGAGACGCAAATCGTTTAAAAGGCTTGTGAATAATAAAATTATCTGTCATTTGAACTCACTGTCATGAACGATTTGGAAATTATAGCAGTCTGAAGTTGGTTGCAGTTCGATTCAGGCAGGGTGTAGATCCACGTGGCATCACAATGGGCCAATAGGCTTAAGTGGGTTGGTGTTTCCAACAGCAACTCTTACCTACCGACCGACCTATTCACCTCTTCCAACAACAAATTGAAACTGGGGTTTTATAGTATGGTTCTTTAGGTTATTATTAAAAGTCAGCAATTTTATTGCCAGACTGAGAATTTAAAGAATTTTCTTTCTCTACTTAAGACCAGTTTATTGGACACTAGCATACACAAGAGTCAACTACAATCGAACTTCATTCAATCTAAAGAATAGTAACCTCCAGTTTAGATTTCAAACAAATTAAAAACCCAAACACGCTTTAGACTCAATTTTTAACACTTTCTTATTCAAACTAAAACAAAATACGCATATTCTCGAGAACGCTGCTTCTTGTAACAAGTAATTTTACGCCCCTTTCTTCATCCAATTAAGCTTGCTTTTGGTACTCCTGTTAACGTTTAAAAAACTATCTACATATTTATACTAAATAAAAATAAAAATTGCATTTTTTTAATACATGTACATTTTAATTGAATAGAAACGAAGCCGGCCCAAAACAATTCCAACAACAAAGTGGCGCAGGATTCACAGCCTACGATACTATGGCAGTGTAATTTGTAAACTCTCACAACATAAGTCATGCAACATTACAGCAAGCAACATCAATTTTTAAAATTTTAAAGTAAAAAATCGACTAAAAAATTTTAAAATTTTAAAATTTCTAATATTAATTATTATTGAAAAGAAAAAAAAAACAAAAAACAAACTAAATATTATGCATAAAAATATTTACTAAAATATACATACACACGATATACATATATGCAGAAATTTTAAACAAATCCGAAAACAGAAAATAACAAAATAGACACCACACTTACAATTATTACCAACTACCAAAACCGGAACAAACAAAAATTATAAAAATAGTTTTCTATATACAAAAAAAAAAAACAAAAACAAATAATAAACAAAAAGTAACAACTGTAATAGGATATATATTTAAAATTACCTTATATATCGATTAGGTCTGTGTGTTTTTGGAATTTTTAGACTATATTACATAATGTTTAATTGCCATTTTACTTTGTGTATGTTTGCTTAGTCTTCTATTTAATTTTTACAATTTATTACTATTATTATTATTATTTTATTTTTTATATATGTACATGAAAAAAAAAAGGCAGAGATGGAGATTCAGAAAGGAACTCTCAGTCACAGTCGATTATAGGTTCTCGTATTTATGTATCTTTTCTCAGTTGTGATTTGCATTAGATTTTATTAAAAGAAAAAAAAAAGAATGAAGAGGAATAAAAATCAGAAGGGGAGACGTGATAGGAAAGCAGAGATAGGGTACTAAATGATAGGAACCCCTTAAGAAGATTTATTTTTATTTTTTTTTTTTGTTTTTACATTAAAGTCTTGAGTATATTATTTCAAACGAATATATATAAACACGTATTATGAAAGAGAGAACATAAAACAAATTTTAGTCATTTGTATTTTGTAGTCCTTTTAGTCATGTAAGTTTACAACTATAAAAAAAAAAAAAAACAACCAACAACAATCAGCACAATTATACTTTAGGTGTGTTTTTTTTTTTTTTTTTGTTTTTTTAAATCTAAATATGTTTTTGTACTACTCGTAAATGATTTTGTTTTATCTAAATATTATAGCATCCCTTATATATTTATAAAATCATATTTATACCTTTTTTCGTGTTTTGTGTCATTTGTTAAGAAAAACAAAAATCATATAAAAAAAAACAATAATGATATTTGCAAAAAAAAAAAAAAACTGTGCTTCTTTAGTTGTTAACTGATCTTCCATAGTATTGATTTTGCACATTATTTTTCACTGAGATTTTTTATACAAATACAGATTTTATTCTTTATACTAGTTAAATGTTTTAGGATGTTTTTTTTTATTCTTCTTTTTTTGAAAATACACCAAAACTATGTATTATACAAGAATACACTTTATTTGTAAATTTGAAGAGCAAAATTTAAGAAAAGAAAACAGAAAAAGAAAACGATGTTTATTTGCGTCAAGCTTTATATTTTTTTTTTAATTTTTGTAATATTTAAGTTTTGGATATAAAGGACGGGAGACACCGATTCCTTTTTTTTTGTATTAAAATTTTGTATGAGTGATTTAATTATTATTATTATTTTTTTTTTTTTAATTTTGTGCATACTTTTTTAATTACCAAATAAACCAACCTACGAATTTTTTTTAGGCAAGACCAGAGTTTTTTATTTTTTAAGTTTTTTTTCGTTTTGATTTATTGAAAATTTTCAGTTTTTGAGGTGGAGTATCAACAGTGTTACGATTGGATGGGTTTAGCCGTGTTTAGTTTTAATTCCAAGCAGATTTAAGTTCATTTAAGTGTTGACTTTAAGTTAAATTTTGAACAAGTTATCTTTATAAGACTGATAAACCCAAAATAAATTATGGAAATGCTCATTCTAAGCATGTTTTTCTTTTCGTATGATTTGATTATTTGTTTGCATAGACTTGAAGTAGATATTATTATTATTATTATTATTTAATTGATTGTTTTATGTTGAAATTATTCACTTTATCTCTTTCCAAAAAGCACACTATTTTGTTTTTGTGTAACTAAGGTGCTAATAGCTATCGTTGAACATGGATATAATTATTGTAACCATCAAGATTTGAGTGAATAACAGTTTTAGCCTCCGAAATAAAAAAAAATTCCCAGAAAGCCGAGTAAGTTCGAAGTAAGCTCTCGAAATTTGTCATCCTTAATCCTTTATGACGCAAGATATTTTTTATTTTTTTTTTAATTGCAACAGGTCATTTATCAAACATAAATAATAGGAGAAATAATAAAACTAAATTTGTGTTAGAAAAAATATTTATTTTTGAAAAAAAAAACATGATGATGCAGAAGTGCATCATGGTGTTAAAACATATGAAAAGTTACGATGTATGAAAAACTTGTAAACAGTTATTATTCTTATTAAAACATAAGGCTACGCCGCATTTTTGACATTCGGTCTGGGCGGTTCCTTTACATCCTCGAAGTTTGCATCTCAACCATTTTTCAGTCCATACAGGCCAATGACCTAACTGATCCAATCTTACTTCTTTGGGTGGAACGTACTGACATGAGCCGTTCTTCTTTTTGTTTTGGATCTGTACTTCTATGTCAGTAGTACGCTTGAGACGTTTCGTTTTGTTAAATTTCACTAAGAACATAACACTCGGTCCTTGGTGTTGGTATCAGCATGAATTCTTCTATAAAGCAGCCACGCATTACACATTGTCATATCTAGAAAATGATAGAATAGTCGTATGAACCAACGTTTGCTGCGTAGTCTTATTTTATAGTGGACCATACGCAATCCATAAGGTCTACACCCCCCATATGACGATTGTATTCTACCACAATGAAAGGCCGCTCTACTGTAACGTGCTTCTTTTGCGACTTTTCAAATCTACTTACTACAGAAGTAGGCTTCTTGCCGGCATAGCTAGATACAAGATTCACAATTTTGTTATCTCTCCAGGCTACTACGGATATGTCAACTCCATTATAGTTAGCAACCTGTTCAACTGATGTCCCTTTGGGCTGTTTTTTCGGCTGCTTTTCTTCTGGAAGTTTGCAATTAATAATGCGATTTCTTCTTACTGTACCCAAAGCCAATATACCACGACGTGACAAAAATTCAATCAGTGGTAAGGATGTATAGTAATTGTCATAAAACAGACGATAGTTTTGATTATCAGGAATATCTCTAGCAAGACGAACTACTACATTAGATGACGCACCTAACTGAGGCTCGCCATTTGCGCATATATTCTCCTGGCCACTGTGGACTTCGAACTTATAGCCATAACCACTTACGCCACAAATCACAAATACATTGAAGCCCCACTGGTGGGGTTTATCTGGCAAATATTGTGGAACATATTTGTTTATCAACAGATAAATGTTGTTCAAAGGGCACTCTAGCAAAACTCTGGTTCAGTTTTTCAATCATACGAGTAGGTCTGATTTTATACAACCGATCACAATTTGGCTGACCATATGGTATCATTTTGGAGTTATCATTGAAATGTAATGTCTGTCTCAGAAACTCGAAACATTTTAGCGTCATAGTCTCGTGTATGTGGGCATAACCATATTGTTCTGACCAGTACATTCGCACATTAGGCATATGAGTTATGGACATGAAGAAAATAATTCCAACAAACTGTCGTATTTCCTGGCTTGTAACATTAAGGGTTTACTTGCATCTTTTTGCACGCTGTACACATTTGTTTCATCTCTTATTAGATCAAAAATGTCGCATGTAAATAAATATGAAAATATGTGATAAGGTGTCTGCAGCTTCAATATTTCATTAGGTAAGGTGGAAGATCCCCGGAACCTCATCTGGTCTTCGCTAAGCTCTAGGTTTTTAGTTTTCCATATAAGACTATACACATGTGCTTTTTGAAGTGGTGGCTAAACTGGTCCTGGGTTCTGGAATAGCAGGGTGTTTCTCACATAAATGAATCGTAGTGCTGGTATTGTTCTCCAAGTTCGGTGGCAAGATATTTTGGTTTTGATCGTTTGGGTCTGGTACTTCTGGTTCCTCATCCGAGTCTTCACGTAAATTCTGGTCATTCTGTTCCAATACGTATGATGGATCTGTTACATCATCGTCATCTGAGTAGTCCAAGCCATCATCACTGTCTTCCCAATAGCTCAGAATCTTTTCTTCCATTTCCTCAGCCGTCAAAGCCGTACGCCTGGAACCTAAACGTAGAGGCCTCGAACTCATAATGAGGCCGAAAGAGAAAAAGATACATATTAGATACAAAATAATGAATTATAATCGTTTAGCACAAAGTTAAACTACACCAACAATGTGAATACTAATAACTTACCGTTACTCTGCAGCAGTTTCAAGTCGAAGTTTACTCGTGCGGACTACGCAAACCGATTTTGACAAGTTTCTCACTTTAAATGACAAAAGAAGGGAAAATGGCGCGAACTAGTTTAAATAACTCCAACTACTTCATAAGAATGCTTTGCTGTAGATCTGCAACACTGCGCAAAATGGTATTTTTTTGTTTATTCGAACGACTACGCCTATTCTTATGGTATGATGCAGAGCTGCAACGCAACGCCGTAAAAAGTTAAATACCATACCATTTTACCATTTTACTCCCTCCTGGATAGTTGTTAAGTACAAACGGAACTACCTGATCTGATAGCCAATTTCGCTTTTGAGATGTTCGTCTCTTAATGGTTGAGTTTTAATATGGGAGAATTGGTCAGTGCTGGCAGTTAGAACAGGGTTTGGCATTATATGGTTTTACTTAGTCAATAAGATCCACACATCGAGCGTGTATTTCCATTTTAGGAATACAATTCTTTGTCTATATACTTTTGAAAACATTAACCTTTTTGTTATAAAGAACTTCTTTATTATATTTTGTTATTTATATTAACCATTGCACTAACCAACGATATGAGTCTCATCTAATCATCAAAGAAGGGCATCTTCCAGCCTTTAACCGACGAAAGCATTTTTTGCAATCCTTACTATAATCTTTCCAAAATCAGTCTGACTTTTTGCTGTGGAGAATTTTTGAGGCTAGAAATAACTATTGCTTAAACTGGATACGGTTGTATAAATGTTCAACGCATAGTTTAAAGATCTTTTCCTTAGAGGTCTTTTCGAACGCACTTTATTTTATTTAATCCAATTTTTTTTAAGAAAAAGATCAAATACAATAGCAGTATACCATTTACAAGCAAATCAATCCTTATCAAGAAATACATACATTTTTAATCATAAGGATATGTTTTATAACCAGAAGAAAAAAAGAAACTATTTCTAAAAACCAAATTTAACCACCTATTACCAAAACCACAATTCAAATTTAAAAAAAAAATTATATGTAACATTATTATGATGCAAACCAAAAAGTAAAACGAAAAAAACAAAATTAAATAAGAAACTAATAGAATCTCAATATAATATTATAATGTACTTATTATAACAAAAATTAAATTGCAAAGTGAACAAGGAAATTTTAATTAAATATGTGCGTTTCATTCGATTCTAATTGTTCACTTTAACATGTCATAAACATATATCACACCAATTGCTACCTACCTATTAATTTCTTTTTTAGCTGTAGTTGAACATTTTTCAAATAAAATGAAAACAAAATTATATAAATATTCCATAAAAGAAAAAAACTTACAAAAAAAAAATATATATATAAATATATAAACTTGAATGTAGTGTTGTGATTTGAATTGCTTAATTTAAAAAGAATATACATAGCTTCTAAAAACAAAAAAAGAAAACATAAAAACAAACGTAAAATTAATTAATGCTGTATACTTATACTTTATTAGTGGGAGTTAAATTTAAAAAAAAAAAAAGTACATAACACAAAATCAAAATCAAAAAATATTTAAATATTTCTTTTGAGAAAAAACAAACAAAATTAATTAATTAATGAATAATGAAAAGCTTTTGGCAAGTTAATTAAATTTAAAAAAAAAAAAGAGAAAAGTAGGAAACGCATAACGAGGAAGCAGAAATGAAAAATACCATTCGCTTTTTATTTAATTAAAAGAAATGAAAGAAAAATATCTACTACCACTAAGAAATTAATATTTTTTACAAAACTAGTAAAAAAAACAAAAATTATATTTAGTAATTTTGCTTATATGTGAATATAAAAATAGAAACATTTTGTACACGATATCAAACAACAACAAAATTATTTAATTAAATAAATAAATCCTTTTTGATTACTGATAATACAATACTTACATATATATAGTACATAACTGAAGAAAAACAAAACCGACAAAAGAAAAACAAAAACATAAAACAAAAAACCAAAAATCAAATGATTTTCCAACCCTACAGATTATTTTTGAATTTAATTGTTTTTTGACTTAAGATTAATACTAAACCAGAAGATTAACGAAAAATTACATTTAATATGGATAATTTTTTATGAAAAAATTTTCAAGTGAATCAATATCATTGTAATAAGATTATGTATTGTATTTATTACAAGCAACCACAACAGCAACAACAATAGACGGAAAATAGTGATTTAGTTTGTAACGTTTAAGTATTTTTAAATGTCAGGAAATCGAATGGGAAATTCATTAAGTAAAATGAAAAATAAATAAAGTCACCAATTTATTGGAAAAAAAACTGTTTTTCCTTCTATTCACTATGCAAATGCTGTATCTTATATTAGATACGCCCCAATTTGATTTTTCAAAAAATGACGAGTAGTTAAGGTATTAATGACATTTTTATTTTGGATTCTAAAGAAAAAATTTAAAAATACACATTAGTGTATATTTTGTCATAGATAATGTGCGAATTATTTTTATCCTAGCACTACAGAGATCCTGAAGTCAGTCGGGGTAATTAGGCGCCCAGGCAATGTAGTAGCTATCTCCACTCTGTTTGGCGTTTTCTCACAAAACTCTAAGAATTGATTTCTAAATAGTGAATAGTGGCGACATCTATGGGGAGCAATGGTACTCTTTCCCGTGCACCGCCACGATGACAAACAAATTCATCATTTAAAATGACTCTTTCTCTTTCTATCAACATGATCCATTGTGGTAAAAGTAACGATGAAAAGAGAAAACATACGTCAAACCTTTGATTGGACACACATATAGTACTCCTATACGCGAACTTGGTTGGATCTGCAAATATATGGAGAGAATAAAATGTCGCTTTCTCCAACGAAATGTATTTAACATATGCAAGGCCAGTACGACGATGACATAATATCTTCCACAAACAGGTTGGCACAATTTTTACTTTGAGTTTTGAGAATATGTGCTGCATTAGTTCGACATCATTCAAACTCAGATTATAACACTTTCTAATGCTTACTCAGAAGAGCTGTTCACGAAGAGAATAATTGAAAAAATCGAAAAACTTGAGTTGCAATCGATTTATGTATTGTTAAGTCACCTTCTCTCCAATTAGTGGTTTCAATAAATCGACGATGGTTTGAAGTGTTGTGTGGCACGAAGCGCCATCATTGTTGCAACCACACCTTGTCCGGATATTGGGTTGGCAAGAAAATACAACAATTTCAGTTTTTACAAGTAGATTACTACTTACGAGTATATGTCAACTTTATGATTTTTTCTCTTTTGACCAATGGGCTTAAATTTTCTTTAGACGCAAATAGGGCATAATTTCGTATACGTCTGTTAGTGCAGTGTTAATGGAGTAGAAAAATATTTTGCCTTTTAATTCCCATAAAGGCAAGAAAGCTGCTGAGGCTCACAAAGAAATATGTGAAGTTTATAGTTTTGAGCGCGTATCAGGACGCACATATAAGAACTGGTTCAAGAAATTCAGTTCTGGAGGTTTCTCATTCTAAGATGACCAACATTCGGGTAGACAAACTGAAGTTGATGGTGACCAGATCAAACAATAGAGAACAAGTCAGAACGTCTTAGACTAGTAAAAAATTTCGATATTTATCCACACCTAACACAACCAATCAATATTTGCGATAAGCAGCTCCAACTCGATGAAATGCATCCTCTCTTTAAACCGAATTCTTACTTGTGATGAGAAACGTGTTGCTTACAACAGCATCAATCGAAAAGGATCATGGTCTAAGGGTGATGAACCAGCACACACCACATTGGAAGCTGAACTGCACCAAAATGGAGTAATCTTGCTGGGAACATCTAATGAAACTAAAGGAAGCGATAAAAGGGAAATGACTACAATTCTCAAATTGTAAAGAAATCGTTTTCCACCATGACAACGCTAAACCACACACATCTTTGCTAACTCGTGAAAAATTATTGAACCGTGGTTGACAAGTGAAGTCACATCCACCATACAGCTCTGACTTTGCAACGCCAGATTTTCACTTGATTCGAAGTTTGGTAAGACTTTCATAAATTATGATGACTTGAAATCGCACTTGGTCCAGTTGTGTCCTAATAAGGACCTGAAGTTCTATGAAAACGGAATCATGAAGTTGCCGGAAAAATGGCAGAAAGTCGTCGAACAAATCACACTGAAAAATGAAGCGAAACATTATCGCCAATGCCTACACATTTTTCCAATTTCCCTACGGATCAGGTTGAGCTATTTGCCAGAATGCCTCCCTTTAGGACAGGGTTGAGTCAATGAATTAGAGGAATTACTTCCACAAGTAGCTTTCTTACAAAATATAGATGAGATACTCGTAGGGAGAGATGGCGCTACCTTCAACATTTCAAATTATATATTTATTGAAATAAATAATCATTTGCCGAGAAGGATACTTAACAATAAATCGATTACAATTCTGGTTTTTCGATTATTTCCTTCGTGAACTTCACTTCTGAGGGAGCATCAGAAAGTGTTATAATTTGAGTTTTAATGATTTTGAATTAACCTAGCACATATTTCTCAAAATTGAAATAAAATATTTTGGCCAACCTGTCTGTGTGTAATATTATGTCATTGTCGTATTGGCCTGTATATGTTAAAAACAGGCAGACATTTCGTTGGAGAAGCGACATTTTATTCTCTCCATACATCTGCAGATCCAACCAAGTTCGCGTATAGGAGTTGTGTGTCCAATCAGAGGTTTGACGTATGTTTTCTCTTTTCATCGTTGTCTGGATCAAATTGATAGAGAGAGAAAGCATGCAAGAGAATCGATTTCAGTTATTGTTATTGGAGTGGTAGAGTCATTTTAAATGATGAGTTTGTCGAGCGTTTGGGAAAGGGCGGCAGTGTCCCCAATAGATGCCGCCACTCTTCACTATTTAGAAATCAATTTTAAGAGTTTTTTGAGAAAACGCCAAACAGGGTGAAGATACCTACTACAGTGTCTAGTCGCCGAATTCGGCATTTTGCTCTGTCGGTCGCTTCGACTTGAAGAAGCAAATTTTTTTTGTCCTTGTATCTGTCCGACTGACCTCAGGATCTCTGTGACGCTGGAGTTTTTCGTATTTTTATTTCTCAACAAGATATAAATAGTGTATTTATGATTTTATGTATTATTATTATTTATTGAGTTATATTCCTTATTTATTTATTCGAAATCAAGCTTATGATGGACAAAACACACTGTTATAACTTTTTATATTTAGGATGAATACGGAGCCCTATAACAAAAAGGGTTTGTATATTATTTTATTTATGATACAATTATGATACAATGAAAATATATTGAATGGTTCTGTAGCCCTCTCTGTTGAAATTACCTTCGATATGAACGAATTCTGTCCTAAAACCAAAGAACTCTTTCGAAATGTTAGCTTTACTAATCAAAATCTATTAACATAGCACACATTTAATAAATTTTGAAAAAAAATCGGTCCAGAATCATCTTACTGAATAGTAAGAATTAAGAACCGCGAAAACGGACCTACGATACAGTTTCGTTAATACAAAGTATCCCAGATCTGATCTTAACTTTTTAACAAAATTGAATTATTCCTTCTTTAAATATAACAAGAACTACAGGCTTCATAGAAGGAGATCCATCACCGAAACATTAGGCTAACGGTTCTTTTATTTTAAAGACTAAAGCCACGATTTGCATGACTGATTACAAATCTTATAATCTCCCATACATTTCTTTTATCAAAAAAAAAAAACTGAAACTGGACGCAAAGAAATATGTAAATTCAGCTTAGATCATTAATTGGAGCTTTTGGCTAAAGTCCTGTAACTCTTTTCCAATTAACTCTTTCTTGCTGGACGGGTAAGGGGAGATAAACCGACCTGGCACACTTTTCTTTTCTTAGATCTACCAAAGCCTTTCAAGCTTAACCGGTCAGGCTTAATCTGAAAAACACTACAAGTTCCCTTTATCAGGAAGTTATTAGCGTGACTCATCAGTCGCACTCATTTCGGCTATTTTTTTTTTTTTTTTATGATTAGCGGGGCGGATAAAAATTAGTGAGATTCAAATGTACGGATACGTTGGTTTTAAATGTTTACAGGTTATAATGACTAGGAAATAGAGTGCTCGTTGGGCGAATACGGCTTAGGAAAAAAACACGACATTTCGAAGAGAGTCGAAAGGTGGGCTAAAGGGCAAAGTGATGAGCATTTATATCGGTTTTAGGGTTGAAGGTCTTATAGCGGCGGAATACTGTGTACACATATTACGTCGGTGTTGGAGGAGGTTTATTCACTGTTCTATCTAGACGTATCCTATAAGTTGCATGGCACGGTATTCAATCCTATTTATCAATGGCAGAGATGTTATAGGAGTAGCTAACCAGATGTGATCATTTTACTCTGATTCTTATATTGTATTGTATATAAATCGGATCAAACGGTATAAACTAATTCTTAAATCTGTTAAAGAAACCTAGATATTTCACTGATATACATCAAATATGTGGTTATTCGGTTTCGACAGTGCAAATGCCGTTCATGAATTAGATATTCAAATTTCAGAATTTAAATAACATAGCATAACAGACGCTACATTTATGCTTGCTCTACAGCCGAAAAAAAAGAATGTGAGTCCACGAACGAATATGAGGTTTAGGAGTAGCAGAGAGAAGATCATTAATGAAAATGGAAGGGGTTTCGGAGACAGCGCGGAGCCTGGAAGCAGGTAACAATTTATTTTCTGGAAATCTGACTTGAAATCGTTCAAAACAATCCGATTTAAGCACCACAAAAGGTAATCTAAGATCTAATAAAGAAGAGAGTTGTCCTTAAAGAATGAATTTTGGAAGAAAGAGCCTGACGCCTCGCTCTAACTTCATTTGAAATATCAAGTGAAAATAAAGCGTTCTTTTTCTCCAAAAATTATAGAGCTTCTATTTTTTTTTTAAAAAAAAAGGCTGTAATCAAAAATCTTTATTCTTAATCAAGAACGATTCACGACATTATACATATTTTCAACAGGACTGAAGATCCACGGCTGTCAAAAGTTGAGTCACTCTAATGCGCTTCATATTGGATTCCAGAGCCTGAATAGGTTGCCTTTTATCAGCATATGCCAAATTCCCACAATAAGTAATCGAGTGACGTCAACTCGGACAATCTCGGTGGTCAATTCATTGGCCCATTATCGTTAAATCGAGTCCTCAGTTAGTCAATTGTTCCATGGGCAGTATAGAACATGTCCCCATCATGCTGGAACCGCATATCATCCAGGTCAATATGCCCCATATAAATGGGAGACATTTTTTGTGAAACAAGTGCCGTGTTATTTTATTCAAAACAATGAAGGCGAGGCGTTTAAAGTCAAGGCCGAGCTATATCGGACCGTGATAATTGTTTTTTGTGAACAAAATAGCAGAGTTTAACTGGACTAGCATTCAGTCTCAATAAATAAAGGTCTTTCAGTAATTGTTATACTATGACAATTTCTAAGATTTGGTAACCTCAACTGTCCATCAAATGATGGAATTGATCCACACGATTAAGGCTTTCGTTAAGAGAGACTGAAATAACCTCCTTGGATGCTAGAAAAGTTAGAAGCTCCTGAGAATGTTTTTGATATGATAATACTCGTAAAAGCAAGTCGTCAACTAATTCCAAGTAGACAAACTACTAGTACAAACAATTTTTTTAAAAACCTAAAAGCGTTACACTTTATTATTTACTCGGTCGAAAACATACTGATACTTACAAAAATTTTTTTTTATACAAATAACCAAACTGAAAAGTTTTACAAAACAAATATAATCTACCAGCCATTAGAGCCGTCCTTGTCGTCGATCTCGGGGCAAATGGAGCTCAAGTTAAAATTTGTTAAGTTGCTTGAGACGTTTGTTGAGGGTTCCACTGTCCCGCCATATACCGCTGCAGAGGGTAGCTGACTCTGATTGTAGGAATTTGTGGTAGAACCCTTTGTGGATGCGTGATTCCAATTTGATGTGGTTGCGTGATTATAATTACTGCTGGGGAAATATGTGGGGTCGTAGGGATCATTTGCAATCGATGAAATAGAGTGCGCAAAGTAATTTGTCGTCGAAGGAGCAGTTGTGGAGTCAAACGGTGGTAGCACAGATGCTGGAGGTACGGCAGCACTTTCTGGCGGCGGGAGAATTGAGGTAGATTTTACTGTGGCTGACGCAGAACAGCTACTTCCAGCAGCACCCAAGTAGTCTTGTTCCGGTTGCAAACAGCTCTGAGTATTCGGATAGTTGTAGAAGTAATTACTTGAATTGTGGTAGTCGGATTGGGTGTTTAAGGCATCAGAATTGTAGAAGCTGGTCGTATTGGTCAAGCGATTATCTTTCTTTGCTATTAACGATTCGGCGGAATAGGTGTTGGAGAAAGTCTGCTTTACTGGAGTGCTTTTCGGAGGAGATTTGGGCAAGGATTTCTTCAGGTTAGACGACTCCTGAGGTGGCGTTTGATCAACAAGTTGACTGACAGAAAAGATTTGTTTCACAGTTTTATTTGGCGGAGCTTCATTGGAACCAAAGTTCTCAAAACTGTATGCCGTGGAGAATTCAGTGACCGTAGGCTTGGTTGGTGACCAGTTCATGAACTGGTTTTCATCATCGTAAGAATCCTTCCTACAGCCAAAGGTGAAATCAAAGTTTGATGCGGTGGGAAATTGATTTCCAAAATCGATTGGAGCTAATGGAAGAGTTGCAGGCGTTGCGGCGTAGTCGGGTGCTGGCGACGTCATCCAGTTAACATGAGACTTCTGTTGAGGTTTACTCTGTTCGCAGTCGTAGAAAATTTGATCGGAAATGTCTTTGGGCTTGTCTGACTTCCAAGAGGATGAATAAACGTGACTGTCTGTTGGTTTTGTTAATGAAAATGTGAAGGTTGGCGTGTATTGCACTTCCTCGTAAGGAAGGAAGAGATTGGATACGTTTTGTTTGTTCCCAGTTTCGACCGTTGCCGGTCCGGAAGACTTTGAAGTAGATTGAGAAAAGGTGAAGCTTGTCGAGGTTGTGGGCTCACAAACAATCGATGCCAAATCAAATGAAGTGAAATTCGTATTTAAGTTGCAGGTAGATGTCGTAGTTGTGGATTTTGATGGAGTTGCAGCTGTGGTTGAAGCTTGAAGCCAAGGTATCTCCGTTTTGATTGAAGGAAGGCCAAAGGAGAATGATTTTGACGTTTTTGTTGTGGAAGAGATTAGAGGATCTGACGATGAAATTAAGGCTGTGGACGCAATGCAGATGTGTTGACTCTGTGGTGGATAATCATAGAAGAAACTTTTTGTTGGTGAGAAGTACGAGGTGGCGAGTAGTTTGCTGATGGGTTTGGCCGTTGTATCAGCAGTAGTGATTGAAGGAAGCTTTGCTTCTGAACTACCCGATGTTTTGATTGGTACAGTTGAGGTGTTTATCGAACTTTTCGAAGTAAACCCGTCTATTGACCTCGGAATTGAAGTTAATGATGTATTTGGTGGTGCTGATTTCAATGCCCAATTTGTTGTTGGGTGAGCGGAGTTCCTTTGTGCTGCTGTGTGATGGGTTTTGACGGATGATTCTATTGCTGATTTCGGTGCATTGGACATCGTGACTGTAACCGTGGGAAATGTAGACTCTGTACACGATGAAAGGCACTTTCCTGACTTAGCCAAGGCAATTCTAGCTGATGTCCTGTGTTCCACTCCTTGCAGTGAGACATTTTTTGATGGAAGCTGACCAGAAGATACCTAAAGACACGTGAGTATTGACAAGTGAAAAAGAAAACAAATAAAAAATCAAAGCCAACCTACCTGATGGTTGGATGAACACATTACTGTGTTGCCTATCATGGGATTGATATTTCCAAAGCTCGTACAGTCATCAAATGATTTTGCCGGTAAACTATTTACAAGTTTGCTGCTTTCAACGATCCATGGCGTCTTATTCACTTCCTGCTCACAGTGAGCATTCGATTTCTTTGGCGAATTTGGTCGAGTTATCGCCGACACAGTGAAACAAGTCATGGATTTGCCATTTGTAAGAGATTTTACGTCGTTTTCTATCGCCATGGAAGCACACAGTGGCATGGAAGCCTTCTCCTCAGGTGCAGGATTTTGATCACAGAATTTGCTGTACTCCTCAGTGGCAAAGAAGTTGTTAAGATTCTCAAGGCTTTCAGAGTTGTCGGTGTTTTCGACGTTTCTTCCACTCAACATCGAAGACGTGACCACAGGAAATGACAGAAGAAACGCCGCTGTTGGTGAAACAGACTGCTCTCTTATCGGTTCCTCTGGAAGCTCCAATTTTCCTCGTTTTGATGGCTTCTCTTTGGGCAATCTCCTTTTTTTTGCTGCTCGTCTTGGGGCTGGTTTCGATTTTTGATTTCCGACTTTTCCATCAGTGTTCCAGGTAAGTATTTTATCTGGATGCGTGAAGCGCATTCGAATGGATGTCTTAGGAACACGTTTCAGTCTTCTGTTGTTTTTTGGTGCTCTTCGAACGCGAACCATGACCGGCTTGGCAGGCACTAGAGGAGGTGATTGAGACTGCGACTGAGATTGCACTGGAACTGAAGTTTCCTCACGAGAGAATGCTGTTATGATTGCAGTTGGTTTTATTGCTACCTCGACCGAAGTGGATTTAGGTGAATTGGGAGCAATAACTTCCTCCGTTCTTTTCTTCTTTGAGCTTTTACCGCCCTCCACTTTACTTCTCTCGGTCTTCTTAGTATCGGCATCGTTCTTTTTTGATCGAGTTCGGGGCTTTTTTGGCTTCTGTAGGGAAATAGTTGTATCATTATCAGCTGTACTTGATAACAACTCTGGCTTTTTGACAAGTAATTGCGGCAGCACTACCGTTGGTAAGGGAACTTTTGCCTTTTTCAGCAACTCAGTCAACTGAGCATGACGTTCTTGATAAAATTTCAAACAATCCACAAAATCCTCGTACTCCTCTGTAACGAAAAAAAGAAACAAAAAAAAAAATCAAGCTCAGTTGAAAGAATGAAACCAGAAACCGATCGCCACTCGAACCACAACTCACTGAAAAGCTCGCTGTTCTTCGCCTTCAAGTAGTCTTCTCGTTTCTTCCGCAGATCTGTGATAAATGTAATTGCCTTCTGGATAATTTCGATCTTGCTCCAAACCACAGATGGGTCGTATTTTGGTAAGAGCTTCGCTAGCTCATCAAAGGTTTTATTCAGACGATCACGTCTGTCTTTTTCCCAAGCTTTGTTTTTTCTAGAAAGAATTTTTTGAATTATTTATGGTTATAATGTGGTGGGCGGATAACTTACTCGGATGGCTTTTTAGTCATAGCTTTGTGCGTCTCATTTTATGTGGTTAATTTTAGTAAATTTATTGTTTTTGTAAAGGAAAAGCAGAAGAATCGAGTTGTTTACAAGTGATGCAAGTGTCAAGCTGACAACTGTCAAGTATCAGTTAACATATGATGTCGATAAGGTGGTAAATCGAATGGAAGACTGTTGGGTAGATGGCACTGCTGGTGAACTGGCGGAAATGCAAAACTCTTTAGCAGGATTACTTTGCAAGTCGTTTCTTGTTTTAATTTATTTTTCTAGAGCTTGTAGATGAAATTTGTGGTTTTAATCAACACAAAATGGCTTATTGGTTACAGTTTAGTGAAAATTAAAAAAAAATAAAGTGAAACCGGGCGGAATTGTTGAGCAGAAAGGTTATATACTAAATCATCTTCCACTCCTTTGAGTACCTACGAGTAATTCATCAGGTAAGTCGTCAGTTCCGGCCGCCATATGCGCATAGAGCCTAGATATTTCTTGCTGTTTAACGAGCTATTTAGTTGTTTGTTATATTCTAGGTTAAACAGTTGGTTCAGACTGACTTTAAAATGATTGAAATTATCACAGTGTTACAGTCTTCAGGGCGGACTACGGGTCTACTACAAAATGTTCTTGTTCATTGCTGGAAGCTTCGGTAAATGTTTTATTTTCTTGGTATGCCCACTTATTTTTGGTTTTATGTACAATGTTCGAGCTCCTTTTATGCCTCAGCATATTCAATTTCTTCGATCACGCTCTTCTTGTGCTCTTCCTGTTGTTTTGAAGGCATGCTGTCTTGAAATTTCTTTTTCTAGGTTGCATCAAAAACGGCATTTCTGATAGATCTCTATAGGATTCCTTGTGTAAATTCAAATACGGTTACTCAAGACCTCTTAACCAAGTCTTCCTCTTAAAACGAACTGCTGGTGCCAATGACAATTAATAATCCTGTTTTTGTCAGGCCTACCGCGTGATATTTTCTTCAATGTTCGCCTACACGAAGCCAGAAAAGAAACATACCTTCCTCAAGCAGATCTGCAGTTTGTAGTCCTAGTTTCGTCAAAGTTAAATTATTCGCACACGTATTTACAAGCCAAATGAACATTCGATGTTTTTATGGATGGCCAGATCCGTATTTGAACCCGTGGATGGCACCCAGATATTCCGATGTTATCCATTTACTACGGGAATCTGCGTTAGAATGCATGTATACACCATTATGTTATCGGCATTCCTGATATACCCTCAATAGGAGTGACTGTAGATTATTTACTGACTCTTTTGCTAAGTATCTGCTACACTTAAGTGCAATTTCTTTGTGAACTTTCTTACGTACTTTCTTACGTTCACACTAGACGTTGTTCTGGTGGATGCGGAGTTCCGGTGTATCATGCGACATGTTCATAAGATCGGAGTCAAGTAACAGTCAACGAAATTCCAAGTGTACGAATGACAACATCTTTTTAAATTGAAGATGATTAAAAGCTGGAAGAAGCTGCAGCTGACGCATAGGATGGAATTGGCCTAATGTCTTGCCAAAATTTTCATTACATGGCGACAAAGCCAACAGCACTTTGGAGGTATTCTATGCTCCATGTTTCCGGGATAACATCCAGATAATTAGCTTCGTTGAAGAAACTATTATGAAGTCTGTTGGCATTAGATGAGTCAAGTTAGTCGACTTCTTTTTCTTTTGTAAGAGTTTTAAGCCCAACCACAAGGAATTCTGCAACTTAGAGTTAGTTACTGTAGTCGAAGTAGCAACTGGAATGTGAGACGCAATCATCTCCTTGATTTCATACTATCACTTGACTTGGTTGCTAACAATGTCGGATTCAAACCAACATTTTCCCCGAAAGACGAACAACAAGTAATCGACTTTAACTGATCGAACAGACATGCTAAGGAGATCGCCAGCTGAAAGGAACTATCGAAGGAGTTCACGTCATACATAGGATTCATTAAACTCTTAAGTGGAGGAATCCTAGAAAAACCAACGAGATACGCTTTATGGGGGATCTGGAAGAAAGCTGTTCAGAACATGAATGGTATCCTCACCAAATATTTTGAACTGACGTGGTCTACCAGTATAAATCCCGTGCAGATCGCCTCTTCCGCAGTGACTACGTAAGGAAAACACAAAACAGATAGAAACGATCGATAATGACCAGAGACTGGTAAACATCTCTAAAAAGGTAAATTAGCCAAGCTGGACGCACTTAAAAAATCTGATAGCCCCACTCTGATTCGAAAGCAAAGAAATTCCCTTGCTAGGTAACCGGATAAGAAACACCTCATAAGCAGCTCTTGCCACGGAAACTGGCATCGGCTGTGGTGAAGGTTGAGATCACCAAGTACTCTCTTGCTTCCTCTGATGGATTTAAGTCCACTGAATCTGATGGCATATATCCAGTTATGTAGCAAAAAGGTATAGACAAATTGCTGGTAGAGAATCTTCACTGCGAACAGAGTTTTAGGCCTATTATTCTGATCTCCTCCTTTGTGAAGGACATGAACAGAATAAGAGTATTTCAGTTTCATGAGCGCAAAGCCTTATTGCGAATGCAACATCTCACAAAGATGCAACATTCCTGACGCGGAAGATCCTGCAACATTGCAGCGTTTCTATCGACATGAAGGCTCGACATTTGACAACGCAACTTTTGAGGTGCAAATTGGTCATACAACACGGCGAAGAGGAATCCCTAGTTTTGCAGATATAAGCTATGCTGATGAACAAAATCCTGATAGCAGATGCTGACTGCAGGGTGATAGCAGGGGTGGTCCTCAAGCACACGTATATAATTTAGCTGCACTGTTTGTAGTATCATATCCAGCTGTCTGTTCCAAAGTGCAGGTAGCCCTAGACGTAATCGGTTCAGCCAATTCTCTTAAGACAAGTTCTTGGCGAAATGGATATTATCATATGTCCAGACTTCTATATACGGATGCGGACGTAGATTCGGAATGTTGAAGTTTAATGTAAGTAAATATTCAGAATGAGTACTTTGGGGACATCTCTTACTGTCAAGTTCAGGGTTCCAGTTACGGAGACACGTCAGCACATCCTCCTCTTTCTTAAATATTGTTCAGACGTCCAGCATGTAGCGTGCTTGGGTCGCCTGAAAGCTTTAAGTCTTAGTTCCCAAAAGTTGGCTTATAACACAGAATTTCTTAGGCATTCAAGGATTTGCTGCTTCATCCTGAGAGTTCTGTTTTCCATACTTTAGCTTGCCACCACAGTTTAGTCTTCCGCAGTGTTTGCACTCTGCGGTGCTTAGACTTTTGTGGCAATGACATAAACAGAGAAGAGATACCAGCACCTCCCTTTGGTGTTTTACGGTTTTTGCGGAAGTGGATTTTTCCTCGACATTCATTTTCCGTCCTTCCGAACTGCAGCACCGGTTTTATTCGAAAACCGTGAGTGGGGAAAGCGACCACCAGGACCTAAGTGTGCTAAGCAAAAGTAACACAACATTCTGCGATGCTTGCTGTGGGAGTGATGACGACACCGCGGAGCATTATCTCTGTGAGTGTCCAACCTACGCTCGAATACGCGAATGTCGTAGGTGCTGCAACTGTACCACAGCAGTACAACACGTCAGTTTTTAGAATAGTATTTTAATTTGTAGCGCCAAAATCATGCTTCGTTTTCGGTTCTTGAGGATAACATTCCCTGAAATGTTAGCAAAAGTTCTTACATTCGGAAATATCATATTTCAAGCAAAATGGTTTGCATTGATAACTGGCTCTTTATTCTTTGACTTAAATGATTTAGTAGTTGTCTCCTGTTAACCCTTATCAATTCTGTTCACTTAATTCTTTACATAATTCAGAGTTACGCCAATCATTGGCAACAAATTATTATAACAAACTTATTTTGTCCTCGTACTTCATGTAAGACCACCATCATTCATTCTTCATTCGACAATTTTATATGCTACTTCTCAGTAGCATCTGCTGAATACACTACTTGTATTCGTATTTATTTAGAAATTCAAAAAACGGTGTCTTTAAAAACAAACCTAAACATTTGTATATTCCTTTCGACTGTCCCATCCACCTAATCTTTCGTTTAAAATTCGTTACCAACAATTTGAAATTGATTTTCTACACTTTTAATTCAGTTATTCACCAGCCAGCCCATCATTTCTCGATTTGCTTGTTTGTCTGTCTGTTTGTCTATTTATGACACTAAATCTACTCGCACATATGGATACGAGTCCCCCCTCGTGCTCGTATATATAAGAAGGCAAAATTGAACATGCATTATTCCAAAGTGGCACCTTTTAGAATACTTAAGCACGCGTCATTAACATATTTGACTCCTAACCCTGCCTTACAGCCTCGTCATTGGCGGTCTTTTCCTCACTCCCAAACTAAGCATTCCCTTGCCCAAGTGGCCTTTGTTCATCCCTCTGTGTTAAGCGTTGCTAGCTGATGTGCCATAGTGGTGGTGGATCGCCGCGTTTTGTAGCGTGATCGATTCATTATGCATTTTTCGATTTACAATTGTCGAGGTATGCCGTGCTGATGACATGCTTACATATATTCAGGGACTGTCTTGCTTAACCCACTCTGATTGAATATTTATGGGATAGCGGCTCGCAGGCTCGGAGTGTAAAAATTTCAAAATCAGAATATGCGGTCAAGACTTTGGGTGCTGAATAGCTGAATAGGCTATTATATTTATTACATAATGTGTCACTTGAGTTATTATACATCCTGCGTCCTGCGGTGGTATGGTAGTAGTTGCACTCGCAAGTAGAAGTCACAGAGGTGTATCAAAATCTAAATAAACTCAAACTCACTCTCACACAAGGTCATACATACATACGAGTATCATGAGCATAACCCAAACCAAGGAGAGGACTTATGATATGACATCGGTGAATCTGACCATCAACCGAGTGACCTGCTCACCTGGTTTATTTCGGTTTGTTTCTCTATGACTATGACGATGAATCCAACGCTTCGAGCTTAGACAAATATTTGATCCATTTTAATGGGTAGACCTGTGTGTACTTTAATACCACTATGAGTGTGTAATTATGGTTAATGAGGGAAGCAAATAAATTAACGTTCCTTCGTAACACTGTATCGTAGCCATAGGTGAGCTCAATGGGGGTCTTCTCATTTTATGACGGAAGCAGGCAGATAGAGAGAGAGGGAGAGAGTCAAGGCAGGTAAGATGTTGACATGATGATCATGTGAGCAATTCAGATGCTTTGCCACCATTCGAAGCAATGAAGCTTCTTCAATCTTTGCTCGTATCTCAAGTATGGGTAGCGCGGTGATCATTGGAATGTAGGTACGTGCTGCGTGCATATAAATATCTTAAGGGGCTTACCAAATATTTTTTTTTTATTTTAAACTGAACTTGGATTTCGAATAATGGCTTTCAGATTCTGATTGATGCTTCATATAATAGGATGCCAATATAATGGCACGTTTTACTCTTGACTGTTGAGTTCATTCATTAAGAGTAGGACTTGCTATTTATGTACCTACTCCCATGTGGATATTAACAGACTTAGTTTCCAAGGACCTGTAAGCGAGTATTTTATCATTTCTACATTCAGCATGTTGGAGCACCGTACTTATAACTAATCCCAAGTCATACTCTCACTTTAGTTATCGTTTTAACCTGCTGTTTTTGCTTTACCGCAATCCTTGTTACCATCGGTTTATCCCAAAAAAGTCATAGACAAAGCCAAGATCTCAATGTGGTCCCATAATATCTGATAACACTTTTATTCAATTATTGCATATTGTGTGAATGGTGGCCACGTTGTTACTTATGATAGAGCTGTCGTCAAAGTTCTCCGGTTCTTCACTCCCGCGTGCATTTTACATTCATTTTGACACTTGTTTAAAATTCTTTTATGCGTCTTTGGGACTTTTTGAGAACTTACGTGGTTCAAATGCTTTTTCATATCGTTGAAGGTGACATGAAGATTTTTTCAATTGTTGCACCGTTTCGCCATAGTTAATTGCAAGCATAGTGTCATAAGATGGCGTGCCTTGCGCACTGATGGTCATGAAGTTTGATTATACTGTCCTGTCAACAGTCCGACGGACTCGTTCTTATATTTTCATTCCTGCGACATAAGCTTCATCGATCGGCACTTGTTACACTTTTACGTGTCGCTTTTGCCTTTATACCTCCGAGTATACTGTGAAAAATAAAGCTCTACCTCTCGGCTGATCGACCGCAATCATTCTATTCAACAAAATCATGGACCATTCAGATAAAAGGTTTTCGATTTTCATCCATATTTTGGAACAAATCGGAAGAATCCAGGAACAAACTTCGGAAGCTTTACCAAAAAGTAACAAGATCCGAACAAAACACTTCTACAGGCTCTGCCAAGCGCGCCTAACTATTCAACTTGAGCCATTAAAGTCTAGATTTTTCCCCATCTGACCAAAGTGAAGCAATATCTCAATTTAAGCATAACAAGCCTGCCGGAATGGACTGTCGAACTATTAAGACATATACAGGGACGAGCTATGCAGAGCCTCGTTCTGACATCAGATTGTGAAAAATAACTATGGAGAACACTAGCTACTTCGTAAAGGTCGGAAGCAATTTCACCGAGACTTTCGATGTCAAAAAAGGCTTAGACAAGACATGAGATTCTTGAAAAAGTTGTATAAAACTCGACAAAAAACGCCAGAGTCACGGTCTTTCAAACGTCTGTATATCTACTATATTTACATACTCTGATGACATCGATATAATTGAAAGTCACAGCGACCTATCACTGGTGCATTTACAATTATTACAACAGATGCGGCAAAAAATGGTTTAGCTGGCAATGAGGAAAAGTATCGCATAGAGAACATCACAATACTCGTACACAGCTTCAAGTTTGAGGTATTGGGTTGTTCAAAAAGTCGTTGGGTGTTTTTTATTTGACTTTCGGATGCGTTTATTTAATATACTCGTATGATACGTAATGTGATGTATTGGACGTTTTGTTCGACGACCTTCTGCCATCTCCGCAACTTCATAAAACTTTCTATCTTTCTCTGCAAGAAACTTCTCAAGGTGGTAATGAGGTCTTCAAAAGCAAGCATTCTACCATTCAAGAAGTTTAGCAGGGCGAATAAGTGGAATTCTGATGGCGCAGGATCTGGGCAAGCACAAAACTCGAGCGAATCGCGCCAACTTTTTTTTTTTGCTTTTAGGTTAAGTGTCAACAATGTTAAACGCGTGCAAACATTCGATATATATATCACCCTTGGATACGAAGAAATGCGGGTAAAGTCATCTATTCCAAAAAAAAAACGCAATGGCTTTTTAAACAATCCAATAGCGATGGATTTTGTCTACCTCGGCACCGTATATGGAATGAAAACAAGTCTTAGACTTACCAATCGGTATTCTTTTGGCCTAAGAAGGCAGTTGTCAAGAAACACAAAGGAGACTATACATATAATATCATACTTACCATGCCATTCCTGGTCCGTAGCTTAGAAGCATAGATGTTAGTGACAGTAAATAGAAGTATCCTTGGTCGGTTTGAACGCAAAATTCTTCGAGTGATTTTTAACCCCGTTTGCTTTGTCGGACTATGGATGAGGTGTTATATTTCCTGAACCCTAAGAGTTGTATAGCGACATTGATTTGTTCACCAATCGTCTAAACCGGCTGGGATACGTGAATCTAATGAATATTAACGCTCTGGCCAGAAGAGTCCTCGATTCCTACCCAAAGCCACAACGGAAGCGGATGATACGAATAATTAGGATCATCATTTCGCGGCAACGCATTTAAATAATCTTTCCCTCTTGTTGACAAAGAAATGTCATTTCTGGAAGTTCCTGGATCCGCTGGTCCTTCCGCATGAATGGTTAGCATTCTATCCTCTTATTTTACTTGCGACTTAACGTTGGATATATGGCAACACTGGTGTAGATACGTCAAATCTGACATTAGCCTCGTACAGTTTGACGTTTTTAATGGTTTACGTGCTCAGAACTTTTGTCATACGAGTGCTTTTTGCGTTCGTGGCTGTCGTTCGCCCCATGACGGGTTTCGTTAAGGTCATCCGAAATCGGTTTCTGTGCCACAAAACATCGATGTTGTGCGGGAATTGTGTGAGCAAGATCATCATGTGAGTTATCGTGAAATTGCATACATTTAATATTGCATGAACATTTAGCCGTTAAAAAGATATCTTTGCGTTGGATATATACCACATAATTTGCCAATCGCTCAAAAAAAGGCTCGTGTCGATTGGTCCAAAGACATGTTGAAAAAATTCGATCACGCTGCTTCAAAAGACGTCTATAAAATTGTGACAGGCGACTAATCATTGATCTATGCATATGAGGCCGAAATTAAACAGCAGTCGACTGTATGTGTCTTTCAAGACGAGCCAAATCCAACAAAAGTTGTTCGCGCACAGAGCCATTTGAATGGAACTCCATAATATGTTTTCTAGATGTTTTTGGAAAAGGAGCAACTGCCGAACGCGTATCATTTTCTACCATGACAATGCCAGCTCCTACAGGTCTGCTCGTAACAGTGACTTTTTAAGAACTCAAAGCATCGAATTAATGGGTCATCCGCGTACAACGCTGACCTGGCCAAACAATGACTTCTTTTTATCCCCAACACATCAAAAATGAAATGCGAGGTCCATGTTTTTCGACACCTGAAGGAGCGGTTGATGGATTTAAAACGCATATTTTGAAGTACGTTCTTAGTGGAAAAAGTGCTTCGAAAACTGGTTTAAACGCATGCAAAAGTATATTGATCTTCATGGAGAGTATTTTGAAAAACATTAAAGTCATTGTCGATGATGTTTTTCTCAAAACTGAATTAGCAACCTACGAATTTTCCCAAATATTTGTTTTTCAAGTGCTTTTTCGAGATCAGGCATAAGTCAATGGCAAGAATACTTTCAGTTCATTGATCCTTTTCAAACGGGTGTTTATAATTCTACGCTCATATTTCTGTTCAGACTCGAATTCCTGTTTTACGAGTTTTACGCTCCTTACTGCCCGATTTCACAAATATGAGCCATATTGAAGAGCCATACCTATCTATTCATTTTCCTGCGACGCAGCTTTTGCTTTTCATCTTTCATCTTTTCTCGACAGCTTATAATTCTGCTGCTGCTTGCCCTGTAGCAATTTTAGATCTGACTTGATTGTAGTGTTGGGTTCAGGCAAAAGGTGTTTGTGAGGAGTTCTTATAGTGTGTTCCTTTTTAGTTTATGCTAGTCGTTGAAGCTTTCTTATCTAAGTTGCGCTCTTCCTTTTGAAAATATTGTTGCATAGGATTGAAACTGCGGGATTGATCTCGCACTCCTTTGCAAAGGCTTGATTAATCAGAATCAAGCATTAACAGCGATATCGTTCCGTGTGTTGTCTCTCCTTCTGGATATCATTAAATGCGTCAAGAATTTAAGTTCTTTAACTTGGAGGGCATTCATAATGTCTGCTTCAGTACACGGCGGGTGGAGTCCTATTTCTAGCTTATTTTTGTAAGTACACCATTGGATTTTCTTGATACTTTCCACGCATTCTTCTGCATTGATGTTGTTTTGAATTCGATGCGAAAGGGTCATTTATAATACGGTCTGTGGTTTCAGAGACATTGATTTGGCTTCGCTTTCGACTCCTTGGGTCTGTTCTCTTCTTGTGGCTCGACTTCCGGTAAAACACCGACTCTCCACGACCAGAATCTTCGTATTTTAATTTAATTTTTGGAGATGAGACTTCTTTAGCCTTATTTTCATCACGGAGTAAATCTACCGCTTTCTTAAGCTCCCAAAAGAGTATCTCCAATGTGTTGAGGTTAAAAGGTGCCCCTCATCAAGGTATTCAGTGACAGTTACAACGGCATAAATTCGCTAAATACGAATTATTTGAACTCAAAAATATAAGTAGAGCTCCTGATGAAAAAGTGATAAAAAGTCTAATCAAGAAAAATGAAAAATGCGACCAAGCTCCAGGAGTGCCGAGAACAGAAAGAAAGAATGTTTACTTGAATGACAGTTCACGTTGCGTTCACAATAGTTACTAATTGCTTAAAGACTAATTCAAAATAGTTAGTTAACAAATGGTTGCGTTCAAAAGACACGATTCATTCTTACAATTCAACAGTTCCTCAATGTCCTCCATAATCTTACTAGCTGCCAGAGCCATTAAAGATAAACCAGATCGCTAGAAAGTGTTTTAAAATAACTTTTCAATGCCACTGTTAATTCCAGTCATATGACCATTCTCGCCCACTTGTTTTTATAATCTCTCAATGGCCACTAATAATATCTATTTAAATATTATAATCTAATGATTTAGATACAAATAAGATGGTCAAAGCATTTTCTAAAGAAAAGAATAGAAAAGGAAGAAAACCGGAAAATCTCTCGCCTCTGGGTGAGGAGTAACCTTCATTTTTTTTATTTGAAATCGAATTCCAAGACCGTTATTTTAATTATGACGACAATCAAATATGTGCATTAGCATGAAATTTGAATATTCTAGAAACGAAACCCGAAAATTGGAAACTCAAAAACTACCGTAACACTGTGTGTTGCCAATAGTTCTACTTTCTTAAAAAAATTCTATCAAAGTTCAGTCACATTAGGATAGAAATTTTTCTCGTTTCTCCCAAGTTGAGGCTAATCGCTAGCTTTCTAACTTAAATCCAATAGATTGTGGAGGGGTTCTGAAAAACTCTGGACTGTTTGCATAACTATTGAAATTAAATTTAAAATTGTGAATTTCACAAGATCATAACTACATAGATTCTAAAGTCATGAAACCATCTGAGATGACCTAAAAAATATCTAAATAGTGGGAGAGGAGGGTAAGTAGCATAACATAACATATGTGGCATGAATAGGCGGAAAGATTTGAACAATTTTATTGCGGCGATTGATAAGCATTTTGAATCTGACGATGAGCTTCAGACTCTGATTATGTTCGTATACCATTAATTGCTGATGGAAGCTATTTATTTGTGGAATCTTGCTTCCAGATCAGGTTAGAGGTTATCGGCAACTAAACACGACAGTGTGCTGTAGATGTAGGCCATTCAGAGAGAATGAAAGAAAATTAAATCATTTACCAGACACAAGCATTTCCAATTTCAAATGATGGATTTGGAGAGGCATTTTTCAGTGCAGCCATGTGGGCTTAACTTCATTGGATTCAGCTCAGTCAGACTGTGTTGCTAAGCCGGCTGTAGATAGGGAATTGATTATGGAAGTGTTGGAGTAGATAGACTGTGATGGAAACGCCTGCTGACACTTCGGATCTGTTTTAAAGTGAAAATGGGCACTTAAATATATTTAAATCAGGTCTGTAGTTGCTTTCAGAGGGTCTTTCCTTGAACTATTCAATGTCTTCTTGTTTAAACTCATCAGACGCTTACAGATTCATCAATGTTGGACAAAGATTATTCTCAAAAAAAAACTGAATTTCAAAGCAAATGGTTAGCAAGATCTAATAATAGAAATAGCAAACAACATACAAGATTCGAGATAAGCTTTATCAAACGTTTGACCATTTTTAAGTTGAACAGGAAGATAAAGATATCGAAACGTTTAGTCATTGACAAGTCATTTAAAGGCGTGCTCTGATTCCATCTTAAACTCTGATGTCATTAGCTTCAACTACTGTGCCGTAGTCCATTGAATGTTAGTCATTGGACCTTTACATGATAAAGTGTGATCAAATCATTATAAACCATCATATCAGATAATATTTTTCTGTCGTTGTGTTTCTATAAATGACGAAATTCTTATATACATTCTTAGAGAGCAGTATCTTTTTTTTTGGGTAACAATTCTCGAGACAATTTACCAAGTTGACCATTTCTTATACTTCATTACTGACTAGTGTGTCTAGTAACTACTCAACCCCACTGTAGACTACTTAGAATTCTGTTCCGCCTGTCACATAAGTTGTATTGGAGAAACTCTCTTACAAATCTAAATAAATGCAAATCGAGCGCTCTGTGTCTCATAAAACGTTTGTTCATTAATAAATGAATCCGAAACTCGATATTTATCTGTTGGGTTAGCTTTATAAGAAAAATACAGGTCCATTTGCATAATTTAAGAACTCTTCCTCTTCCAAATGATCCAATCAACTCATTCCTAACTGAAGATGGAGGCTTTTTTTTTTTGTCTAATTTTCTATATTTTACGACCTTGCCCTCTCAGCTCCATCTGTTCTGGTATCGTGGTACACATACTCAATATCAAGATATGTACGAGTATGTGCCATATGATTAACATTTTATATTTCTCGTCGTGATTTCTATTATCTTAGATTTTATTACCAACAAAATGCTTGTATCCGTAAGGTGTAGGTTAACATTTATTGGAGAGAGGAGAAACCTACTGGGTTAATGCATTCCAGTCCATTACCACCCTTTGCATTTGGAGAAGGGGGAGAGGTTAATTATTTCAATTTCAAATGAGCACGAGTTCGCATAAAAACGTTCATGGAAACAAAAGTAAAATTCGAAATGAGTAGAAAATGTAGCAATGACGAGGAAATGAAAATAAATTTTTGGAATACGAGTTTGAGTATCGCACTTAATATAATAGTATGATACATAGACTGAAGCTTGTATTAAATTGTTTTACCTAGAAAAGACATTGAACTGGTAAGAGGTGAGCTATGAGCACAATAACAAGCAAAATAAGCTAAACATACGACGGAAGACACTATCGACATTGTTTAGTTAATATTTTATTAGTTCGAATGGGAATTGGGTATTTGTTCGCTAGAATTGTATCTGCGTTTCTAGTACAATATGTCTTAAGTTGGATATATGAGTATGCACCTCAATTCCATGTTACTCTTTTTTTGGTTCTTTCGCTTTAATAGCTATATCATATATGCAACCCAAAATTGCAGGCATCTTCCTTGGATACTTGGTCTCTCTGCAAAGATCTAACACATAAAATCGTAATGAGTTGTCTTGATAACCAACTATTAATGTTTTCGTGCTAGTGTTACCTCTGGTAACTTCTGGTTGTCTGTTCAAGTCCTTGCCAATGACTTTCCTCCTTCGACGAAGTATAATATAATAAAGTATATTATAGCTGGACGCCAACTCTGGACAGAACAGTAAAAGTAGCTTTTATAGCGAAAGCCGGACGGATAAGACTATACACTATTCTGCCCAAGATACAACATGATTACGAATATGGAAGACCTTGTGATCCTGTATTCCTAAATTTAACCAGTAAAACTGAACGTGCACTCGCCAAGAGAGACTAAGCACCGCGCATTTTCACTGCCATTGAAGGTGCTTTCGACGTATTGGCCAAACAATACTCTATAGAATGTTGCATCTCGATTACAGATGCAAACGGTGCGGCGGTCAATATATGATAGCGGTTGTGAAAATGCTTCAAATAGGTTACATGTTGATTGATTCTCTACTGTATGTTCTCAACAATTCTATGATTTACGCAAAGTTACTAGTGCCATTATTCTTCTCTCACCGCGGTCTCGCCATTTACGTGCGTAGTGACGTAGCTTACCAAACTCCACCACAATGTAGTCCCTATTCCAATCCGGAATTCAATTTCATGTGGTTTAAATTCCATCTCCGTTAGCAAATTATCCACTATTGCTTTATTTACAGAAGCCCCAAACTGGACTGCAACTAGACCTTTAATGAGTTTAATGCGCTGTCTGACTCCATAAAAAGAATTGTATCCTTGTATCCTCGATTTCTATATACATAATTCTGGATGGCTTCGACATTCTGGGCAGACAACACCCGAACGACGGTGTGCTTAGATCTTCGCTGCGGAAAATAACTTAACCCAGCATGTAAATGAGCCCACACGAATACCAGACGTTGACAGTCATACCGCCAACACTCTGGACTTGTTTTTAACTTCTCACCCCGACAAATACATGGTCAATGTAGGCTCGCCGGACCATTATGTCATATCAGCTAATTTCTAGTACACCGACCACACAATTAGAGAAAAGATTCCTAAAAGAACCGTATGGCAATTCGAGAAAGCCAACTGAAGCGGTCTTAACAGCTATTGGTATGATCACCAGAAACTTTATCTCTCATCGGATGAAGAGTATCAAACCAAAAGAAAAGGCATGGTACGACTCGAGCTGTAACGAAGCTACCAGGGTTAAAGAAATGTTTTTTCGGTCCTTCAAGACCAACCCAACAGAGGAAAACCGAAAAAATTTAAACTGCAATGATTGCAACGTCATTCTTAAACGTGTAAAATTCCAATACGACCAAAAACTGAGGCAATCAGGACTACAAAGACCCAAAGGTACGATACGAATTTTCAATGGGTAAATCAACTTTCACACTCGTGTAGTAGCAAAAGTACTCAAAGATCTTAACATCCACAAATCTGCAGGTCCAGATGGCATATCTCCCCTTCTTCTGAAGTGGTGTTATTCCTCGCTGGCACTCTTTCCGAGCAGATGAAAAACATCATTTGTCCCTAAAAACGGCGAATCTTCTTCTCTCTCCTCCTATAGACCCATTACACTTACGTCCCTTCTTTTCAAGTTCATGGAAACGCTGATAAATCGTCAGTTCATGAAATATCTCGAAACACGAAAACTTCTCAATAACCGGTAGTACGGTTTTCATAGCAACAGATCCACTGGTAATCTGATGACATGTCTCACCGAAAAGTGAAACCAAAGCGTACATCAATTTGGCGAAAGCAAGATAGTTGCACTTGACGTTTCTAAGACATTTGACAGAGTTTGGCATCAGGCGCTTTTGTCGAAAACGCGTGCTTTTGAGATCGATGACTCTTTTCTTCAATGGATTAGAAATTACCTTTCGGAACGTTCAATTCAAGTTGTCTTGGAGGGTTTCTGATATTCTGATATTCACAAAATAAATGCTGGTATGCCCCAGGGCTCCGTTCTGCCTCCGACACTTTTTTTTAATTTTCATTAACGATCTTTTGTCTGCTACTTCCAATCCAATATATTCTTTTGCTGACGACAGTACTCTCTACTTTTCATTTTCGTTCCCGCACTCACGTCCCTGCTTTTCGGCTATAGAACAGGGACAGCAGCGTATGTTCAGCTCATTAAATTCTGATATTAACTACATAACTAATTGGAGAACCACTAACAGAGTAGAATTTAATGCTTCCAAAACACAATGCTGTCTGCTGTCGTTAAAGCGAAATTTAAACACCCAGCCATTATCCATGAATGGCACTTGCATCGTCGAAACCAATAAACTTTCCATTTCGGTACATGTGTCAATGAAAATTTACGTTGGAAAGCGATGTAAGAAATACTTTACCCCCTTTGATGTGGCCTCAATATATAAGGCATTTGTCCGCCCGAAATTGGAGTACAATGCCCACATCCGATCGGGTGAGCTCAAAACATCTCTGCACCTGCTAGATGGAATTCAAAATCGTGCGATAAAGCTCATAGGTGATACTAATATCACTCAAACAATGGAGAACCACGAACACCAACGTAATGGCTTATTCCTCACTCTGTTTTATCGCTATTTCCACCACCAGTGCTCCATAGAAATCGCCAGTAGTATTCCGACCCTTCAAACTATTAACCGTAACACCCGTCTCGCTATAAATGCTCATCAGCATACCCTCAAGCCCACTTCCGGACGTATTCTAAAATATCGTGATTCGTTCCTAAGGCGTAAAGCCCTGCCTAGCTCTTTATTTCCTAGTCATTATAACCTTTAAACATTTAAAACCAACGTTCACCGGTACCTCTCTTTCCATTCTCTCTGATTTTCCTTCGCTCGTGCTGTGTGCAAACATTTTAAGGGTACTTAAATCCCTTGAGCGCGCGCAAATTATAAAAAAAAAGAAGTTGTGTATACACATAGATAGTATATGTTATGTATCTTTAGCGTCTGTTAGATCGGACCCTAGACTTAATCAATAATTGATGAACTAGAAATAGGCCTTCAGTCAATCCTCTTTCCTGAGAAGCAAACATCTTTGAACTTAACATATCTTATGCTGGATGCTTTTAGTTTTCTGGAAGTGCAAATGAGCATTCGGCTAAACATGGAGCTTGTCACAGAGCAGAAAACTCAGTTTGGTCTAAGCACGAGTTTATTGATAGAATAAGCCGTTTCTGCTTTCATTAGATTCTACAGAAGAATGTGTTTTGGGTGCGTATGGACTTCCCCTACCTTGCTTGGGTTGACTTTAGATGCAATGATAAATCTCACTCCTCACTCATCACAAAGCTATCTTCTGGTTAAATAAAAATTATCTTTCCCACAAATTGCATTGTAGTTTTGATGTCCATGGACATGCAGTCTATAGCCGTGTATAGTCGGGCATCTATAAAATTGATTTTTACTATTCAAAAAAGAATCTAGCCTAATTAGTTGCCATCGCGACATGGTTTCGTCTTTGAGAAGTCTTTTGGAAAATTGTGAGTCTATGATAGTCATATGACAGCACATTACCTGGTCCCGTTTCTTAAATCAAGAATCTCGCTGTTCAGGTCTTGTTGGATTGACACGAACTTAGCCTTTTGGTGCTCCATTTCGTTGATTGGGTGCTTCTTATGCTCTTTATTTTTTCTCTGGAGGAGCCGTTGTTCTTCCTTCTTGTTTTTGCTCATATGATGCACGAATTGCTTCTCTTCATCGTTTGAATTATTGACGGCTTCTTGACTTGGTGTTAAGTTTCCTTATAGTATTCATTCATTATTTGACGTTTAAGACATCCAATGACGTACGTTAGCCACTCGGAATGTTTGGACCTCTATAATACCGGAGGAGTTGACGATTTTATGATTTTATGTTCCTTTGTGAATATTGTAATGATCTACAAATACAATTAGCCTAAGTAGATTTCCGGGCTTCGTATTGCGAAAAATATGGTCTTACCTTATGTTGGCGTTAAAAACACCTAAAACTCCATTGTTTGTAGATTTCGTCAAAAATTTCGTAGAAACATTATTCTGTAGTGCGCACCAGGCTTTTGAGAGTGAATTGAATCTTGATACGGATGGTTATAATGCTTTACCTTGCGCACCAAATGCTTAAGACTTCTTTGAGTCTGCCGCATGGAGCAAACCCGCACCCAAACACTTCTATTGTGCTGCTGCCGTTCTTTGTGTCAGTGACCGGAGTATATGTCAATGTTTTTCATCCTCCTTTTATATCTGTTTTATAGCAGTCTGGAGTTCGGCTGCACATGGGCGACGCACGGTCTGAGTATTCCACGTACAGATTCGAACATGGTCGTATTTTTTCGTTTTGCAACCCAAGGGAGTTTTTGCGGCTCCTCGGGTAAATATTAACGGATATTCCGACCAAAAGTAACTCGCTTCGGTGATATGAGAGCTTCGGTTGACCCATTAGAGCACCTCCATCACTATCTCCATTTCAGCAACCTGGCAAATTTTTCAAAGTAGCTTATATAAGGAACCTGCCACGCCACCATTCATTTAGTCCCGCGAATTCTGACAGGACAATGTGATGTTGCTATTTTCTCCTTCTCAATACTTGTTCTAATAAATTTGACAAGTCACGGTGACTACCACGATGAAGAAAAATTACCACAATTGATAAGTAGTCATCAGTTTAGGACGGGGCATTGCCAGGTTGTCACCGCTCATTGTCTTCCCTGCATATAACATCCAGCCACTGGTATATCGATTGTCGGTTTATCAAAAAACAACGCCTTAACGAGGCTATGAAGAAGAAGTGATTGCATTGGACTGGACAGCACCGAATATTGCGGATTTTATGCATTTAGCAGGTATGCTCATGTATGGTACGCGATGAATCAACATTTAAAATTTTTGTCAACAAAAGTTCATTTGTCCGACGACGTCCTTGGGAGCAGTTTGACATGAAGCGTCTAAATACTGTGAAATCGACCATAAGATAGAAACTCAGCTGCTGCCATTACTCGGACAGATGTTCCAAGAGACAGGAGTATTTCAGCATTCCGCCTTGACGAGGAACTTACCTGCCATGAACCGCATAGCGAACATTTTTATGTACACCAAACGGGCGATCACCAAGAATGTGTCAGCACCAGCGCCAGCTAATTGAAGTTCTCTAATTTAAAAAATAAAAAATAAATACATTTTAATAAATAAAATAAAAAACTACTTACATGACCTAGAACCAACTTTTTGTTAACAAAAATCACTTAAAGTAGAAAATACCAAAGTCTGAGTGTTGTCTCTAATATTTTGGCCACCTTCTGTTACTAATTTAAATCATTCAGACGACTGAAACGGCTAAACGTACGCAAAGTATTTTTTTTTTTTAAATCCACTTTAACAAAAATTAAGCATTTTTCAAAATTTGTTTTTCCAAAAATACCTCTGTTATTTATTGTTCTTAATAAATCAATCATAAAAAGCCCAAGGGACATCGCTGCAAAAAGTCCGTTCAAAGACCTGACAAAAAAAAATCTCTCGAATGCAGCTGTTGGCCATAGATTTCCAATGTCAAAACGGATTCTCCCAAACATTTCTTTACAGATGAAAAATATAAAGTAATAAAAAATACTCTCAACAAGGGATTAAACACTTAAAACGCCTCAATCAGCGCTAACAGCTTGGGTCTCCCAAAAGCCCTGTATTTACATAACCATCATGTAACAAACACAGCGCTTTATTACACTATTTTGAGAGAAATTTTATTAAAATTCCTTATTTGACAGGTGTCACAGGTAGACTGTCATATGTCATCTGTCACCTCGCAATACTTTTTACCCAAGAATCAGTCCCGAAAAATTTCCCACCCATGTACACGACGGGTCTGAATGAGATGCCTTGAGAAAATAGATGAGAAGTTTATAATAAAATATTGTAAAAAATCATGGCGCTTGTTCAAATTCAACAAAATGTCCTCCATCTTAGATTAGAAAATGTTTCCTTATTTTTTTATTTTGTTTTGTGGAAATTCTGTCATCTTGAAGGCTTAATACGTGAGCATTTTGTTTGCACTGTTCACTGATGTTCCACATCCACTGGCCAGGCTAATGGCAACATTTTTCGTTGTTCGTCGTTTTTTATGCCTTTTGAGATTTGTTTTTTAGTCTTTCTTACATATCTCGGGATTTCTAAATTTAGAATGACCAACCAGAGTCACACGTGAAAGATGGTTCTCCAAGCTTTTTTTTTTTCGATTTTTTTATTGTGGATGTCCTAAACGAATGCGACTACCTTTCCATTGAGAGGTACTCTGGGGAAATGTATCTTTTGGATGTTCTTTATTTATTTATTTTTATTATTTTTTTTTTCTTTGTGACAGAGGTGGGTTGAGCTAAAACGAACGAAGAAATAAATAAAGCTTCGGAGATTCGGAGATTTTTTTGTACATAGACAACACCGTAAAGTGGCGACATTTTTATTTTATAAACGGTGGGAAGAACGATATTGAATCTGTAATCGAAAAGAAAAACAATAGAAAGAAATAGAGAAAAAAAGGGGTGATTATCTGGATCCGGTGGGAATCTTAATCTTAATCAAAACAATAAATTTAATTAAATTATAATAAAGACACGTCATTAATAGAAGAACGTGGTTGATTTTTTTTATTTTTTAATGATTTTTTCTTTGAGTATTTGGATTTGGTCCAAGAACTAAATTGTGAGGGTTAATAGCTTTTAATGAGCGTTTTCGTATTCGAAAGAAACCGACTAGCAACGCTTGTTTAAAAATAAAAGAATGTTTAAAAACATTGAAATATTTTGATCATTTCAAAATGACACTGCTAAAGCCCCCACTTAAGTATTACAATATTTTTATTTTATGGCTTCTTTATTGTTATTTTAATTTTCTTCTTCGAACAAGGAATTCTTTTTACAAATACTGAAAGGTGTCCTTGGTACTTTGTGTATTATGTTTCCAATGCCCTTTTATTTTTAGTTCGCGTCTATTTCTTATAATACTTTACTTAAGATGGCGCCACTTTAAGAGTTGTCCAGATATCTTAAGTAACCGATCTCTCAATTTATCGTGAGTTTGAGCCCATCATCTGTAGTTGGTTGCAAACACAAAGCTTTATAAGATCATCTTATCTTCATTTAGCGCGTTCATTCTTCGGGAGGACTTCGATGACTTTCTTATTCATTCTCAAAATATCCCAATTACATGAGTCCAGACCGTTCTGACTATGTCAATGTCGTTCCTCCAAAGTCTGTTTATGCAAATGAGGTCTTGCATCATTTGAAGAACTCTTCTCTCGAAGCAAACAAGCGTTTTTGATTTAATTCATGCTTTCGCGACATAGAGTAGGAACTGAAACTATAGAGGTTTCATAGAGAGCTTTCTTTATTGTTCGATGCTTACAGCGAATAGTTATACTATAATTTTGTAAGCAAAATCCTTTACTTCCTTAAAGTTATACCAAACAAAATCCACATTTTTCAATTCTGTTTCAAAAATTACTAGCACCGCAGTGACACCAGGGTTATTTTTTCCTCTCCGAATAAGCAAACCTCCGTCTAGAAATAGTCTCTCATTTTAAGGACAAAGGTGGATATAACCTGGATACAATCATAAGTGGTGTCATGTTTGGTTTAGCGTAGGTGTCTAGCGCAGTGCAGGTTTCCCTTCAATATCCTCACAACGATTATAATTGTATCTATGTACACCCTGAATAACTTGAACTGCAACCAACTTCACACTGCTATAATTTCCAAACCGTTCATGACAGTGAGCTCAAATTTTGACACATGACAGAATATTTTAATTAGAATTCAAACGTGATAGTGTGATTGCTTTATATTTGGCTGTAGAACCACAAGTAGCTATCGTTAGAGCCCTACAGCACCTCAACGTGAATAAATCATTTGGGTCTCGAACCATAGCTCGTTATCGTGATATTGGGAGCGTTGCAAACCGTCATGGAGGTGGTCATAAAAAAACAGCAATATCGGCAGAAATGGTTCGGAAGGTAAAGGCTCGAAATGAGCGAAATCCGCGTCGAAGTGGAAGAAAAATGGCTCGTGAGCTCAACATATCATTGGAACGGATGCAACATATACTGAAAAATGAGCTTGAGCTCAAGCCATTGCAGTTCCAGTGCGATCTTACATCGCAACAGAAAAAAGTTAGAGTCGAAAAAGCGAAGGAGTTGCTACGCTTGCACGAAAGTGGTGAGCTGCCGAATTTGGTTTTTTCCGATGAGTCGTCATTTGTTATCGAGCAGTATGTCAACAAACAAAATGACCGAGTTTACTTGCTAGAGAGGTCCTTCGAAAATTTACATCTTCGGACGGCCACCAGAAAGCAGGCAGCACCGATGGTGATGGTGATGGTGATTGGGCCGCCATAACAGCCGAAGGTCGCTCTCCGCTCTCCGCGTCAAAATTAATGCGATCGTTTACCGTGAAACTGTCTTGGAGGCAGTATTGAAGCCTTGGGCAAACAATCATTTCGGTCGGAGACCGTGGACATTTCAACAAGACTCGGCACCGTCTCACAAAGTGAGCGTCAACCAAGATTGGTTAAAAAACAATGCTCCACACTTCATTCCTTCGACACAATGGATTGCAAATTCTCCGGATACAAATCCATTGGATTTCTGTGTCTGGGGTATTTTGAAGGCGAAGGTTGGCACTAAAAAATACCAAAGTTTGGACCACCTCAAACAAGCACTTCGCCGGGAATGGGCCAAAATACCGCAGAGCCACTTGCGTGCAGCGTGCGATGCTTTCTTCGGCTGTCTCAAGACCATTATTCGCACCAAAGGTAGACATATTGAAAACTACTGATACAATTTGAAAATTGATGTATTTTCCAACATTTTTTTGTTTTGGCACAATAAAATTTATCAAAAAATAAAAAAATTATAGCATTTTAAAAAGTTGGAGTCCGAGTCATTCACCCTGTATATACAGCCTTATTCAGGGTTTCGTATGCGTTGAATTTATTGTCACCTCTTCAAAGTATGCAGCCCTTAACAATAAGCTTCTATTCTTCGTAGTGCAAAGGTAGATGAATAAGTCCGTGACTTTTTAAATGAAAGGTAAGACAGTTCTTTCGGCAGGAAAAACATTTTATTTCTTAACATAGTCTTTGAGGTCATTACTCTAAGTCCAACGTTTCTCCAATTTTTTGATGCCTTGAATATTTTTAGATTTGTCGAGGTCCTCAAAACGGGCGTTTGTTTACACGATGATTTAATCGTTGCAGCCAGCTTTCCTTCCACCGAGTTAGTTTTTCGCTTTTGGAAACTGTCACTGAGGGCCTAGTCCGGTGAATGTGGCGGATGAGGGAGCAAGTCGTAGACCAATTCATGAAATTTCATCATGCCGACTGCGCACGTGTGTACCCGGGCATCGTGTTGATGGAAGAGCATTTTCTTCTTGTCCAAATACTTTCGGTTTTCCTTTAAATAGTCACTAAATCAAAAAGTTGGCATAATATCCGCCGTTGGCCGTTTCGTTTATTTTCAGAAGGTAATAGATGCGAATTATCTCGTGATGGCCGGTAGACCCACCTTGGGCACGTATTCGCCCGAAGAAACCAAGTGTTTTGACTGCTATGCTTTGATCCATGCTTTTTCAACGGTGCCCAACATTTTTCCGAATTTGTCCCCTTTTTTGATTGTCGCCAAAATTCAAGCGGTTATCTGCTTTCAATGCCTATCACACAGCGATCTATTGACAGATCGTAGTTGACGGAACCAGTATTGCTTTTCAAATTACAAAGCGGAAAATTAAAAAAGCCACGGACTTATTGACCCATCCTCGTGTGACCTAAATTTTCGCTCTTTGACATATCGATTATTGAGCAGGGTGTTGAAACTCTTTCTTTGAGTACTTCCTTCAAGTACTTTGGAAGTTCAATGGCAGCTGTTATTTTTTTGGCCTAAGGTATTCTATTTTTGGCAGCAGAAGTGTTTCTTTCAGCTCTTTTGTTACATTGCTGGTACTTTTAATTTTGACAGCCCATCACACTGACGTTGTACAAGACGGTTGTACAAATTTGACTATTATGATGAAGTTGTTTTATGACACTGCGTGTCATATGGATGTGCTCATATAAATGGTGTCCCAGAAAACACGATTATTTCTATTTTTAGAATAACACATCTGTTAAATGTCTTCCTAATAAGGTTATAAATGTCTTCTCGCTCAAGGTTTGAGCGGTCGTGGGGTTGTTGACAAAAGTTGTAAACTTAAATAAAAAACCTAGAGAGAGAAGTACAATGGTATTAAATCGTATGATTTATGAGTTCAATTCTGGTAGCCTAAATGGGAGGGCGATGATGTCTTTTTTTTTCAGTTGATAAGCGACAATTTGCACCCTCCTTTTGGGATTACATGTCTTCAACATCCATACCATCCATTTAAGACACAAAAAGTGGGTTATCAATCCGCGATATTGTTCGCCATTGAAAATGCTCCAATTATCCCTTCAGCCTAAAATCCCCTTTAAACGATAAAACGTTTGGGATACCGTCTCATGAAACACATGGGGGTTTTCGTCACTTCAAATGCGGAAATTTCACTTACTAAGATAGCCATCTGCATAAAAATGAGTCTCATCTCTGAAGATGATTTTGTTTGAAAGCTCACCGTTTACTGGTTGTTGTTAAACAAACCAATTGACAAACTCACTTCGCTGTATATGGACTGTAGACTTAAGTTGTTGGGACAGTCAGATTTTCCAGGCATGCAGATGGAAATCTTTTGAGAGAATATGGTGCATAGTGCTTTTTCTTAACCATGGTGCAGAATATTTTCGAATTCTAGGTCACATTCTGATCAGCAGCCTTGATGTTTTCTGCTGAATGACCTGGACTGACTTTAGTAATCGAGTCAGTGTCCTCGAGGTTTTCGATTATTCATTTCACAGTTGATGAACTTGGAATTACGGCAGCAGAACTTTCTCCATTCTTTATATAATGTTAAACAATAAAAATCGTTGTTGTCTCGAATAGCGATCCGTTTTGAATAATGGCGGAATCGAATTGTTATAAAGATTTGACTGTTAAAGCACAACACTAAAATAAAGCTAAATTCTCAGCTCTTGTTGTATCTCCTTTCAATAGCTGTATAATACATATCCTGCCAAATGACGTCTGGAAATCTATAAACGTGAGTTGAAGTTCCTTATTTTTCTCCAAGATCTGGTAGAGCTCTTGCGCCCATTGAAGCAAAAGCGGCGTAGATGTGTTTAGTAATACAAATTACATCCTATTGATAAAAGAGGATACTCAACGCAAAGGGCTCCGACACTACGCTACAAAAGGATATTATAACTTTGATATGTTAAAAACGGGTAGTGATCAAGCGAATAATCAATCTTGCCAATCACTGGACAATGAATGCCACTAGAAGTAAGTCTCTCTCGCGAACAACAACAGCAGAGAAAGCACCCCAATCCTTTTGTATGGCCCGGAAACATGGATTTTATCTAAAGCAGACGAAAATGCACTTGGTTCTTTGAGTGATTTCCGGTTCCGTATTCATAAAAGAAATTTGGAAAAGAAGATATAACAACGAAGTGTATGTGCTGGACTTGGCTTGGCTTGTCAGAAGGGCAATTCACTGGCCCCGTAGGCTAGAACATGTTAAGCGAATGATTACCATCGGTCCGGACGGAAATGCTTTTGAATCAATTCAGAAAGGACAACCTGATGAAGATAGATCTCGCGTTGGCTGGTGCGTTTAAGTGAAAAGGGACCTTAGCTAGCTTAGTTTGCTCAACTGGATGTAATTAGAGCAAATCGCGCTCGGTTTACCCCGGACTGTAATGTCATGTATAAAACCACGCCGGTGCAGACCTATTAGAATGTTAACATAAGAAGGCAGGCATTTCAGAGTACCGTAGTTAGGATCTTATATGTTATGATAAAGATATAATATAAGATCTTATTATCTTATCTAATATTTCGGCATATTCCCACCTAGAAAGGATTTTTCTTCCTGACCGCACAATTTTGGCAAGGCTGCTAAACAGTCTGCAGGAATAAACATACTACACCTTATTCTCCTTTTACACGGTTTAAATCACAGGAATCTTTTTTCATCCCTCAGCAATTTTAATGCACGATTTTTTCGAACTTTTGTTTTGGTTAGTTTTACTACATGTAACATGTAGCATAACCCTTAGAATGCAACTATTTTGTCAATAGAAAAGAAAACAGTGAAAAGAAATGTCAAAACAATAGTGTTCGCAATGCTGCCAAAACTTATCAAGTAAATTTGCGTGAAAAAATAAAAATGTTGGATGATTTAAAATCAGGCGAAAAAATTACGGCAGTTGCAAAAAGAAAAAAAACTTAAACGAAGCAACTGTTCGCACAATAAAAAGAAATGAAAACGTAATTCGGAAAGCTTCTTCAGCCAGCAGTGTCGGGAGTTTTTCCAAACCTTTTAACGCCAGAGATGTGCTGGTAGTACAAACCGAGCGCACGCTTGTGTGGTGGCTTGAAGATCAAGCACAACATGTGGTAGGATACCTGTTGGCACAACAGTTCTACTTAGAATAAAAAAAACGAAAACGCGAATTTAATAGTTGAATCCGAGGAGAGTGTGCATCAACAGATACAACAGCAGCTACAGATTTTCCTCCAATTCTCTTAGAATCTATCGCGTCGGGCGGTTACGTTCCTGACCAAGTTTTCAATGCGGATGAAACAGGGCTATTCTGGAAAAAAATGCCCAGCCGCACTTACGTAGCGAGGCAGGAAAATCTGTTAAAGGGTTTAAGGCAGCAAAAGACCGAATCACATTGTTACAATGTTATGCAGCAATGCATCAGGCGATAAAATATTGAAACTGCTACTTGCCAACAGGAGCCTGAAGCATCGAGCCTTGAAAGGTAAATGTTTGTTCGATTTGTTTTTAACTTTACGACTATTTTGGCAGTTTTTAATTTGTTATAGGTCTTGACATAAAGAAGCTACCAGTGTTTTGGATGGCCAATAAGAAAGCCTGGGTGAAAGCGTCGCTTTTCAAAGATTGATTTGACAAATATTTTGTCTCCGAGGTCAGCGAGTATTTGCAATCAAACAATTTAGATTTTAAGGTCTTGCTCCTTGTCGACAATGCCAATGGTCATCCCGTCATCGACCATGAAAATATTAAAATTATATTCCTGCCACCAAATACTGCTACATTCAAGACTTACTACGTTAAGCACTCCTTCAAGCAAATTTTGACACAGATTGAAACCAACAACCAGTTAAATGTGATCTCAGCATGGAAAGCGTTTGATATACGAAATTGTATAAAATTAATTAACTGTGCTATTAAAGACATTAAGAAAAGTACGCTGAACAGCTACTGGAAAAATTTGTGGAATGCTGCTGTATTGGAAAAGGAGAATCAAAATCCAAACTTAATTGCATATGCTGATATTTTTCAACTTGGAGGAGACGGGTTTTGGGTGATGATGAAATTCTGCAAAACTTAAACGAAAATAATAACGAGGCTGAAAGTGAAGTGGAGCTATTTTATGATGCTGGACGTCTTACCGGGAATTTAATTCTGCAAGGCTTGGAGAAAGCAATGGAATTGCAAAGGCATTTTTTGAAACAAAACTGCAAAGGCATTTTTTAATTTATAAACTGTACGAAATGAATAATTTTTATTTAAAATAAATAAATAAAATGAATTAAATATATTTAAAATGAATAAATATATTTTTTTAATATCTACAAAATGTCTAAATTTTTAATGGAACGAGTTAGGACACATGCATACAAAAAAGTGTTTTTATTGCACTATATTTTTGTTTCGCACGCCTTTCTGTCATAATTGGAACGACTTAGCGCTTTTATAGGAAAATTGATCTTACACGACATTTTCTTGGCCCGACAAACCGTGTAAAAAGAGGATCAAGTATATTCCACATTTTCAACACTAACTCCCTTTCTACGCTTTCCGTTTTACCTTTTTATCTTCCTGTAAAACTTCTTAACATACATTTGATAGAAACTCTCCAGTGCCCTCGAGCACATCTCTAACTTTTTCTTTTAGAGAAAGCCGGCATTTATCCCGCCCATATTGATCGTATTTGATTTCCAGTTTTGACATCGCATGATTTAAAATAGACTGCACAGTCGAACATAATTACTCTAGTCATACTAAAGGCGAGTTTCTAACGTGCTGTGAAATTCGCGGACTTCTTTTCCTGTGCAACGAATATGCTGGGTGTCGAAGTAAATGTGACAGGCAATACTAAGCTTGCTAGAGATGTTAACTAGAATGTACTAGATGGAGTGAAAAGTGACCTCCTTGGGAATTAAAAATTTTTTTTTTTTAAATGTTTTTTTTATATTGTTCAATATAGTCCTCTTTTAGTTTGATACACTTATTCCAGCGATTTTCCAACTTGTTGACAACGTCCGAAAATTAATTTTCCGGAAGGTCTGCAAAATACTCCTCTGGCGTCGATGATTTCCTCGCGTGAACTGAATTTTTTATTGATGAGCCATCTTTTGAGGTTTGGGAAGAGATAATAGTCGGAGGGATCCAAATCCAGTTACCAATCGACGCCTAAAGTCCGCCCGATTCCGCATCAGCAAGTCCAAACACTCTTTCGAAGTGCTGTCGCGTTCACGTTTTTGGTCATTCGCGGCACCCAGCGGCAGGATAACTTTTTCATGATCGATAGTGGATTTGCGGCCACCACGAAACTCTCGAAACCATTATTTGACGGTGTAATCTGACGGAGCATTAGCCCCATAATATTTATCCAACTTTTCTTTTGTTTCCTTCGCCGTTTTGCCTCTTAAAAAATAATGTTTTATGAGAGAACGAAAATCGTTTTTGTCCATACTCAACATGATGCCAAACACGTCAACAACAATCAGCTGTCAAAACAAAACTAAACACAGTATCGCACTGAAATCTGGCATGTCTGCCTAAAGGGCGGGTCAATAAGTCCGTGACTTTTGGATTAAAACAGATTTTTTGATAAAAAAATAATTTTATTTTTCAACGTAGTCTCCCTTGAGCTCTATACACTTTGTCCAACGCTTCTCCAATTTTTTTATCCCTTCCAAAAAAAATGATTTGTCGAGGTCCTCAAAATGACGAGATGACTTCATCATTGGAGTCAAATCTTTTTCCACCAAGCCATTTCTTCAGGTTTGGGAACAAGAAGTACTCGCTCGGAGCCAAATCTGGAGAATAGGGTGGATGAGGGAGCAATTCATAGCCCAATTCATGGATTTTTGCCATGGCAACTGCACATGTGTGCACCCTTGCATTGTCTTGGTGGAAAAGAACTTTTTTCTTGGCCAAATGAGGTCGTTTTTTTTTCAAATCGTCATTGAATCGGTCCAATAAGTTGGCATAATATTCCCCATTGATTGTTCTTCCCTTTTGAAGGTAGTCAAGATGGATTATCCCGCGTGCATCCCAAAAAACAGTCGCCATAACTTTATTGGCTGACAAACCCACCTTGGCCTTCTTTGGCGCCGATTCACCCTTAGAAACCCACTGTTTTGACTGTTGTTTGTTGTGATGGATCCATATTTCGTCCACGGTTACAAAACGGCGCAAAAACTCCTCCATATTGCGATTAAACAACGCCAAACCTTCCTGTGAAGTTGTTACACGATTGCGTTTGTGGTCGACTGTGAGCAAACGCGGCACCCATCTTGCGGAAAGCTTTCTCATGCCCAAGTGATCATTCAAAATTGAAACCACTGAGCCATGCGAGATCCCTACGGCTTCCACAATCTCTCGCACTTTCAATCTTCGGTCGGCCAACACCATATCGTGAATTTTTTCGATTGTTTCGGGTGTAGAGACCTCAACTGGGCGTCCAGGACGTTCGGCATCTTCAGTGCTTGTACGGCCACAACGAAATTCAGTAAACCACCATCGATGGTGCAGAGTCCCCAGAGTATTTATCAAGCTTAGCCTTGGTCTCGGTAATGGTTTTTTTTCGCAAGAAATAATGCTTAATAAGCACACGAAATTCACTTTTTTCCATTTTCTCCTCAAATTAGTGAGTAGTCTGATAAAAATAGCTGTCAAATACAAACTAACTAACGCAGCAAGTTTAAATTTTGACAGGAGTCAACTGACAAATGCCTGTTGACAGGAGCAGTGTTGCTGTTTCAGTAAAGAGGTCAGAAATTCAAAAATGCACGGAATTATTGACCCGCCCTCGTATGAACGGACTTCAAGGCACCATAACCTTTTTTGCAGTAGCAGCACATTTTGGCGGTCAAGGATGTCACTTTTCACTCCATCTAGTACTCCTCATATTCTTTCAAAAGTCAGCTTCGTAAAGAGACCTATTTCAATAGAAATGTTGCCTACATTTGTGTCCTTTGGCATAACACGAGGAGTAACACCAGCATACCATATTATTATTTCTACAGCTTTCTTTACTTTTAATTTAAAAAAATCATGAAATTGTCTTCAATCGAAAATGCACATATGGTATGTACGAGTATGTCCCAGAAATCTTCAAAAAATAACATTGCTATTTCATTTCTGACAAATCATGAAACTTATCTCGTTATCTATGTCAGTTCTATTAGTGTTAACTCTACGCTGCTGTTTGTCCGACAAAAGTACATTCCATTATGCAATCCTTTTCAACAATCAACAGTCTATTTACATCTTAACTAGTCGACTTAGAGTGATGTAACAAATGCACTGCAACTCAAAATGCATAAACCTATGAACTGTGTCCTAAATGCGAGTAGCACCAACACACCATCACATTAAAAAACTTACATGAAATGTTTTAAGCGCCCGTAAACATATTCCACTCGTTCAAAACAGGACAGAGGTTACGAACTTTGATAAGAATATTTAATTCTATTACGAAGCTACTTAATCTACGAAAATAGCTTGCATTTTTTTGTGAATTATGAAGATAGCGGTCTCAAAAAACTCAAAAACTCCAACAAAAAAACATTAATTGACTTTCATAGATTAAACTAAAGTAATAAGCTTAGTCAAATGGAAATATTTATACATGTTTGTACACACGTACACTAGAGAAGTACAAAATAAGTGAAATAATTAACTAAAGCCGCGTATACAGGGTGTTGATGGATCGTTATAAAAATAAATAAATTGTTGACGTGACAGTCCGTGGTGGAACAAGGTCTAGTTTCTTGCACTCACTGTGTTGTTCGTCTTTGTCGTGAAAAGGGACCTATGACTCTGAACGGCACACGAGTAAGAAATCGTTCATAGACAGAAGATTAAATCTTCCGGGGTTTGCCATCTCTCGCCGATTGGAAAACTATAGTGGTTTACTTTTTCTGCTTTTTGGTGTTGGCCCTTTTGCGTAATAGCCGGCAAATTTATCCACTGCCCCACGTCACCACCTGATAAATAGCTATAAAATAAAAACATTTCTTTGGAATTTATACAGGTTAGTCAAGTCCAGAGGTGAAGGATTTGAAAGCCCTATTATTTTACAGCTGATGCACGCAGGGTTCGCATATGGTGACAGATGTCATCTATCTATGATTTGGGAAATTTACCATTCAACCGCGGCAACAATTGGAAGAATTCGTCCAAATTTTGCATGTAATCATGTGCCTTCCGAGACGTGTGTACGCAACATAATCAAAAAATTCCAAGTAATGGGCTCCGTACAAGATGTGAAGACGGCGAAACGTTTTCACCCTGAACCGGAGAAGAAAGTGACCCTAACACCTCCAATCGTCACCGTCCTTAGCAGCTTGACCTTTCCACAGCCACACTATGATTTGGTTTTCCATGCGTACAAGGTCCAATTATTGCAAACCGGTCGATCATCAGCAGCGCCGTACGTTTTTGGATTGGGTCCTGGGAACATTGATTTTGGCAAAACATTTTGCCAAAATTGCCGCATCTGCCGCACCAAAAATCCACGAGTAATTCGGGAGATGCCAATCCATCCAGAACGTGTGTTGCGGTTTGTCATCCGGAAGTGTCATAGGGCCGTACTTATTCGAAAATGAGCAGGAACAGTCATTACATCATAAACAATATTTTGAGGCCGGAGCTCGAGGATATGGATACCCATGACCTCTGATTTCCACAGAATGGTGTTACGTGTCATAGAAGTTGCGGAAAAAACGAGTTATTGCGTACGAAGCTTCCTGGCCGTGTAATTTCCCGTTTTGGCAACCTCCATTGGCCCCCAAGATTTTCGCCAACCATCCGCAAATCTGAAGCGAACATGGAAGACGCCATCTCCAAGATAGAGCCCCAATTATGTGAAAGAGTGATTGAAAATTTTTAGAAAAATATGAGGGTCTGCGAGCACAGCCAAGGCCGTCATTTCGAAGATATTGTGTTCCATAAATAATCCCCATAAGTCAGCTTTATAAATTAACAAAGGTTCTCAACAATCTCAACAATTGTTAGTTTTATTAAAAAAAAAACATATTCTACACCTCTTGTTGAAACGCACTTTAGAAAACTTTTATTACTAATGGGGTTTCAAGCTGTTAAATGTCTGCTTGGAACACCGAAGACTTTCGTCAGACATATTTTTGGTTTGAACGCGTAAAATATCTTGATCAGCTCTTCTTTCTAGCTTTTTGCCAAGTGCTTGGCAGCATAGAATAGAACGTATACCTATACAGTCTACTTCTCCGGCATAAGCATTTCTGCATTGCTATGCCAAAGTCGAAGCGGCTTACTACAGACAGTCTTGGCTTTATCTTTCTGAAAAACCCACCAACAAGTTTACATAGAAGTTGTAATTTAACAGTGACCAAATTTGAATCTTAGTCAGTGAAACAATACCTTGGTTACATGTACTCCTTCGTATCCTTATCAGCTTCTACGCACAAACCTGATGCATCGGTGATCTGTAGAATAAAGTTACTAAAGATACGAGTAATATGTGTCGATCTTTTCAGGGTATAACTTCCATCGGCACATCAACTTGCCAACAATTGGTTAAAATTCATAATAATCAGCACAAGTCAGAATATCTGATTTTATTAATTTTCAGAGCCTTTTGTTCTTTTTCCGGATTTGTTGCATCTTTAGTTACAGAGATTTTCTCAAACTAGATACTATGAGTGCAGCCTGCAATCTAGACATGCAGATTTGGCCAAAGCTTGATCAGAGACGTACAAAGAGTGTCTTATCTGTAAAACGGTCATATCTCAGGATTCAATTAGAGCATCATCAGTCTACTGTTTAATTGGCGCCTACACTTCCCTATGGATAAGCAGGAAAAGGAAACAATCCTTCATCTATTGTGAAGTTTCCAACTCTTTCCACAAAAAGAATAACTCGTCCGGGTGATTTTTTCTTTGATAATCTTAAAGGCCTGTCCGTAATAATAATCAATAGTTTTGGTAAAACACTTAATGGTTTGGCCAGTGAGCAATTTTGATAGTCTTAAATCCTTGCAACTTTCCAGTTTGCATTTCATTGAGTTGCTGTAGTATCACAAAAAGCTTTTTCTGGCTTAAGTGAATCTACTCCCTATAACTGCCACTTGACATAACCTTTCCTTCTTGAACTCACATATTTTTGAAAGGCCGCCTCATTGCTTTGATTGTCATAAATCATTTGCTTAAAGGATGTTGAAATATATGCACACAAACACATAGTTATCCAAGAGAAAATAAATTTAAATGTTTGCGATGCTCATTTTTAGTGGTTTTTTTTGATAAGAGGGCTGTTTGAAGAGTACCCGGATTGGAAGATAGGTGGCGCCACTGAGCTAAACTTTTAGTATAACCTCTTTTAGCCCGTCTGCCAAATTTGGTGACAATCCGACGCTTAGTTTTGTTTTGACACCTTTCCGGCCAAAGGCCCGAAATTCGCCTTCTTTGGAGCACGTTCAGCGGATAAAGCCCATTGTTTCGATTGTTCTTTGGTCTCTGATGTGTACCAATAAATCCATGCCTCATCGACGGTCACGAAACGATGCAGAAACTCCTCTGGATTTTGATTAAAGAGAGCCAAGCACGTCTTTGAAGTGGTCTTACGATTGCGCACGTTCTCCGGTGTGAGCAAATGCGGCATCCATCATGCCCAAAATCTCGTGCAGGATGTGGCTAACGCGTTCAGCTCAGCTCAGCCAACTCGCGAATTTTCACTCGACGTTCCGCCAATACGAGATCATGAATTTTGTTCATGGTTTCCTCTGTGGTAACCGTTTTTGGACCACCGGCCACCGCGAAACTCTGCGAACCAATGGTAAACGGTTGTACGGGAAGGTGAATGGGTTCCATACACACCATCGAGAATGGGCTTGATTTTCTCGCAGCTTTTGCCACTGAAAAACAAGAATCGGATCACGGAGCGATACTGCTCTTTTTCCATGGTCGCAAAAAACACTAACACGATGTTCTGAAATGAGGGTCAAAACGAAACTAAATGTCGGATTGTCACCAAATTTTAAAAGACGGGCTAATAGAGGTTACACTAAATGATGGTACACTCATTTTGACTCAATAGCGCCATCTATCTTCCAATCCGGGTACAAACAGCTCTCGTATATCGCAAGATCTCTTATTGGTTAATAAATGGAGAAGAACAGGTTTTTGGGCTTTCTGTCAACGATTTTTAGAGTCAAATATTTTTTTTATGCAGTGCGGACATGTTGACGATTGTTTTCCGTAGTGGAAAAGGTGATAATCAGTAAGAGAAAGGTCAGATGGATACGGCTGATGGGGCAGCACTTGATAGCTTAAGTCACTTAGATTTCAGACTGTAGCTCGTAATATCTGGGGTGTTGTCATGCCACCAAATTTGTCCCTATTTGTTCACCAATGCTGGCTATTTTTTGTGTACTCTTGTATGCCTTACTTCAATTTCTCTGCAATATGAATTTGTTGTCAAGACTTTCTTCCCATTTGCAAGAACGGGCATAAGCCTACCAGAGAAGAAGCATTCTGGGTTTCCACTCCAGCCCTAAATATGCATCCAGAGACTGTTTAGATAGCTGAAAATTCACAAATGGTTTAATCCGATTCCTGTTGATGAAAAAAGTTGCAATCTCGAATCATCGTAAAATTTCGGCTGGAGTCAGTTCCTGACGTATCTGCCTACTCGTATTGAGTTTCTTCACCTGCTGGCTGATATTTAATGAGAACTCTATGCACTCCAAGCGTTAAAGATAACCATCGCAGCGTTGTACTAGAATCTGTCACCTGCTGCTCTTAGATTACTATTTTGGAAATAAAAGTATACACTATCTGAATTAAAAAGTATGAAAATAGACATACCAAATACCCTTTAGTAACGTTTCTATAAAGTAATTCCCTTCACGAAGCTTCCGATATTTCCATTCAAATCTTTGAGACATACTTGTACAACTGCGTATATTTCTTTTAATCCACAAACTTATGTAGTACTTATTAATGTTTATTTAATGATTCTCCAGTATTTTTAGCTTACTAATTATGAATAAACACGTACAATTTTTAGAACCAGAATGCTTTTAAAATTGATAATGGACATTTACATTTTATGATTTTTTTGACATGGCATTCTTAAATATTCGTAATGATTTTTCGTCACTTTCCAGAATGAATATTCACATATTCAAATGTCATCAAACGACCAAACGGATCATTAAAAATTAATTACTTTGCAAAACATGTTTTTTTTTTTAATTCAAACAGAAAAAAACACTTATGAGCATTTACTTCAACAATGTTTTAAAATATTTTAACTTAACTCTACAAATTGCTGAATGCCATATAAAAATGCAAAGACATTTTAATATTCTTATAAACATACATTCACAATGTTTTTGTTTTAGAATAAATAGATCATGAGCGGATTTTCAATGTGCTTCCAAATGAAATAAATTGTTTTTAAATTAAATTCAACGCAGTTTATTTCTAACGCTTATTAATTAATATTACTGACTTAATAATAGGGTGTTATAGGGTGTTATTACCGACTTAATAATAGGGTAAACATGGTCCGCGATCTCTGCAGTTAGGGTGTAACATATTTATATACCTTCAATTGCACACTTAAAGATGGATGAAGTCCCCTTTCAATTGTGCGCGCCAAATAAGGCGATGTCCTACTTTACAGCGTTTTCTCTTTTAGGTTCGAAGGACGAACACTTTTCAAACCAGAGCATTGGTATCCAATCTTTCTACATACATGTCCTAGACATCTTAGGCGACTAATGCGCAATGTTCTGATCAGATTGATGTCATTATACAACTAACAGATTTCGCTGTTATATCTCAATTCAATCCAAGAATCTTGCGTTCAAAACAGCCAAGGTTATCTTCATCCGCTTTCTATAATGTCATAGCTTCTATACCATAGAATCAAATGAGTCTCCTAATGATTCCCTTATTTTTTCTTGACAAGTCCTTGTTACCCAATTGCATTCTTAGGTGAAAAAAACACCGACTGACAAGTGTAGATCTTCATTTAATTTCTGACAAGGTGTCACTATTAGAGTTGTTAGCGAAGTCGGGGTATACAAAGTCCCTATTTACCTTAAAGTTATAGCTGTCTATTGTGACGTTTTGTCCGATTTGTCGATTGTACGACTCCTTTTTTTGGCCGCATTTTTGCCAATTCTGTTCCAATACTTGCAAGCGCACCAGTGATAGCTCGCCACATTCTGCCAATCGTGTTAATCACATCAACTAGAGAAATTGTAAAGATCTTTAAAAATTTGTAGTCCCAGAAGTACCCGACCTAACAAAGAAAACCCAAAAAATTTGCGGAAAAATATTTTCATTTCTCTACATAGATTCTTTTTAGTTCAATACACTTTTCCCAGCGATGTTCAATAGCTTCAATACCCTGTTTATAGTGAGAATCGTCGAGCTCCTTAAAATAGCCATCAACCGCAGACTCCACCACTTTACTGTTGGCAAATCTTTTACCACCGAGCCAGTTTTTCAAATTCGGAAATAGAAAATAGTCCGAGGGGGCTAAATCTGGCGAATAGGATGTATGAGGAAGCAATTCGAGCTTTAACTCATTGATTTTGGCCATCGCGATGACGGATGAGGGAACTGGTGCATTGTCCGTATTTTCTTGATTTCATATTTCAAACGCTGCAATACGTCCGCATAATACACTCCGTTGATTGTTTTTCCTTTCTGAAAATGGTCAATGGAAATTACCCCACGCGCATCCCAAAAAACTGACGCCATGACCTTGCCTGCGGATGGAACTGTCTATGGCTTCTTTGGAGCCAATTCCCACCTCTTGAGTCCATTGTTTTGACTGTTCCTTCGTCTCGGGTGTAAAGTGGTGAACCCATGTTTCATCCATGATTATGAATCGACTTAAAAACTTGGCTTTATTGCTGTGAAACATCTGTGGCACATCCTCACGACGCTGTTTTTGTTCCATTGTGAATAATCGCGGCAACCATTTGCCGCACAGCTTTCTCATGTCCAATTTTTCAGTCAACATGCGATGTACAGCTCTTTTTGAAATGCCTACCATATCTTCTAGCTCACGCACTTTTAATTTAATTTTAATTTTGGTGGGGGCTGAGGCCCATATTTATTGGCTTAATCGAACTTAAAAACTAGGATTAAAAACTAACAGAAAGACTTAAGGGCTAGGGACCAAGAGAGTGTTAGAGGATATCTTATTTGAGACGTGGAGTGCTCAGGTGGAAATCCAAAAGGGAGAGGTGCGGTGGACCGGTAGATAAAAGAGACGAGGACAACGTAGATTGCAGGGGTTGGTATTGAAGGAAATGGAGGTCAAAATGGATTCGCGGTCGATGGAACCTGAGAGAAGTCGATGAATGAGAAGAATGTCAGCGGTATTCCTACGTTCTTATAACGAATTCATATTGAGAAGTTCCTGATAGGGAGGTAAGATTAAAGGGTCGTTCCACGGAGAGCAAATCGGAGGAATCGACTTTGAATATCCTCGATTTGGGAAAAATGAACCCAGTGGAAGGGGGACTAAGCTTGACTGGCATGCTCAAGCATCAATCGACAGACATCCAATACCAGTTTGTGGATTTTTTTCAACATTTCTGGTGAACTCACCTCATTTGGTCGACCACTGCGATGTTCGTCTTGGCAGCTCGTACGGCCACGCTTAAACTCTCCCACTCAGTATTTTATTGTTCTAAACGAAGGAGCAGACTCTCCGAGAGTAGAATCCAATTCCCTTCGTCAAACTTCAAATCTGAACTTTATAAAGTTTGTACTTTCTACAATAGTCATTCTTTTTTAAAGACCAATCGCCATCTATACGTCAGGTCGCGTACTTCTGGGACTACCTTCGTACATATAATGTTCAAGAAGGCATATGACAGTGCGTCACTATGTTTTGGCTATTTTTTAACACGTCTTGATTAGATTGCTTCCGATTCTATGGAACAGCGAGCGTTCTGCATTGTAATTTTGTACAATCTGACAAGTTAGGTGAAACTCTGCACGACAATTTCAGCATTTCGACGTCTTCTTGTCATCAATGTCATAGGCATTCAGTATTTGGTAGTTTTTATATTTAAAAGTTGGACCGATAAATAAGGTGTGCCAACCATATGCTTGCTATAGTGGTATCCCACACCGCAACTATGTAAGTAAATTGGCCTTATTTCGTGTTCTGACGTGACATCGCATTAGTGATATTTTTCTAAACTACTACTACTATAAGCACCAAGAATATTCTCGTTTAAAATCTGAGCATTAAAATTACTTAAAATGATTAAAAGCTCACGCTTTGCTCTTATATTTTGTCGAGGAGCTTGTTGGAATATATTTTAATAACATCGTCTTTTTCTCCTGCGGAGACATGAATTCTCATCGAGCCATGTTGACGAATTCAGCCTTGATATGGATTGTAACAAGTCATCTGATGGTGTGCTGAAAGCTGAAGAAGCTCGTGTCTAAGTCCGCCGCCTACAATAAACCCACATAATCCTAATAGATGAGGCTTCTATTTTATGTATCCGTCACAGGAATATACACATATGTCACACTTTTTTACTCTAATTTTAACCAATCCATAAAACCGTTCTTCCCAGATAATAGTGTTATCGGCTTTATATCAGTCTTTGGCTACCACCAGTTCTTCAACAGCACGTCGTCTGTTCAAGGTCCGATCATCTCACGTGGAGATAATTTTTTCATTTTTCAGAGCCGTTTCCTTCTGTCTTCAGATAGAGTACAATATCTATAGTGTTACTACTTTATTTTTATCTAACACTCGAGAAAAATCACCTCCTTAAAACCATAGATGCGGATGTTTCAACTACTCTGCTGGAAGTCGATTTGAAGCCGTATTAAAATGGGCAGATCAGGGTTTCTTGAAACCCCTCTGCGGACGAATCTTTAAAAACTCTTCAAAGGTGAACCGCAATAGTTCTGGCATCTGGATCTGTTTGTCCGTCTGCATTTGAATGGCCTCCACGTGTACATATCATTTAGACAATCAATGTCTTACTTAAATATTCGTCAGGGCTCTGGGTAACTGTTAGCTGGAATCATCCTCGGGTAGATTCCACTTTAAAAGACACGTTCTGTTGCATTTTCAGAGACACCCTATCAATTTTATTCAATAGAGTCCGATGTTTTCTAATATGCCTAGCATATTATATTCCGACTATCCATCAAATCTATTAACTTGCCCAGGACTATTGACCATTTAGAAATATGATCTACTAATGCATCAATTAATGCCAAAACTGTGTTACCTGTTCAGTTGTTTATCGGTCTTCCTAAATCTTCTCCCGAATTTGACTCGTTTAAGTCTACATAAATGTGCGGCTGATCAATCGTCAATGTAATCTCGAGCTATCCACCCAACTAATTGCTTTCGAGATGGAAAAAAAAATGCATAAAAACGAAGACAGGAAAAGAAATTCCAACAATATTAAACTTGAAACTGGTTCTCACCTCATACGAATCATGTACGAGTATAAGAGTACGAGTACGAGTACAAGTATCTGTATCTTGTTAGTTTGTGCCCCCTTGTTTCTGATGCTTTCTGGGTAGTAAATTTCCAAAATTATGAGGCAATTGTTACTGTACGTACAAAGAATCAAAAAACGTCGAATCCAGAACACCTTTCTGGTTATTGTAAGTTCTCCACTAGATGCTTACTGCACCAGGCGTCGTCATTCATGCGGGACACGTGGGACATTCCACGTCTTCCGAATGCAATTTTATTCTTCGTTTTCTTTTTATTTTTATTTTTAGATTGAAAAGTGGGCAATAACCAAGATATTGAGAAAAGGTAGATGGCAGAAGGCAGACGGATCATTATGATCGGAACTGGGTCAACATTGATGCTTAGCAGGTCATAAATTTTCAGTTTGCCACATGTGAAGCGAATGAGTTAATATGGTTCGACTTATGCATTTAGCCCAACCCAGTTTTTATTACACTGAATTTGGCAAAATCGATTGGAACACTAATCAGATGGTAATTTGGATACGGAGATTTTGAGAGCCTAGTTGGCGTTAGTATGTATCCGGATAGGAGTTTATGAGTATCTATAATACCTATTTGTGGATTGCCGACATTTGAATTTGGCTTTGAAATTAGTTACACACGATACATTTGACTGTTTCTTGTTGTTTTGGATGTAGATACTCGTAGGCAGCCGTTTTCATTTCTCCCACATGAATGAGAGCAATTTTAAAACAAATAATTCTTTCATACTCAAGTTGAGTCCACTTTTGAATATTTATACAAAAACATTGAACCCGCACTCAACTTGACGACCATCCAAAGCGTCAAATTACCAAGAGGTCAGATGAAGAGAAGCGTACCAGAGGAAGAATAATTTAAAACATTGAAACAACTATGGTCACGTCATAGTATCGCCTGTCTAAATACATTTCATTATTATTATTTCGTATATACTATATGTACATGTATCGCGTTCACGACTGTATTCATATACTTTAACCCAACACACGCACTGTGATACATCCTGCGATACATTGCTGCCGCTCCTTTCTTTGGCTGGTTAGCTAACAACACCAGTGTCCTTTATTATAAATTCTACTTATGTTATACTTGTGTAGATGGAAATGCCAAGCTAAATAAGTAAGAGGCTCTCTTGGGTCTAATATTAGCTAAACGACTCTTAGGGGTGTGGAGGGGAGGGATAGTTACTTCTTTTTTTTCTTTTTTTTTATTAATTTGTACGGTTTCTTACATATATATGTACATACATACATAGTGTGAATGCTCAAATGAAGTAATATGTGTCTCTTCATAAAAACATTGCCTCAAATAAATAACACACCAGATTGGTCGGGTGCTATGGGGTCTCTGTTAATACAATTTTAACATTTGTCATATTTTTTCTACACCACTAAGCATTCTTTTGCGTGGTTTTTTATTTGAGAACTTACAACAAATCATCATCCACACACATATGTACATCTGCTTGCAGCTGAATTAAGCAAATTTGCTTTTACAGGTCCGGATTAAAAAGTGTGCCCCTCTCTAGATCTAAAATTCTGTCCTTAGAGAAGCCAATCCTTGGTCGACATTAAAATTGACAAATTTCCTACTACATCATGACGATGGTGTGGATAAAGAGAAACACTTTTGTGGCCGTGGAGTCCTGTAGACCCTTTAAAAAATTATTCACAGCATACTTTAAATTTTTGCATCATTCATGCTTCACCACTGGTTGCATATTCATTGCTGCCGAATCCAACAATTTTGTTGTTTTTATTTTAAATAATTTTAACCTGCCAAAGGAGCTCGACTGATCACTAAAAATCCTACAATTATGCACAAAACCTGGTAGGCATAATAACGAGTATTACTGTCTGTTAGATGATGCCTACCAGGGTCTAGGGCAGTCTCCCGATATGATAGACGATTGGTACACAACAAATGGGGTTTCAGTCAACAATCCGCTCAGAGCTGAGGTAGTTCCCTGAACAAGAATGTGAAAGCTAACTGGTCTGACTCATCTGGTGCTTTAAGGCATCACCTTTAGGTGTCGACTTTAACTGGAAAGGAATATGGTCGGCTTTCTACGGATGGCAACCGATCTAGGATGTGGCACTGGTGTCTTTTTGGAGGAGAACAACGAAAGATTTTCCTCCTCGTTAGCAAAAGTTGCGTCTGTCAAGATTTGTGCTATTCTGATAGCATTGAACTACTCGTATTTTGTGAAGAATAAGTGGAGATTTGTCTGCGACTCCAGCGACAGACAACGTGCTTTGAAGGATTTTTTAAGATTCCAGATCATAATCAGATCACAGGAAAGTTTCTCAAGACCTGAATATGCGTCAGGATTACACGCGTTCTCGAGTAGAGCTTCCATTGATATTGGGCCTTCGTATGAGCATGACTCGAGACGACATGAATGCGGGCAAACTTAACGAATGCTCATTGATGTCTCTAAGAGGCTAGGCTAGAGACTTTATTACTGTCTGTCGGTAAGATGTACTTGAGGCTGCTTACTGGCGTCGTAACGGGGCTTTTTCCAAGCACTTAAGTGTGCTGTGAATAAGCAACGAAACATCCTATGGCGCTACAGTGAGACTAAAAACGGCACCGCCAAGCACTATCCTTGTGAGCGCCAGGCCTACGCTCCCATTAAGCTGCTGAAAAATTTAACAATTCCAATAAAAGAAACATAAAGGGTGCAACACTGTTTCTACAGATTGTCAATTTGACAGTTTATTTGTGATTAATACATTTTACCATTTTACGATGAATAGATTAACGCCAGAACAAAGCGTGCAAATTGTGCAAAACTTATTTTGAAAACCATGGTTCGGTTCGCCAAACTTATCGTGCGCTACGTCCACTTTGGTCCATCTGAGCAAGTTATTCGGAACACGATGAATCGTGTTCGCACCGCGTACACTCTAGTGGATAATACGCATCCCCAAAGACGGCAAACAATGCGAACAGAAGAAGTTATTGCCGTGGTGGAGCGCAGTGTTAAGGAGAATCCGAATGAGTCGATTCGCCATCGTGCACTGCAATTGGATCTATCCATCCATCCACTTTGTGGAAGATTTTACGGAAATATCTTGGCTTAAAACTTATAAGATACACCTTGTGCAAGAGTTCAAACCGCGTGACCAATATACGCGTCGTAGGTTCGGTGAATGGGCCGAAAACATAATTCAGCTTGATCCTCATTTTCAACGCAAAATTTTGTTCTCCGATGAGGCCCATTTTTGGTTAAATGGATATATAAACAAGTAAAATTACTGAATTTGGAGTGGAGAAAACCCAGAAGCTTTGTCGGGACGCACTTACAACCATTAAAAGTCACTATTTGATCTGCTTTATGGGTTGGTGGAATCTACGGCACATATTTCTTTAAGGACGATGCCGGCCAGAATGTTACCGTCTCTAGAGAGCTCTGCAGAAGCATAATTTATGACTTCTTCGTTCCTCAGTTGAATGGCATGGACGTGACAGAGCTTTGGTTTCAACAAGATGGCGCAACATGCCACACGGCGCGCGACACCATCAATTTATTGCGGGAAACATTTGCTGAGAGCATAATTTCGCGTAGTGGACCTGTGAACTGGCCTCAACGATCCTGTGATCTCACACCTTTAGATTACTTTCTTTGGTATCGCCTCACTGCAGAAAGTTGTAATTCTTGTTAATTTGAAAAGACTTTAAGGAAACCTTGACCTCAACTTAAATTTTGTGTGGCTGTACTATATACACCCCGAATGACTCGAACAGCAACCGACTTCAGACTGTTATAATTTCCAAACCGTTCATTACAGTTAGCTAAAATTTTGACACATGACAGATAATTTTATTATTTACAAGTCTTTTAAACGATTTGCGTGTCAGTTGTGTTGAAAAATTTTTATCCGCGATGGAATTCAAACGTGATAGTGTGATTGCTTTATATTTGGCTGGAAAACCACAAGTAGCTATCGTTAGAGCCCTCCAGCACCTCAACGTGAATAAATCATTTGTGTGTCGAGCCATAGCTCGTTACCGTGATACTGGCAGCGTTACAAAACGCTACAAAACGCCATGGAGCTGGTCATAAAAAAACAGCAACATCGGCAGAAATAGCTCGGAAAGTGAAGGCTCGAATTGAGCGAAATCCGCGCCGAAGTGGAAGAAAAATGGCTCGTGCGCTCAACATATCGTTGGAACGGATGCAACACATACTGAGAAATGAGCTTGGGCTCAAGCCATTGAAGTTCCGAAAAGCACACGATCTTATACCGCAACAGAAAAAAGTTAGAGTCGAAAGAGCGAAGGAGTTACTACGCTTGCACGAAAGTGGTGAGTTGCCGAATTTGGTTTGGTTTTTTCCAATGAGTCGCCATTTGTTATCGAGCAATATGTCAACAAACAAAATGACCGAGTTTACTTGCCAGAGAGGTCCTTCGAAAATTTACACCTTCGGACGGCCACCAGAAAGCAGGCAGCACCGATGGTGATGGTTTGGGCCGCCATAACCGCCGATGGTCGCTTTCCGCTCGTATTTTTGAACCGTGGCGTCAAAATTAATGCGATCGTATACCGCGAAACTGTCTTAGACGCAGTTTTGAAGCCTTGGGCAAACAATCATTTCGGTCGGAGACCGTGGACATTTCAACAAGACTCGGCACCATCTCACAAAGCGCACGTCAACCAAGATTGATTAAAAAACAATGTTCCACACTTCATTTCTTCGACACAATGGATTGCAAATTCTCCAGATGCAAATCTGTTGGATTTCTCTGTCTGGGATATTTTGGAGGCGAAGGTTGGCACTAAAAAATACCAAAGTTCGGACCACCTCAAACAAGCACTTCGCCGGGAATGGGCCTATTTTGGCCACTTTCTTCGGCCGTCTCAAGGCCATTATTCGCGCCAAAGGTGAACATATTGAAAACTACTGATACAATTTGAAAATTGATGTATTTTCCAACATTCTTTGCTTTGGCACAATAAAATTTATCAAAAAATAAAAAATGTATAGCATTTTAAAAAGTTGGAGTTCGAGTCATTCACCCTGTATATACGCGATATTGTAGAGACCTCCAATTCATCTATACGGAGTTTTAGTGTATCTTTGGTGTTATAGGTCTTACAGCGATAATCCTCTAAGGGTCCAGCGGCATTTTAACTAACATTTAAATAATTATACAGAATTTAGACGAACAATCACGGACGAACAGTTCAGATGCACTCGAGCAAAAGTGCGTGATGTCTCCTCGCAAATCCTGATCCCAATGTAAATTCAATTCAGAGTACAAATGAATTTCTAATTATTGAGCGCTGCTTTAAATAAACTTCCCTACTAACTAGACTGATTAACAAGACCTGTAGTTTGATATGATTCTCCATACTCGTCTCGTAAACCTACGGCTGAGCTCAAGTCCCATCTTCCAAAGTTCGGACAAGAAAAATTTGGATTTGTTTACCCGTCCCTTCTTAAGGAGTATCTATCCGTGTCAATGTTCAATCAATATCTACTCCAACAACAATGACCTGATCTGCTGACCAACTGTACAAGTCCGTCCGGATGCATCTTACACTACACAAGTTTCTTCCAACTGGGAAGTACTTTCATTGCATACGAGTATATCAATATCCGCCCCTTTAATATTGTACTGACAGTACTCATATGATACAATTACCCCCAGCTTGACTTCACTTACAGCTACCACCATCCATGCAACACTCGCAATCATTTTCTAAATCTAACCAACCCCAGCACTCTGCCAAATGGCAATATAGCCATACTGCAATGATAATTTCACACCTCTCTACATTATTTTTCCGCATTTCGTCTGGTGGTGTTATTAGAATCTAGTTACCTACACATGGTGGTTCCGGCCATAGCCCTACCCACTCCTTCCAATGTAGGTGGGTGGCTGAGGCTCTTGATAATTTTCGCTTTTAATCGAATGCGAGAATAATTTTCAATTCACTCATGCAAATGCTAATAGCCCATCTGGTTTTGTGCTTTATAATTTTTTTCACCTGTTGAATAGATATAGTCATTCGCCGGCACCCAGTATCCAGCTGGTGGATATCTACAGATGTTTCCATCGCCAGTTACCTGTAGATGGTCATATCAACTTTTCTACGACTACTCATTGCTACCTCCCTTCGAATGAAAACATTCATTTCAATGAAATTAAAAAGAAAAGAAACAGATACTCGTGCTACAATAGTACGCAAAATACTCGTAGTACACGTATCTGTCCGTATGTATGGCTGTATCTTTCCGTATCATACATCTATTAATTAGCAATGAGAGGAGAGAACAACATCAACCAGATTGAGAGAATCGGTTGCAGAAACCTGTCCATTTGACTGGCGTCTTACTTGGCATTGGCAACCTGCTGATGGGGGCAATAAGAGATCATACAGTTCAAAGAGCATCAACAGCTTGTGGATTTAATTACCGATCAACAACAACTTTGTACACAATCTTGTTGCAGTGATTTTCTTTGTAAAGTGTTTCATGTACATGTTTGTGATTACTGCTATTGTGACAGCTTTTTGTGTCCGTTGTCATACTACGAGTATTTTCACTTTGTGAAAAAGGGTGATCTAGAAAGATTCCAAATATTAAGAAAATACAATTCCTTTACGCCAACAATATTCCCTCGTTTAGAAAGTTTGGACTCCCATATGAAGTTTGAAGTCTTTTCTGTTAATAAACACTAAGTCGGCTTAGAAAAGTCTAACCACATGCTGTTGTATACAACAAAAATCCAGCCGAGGATGTAAGCTTTGGTGGTTGGGTTTGGTACGATTAAGGTAGGCATTGGTCGGCGTCAACCTGGCGATATCAAGTGTTGTAACTATGACTACACATCAATTGTGCTGATTTAACCCCCCCCCCACTTTGTAGCCACCGGATACTGGTCTCGTCCAACCGGATTTTACTTGTTAAACTTATAAGTGTAAGAGTGTTGAGGAAGAAGAAATTAGCAACTGAAACTCAGAAGTAGAACGTATGGCGAATGAATTTACGAGCTGATGAAAACTGAGATTTATCTCTATGGATACCGACAACAAAAGTAGCATTTATTTCGATGCGAATTTGTCATCTTAGTCAGATTTTTACAAGGAGTCTTCTTATCAAGGCTATATTCGCAAACATCAACCGGTGATGCCAAAAATAACCGATCAACTGCCCCTAAATTTCTTAAGAGGTTCTATGCACCTGGCTCAAAAACTCAAAAACAGTTGAGGTGCACCCACAAAGTCATCAAATTTGTCGCCTCTGATGTCCTGAATCATTTATCTTCGCCACTCTCTTTCGATAAAAGATACCGAATTACCGAAATAACAAGTTAAGACTAAGAATCATAACAAAACAATCGCATCTGATGACATGGAAGGACTATTTCTGCAGACTATATATATATAAGAATAAATCATTCAATCTGGACAGTGATAAATAACAATTCTAACATATTTAAACTCAAGTCCAACAAAGCTTCTGGCCTGCATCAAAACCCCAGATATTGTCAAACGAAAGAATGCCCAATGAATAGAACCTCAGCATTGTTTGTCCGATCTTATAAACGTCGGCAACTATAAATTATGAGTCCCCTCAACATTCCCTAGCCTTTTGCCAACATTATTGGCCCGAACCACGACCTGCAAAGTCGAGTCCTTTTGCACAATTTGTACCTTCGAAATGAAATGCTGAATTGGCGATTTGAGAGCTCGGGTTTTTCCAAGTTCAGTGACGAGAATAGGGCAAATAATGTCAACACCAATGGAATGGTACTACCACCGTTCATTTCGAAGGAAGAGCTCCAAACGATCTTCGAATCACTTAGGAGTAAGAAATCAGTGGGAACCGATGAAATACCGAACATTGTGCTTCAACATCTCCCACTAGAAGCGGTGGACATTTACACCACCCTGTTTAATAATGCAATGAATAATGCACATTATCCAGCGCATTGGAAAACTGAGGTGGTACATCCCATACCCAAAAGGGATAAAGATACTTTCAATCCGGCGAATCTCCGCTCGATCAATCTTCTTCCAAACATCAGTAAGGTTTTCGAGAAGGTGATCAATAGAGTCCTAAGTGGGTTGAGGACAAACATATCGTTCCGGATAATCAATTCGGTTTCAAGACGGGGCATGATATCATTCTGATATCCAAAGGACCAAAGGTAAGAAATACTCGTAGTACATTGGTGCCTGCCTGATTGACTTTGAAAAAGCCTTCGATACCGTTAGAGGGACTCTTTTTCAAGCTTGACAGGTTGGGCATTAGTAAACCACTGCTGTATATTCTTTTTGATATGCTCTCCAGTTCATCGTGAAGAATGGCGATGTGACTTCTGCTGGAACATTTAATATTAAAAACGGTCTGCAACAAGGTGCGGTAAATTCGCCGATCCTATTCAACATTTACACAAGTGATCTGATAGGTTCACTTCACCATGCCATAGCGTACGCAGACGACTCAATCGCGTGCAGATCAGGTCCAAAGATTGAGGTCATTAATATACTTTTGCAGCGTGACTTTGACAAAATTAAGCGATATTGCGACGATTGGAAGCTGAAAATCAACTTTCAGAAGTCGGAAACCATTCTGTTTAGGACGCCTTTGTCTGGAGCCTCTAGGGACACCAGAAAGAATTGGCGAAAATTCTCGATCATTGGACAGTACGGCCAGCCAGTCGAAATGTAGTCAGATACCTTGGGATCTGGCTAGATCAATATCTGTATTTTAACAAACATATAGATGTTGCTCTGGCCAGAGTCAGAGGTGCTTTTGCTCCTACACGGAGACTGTTTTATAACAGCAAACTTGATGCGAGGGTGAAGGTGATCTGCTACATGGCCCTTATCCGGCCCATGCTTGTATTTGGATGTCCTGTGTGGTTCAACGTGAGAGCAAGTTTATTGGAAAAGATTCTGGTGTTTGAGAGGGCTTGTCTTAGGCTTGTCTTCGCTTATACAGAACACCAAAATCTGAGTACATAAAATTCTATCCTAATGAGGTCTTGTACAATAGGGCGAACCTAATAAGAGTGGCCAATTTCGTCATTAAGTTGACTGGAAGGCACATTGCGAGAGCAATAACCTCATCGAACAACCTGATCTCCGGGGCTTACTACCTAATTACTACCCTAATTATATTGCTATTTTTTTGGGTTGAAAATGCATTTGAATAGTTAAGCCTTCTCTCGACAAATTAAACTGCTCTATGGCATAAATCATAAACTTTGTCAAATATGGACGAAGCACCTCTTGATTGTTTTGAGAAAAAATTTCTTCAGATGATCTGCGCTACCTTTGCATAGACAGCGACTACGACCTAGTCAGGAGAGTACTCTCTGCTTTTCATATTCTTTCCCGGACTCACGCCCCTGCTCTTCGACTGTAGAACGGGAACGGCAGCGTATGTTAAGCTCATTAAATTCCGATATTAACAGCATAACCAATTGGGGAACTATCAATCGAGTGGAATTTAATGCTTCAAATACCCAGCCATCATCCATGAATGGCACTTGCATCGTCGAAACCGATAAACTTTCCATTCTCGGTATGTGTGTCAATGACAACTTACGTTGGAATGACTACATATTCGATGTCGCCAAAAATGCTGCGAAATGTCTAGGTTTCCTCAAGCGATGTAAGAAATATTTTACCCCTCTGATCTGGCCACAATATATAAGGCACTCATCCGCCCGAAATTGGTGTACTATGCCCACATCTGGTCAGGTGTTCCTCAAACATCTCTGTCCGTGCGATAAAACTCATTGGTGATACTAATTTCAGTCAATCAATTGACACTCTCGAAAATCGACGTAATGTCTCCTGTCTCACTCTGTTTTATCGCTATGTCCACCACCAGTGCTCCATTGAAATCGCTAGTAGCATTCCACCCATTCAATCTTTCAACCGTAATGAATGCTCATCATTATACAATCAAGCTCATTTTCGGACGTACTCTAAAATATCGTGATTCTTTTCTATGCCATACAACTCGCTTATGGAATGCCCTGCCGATCTCTGTTTTTCCTGCTCGTAATAACTTACAAACATTTAAAAACAAGTTTCCTTCGTCCGCGCTGTGTACGAACATTTTAAGGGTACAAAAACCCCTTGAGCACGCGCTCATTATAAAAAAAAAAAAAAACACGATGGCTGTAAAGCCGTTGAGCCGCGGAGCTCCGGCTCGAAGAATCTTTGCCTCCACCTTGGAAGGATGGATGGAAGTCGACCTCGGCCAACTACTAGGTGGAGTGAAAAGTAAACCCGTTGACCGCCAGAATGCGCTGCTACTGCAAAAAAGGTTATGGTGCCTTGAAGTCCGTTCATATTTAGGTAGATATGCCAAATTTCAGTGCGATACTGTCTTTAGTTTTGTTTTGACAGCTGGCATCATGACATGTTTGGCATCATGTTGAGTATGGACAAAAACGATTTTCGCTCTCTCATAAAACATTATTTTTTAAGAAGCAAAACGGCGAAGGAAACAAAAGAAAAGTTGGATAAATATTATGGGGCTAATGCTCCGTCAGATTACACCGTCAAATATTGGTTTCGAGAATTTCGTGGTGGCCGCAACTCCACTACCGATCAAGAACGCAGCGGCAGGCCCTCCGATGCGGTTACAGAGGACAATGTCAAAAAAATACATGAAATGGTGTTGGCTGACCGGAAAGTGAAGGTGCGCGAGCTAGCAGATACCACAAAGATTAGTACAGAGCGCACACGCCATATTTTGGGCAATATTCTGCATATGAAAAAGTTATCCTGCCGCTGGTTGCCGCGAATGACCAAAAACACGAAGGCGAGAGCACTTCGAAAGAGTGTTTGGACTTGCTGATGTGGAATCGGGCGGACTTTTTTCGTCGATTGGTAACTTGGATCCACTATTGAACACCAGAGAGTGCCCGGCAATGGACTGAAGCCGGCACGAATGCTCCGAAGCGGCCGAGGGAGGCTCGATGTGTCGGAAAGGTTGTGGCGTCGGTTTTCTGGGATTGTCATGGCTTCGTGGACTACCTCGAAAAAGGAAAAACCATCAACAGCGAGTATTACTGTGCATTATTGGAGCGATTGAAGGCCGAAATCGCTGCAAAACGGCCTCACATGAAGCGAAAAAAAAATTTCTTTTGCAAGACAATGCGCCGGCGCACAAGAGCATCGCAACCAGGGCTAAAATCAATGACTTACGGCTCCAATTGCTGTCGCATCCACCGTATTTGCCCGATTTGGCTCCCTCGGACTATTATTTCTTCCCAAACTTCAAAAGATGGCTCATCAATAAAAAATTCAGCTCACGCGAGGAAATCATCGACGCCACGGAGGAATTTTTTTTTCAGACCTTCCGGAAAATTACTTTTCGGACGGGATCAAGAAGTTGGAAGATCGCTGGAATAAGTGTATCAAACTAAAAGGGGACTATATTGAATAAAATAAAAAAAAAAATGTTTCATTCCCAAAGAGGTTACTTTTCACTCCATCTAGTAGGCGTGCTTAACTGAAAGCAACCAGCTTACGATTAAAATGGATGAAACAGCCTTATCTAAAGCACTTGTAAGTGATCGTGTAAGCATTGCATAGGTTCGACAACAGTGATCCTTGTCTAGTAATCTGTTCATAATTTCGCCAATATGATCCGGGCTAATCCCAAACAAGATTCAGTAATAATATTCGCAGAGTTACACAATTATCTCGCATTCAGTGACAGCTATTTGATAACTCACTTTAGTTCTGACATGGAAAATCCATATTTCTAAAGGCCAATGAGTTCTGCGATTTATTATTCGATACTTTATCAATTTAACTTTTCTGGCCCTTCCACAAAACTGAAGGCTTGGTACGAGTAAAACCATCTTGCTTCTTCAAGAAGCATAAATTTAAATTGTCAAGAATTTACATATGAAAAAAAAAACACAAATCATTGGTTCTGAAATTCCTCCAGAAGTACGTCATCATTAGCTTCATCATGTAATGACTGACTGCTCATAAGTTTACTCAGAAATGAGTAACCGCTGTCATCGTACGAGTAAGTCGTATGTTTTTGTTAGTACTTTGATCTCAAATATGTATCATGAAATCACCTATTCCTATTCAAAATATCTCCTAAGTCTCGACAACAGTGATATTATTTTCAAAGCAAATGATAACAAGAATCTATTATATCCTATAAATGGATCTTCTTGCGAAAGGAAAAGCAGGAAGCAAACGCTAGAATCTAGCTACTTGCCTTAACTGTTAAGACCACATTTACTGAAATCCAACAATCCAGACAACAGAATGAAATTTTAATAGTTCACGCACATTACGTGTCTCATGGAGCATTGCTTTCATCTCATAAGAAGCATCATCATGTCCACATCGGGTACATCCACCACTCAACACAGACGACAACAAAATCTCGAGAAATTTGTCAGTCACCGCAATAAAATATTTGTTAGCTACCGCTCCTCCCTTTTGTTTTAGATACGAGAGCGAGTACGAGTACGAGTACGAATACGAGTACGAGTACGAATAAGCACGAGTACACAACGCACAGTTCCGTCGTGATAATCTTTGGCGTCTTAGTTTAGACGTTGTTCCAACGTTCCATCGCGCCTTCTTGAGATACTTGTCCAAGCGTCCGAGAGTGTGGCAGATCAAGGCGCATGGTAAATATGGTCCAGGCAACTTAATCTTTTTGGTCTTTTTATATGGGGACAGGTTTTATTATCTTCTTTTGAAATTACTTTAGCTGGTGTTGGTTGCTACTCCGGCACTTGCTGTGGCCGGTTTTAAATGCGCGCGCACACACCACTAAGAGTGTCCGGCATCGGGCACATCTTGTTCTAAGTGACACATACACAACGCAGCCAGATGACGATAATGATGATGATGATGATGATGATGATCCGAATTGTGATTCTTTGGCCTGTCGTCGTTTTGGATGACACAGGTGAAGTTGGCTCTTGGCTCTTTAGCTCTTTGGTAACGTCCCGCGCTTGTTTGCAGCCATACCCCAAATGGGTTGCTTACAAGTAGTTTTGGTTTACACACATTTGATTCAGATTTTAAGGAGCGAATAAAGTGGGCTGTTGGCGACACACAGGAGAGGAATTGGAAAACGGACAGTAAATTGGGAATTATTACGGATGATGTTGTCAGATGGGGCTTTTGTATTTTTTTTTTTTTTGCTATTTGCATACCGGCGTGTGTGGTTTTATTTCCATCTGTCGCTGACCCCTTTTTTATATTTGGAGAGCTAATGGCGGTGACTATGATGCATCAATTTGTCGGTTTGCAAAGTCTACAGATTGTACTAATACGTATGTAGAGTATGGGGCGTGGATATTCAGAGTAGTTCAGATCTGTAGAGTCTTTTTCAATAAACTAAGCTACATCTAATTGTACGTATGTAAAATGTTTCTTTCTCATGCCATATGGTGACTTTTCAAACTTTATTCTGATTCGAAGGCCACGATCTTAATTTCGTCGTATAAAAATGTTTCTATAGAGAACCGATTGTAAAAGCTAAACTCCAAGCATACCTAGACGACCTCTGTAGTACCACATCTACAATAAAATACTGTAAATAGCTAAAAATTGATTACTAACATAGTTGAAGTGTAAACTTTTCTTAAAATGTTTGCAGAAACTGTACCGCGAACGCACCTTACATTCTCCCAACTCACATGAATGAGTCTGACTTTCAAAACTATTCATTCAGCCAAAGTAAAATCATAAAATGTACATACTCGTACAGGTTTAGTATTATGGTTCCCGAACATCATCACATAGTCTTACGTCAGAGAGCCTTCTTAAAGTGCAAAATGTCACGTATCTTGAATAACCGACTGCTATCGACATCACCACCGCTACCAGAACCATGAATCGTCATCGCTATCCTTTATCGCCTGAAACCACAATCATTCGCGTATTAGCCATGTGCTTGTTGTGCGTTGAGGAGTTGAGTTGAGTTCGTCGAAACTTGATTAAAATTTCTCATCACAACCCGGCTCACTAGTAAGGCCTCTCTCTTTTTCAATAAACCACCACCACCACCACCATCACTGGCACTTATGGATACTATGCGCCTGGATTCATCTACAATTTACGAGTATACGTATGCATACGACAGCATTTAGTTTTTATTCGTTTAGTTTGTCCCTGGTTTGGTGTTTCTTGGACTCTTGGTGAACGTTCTCTGATATATGGTAGTCCCAATTCAACTAACTTTTTTCCAAGAGTTTCTTATTGCTTCCTTTTGTTCGTGTTTATAGGTGATTGCACTTGAAAATTCCATGTGATTGTGCCAAAGTGTCTTGGCAACAATCATTGAGAAGTCCTGCATAAGGTCTTGTATTTAGCAAATGCCTTTGGGGGGAGTAAAATTGAGTTTGTGGTTCAAAGTCTGCGTTGTTTTTTGACCCCGAAAGGTCAAGTACACATGTTTTCTGGGAAATGAAAGATTGATTGAAGACAAGGGCTTTCAGAAACAGGCAGGTATACAATGATGCACCAAGGTTGTAAAGGTTAAAGACTTGTAAACATTTCATACCTCGTTTCCTATTCTTTATATAAGATCCGGTTTATAAAGCCATGGAGCATGGTAGTTAAACTTTGACTTCTGTTTCACGTTCATCATCATAACAGTCTGTGCTTAATCCTTAGACATGTCAACCGAAGATGCAGTGATTTTCTATCGATTTCAGGACAACGAGCAATCATTTGAGTAATCATTTCGGAGCTCTTATATGTAGAAAAGGCTTGATAAGAAATGTGGTGCCATTATGCTCGTTACCGTACCCTTATTTTCCTATATACGGGGAGTGGGTTGCAAAAGACATATGCACTCCCGGCAAATTCATCATCCTATCAACATACCACTCATACACACACTCTAGAATGACCAAAACTGTAAAAAGTATAGCGTTTTGCTTTTTTGTGATCGCGTTAATCAACACGCGAAAACTGCTTGCTGCCCGGAAGCGCTGTAAGCATAGACACAATGCGAGCTAAGTTCCCTTCGCTTCCCTTAGGAAGAAAAGAACCGATGCGGGTTGGTTTTGAATGTTTGTAGGTTATAATGGCTAGTAAACTAAGAGTATGGCGAATATTCTCTAAACAAATTGGAGAACGTATTACCTAACATAGAACAAGAAACTTGGTATCACCTAAAGGACGGTCTTGAATTTTATGCAGAAGTTTAGAGAATATCCAACTTGATGTTGGCATTGTTGATATATTGAGACCAGATCAGGAGGGCTGGAATTGATCTTGCATCACTTGTGAAAACCTAAACATTTCCGGGGGCATCGAACATAGAAGAAAATTGAGAGATGTCTGGTTTCGGTGATCCAAGTATCATCCATATTTAATAGCTGGGGAAATAGGTAACCAGGTAGGTGGGTATTCAGGGTTCGTTTCAGCAGTAGAGGACTGTGTATAAAACCATGCAGACTTTGTTTATGAATCGTCTTGTTAACGAACTTATAGATTGGGTTGAAAGCAGCAGGTAAGAGATTGCAAGTGGAAATTAAACGGGTATCGGATATATTGTTGAATGGAATTATAGACCACATCACTATTTATATTGTCCACCATCGAATATTGAAGAAAAAAATCGTATCTATTCAACAAAGGCTCATTGCCAACTTTGTTGAAATATCGCTATATTAAGTGCAACTACGAATCTTGCTTTCATTCTTGCCGTTAGATGTAAATATCGGCTCCATTTCCCGGTGTAAAATGCTACAAATCACTGATGAAAGAAATATTTGCGTTTCAAGATATTTCATCGGCTGACGTTTAATAACCGTTTTGATGACCTTTGAAGTATGGGTCTGTAATAGGAGAGCGAAAAAGATTCGCTTCTTTTAAGACAGGACAATGTTTTCCGCCAACATAGAAGACCAACTCTTCAAGGTGAGTTGGTGCATATGACGATCGTTTTGTAATTTTTCTATAACACAAGTGCCAAGGTAATGCAATTGGAAGGTGGAAGGATTATGGATGTCAAAATCCTTCAGACATTCTCCGGAACGGATTCGTTTGATGATTTGATGCAGAGCCGAAAAACTGGCTTAAGAGTCTCTGCAAATACCTCTATCAGGCGTTACGTGTTAGACGTCAAAATTGAAATAAATTGCAATAAGTTTGGTATGATACTCATTCGTCCTTAGTGCACTTTCAAAATCTTGGTTATCCCACGTTATGTTCCACCCATTGATATAGCCACAGTGGGAACGTATTCTTGCGAACTGCCATTCTGATGCAACGTGTGATAAAAAAGAGCTTGCTGTGATATGGGAGGAATTGCATTGCAAAAGTCAACGACCTCAAAGCAGAATTTGTAGCAATTTCCAAGCAAAAAATATAACATACTTTACTTCAGCTACTCCTATAGCTCATATGAGTACTGGATTTTTTCTAAGATTGCTCAGAATATTTCCGAGGGCCGCAGTGTATGGCCAATATATTGTTTTTGGCTGAAGGCAATATCTAGAATTTGCCAAATGATTTTAAAGTATTGGACTCATGGGCGGAATAGCATTTTCTGTTGAATAGGGGAAAGCGCATCTTCAAAAACTATTGTAGCATGTCTCTCCATCACATTCATCCCACGGCAGCCCTAGAGGACTTAATCCGACTAACTCCGTCGGGCATTTTAATAAAAAGAAATAAAATATGCAACGCGGTAAGACTTGTTTGCTATGGAGTCTTGTATGAATTGCGTCAATGTCTTTCCACAGCTAGCCATCCGCAAAAAAATTAAACTCTGTAGCGTAGCAGATGACCCCCACTGAACAAATTGAAAAGTAACAACCCGACATACTAAAAGAAACTACAAAAATATTTGCAATTGAAAAAGAAATGATATGAAGAGCCTTTTCAACTTCCTCTCGGGACGTTGTGGTCCAAGCAAAATAAATTTATCTCCCGGGACTGAACGCCAACTCCGTTTAGACGGTGACAAACCCACCAAACATATGCTGCATAATTGCATAGTTCTTTGCCGCTTAGGAATGCGTCAGGAGTTACGTGACCCCTGCGGACATTATCAAAGCCTCGCCTAGTGTGGTCGATAGCTCATGCGGTAATGTGTTAACTTTCCAATTGTCGTTTAATTTCCGAATGATCCCGAAAAGCATTAATTTTTTTCAGTAATCCACTTCGTGGGACAGCGTAGCCACACGTTAACACTTTATACTTTGACATTCCTAAAGAAATGTTGCTTCATTTTCAGTTAACAAAATGGCAAGGCGTCTAAATCAAGCAGAATTGAAGAGAGTACTTGAAGATTTGAGTGACTCAGAAAGTGAAGAAAGCCCGGGACTTGGATTTTCTGACAATTCTTTTGATGACCTCAAGTAAGAAAGTTGAAGTAGCGCAGTTTCTCGTTAAGATGACTTTTTTGAAGATAACGTTTTGGAAGGTGAAGTTGAAACATATTCAGGTAGACCAGGAGCAACGACACAGTACCTCGCATGGCAACCTGTTGATGGAGTAATACAATAATTTAGTAAAGATTTTGCGAATGTGATGGAGTAGCTCCTGATGTTAGCGCAAACTTATTGGAAAAAATGCAGTCGATTTTTATAATTTCTTCATCAGTGATGAAATAATTATTCTTATTGTTAACGAAACAAATCGATTTGCTGCATAAAAAATCATCACAATGGGCGGAAACAAACCCTGAAGTAATTCGAACATCTTTAGATTTAATTTTGTGGATGGGACTTATTCGTTTGCCCCAATTGAGAGACTATTGATCAAGAAGGTTACTTTACGAAAGCAAAATGCCAAAAATTATGAGCCGAAACCGCTTCGAAATGTTACTTAGTATGCTTCACTTTGCGGATAATTGTATCGAAACAAACGAATGCTTGTCAAAAATTACGGACCTGGTAAAATATCTGGAATTGAAATTCAAAGAACCCCATACTCCGGAAGAAGAATTTTGAGAGTAATGTTCCATTTCGAGGTAGAATTTTCAAAACAAAAGACTTAGATACGGTAAAAAACTATTCAAACTACGGGTATGTGCCCAAGGAGGATATACATGGGCATTCAAGATTTATACGGGAAAAGAAAGGCAGATAACACATCTGTATCAGAAAAGGTAGTTATGGAACTGATTGAAGGTCTTTCGGACAGCGGAAGGACATTATACACTGATAACTGGTACACAAGTGTTTCCTTTGCTGAGAAGACGAACACACTCTACGAATGAACCGAAAAAAAATCCACCTAATATCAAATCGAAGCTCCAGAAAGGTGAGATTTGCGCTGAGCAAAGTGAGGCTCCAAATATTGTTCTGAAGTGGAAAGATAAAAGGGATCTTCTTATACTGAGTACCAAACATGACAGCTCAATGCAGCCCATTACAAGCGGAAGAAAAGCTACAAATAAGCCTAGTATGGTGGCTGATTACAATAAAGGAAGAGCGTTCATAGATCTGTCTGACCAAATGTCTGCCGATTCACCATATCTTCGACGTACTATTTCATCTGTTGACTGCAACCACTGTTGCAAACGCCTTAATTTTATATAATAAAATAAATAACTTAACAATTGTATTTCATGCTTTAAGGTAGCGCATAAATGAAACAAACTCTAATTGAATTGTTTTATTTTCAAGTTTGATAAATGAATTTCTAATGAATTGTTAATATTTTTGATTTGTTTACAAGTTATACTGTCAAATAAAAGAAAATACTACACTACACGTTAATTTTTATACACCCTGCCTGACTCGAACTGCAACCAACTTCAGACTGCTATAATTTCCAAACCGTTCATGACAGTTAGCTCAAATTTTGACACATGACAGATGATTTTATTATTTACAAGCCTTTTAAACGATTTGCGTCTCAGTTGTGTTGAAAATATTTTATCGGCGATGGAATTCAAACGTGATTGTGTGATTGCTTTATATTTGGCTGGAAAACCACAAGTAGCTATGGTTAGAGCCCTCCAGCACCTCAACGTGAATAAATCATTTGTGTCTCGAACCATAACTCGTTATCGTGATACTGGCAGCGTTGCAAAACGCCATGGAGATGGTCATAAAAAAACAGCAACATCGGCAGAAATGGTTCGGAAGGTGAAGGCTCGAATTGAGCGAAATCCGCGTCGAAGTGGAAGAAAAATGGCTCGTGAGTTCAACATATCGTTGGAACGGATGCAACACATACTGAAAAATGAGCTTGGGCTCAAGCCATTGAAGTTCCGAAAAGCACACGATCTTACACCGCAACAGAAAAAAGTTAGAGTTGAACGAAGCGAAGGAATTGCTACGCTTGCATGAAAGTGGTGAGTTGCCGAATTTGGTTTGGTTTTTTCCGATGAGTCGCCATTTGTTATCGAGCAGTATGTCAACAAACAAAATGACCGAGTTTACTTGCTAGAGAGGTCCTTCGAAAATTTACATCTTCGGACGGCCACCAAAAAGCAGGCAGCACCGATGGTGATGGTTTGGGCCGCCATAACCGCCGATGGTCGCTCTCCGCTCGTATTTTTGGACCGTGGCGTCAAAATTAATACGATCGTATACCGTGAAACTGTCTTAGAGGCAGTATTGAAGCCTTGGGCAAACAATCATTTCGGTCGGAGACCGTGGACATTTCAACAAGACTCGGCACCATCTCACAAAGCGCGCGTCAACCAAGATTGATTAAAAAACAATGTTCCACACTTCATTTCTTCGACACAATGGATTGCAAATTCTCCGAATGCAAATCCGTTGGATTTCTCTGTCCGAGGTGTTTTGAAGACACTAAAAAATACTAAAGTTTGGACCACCTTAAACATGCATTTCGCTGGGAATGGGCCAAAATACCGCAGAGCCACTTGCGTGCAGCGTGCGGTGGTTTCTTCTGCCGTCTCAAGGCCATTATTCGCGCCAAAGGTGGACATATTGAAAACTACTGATACAATTTGAAAATTGATGTATTTTCCAATATTTTTTGCTTTGTTGCAGTTCGAGTCATTCACCCTGTATCAAAATACCCCAATTTGCTACGCCCGACATATTTTTTTAGTACACCAAGGGACCGACAACTCGCTTGGCATAAACAAAATGAACATATGGTATTTCATGTCCACCGGTAGACACATAGGACTGAAGCCATTTACCCACGTGTACCGCCGGTGGATACCACAATCCAATTAAAAAGACAAAAATGTACCATCGATGGTCACACGGGGCTCACCGTGTTAAGATTTTTAATTCGTGCAGATTTGGATTCATGCAAAAAAGATCCTAGAGCTCGCAGATCCTACTGCTATTTTGCAGCAAAGTCAGGGTAGAAGTGGAGTGAATTTTTTCTATAGCGGTAGCTGTCAAATTTGGCAGATGTATGTATATGGTATTTTCTTTCAGTCAATGATGGCAAATCATCAAGAAAATACTCAAGCCTTAACAAGTCTTAGGTTTTACTGAAATTGGTACTCTAAATTAGAGCTCTGTTCGTGACACTAATGCTCCTTCTGAGCAAACCTATTCGCCGAACCATCGATGAATTAACATCCATATACACGATACTGCGTATCCCACTATGTCGGACAATAGCCGGTTTACACCCTAGTGGCATCATCAGTCTTTAATTTTTCGAAAACCGGACTGGAGTTCGATTTACAGTCCATGTAGTCTCAACGATATGTGATCTCAAATCATCGATTTATGGAAAGTCCAACTTGACAAAACGATGATTTCACTAAGTAGATCTCCGACATCATATGATTTGAATCCTCTCCGCTATTTTCCTTGGGCTCACTTGAAGGCATTGATTTTTAGCGGATAAGCCAGGAACTATTGATGACTTGAAATCCAATATTGTAGCTGTTATTCAAGATGGGCCTGTACTATTTACTCGAAAAAGCGGTCAAAAATTGGACTAGGACGATGAAATGTGGTAAACATAATCTTTATTATTATTATTATTACTTTCTTATTTCTGATATTTCTTATACATTAAGAATAAACCTTATAATCTTGGGAAGTTATAAATATGGAAAACAATTTTGAAACAATTTTTAAAAGTGAACTCTACAAATAAAAAGTTTACATAAAATAAAACTGAAAGTTACTACATATTACATGAAAACAAAGTAAAGCATGTTTGAAAATTAATAAGTTAATAGATAAAACATAAAGAAAATCAAAATTAAGAAAAGATGCCATGAAAAGGATAAACATTAATCGCTACGATTGGAAAAGTATGAGTGTAAACTCAACCCTCCAAGTAAGGGTCCGGTTGAACACCATACCCAAATTCTTAGCTGACTCGGCGTATTGGATATGTGAATTATTTAAGGTAATAACTGGGAAGTACGAAAGATCTAATTTGTTTCGGGATATAACGAGACACTTACATTTACAGGGATTTAGTGTTAAATTGTTCTGCGAGGACCATTCAGAGATGTTTTCTAGGTCTTGCTTTATACTTTCAACACAGTTCTCAAGAAGACCAAGAGTACAATTTTGGTAAACCTGGACATCATCGGCGTCAATATGCATCATCGAATTGTGAACTATGCTGGGAATCTCATTGATGTAGATCGAGAACAAAAGTGGGCCTAAAATTGATCCTTACGGGACACCATTACGAACGGGAAAGAAATTAGACAAGACATTTTGAACAAACACTGGCTGGTTGCTACCACAGAGATAATCAGACATTAACTTTATTGACAACGCTGAGAAACCATAGACTAGTGTGTTCGACCATATCGAAAGCTTTAGAAAGCTAATGTCGTACGTCGGTGTTAAGACCAATACGTATGTCATCTATGACTTTAAGAAGAGCTGTAGTTCAACTGTGTTTCGTATGAAAACCATACTGTATTTTTGTTAAAAGCTCATTATTGTGCAAAATAACCTGGAACCTCTATAATTCGAAGTCAAGTCTAGTTGTTTTTTTTTAACTGTTCATTGAGACTAAGAAAACAAATGCTTGAGAGATGCCTGTGCCCTTTTATTCATTCAGCGGAAAGGTGTGCAGATGGTTGGCAGTAGAGTTTGCAATTTTTCCATTTTTAAAGACGCAATCAAATTGGACCAGCGGTACTTTAACGGTCTTTTAATCCCTTTTCAAATCTTTATTTCTTTCTTCTTATCTTGATTATTTTACCTGTGAGGCAGTATAGAAATGAGTTGCCAATCTCTGAGAAGAAGAAAATTGTCCAGGCCGTAGACGAAGGACAAAAGAAAAAAAGACGTAGCGGCACGTTACGGAATTCCATCCTCTACTCTGTCAACGATTTTAAAGCATAAAGATAGAATTGTCGCAGACAGATCACATAAGGCAAGAAAAGGGAGTAGGCCAGGTGAGTTCCCTCAGCTTGAAGAAAACCTGCTGAAATGGTTTACGCAATGTAGACATAAAAACATTCCTGGCGAAGGTCTTATGTTAAAAGAAAAAGCAAAATCTTTTTCACTTCGTTTGGGGATTATGAATTTTAAAGCTAGTGAGGGATGGTTGGAAAAATTTAAAAACGTCACAACATCGTGCTTCGGAAAATCTGCGGTGATGACGGAAAGAGCGAATCACATGGGTCCCAAAAATTTAAACCGCTGATGAAAGGAAAATATGCAAAACCGCGATGTTTTAAGAACATAAAATCATTTCCGATGTCTTATCGTTCAAATAAAAAAGCGTGGATAACGAATGAACTATTTAGGGAATAGCTAACTACGAGTAGTTTCGATGTGGAAATGAAAAAGCAGAAGCGGAAAATCTGCCACTGCTCACAGTGACATGTCATCTCTTACCAACGTCAAAATACAATTTTTGCCAGCGAATCCAAAATTCAACCACTTATTGAATTATCAATAACTTCAAGACGCTGTACCGTAAGGAAGTGATCACAAAAATGTTAGATTGTATAGAAGAAGAGAGTGAGTCCAACATACCAGTGCTGCTTGCAATGAAAATTTCAGATAAAGCTTTGAAGAATGTACAATTCGCAATTTTTTTAGAACTTGTGGCTTTCTCCAGGAAGAATCACAAGAAGCTCAAGTTGAAGAAGAACAGGATGGAATCTCCTACCTCATTCCGAAGAAATCCCAGTCTCATTTCAAGAGTTTGTCCACTTTGATGATAACTTAGCAGTCACTGGAGCCCTAACGGATGCAGACATACTACCATCTGGGGAAGCAAACTTGGATCATGATGAAGCTGAGGACGGAAAAGCAGTTCTGTCCGTAACTTCAAAGGAAGCGAAATTATCTCTTGAAAAACTACGTAAATTTTTAGAGAGAACAAATGTCGACGAAAACGTTTTCTCAGCTTTAAACACGATCGAAAACACCCTGGACCGAGCTAGTTTGTAGCTGCTAACTCAGAAAAAAATTACAGATTTTTTCATGTAATTTGTTTTATTGTAAAAATGTATAATTTCCTTACTCTACGGACTATTATTCAAATGTAAACATATACATATGTATATAATAAAAATTTCGTTTAGAGAAAATACTCTTTCTTTTCTCAAACCCCCATAATTCGAAAACCTCTGCAATTCGAATGTTTTACTTGGTCCGATGCAATTCGAATTATCGAGAGTTTACTGTAATTTATAAAAGTTACTCCCCTGACAACACACAAATTTCAAATCCAGTTAATTAATTTCTAAAATTGCTATCTTTTTTAGTATGACTCTCACTTTTCTCTAAGTCAATCTGTCAATCAATGATGAAATTCAATATCCAAATACAAACAAACGATTAACACTCTGTGTTTGTAAATAGAATTCTTCACACTCTCAACTATTCAGCAATGAGATAATGTTTAGTACAGTCATATCAATTTTAATAAATACACATATTTCCCCAATGCTTGAGCTATAACAAATACAATACAAACAATAGCACATCGTCTAATCAAACCCCATACCACGTCCATATCGATTTCATATTATTCGTCCATACTCGTATATTAAAAAAAAAAATTAAAAAAATTATCTTAAAACTAATTTGAACAGCCAACAAGAAATAGAATAAGGAATTCCCGCTAGATAATAGCCAAAGTCGTTACTTTAAGAACTTTGCACTTGTTCTACGAATATTTGTATTAGCAACACTTTTGAAAAAATATTTCGCTAAGAAGACCACGGCATACTCGACACTTATCTTCTTCATAAAAAAAATAAACGAAAGCGTTAATTAGTACATAAATATCTATTTTTATAAGTACTATTGTACATAGATATGTGTGATACTATGTAGATACTCGTACTGGTACTCTGTTTGTAAGATATGTGAGTATTTAATCAAGTTACTGCAACTATCATACGAGTAGTTGCAACTTGTGCCTAATTGTATTGAAGTGTTGTATTGTATTTGTGTTTGTTTGCTGATTGATCGGCAGATACTTTCTTTTATTGTCTGTTTCTTGTCAAAAATAATATGATAGATAACTTAATTTGAAGAAATTTATGCAACCCCGAAGGCATTTGGATTCGTTCACGGGTTTAATTTTAACCGGTATAATGAACTCGTTGAATTTTTTCCTTTCGGGAGATTTCCAGTATGAATAGACTGCGCTGAGTTATCCCGACAGACATCTATTAATAAACCGACAAAAGAAAAATAGTTAGCACACGACAAAGGTGATTTTTCATAGCGATCAAAACAGCATCATTCTGTGAGTTGTAATAAATATGGAAACGAAAAAAAAAAAACGATCATCATTAACCTTGACACTATTGGTGAGCATGCTGCTGAGGTTGAATTTTACATATACATAGACTGACGGTTAGTGTCAATGACATATTTGGATGGACACAGGTTTATCAACTTCAGTTGACGTTGACTTATGTATATAAATCCGTAAATAAGTTGAAGTGGCTGTCTCTAAGGTACAGGATGGAAAAATAACTAATGACTTTTTTAGTTGTGAACATACTAAACTTACAAGTAGTAGATTCCGATATTAAAAAATAAACCATTACAGAACAAGTGAACATAGTCATATTATTTTTGGACGAAAACGGTTGATGAAAGCTCCGACAGATCCCATTTATTCGCACCGCATGATAAGGTGAGCAAACTTGAACACAAGTTCAGATATCAAATATCTATCTGGACGATCCACTGAAAGCATCAACCGCATTAGTCAAACTGTTGGCGATAGCTCTGAAACATCAACACCATGACGTTCAACAGAGTTGGATATACGAGTATTTACTGCGTGGCACGATTTGTCAAATTTAAGAAAAGCTCCGAACTTGCATCAAAATTCAGTTAGTCCTGGGAACCTGACAATACATTTGGAATACTGTCACCATTTCTTGGAAAATTTAGTGACAATGGAAATTTTGGGGTCCGTACTACCTCTAAAATCCTTGCATTATACTCCGTCCATGTGACAGTTTGGTATGACATAACCCGGCTTAACATTTATTTCTTCAAAAATTCTGCAGGTGCAGCAAGCAAGACCATTGCAAATCGCTACAGAGCATTGCCTCAGGACTTATTTTTTTCCCATTCTTCAAATAGCATTTGGTTTCAGAAAAGCTGTGTTATAGCCCACACTGATCGTGGAACAATTTTCACAGTGTGTAGTCTCAAAAACTTGTAACTAGAGATGGTCGTTGCAATCGCCATAAATCTCTAACTGGCGAAGAAGGTCAATATCAACGAAGACTTTACTACACAAATTTTACAGGAGGTGAACGACAATATACAATCGAAATTTGCACAGATTACACAGGTCAAACGTAAATTGCATTGAAATGCCGGACACTTAATCGATATTATTTTCCACATCTAATATAAAATAAAATTATTGGATTCAATTATTCCTTTTTATTGTTCATCACTCTGTCAGAATGTCCGTAACCAGGGGAACCTCTCAGGGTGGAGTCATATCCCCACTCCTGTGGGTGCTGATTATCAATGACATCCTCATAAAGCTTAGTACAATGGGTATAAATGCCACGGTATACGCAGATGACGGGGTCATAATAGAGCAGCGAAAATACTTAAATATTTTAAACGAAATTAAGGAGGTTGCCCTGAAGACTATCAGCACTTGGGCAGAAAGCTGTGGTCTCAATGGGCAAAAAGCTCTGATTCTTTTTGCCAGAAAGTACAAGATACCGCAATTCAAACTCCCAAAACTCAATGGAATGCAACTGCCCCTTTCGGACAGCGCGAAGTATCTGGGTGTGATTCTGGACGACAAAAAACTGAACTGGAATCTTAACGTAGCAGAAAGAATCAAAAAGGCAAATAATGCTCTTTTTATCTGCAAGAGAACAGTAGGAAAAATTTGGGGCTTAAAACCTACTATGGTGTATTGGCTGTATACGGTGGTTATAAGACCCATACTTACATACGACGCACTTGTATGGTGGGAAGCAACAAACAAGAGGTCCAAAGAACGGGCTCCATAGCCATTACAGATGCGCTCCGTAACACCCCTATGGCAGCATTAGACACCTTTTTGCACCTAACACCGCTTGATTTACAGCGGCGCACTTGCTGGCAACAGTGCGATACGACTCACTAATCTGGGTTACTTCAAGAGCAGTAGTTTCGGACATGGCACGGTCCTAACGGAGCTACTGCCAGGCAATCCAATTCTAACGGATGAAATTCCTTCCTTGGTTGTCTTCGACATTCCGTATGATATAATATATCCGGAGAAGGAGGACTGGCAAAAAAATGCTATAATCAGGTCAAATAAATTTGTAATTTTCACAGATGGCTCAAAAACAGAGGAAGGAACAGGTTCTGGTATCTTCTCAAAGGACGCAAGCAGTGTATCCCAATCAGAGGTTCTGGCTGTCCTCAGGGCGGTTGAGCTAATGCAGATGAGATCGGTATCCGAAAGAGATATCGCTATCTTATCATCATTTTTTTTTTAAATGTTTTTTTTATATTGTTCAATATACTCGTAGTCCTCTTTTAGTTTGATACACTTATTCCAGCGATTTTCTAACTTCTTGATCCCGCTCGAAAAGTAATTTTCCGGAAGGTCTGCAAAATACTCCTCCGTGGCGTCGATGATTTCCTCGCGTGAGCTGAATTTCTTATTGATGAGCCATCTTTTGAGGTTTGGGAAGAGATCATAGTCCGAGGGATCCAAATCCAGTTACCAATCGACGCAAAAAGTCCGCTCGATTCTGCATCAGCAAGTCCAAACACTCTTTCGAAGTGCTGTCGCCTTCATGTTTTTGGTCATTCGCGACACCCAGCGGCAGGATAACTTTTTCATATGCAGAATATTGCCCAAAATATGGAGTATGCTCTCAGTACTAATCTTTGTGGTATCTGCTAGTTGGCGCACCTTCACTTTCCGGTCAGCCAACACCATTTCATGTATTTTTTTGACATTGTCCTCTGTAACCGCATCTGAGGGCCTGCCGCTGCGGACTTGATCGGTAGTGGAGTTGCGGCCACCACGAAACTCTCGAAACCAATATTTGACGGTGTAATCTGACGGTGCATTAGCCCCATAGTACTCGTATTTATCCAACTTTTCGTTTGTTTCCTTCGCCGTTTTGCCTCTCAAAAAATAATGTTTTATGAGAGAACGAAAATCGTTTTTGTCCATACTCAACATGATGCCAAACACGTCAACAACAATCAGCTGTCAAAACAAAATTAAAAATAGTATCGCACTGAAATTTGGCATGTCTGCCTAAATATGAACAGACTTCAAGGCACCATAACCTTTTTTTGCAGTAGCAGCGCATTCTGGCATTCGAGGAGGTCACTTTTCACTCCATTTAGTACATTGATAGCCAGGCCGCACTCAAGGCTATGGAATCAACCAACATCGACTCTGATACAGTCAGGGGCTGTCGCACAGTGCTCAAGGCAGTCAGATCGGGGTAAGACTGTGTTGGGTGCCAGGACACTGTGGTATTAAAGGAAATGAACAAGCGGACGAGCTTGCAAGAAAAGAAGGACTACTCGACAATAATGAGGTTGTCAATATCAAATCACCCCTTTGCATAGTGAGGTGCGCTATCGACGAAAAAATCACAAAGATTGCCAACCTATGGTGGTCAAGTCTTGAAGGACGCAGGCTATCCAAGGCTCTTTGGCTGCTTTTTGACGGCAAAAGATCTAGGAAGTTAATAAAATTAAACAGGAATAAGCTTAGGACAGTAATAGGAAACCTGACAGAGCACTGTCTCCTGCGGCAACATGCAAAGAGACTCAAATTTTCAGATACGGATGTCTGGAGATTCTGCGTTGATCTGCAAGCTGTTGAGGACATAACACACATACTGTGCGAATGTGAGGCAATATCGCGTAGTCGAAATTCGAAATTTTTAGGAAAATACTTTTTCGAAAACCTAGAGGAAATAGACGGCACGAACTTCAAAGACGTTCTTGGCTTTTCCAAGAAAATTGGGTGTTTCAACAGGGCGATTGTTTAGGTTTTTGCCATTTGAGGACAAATTCAATTGGTTCCACAGTGACCGCAATGGGCCCGTTTTGGTGGCTATTGTCTGTGTCCTTTTATCACTTTACTTGAGTTACGAGTATTATCTGTTTTGTTCCAAACGATAGTTTTTTTGTACAATACAAATGTTGTATGTGGCTGATCATGAAAGATAATAATCATAACTAAATCTTATTATATTTCTTCTAATCTGAAACCGGGGACTGTTTAATGAAAGTATCAGACTAAAATAAGCAAGTTTGTGTGTCCAGTAACAATGTCCAAGTATAGGTTCAATCAAGTGCAGCTGCACATGAAATCTTTACCTTAACCTGACATTTATGATTTTGTTAAATTTGCTGAGCTAATTTTTAAAAAAGTCACTTTCACGCCACTTATGTCCAAACACAGGATACTCAATCCTAGAAAGCCAAAGACAGAACAAGAATTAACAAGGGGAAATCGAGCAAAGAGCGTCGAGGGTTCGTTCCGCACGAATTTAAGAAAACTGGAACTGGAGTTCCTAACTGGAGACCCTGTTAACCGATTTATGTATCTGGTATTGGTTGAAGCTCTTTTCTTTACCGAACCCTTCGCCTTCTATATAGAAAGAAGTCCAAAGATCTGGTATGACAAAAATATTGACAAAACTTTCTACGCACTTTTAACACATCCCTTTAAGTTGGAGTTTTAAGTCATGCTCCTGTTTATAATTGAGAAGCGATAAATAGCAACTAGGATCGACACAATTTAATGTACAATAGATCGGTGTATCTCAAATTTTTGTATCATTACCAACATTTGGTGGTATTTCTTTTTCTTTAAAGTACACTGCTCTACGTGGAGCTCAAAAAAATTCCAAGAACAGTGAAAGTTTCCACTTGCTATTTTAATATTATATCACTCATCGCACCACAACAAGAGACGGTGTTCCAATTCGTTTTCAATAACAATCTTCAGGTGAACCTTCGCTTTTTGATTTTCTAGATCTACTAATCTAATCTCAGGTCGAAAATCCATTTAACGAATGAAACAAATCGAAATTATTCGATCGTATTACTAAGCCTCAACTGGCTTATTGATCATTGAGATTATTTAAAAATTATATCCAACAGTTGACAGAGTGCCTAATTATAAAAAATTAGATTAAATAAATAAAACCGATTTGGTTAGATAGCGTCGAGTATTTATACGGAAATGTTATCGCTACGAACATACATATTCGTACGAGTATACGGATACCCAAATGGAGTGCGTAACTCAATAAGATACATTTCTTTACTTACGAGTATCATGGAGAGAGGAGGATCGAATCAATTCCATTCGAAAGATCTGTAAACTTTGGAGTTTATAACTTGGAGAAGCCGCCTCAATCGTAAGCAAATACGGCTGAATGTATGCGTGATAAAATTCTAATATTACTAATCGATTTAATTGTGGCAATAAAATGTGAAAACGTTGCGGTAGAGATAAAAAAAAAAATAAAGATTGTTAAATTTGAGTTAGCCGGTTTTAAAGGTTAAGGAGCTTAATTTAGTTGCTGAATAGTAAATAGAATAACCAGAGCACTATAACTATTATGAGTCTTCTCTCCCAGAATTTATTTTTGAAATAACACGTTCCCTAGTGAGATTAAATTTTAAATTGAATGGCTAAGAATTGACTTCAGTTAATTAAATACTTTTGCGAGTTTAATATGGTCTATTATAATGTCGATCCATTAATGCATAAAGCATTGGACAGTGCGATAGAATAGAAATCTAGTTCTTACCGTCGGCCAACCGGTGACCCAATAAGCAGGTTATTAACACAGATTTTTTTTTTTTTAAATCAATTTACAAATGATAATTAAGTATGAAAGACAATTTTTAAATAGAGTGTTAGCACCGCATATTTATAATTAATTTTCTAGGGTTAATTAACCTAATTCAAGGTGAACTATCGTATGTTCTACTCAATCCATTTAAAAGTGATTTGCTCTTATCTGAATTAAACGTTGGGCTTTCAGTCTAACTTCCAGGGTACAAACAATCTCAGAAGCATTGAAAAAAATGTTATACGTGGCTTTTTTTTTTTCTGGGAAATTTCACAGACATCAAAGAAGAGAAATTGTTATAGCTTACGAGTATTTACTCATACATAGGAATCCTCGAATAATTTCTATCCTAAATATATTAGAAATTTTGAAATACCACCTAAAGCTGCTAAGTTCATATTGGAGATCTTTATAGTAATATTGCTCTACCATAAAAGCTTTGTAGATTAAGTTCTCATGCCGATCTAAAATTGAATCACTTTCAAAGTTTAGTCTACTATTTATCTTATCAGTTTACTCGTATGCCCACTAAAGCAGTTAATATCTGTAACAAAAGCTGCCGACTCTGGCTTTTCTTCGGATGTAATAAATCAGACTAAAAAATGAAATCAACTCTACAAAAAGTGGGAGCGAAATTCAACTTCTTTTGACTCAGCCTTATACAATCATTTGAAATACTAATCTCACTGGCACCATTTTGACTGCAAAAGAAAAACTTTTTTACTCCAAACTAAATACATTGTTGCCACCTAGAAAACGTCGTAAGTAAGTAATTCCCTAACCCTTTTGTCAACCAACGCATCAGTACTGTGAGAATCTAAAAGAGAAACCATCATGGATCAATACCTGGTTCTTTGTCGATTTTAATGTCGCTTTGGTATCATTGATAGGGGCATTCGACGGTATCTACGGTAAAAATTGCACTCTAATCTGTTTATCAATATCAAGATGATGCCAGAAAGGATTAAGATAGCACGCCATTCGAAAGATTGATAGAATCATACAAATCAACACCAGCGCCACAATCTTTTCCAAATCACAGAACGATTGCTCGAATATGGTGGTTATATTGGCGTATTAGGAAAAACGCAAAGTTGGTGTTGGCATGGTGGGGTTGTTTGTCTTGTGACTTATGGGGTCTTAGTTCGAATCATAGATTAACGCCGAAAAACCTAAAAAAACATTTTCTGACATCATCACCCTTCGCAAGTTTGCGAAGTGAAATGTCCTGGATATGAAAAATTTACACTCCGCTCGAAGTCGGTCTCTGTGAACAAAATGGCAAGAAAGACAAACATACCGGACTGTTGCGACACCAACTTGTGCTAATTTTAAAAGGCTGGTGGCGTGGTTAAGTTGTTGAGTTCATCGAATACTATTCACAATGGTCTGGGCTCGATCAATACCTAAAAGCAGACAAAGTAATCCATTTATTTGACATCACTACCCGTTTTGCCTGTGAAAAGTATTTCAGTAGTGTGTCGTTAAAATTCGGAATGAAATCGCAGTTCCTCCTCAATGTGCACAAACTTACATGGAGCACAAAACTTTAAATGGGATCGAGTGGTCAGCGAAACATTTGCACCTATCGGAAGTTCATGCTGTCTACAAGAAAAGAGGTACAACGTTGAGATCTTGAACAAAATGCCACCATCGTAACTTTAAAAACTTTTAAAAAGAATAACTATCTGACAACAACTTAAGTATAGAAATCAAGCGTAATATTACTCTTGCCAATCGGTACGTCTTTGTGCTAAGAAGTCATTTAGTAGCAAAACCCTTTAGCTGAATGAACTCCAAGGTAGATTTGAATAAAATCCTTGTCATGTAAGTCCTAATTTATGATGAATCTTCTCTTACCCAGTATCTCTGGGTTATACGAGCTGTACAGCCAAATCGATCTATTAAAAAAATACTTAAGAAGCGGCTGAAATGGCTTGAATATGTGAGCCACATAAACATCGATCCTCCTTCCCGAAAAGTTTTTGAATTTGAATTCAGCCCATAGGAACGACACAACAGAAGAAAACCACAATCTAAGGTGACGTTCGTAGTAGTAGGTTAAGACCTGAAGTACAATACGTCAGCTGAAGGCATGGGTTATCATGGGTGGCCGTGGCACAAGTGGTAGTGTATTGGCTTCCCAATCGGACGGTTCGGGGTTTAACACCAGCCGTGCCCGAAAGATATTCTTTTTTTCAGGCAACTAAAATCTCTTGAGATGAATGTTCGCCTAAAATACAACAAGAAGCCAATGTACACTAATAATTTAGTCTCCTCATTAAATGTTGGATGCCACCCATGGAACGAAATAACCATTATTAAATTTTCCAAAAACTTAACACGTGCTCCGGCTGAAAAGTCCGTGCCGTTTCTCAAAGAGGGCACCACTTGAATTGAATCCATATTATTTTCAGTTAGTACCAACCTTCAAAAGATACGTGTATAAATTTGACAGCTGTCGGACGATTAGTTCTCGAGATATAGCGTTGTGAGTGAAGCAACTTTTGTTATTGTGAACAAAATGGATTCAAAGCAATTGCGTGTGTTGATTTATCATTGCTTTTTGATGGGAAAAAATGCAGCCAATGCAAAGAAATGGCTTGATAAGTGTTATCCGGACTCTGCACCAGCCGAACGAACCATTCGCAAGTGGATGGTTGGTCATACAAGCACCGAAGACGATCCGACGTCCAAAAGAGGCTGTTTCAGATGAAAACATCAAAAAAGTCCACAAAATGATTACGAATGACCGTAAAGTAAAGAGATAGCTAAGGCTCTGAAGATATCAAAAGAGCATGTTGGATATATCATACACGAATATTTGCACATGCGAAAGCTCTGTTCAAAGTGGTTGCCGCATTTGCTCACGGTCGACCAAAAACAACAACGTGTTGATGATTCAGAGGAGTGTTTAAAGCTGTTCAACCGCAATAAAGCCGAATTTTTGCGTCGGTATGCGACAATGGATGAAACTTGGCTTCATCACTTCACACCAGAGTCAAGTCGGCAGTCAGCTGAGTGGCGAGCAGGCGACGAACCTCGTCCAAAACGACCAAAAACTCAACAGTCGGCTGGCAAGGTTATGGCATCCGTATTTTGGGATGCACATGGAATAATTTCCATCGACTATCTCCAAAAGGGGCAGACTATCAACAGCGACTATTACATTGCGTTGTTGGAGCGTTTGAAGGACGAAATCGCAAAAAAATGGCCGCATTTGAAGAAAAAGAAAGTGCTGTTTCATCAAGACAATGCACCGTGTCACAAGTCGATGAAAACGATGGCAAAATTGAAAGAATTCGGCTACGAATTGCTTCCCCACCCACCGTATTCTCCAGATTTGGCCCCCAGCGACTATTTCCTGTTCGCAGACCTCAAAAGAATGCTCGCCAGAAAGAGATTTAACACCGAATTAATACGATTTAATACAAAACTGGTATCGAAAGATTGAAAAATCGTTTCAATCGGTGTACTCGTATCACCCTCGAAGGCAACTATATTGATAAATAAAGTTGAAATTTGCAAAAATTTTGTGTTTTACTATAAAACGGCATGGACAGCCCATGTGTTAGCAATACCCTATTGAGTGATAAGTCCTTTAAAAACAAAAAAAAAAAAAAACACAAAAAACTGAAGGACAGGAATCAAGTCCTTAAAACATTATTCACTAGAAATGATTTCATGACTGATTACTGAATTTGTTTTCAAATGGCAAAGTAGCTTTTTCCGCTGTCCGCCTTACGCATTCAAAAATGTCAGTGGTTATGAAATGAACAAGTTTAGACCCTTGTTTTACAGCAAGCCTCAATAATCTTCACTCAAAAAAAGAAGCAACGAACATATTAGCTCGTGAAGAAGCTTCTTGTGAAAATGTAAACACATTTCTTAGCCAGATTATCTATGTTTTTTCTTAGTTGAAATTTAGATAGTAAGTTTTCCTTATCTTAAATTAGTGCAGAAAACATGTGCACATAAAATGTACTGCTTCGGGTGCAACACTGGAGGCACTAGCTTTTTATAATCTGATGAGGTGACTTCAGTACTAAAGTGTTACGTCATCCGATCGTTTTGAGTCACACGATCCTACATATACGAATATTCCGGTGTACACCAATTATCCTCAATAACAACAATAATTACAGAAACAACTTTTTAAAAAGTCAGCTTCGAAATGTCTCTCAAAAATGATTACTGCTTCTATTTCTGGTAATCTAATGTAAGGCTCTACAATCTACATAGCCTATGCATGTACCTTCGAAACATATATGCGAGTCCCTGAACCAATCAACAATTTAAGCCTACATCGTTTGAAGATATTACGTACTAAAGGATGCCTTGAACGCGTTTTTATACTTTTAAAACCACAAACGTGGAGTCTTTTGCTGACCATTTTTACCGACTAAGATCGATAACGTGTTTGTTTTTTTTTTTGGTTTTGGCCTATCAAAGCAAGTTTTCTTTATACTCGTATTTAAATTCAATTATGATAATTTATAGCGAATAAAATAATAAATTAGTAGATAGTTAAATGATTTATAAAATACAAAGAAACCGGCTGAATAAATAACCTAGTTAGTGTGCTTGCTAGGTAATCAATTGGAATCTTCGTTTATTAATTAGCTATAAATATATTGTAATAGGTGTGCTATTTAAATGAAAATTAAAGTAAATTGATGTAATTATATAAACTGCGTGATTACGTAAATCTGGAGTTTTTAAATATATTTCTGTTTCATCAATCCTAGGTGAAACTCCATGAAACGTGGCCGAATAGACATTTTTGTCATCTTACGCAGTCAGCTTTGCTTATCAAGCTGTCATTTCTACTTCAAAAATGTCTCACTCTCTCTTCATCTAACAAATAACCAAGTAATCAGAAGGGAAGTATTTTTCATACATCCTTGAAGTCCAAATGACTCTGATTTAAATTTAGATTGTGGCATACCTTAAGTCCTATAGTTTTAAATTTGATTCCTACGTGAAAGTCCTAATAAAGTCCTAATATCTAAATCGTAAAGGGCTGTCTTGACTATTTTAGAAGCTTTCAATTTAAAAAGACAATAGGCTAAAAAATTATTCAAAACCCTAAGTACCAAAAAGATACTCAAAATATGCATTTAATGCTAAATTTAAATTTAAAAAAAGTCGACTTTGTCATATGGATACTTTGGAGTCTCCTATATACCTATATACATATGTATATTTATTTTATAACCAATTTTATAATCGGTTTATTTATTATTTTATATAAATAGCGCACCGTTAAGAATTTCTAACAAGGAATAAGATTTTTTTATGCTCAACAAAAAATATATCAGTAACTGGATCTAGCAATTAGCAGATGTATAAAACATATTGCTAATCCAATCGGGATAAAGGATAATTATGTAATCTTAAATAAAATCCAATATTTCTTACCTTTAATGCCGGTCGCCTTTTCTCTGTATCTGTAGAATTGTTCATTGGAAAAAAATTTGTGTTAAATAAAATTTGTCATGCAAAATCTCCGTCGGTAAAATATGATTTTCTGTTGGAATCTCATTTGATGTGTAAGGACTCGGACGACATCTTTACCTGACAGTATTAGAGTCCAATAAACACATCTAATGCTGCCCGGTAAGATGTGAACAGACGTCCTTTAAGAAACATTAAGCTCGACGATTTCCATTTGGTATGATCTAATTTAAAAAAAAAAAAAACTAAAAAAATCCACAAAAAATCGAAACACTTAAATCCAATCCATTTTAATGTTACTTGTCACTGTCACTGTCACAAATCAATCTTTTTTTTATTTTTTTTTTTTTTATTTTCTTGTCTTCATTATTACTTATCCTTTCGGAAGCGGATATTTAAAAAAAAAAAAAAAATCCAAATAAAGTAACGTTGCACACTTTTTTCCATTTGGCAAATATGGCCGACAATGACGACGACAAAAACCGCTTCGACATACCGTCACACTAGGTAATACCAACCGATTCGATTGATCGCATCAGGACAAATGAATCAAAAAACCTACACAACATTCGATCTACATAATTTCCGTATGTAAATTTTGAAAAAAAAAAAAAAAATAAATTTAAAAAAAAAATGTATATACAGTTGACGATATATACGTATACACGAGTATATTTTAATGAAATGAGGAGATATTTTTTTGTATCCTCTACTGTACGACGAATATGTCTTCCGTTGAAGCGCGCACGAGGCCGCCATAACGTTCGACGGCGACGTTGTTCACACACTGAGTATCGGAATCCGTATAAAATCTCGCGCGATCACTCGTTTTCGCGCACACTACATAGTAATTCTGGCCCGAGTCAGCACTAAGCGCTAAGCAGTTAGCAAGCGGTCAGCGTTTAGCTGAGCGCCACTATCAAATGAGCGATTGGAGAATAATGGAGTAAATTTCAGTAGGACGCACGGTCATTTAGTTGATTCAATAGTCGCTTCTGCCTTCTGCTGGCTATAGACGTTGGTTCTGTACTGTGCGCGAAACCAATGATCTTCTCTGGGGCAACGTTGATGATAATGATGATGATGATACTGTGTACTGTGTGGTAGCTAACAAGAATGTATACACATGCCTTGACGAATGTGGAAGCGATAATCGATATCAAAAGTCAAAATCGCGGCCATCTATTGGTTAACAACAAATAACGAACGACGTTAGACCACATACATAGATACGCGAATTCACGCATACACGGCCACACTACTGAAACAGTGTTGAAATTGAGTATTTTTTATTGTAACTCAGATAACTCTCAGCGATGTTTCAATTCGACAGTGTTCCTTAATAAATAGGAGAGAGAGAAGAGAGAATAGAAAGTATTTAACATATGTGTTGAATAGACTTAATAATCACTTTCTAGAAGTTATAAGCCCTTAGTCAATTTCACTGCATTTAGCGGTAAGATTTAAATAATATAAATTCGAATGAGAGCTGTCAAATTTTCGAATTCGAATTAACTATTAACAGTCAGTCTCAGCTGATTTGCGTGAAATTTGTCGAAATTCCAACCAAACTCTATTGAGTTTTCTAATTCACAGAACACTTGTTTCCATACCGACGAATGCATCAATAATTCGCAAAGAAGATAAAGATACTGATCACAGCTCAAGATCATGAAACACAGCACAGGCTTTTAAATGACCGGTTTTTGAGCTTCCTCAGTTGTTATTCAATGGCATCTCAAAAAGCATTGTTCATTCGATTGTTACGTAAGAGAATTTGGTCTTATTCCTGTCCGAAGACAGGGATGGAAAAGGGAAATAAATTGATGACGCTTGTAGTTCGGTATGAACCACGAAGACCTATTCTATGCCGTTTATTTTACCGACCTATGGTTCTTTTCTGAGTCTGGGATAATGCCATCTTTCGTGGGGAGACATTATTACTTTTGGAAAGCGTGGTGACGTCAGAAATTATTTTTTTCTATTTTTCAATATAACCGTCCGGAATTGAACCCAGGCATATGGCAAAATTGCTGACGAACTAATATATGGGCCACACTGGCATCATGTTCGAAACATACTTCGGAAACAGCCAATTACCTTTCCGAACTAACTTTCTTAAAATGTCTATAATTATTGATTTTCCCGCTGTTACCTTTGACCGACTTAGCTGTTGAAAGGTGGTGATAACCGCATAGTTTCGTAAGGACACTTATAGGATGTTGGTGTGGCAAGATTGTTCCTTTGTTCAATAGGAAATATCGTGCTGTCGAATTTCGTAAAGATGGAGTTGCATATACCCGTGTCATACAACCTCGAACTGCTTGTTTTTATTTTCAATATCTTTGTATTGGCCAGGATATATTAAATGAATAGACATTGCGATAAAGAAGTTATATACAAATCTAGTTTGACTATGTGAGGAATTCACACGAAACTCATATAAATCTGAACACGTTCACGAAGGACACGTAAGGATACACAGACTTGTACAGCAATTGAACAAGGTAATAACAAATCAAATGTATGCTCATTTATTGCCCCTAAAAGTTTTGCTCGTTAGAACCCTTACCTCAGAAGCCACTCAAAACCAATTTTTATGATTCATCTTTAGCTTGATGAAATACCGGAAACTTTTCTTAGATAATTGCCATCAGCGTATCATTTGGAAGAGTAGTGATAACAAGGATTTTAAATGGAAAAACGACAGATAGATTTTTTTTTTCTTTTCTTTTCACTTTCCTTTATGTAATCCAATTGTCTCTCCATTAAGTGGCGTTTATTTTTCGATTTCATTTTAAATTGATCTCACTTCACTGTTTCATCCTTCAAACTCCCAATTTCCAATTACCGCCCGCATTCGGATACTACTAGCCCAATTTTCGGTCGCGTAAAACTTACTCGACAATTCAAAACCGCCAGTGAACAACGAACACGATCAACTGTAACGGAAAAGCGAAATCCGAAGACTGACTTAACTAATTTCAACCAAGCCACAGTTAAGTCAGAATATTAGCTCGTTTCGCCTGTAACAAGCATGACTTGCCCCTGAATAGCCTCGAGTATGCTTCACTTCATGTTCTTTTCCTTATCGTTCTTCTCTGCTTCTCTTATTTTTATTTTTATATTTATTTTCTTTTCTTTTTCTCATTTCATTTGCGCAGGTTAATTATGAGTGTGTGCAACTAACATTTGAGTATATCGATGTTTCAACTCAAATCCATCCGTCGAAACTCCATCGAAAAAAAGAAGGCATTCGAGTATTATGCGTTTTATACTTTGCATAAGGTAGGAGTGGATAGGAGTGTACCCCACAGCTCCCCTTAAATGACAGGTAAGAGAATAAGACACCAACCAGGCTGTCAGTGGCTTTCTTTCCAATGCAAGTACAGTTAACAAAAAAAAAAAACAAAAAAAAAAGCCTCACGTTCAGTCATACGACGACGACGACGACGACAACGACGACGACAACGACGACGACGACGACGACGACAACACGGGGCACCGATCAACGATCAACGATCGCCATGAATCGTGGCCCTCTCATGCCCCTTTGGGCGTACGTACGGATACATCAGCCCCAAGTTAGGAATATCATACAGTGACAGTCATCAGCAACGATCAGCAATTCCATATCACTCTCATTCTCATTCTCATTCTCATTCTGATTCTCATTTTTAGAATTCGTCTCCTTACCGATCGTCGATCGTCGAGTCGGAGGTCGCAGATCGCAGATCGCAGATCGTAGTCGAATTCCCAAGTTCTCCACTCAACTTGAGTCGCCTCATTTTATTAGTTCTAGTGTATAGATAGATACTCGTACACTCGTACATACGATGAAATTCAAATTGGTTGTCGTTTGGATTCCTCAGGTTCTGGCTCTTTCGGTTTGATTCCTCGATCATTGTCGCCCTGTAGTTTTACGAACTTCACTAAGTGCTGTGCCATGCATGCTATGTTGTCCGGCTCCTATTCTATTCTTTTGATTTTGATTTTGATTTTTTTATTTTTTCTTTTTTTTTGGCTTCCATTGCCCTGTCTGTTGCCTTATATTATTGAGGTTGACAAAAATATTCACTGTGGGTACGACTATTTAGAAAATCGTCATTTTTTTTTTCCTCCTTCCTCGTCTTCGTCATTTTATTTTCAGATTTAAATTTAAATGTACAAGTGTTTGACTGTGGGTTTTGTATCTGTATCTGTATATTGACGGTGGATGGCTTCGATATATATATACAATATATTTTTTTTTATTCAGAATAAACCAATGAATTTTCGAAAATACCTAAGAATTACTACATATCCATCTATCTATACTCTGTCCATCAATTGAAATAGGTTTGATTTGAATAGTGGCTCGTCGAAATGGGAAGTAAACGAGTAGAGGAAATAAGTGCCAATCACGTTTCTATGAATCGAGCTAGGGCTTTTACTTCGACGGCTTTGGGTCTAAATGATAATTATTAACTAATGATGTTGTTAATTGTTTTAAGGAAGCATGAAATTCTTTTTATAAACTTAATGAGATCTGTTATTAGCATTGTTACTTATGGTTTTTTTTTTTTTTTTTCCAGATGGAGAAACCATGTGGGAAGTAGAAATGTTGAAAGTAGAGAAGACCTTTCTCAATTGGGCTTATAATATTGTTCTTTAATGAAGGTATAACTAGGCCATGATTCAACATTTTTTTGAGTTTTAATTTATTAGAAATGTGAGCAAAATGCGGCCTATTGTGAAAGATGTTCTCTAGAAATTTATAAGATATATGGAATATTCCACTATTTCATTTATTTCTGGAATTTTAGCTCCATAGAGACGTGACATCTTTGGTTTGTCTAAGGGATTGACAATTTGGTGGCTAAAGAAAAATCTATATCCTCTCAAAAACAAAATCCCGGTGTCCCCTTATGTGTTTCTCTTCTTTCTTTTTTTATAAATATAATTCTGATAATCAACTGTTAACCCAAAGCCTCCTTTTAATATCTGTTGGATTGCTACTGAAACCTCATCATTGGCTACACGTAACCAATTACTTATCATGGCGTCATATTTTTTCCCAATATAATTTCAAAATGAAACGCCAAATATTATACGATTATATGACAGTTGACAGTTTGTCGTTTTCTGAATACAGTATAGACGGTAATAAATGGCTTTACTGCTGCGATAACAGAATTACTTGATATTTTAAATGCTGTTTCTTCCATTTCGTGCCTTGAAAATTGATTAGTACGGTGTGCAGAGTTCAACTGATAGCTCCATAGAACCATGGAATATTCAACTTAATGTTACCATTATCAGTATGATTTTTTTTTTCACCAATTTTATTTAAATTTTTTGTGACGCTGATAGTTTGTTGAGTGTCAGAGGTCACATTGAACTGAATATGATGATTTTTGTGGGTTTTTATTCGGGTAGTGTTTTTGAAAATTTTTAAGACAAAACTGACTGTGATAACAGCATGGTTATCTGGTTAATAAATGACCTTTATGGGATGTGGAAGAGAGGCTATCAGATACAGAGGTGATTAAATGAAAAGACGCATACAAAGTTTGGGAGTTATGAAATAGAGAGGTCATATAAATCATGCAACTGATCAGTGGGATTAACTTTTCTTTTGGCATAGCCATATTTTAGTCTTACTGCTTCTAGACTACTGATCCTGCTTCAAAATAGTGTTCTAGTTCTCCGTCGCTATGCACACAGTCATTGCTGTTCTTCTAAGTCAAGTGCGCAGTGATCGTACACTATCAAAATTCATTCTCATCCAGCCTTGATCTTAGTTGATTTTTTGGCGGATTTGTACTAGCAAACTTTATCTCCTGTCGATTATCAAATCGACAGTGGATCGTTAATCTTAAATTAACCTAACTTAAGTTAGTGTTATTCGGAACATTCGAGAGCTCTATAAGACAAAGGGAGATTGTGAATTTAAAACTACTTAATTTGATCGTTAATCTAATCGTGTCTGCCGAAGTGTATGAGCTGATCTCTATTAAATTCTCACCAACTAGGTAAGAGTGGCTGTTGGATATACCAATCCACTTAGGCCTATTGGCCCATTGTTATGCCACGTGAATCTACTCGTATGATCCTCTTACTGATGGAGCCAGTGTGAGCTTCTGACGAAGCGTAGGAGACTGTTTACGTCTATATTTTTTAGATCGTTTAGGTCGTTGTAGAAGAAAGCTCCTAAGCGAAGTTTTCTTCTCTGGGAGAGAGCTGGATATGTACAGAGTAGGTGGAGGATTGTCTCCTCCTCCTCCTCATCCGTACAGCTTCTGCAGAAATCATTTGTAAAGGCGCCAAGCCTTCTTGCGTGCTTGCCTACGAGGCAGTTTCCAGTGATGACACCTATGATGGCGCTGAGATGTTCCTTATTTAGAAGGATCAGACACTTAGAGCGATACAGATCCAGTTTTGGCCAGATTTGTTTGGTCGCTAGACATGTTGGTCCAACAGTCCCCCTAAGGTCTGTTCTTTTAATGACATCCAGTTTTAATATTAGTTTGCACGCAGCGATTGGGATACCTATGCTACCCTTTTCCGGTAGAATAGGTAGAGTGGTTCCAATTTTTGCGAGTTCGTTGTCTCTACGGTTCCCAGGAACGTCTCTGTGGCCCGGCACCCAACAGAGGTGAAGGTTGAACTGCTCTGCCATCTCCATAAGAGATGATCAGCCTTCAAGGGCGGTTTTAGAATTTAGTGAGACTGAATCCACTGACTATCCGAAAAGATGCGGATATCCTTTGCAGATATCACGTTTTTCTTCAGCCAGGACAGAGCTTCTTTAATCGCCAAAATTTCCGCCTGGAACACGCTGCAGTGATTTGGAAGACGGAAAGAGATGCTTAGCATGTCTGAGAAAACCCCGCCACCAACTCCGCTATTGGTTTTAGATCCATCTGTGTAGAGATGGATTGACTTGTCCTCCATGAAAGCATATTCCTCCCAGAAGGATCTAGAGGGGAAGCTTACATGGAAATTTTTGTTAAACCAAAGTTCAGGTGTGGTGTAATCGATGTTCCCTGTGGGGATTCCTAGGAATACTGGCGTGGCCAAATGGATTATTTGTCCACTGTTTAGTCGCTTTAAGGCGAATAGCTGTAGTCGTAGCTATTTGCCTGATGAAAATATTGAGGGGTGTTCAATGAAGCAGAATGTCTAATGCCGCAGAGGGGTATACCGCAATGCTCCGCTTATGCATAGACATGCTGTTCTCTAGGCTCTGCTTAGTTTAATGCAGTTAACTGCACTTTCTAAGGCCGTCCACAAGATTACCACCCCGTAAGTAAGTATCGGTCTTATGACCGAGATGTACAGCCAGTGGGTTATGCGGGGTTGAAAGCCCCATTTATTCCCAATGGCTTTTTTGCAAAAGAATAATTTATTGACTCTTTCTTGAATGTTAGGTTTCCAGTTTAGTTTTCTATCAAAAATGAGACCCAAATATTTTGCTGTATCGGAAAACACTAAACTGGTAGCGTTTATTGAAGGAAGGCCTATAGTTGGAATTTTGTATTTCCTGGAAAAGAGGACAAGATCAGTTTTATGGGGGTTTATTCCCCCACGGGCTAATCTATTGAGATTTACTTAGAGGAGTTCTTTAATGGTATTAAGATGCTTACCTGAGACGGCTATAGCAACGTCATCCGCATAGGCAATCACCCTGCTACCAACCGCTTCCAGGTATATCAGCAGTTCATTTACTACTAAGTTCCAGAGAAGGGGAGAGAGTACACCGCCTTGCGGTGCAAGCAGAAGTCTCACCCAGTTTGGAGTTGATTATCCTGCTTTTTAGCATAAGACTGATCAGTTCCCCAAGTGAGTCATTTACCTGCAGAGTTGACAACGCAGTCGTGATTGCGGATGTGTTGACGTTGTTGAAGGCACCCTCTATGTCCAGGAAAGCAACCATTGTGTACTCTCTATATTGTAGGGATCGCTCGATGTGGCTAATCAGTGAATGCAGAGCCGTTTCCACCGACTTTCCTTTACAGTACGCATGTTGAGCCGTTGAGGTACTTTAGGACAACATGAGAACATTTTCCGGCTTTGGGGATGAAACTACATTCCACTCTCCATGACAGTGGAATATGGATAAGTTCTACACAGCTTCTCATAATATTTTCTAGCGCAGGCAGAATAATATCTGAGGAACTCTGTAGCTCGGCAGGTATTATACCCCGTTTGGACCAGCAGACTTGTATCTTTTGAAGCTATACAGCGCCCAGAGCAGTTTGTTTCTTGTGATCAGACCATGGATTTTAGTCCCGGTTGCAGTAGACCTGTTTGGGTTGCTACTGACCGCGAATTGAGAGCTACCTGGAAAATGGGTGTTCAGTAGCAGGTTGAGTGATTCATCACTTGAGGTTATCCAAGAGCCATCGGTGTTTTTCAAACAGCTAGGCATCATAGGATTTGTAGAGAGGATTTTTCTTAACCGTGATGCCTCAGAGGTTTCCGTGATTTTGTCACAGAAGGGCCTACAGGATTGTCACTTTGCCTTTCTCAGTTCTTGTGTGTATAATTTGAGGGATGAGTCCCAGTCAGTCACATTTCTTGTGCTCTTTGCTAAGTTGAAAAGTTTTCTGCAAGTGTTTCTGAGCAGTCCCAGTGCTGATGTCCACCAATGTGGCTTTTTCTTGCCTTTAGGTTGAATAAGAGGGTAGGTAGCGGCCATAGCCTGATTGAGAGCCAGAGTGAAATCCCTGACCTTCATGTCAAGCTCATTGGTGTCACGCGGGGGACCTGATAGTTCAGAGGATAGCGTTTCTGACAGTATTCCTCTGTATTTTGGCCAATCAGTTTTCCGGTAGTTCCGGAATGATGGTTGACTAGGAGGATCATCATTCAGGCTGAATTGGATGTATCTGTGGTCTGAAGAAGAGCGTTCAGATGATACCATCCAGTTCATTAGCATTTGAGTGATGCTGTCGGAGACAAGAGTTATATCTAGCACTTCCTGTCGGTTTCTGGTTATAAAAGTGGACTCATTGCCAATATTGCAAATGAAGAGGTTAGTACTTATAATATAGTCAAAAAGTGACTCACCTCTATTATAGATGTCGGTGCTGCCCCATACCGTGTGATGCGCGTTAGCGTCGCATCCGATGATGAGGTCAGTTTTTTTTCTACCAGCCTCCAGTACCACCCTTTCTAGGTTATCACCAGGGAGAGGGCCCACATGATCGTGGCCAAGGTATGCCGATGCTAGCCAGTAGGAGCCTTTGGCAGTCTCTAGTCTGGCAACGGTTAAGTCGAGGTCGCTGAGATTAGGAAGTAGAAGTGCATTAAGGCTACGTTTCACTAGTATACAAGTTCTGATCTTACCTTTGTCTCTTGTAGTCCATGAACCACGCCTTCTACAATCCATGGTTCCTGGATTAGGATAATGTCTTCTGCGTTTTTTGAAAGACGCAGAATGAATGCGGCCGAAGCCTTTTTTGAGTGATGGAGATTAATCTGGAGAAACCGAATCATTGTTACAGTTTTCCACAGTAGCCTCCACCACGGTATTGTTAAGATCCTCCGATTCTGATCGTATAGGACCTCGTTTTGCCTCGTCATCGGTTTCCATTTCCGACGGGGTGTCAGATAAGGAAATCGACTGCTTGCTTGTCACCTCGGATAGATTGGAGCCGTCGCTATTGATTTCTCGAAAGGATATTGTCGCTTCAGGGGGTGAGGTTGTGTTTAGTGGTGTCTCCGTTATCAGCTTATCAGCATCCACCTCATCCTTTTGACTCGAATCCGAATCGAATCATGCCTTTTGTCTGCGCTAGAGGATTAAGGGATTCTTTATTGATCACGATCAACGCGCATCTATAAGAACTCCTTAGTTCCTCCAGTTTCGCGACTTTCCAGTCATGAGTCGGAAGGGTCAAGTTACTGAGCCTGATGATCTCCAAAATGCTTTCTGGGTAGGAGGGTTCTGCTGGGATGTCCTCCTTAGATACAACCTCGAGTTTTGCATCTGGCTTCTCACCAACTAGCTTTAACGAATTCTTTTATTTCTCTTCTAAAACCTCATTCAATTTCAGATAAATTATTTGAACAGCTTTTATCTATGTATCTTCATAGCTGTCTGTCTCCGCTAATAAGTGCAAATCATACAATCTTATACATATTCAAATCCAAACAAATCGCACAATCGAAGTCTATATTAATTACTTCAGAACCGACAAATGAATATCACAATTTAACAAATTCAAACACCTGTTCCGTAAGTTAAGCACCATCTACAATAAAAAAAAATATCTAATTCATCTGATAGAATAGTTAACTGGTCGTGTGCTACAATCGAAAATTCCTTGACTGTGTTAAACTCATTGTTGGCCTCTTACTCGATGCTTGTACACACGAATACTTGTGTACAAATACTCATACGTATGTATACGAGTATAAGATAAATATGCAAATCGTATACTTGGTAAAACGGCGCCATATTTTAATTTCAAATCAATTAACTTAGCTACAAACCTGGGAAACTAGTATCTACTATAAATACTTAACTATCCATATAGAATGGGGGAGGTAAAGCAGTTTAAGCAACAGGTGTCTATAGTTGGTTCTGGTAGATGGATAAAATTTTCATTAGATAATTAACCGCACACACCCTCTGAGTCGTGTAGTTTTTGCTATTTATTAAGACAACGAGTATAGAAAAATAAAACTACTTGTCATTCGTATTTGAAGCATGATAATCCATATTTGATCGTATAGTCACATTTTCACATACCAACAGAGCAGGTAAACCCATCAGAAGGCACGTCACGCCTTTACCATCTTCTGGTTGTCATCATCACTGTTACCTATGTACGCATAGTACGTGGTTGACAAACGGCTAGCGATTAATGACACAAACCGTCATCATGGTTCGCGGACCGATGTAGGATTCCAATCCCTTAAATAGCCTTGCCATTCTATCCAAATCTGAATTCAGTCTATTTGTCGAATACGAGTATGTAAGCGAGTGCTCATTAACCTCGAAAACCGGTAGATGATAAACGAACGTATCTACCTAGCAAGTGATAGAATAGAACGAAAAGATTAGATATGTATCGTCGATAGCATATCTTACGTATACCCAACTTAATATCGATTGAAATTATTCGTATACTATATCTCATCGCGATAAATTTGAAAAAAAAAAAAAAACAAAATTCACCTTCCATATGCCATGGCATAGATACTCGTACATGTTGCTTAGTGCGCGTAGCTATACCGAATATTATGTAGATGCCATACGTTCGTCATCATCGCCGCAGGGTGTGTAACATTGACAGCACGAAAAACGTATCTTTCAGTGTAACCACTTTACAGAGCCTTGCTACGAGTGTTTAGATAAGAATTATAATAATCACACTCAGTGGGCTCATTTTGTAGAGTAGGTTTTGAATTTGATGAGTAAATGGAAAAGTTATAGAATTCAAATCACGAATGGTGATCCTAACTGACCATTTAACTACACACATTTACCTGTATTTAGAGGCATTTCTAACTATTTGGAAATAGAAGTATCAATACCTGCTTCTAACTGCCCCTTTTGAGTAGGTTTCGCAGTATGTTATACCAAGTAGAATAGTTGGTATGGGTACTTTGGTCAGGGAAAAAGTAGCAGCACTAGTCTCATCACAGTATTCACGTATGCTCTTGATGGAATGCAATAAAATCTAAACATTAGCCCATAAGAATTCTACTATACAGAAGCAACTCCATAGACACAGAAGCGAACAGAACGAAGGGAAAACACTGAAATTTTCCAGCCCAACTACTGTTGCACGAACGACAAACTGCTGAGCTGAGCTACTGATGGATAACCAGTAACTTGTGATTCGGCTAACAACCGACGTGCTAGTATGATAAACCAACTTGTCAATACCAGCAAGTGTAATTCTATAACACGAGGTATGGTTAACTTCGAATGTCATGCTACTGATGCCATGTTGCTGGAATCCTGGTTTGGAGGCAGTTGGATTGAGGAAAGCTACATAACATAGTGTGGGCAAGACGAGTAGACAATTTAAATGGCTAATGTACTCGTTGGTATCCACACCGATGAGGTAAAGAGACCTTATTGATTGATTATTCTAAGCAGGTCCGCTTTGGTTTGTTTTATTCGAATTCCATAAGTTGAAGTCGTTTTTGTGGGAGAGTATCATGATACGAGAAGATTCAGTGAATAGTTAACAATTATTAGATTCAGAAGCGGTTAAGGGATAAAATACTAAATACGAAAGAGTGGTGTGTTAAGATTGCTCAGAGATGGGAGTTTAGATCCGTTAAACGACCGATCTGGTTGGTATACACGTTCATTTGAGTTATTTGCTATCTTTTAGAAGAGTGGAAGAAAGCTACATCATTCAAAACTCTTGTCAGCGTTAACTAGAGACGGGGAATACGTTGAAACTGCTTCTTCGGTAAGGCTTCGAACCATTCCATTCTTGGCAATTAAAAACAAATATCCAGCGCATAGTATGCAACTCTTTTTTCGCTAATAAAAAGTCTTGTAATGGTAATGTGTTTCTTGCTTAACTAATTAGAAGTTGAAGTGGCTGCGTTATGTCTTTTGGGGAGAAAAATACACCAATACCCACCTACGAGTATTTTGGAAAAGATACGAAAAATTATTCTGGCCAATCGCTATTGCCTTGGTCTACTAAGTAACAAGGGCTTATCAGGAAACAATAAGGAGACTTGCAAAGAGCCTTTTTAATCCTAGTCCTGGTCTATTGCCGAAGATGAATGGCGACATTCTCCGTCGTTTTTAATGCATGATTCTTTGAGTAATTATTGGTCTTGTATGCGTTGACAAGGGCTGTCATGTGACTACGAACTGTACGAGATGTAGATCTCATACAAATGCACATCAGTCACCTGAACTAGCCCGGCATCTAGGTCGAATGAATATTAACGCTCTGCTCTAAAGAATATTCTATTCCGTTCTGGTTGACAACGCAAAAAAGAGAGGCTTCAGCCTAGGTGGCTTAGGTGGCTTGCACTATTGAAACTTCTTCAAAATAATCAGATTTAACGATAATACATATAATTAAATTATTAACCACTGAACATGTGATTCGTTACTTGCCAGCGCAGAAAAAAATCACTTTCGTGGCATGGTACGACTCAAGCTGTAAAGAGGCTGTCAGGGTTAGAGAATTATTTTTTCGGTCCTACAAGACCAACCCGACAGAGGAAAACTGAAAAAAGCTCAAACGAGCCAGAAATGACTGCAACGTCTTTCTTAAGCGTGTGAAATTCCAATACGACCAAAAACTGAGGCAAAAAATACTGCAATGCCCCAAAGGCAGTAAAAATTGTTGGTCATTCGTCAAAAACATTAGAAATTCTGCTTCATCCTCCATCCCAGCACTCATTTTCAATGACATTCCAGCTGTCAGCTCTTTGGACAAGGCCAATTTGCTTACTGCACACTTTGCGGCTAGCTCAACAATCCTAGATTGTGCTTTGTCGCCGCCTACACTAGAGTGCGTCGAATCTACAATGGGACGAATCCACTTCCGCACTCGTGTAGTAGCAAGAGTACTTAAAGATCTCAATATGCATAAATCCGCTGGTCCAGATGGTATATCTCCCCTTCTTCTGAAGAGGTGTTCTTCCACCATCAATCCTACTCTTTAGGACTCTTTCCGAGCAGATGGAAAACAGCATTTGTCCAGCCCGTCCCTAAAAAGGCGATTCTTCTTCTCTCTCCTCCTACAGACCCATTGAACTTACGTCCCTTCTTTCCAAGGTCATGGAAACGCTTATAAACCGTCAGCTCATGAAATATCTCGAAACACGAAAACTTCTCAATGACCGGCAATATGGTTTTCGTAGCAACAGGTCCGCTGGTGATTTGATGCCATGTCTCACCGAAAAGTGAAACCAAAGCGTACATCAATCTGGCGAAAACAAGATAGTTGCACTTGATATTTCTAAGGCATTTGACAGATTTTGGAATCAGGCTCTCTTGTCGAAAATGCGTACTCTTGGGATCGATGACTCTCTTCTTCAATGGATTAGAAATTACCTTTCGGAACGTTCAATTCAAGTTGTCTTGGACGGTTTCAAGTCTGATATTCACAAAATAAATGCAAGTGTGCCCCAGGGCTCCGTTCTGTCTCCGACACTCTTTTTAATTTTCATTAATGATCTCTTGTCTGCCACTTATAATCCAATATATTCCTTTGCTGATGACAGCACTCTCGGCTTTTTATATTCGTTCCCGGACTCACGCCCCTGCTCCTCGGCTTAAAACGGATCAACCGAGTGGAATTTCATGCTTTCAAAACACAATGCTGTCTGCTGTCATTAAAGCGAAATTCAAATACCCAGCTATTATCCATGAATGGCACTGCATCGTCGAAACCGATAAACTTTCCGTTCTCGGTATGTGTGTCAGTGACAACTTACGTTGGAATGACCATATATTCGATGTCGCCAAAAATGCAGCGAAATGTCTAGGTTTCCTCAAGCGATGTAAGAAATACTTCACCCCCTCTGATCAAGCCTCAATATATTAGACATTTATCCGTCCAAAATTGGAGTATAATGCCCACATCTGGTCAGGTGCTCCTCAAACATCTCTGCACCTGCTAAATAGAATTCAAAACCGCGCGATAAAACTCATTGGTGATACCAATATCAGTCAAGCAATTGACACCCTCGAACACCGACGTAATGTCTCCTGTCTCACTCTGTTTTATCGCTATTGCCACCACCAGTGCTCCATTGAAATCGCCAGTAGCATTCCGCCCATTCAAACTTTCAACCGTAACACCCGTCTCGCTATGAATGCTCATCAGTATACCCTCAAGCCATTTTCGGACGTACTCTAAAATATCGTGATTCTTTCCTAAGTCGTACAACTCTATGTTTCCTAGTCATTATAACTTACAAACATTTAAAGACAATGTATTGGGTCTATAACTTCGTGCGATTTGCTAAGAGATGGCGTAACTTGTATTATTCCATTGGAACATGCGTTGGAAAGCTACTGTCGTTGTACGTCATTTCGGTATATGTCATTCATTTGAAGCGTAAACAACAATAATTTTTTTTCACTCAAATATGTCGAACTTTGTGCCTGAAAAAGTGTTTTTGCGGGGAGTTCTTCTTCATTACTTTAATATGAAGAAAACTGCTGCCAAAAGTCATGGTATTTTGGTGGAAGTTTATGGTGAACATGCGCTAGCTGAGCGAACGTGCCAAAAGTGGTTTGCACGATTCAAAAGTGGTGATTTTGGCTTGGAAGACGATGAACGTCCTGGGCAGCCAAAAAAATTTGAAGATGAAGAACTGGAAGCATTACTCTATGAAGATTGTTGCCAAACACAAGAAGAGCTCGCAGAATCTTTGGGTGTCACTCAAGCAGCCATTTCAAAACGTTTAAAAGCAGCTGGATATATTCAAAGGCAAGGAAATTGGGTTCCACATGAACTCAAGCCGGGAGACGTCGATAGGTTTTGCATGTCCGAAATGCTGCTGTAACGCTACAAAAGGAAGTCATTTTTGCATCGGATTGTTACTGGTGGTGAAAAATGGATCCATCACGACAACCCCAAGCGCAAAAAATCATATGTGAAACCCGGCCAACCAGCCAAATCAACGGCAAAGCCGAATATCCATGGCGCGAAGGTAATGCTCTGTATTTGGTGGGATCAGATGGGTGTGCTGTATTATGAGCTGCTAAAACCGGGAGAAACCATCAATGGACAACGCTACCGAACACAATTAATTCGTTTGAAGAGAGCAGTGGCCGAAAAACGGCCGGAATATGCGACCAGACACGAGGCAATAATTTTCCATCATGACAACGCTCGGCCCCACGTTGCTATTCCGGTTAAGAACTATTTGGAAAACAGTGGATGGGAAGTCTTACCCCACCCGCCTTATAGCCCAGACCTTGCCCCTTCTGACTAACGCCCTCACTGAAATACGGTTCACATCAGAGCAGAATATCAAAAATTGGCTTGATTCATTCTTGGCTGCCAAGCCGGCGCAGTTCTTTTGGGATGGGATCCACAAATTACCGGAAAGATGGGAAAAAGTCATAGCTTCAGATGGGCAATACCTTGAATAATACTATTGTACATGTTGGTCTTAAATAAACGTTCAAAAAACCGCCCGAATTAGGTTATATAGCCAATACATCGGTACCTGTCTTTTCTTCCTCCCTAAATTTACTTCGCCCGGACTGTGTACGAACATTTTAAGGGTACAAAAACCCCTTGAGCGCGCGCCGATTATAAAAGAAAAAAAAATTTCAGACCGCGTTTGGAGAAGTCTTACGACCAGAAATTAGCTTGGAAGGAGCTAAAAGGTTTAAGATGACATAAGCGCAATTAAGAGACGCAGATTATTCATTATATCCTTCCATCTGTTCTGTAGACTATTGTTCAGTGTTGAAAGTATTAAGTATATTGCCGATATCCAACTATTGGTGAAGCATAAGGTAGCGGTTTACGGCAAACATGCCAACGTGATGTTATTTTCGTTAACGTTGCCAGAAACAAATTGAACCAACAAGGCTTTTGGAAAATGCTTGTAAAAGTTCAGCCCATGATTAGGAATATTTTTCAGCGCGTCTATATAGCCGAGACAAACCTCTTCTGGGGCCTTGGGTAAGTAAAAGGTTTTCCATTAAAATGTTTTCAATGAAAAACAATATCAGCCAAGGATATTGCCATTGTTGATTTCGAGTGGCTTCAATTCTGGGAACCTTATCTTTCACATGACCCCAAAGATAGAACTGCACTGTTTTTAATCGTAAGATCTCGGCGGTAAATTTTGGCAACAATTTTGAGAAATAGCTCAGCCAGGATACTTTTAGCCACTAGTGTGGCCCGTAGTGCCATCTTGTTGAAAATAAACATCGCCCACATCCATTTCATCAAAAAAAAATTCATTGAAAATGGTTCGATTGTGCAATGCACTCAAGGTAGCAACCACTAAAATCCGGTTAAATTTCAGTAGAATGTGTCTAAGAACCACAGCAAGCAGTAACACGTTGTGGATAGACAGGCTTCTTTCTGAGGACTTTCTAAGCTCAAATGTAGTCTTTCTAATTATTAACAAAATCTTATGATGGAAATATGCTTCATCACTTAAAATGATTTTTCGGTTAATATCTCGATCAATTTCATTCTTCCCAGGCTTGAGTTCTTGCGTCAATTGAACTTTTTAGACTCTATGACTCATGACTCTATGACTCAAGCCTTTATGCAAAATTTGTTGGAGTGTTGTTTGTGATGAGGTTCAAATTGAAACCTTTTATTGGAAAAGCCTGTATTGATGCAAAATTTTAATATATAAAACCGCATATCCTTAAAATAGAAAGAAATCTTTTTGTGTCCAGGATGAATTTAAAAGCAGACAGCTGATGTAACTGGGCAAACAGTACAACTACATCAGCGGAATATGTATGCCTGAGCGCATATCAAGTGCTGAGAGCTGTTATTGCATTGACGACAGGACAGGACAGGACCTCCAATCAATCTTTGTCATCTTGCCATTTGATATTAATCGCAGTTTTTCATCTGTGTCGTGTTATCTGTTATTGAAATTTGTGTTGACCGAAGACAATGTCCAACGCATCATATTTCTTGTTGCGTTCATCGTTCAATTCCATCTAGTGAATCTTGAAATGCAGTCTCAGCAGACATTTCGCGTTTATATGCTGATATACGTTAATATATATGAAAGTATTGGTGAATGGGCCTAATCTTTAGCAATTCTAAATTTTATATCTTCTCCGGGAGTTCAAGGCCAGTGCCCGGCAGGCTAGCAATGAAAATTTTCTTCATCAGTTGGTCTAAAAATGTTTGCAGAAAAGCTGCATATAGCCATTAGAAGACACAGAAACCGATGACACCAACTAGGTTTGTAGTATTATCCAGCTTATTCGCAGCTCTAATAATAGAAGCTAACTCTGAGCTGGTCTTTAATTACCTATAAAACGGATTCCGAGCACAAGATTGATAGTCTCTTCATACCGTCGACTCGGTGATTTTAGGTTTGCCGCTTTGTTTGATTTCGATCTTTTTGGAAAAGCCTTTCCTCTTAAGCACTCTTCAACATCCAAATCAGCCACTTCCAGCTATCCACTCAACGACAATTATACTTGAAAACTGAAAACATTCAAACTTTACCAGCAAGGTCTACACTCTATACACATACGAGTATGTTATAAGTACGAGCATGTATCTATCCACTGACTAATAAAAAGATGACTTAACTTTCATCGCGGTCTTTAACTTCAATCATCAACCTCGATCACTTGCCCTAGCAATCTGTGCTTCCTTGTTTCAACTACAGATGCCTTCATATTTCTACATCTTTAGTATGTAGATACTTACAATCCAGAGACCAAGATGCGATCAATTGGTGAGAGATGATTGATGACTTAAGTGATGTGGTGGTTTTGAAAAATCATTAAATCTGACTGAACATTGAGGAAGATTGCTACAACATTGTGAAGTATTCAGAATATTAGCAAATTATTACTTATGTTAGCACGTTGTTGTTGTTTTTTTTTTTTATTAATTTTTTGAAAATATTCTTAATGAATTTGCATTCTTGGTATTTATTCCGCATGAGGTGGTATGTAGTGGGAGTCAGTTAAACACTTTGTGCACTGCGTGGGTTTAGCAAGACGATTTACTCATACTTGCATTCGTATCTGTCATTTTCGTAGCTAAGTCATGTTATGTGTAGAATGTTGAATATACTGCCATACATATATCCGTGAAAGAAGATTTATCTGATAGCTAGCGAATAGAAGGGAGTATTCAACTGTGGGAAAGTGATGTTATACTTGAAATAGGAATGAAATCACTGCCTCCATAGAAAGAAAGGCCGTGGGTGGGCTTCGGAAATTATGCATTTTGGGTGTAAAGATTTATAGAAGCTAAAAAAAAATATTCCGATGTCAGAGCTAAGAATCAAAATCTAAATTATTTTCATAAGCTTCCTTTTATCATAAATCACTTAAATCGAGGGAATCGATTTAAAAAAGCCATGGTAAGGGGACATACATTCATATATAGCTTTATGTCACTTCGGGATGTGTTGAGCTTAAGTCTCGTCTTCAGACTCATAGTCTTGACACACATTAAAAACCAGGTTTTTAAATTATTTAGCTGGAATGACTTCTAGCGCCTTTAAGTGATCAATAAATAGAGTCCTTAGACCATATATCTATGGTCTACCTCAGGTCCTCAGATATTATGAGGAGCTGTGTAGAACTGATCCACATTACACTGTCATGGAGAGAAGTCAATGTAGTTTTCATTCCCAAAGCATATATTGTAAGTCCTATAAGTCTATCATCTTTCCTTCTGAAAACTCTAGAACGACTGATTGATATCCATATACGAGCTAAAATTGATCAAAAACTTTTGTCAACGGCTCAACATGCCTACTGTAAAGGAAAGTCGGTGGAAACGGCTCTGCATTCATTGACTAGCCACATCGAACGATCTCTAAAAAATAGAGACTACACAATGGTTGCTTTCCTGGACATAGAGGGTGACTTCAACAACGTCAACACATCCCCAATCACGACTGCGCTGTCAACTCTGCAGGTAGATGACTCACTTGGGGAACTGATCAGTCTTATGCTAAAAAGCAGGATAATCAACTCCAAACTGGGTGAGGCTTCTGCTAAAAAATGTGTCAGCAGTGGTATACCGCAATGCGGTGTCCTCTCTCCCCCTTTCTCTGGAACTTAGGGGTTAATGAACTGCTGATATACCTGGAAGCTGGTGGTAGCAGGGTGATTGCCTATGCGGATGACGTTGCTATAGCCGTCTCAGGTAAGCATCTTAATACCATTAAAGAACTCTTTCAACTAAATCTCAACAGATTAACCCGTTGGTAAGACCATAAAACTGATCTTGTCCTCTTTTCCAGGAAATAGAAAATTCCAGTTATAGACCCTCCCTCAATAAACAGTACCAGTTTGGTGTTTTCCGATACAGCAAAATATCTGAGTCTCATTTTTGACAGAAAACTAAACTGGAAACCTAACATTCAAGAAAGAGTCAATAAAGCTTCAATAGCTTTATTCTCTTGCAAAAAAGCCATTGGGTATAAATGGGGCTTTCAACCCCGAATAACCCACTGGCGGTACATCTCGGTCATAAGACCGATACTTACTTACGGGGTAGTCGTCTGGTGGACGGCCTTAGACAATGCAGTCAACTGCAGTAAACATAGGCGTAGCCTTACAGACTACTCCCTCTGCGGCCCCTCGATATTTTCAGCTGCGACTGCAGTTATTCGTCTTAAAGCGACTACACAGTGACAAATAATTCACTTGGCCACGCTAACATTTTTAATAAATTAGGAATCCTCACAGAGAACCTCGAATACACCATACCTCTAGATCCTTTTGGGTGGACAAGTCAATCCATTTCTCCACAGATGCATCTAAAACCGATAGCGGGGTTGGTGGCGGTGTTTTCTCAGATAAGCTAAATCTAAGCCTCTCTTTCCGTCTTCCTAATCACTGTAGTGCATTCCAGGCGAAAATTTTGGCGATTAAAGAAGCTCTGTCCTGGCTGAAGAAAAACGTGATATCTGCAAAGGACATCCGCATCTATTCGTATAGTCAGGCCGCTATCAAGTCTCTGGAGTTCAGTCTCACTAAATTCGAAAACCGCCTCAAGGATTACGTACCCTTAAAATATTTGCACTTAGAGCGGGCGAAGGAAAATCAGGGAGGATGGAAAGAGAGATACCGGTGAACGTTGGTTTTAAATGTTTGAAGGTTATAATGACTAGGAAATAGAAGGTATGGAGGGCATTCCAAAAGCGAGTTGTACGGCTTAGGAACGAATCACGATATTTTAGAGTACGTCCGAAAGTGGGCTTGAGGGTATACTGATGAGCATTCATAGCGGGACGGGTCTTACGGTTGAAAGTTTGAATGCGCGGAATGCTACTGGCGATTTCAATGGAGCACTGGCGGTGGAAATAGCGATAAAACAGAGTGAGACATGAGACATTATGTCAGTGTTCGAGGGTGTTCATTGTTTGAGTGATATTAGTATCACCGATGAGTTTTATCCCACGGTTTTGGATCCTATCTAGCAGGTGCAGAGATGTTTTGGGCGCACCCGACCAGATGTGGGCATTATACTCCAATTTCAGATGGATAAATGTCTTATATATTGAGACCAGATCAGAGAGGGTAAAGTATTTCTTACATCGCTTGAGGAAACCTAGACAAGAGATCGTTGATGAAAATTAAAAAGAGTGTCGGAGACAGAACGGAGCCCTGGGGTACACCAGCATTTATTTTGTGAATATCAGACTTGAAACCATCCAAGACAACTTGAATTGAACGTTCCGAAAGGTAATTTCTAACCCATTGAAGAAGAGAGTCATCGATCCCAAGAGCACGCATTTTCGACAAAAGAGCCTGATGCCAAACTCTGTCAAATGCATTAGAATATCGATCGTCTCTTATGGAGATGGCAGAGCAGTACAACTTTCACTGTAGGGCCGATGAACTCACCAAAATTGGAACCACTCTAACTATTCTACTGGAAATGGGTAGCATAGGTATACCAATCGCTACGTGCAAATTAATACTAAAGTTGGATGCCAATAAAAGAACAGACCTTAGGTGGATTGTTGGACCAGCATGTCTAGCGACTAAACAGATCTGGCCAAAGCTAGATCTGAATCGCTCTAAGAGTCTGATCCTTCTAAAGAAGAAGCATCTCAGCGCCATCATAGGTGTCATCACTGGACACTGCCTCATAGGCAAGCACTCACGCTTGGCGCCTTTGCAAATGACTTCTGTAGAAGCTGCATGGATGTCCAGCACTCTCCCAGAGAAGAAAACTTCACTTCGGAGCTTTCTTCTACAATGACTTAAGCGATCTAAAAAATATAAAAATATAAACGTAAACAGTCTCCTACGCTTCATCGTAAGCTCAAACTGGTTCCATTAGTAAGAGGATCATAGATCCACGTGGCATCACAATGGGCCAGTAGGCCTAAGTGGGTTGGTGTTTTCAACCGTCACTCTTCCCTACCTACCCTACCAACCGAAATTCGAAAGTGCGTACATATAATATTTTCTAACTGACACTGTTTGAACTTTTAAGGGTTCTTGGAACATACGAGTAGCATACGTATGGTATATGCAGAGCAGCACAAAATTCCTACAGCCTATGGTATTCGGATAATCTTTCGAAAGAGCCTTAGTATCTGGAAGAATTAAATTCTTTTTCCTCCTTGTCTTGTTCTTTTTTTTTTTGTTTTAATCGCGCATATGTTGATTAATTGCCCAAATACTCACCAGCTACTTACGCATAGTCGAAATTGTCGCTCGTTGAGAAGAGGTCAATGCTATTGTTGATCTGGGAAGTCTGTTATACCCAAAACGAATCAAGTATTCTTCACATGACTTAAGTGCTCTATTAAGTATCATCTCCTTTGGCGACACGTACACCCACATCTAAAACAAATAAAAAAAAAAAAAAAAACCAAACACAAATAAAATGAACGACCTAATCAAAAAGGAGTTAAAAAATTTATAAAAATAAAAAACACATAGAAACAACAAGGCACATACATACATCCATGTATATGACAAGAGAAAACGGATTAAGTATATCCACTCCAAATACAAGTAAGTACAAGTGATTGTATGACGACTATTCGAATATCGAGTATGTAAATGAGTAGAAGGAATGGGATGTCTACTTTTATTTTTAAGCAAAACAAAAGGGGAACAAATCACAAACAACTTGTGACTCTAGTTGTCGCGCATACACATCTCAACAACACAAAATAGCTGACAAACTATAAATAGACCAAAGAAACCATTAAAATGTTGATCGTTGGAGGCAGAGAGTCCACGTCGTCGTCGTGGTCGTCGTCGTGGTCGTCGTCGTGGTCGTCGGCGTCGGTTTTGTCGTTGTCGTTGTCGTCTTCGATTTTGCTGTCGTCACCCGCCCGCAAAATAAATTGCTCCAAAGCAACAGATGATCGTCAAATTAAATGATCGCAGATCACGATCGCAATCGTAATAATTGTTCACTAAAGATCGTTTGCTTGATTTGAGTTCAAAAAAATAAAAATAAATAAAAAATCATACCTCTATATTGTTGTCATGTACGAGTATCTATTTCACCTAGTGATGAATGATTTTGAACTTGGCTTCGCGGCGGCGGAGGAGACAACACAATCGTGTACTACTTGTACTAGTGCCGGGGACACACCCCTTCACGAAATTTGCGCCTATAAACCAACAAATCCAACAATTCAGCAATTCACTGCCAGCGGGCAAAAACTTTTATGTTAATCTTAAAATGACATAATGCGATGGCATTACATGACACATTTTAAGATCCCTGTACGAGTATACGAGTATATGAGTACAGTATTCGCAGATCTTCTACTATCGACGTGTATCCAAGAGTACGCGTCTGGTGTTAACCATCCGCCAAATGCAATCAGCATCATCAAGGAGAACTTCGCGGTCGTCGGCTTTGTTTTTTTCTCGTCTTCGTTATTTTTGACAGTGCGTTATACGATGGTGATGATGATCAACATCAAAATCGTCGGGAAACATCAGTATGATCAGTGATCTGAGATCTGAGATCTGAGATCTGAGATGTGTGATGTGCGATCTGCGATCTACGATCTACGATCACAGAACTTAAATCCAACGGCGATATCATGATCTAGACACTATGCTCGGTTTGGCTGTGTAATGAGTTTTTGAGTACTTATTCGTAGTGGCGAATAATTGTTCCCGTATTCGCATCTCAAGTACGAGTATGCCACCGCAATGAAAGTGGCGCACAAATACTCGTACTCATATCTTTTCGTACTCCTGTTTGGATTTGAGTATCTTTTCGCAATTTGGAGGCAAATGAATACAATTTTTGAATTTGAATTTCGCTTTCGCGTCTTGACAGTCGTTGGAGCACAAGAAAAAGAGCAGAAAAAAATTCTGAACACGATGTTATGAAGTTTTTATGAGAGAGAGATGGAGGATTTAGCTTCCGGAATACGTTCTCGAAACGAGGAATTTTTTTCTTATTTTTTTGTATTTTAATGTGCCAGTCTTGTTGAAGATTGGATTCGGTGGGAGGTAGGTAAGGGGATTTAATGGCGATTGTGTGGGACTTTATGGTATCTTGTTGCTTTTTTTGTTTTTTTTTTTTTCCGTCGAGCAGAGAATGAGGCTAAGTGTTGTAGTGTAGACGACATTTTGATCATGTAGATGTTTTTTGGCGGTGATGAGTTTGATTTTATTTTCAGCATTCTTTTATACTGAGTTGGTTTTAAGTATTTTTTTTGTTCGTTTGCGTATAGTAAAAAAATTGTATCTACTGCGACGAAGTGCAGGAAACAAAAAATTTTTTATTTGTGTACATTTGTGAAATGAAATAATGGAGTTTGAATGCTTTGGGCAGGAGAGTAAGTTAAACGTGTGATTCGAGGGGAGTAAGTACTGCATTCATGCCGACATTTTTTGTTGTGACAATCAGTAGGTATTTCCTTTCCTTATTGTTAACAGATGTTGCAATTTGTTGGTAGCAAAATCAGAGTAAATAAGTTACGATTTTCATTTTAGATTTTACGGCCTTTAAATTAATCGCAGGGCTGTTTATTTGTTCTACCATGACCGGTCCTCATGTTGTTTTTTTTTTTTTTGCATTTCCCATATACCATAGATCATCTGTGAACTAAGGAAACAAAGAATTCCATAAAAACTGTACATATGTTAATTTCTTCTGTTTAAATGCGTCAACCGGTTAATTGTGGTTCAACAATCAACGGTAAAACTATCAAAACTCCAGTGGGAATTATACGAGAAACTACTGGGTGAATGACTCGAACTCAAACTTTTTAAAATGATATTATTTTTTTTTATTTTTTGATAAATTTTATTGTGCCAAAGCAAAAAATGTTGGAAAATACATCAATTTTCAAATTGTATCAGTAGTTTTCAATATGTACACTTTTGGCGCAAATAATGGCCTTGAGACGGCCGAAGAAAGCATCGGACGCTGCACGCAAGTGGCTCTGCGGTATTTTGGCCCATTCCCAGCGAAGTGCATGTTTAAGGTGGTCCAAACTTTAGTATTTTTTAGTGCCAACCTTCGCCTTCAAAATACCCCAGACAGAGAAATCCAACGGATTTGCATCCGGAGAATTTGCAATCCATTTTGTCGAAGAAATGAAGTGTGGAACATTGTTTTTTAACCAATCTTGGTTGACGCACGCTTTTTGAGACGGTGGCGAGTCTTGTTGAAATGTCCACGGCCTCCGACCGAAATGATTGTTTGCTCAAGGCTTCAATACTGCCTCTAAGACAGTTTCACGGTATAAGATCGCATTAATTTTGACGCCACGGTCCAAACATATGGCGACTCATCGGAAAAAACCAAACCAAATTCGGCAACTCACCACTTTCGTGCAATCGTAGAAACGCTTTCGCTCTTTCGACTCCAACTTTTTTCTGTTGCGGTGTAAGATCGTGTGCTTTTTGGAACTTCAATGGCTTGAGCCCAAGCTCATTTTTCAGTATGTGTTGCATCCGTTCCAACGATATGTTGAGCTCACGAGCCATTTTTCTTCCACTTCGACGCAGATTTCGCTCAATTCGAGCCTTCACTTTCCGAACCATTTCTGCCGATGTTGCTGTTTTTTTTATGACCACCTCCATGGCGTTTTGCAATGCTGCCAGTATTACGGTAACGAGCTATGGTTCGAGACACAAATGATTTATTCACGTTGAGGTGCTGAAGGGCTCTAACGATAGCTACTTGTGGTTTTCCAGCCAAATATAAAGCAGTCACACTATCACGTTTGTAAATAATAAAATAATCTGTCATGTGTCAAAATTTGAGCTCACTGTCATGAACGGTTTAAAAATTATAGCAGTCTCAAGTTGGTTGCAGTTCGAGTCGTTCAGAGTGTAATTCTCCTTTTCCAGGATATGGCAGTGAGAGTTCAGTTCATGATATTAATATTGGGGAAGGGAGATTAAGAGCGGAGCCAGGATAGAAATGTAATCCGATCTTCAAGAATAATTCAGACTTGATCCTCGTTAGGTAAACTTGTGTTTGTCTTCAGGAGGCATACACAATTCTGGTGGCACATAGGAGGACGAGAAGAAGACGAAAATGTTCGTCTACAACTACAACAAACTGCAAGTAAGGCCTGCACCCTTTAACCACTTCCTAACTAGTTGTTTTCTGAACACTTTCGGAAGACTGCATTCACTTTATCTTGTTTGGGTTTCAGATAAATGGGATTGTGAGAAATGATATCGCCAATGAAGTTGTTAAGATCTGAACTTGGACTGAGGATATCTGCGTCCTTGTCTTGGGCTTCCGTCAACAGTTGGGTTTCTTGTGATAATAAATGCAGGTGGCCTGACACTCCGAAATGCCGGCAAACCAACGTATGCTTCCCGAACTACCTATATAAATTCTCAGCGGAATTTTGTCAGCTTAATCGGCATCTTTACGGGATACGACGCCAGACATTACGGACAGAACATCCTGCTACGCTTGCTGTAAAATTGAAGACGACACCGCGGAGCAGTAGGCCACATTAGTGTGTGGCCTACGTTCTGCAGGTTATACGAGGTGTATTCAGTTTTTTGAAAAAAAGTATTTATATATTCGTCTACTATAATGTTGTCGCCTTCAAAATAGTCCCCATTAGACATTATGCACTTGTGCCAGCCCTTCTTCCAATCCTCGAAACACTTCTCCAACTCGATCTTTGGGATAGCCTTTGGCTCTTTCAGCAATGCGCTTTTAATTTCATCTATGCTTGTAAAACGACGACCCTTTAAGGTTCTCCTTATTTTTGGAAATAGGAAAAAGTCACACGGAGCCATGTCTAACGAATATGTAGGCCGTGGCATCGTTACAATATTGTTCTTGGCCAAAAATTCACAAACGAGTTTTTGTTCAATAATCAACAATTTTGGAACAAATTTTGCTGCCACACGTTTCATACCCTAAACCTTTGAAAAAATTTCATGACATGAGCCAATCGATATGCTAACATCATCAGCGACTTCTCTGATTGTGATTCGGCGAACGTTGATACTCATTTCTTTCACTTTTTCCACGTTTTCATCGGTTGTTAATGTGCAGCGGCGTCCGAGGCGTTCGTCATTAAATGTTTATTCATCCTGGGGTGCATATTTAAAGAAAAATGACCCAATTACCATATGCCTCCATCGCAAAATCCGCAAAGTGACACGTTTGGGATGCATTTCCTTTCATGAAACGCATGTATTTTCCTTGTTTACATAGCCATCACCATGAAGATAATTTTACTAGAAAACTCACTGTTCGCTTGTTGATGTTCAATGAACCAATTGACGAACTCTCCCAATTGTAAACGGTCTGTAGTCTTGAGTTCTTGAGCCCGTTGGATTTTGTTGTGCTTCTTGAAATGTTCAATTCTTGATCACAACAGAGAACGGATGTTCCTGGGCTCTCGACGACATTCTGGGGAATAGCCTTGATCTTTTCCCAGGAATGGATGTTCCTGGGCTCTCGATTAGATTCTGGGGACTAGCCTTGATCTTTTCTGCTGAATGAAGTGGGCGAATACGTTTCTATGGTCTGACATCTATGATAATCGACCTATATTGATCCATTGGAACATTTACCTTAGCTTCAAGTAGAGAGTAAACCAAGATGCACCATAACAGTGAAGACAGGCTATAACTTATACCCGTAGGCGCCCTCCTACTTCACCTCGCTGCTATCTAATCTTTAATCTGCCTGTTCCTTTAGTGAGTGAGTTGCGTGATTTAGGTATTATCTGTGATAAGGAACTCAATTTCCGTTCTCACATTGATAATATAATAAAAACAAGCAACTCTGCCCTTGGCGTCATCAAGCGCTGATCTAAAGAGTTTTCCAATCCTTATGTTACCAAATCCTTTTACATAACCTTTGTTAGGCCTCTTCTTGAATAGCCAAGTTTGGTCAAACTACTGCAGAACTCACATCTTCCAGATAGAGGCTGTTCAACGCAGGTTTCTACGTTTTGCTTTACGTGGTCTTCCCTGGGATGATAGCCAAAACTTACCACCATTCACTGATCGGCTGAAACTTATAAATTTACAACCCCTTTTTATACGCCGAAATGTTGCCGACATTCTCTTGGTAATATCGATTGTCCTTCTTTACTTCAACTTATTTCTTTTAACACCAACCCATGCAATCTTAGGTCTGTGCCACTTTTCCGGCCCAGTCTTCACAGAATGAATTACGGACACCTGGAGCCAATGTCTAAAATGCTTTGTGAAGTTAACGATACTCTGCCTCTCTTCGACTACCACATCAGCAAACTCTCCCTCAAGAACATTCTTATTTCCACCTATGCCTCACGTCCTAACTTTCTTTAACCGACCCCACCCTTTAGTTTTTATCTTTAGTTTCAAGTGAAATTGTTAGAACATGCTTGCAATAAGCCGTACAAATCTGTTCTGGGCTGATGCGTGCTTCAAATCAAAGCCTTTTTCATCTCCGTCATCCTAAGTATCCCCATCATTAACATCATGACATATGCATCGCAGTCAACATCGTTAATCAAAGTCTGGGCCGCTAACATTCCTCTAAACAGTAACTAATGGTTCGTTTATGTCTCGACTTTGACTAGCGTCTCCAATTGATTGCCGCCTTGTTCGTATTGTCGCCATGCCAGTGTTTATAGTTCGGAAGAAGAAATAGCAGCTCCCTCTTCTAATAAAGATGTATTTCCATTTACCCTAAGACTTTGCTGGTTTAGGGACCGATTTCACTCGGATTTTGTGCGCGGAAAGACCATTGTACGTTGGACAAAAATATGACTTGCTTGCTTGGAAGGCCCGTTTTATACCAAAATAGTTCACTGGAAATGTATCAACAAAGGACCAAGAGCCTTCTTTCACTTTGATCTGTTCAAACAGTGAATCTATTGCACCTTACTGTTACAGTTTTTATGAATTTTTAAATACCTGCGTCTCCAACTGCACCTGTCCGCAGATCTGCGAAACCTCTTCTTCTCTGTGACTTTAGATTTTTGGATTTCTCGACTCAAACCGTCAGGAGCAGTTCTCTGAGGGGCTACCTACTTTGATATATATATTTAGTTTAGGGCAACAGATTAAGACTGTCAATCACCATGATGCCAGCCCAATCTCTCAAAGCTGTGGCAGAAAAATCAGGAAGAATCATCACATTCGAAAGATCTAAATACTCGTATACGAATATTTGCCCATAAGTGGGCGCTTTTCAAGTACATACTAGGTGGAGTGAAAAGTAACCTCCTTGACCGCCGGAATGCGCTTCTACTGCAAAAAAGGTTATGATGCCTTTAAGTCCGTTTACACGACAAATTTCAGTGCGATACTGTCTTTAGTTTTGTTTTGACAGCTGATTGTTGTTGACGTGTTTGGCATCATGTTGAGTACGGACAAAAACGATTTTCGTTCTCTCATAAAACATTATTTTTTGAGAGGCAAAACGGCAAAGGAAACAAAAGAAAAGTTGGATAAATATTATGGGGCTAATGCTCCGTCAAATTACACCGTCAAATATTGGTTTTGAGAGTTTCGTAGTGGCCGCAACTCCACTACGGATCAAGTCCGCAGCGGCAGGCCCTCAGATGCGGTTACAGAGAACAATGTCAAAAAAATACATGAAATGGTGTTGGCTGACCGGAAAGTGAAGGTGCGCCAGCTAGCAGATACCACAAAGATTAGTACATATGAAAAAGTTATCCTGCCGCTGGGTGCCGCTCCTGACCAAAAACGTGAACGCGACAGCACTTCGAAAGAGTGTTTGGACTTGCTGATGCAGAATCGAGCGGACTTTAGGCGTCGATTGGTAACTGGATTTGGATCCCTCGGACTATGGTCTCTTCCCAAACCTCAAAAGATGGCTCATCAATAAAAAATTCACCTTCCGGAAAATTACTTTTCGGACGGGATCAAGAAGTTGGAAAATTGCTGGAATAAGTCTATCAAACTAAAAGGAGACTATATTGAATAAAATAAAAAAAACATTTAAAGAAAAAAAACATTTAATTAATTAATTAATGATTGGTAAGAATGATGTTGAAAAACTATTTGTTCGCCCGAATCCTGGAATATACTCATACTAACTACGGCTCCTTACCCCCAGTGGTCCAGTTTCCACGTGGCACACCAGTCCTTTATTTACCACGCCATGCTGGAATCTCGATTCTACTTGTCATATTGCACGTGGTAGAAAAAATACGAAAAAAACGACGCCCCTAAATTATTATTCAATTACCCGCAAAGATGCTTTTCGAAGCACGAATCCGTTTCGAACTCATGCGAGAATTTGTGTGATATGATCTCTTACATAAATATGTATATGAGTGCTAGAGCTAGGGTGTTAGCATGCTACTCGTATCTACGAGCACTCATACATCACTTAATTCTCCAGCATCGAGCGTGAACTGCAGCAGCGTAAAGTCGCGTCATTCCTACTTGTTTCGCTAATTGAATGGAAATTCTTCACTGGCGTGAAGAGCATATGCTACAGCCATATCGGAAGATACATTCTCGCACCAGATGAAATTGGCGCTTTTTCGAGATGGAATTCCAAAAAAAAAAATTAACGTTTTCTTTATTTATTTATTTTGCTTTAAAATCACATTGAAATCAATTAAAACTATCGGGTCGTATCAGTTATTGGTACTAATCTCAAAATCTGAGCTCACAAGATCATGTGTGCATACGTACACAACTCAGATACTTCACACACAAGAATTTATGTAAATATTTGAAAAACCGTAAATGAAAAAACATTTCAAACTACGAGTACATGCGAGTGACTAGCAGTCGTTAAAATTGCTAATACAGGGAAAACCGTCGGAATGGCATTCCCCTTTTGGAGCTGGCAAAATGAAAAATGCCTCAAACAACACATCCATCCAACAATGGAAGACTCTCTTTTCTCCAATTTTTTATTCTGTATTTAATTTTGTGCCATTTGGCATTTTTATTCTTGCCTTCGTTATCAGCATTTTCGAGATTTTTCAGCTAAGCCCATTCATGATCTGGACGAGGGAAAGAAGGGCGCTGCTAAACCGCATAACCCATGATAAAATTTCGCAGTGTGAGAAAATTGCTTGGAGGTTAGTTTTCAGATTTTGTTTTTTTTTTTTTTCAGTTTTCGGGAGCTTAGTCGTAAACAGGACAGGGGTACGCAATTGGATTGGCTTTGTAACTAGATACTGAATGAATGAGTAATTGGAAGCAGCAACATTGAAATTTGACTGACTACCATATAGAGAAGCAGACCACAACCTTGCTGGCTGATAAGGATTTTTGACGTAAAAAAAGGAATCAGACTCAATGGTTGGTCTTTGTATTTTGTGGTCGTTTTTGAGGCTAGGAAATGAAATACGAATACTATCGCGAGTTACTCGTATGTGCGAGTATGTTGAATGTTGTTTGTTGGTTTCGGTTCGGGAAGTGGATAACAAGTAAAAAGTGTGGGAAATTAACCTCGAATCCTAACTGATAATTACGAGTATATGTATTTTTAAAGTGGGGTTTGACAGATATGAGATACGTACTTTGTGTGACAATATGCACATGAGTTTGAGATTAAATTGGGAAACGAGTTTTACCAGAAATAACTGAAATTTTAAAGTGGACAATAATTTACTAATAATAAATGCTTAGTGCCGCAAATGTGAACAACTCGAGAAGTATGTTATACTTCCACTCTTTTCAAAGGTTTTCTCATAGTGTGGAAATGGAGTGACGCAGTTTGTTTGTTCGGGTTTTATCGCGATCGTTGGTAGTATTCGTCTGCGTGTATTATTTCAGTTGTAGCTAGCCCTTTCCAAATTTTCTTGTTTTCTATGTATGTATCTATCATTCGGAAAGGCTTTCCAATTCCATTCAGCTGAAGTACTCGTAATCCATCTCCTTGAATAAGTATCGAATCAGAGTTCTCATACTTCTATCACTCAAGGCAAGACAGTCATTTACACAATAGGTAACCAACAGGTTTCCATCAACTTCTACAGTAGTCTTTATGGAGGATTCCGCGTAACCGAAATCTTCTACATCTGCTTGTTACTGCGAAGTCTAGAGCATTTACCACTGCCTGGGTTCCAGTAATAACTTCGCCGACAAAATTGTTTTCTGAAATAATGGCTTGGAAAGCTCAGACAACACTAAAATCGTTGTTAATATAAAGCGAACGATTAACTTCTAATATTAAACAGTGGGTGCATGCTTCTGAATTTCATCTTAGATCCGTTCGTATGGAAACTAGTTACTCCGCATTGGTGGCCATCTGACTCCTCCATTAAGCTCTGTCGGGAGATTTGTTGATTTCTCAAATGAAGGTAGATAAATATTTTTCATCATTATCTAATATCTCCCCTAACCGCGAAAATATTGCATTAGAGATCTAAGGAATCCTAGATCTTCACTTTCTTGAAGTAGCATGTGCTATTTTGTTCATTCTATCAAGCTATACAGCCGTTAGGACTGGTTTAACTACAGCCGTGTACCACAGCTGGTTTAAGACCCTTTGTATTGCTGAAGGCATTTCTACATATGTAGAAGACCTCACACGTCTTTTCGATGGAATCAGCAATATTTTCCTTCCAACTTAGTGGTGGATTAAGGGTTGTCTTTTGATAGTTACTTACCGAAGTTTCAGTCATTTTGGACGCGCAGTTTTTACTTGACAGTCGTTTGAGTGAGTCGATGTGAGTGTTTGTTGTGAAAATGGAAAAAATTGAGTATCGAGCTGTTATTAAATTCTTGTTTCTGAAAGGCAATACGCCTACGCAAATCAAAAATGAGTTGGACTCTGTGTATGAGGACTCTGCACCGTCATTTACCACAGTGAAATGTTGGGCAGCTGAATTTAAACGTGGCCGTAAGAGCTTGGGATATGATGAACGTTTCCAAAAACTGCAACCACTGACGATAACATTGCTAAAGTTCACCAAATGGTGTTAGGCGACCGCCGAATTAAAGTGAGAGAGATAGTAGAGGTTATGAAAATGTCCAAAGAACATGTTTGTTACATATCAAATCAAGATTTAAGCATGAGAAAGCTGTCTGCGCGTTGGGTGCCGCGTTTGCTTACGTTAGACCAAAAACGTGTTCGAATGAACATTCCCAACGCTCTGTTGGAGTAGTTTAGGTGCAATAAACCCGAGTTTTAGCGCCGATTAATTACTGTAGATGAAACTTAGATACACCATTATACGCCCGAAACAAAAATTCAGTCAAAACAGTGGACTGCAAAGGGCCAGCCGGCTCCAAAAGAAGCAAAAACTGTTTTTTCGGCTGGGAAAGTGATGGCGACTGTTTTTTGGGATAGTAAAGGAGGTATCTCAATCGAAAGGAAAACCCATTACAGGAGAATACTACGCATCAATACTTGCCAAGCTGAAGGCAGAAATTGCGGAAAAACGGCCACATTTGCAGAAAAAGAAAATCCTGTTTCACCAAGACAACGCGCCGTCTCACACTTCAGCGGTTGCCATGGCGAAAATCCATGAATTACGGTTTGAACTGCTTGACCATCCGCCTTATTCACCAGATCTAGCCCCAAGCTCATCTAAAAACTGCGCTCGGTGGGCAGAGATTTTCGTCAAATGAGGAGGCAATCCCCTTCGTGAACAATTATTTTGCAGAGAAAAACGTCAAGTACTATTTGGACGGGTTACAGAGATGGGAGCATCGCTGGGAGAAGTGTGTAGAGTTACAAGGAGACTATGTAGAAAAATAAAAAAAAATTTTGAGAAAAAATGTCTTGTATCATTGTTCACTTTTCAGACCGTAGAATAGGTTCAAGTGAATCCTTGCTGGGTTCAATGTAGCGAAGAACAGTCTCCTTTTTACGCGTTATAATTCCTAGATCTCGTGTATTGGATCGATTATTTATTAAAAGAAGAGCACCAGGAGAGAGTTTGGTTGGAAGAAATTATCCCGAAATCAGAATGATGGAATCGTCAGAGAAGTCACGCTGAAGCCGAGTGTTCTCCAAATCTCGTCCACCACAGTGGTGAGAGGGCAAAGCCTTGAGGTGTCCGTCTGTCTGTAACTACATCTCACACAAACTTATCATTAGACCGATTCAATTATTATATGTAGACTACTTTAATAATATTCGAATTTACGCTCCTTCGACATCAAGGAGCCTCCCGGAATCCCGGCTAAAGATTGTGGAATGTCATTTTTAAACATGTCCATACTTTGCGGACCACAACGAATCGGACAATTTTGGAGTTCAATTGACTTCGGAAAATTTTGAAGTTAAGCATCTGTTGACGTCATGTTAATACCATGACATGTCCTACAAGTTCAACTCCGACAATTTTACTCACAAAAAATTAGTTATCATGGTACGATATCGCACGCCATTGATCATTTTCAAAAGAAAATGACTTCTGGATTCGCGATAACCTTCAATATGGCAATTTGGTTCACTTAAGTAGCAGTTGAGGTAAAAATGTGGTTCATCAAGAAAGCGCACATGCAATTTGGTTAACAACTCTGCTCTTTATTGGATGTTGCGTGAAGTTGGGCCTGCGTTAATTGGACCTTAAGTTGCGCTCTGAAAATGTTGTGAGCCCCATTCAACTATGCTGTCATAAAATTGACGCCCCTACAATCCTGATCTTTATTTGTGCATCTCATTTAGCTCTCCATCGGACATTCCTCTTTAACAGGATCTTGGAATTGAATTAAAAGCTTCGCAATGATATACACGTATTTGGCCTGATTTCTGAAATGACCTGGAATTAAAAAAAGAAATCGCTAGGTTCGCATTTTCTGCCAAAAAAATGGACTTCCCCGGCATCGAACACAAAGAGCCGACAAGACTAAGTGGAAGTGAGACATATCAATTGACCAGGTTGATTGGATAATTCTAGCAATATTATTCTAGTACCTAAAAGCCGTACAAAATTGTATTGTATACATTTTCCAAAATTTATCGTTATCTATAAGTGAGCCTGTATGAACTTTATACCCCTGGCACGCTGCCTGCACTTGACGGCAAAATTTCATTTATTAACCCTCTAATGCCTACAACCGCCTCTAGGCGGGGTAAAGCTAACAAGCATTTACACGTTTCATTTGCCCTGAAAATGAACTCTTGATTGATCATTGTTTGATGAATTCAAGTCAGATCCTGATGAATGCAGTAAACGCAAGTCTGGACATTAGCGCTTTAGACATTAGTCATCAAGAGCCGAGTTCAGCCTTAGCATCAATTCCTTCAACATCCGTTGCTGCTATTGCTGCTTCTGATTCAAACGCCAGAGCTAATGCCGCATCTTGTTCCGCTAGTGTTTCTGAGCCTAATATTACCCCTTCACGTTATAGAAAACGTAAACATTCCTCGAATGACAACGAATTACAAGAAGAAGAAGTTGGCCCAAGTTGTTCGAGCACTGGCCAATTCATTGGTACTTCGAATACAATGAAAAATGATGCTCAGGAATTCAAATCCATGTTGTGGAGAAAAAAAGAAATATGCAGCTGCATGTAAACGAAGTCGTTTTTCGCGGGGTAAAAGAGCTGCCAGATGAAGTAATATCTTTGAAAACACCATTTGATTTCTTCCATTACTTTGTGACTGATGAATTTATGCAATATATGGTTGACGAAATGAATTTGTATGCGTTCCAGCAGAACATCGAAACTCGATTTATTACCAATAAATAAGAGGTTCGGCAAATCATTGGAATCATGTTCTTCATGTCTGTTTACCGCTTTCCAAATGTTCGTTCCAACTGGGGAAGACATTAACTGGAAGCAATTCATACCACAATAACACGGATGAGATTCGAACAAATGCGCCCGTTCTTGCATTTCAATAACAACTCGACTATGATCCCGAACGGCCAGCCTGGATACGACAAGTTGCATAAAGTTCGACCACTTATAACCCATTTCAACGAACGCTTTGGGTTTGTTCCGATGCTTCATCGTCTTTGTGTAGACGAACAGATGTGTGCTACAAAAATGGGTGGCAACCCTACTCGGCAATATATGGCAGCCAAACCACATAAAAGGGGAACCAAGCTGTTTGTTCTATGTGATCACATGGGCTTCTCATATGCATTTGAAATTTATTCTGGTGCAGGAGATAACGTAGTACCAGATCTCGGACCTTCATCAAACGTCGTTGTACGTTTGTCCAACAAAATTCCAGACAACGTGAAACATATTCTATATTGTGATAATTTGTACACATCATTGGGCCTGGCTAACATACCTAAGAAGCCGTGCGCTCAAATCGAGTGCCAAACATAAAATTGTCGAGCGATGCTGAACTGATGAAACGAAAAGTTGAGCGAGGATATTCCGAGGAATATGTCGCTAACGCTAACGGAATAGATATAAACAGCGTTTTGTGGATGGACAACAAAAGTGTTCGACTTCTTTCGACTTATGTTGGTATCAAACCATTTCTGACCCGAGAGCTCGTTCCACCACCGTCCAAATCTTCACGGTGGGACAGGAAAAAACATCAACGAATAGAAGTTAACTGTCCGTTTATAATAAAAGAGTATAATCGACATATGGGTGATGTCGATCTCATGGATGGTCTTCTTGGTCGTTATCATATACATATGAAAACCTGAAAATGGACTAACCGCATATTTTTCCACTTGTTGGATGTGGCAATGGTCAACGCTTATATTCTTTTTCATAGGTTACATAAGGAGTTGCGGAATCATTGTGCATGATTTCGAATGAAACAAAAAAGCCGAGAGGTCGCCCAACGTCATCCCCAGTAACACCAATCCGCAAGCCAAAAAAGTGTTATTTTCCACCTCCAGAGGTTCGATACGACAATGTGGGCCATTAGTGTCAAAAGTAAAAACATAATTTTTTTGAAAATCGTATTTCAGATTCGTTTTTATCGTGCCCATATTAGTATATACTGATTTTTTGAATCAAATCAAAAAATAAGGCATTAGAGCGTTAAGTCGTTTTTGGACTGCATCGCTTAATATCCTTGATCCCTCACTCTATATGTTCTCTTTTCTTCCTGCAAACGTCACGTTTTGCAGCAGATGACAGCCTTTTTGGTCACGGATTTGATGGTAAGTCTGGCCGATCCCAGCACATTACCTGCGGTATCAAGTTAGAGTGGCAACCTCTAGTATTCGTCACTATATTCCGGCGACTTTGAACTTATTAAAGGAATATACGAACTCGACCGATGTGGAATATCAGCATACGCACTTATGCAACAAGTAACGTTTCAGGTCTTCTGAGTGATTACAATTAAAATGCAAATCTACATAATTCACATAATTAGTTCGGAGGCAGTGTTGTCCTTGTAGGGGTGCTATGACAGAGAAATCATTTGTTTGGTGTAATGATCTTTCGACACAACAAAGCCTGATGTATCGTCGTCTAGGTAATGCTTGCTTAGATTCTTCCGCTTTTTTTTATATCCACATCTTATAATCATCAACTTTGGAAGGTCAGAGATAAATTCAAGCATCATATCTACTTGTGTATCTAAGCTGACACCTTGCTATATCGAAGTAACAATAAACAATAATCAGATAGATTATCTTTCAGCCGTGATGTCTCATAAAATCATCTAACGATTAATTCTCATAAATATTTGATTAAAAGGAACAAAGTCAAACTTCATGGTAATCGTGTTAATGCTCAATTTACACTACAAATATGTATTTAGATATACGTTAGTGTATTATAGATTCACTGAATCGCACCTTCCTTCCGATTACGAAAAGGTACAAGTAGTACTCCTGCAGAGCTGTCAATTCAATTCAATAATAGTAAAGTGGAATGCTCGAAGCTCATATTTCATATACCCGTAGTCGTTCTTCTCAATTCAATTTCATTTTTTTTTTTTTTTTTTTTTTTTTTGTGTTTTGTTTACATTTTTGTTCTAACGAAACACTCGTTTATTATCGCGATTATATTGATTCAAATGACACATCTATCGATGCGTTGAATCAATAAATTCGTATAACATCACCCTTTCCGATACATTGTGTTCCGAACTCCAGCTTGTGTTGAACAGCTTGTCGAACACTCGAAAATGTTGTCAGGCAAACTAACAAACTATGATACACACGAGTATGTGTACCTTGTAGGTATCTGGCGAAAAAAAATAAAAGAACTGATGAAAACAGTTGTTCTCATGTTCACGGTACTAGCACGAGTATTATACATATACTCGTATGTAGGGGGCAAATATAATATCCGTAATCGTATCCCAAGTAATATTTTGACAACTGAACTGTTCAAACAACTCATTCAGGTGCGCCAGGTCTGTTGCGGGTAGACCCCACAAACACAAAAACCAAAAAAAAAAAAAAAAAAAAACATTAAAAGCGTGAAAACAAATTCCAAAAGAGGTTTCCCTTATCTGACACAGAAGTTGGAAGTTATTTGTGGAAAGAAAAAGAACGTTATACACAGAGGTGGAGGTAAGAAGTTCGATTTACTGTCTACTATCGAAATTGACAGGCCGCTTTTGTTTCCCTGGATGGATATACTCATATTGTATCTTAAGATACTCGTACTAGTATTGCGTGAGTGCTTCAAATCTAATTGAACACTGTAAGGTAGTGTTGGGTATCGTCTTTAAAGTTTATTGACACGGTAACTCTCATGATACAATTCTTTTAGTTTCACTTTCATTTGAAGTTGTATTTAGAGGGAGTCCTCAGACCAAAAACATTTCTCAATTGAATATACAAAAAAAAATAATAAAAAAAATTTGACTTAGAGGTTCTAGCAAGTGGTGGGCTCACTTATCTTGATTGATGTAAGACCATAATTAATTTCAATCAATCAGAGGATATTGGCTTGTGGATAAGAAATTTGTCATGGGTTTAGCCACTGTTTATTCTTTGGCGACACGTAGTCTACGAACGACATACGAAATATGTATGTGGATTTTTGAATTGAATTTTTGGCGACTTTTCAAAACGTTCTTTAAAAAGCCACTCCTGTCGCACGAAACTGCGCGCTGACGATATTTTATTCGGAACTCATAAATCTTTGTCTTTACTGAGACTTTTATAAGTGCTAATCTTCTTGTTCTCTAAAAATCCATCTTGAAACCTTTAGTAAAAGATGGCCATTCTTAATTTATTTCTTGCTATTTTTTTTTTGTTTTTTCTTTAAAGTTCTGTCAACACTTATGAAATTCATACAAACATTCAATGGGTCCATTTCTCGATCGAGTCCTTCACCTCAGCAGACGCTCGTGGGCCCGATGCTAATCTACAGCTCTTCCAAATTGCGCCACGTAGAAAATTTTTAATTCAAAATTGTAACTGCTCAAAAAGTAGTTGTTCTACGCGAATCACAACTCGTTCGGTGCATTACTGGTTCATCTATGACGTACTTTTTGCACTCAATTCAGTATTGGGATGGAGCGAGCACGCAACTGATATGAGCATGCAACAGCAGAATCTACCGAGACCAAAGTCAGCAGCGACATCAAAACATGTGACTCAAGTTTGATAGTTAAGTAGGCAATGAAGAGTGCGGAATTAAAACAATCAACAGTGCACGCTATTTTGAAATAGAAATTTCAGTTCAACTGATCTGAAAATCTTGAAGAATTTTGAGAAATGTATTCAAGAACTGTGCTGGAAGCACATTTTCATATCGATGGCAGTATAAATAAACAGAAACAGAATGTGTTATATTACTGGCGACTACATAGTGTCATCAAAAAGGTTTACATTGCCCAAAAACCACAGGATGGTGTATGATTTCTACTGGAGAGATAATTATTTCTTACTCTTTTAAACGGGGAGGAACAGTAACTGGTGATGTGTATGCCGAATGAGTGGAGAGATTCTGTTGCCACAAATTTCAATAACCATCCTTGAACAATGCAGGCCCTACAATAAAATACCAGCCGTGAGGTTGAAGCCATTGTACATACTCTTTGCTCTTACACATCTGGGAATGTAAGGCTCGCGCTGCAAAAATTCCTTAAGGAGTTAGGCCACTCTAGAGGCCGTAAAAATAGGCCTCTTTTAGGAAAAATATAAAATAAAACGAGTTTATAAAGGTAGAAGTTAAGTGATTGACTGTAAAACATAATTTTTATAGAATAATTTATGTAAAAATGGCGGCTGTGCAACGTTTCTCAGATGACTTCCCTTTTTTGACGGTCGTACCAATAGTTCCTGTAAATTTTTAAATTATGATGTGCATATTAACAGCTAGAGAAGTACGTAGGATTTTTTTTTGATATATTGATTTTTGGCCGAATGGCGCACCTTCCAAGTCAAACTTGCAAAATTCACAGAAAAATCGCCAGAAAATTGTTAATAACAAATGAACTTCGCCATGTAAAAAAAAATTCTACGTACTTATTTAGACACAATATATTTCTAAAGATCTAGTTACAATTTAAAGTGAATTGGTTGAAAACTGTACAAGTTATGGGTGCGGCCAACTTGGAAAATGCAGTTTTGAGATAAACGCGTTTAAATTAAGCTCGCTGCCTACCTAGCGGCTTTGTACTTCGAGATATTTCCCAGCCATAATCTTATCCCAATGATTTTTGAGTCCTAAGCAATCAAATAAAAATAGATTTTTTGAAAATCCTAACCCATTAAAAGAATCTGCCATCATTTAAATAGTAATGTTCCTAAAAAACATGAGATCCACATTGTTTAACTTACTTATTTACATAGTTAGATGCGGTCTACACAGTCCGGGCTGGACTTTGGCTTCAATAAATAGTCCTCCCCACCTACCGCGGTTTCTAGCTAGCTGTTTCCAATTGCTCTTAGGCGACTAATGTGCCCTGACCAGGTGATTTTACAACTCGTAGAATTCGTCATGTTGGTTTTCTTGGGTTCCGTTTTCGGTATCTGAAAATGGGCCTTTGGTTTCTTTGGAATTTCCTTATCTTGGGTGACCATAGTACCATGTGACACTAATTTTAATTTACTCGTAATTAGCGACGAAAAAATAAATGAAATTCTGTAAGACTGACTGCATATAATCACGCGGATGATCAAAAAGTGGGATCGGCATTCTGCCAGTATTTCGTTTTCATAGTCATAGTCAACTTAGTGAAACACAGGTAGATCCCCGTCCACATCTCTCAGATCACTCTGATCTGAAGCTACCTGGCTACGAACTAGTGCCATTATTCTTCTCTCACCGCGGTCTCGCCATTTACGTGCGTAGTGATGTAGCTTACCAAACTTCACCACAATTCAATTTCATGTGGTTAAAATTCCATCTCCGTAAGCAAATTATCCACTACTGCTTTATTTACAGAAGCCCCAAACTGGACAGCAATTTGTGCTGTCCGACTCCATTCAAAGAATTGTATCCCTGTATCCTCATACTGAAATCGTGATTACGGGCGATTTCAATATACACAATTCTGGTTGGCTTCGACATTCTGGACAGACAACATCCGAAGGTCGGTGTGTTGAGATTTTCGCTGCGGAAAATAACTTAACCCAACTTGTAAATGAGCCCACACGAATACCAGACGTTGAAAGTCATACCGCCAATACCCTGGACTTGTTTTTAACTTCTCACCCTGACAAGTACTGCGTTGATGTGCTCTCCCCTCTAGGCTCGTCGGACCATTGTGTCATATCAGCTAAATTCTCGTACACCCACCACACAGTTAGAGAAAAGATCCCTAAAAGAACCGTATGGCAATACGAGAAAGCCAATTGGAGCGGACTTAAGAACTTCTTTAGGAATGGTCGTTATGTTTCCTCGATAACGTCGGGGATGCCGCTGCTGACATGATTCTATTCTCTTTGGAATGAGATGCTCTATCCCTCATCGGATGAAGTGTATCAAACCAAAAGAAAAGGCATGATACGACTCGAGCTGTAAAGAGGCTGTCAGGGTTAGAAAATTTTATTTTCAGTCCTACAAGACCAACCCGACTGAGGAAAACCGAAAAAAGTTCAAACGAGCCAGAAATGACTGCAACGTCTTTCTCAAGCGTGTGAAATTCCAATACGACCAAAAACTGAGGCAAAAAATACTGCAATGCCCCAAAGGCAGTAAAAATTGTTGGTCATTCGTCAAAAACATTAGAAATTCTGCCTCATCCTCCATCCCAGCACTCATTTTCGATGACATTCCAGCTGTCAGCTCTTTGCACAAGGCCAATCTGCTTGCTGCACACTTTGCGGCTAGCTCAACACTCCCAGATTGTGCTTTGTCCCCGCCTACACTTGAGTGCGTCGAATCTACAATGGGACGAATCCACTTCCGCACTCGTGTAGTAGCAAGAGTACTTAAAGATCTCAATATGCATAAATCCGCTGGTCCAGATGGTATATCTCCCCTTCTTCTGAAGAGGTGTTCTTCCACGCTGGTAAAACCACTGCGTAGGCTTTTTCATCAATCCTACTCTTTAGGACTCTTTCCGAGCAGATGGAAAACAGCATTTGTCCAGCCCGTCCCTAAACAAGGCGATTCTACTTCTCTCTCCTCCTACAGACCCATTGCACTTACGTCCCTTCTCTCCAAGGTCATGGAAACGCTGATAAACCGTCAGCTCATGAAATATCTCGAAACACGAAAACTTCTCAATGACCGGCAATATGGTTTTCGTAGCAACAGGTCCACTGGTGATTTGATGGCATGTCCCACCGAAAAGTGGAACCAAAGCGTACATCAAACTGGCGAAAACAAGATAGTTGCACTTGATATTTCTAAGGCATTTGACAGATTTTGGAATCAGGCTCTCTTGTTGAAAATGCGTACTCTTGGGATGGATGACTCTCTTTTTCAATGGATTAGAAATTACCTTTCGGAACGTTCAATTCAAGTTGTCTTGGATGGTTTCAAATCTAATATTCAAAAAATAAATGCTGGTGTGCCCCAGGGCTCCGTTCTGTCTCCGACACTCCTTTTAATTTTCATTAATGATCGCTTGTCTGTTACTTCAAATCCAATTTATTATTCTTTCCCGAACTCACGCCCCTGCTCTTCGGCTGTAGAACGGGAACGGCAGCGTATGTTAAGCTCATTAAATTCTGATATTACCAGCAAAACTAATTGGGGAACCACTAACAGAGTTGAATTTAATGCTTCCAAAACTCAATGCTGTCTGCTGTCATTAAAGCTAAATTGAAATACACAGCCATTATCCATGAATGGCACTTGCATCGTCGAAACTTTCCATTCTCGTCATGTGCATCAGTGACAACTTCCGTTGGAATGACCACATATTCGATGTCGCCAAAAAAGCTGCGAAATGTCTAGGTTTCCTCAAGCGATGTAAGAAATATTTTACCCCCTCTAATCTGGCCACAATATATAAGGCATTCATCCGCCCAAAATTGGAGTACAATGTCCACATCTGGTCAGGAGCTCCTAAAACTAAAGCTCATAGGTGATACTAATGTCACTCAAATAATGGACATCCTTGAACACCGACGTAATGTCTCGTGCCTCACTCTGTTTTATCGCTATTTCCACCACCAGTGCTCCATAGAAATCGCCAGTAGCATTCCGCCCATTTAAACTTTCAACCGTAACAGCCGTCTCGCTATGAATGCTCATCAGTATACCCTCAAGCCCATTTTCGGACGTACTCTAAAATATCGTGATTCTTTCCTAAGCCGTACAACTCGCTTATGGAAGGCCCTGCCGATCTCTGTGTTTCCTGGTCGTTATAACTTACAAACATTTAAAAACAATGTACATCGGTACCTGTCTTTTCTTCCTCCCTAAATTTCCTTCGCCCGCGCTGTGTCAGAACATTTTAAGGGAACAAAACCCCTTTAGCGCGCGCCGATTATAAAAAAAAAAAAAAGAGATTTCGCAATATCATAAAAGAACTCACAACAAAGCTAGAATCATGATGTCTCGATGGTTTTCTATTAGATTAATATTTGTATGATTTTAAATGATTCTATTTATGCCGGTCAGATCAAAGCTTAAGATGATATGCAGATTATATATATTAACCACTGTAGAAGCCACTAAAATAGTAACAGTTTCACTAAGAAGAAAGCTGACTTAAGCGTTATTTTATCAAAAATTAAAGGTAACAGTGAAATCTCGAGCATTCCATAGATTTCCCCCCAAATGACAAAAAATTAACTTGCACCATACGACCAACTCATTGGTCATTATAAGCACAATTTTAATTTTACGACCAAAACCTCTTTCAAAACCATAATTCCGAAAAAATGCCATAAAAAAAAATTCCCACTTGCCACAAGCACCGAAATAACCTTTCATCGCCTCTCAATGATCAGGCAAACCTTCCCCGATTTCCGTAGAAATTGTTAACTTTCTCCGATCTAATCTGCATTGTCCATTGGTACAAATGGTAAATATGTACTTCATTACGAATAGATTATTGGCCAATAAAATTAACAAGAGAATGCTGGCACCATCACCACCTAATTAAATATAAATATTGATTAACAAAAAAAAAAACCTCAATTTAATTCGATCGAAAGAATTTTTTCTATTGAAGTCATTCGATGCCTTCGTTCGGATATACCCTTAATAAGATGTTGCCCAGTGGTGGTCGAATAACTACTATATACACGGACTTAATGAATGAAATTAAAATACAGAAATGTTGCTTCCAGCAGATACCAGCCACAGGTAATGAATAAAACCAGGAGGTGAAAACGGGGCAAGACATCGAAAAGACTTATGTGTACCCGCTCCCGTTGCGGTTGCCATCACAATCACTTATTCATATGATCGAATTAAAGATGTATAAATGCAAATCAAACTCGATTTTGACTAGTATCTGTTGAACGCGGTTTTTTTTTTTTGCCTATTATGAATATTAATTTATTTGAAATTTATTAAAAAGTAACGTTCGGTGTGGATTGAACAAGTCCACATTTGAAAAATATCAGCACTTTCCTTTCAGTTTAACATAGGTTTTGAAAGATCTTTAATATCTTTTCGGCTTGATAAAAACAAAAAATCCTTTGAAATATGGCTAGAAATACGAATGTTACAAGGTCTTTTATCGGTCACACTACACAGAAATATATTCAAAAATATTGTAGTCGCTGTTTGGGCCAGAACATTGACAGACACTCCTTTTCATTTGCTCTACATGTCCTTGAGATCTTAGGCAACTGATAAGAACTTTTCTGACCAGCTCGTAGAGTTTGTCAATATATTTCCTCCTGCAAAACCCGGCAATACTAGCCCTAAGAATCATCTGCCTTCGCAACCGTTCTTGCTTGAGTGTCAGAGAGCAAGACTGGGATGATAAGGGTCTTATACAGAATCTCTTCAGCGTTCCTTGACAAGGCCTTATTACTACTCAATATTGCCTTCTCAGGCCAAACGAATATCGATTTTCAAGTGTAACTCTTCGTTTGATTAGCCGAAGTAGCCGAAAGCCTTTACGGCCTCAAAATTGTAGCTATCCATTGTGGGTCCGTTCTTGCTGATATCCTCGTTGGCAGTTAAACCAATTTTTACCTCATCTGTCTTAATACTTGCAAACGCGTCAGTGATAGCTCGCTTTGCTTAGATAGTGATGTCAATGTCATCAGGGCATGCAAACAGTTGTACAGACTTTTAAAAAAATGTTTCTTTACGACTTTTGCACAAATCTTTCAAGAAATCACATGACAGAGCAAAGCCTTGTCTAAACCTTTTGTGACATCATACGTCTGTCTTCGTGTGATTGGTTAATACAGACCTTTACGGAGCAGCGATTGTTCCCAATTGCCATTTCTGACAATCTGTCAAAGAGATGCCAGAGTTGGACATGGCTCTGTATACATAGCTCGTCTCTATAGATTCTGTCAGAAGCGACTTTAAATGGACAATGGCGAGTATCAATCTAAACTTCTTGGATTTTCCCAAGATTTGCCGTAGTGTGAATAGTTTTTCAGCTGAAAAGATATCGGGCCTAAGGCCGCACTGGGGCAGGGGCAGTTCGTTCGCAAGTGGTTATAGCCATTTACACATAATGACAGAGAAAATCATATGCACGATGGGTTAAGGAGATTGATTCCTCTATATTTGGGCCGCTTAGAGTGTATCTTGCCCTATGGGCTCGGCCAACATCAGTCATATTTTTCTCCGACAAGGTATTGGAAAAGAGTTGGTGTACGAGTATACTCTCATTTTCGCTCCTTGAATTAACTCGTAGGCAAGCCGCCCAGGTTGTAGAGGTTTAGATGTTGCTATTCCTACTTTATTTTAGATAGATAGACGGACATCTTAGCTTTCATCGTCCAGTATGGGTGGTAAATTTTAATCGTTTTCCCAGTTTAACAGTCTACAGAAGCGGATTTTCCGTTACTTCTGCACCGACGAGTTTACGGCTAAATTTCTGGCTCATCTTTATAGATCCACATTCGGATCTTGTTGGCCTGACACGTCTTTTTTACCTTTCGGTAACATATCTAAATATGACATGTCGGAAAGACATATCTCCATTTCCGCGTTTGCGTGGTTTTTATGATTCTCAAACATGAGCCGTTGTCGGACGCATATACACGTGTTTCGATTTGTTGTGCTATGAGCAACATGTGCTTGATCGTCCTAAGGATGGTTAGTGAAACGCAACACACCAATTGCGGCATTTTTGACGTCTTCTTGGCTTTGATGTCGCTGGTCTTAGACACTTGATGCAATCGGCCAAGTTTCTGTGAAGGTTTGTTGCAAATCGATGATGTTGAAGTTAAATATTTTCACAGTGTTTGTACGTTCTTGATATTCGTAAGCCTTCTTTTGTAAATATTGAAATGAGAAACTGTGTTAATAAGCTGAAGTGAATGTACTCCCAACGATGTTCTCCTCTTCTATTTTGACCTTAAACTGGTTAGGTCATTGTTCGGACTATATTTTGTCAAGATGCTTGAAGAAATATTCTCTAAAAGAATCGTCGTTTATGGCTTTTATGTGGTGTGAGCGTGTATCAGCCTGATATTGAAAAACTTAGCCTCTATGTGGATTGTTACACTGCGCTTACTCAAAGTAAACCGCACCGAAATGTCGCGGATGCTGCTTCTATTCTCTGTAGTAATCACTCCCACCTTATTTCCTAGATGACGATGATGTCTATTTTATAGAAATCTAGGGCCTCCGCTAGTTTTTTGAAGCTCCGACATTTTCATATGATGATCCGAATTTTACTGTCCTATTTTTGTATTTCAGGTGTGCCTTTTCCAAAGGTTTCGGTTGCTGTGCAATAATGAGGTTTCAATATGATTGAGTGAAAGAAGAAAGAAGAAAGAAGAAAAGATGAAGAAATAGAACATTATTAAATTAATTATTTTCTTTATAGTACTGGAAAACTTTCCTGCTAAAAGTTTTTGTGTCGTTCGTACGCTTAATTTCCAGGGGTAAAAGATTCCAAACTTACACCTGGGAGTAATTAATTGCATGGCTCAAAGAGATAATCCGGTTTTTTGGCTGTAATAATATTGTGTAATGATAGTATGGTTCTGTATTTCATGAACGCCATTAAATTGCAGCCGGTTATTTGTTTACTGTAGTCAGAAATGTGTTCATGTCTGTTGATACAAAATACGTATCTTGCGCAGCTATTATAGGCTACTTTTCTTTTAGACTCATGCTCCATATTGGAAAACATTTCGCAACCATAAAGAATGATAGGCAATATTAAGGACTTAACAAGTTTTAGCTTAACGTAAGTTGGCAGGTAATTTGACGTGGGACTTAGTCCACGAAGTGCTCCATAAATTTTTGATACAGTTTTACTTATATGAATATTCCAGTGCAGGTGTTGACTGAGATGAATACCAAGATTCTTAATTGTTTCTACATACTCGACAGGAGAGTGGTTTAAGAGAAGAGGGGGAAAAACCACCGTACTTTTAGAACCACTTATCACCATAGCTTTTGTCTTCGCCGGGTTGAGACTTAGCCTGTTTTCTATTGACCATTAACTAATGTTGTCTAGCTCACAATTCATGCTGTTTATCGCCTGGATTTTGTTCGATTTCGGAAACAGGGAGTATATTTGAAGGTCATCGGCGTATATATGATGTCCACAGGTGGTAAGTCATTGAGAAATATCATTTATGAAACATGTAAACAGTAGAGGCCCTAAGACGGAACCTTGTGGGATACCTGAGGGAACAAGAAGACAAGACGGTTGTTTGTTTTTGTGATAGATGAAATGCGAACGATTACATAAATACGATGACATAAGACTGCATAAAGAGTTTTCAAATGAAAATTGTCTTTCGAGTTTCTTTAATAATATGTTATGATTTACATAATCAAATGCTTTTGAGAAGTCAAGAAATATAATTATACCCAACATATTCTTATCCAAACCGTTACGTAGATCCTCTGTAATGTTTAGTAAAGCAGTGGTGCAGTTGTGCTTAGTGCGAAACCCCGACTGGTACTTTGCTATTAATTTGTTATTATTAAGATAGGTCTTCATTTGATAACTTGAAATGGTTTCAAACACTTTACTTAGAAACGGTGGTATTGCAAAAGGGTCAGTATTCTGGAATATTTGATATTGAAGATTTTTTTAGGATAAACTGAGGTTGTGATTATAGTGTTCACAATGTGCGTGGTTTGATGAAGAATAGTCGGTAGGAGAATTTTAAAAAATTTTGGTTGGATATTATCTGAACCCATTGCATTAGATTTGATGTTTAATATTGTCTTGCCCACCTCATTTTCATCAAAGCAAGAAAGCGAGAACCTTCTTTCAAGATTGTTTTCTCGAATAAAAGAAGTCGACATAACCGGGCCGGTTTGATTTTTGGAGACGAATTTTGTATTAAGGTCTTCTAAGTCTGTAGTGCTAGGAATGGATGTCTTATCTGTTGTTAGTCCAAAATGACGAATTTTTTTCCAAAACTCGGAGCTTGAGCTAACAGAGTCGAATTTGTGTTTGAAGAAGTTTCTTTTTTTTCTACGAATAAGGGCCGTTACGGTTACATGCTTTTATAAGGTCACGAATATCTTGAGTAAACCATGGAATGTTGGTTTTTTTAATCCTATTTCTTTTAAGCGGGACATATTTATTAAACAAATATAGGATGATGCTATTCAGATATTCAACCTGAAAACTGGTATTGTTCGTGCTATAAATGGGCCACCAATTCAAACGACGACATTCAGCAAAAAGCTCTTCCAAGTTGATATGAGAATACTGATATGATGTAAAGGTTGTATCATTTATAAAAAAAGGAGAAATGAAAATCCTTATTGACCTCAGACCCAAATACGATGAAATAACTGCCATCCTGACTGTCAGCCCCACCATTGATTCAATCGCTTCTGAGACTCAGGCCGAATGAAAGAGTACTAAGTATAGTGTCAGTTTATAGTGTTGCAAGAAGAAAATTGCTCAATACTCTTGCCCCGATGGAGTGTAATCATATGTAGTTACAGCACCAGGTAGACGCCGGCCACTCCAATCCAAAAACCACCACCCACTAGGAGAATAAGACATCTGAAAAAATCAATTTGTGCTTTTCGAAAACGAGCATTTTAGAAAAAGTCTCAAACAACTCATCGCATGAAGGTCAATAAACGCGGGAATTGAAATAACAACAGCAACGGAATCAAGCCTTCTTATTTGCCGCTTGAGGTGATAAATTTAGTTAAGCATTCCCAAGACGGTATTTCAAAAGAAAGAAGCATAAAACCAAAGCCATAGATGAGTCTTGATTTTTCCAATACGTGTTCCGTGTTTGAAAATAGATCAACTATGCCATGACCGTACTATATGTACGTGTTCCGTTTTCTTTATTCAGTTCAGAAACTAAAAACACACAAAAAAAAACAAAAACAAAAAAAAAACAATTAATACGAAAGCCAGAAAAACAAAAACACATGACGAGTGTTTGCCAGAAATTCTGGTTGTCCTTAACCAGAATCGGATCGTATCGAATACTCAATTTCCTCTAGCAATTAGTACAATTCGAAAGATACCGAGAAAGAGACAATTTCAGTTGGCCGCTCGATTGATTTCTTGAAGCCAAAAGAAATGTTTCTTCATGTCCCGTGGTAGGTTGACGTTACAGCGTCGGGACCATCAAATGTCAAATAATTGAAATCCCAAAAAGAAGACGACAACGACAACGACAACGGACGTAACGTATAAGAAAAAGAATCCCTTTATTTTTGGTCTGTTGTGCCGTTTGGCTTAAATGCCTGTCAATACAAAGAAATGTTTTATACCGTTGTATACCGGTCGGCGGTGTCATAGACTCATAGACGGAGAATGTCACATTGGATGGAAAGAGGTAAGGAACGCTGGGTTGACGCCGGCTTTTTTTGTTTCTATTTTTCTAGAGAAGGGAAAGTGTTTTTCTTTTTTACTTTGGTTCCCTCCCCCCTTTCACTTGGATTTTCTGTGGATTTGCATAGCATGCGACTGTTGATGTGGCGTAGCCGCCGCATAGACTTTTCTTTCGTTAGAATGTCAACTAAGCCATCCACAAAGGAACATTATATGTGCTTGTATGTAAATATTTGTATATGTTTTACTATTTCCCTCTTACTCTTACTAGTCGTATGTGACTGTATGTCTTCTGTCCTGAGTGCTTCTTTTATCTTTGAGATACTTATGATTTTTTTTTTTTGTTTTTTTTTTTTCAAAATTAATTCATTTCGTCGATCAATAACCCCGATGTGAGTGAAATTTAGACGACGGAACTCAAGATACCTAACTCGTACGGATACATGTATTTATTCTTAGCAGGAGATATTTCGGTATCTGATAATGTGTTCCTGTGAATTCTGGATACCGATAGATACACCAATCAATGTGGACTTCGGACAATGCTCTCACGGAACCATAAAGGATGGACTAAATAAGGGAATACCTAGATTCTACTCAATTTTGAATCGATTTAGAGATCAATGATCCTCGGATGGATTGTGTCGCGAATGAATGTTTACGAATGGGAATAAGGAAATTCCAATTTCGGGAATTGTTTTCTATTCATAGCACGACGTTTTTGAGGCATTATTTCGTGGATTGGGAACAGCTTATGGTTGGATAGTGTTTCGACAGCTGGTCTCGGGTTGAAATAGATCACACAATCTGGTTCTATGTGAAATTTATTTGGCATGTAGGTGGCTAACAATTTGTGACACAGGATACTTACGTACATAAATATATATGTAGTATGTTGTTGCATAGTTATTAGTATGTACATCATGTCTAAAGCTTAAGGATTTTGCTTGGAAGATCATCCATAGCCAATGTGAATTGAAGGAAATATTTATCAACTAGCATCTTTGCTACGTGCCCTTTAACTTAACATTTTTAATAGGCCCAGACAGAGACATACAACTTAGTACTCGTATCTCCGAAATCGATAGGTCACTGAAGATACTTTTACCAGTTTTGAGATTGATCTGACAAAATCAAGGAAATAACAATACGAACTTGAGTTGTTTTACAGAATTTAGGACTTAGATGGGTACACCAAAAGTCACACGTCTCTTAAAGATGACAAATAAATTTTCACATTATTTTACAGTCAAGGTCCAATTCCAAGAAACAAAGAAGATACCTACTCGTAGTTAAGAAAAAACAACTTGTTATTTACAAAGCTTATTCCAGACCACATTGTCAAATAATCTTCTCCCAATATCAGATACGTATTCATTTACCCCACTTTCCTAAACGGTTTTCGATTAACATACTTCGAGCACATACCCAGAATCATATGATACCCCTGGTTATAATGTATGGATGTGTGTATAAGGTGATACTGGTGCCAACCAAATTAATACAAGTGTTCCGTGCTGGTCCAGCAAAGGCATGCCAAACCAGTGAAACTTGTTTCATCTTTCAACGAAATTGTTCGATTCTTACTTTCCATGGCGAAGATATTTTATTCTGTCGGATCATCGGATACATTTCGTTTCCTTGTGTAGTAATTTCAACTTATAATCTTACGTACGAGTAGTGTTGCCATTTGTAACTTTTCCAATCTACAATAGTTGACATTTCAATTTCGATTGATGAATGTTTCAAAAGGATATTCAAGGCTTGGAGCAAATTACGGTATGATCTTGGTCGTGTCCTAGTTTTGTTTTAGCTAAATATCCGTTCTTAAGTTTTCGGTGAAAAGGGGAAGAGCAAGTATTGCAGTAAGTGAGAAGAGGGCGCGTTTTATGTTTCAGGCCAATTTCGTTTAACTATCATTTTGTATTGACTCTCACTTTTCAGTCCATATTGGAGAATTCCACGGAAAGATAGATAACAATTTATTATAAAGCATCCAGTGATACATCAATGTGATGAATTCATTTAAACATTTGATTTAAATAATTGTTCAATTGTGAATATGCGAAGAAGTGTTTATCATGTGCCATGAAAGTCAACTATCCAGCGTATAATGAATAATTTCGAAAATTCGTATTTACTGGGAGATAAGACTAAGTCTGAGTGATAACGTAGCCCAGAAACGGTAGAAAATATTAATGCAGTGAAGCAGAATACATCTCTTATCATCGATGTCGTGCAAAATAATTAGGAGTGCCTTCATGGAGCTTTTTTGTTGTAATTTTCTCCAAAGATATTTGCACTTTTATCCGTATAAAATTGAATTGACGCAAAAGCTACAGGAAAATTACCATTAACGGCAGACAGATTGGAGTTTCACGGCTCGGTGTAGACTCACCATTTTTGGTAAAAAATCATCAAGAACGACGGGGTGTATTTCGACTTGGCTGATTTTGGTAAACAGAATAACTGCTATTGGGGCACTGAAAATCCTTAATCAATACACCTCCGACTATTACACCCCTTTACAGTGACCTTTTGGACTATATTTCTTTGAGAAAGTTAGAGACAATGCTGTTACTGATGATAGTTATCGGGACAAATTGGTTGAATATCTTTACCATGCCCGAATTGTATCAGGCCTATAGCACATGTATCATAGTTCCATCAGGATGGTGCCATATTACATATGGCTCATGCTATGTTGCAAATTTTCTGAGAAACTTCTCCGTCGCGGATAATGTCAAAAAGTGATGACATTGTCCAGCCCCACGATCCCTTTATTTACTTCGATGAATGCGTACATCAACAAATGGAGAGCAGGCTTGATGGTTAGAAATGACATTTCAGCAGAAATTGCTGAAATTGCATCAACACCCTGTGAGAATGTAATGAAAAATAGATTTGAAGGACCGTCGACTCCATGACCATCATTATACATCAACAAGCTAATTACACTTCTGCACGTATACTATGTACAAAGCAACTTACAATCGAGGACAGCCATAAATTACATTGAGCCTGTTGGAAAATCACGGATTCACAAACATCAATCAACCCGGATAGGCTGTGCTAGTCCCCTTCATCCGTAGAAGAAAGCTGAGTATTGAGCAGATTTCACTGAACGATACAATTATAGAGTTCTCCCCTAAAGTTATACATACAGTGGTGGACACGTAAATAGCACACTTGCACGTCTATCAATAAAAAAGGCAGTTTTTCAGAACATAACCAAAACAAATACTTTTGACTTATATTATTTATTAGCGTTCAAAAAGTTCATTTAGCTCACGAAAAGATGAGATTATTTTCCTGAAAATAAAAAAGCTAAACACACATTTGTAAAACTATGTCGGGCCACATAAATAGCACATTATATTGCATTGTATTAAAAATATGAAATACCTTTTCGACACACCGTAGAAGTTAGTATTTTGTCGGAAACCGGTTATTCTTTAGCACAGCTGCACATCTTCTTGAAAGACTCTGCACTAAAGCCTGACAACGTTCTTTAGGAATAGATGCCCATGCTATTTAAATCTGGTTCCACAACTCAGATGCATTTCGCGGTTTTATTATTTCAATGTGATGTTCGACATCGTTCCACAGGTTCTCGATCGGATTCAGATCTTGAGACAGGGCTGGCCATTTCAAGACGCTGATATTTTGATCGTTAAGATAACCCTTCACAAGGCTAGAAGTGTGCTTAAGATCGTTGTTATGGATATAACGCCATATTAGTGGCATATTTTCTTCAGCAAAGGGGATCATATGTTCTTCAATAATGCGTTTATAGACGTGTTGATCCATTTTTGTGTCTATTTTCACAATTGGTTCCACGCCATGCCAAGGAAAAGCAGCCTACACCATCACACTTCCTCCACCGTGTTTGACTGTTTTTAGTGTATATCTCGGATTGTGTTATTGGTTAGGTGGATGCCATACATAGCTTTTTCCATCCGATCTGAACCTACAGAATTTGAATTCATCACTCCACAGTACATTTTTCCAAAAAGTCATCGCTTTGTGAATGTGTTCTTTTGCAAACGGCTTCCTTAGTTTTAAATTTTTGTCGGTTACGAGTGGCTTTCTTTGCGCGATGCATCCTCTTAATTTTTTTGGCAGCAGATGCCTTCTTATAGTTCTATCCGACACACAAATGGAATGACTTGCAAAAACGCTGTTTTTATTGGTTTAGAGCTCAAAAATGGGTTGGCGGCATTAGCCCTGTAGACCAGGCTGTCCTCTTTCATTGTGGTTTTCCTTGACCTCGGATCTCTTGCAACATTTCTGGCATTGCCATAAAGCTCCACATGACGTAAGGCATTATAAATAGCCTTTCCGCAGCATTTTAACTGTTTGGCTATCTCTGTAATCGATGAACCGTTGTCTTTCATTGTGCAGAAGATTTCACGTCTTTCTTCTGAGCAATGTGGTCCTCTTCCCATATCTAGGTACATTTCCTGATATTAACTGTTACTAGGAACTAAGGACAAACGTACATAAGGACTGAAACGAATAAAATTTGGAAACTTCAAAGTAAAAAAAAAAATATTTTCATGTAAATTTTTTTTATTTGCTTTAAAACTCTGTTTTTATTAAATTCATTCACAATTACAAAAAATAAAAAAAATTGTTTGGGTTCCCATTCTTTCCTCCTACAAACGAGTTGTAAAACTGCGCACCTGAAAAAGTAGTAAAGTCGGCTTTGACATAAGTTTCGTCATCCAAAACCAAGCACGCTTTCTTGTTGCCGATCAACTCGTATAGCTTTCGGGGTCGTGTTTTTATCACTTTTTTTTTGCTTTTCAGTAACTTTTGGTATTTTTTGTTTTTTTCGTGTTTTTAGACCGTTACGTTTTTTAGATCTTTGTACCATTGTTTGGTTGGTATTACATTTCCGAATGACATAGTCCGGTTTTTTACGATGGTACCCACTATTTTCCTGTCCAAATTTGTATCATGTGCTCCACTTTTAACTCCACTTTTCTGTTTCCGCTTAACTGTCAACGTCTCCAATGTGGCCAGAAAAAAACACGTCCTTTCACGCTGCAACCGATGATATCAGTGATTGCTATCATGATTACACTGAGAATTTACCGATAATCTTGTATGCATGCGATACTGAGTGTATGCTTTCAATTGTTTGCCATATTTCAATCATACTTAACGGGAAATGCAATTTGAACTATGTGCGAAGATAGTGTGCTATTTATGTGACCGCCACTGTATATCTAGGAATGGTTTTAGACAAAAAACTAAATTGGAACTCGCATATGTTATAAATAAGAAAACTACCAAGGTGATATTGGCTAGTCGACGCATATTTGGTAAGACATGAGGGACATAGCCTACTCGTCATAGTGATCAGAGACTCGCATGCATATTTACTCGTACCTGCGGTGCTATGCGGACTTACCCCACATCTGCTATTTAAGCTTTCATTGACCTTACTCCCCTTCGAAATACAGTCAGACTATTACAAACAGGAGTAACGAAACTAGCGAGTATATTCGGTCTTAACAAGTTTCATCTCAGCAGTTCCTGAAATAACTAAACACCAAAAACTTTATGCTTCGGCAGGAGGTTCAACATAGTATTCCCAAATCCCAAAACCCAACATCAAACCGTAAAGGCAACAAATCGTGTACGAATGGATCAAAATCGATATCTCCAATAGTTTGTGTTTTATTGAAAAAACAAAAATGTATAGTCCATAATGGGAAACCCGATATTTGCAAGATACGAGTAGCAACTCCATATGAGATGGAGTAGGAGCAAGTACTAGACAGAGCGTCAACGAACACTGAAAGCGTTAAGCTTTCGCTCCCTAATTACTGGAGGACTTATTTAAAATAAACAAAGCCCTAATGAATACCAGGACCCAATGGTATTGAAGAAGATGAAAATGTCAATGAATGGGTTAGAAAAATTCCAGCTGATCCATTCAATGGCCCAGAGCCTTTCTGTGGCATCCCGTATTTAGCAATAAATTCAACAGGGAGAACAAAGTTTGCTAATCTATTGGAAGAATATACCTGGTCTTTAACAGGCTAAATAAGCCAAGAAACCATTCAAAACTAATCCAAATTATCTCTTAACTTCAAAAGAGATGATATCATAAGTCGAAACCGATAATCTTTCCATTCTCGGTATGTGTGTCAATGACAACTTATGTTGGAATGACTACATATACGCTGTCGTCAAAAATGCTGCGAAATGTTTAGGTTTCCTCAAGCGATGTAAGAAATACTTCACCTCATCTGATCAGGCCTCAATATATAAGGCATTTATCCGCCCGAAATTGGAGTACAATGCCCACATCTGGTCGGGTGCGCCCAAAACATCTCTGCACCTCCTAGATAGGATTCAAAACCGTGCGATAAAGCTCATAGGTGATACTAATGTCACTCAAATATTGGACATCCTTGAACATCGACGTAATGTATCTTGTCTCACTCTATTTTATCGCCATTTCCACTACCAGTGCTCCAAAGAAATCGCCAGCAGCATTCTGCTCCTTCAAACTTTTTACTTTAACACCCGTCTGGCTATGAATGCTCAAGGCCACTTTCGGACGCACTCTAAAATATCGTGTTTCGTTTCTAAGCCGTACAACTCGTTTATGGAATGCCCTGCCTAACTCTTTATTTCCTAGTCATTATAATCTTCAAACATTTAAAACCAACGTTCACCGGTACCTCTCTTTCTATCCTCCCTGAATTTCTTTCGTCCACGTTGTCCAGGTTCGATATCACTTACACAAACTCAGTACTCGATCCCTGCTACACTGTGTTCAGTTTGTCATAGAAATCTTTCTGACATCCGCGATCGCTTAGTCCATCCTTTTTTGAATCCGCTTAAAATATTAGTCTTAAAGAACGTGTCAACAAAAAAAGTAAGTACGCAGGTTGTTGAAGTTGTTTAAGTTCTCGTATCGCGGCGTTTTATTGTCACAATTCGAGTAACCATTAGAGGTCCGGTGTTGTTTAAAAAACTTATTGGAGTTTAGTAAGTTTATGATCTTCCAAATCTAGAATGTCTCTCAGGTCTTGAGAAAATGTTCTATCAAAAGCATGAAGCCTGCTTCTGGCTAAGCCATGCAGTAGCAGAGGAAGTCAAACACGGTTTCTATCGAACATATTTACATCTTACTACGGCAGCGTTGGACGAATGGGGAGCCTAATTTAGCACCAGTATCCTGTCTCACATTCTCAAAGCGAGTTCTACTGATGAGGTAGCATGTATTCTACCAGTGGTTGGCTATTGAGACAAAATGCTGGAGGATCTTACCCCTTTCGATACCAACCGAAGGATAGTTTAGGGGTCTGGCCAGCTTATCCGCTTTAGCCAGTCCTCTTATATAGTCAGAAACCGACTGCTAACCCACTTGGTAAGAGACCTAATTGTCGGCAAAGATTCCTCTACTGAAGTTAGTTGTAGGGCTAAGGATGAAATGCTTACACGCGTTTATTACAGCTAGCATTTCTGGCAAAAATATACTGGCTTGATCAGGCAAGAGTTTCAAACGTTCAGTTCATCTGAGAGACACTCGATCCTTCGTCTCACTAGAATTTACAGCCATCAGAATTGTGTGTCTTTTCTGAATGGAAGTTAACTTGGACACTTACGAGTATACATATTTGGAATTGGGTGTACTCGTACAGTAGTACATTTTTCCTCATTCTTCACCACCGACAACATTGATAACAAGCCCTTTATTTGGGAACTTTGTTCCTAGCACGCTATCATGAATCAAATCAGAGGAACATGCCTCTTAGGCCACCCTTCCTATCGTCATCAGCGCAGCAATAAAGCCTAACTACATGCACAAACCAACAGACCATCGACTGCCTGTGTGTACCCGCTCGCACAAAATGCAACACTTATGGAGCATTCAATGCACCACACAAAAAGGGGGTTAAAACCGTAAATTGCTTGTACCTGGGGTAAATTAAAAGCCAAAAGAAGGACAAACACCTGTTGATAATTACTTGTACCACTACTCTCTACATATTCTTATACTAGTTTCGTATTCGTGTTTTTTCGCTTCTTTTTTTTTTAACGCTCTTTTGACTGGTTCTCCGAGTAGCAGTCTTATTCTCTGTCACTCGCTTAATATGCAAATGAACCTTTTCCACTTGAGTTGGTTATATAATACATTGGGTGGGGCTAGGGGATAGATGCGAGTTATTAATAAAATTGAGAAAAAAAAAAAGAAAAAAATTGCTAAAACTCGCGTGTTGCCATTATGAAGTTGCACGTAATGTATGTATCTCGACAAACACACTCAGATACGAACCCTGCAAAGAGGTGAATCATAAATAATTAATTCTTGTCACTGTTTTATTGTGGATTTCTACCGCTGCCCTTAGCTTTGAGTCGTACTCGTAACACAATATAAAATATAAAATGCGATTATAGTGCAAAGTGCGGTCAACTGCGGATTGCTTACACGCGAAGCCCCTACTAAAAAGATGATCGACGTATGATGTCTGTGAAGTCATGGGGCTTTGTTTTTAATTATTGCTCGCTGGCTTTTAAATGCTCTTTAGAACGAATATCATATCACATTCGAGTTGAAGATAACTCGAATCTTGACTGATTCTAACCCGTATGCTGAAAAGTTTGTTGATCTCTCATCGGAGGATGCACTACCGATTTGAAGAAAGTCTGAGCTGTGAAGGCTACTAGATTCGAACCGAAGTAAGATACTTTTCAATTTTGGACTTAAAACTTCACACCAAATGTCGTTCACACTGGATTTGTAATCAGCATCACTTTTCACCTCATTTAGGTTGTAAAAGAATAATTTTTCAATTCATTCGTACTAATTGTATCTAATTGGCGTCAATTACTCTATTACACTTTTCTACCGAAAAAAAAAAAAAACGAAAACGAAAACAAATCTGATCAACCAACTACTACTCGTTGACCATGAGTAAGCTTCGCAAATGTCGCGTCGTCTAAGTCTATTCGGCAAGTTAACGTCCGTCTCTAAATGCTCCGGGTAACAAGATTGCGTCACATTATCTCATCAGTGTCGTCAACGTGGTTGTCGAAAAATGAAAAGTAAAAGCGTGTCTCTCAGCAGATCATAACAGATGTTTGACTAAGCGATTGTAGGTAATTAAAGTCTGTTTACACGCTACATGCTACACGCTATACGCTGCTGACTTTAGTCTGTCAATAAGCCTTAAGCTTTGGGTGTGGGGCGTATGCGTAACTTTTCCTAATGTTTTTTCTTTTTTCTGTTTTTATTTAATTTTTCTCGCAAAATTCCTACACATGAGGTCATGTTTGTGTGGATTCTTGTTGCATCCATTAGCTGTAAGAGGATTGTTTATTTAAAAAAGTTAACAACAACTCAGTACGTACGACAATACGAGTATGCTCGCACTATGTTTTCTCGTAAGTTGCGAGATCGTATAATCGTATTCACTACACTCGCTGAAGGGAGCGAAATATGACATTTCTATGATTTCAGTAGCATTCATTTCATAAATTGTTGTCTTTGTTTTTTTTTTCTTACTCTCTGTTTCTAGTATATTTTCTTTCCATGGTTTTATTATCTCGTGTGTCTACATATTTAATAATGTCGAGCCATTCATGCGTAATTTAGGCCAAACCAAGAGGTTCATCGATGAGCCTCCTTTTCCCCCTAGAGCGGAGTGTAACATGAGAATTTATTGTTTTCCTTCATTTCTTTCCGGAGACTTGTTGTAAGTGATTCCTTGCCGCTATAACAGAATTCAAAATAATGTGATTACCTCAGATTAAGATTTGGAAGCGAATCTCTAAGGCAGTTCAACGGTCTGTATAGAACAGTGGTTTAAAATGACTTAGAGGCGTTCTCTACTAGATGGAGTGAAAAATGACATCCTTGACCGCCAGAATGCGCTGCTACTGCAAAAAAGGTTATGGTGCCTTGAAGTCTGTTCATATTTAGGCAATCATGCCAAATTTCAGTGCGATACTGTCTTTAGTTTTGTTTTGACAGCTGATAGTTGTTGACGTGTTTGACATTATGTTGAGTATGGACAAAAACGATTTTCGTTTTCTCTCATAAAACATTATTTTTTGAGAGGCAAAACGGCGAAGGAAACAAAAGAAAAGTTGGATAAATATTATGGGGCTAATGCTCCGTCAGATTACACCGTCAAATATTGGTTTCGAGAGTTTAGTGGTGGCCGCAAATCCACTACCGATCAAGTCCGCAGCTGCAGGCCCTCCGATGCGGTTACAGAGGACAATGTCAAAAAAATACATGAAATGGTGTTGGCTGACCGGAAAGTGAAGGTGCGCGAGCTAGCAGATACCACAAAGATTAGTACTGAGCGCATACGCCATATTTTGGACAATATTCTGCATATGAAAAAGTTATCCTGCCGCTGGGTGCCGCGAATGAACAAAAACACGAAGGCGAGAGCACTTCGAAAGAGTGTTTGGACTTGCTGATGCGGAATCGGGCTGACTTTTGGCGTCGATTGGTAACTGGATTCGGATCTCTCGGACTATAATCTCTTCCCAAACCGCAAAAGATGGCTCATCAATAAAAAATTCAGCTCACGCGAGGAAATCATCGACCCCACGGAGGAATTTTTTTTTCAAATCTTCCGGAAAATTACTCTTCGGACGGGATCAAGAAGTTGGAAAATCGCTGGAATAAGTGTATTAAACTAAAAGGGGACTATATTGAATAATATAAACAAACATTTAAAAAAAAAAAATTTAATTCCCAAGAAGGTCACTTTTCACTCCATCTAGTATATACAGGGTGAATGACTCGAACTATAACTTTTTAAAATGCTATAATTTTTTTATGTTTTAATAAATTTTATTGTGCCAAAGCAAAAAATGTTGGAAAATACATCAATTTTTAAATTGTATCAGTAGTTTTCAATATGTAAACCTTTGGCGCGAATAATGGCCTTGAGACGGCCGAAGAAAGCATCGCACGCTGCACGCAAGTGGCTCTGCGGTATTTTGGCCCATTCCTGGCGAAGTGCTTGTTTGAGGTGGTCCAAACTTTGGTATTTTTTAGTGCCAATCTTCGCCTTCAAAATACCTCAGACAGAGAAATCCAACGGATTTGCATCCGGAGAATTTGTAATCCGTTGCGTCGAAGAAATGAAGTGTGGAACATAGTTTTTTAACCAATCTTGGTTCACGCGCGCTTTGTGAGACGGTGCCGAGTCTTGTTGAAATGTCCACGGTCTCCGACCGAAATGATTGTTTGTCCAAGGCTTCAAAACTGCCTCTAAGACAGTTTCGCGGTATACGATCGCATTAATTTTGACGCCACGCCACAAACCATCACCATCGGTGCTGCCTGCTTTCTGGTGGCTGTCCGAAGGTGTAAATTTTCGAAGGACCTCTCTGGCAAGTAAACTCGGTCATGTTGTTTGTTGACATACTGTTCGATAACAAATGGCGACTCATCGGAAAAAACCAAACCAAATTCGGCAACTCACCACTTTCGTGCAAGCGTAGCGGTGTAAGATCGTGTGCTTTTTGGAACTTCAATGGCTTGAGCCCAAGCTCATTTTTCAGTATGTGTTGCATCCGTTCCAACGATATGTTGAGCTCACGAGCCATTTTTCTTCCACTTCGACGCGGATTTCGCTCAATTCGAGCCTTCACTTTCCGAACCATTTCTGCCGATGTTGCTGTTTTTTTATGACCACCTCCATGGCGTTTCGCAACGCTGTCAGTATGACGGTAACGAGCTATGGTTCAGAACACAAATGATTTATTCACGTTGAGGTGCTGAAGGGCTCTAACGATAGCTACTTGTGGTTTTCCAGCCAAATATAAAGCAATCACACTATCACGTTTGAATTCCATCGCGGAGAAAAATTTTTCAACACAACTGAGACGCAAATCTTGGAAATAATAAAATTATCTGTCATGTGTCAAAATTTGAGCTCGCTATCATGAACGGTTTGGAAATTATAGCAGTCTGAAGTTGGATGCCGTTCGAGTCATTCAGGGTGTAGATATTATAATGTTGAAGCAAACGGGTCCTCCACCGAGCTTACAATCGCTGAATGGGAAGAAATCAGCGGGTTATCAATGTTGCATTTGTGCCACCAGCAAAGATGTCTATAGTGATAGCACCCAACATCAACGCCTCGAAAAATACGACCTCAAATAACGACACCACCATAGAAACCAAGCGAAGAATACCTCTTGGTGTTTCTTTGGACTCTCAGTTCAAAAGTCCCCCTGCAATCCACTAAGAAAGCATTCAACAAAACTCTTCACAGTAGCGTGGATCACACTCTTATCTTTCTAGAAATTGGACTTAAGCAAAAGCCCAACAGTTAAATTTGGTGCCTGAATTGGGAATCTTTGAAAATCATGACAAATTATGTAGCTTTGCACTCCTTATTCTTCTCAATCAAGCTATCAGGGTACTTTTACTTTACATAACCGATCGTCAGTACTAAATCATGATTTAGATTTGCATAGCTAGAGTAACGCACCGGCAGGCAATCTTAAGGATCAATTATCTTGTCATTCACAAAAACAACCTCAGACATCAAAATTTCAATCTGTCAGAGTCCATAAATGTTGTTTCAAAACACGTGTTGTGTACAGAAATCCTGTCTCACTTAAGATACTTTTTCTTCCCAATCTAACATCAGACCCGATGACCAGTTTTTCACTTTTTTTCTTGGTTTTCTCTAACGCGAAAAATGTTTTCTAATTAGCAAGCCCATCCATGTAGCAATCTGAGAAAAGTAGACACTTCACGGAAATAAGCAATGACCTTCCCTCTATCGCCAATCCCCTTCTATTCGAAATCAGTAATTTGCATTCAATGCCATAGTGGACACTTGGACAGAAGACACTTTGAACACTACGAATACCCAACGTCATATTCAATGTAAATAAAGACAAGAAGATACAAATGCGTTTGGCAAAGTTACATCAGGTGTACCATACTTATGAGTGTCAGTGTGTGAGAAGTCGCGCAAATATTCTTCTCCATCGTCAGTTATCTGTCGAAACGAAGACATTAAGCCAGACCGGATGCAAATTATGAAGACCTGTTGCAGTGAGCGCCGCAAAGACCGGATCAGCAAGACAAAACAGGTACCACCAGCGTGCGGCTGTCGGCCCCAGATACTAGGGAATTCTACGGGTATCTTTTGGAATAGCTATCAGGCGAATTGGTAATAATTTGCATGGATATGTTGTAGACATCCTCTTACCGGTTGTCTGGTGCTGTTGTTGCTTTTGCTTTTGCTGGTGTTGGTGCTGCTCCTATTACTGATACTGGATATTGGACTACGCAAAAGTACCGTGCTGGTCAACGGCTGCGAAGTTTGTGCGAATGAATTAGAGTCGTTATTAAATGTGCATAGTTGCGCAAACTGCATTTGCTAAAGACAGTAGCAGTTCAATCTTATAAGGCAAATTATTTTCCATCTACTCAAGTGAGCAGATGGAGAATCTTGGCTGTTGATCGAGATATCGAGGTTAGTTTATAGATAGAGACATAAATATATGTAATTATAAACATTGGAAATTGGTGTCTCCTTATAGATAGAAATGATTTTGAGCAATTAACTGATACCTCTCTGGCCCTTTATTCTAGTATCAGTCTCATTAACTAAAGCATCTTTCTCAATTTGGTCTTGGGACCTAAGCGCAAATGTCATATCATCCATTTGTCTTGCAAAGTTCATTCTAACTCTGCAAATATACCGCAACTTTGGTGAATAGAGCGCAATACTGCGGTTTAACTATTCGACCCAGCTAAAATGTCGAATATCAAGTTGTCTTCCTCTGCCAAGTAACTTAAACTATTAGCTCCAAACTTCTAGACTTTTTCCCAGATCTACGAAAGGCTCTGTGTGCTATTTTCATCATAAAATTTACATAAACGGAAGCACGACCTAAACTAAAAATATATTTCCTCGTATTTCATTTGGAAGAACGCAACTTTCGCCATTGTCGTAAACTAGCACCTGCTTAATACGATTCAACTTCACGTGTTTCAGCTGACAAAAAGGGGTTCCTTTCTAGGGATCATCAGCCGAAGTCGGTGCCTTATGGTCATCGCTTTTCTTATGATGGTTGTCCGTCGCGTTTTATATCCCTGCAGTCGAAATCAGAGTCAGAGAGTCCTGTACCGTCTCCATCCGCTTTCACATGTCACATTGCGCATATAAAGTGTTCTAATTGCAAAACGAGGTCAAAATGAGACCACATTTCCGTCGCAAAAAGGGAAGTACTCTTACGATTGCTTCCAACACCAACACCAACACCAACACCAGTCCGAGTACATAACAACTTCCAAATGAAAAACCGCACAAACCAGCTTTGACTATAATTAACTGGGCTAAAGGGGGTAAACCTTTTTATATTGTTTGTCAGGGGGCATACAGAACTCCCGGAGTGCTGTGTTTGTTGGAAAATTGTTAGAAAATTATGTTTCAATGGTTGCAATTGAAAATAATCTATGAAATTCGATAGTTTAACCTCAATGAAGGGTTTTAAATGGCTCTGTCTCATACCAGTGACATTTTTGTTTGTTGATTGAATAAAAGTAACATTTGTGTGTAAAGTTATACTCATACGTTGTAAGCTAATAGGAGCTGATAGAGCACGAGTTATGATATCGGTGAAACCTTACTCGAAGTGTGCAACTTGAATTTCATGATGAAAATCTAACGACAAGCTACAATGACGCCTTTAGTGCAACCTCACCCACTGAGCCTTACAAATTATGTCTATCTAATTGAACGAACAAACATGTAATGTGTAATGTTACTTACATTTATAGATTGTGTACGAAATTATGTAAATTATATGAATTATATGATGAAAGTAGTCTTGAACGAATCACTATCCAGAATCAGACTAAATTTTACTAACAGAATTCTAACCGTGCGTTTCTGGAAAGCATAACATGACACCACTAAAGCAATGATAAAATGCACCATGAAGTTGAAAAATTTGGCTAGAATAGCTCTGCTTCATAGGCACATGCCAAGTTAATACGGAAACTTGGTGAAACGATTAAACAAAAATGTCTATTAAGAAAAAAAGGAAATCCTGTCGAGAGCAAACTACCTAAACAGAAAGCAGCGAAAGCGATAAAGCTCCTGTTAAAATAGAACACGAATAGTGCTAAAAATAAGTCAGGAAAGAGATATCGGCCAAACTTCAGAAGATTTGCGACGTGCGTTGAAGCACAAAAGAACAACGCAATATTTTTTGGATTGCTTATGCTCAATGAAGAAAAAACTCACAGGAGTACCAACCGCCAAAAAATGAGGTTGCATAATCCTGCCTTAGTTCTGTTATACAATTTCGCATAAACCTTAAAAACTCATGACTTGCTCAGAGTGAATGTGCCTTTATAGCAGTAAAAGTTTGGTCGTCGGAATTTATGCCCACTGATAGGATGGAAAGAGTCCCAATGGAGCAAATTTAATGAAAGACAAAATAAGCGAAGCAGTATAAAGAATAAATTAAGGACGAGCAGCTTGGATGGACAACTTCTGTACATACTTTCTAAAGTATAGGTGAAAACCTTTAATCTTGAATGTAAATGACTCGCGGTTTTGATCATTTAAACGACGCGACGGAGTCTATCGAATGTCTAAAGGGAAAGTTTCCTGTGTAATGGACTAGTACTTCATCCGAGTGCTCTGCTCCGACAGAAAAAAAGATGGACTGTTCTCATTTCATCATATAAAGGCAAACCCGACACGAAATACTGTAACAAATTCCGATTGGTGGAACTTGTAACGCGTATAGTGAAAACACACGACGAAAAGAGGCGACCAACTGATTGCCAAAACAGAGGGGATATTGGCCCTACAAGCAACGTAGTAGCAAGCCATATATGTTGAAGATATATGTAACATTAGATGGTTAAAAGAAGAAGAAGAAAACTAATAGCTTAAGTGTTCAAGTGCCTACAATAACAATACCAATAACACTTTCAGTCTGATGAAAGCGGAAGGTGACTGATTGCAAGGTGAATGCTTTCTGTTGCAAGCGCCATTTTTAGTGACGCCACTTGCTCTTCTAATACAGTGGAAATTTTCAAAGCCGTCTATCCTGTCCAAATCTTTGTGAGAACGACAGTGACGTTAAAAAATGAAAGTACCATCATTTATTTATTAATTTAATCTATTTCTTATATTAACTATTTTTTTGCCGAAGTTATTAACTTAAAAAAAATTATATATATTGTACAATAAAAAAAAAATAAGTATACATAAAATATTAATGACTACGCATTGATAAATACACTAAGATAGTCTCAGATAGTCCTGAACAATCTCTTAACATTTTTCTCTGCTCATGTGAAAATGTATTGATTGTGAAATGGTATTAAACCAACATGAAGCGTTAGGGATGGGATTCTTTTGACCATAAAGAGTCGTATGTCTAGAATTTAAAAAGAAGAAATTTTCCCTAAATCTGAGAGTACACGAGGGTGCATAAATATTTAACAAAATAAAATGTCACGGACAAAAATAACGAAAAAAAATTAAATCTTTTTTTAAACAGAGATAATACGATTGACATTTAATGCTATACTCAGGAACATTATAAAAACCATATATGTACCAGCAAATTGTGGGGCAATATTCAAGTAAAGAACGAACAAGAAAAACATACAGAAATTTAAGGGTATACGGATCAACAAAGTCCTTCGAATTTCGAATAAGAAAACCAAGCATAGAGTTAGCTTTAATGCAATCATAATGCCGCCCATATTTTAATTGGTTATAAAAAATAAAACCCAAAGTCGTTTGTGAAAACAACCCAATTAGAACGATAACACAAAGCATTTATCGATATTGGAAGGTGGTACATTTTTGTCGCACCAGTTGCAGATACTATTAATATCAGGTTCGATACAATTAGATATTGATTCCACTATCTTGAATATTTTTAAATCACCGGCATAAAGCAGGCAGTACGAATAAGAAACACATGAGGGTAGGTCATTTGTGAACTATAAAAATAGAAGTGGGCCTAAGTGACTCCCCAGTGGAATGCCAGAGTAGTTTAAAATAATATTCGATAGCTGGTTAGTAGTTATGACCCAGAGCCCAAATGTAATGCAGAAATCAAAGAATATATTTGAAAATAATGTATGTATTTGTGTGATAGACTAAAAGATCTCTTTTTCGGCAAAAATGGTGGTCGATGCATTGGGGACACTATTTATTATACATACAAAGGTTGGATAATAGATGGAAAGAGTACTTCAACGTGTTACTTGACGAAGAATATCAAGCGAAGTGTCATTCTTTCGGCTTTTGGGAAAACCAAAATAAGCGAAGCAGTAAAAATAATCACCGAACCGGATCACTTGCCGTGGAGAAGGGTTCCCGATTTTGTTTCATAAAATGATGGAAGCTAATCAGCCTTCTTTTCCCAGCAACTAACGATCGGAGAACCAATTGTTGCACACAATATACGAAAGAGTTCTAGATGGTCCATACCACAAAATTATTAAACTCCATGGCAGTAAATGCGGCTTTGTGGAAGGCTGATTGACATATGACGTCCTTCAAAGTTTATCAATTTTGAGAAAATATATGGGCGGCGGCGCTTTGATTCTAAAATTTACCCGAGACGTACACTAGTATGATACGGCATATGTACAATAACGTGAATTGGAGTATATATTTTTATAGAAGATAACAGGATACGGAACAATACTCACATATCATATACCGGGTCTTCCAATAGGGACTTCTGAATTTTGATAGTTGATAGCGGCCATATTGTTGAAACTACATCTGTCAAATTGGCTGTCATTTATTTTGTCTGTTTTGTAAAATCACCATGAACGCACATAGCATTTAACAACACGCGCAGATGATAAAATTGTTTTTTCAAAATGGGTATTCTGTTCGGGCAACGTTCCGCACGCTTCGCCCATTTTACGGTAACCATAATCGTCCTACAGAGAGGACTGTGGTGGATAAATTTGAGTCTACTGGTTCAGTAAACGATAAGCCAACACCCGTAAGTCGACGAAACTCCAGATCTGCCGAAAACATCGTCACTGCCCATGAGAGTGTGCAGGAGAATCCGAGGCAGTCAATTTCGCGTCGCTCACAAGAACACGGCTTTCGCAAGCCACAACTTGGCGAATTTTGCGTCGTGACTTGGGCCTGCTCTCGTTCAAAATTCAACTGACCCAGAAGCTGAAGGTAAACGGCCATAGACAACGACGTGTGTTCGCTGAATGGTCTCTGCAGCTGTTGGAAACTGACCCTAATTTTCATCGAAAAATCATCTTCAGCGACGAGGCCCATTTCTGGATGAATGGGTACGTCAACAAACAAAATTGTCGAATTTGGGACGATACCAATCCACATGAGATCCAAGAGCGTCCAATGCATCGCGAAAAAGTCACTGTTTTGTGTGGATTTTCATATTTCTTTGAGAACGACTTTGGCCGTCAACGGCGAGCGCTATAGGTCGATGATTACCAACTTCCCTTGACCTGAATTGGATGATATGTACACCAACGACATGTGGTTTCAATTCGAGGGGCATGGTCACCTCACGTGGAGGTGATGTGAATTGGCCACCGAGATCGTGCGATTTCGACTTTTTCTTGTGGGGTTTTCTGAAGCCGCAGGGCTATGCGAATAAGCCACAAACAGCAGTGGCCCTCAAATCCAACATAAACCATGCCCTCGGTCACATTCAGCCTGATTTATGCGCCAGAGTCATGGAAAATTGGACATTTCGGACGCGCGCCACCCAGAGAAGCCGCGGCGGACATTTGAACGATGTTATATTCCATACATAATGGCATCGATAGGCCTTTCAAACGATTAAAAAATTCCGATGATATCTCACACACACTTTGTTTTATTTAAATTTAAAGATAGGAAGCGCTTAATGAAAGACCCTTTATTATATGGTATTTAGGAGTCATCTTGTCTAAGTGCTAAACATTTAAATAGCTAATCCGTATCGTGTTCCGCAATATATTGTGTCAAGAAAAGCAGCTTAAACTTAAAAGTTTGTTATAAACGACAGCCATTCATTCGGCTTTAATACATCGCAGTGTTGAAGAGTATATGAGAAGTACTATATAGAGATAAAATTCAGCGACGGAAATCAAAAGTTCTACTCGTACTTCTACTATTAAGAATTATGCTCATGCAGTTGTTTTTTAAATAACCGGTTCCAGCCGCAAGCCTCTAGTAGCTAGTGCTGTAATTCCTATTACTATAAAGTAAATTTATTTTATATTGTAATAAATAATAATAATAATAATAAACAACCGGTTGGAACTGTTTGATACTCGTATCATCGCATGAAATGCATGCTTTTGACAACAGCTGTTGAAGTTGCCACTGTCTCATTAAATATGAAATGATGGATTTCCATTCTCTGATGTCACTATTTACTGAGTCCGCATCATCATATTTATCTAAGAATCACTAAATTAACAGGGTTGGACGAGGCGACAGGGTATTAACTGATTAGTTTCCTGTCTTCTAGGAAATCCTGTAGAATTTGTACCTTACTGCTCGTTTATTTTATTGTAGACTAGAACAAAATATTCAAAAAGCTAAATTTTTGTTTCGGAGTATTTACACCCTAAATGACTCGAACTGCAACCAACTTCAGACTGCTATAATTTCCAAACCGTTCATGATAGTGAGCTCAAATTTTGACACATGACATGTGTTGAAAAATTGATAGTGTGATTGCTTTATATTTGGCTGGAAAACCACAAGTAGCTATCGTTAGAGAACTCCAGCACCTCGACGTGAATAAATAATTTGTGTCTCGAACCATAGCTCGTTACCGTGATACTGGCAGCGTTGCAAAACGCCATGCAGGTGGTGGAAATGGTTCGGAAAATGAATCCTCGAATTGAGCGAAATCCGCGTCGAAGTGGAAGAAAAATGGCTCGTGAGCTCAACATATCATTGGAACGGATGCAACACATACTGAAAAATGAGCTTGGGCTCAAGCCATTGAAGGTCCAAAAAGCACACGATCTTACACTGCAACAGAAAAAAGTTAGAGTCGAAAGACCGAAGGAGTTGCTACGCTTGCGCGAAAGTGATGAGTTGCCGAATTTGGTTTTTTGCGATGAGTTGCCATTTGTTATCGAGCAATATGCCAACAAGCAAAATGACCGAGTTTACTTGAAAGAGAGGTCCTTCGAAAATTTACACCTTCGGACGGCCACCAGAAAGCAGGCAGTACCGATGGTGATGGTTTGGCCCGCCATAACCGCCGATGGTCGCTCTCCGCTCGTATTTTTGGACCGTGGTGTCAAAATTAATGCGATCGTATACCGTGAAACCGTCTTATAGGCAGTATTGAAGCCTTGGGCAAACAATCATTTCGGTCGGAGACCGTGGACATTTCAACAAGATTAGGCACCGTCTCACAAAGCGCACGTCAACCAAGACTGGTTAAAAAACAATGTTCCACACTTCATTTCTTCGACACAATGGATTGCAAATTCTCCGGATGCAAATCCGTTGGATTTCTCTGTCTGGGGTATTTTGAAGGCGAAGGTTGGCACTAAAAAATACCAAAGTTTGGACCACCTCAAACAAACACTTCGCCGGGAATGGGCCAAAATACCGCAGAGCCACTTGCGTGCAGCGTGCGATGGTTTCTTCGGCCGTCTCAAGGCCATTATTCGCGCCAAAGGTGGACAAATTGAAAACTACTGATACAATTTGAAAATTTCTGTATTTTTCAACAATTTTTGCTTTGGCACAATAAAATTTATTAAAAAATAAAAATATTATAGCATTTTAAAAAGTTGGAGTTCGAGGCATATTCACCCTGTATAGAACAGTTCCAATAACAATAATAGGCCTCCTCTTATTGCTTTTATGTTAGCACCGGTTAAAAAGGCGTCAATTTTCGGACAAGTGGAGCTACGAGGCTGAATCCATAAGTCGGTTCTTCAGCATTTGGACACTTTCTCAACGTTTCTTCAATTTGTTTATCTCTTACAAATAATGATATTTGTCGAGCTTATTATTCATTTGAACGAGGGTTTCATCTTTGGAACCAAATCTCTTTCCGTCGAACCATTTCTTCAGGTTTGGAACAGGAAATAGTCACTGAGAGCTACTCGTCAGGCCCATGAATAACGCAGCAGCAGCGTGAGCACTTTGTATCCCAAGTCATGAAATTTCGGCATCCCGAATACGCAAGTGTCCAAGCGCCAAATCGCCCAGCAAAGCCTATTGTTTCAATCGCTTCTTGGTTTCCATTGTGTTGTGGTAGAACCATGTTTTTAAATTTTCGCCAGAATCAAGAGGTTGTTAAAAAATCAACCAAAAGAGAAATTAATGCAATTGTTACGAGTGTGCTTCTAAAGAAGACAAAAACAAAAAAATATGTCAAAATATATAACAAGCGGGTATAACAAAATGTAATCTTGTTAGAAGTACAAGTATCCGCCAAAGTTTTCACATTAAGAAACCGGCAGTAAAAAATCTGGCCTTAGTTAGTCGCCCGGTTTCGACCCGTTCGACAAAGGTCATCGGATAGTCAGATTTTGAACAACAGAGGCTCTAATCCTACCCAAGGCCCGAAGAAGGGCCTAAAAGAGAGAAAATTGAATTATTCAAATGAAAAAACACCATCAAATACTTGGCTTCATTAGTATAGTGATCCAAAACAGTAGAATGGTACTGAGCTCCGTGACCTAGCCGACCCTACAAGCTACAAGAAATATATAGCATTGGAGGAGCTTGAACTCACATATTTACCGATAGTGACGGGGCCTAGAGTTTTCTAGCATAACCGATGCTATCTCGGAAGATGTGTCACAACTTCAGCTTTTAATAATAAATTCTGCTATATGCCTGTGGATTATAAAAAAATAGCAAGTGCACTAAAATTGAAATGAAGATTGTTTCAAAGCAACAATTTGTTGTATGGCTCTTCAAGAGGGATTGCTATGATTTATTACATACATATAATCGAACGACATGAAACTAATGTTAGAACTACTCGTAAAACATAGTTAAGGCTCCTCCATTCACCGCATGACTCATTCTAATTAATAATCAGAACTAAGTCCGCTGTTTCAATGTTAGTTTAACTTTACGAGCCATAAATCAATCGGAATAGTGAAATAGTGAAATAGTGAATACCATTCAAGTTTTGGTTGCCCTCAAAAAAATATTTCCAACAAATTTCACAGATCGTAAAAGTCATTTCTGTGTTCTTTAAAAATCGGCAGGTTTTTCTATGATTCTTTTCTTTTTATAAGAAAAATATTTAATTATAAACAAAAAGATATTAACAAATCATAAGTGGAAAAAAAATGTCACTCGTGGCCAGTAAAAGTCTGTGCTCTCATCAATTCTGATCAAAAACGCCCACTTACCTACCGGGGGGAAAGAAAAAGTGTGATTTTATTTTCTTTTTCTTGAGAAACTCCTCGGAATTTAAAATTTTACAAGTATCTTAGTATTTGTGTTAATGAAACACCTGCGACAAGATCTGAAGGTTCCGGATGATGGAAAATTTCTCTTTTCTGCTTTTTATCCCAGATACGCCGACACATTATACTCGTATTCGTACACCAATGTCTTCACCATATCTCACCAATGTCTGCTTCACCGGGTATACTCGTAGATACAAAAAAAAAATTTTTAATTTTATTCAGCTTTTTTTTGTTTTTTTAAATAATTTATGGAATTTGTTATTAAAGAAAATAGGTATACAGTGAGAGAGAAACTCTTTTTTTAAACACAAAGCCATAAATATGTCAACAGATCCTATGAAACTTTGCTCTTTTTTTTTTTCAAGAAACAAAAAAAAAGCACCACCTAGGCTTTGATTTTTTTTATAAGAATTCTTGCACATAGTTTTATTTTTTGTGGTTTTTTTGGTTTTTTTTTTTGGATTTTGAGGAAGGAACAAATTGGCGATGTAGTTCGCTTGACAACCGGTAAATAACTGAATGATAACATTTCGAAATCGGAAAAAACCCTAAATGACGACGATTTTGTTGTAGAAGAAGAATATGACCAACCCGACCCGGCCTAGAGAAGTTTTATTTTATATTTTTTTTTTTTTAAGGGAAACATTGTAGCACACCACAGTTATGTATGTTTATGGAAATGATGATCACACACAATTTTCACCACTCGTTTGAGGGGTAGTTTTTGGTCTTATGGCGTTAGACGTTCGTATTTCGTTAGTTAAAGCTTAAACGAGACATTTATATCCTGCTGGCTGGTTACGAGTATTTTGTATATTCCTTTTATGCAGAAGACTGGGGAGTTTTAACGCCGGAGCCCACGCAGGCTTGAAAGCATAATGAATATATTTTCTGTAAACGTTTATCGCCAAGCTGCACGCAATTAGGAAGAAGTCCAAGTACAGCTTGGAAGGCTGTATATAGTTATTATCCTTTGTTGGCAGACGTTTATAGCGAAATTGGGGTTAATAATTTTATTCTCCTCTTTCCGTTTCACGCTGGGAAGACATAGCTTCTATTCCTCGTTTACTGGTATATCTTGTTCTAAGGGTGCAGTGTTTTGAGTGCTATACTGTGCAATTGCCTCCTAATTGAATGCGAGTTTTTCTATTTTTCTAAAATTTCACCATACACTGTTCGGTGAGCTTTTACTATCCCTTGTTGTAGGGGCAGCTTGTCACCAGGTGTAATATTTGAATATTTCTATATGTATCTATTCCCACACTAGCTACGTACATATATGTACATCTATTATGACAATACTTATCATAAAAAAGAAAATCCAGATAACTAGAGGACAGACAAACGTTTCGTTTTGTGGGTGGATGTGCTTTTGTGTTTACCTCTTGGGTTATATCTAATTAATTATGTGGATCCATATGTTAGCACAATTTAGATATGAACTTACTCATACGTATAGATACACACGTAGCATTTTTCTATTTTTCTATATCGTGCAAACTAACGACAGTGGAAATTGTAGTGGAATTCAATGTAAAGGGTGGGACTTGAGTATGATAGATGGATTAAAGTCTTAAAGGATGGGTTAAGGGGTTTAGTTTCTATTGTGAAGTAATCGATTTAAATTAGGAGTTGGTTCGATTTATGAATGAATTGTTTGAGATACTATTGTAATATTGATACACACTTTCATGGTTAAACGAGTTTCGTTTTATCGGATTGATAGACAAAACGAAAGTAGAGATGGGAAATGCATGTTAGTTTGTGGTGTAACCTAGACTATTCAGTTAAGTTTAGTCAGGATTCGATGCCACTATCTTATTTTCAAATCTTCGACTACAGTACGTATCCGTTAAGTGGAATTTAAGCCCTACTTAGTGTGCAACATTCTCCAAGGGTAAGTTTCTGGCTAAGCAGAGTAACTTTCTCAAGGGAACTTTTGATAGTGCTGCAATCCTGGGTGGAACATTCTTTTAATCCTCAACTTAACTCTTAAGTTAGTTCGATCCCTAGCCAGCTGCTTCAGTTGCCGAGGTCTCTTTCACACCGCCTGCAGGCTGCAGGCCTATATGTGTATAGTGAATAGTGCTGTCGATTTGAATTTTTCTCATGTGATGCGCGTATTCATGCCGGATCGCGGTCATTAAATTTTAACCAAAATCCGCTGATTACTTTTATTAAAAAATAATCATACACAAAATTCAATTGTTTTCTTTTTGTTATAGGACTCCGTAGTGGCCGGAAATTTATGAACGTTCATGGAACTCAAGAAAAAATGTAAAAAATTTTCGTTAGCGTGTCTTGCCCATCATAAGCTTGCTTTTGCATAAATTAATAAAGAATATAACGTAATAAACCATAAATACTCATCCTACACATCTTGTTGAGAAAAAAAAAATACGAAAAACTCCACAGCTACAGAGATCATGGGGTCAGTCGGGATGATAAAGGACAAAAAAAAATTTGCTTCTTCAAGTCGAGGAGACTGACAGAGCAGCAAAATGCCGAATTGGGCAACTAGGCCCTCAGACAATGTAGTAGTTATAACCACTCTATTTAGAGTTTTCTCACAAAACTCTTAGAATTGGGAGCACTGCCGCCCTTTCTCCGCGCCGCCCCGATGACCAGCAAACTCATCATTTAATATGATTCTACCACTCCAGTAACAATAATTGAGATCGATTCTCTCGCATGCTTTCTCTTTCTATTAACTTGATCCATTGTGGCGGAAGACAGTGCTGAAAAAAGAAAACTTACGTCCAACCTCTGATTGGACATAAATGCCATACTCGTGTATGCGACTTGGTCGTATTTGCAAATGTATGGAGAATGGAGATAGAGAATAAAATGTCGCTTCTCTTACGAAATGTCTGCCTGTATTTACAAAATGCAAGCCCGTTACAGAAAAAACTACAATAAAATCATATACAATTCCACAATGCACAGACGACAGATTGGCACAATATCTTATTTCAGTTTTGAGAAATATGTGCTGTGTTAGCTCAACATCACTCAGACACTTTCTAATGTTTTCTCAGAAGAGCTAATTGAGAAATTCGAAAAAGTAGAGTTGTAATCGAGTCATCTTCTCGCTATGGTTTGAAGTGTTGTACGGGCCGAAGCGCCATCATTGTTGCAACCACATCTTGTCCGAATATTGGGTTGGCAAGAAAGTAATTTCAGTTTTGTCAAGTTATGAGCGATATGTGCAGTTTATAGTGTTGACTGCTTATCAGGATATATGGTACATATTTTTAAGAATTGGTTCAAGAAATTCTGTTCTGAAGATTTTTCATTCAAAGATGACCAACATTCGGGCAAACAAACTAAAGTTGATGATGACCAGATCAAGTCATAATTGAAACAGACCCTCATATGACTGTGCGATAGATTGCAGAGATGTTAAATGCATAACACGCAAGAATAGAATATAATTGAAAACGTCTTAGATTAGTAAAAAAGGTCGATATTTGGATTCCACACCTAACACAACCAATCAATATTTGCAGCTCCAACTCGATGAAATGCATCCTCTCTTTAAACCGAATTCTTACTTGTGATGAAAAACGTGTTGTTTACAACAGCATCAATCGAAAAGGATCATGATCCAAGAGTGATGAACCAGCACACACCACATCGGAAGCTGTACTGCATCAATATGGAATAATGTTGCTGGTAACAGCTAATGAAACTGGAGGAAGCGTTAAAAGGGAAATGGCTACAATTGTCAAATCGTAAGGAAATCTTTTACCACCATGATAATGCTAGACCACACACATCTTTGGTAACTCGTGAAAAATGATTGAACCGTGGTTGAAAAGTGAAATAACATCCACCATACAGCGTCGACTTTGCAACGTCGGATTTTCACATCATTCGAAGTTTGATAAGACCTTCACTAATGATGATGACTTGAAATCGCACTTGGTCCAGTTGTGTCCTAATAAGGGCCTGAAGTTCTATGAGAACGGAAACATGTAGCTGTCCGAAAAATGGCCAGAAAGTCATCGAACAAATGGAAAATGTTTAATTTTACTGGGTACAAAAGTTTTATTCCACACTTTTTACCAATTTTTCTGTGGATCAGGGTGGGATGCCGGGTGAATTGCCGGAGTGCCTGTCCCTGGTAGTGTAAGTATCATCTCGGTAGGACAGGGTTGAGTCAATGAATCAGTACAGGTCCGATTTATGTAATTTGTTGTGTCAAGTAAACTTATTTCCACAACCAGCTTTCTTATAAAATATAGATGAGATACTCGTAGAGAGAGATGGCGCTACTTGACATTCAACATTTCAAATTATAAATTTATTGACATAAATAAACATTTGCCGAGAAGGTTACTTAACAATAAATCGATTACAATTCTAGTTTTCCGATTATTTTCTTCGTGAACAGCTCTTCTGAGGGAGCATCGGAAAGTGTTATAATCTGAGTTTAACGATTTTGAACTAACGTAGCACATATTTTTCAAAACTGAAATAGTAAAATGTTATGCCAACCTGTCTGTATGTGATATTATGTCATTGTCGTATTGGCCCTATATATGTTAAAAACAGGCAGATATTTCGTAGGAGAAGCGACATTTTATTCTCTATCTGCAGATACTACCACGTTTGCGTATACGAGTGTGTGTACACAATCAGAGGTTTGACATATCTTTTCTCTGTTCATCGTTGGCTGCGCCACAATGGATCAAATTGATAGAAAAACAAAGCATGCGAGAGGATCGATCTCAATTATTGACGCTGGAGTGGTAGAACCATTAAATGAACGCTGCAACGTGGTGGCGCCGGGGAAAGGGCGGCCGTGCGCCCAATAGATGCCGCCACTCTTCACTATTTAGAAATCAATTTTAAGAGTTTTGTGAGAAAACGCCAAACAGAATGGAGATAACTACTGCGAGGGTTGTCTGAAAAGTTTCCGCAACGTAAAGATAGCAGCACTCGTCAATAAAAGCTAGTGACTGCTAGTTGTGCATCTTTTGACAGTTACTTACCGAAGTTTCAGTCATTTTGGACGCGCAGTTTTTAGTTGACAGTCGTTTGAGTGAGTTGATGTGAGTGAAAATGGAAAAAATCGAGTTGTTATTAAATTCTTGTTTCTGAAAGGCAATACGCCTACGCAAATCAAAAATGAGTTGGACTCTGTGTATGGGGACTCTGCACCATCATTTACCACAGTGAAATTTTGGGCAGCTGAATTTAAACGCGGCCGTAAAAGCTTGGGAGATGATGAACGTTTCCAAAAACTGCAACCACTGACGATAACATTGCTAAAATTCACCAAATGGTGTTAGACGACCGCCGAATTGAAGTGAGAGAGATAGTATAGGTTATGAAAATGTCCAAAGAACGTGTTTGTTACATATTAAATCAAGATTTAAGCATGAGAAAGCTGTCTGCGCGTTGGGTGCCGCGTTTGCTTACGTTAGACCGAAAACGTGTTCGAATGAACATTCCCAACGCTCTGTTGGAGTAGTTTAGGCGCAATAAATCCGAGTTTTGGCGCCGATTAATTACTGTAGATGAAATTTGGATACACCATACGCCCGAAACAAAAATTCAGTCAAAACAATGGACTGCAAAGGGCGAGCCGGCTCCAAAAAAAGCAAAAACTGTTTTTTCGGCTGGGAAAGTGATGGCGACTGTTTTTTTTGATAGTAAAGGGGTTATCTTGATCGATTATCTCCAAAAAGGAAAAACCATTACAGGAGCATACTGCGCATCATTACTTGCCAAGCTGAAGGCAGAAATTGCGGAAAAACCGCCACATTTGCAGAAAAAGAAAATCCTGTTTCACCAAGACAACGCGCCGTTCCACACCTCAGCGGTTGCCATGGCGAAAATTCATGAATTACGGTTTGAACTGCTTGACCATCCGCCTTATTCACCAGATCTAGCCCCAAGCGACTTCTTTTTGTTCCCTCATCTAAAAACTGCAAGCAATAGTAAGAATCTAGAGCCCCTATAAAGTATCACAGACCTGACCTTAACTTCTTAACAAAATTAAATTATTTTTTTCTTTAAACAAACAAGAACTATATGATTCATAGAAGGAGATGCATCACTGAAGCATCAGTGAAAAAAAGTTACTGGACTCAAAGAAATATGTAAATTCAGCTTAGATCATTAATTGAAGCTATTGGCTAAATTCCTATTACTTTGTTCCAATTCACTCTTTCCTGCTGGCTGGAAACCTTTCAGGCTTAACCGGTCAAGCTTTACCTGGTTTTTGACCGTTTTTGAATTAACTTGTCCTAAATTGTAATTGGACATGAAATATAATAAACTACTGGATAAAACTACAAGTTCTCTTTATCAGGAAGCTCCAGGCTTGACCCATCGGTTAGTTAAAGGTGGATTGATGCAGGTTCTGTATTAAATGGCATTACTGGTTGCAGGCTAATTGTTCTAGGTTTTCCTTCGGCTGTGATGCTATTACTATTACTCTCTGACTGCCTCAGTATTCATTTGCCCTGGCTCTGAAAAACTTAAAATTCGGAGCACCATTCCTCATCTCAATACCGTCGATCACGTGCTTGTCATCCTTATTCTTTTTTTTTTTGTGAAAAAGCCGTCGGGTTTTTCTTCCTCTCTGGTCAGCGCGCGTAAGCTGCTATCAAAGTTAAAAAGATGAGTGAGGATCATGTCAATAGCGGCAAATATCCATGATTCCTTAAAAAATAAAACGAAACAGGAAATTTAGAGAACCGATAAAACAGTGAGATCAATATTCATGTCATTTACATATTTTCTTAACTTGAACAACTTAAAATATTTAACCTATCCTAACCCTCCCACTTGCCATCCAACACAATTAACGGGCGCCAACCACCGCTTTACTACAATAAACTACCACCGATAGTTATATCCACTTCCTTAAAACATACTAATCCATATAGAACCATCAACTTTCGTTTACCGCCTGCAGAGAAACTATTATTAGCTCCCTGACAAAGTTCAAGGAAGTTCATACTCCTTAGACATTAAAAGAATAAATCGTCAACTGAATTAATAATTAAAGTTTAGTGGCGACCTTCAATTATGGGAACCTCTCTCACGAAGGCCATAATATATAAGGCATCCCCCTCAGCCCTCAGTTTGATATTTTGCAATAGAAGTTTTCTTCTATTTCTTCTACAGAACCCACAGCAACCCACTGCGGTTGCTTTTAAAGTTATGAGAATAGTGGTAAGGGTGAGTTGGATACCTGGCGCCTGAAATTTAAACTGCCCTATAGTAGGAAAACATATGTTTGTCAGTATTGTTTGAGTGGTTTAAAAGTGGAAATACCGCAAAACAAAAGATATATGAGTACATACCTTAAGTGGGGTTGGGTTGACACACCAAAAGAGGAAAGAGACACGATGCGCTGTATATCATTTCCTTTCTTGTCATTTTATTGACCGTTGTCGCGCAAATTCCGTTCGATGGGTATCTACTCACACTACCAACAACTCGGCCTCAAACCATCATAAAAACCGCCCTACCCGGCCGGGCCGATTATGTTCGAAGAAAGATACCTCACTTCCACCCTAATATGGCGCCGGCGCTTTTCTGCTCCAGTTCCAGAACAAATATCTAACAAAAGCATCAACATGAAAATCTTTGCAGTTGTAAAGGTTTATGGAGAAGTGGCGCCAAACAAAGCTCTGTGGTAATGGTTGTGGTGGCAAGAGTGTGGTGAAAAGCTCTTTTTCCCAGCCGTTTTGTGGTTTTCCATTTTCCGGAGCTCGGTTCGGATGAGTGCCCCCTTTATTTTGGGTGGGGCTAGCTGTGCAAATAAGAAAATATTAATTTAATGTAAGTAGTGCCCTAGCGAAAACAACAACACGAATGAGAAATATTAAGTAGACCATAATCTCGTTAGTTTTTAGTTTATGGCTGGGCTTTTGTATACATATGTTATGTTTCTTGTGTAATGTGTACATATGAACACTCATACGTGTACTGTTTTACCATTAATTTGATTGTACGATTTCAGTTTAAGGCACTATAAGAGTAGTTATCATATTGCGTTGGAAGCATGCAACATAAAAGAACTCATGGTCAAATTTTATTGGTTCAACAGAAGGCTCTTCATTCAGATCTGCAACATAATTTCTTTTCGATGTGAAGCTGGTAAATGACTTGTCATCTTTTGAAGATGTTAATGCTACTGCTATGCACTACTCTTACTCGGCTTAGATGAGCCCAGAGTGGTGATTTTTTTTTAACCGGTATTGTTTTGCCCATAAACGCTTTTCTCGACGTTTTGATTATCTAGACATCCAACATTCAAATTCTTTTTCAAATCGATAGCTCAAAGGCAGTTGGGTTCCAAATAATGTTAATCTTATTTATTGTCTTTAATGCTTAAACAGTTGCATTAAAATAAGTCCTGCATTGCTTGATCTGTTGATATAGTCATTAGCTACCATTTTGGTCTAGCATGTCTAATAAGAGCCAGCACAAATTTCATAGCGTTTGCAAACTAAGTGCTCATTCATCTTCTTACTACCTTTACTAAAGGATTTTTTATTAGATGCGCCCAATTTTTCCAATACTGGTATACACTTTCTGCGTTCGCGCATGCTATCCCTTGACAAATGTCATATTTGTGCTGCAGATTGTCTATTATTCAATACGAGGGTTGTCTGAAAAGTTTTTTTTTAATTTTTTTATATAGTCTCCTTGTAACTCTACACACTTCTCCCAGCGATACTCCCATCTCTCTAACCCGTCCAAATAGTACTTGGGGTTTTTCTCTGCAAAATAATTGTTCACGAAGGTGATTGCCTCCTCATTTGACGAAAATCTCTGTCCCCCGAGCGCAGTTTTTAGATGAGGGAAGAAAAAGAAGTCGCTTGGGGATAGCTCTGGTGAATAAGGCTGATGGTCAAGCAGTTCAAACCGTAATTCATGAATTTTCGCCATGGCAACCGCTGAGGTGTGAGACGGCACGTTGTCTTGGTGAAACAGGATTTTATTTTTCTGCAAATGTGGCCGTTTTTCCGCAATTTCTGCCTTCAGCTTGGCAAGTAATGATGCGTAGTATGCTCCTGTAATGGTTTTTCCTTTTTGAAGATAATCAATTAAGATAACTCCTTTACTATCCCAAAAAACAGTCGCCATCACTTTCCGATAGCCGAAAAAACTGTTTTTGCTTTTTTTGGAGCCGGCTCGCCCTTTGCAGTCCACTCTTTTGACTAAATTTTTATTTCGGGCGTATAATGGTGTATCCAAGTTTAATCTACAGTAATTAATTGGTGCCAAAACTTGGGCTTATTGCGCCTAAACTGTGCCAACAGAGCATTGGAAGTCTTCATTCCAACACGTTTGTGGTCTAACGTAAGCAAACGTGGGTCGACTTTGACCGACTGTAAAATGGTAGAAGTGCGCGAAAAACATTTTTCACAGAGCACGAATTTTGATAATAAAATTCAATAATTTGTAAGCGTTGTCCAGGTGTTAGTTTTTCTACAACACATGTCACGAATCACGCGTGAGCTGTCAAAAATAAAACACTGACAAACCAAAGATCAAAAAAATCACCCTTTACATCAAGTACCTATGTACTCGTATAATATAACTTCAAAGTCGTTCTGTTAGTCTCGGGCCAAAAAAGTTTTGTCTTAAAGTCCTTCTGATTGAGCATAAAGTGCAAAACATCAGGCTTTCCATCTTGTCTTTCCATTTTTAACCGCTGAAGTAGGAAGGGCTCTCAATACAATTCCAGGGAGAGAGTTTGTTCATCGTTTTGCATCTTCCGATGCAAAATTTAATCAATGTTTCGACATATTCCTTGGCATCTGTTGCATTTTCATCTGTACTACGCTCAACACTGTTAAAGAACGGTCTTGCGATGTAATTCATGTTTTCGCCACAAGAAACAGCAAAGATTCCAGGCGAATTTACACAATCGTGCCGTATTTTGTAGTTCCGGAGTCAAGACAGCAAGAATTTTGCAGGCTGCTGACTCAGAAAAGCACCAGTGCAGTCCCTCGGTCTAATTTACTGTAATCTGAAGGGTTTTCGCGTAGCTGATAACTTGGACCAGTTTTCTTTCAACATTTTTCTAATTTTTGGAACGCTTCTGAATAGTATGATTTCCTCCTTAAAGAGCAAGATCTCTTTCCGCTAATCACTGTCTTAATGGAAGTGAGCTTCTTTTTTACTAATGCTTGTTGAATCAATTCGATGAGCTGAAATAAAAATCGGTAGTTATTGTTCTTCGTATTTCGAGGTTATCAATGCGGGAAATTAGTCTCAACTTGTCCAGCTGATGGAATAAGTTATACCTTCTTTGGCGTCGATTCGGAAGCAAACGCAAAGGTTTTAGATGTGTCTTCAGCTCTGCTGTGTGGGGACGGGTCCATGTTTCGTTCACAAGTAAGTAGCAGTGCAAAACAACGCATAACGCATAATCTTCGCCCAACATATCTCCCATGTTGTCATACCACCTTGATCTAAAAGTTCACGGAATTTATTCAGAAAATTTTAAATACAAGTTTATTCATCTAAATCTATATTGTCCCCTTCAGAGTAATCCGCATCGACTGCAACACACTTATGCCAGCGCTTGATCCAATCTTCGAAACATTTTTTATATTCGGTTTTCGGTATGTCCATCAGTGCTTCCTGCGATTTTTCCATTACTTCCTCTCGGCTGCTGAAACGCGTTCCCCGTAGTGGTTTTTTTAACTCGATTGAACAGAAAGAAGTCACAGGGAGCCAAATCAGGTGAATTCGGTGGCTGTTGGATGGTATTTGTTGCATTTTTCGTTAAAAAATAACGAATAATGATGGCACTATGCGACGGTGCGTTATCATGGTGCAAAATCCACGAGTTTTCTGCCCACAATTCTGGTCTCTTTCGGCGAATTGCTTCACGCAAACGTCTCATAAGGTCCAAATAATACTCTTTGTTTACTGTCTGGCCTTCTGGCAAAAATTCGTGATGCACCACACCGTTGTAATCCATGAAAACCGGGAGCATTGCCTTTTTTTTTGGTCTCGGCTCATTTGGTGAACGCCATTCACTTGCCTTCTTTTTTGGTCTCGGCGTGTCGTACTCATAAACCCACGTCTCGCCTCCGGTAATGATCCTTTTGATGAATGTGGGATCGGATTCAGTGTCGCATATCATCTCAACACGGTCTCTTTTTTGCATGAAATTGAGGTCTTTTGGCACCAACTTTGCTCCAAATCATTAACCAAAATGTCTTGGACGGATCCATAGGCCATGTTCAAGTCCTACGCTATCTCTCTGATGGTTAATTTGCGGTTATTGACCAACATTTCTTTTACTTCATCAATGTTTTCGTCGGTTTTCGATGTCGATGGTCTGCCACTGCGTTCATCATCTTCGATTGACTCACGACCACTTTTGAACCGCTCGTGCCACTGGTAAACAGCTGTTTTCTTTAGAGAATCGTTGCCGAAACACTTTTCCAACATTTCCAATGTTCGCGCAACATTAAATCCGTTTTTTACGCAAAATTTAATACAAGTTCGTTGTTGCAAATTGAAATCCATTTCTAAAATTGTAAAAAATCGCCAACACACACATGGATAGATGTACTCTTGGCTACGTAACTTTTGCAAATGTCAAGCTATGATGCTAAGATTTAAAGGGAATGTCAACAACAGATTTACCAACTTAACAGAACTCAAATCGGAATAATGGGAGCGCCCGGGAACTTTTTGATCAATGCGGTATGTGTCGGTTTGTTGTCAACTGTGATCATACTAAGTATACTACGCTGCATCCACATAAAGTTTTCATGGCCAATTTATCGCGCAGGGTATTGAGAAGTAAGCATCTCAGTCTCAGCTTTCTCTATAGATTTTACCCATAATTTCTGATGTTGTGACTTAATTTGGACGATCTGGCAGTTCCTTCAATTCCGCTTCATCACTGATATGATATAACATACTCACAGCTGGGTTCCAACTTTTCCAATTTTCTTAAAAACACGGAGGAATGTTTGAAGTTCGCTTTTAATGGTTGTTAAACACAAACTGAACCGCGCAGCTGGCTGACAATTCGAAAGATACATAGGAACTGTGTTCATTATCTGCACTAGTGCGATATAAAAACGCGGTTTTGTGTTCATTGTCAAGCACTATAAGCGCTTTTGTAATTTTTTTTTTACAAAAAATTGTAATTATTTTACAAGGCAGTGAACAAACCGATTAACCTTTTGAAGCATGACCTGTATAAAAAGTGGCATTGAAAGTGGTAAGTAACACCATCTCTTGTGGGTCGTTCCAGATTTATAAGTGTATTGCTTTAATATTATGTAAAAGATGTTTTTTAGGAGCTAGATAAACTTTTTTATTTTTAACACTAACGAAGAATTATTATGTTTTAAACAAACATACCTTAGCGGCTTATATTTTTGCCACTCTTTCGAATATTTGGGTTTTTATCTCATTAAAACTGTGCTGTCAACACCTTAATGGTTTGCAGTCTAAGTATAAGCGTAGATCAAAGAATGCCCACAGGAAGTAATTGAGTGGGGTCGAATCGTATTGACGTTGAATTAAATCCTTAGTAAGTCAGACATGTGCTGGAACCATACATATATCATCCGGGTCAATCTCAAAGAAAAAGTCACTGATCATTGTCTGGTAACGTTGGACACTGAATCTAATTCGAGCTTCGCTCTTATTTTTAAAGAGATAGAAACAAATGAAGTCCTTACCACGAATACCGCACCAAACAGTACACTTCTCATAAGCTTCCTGGTTCACAAGCCCATTGAGCTAAAAGTGAGCATCGCCACCAGACACGAATTTTCGATGATCGGCAACGTAATCCGCGTTAGTCGCAGTTTCGTTATTTTCTAAACGTTTTGCGAGTTGAAGACCGATTTTCGAAATAAATTTGAATGGGAATGAGCGTTCTTCTTCTGTAGGAGTTCGAGTATTTGTGATATGATGATTTGTCAGACAATGTTAATTTTGGTGGGGGCTAACGCCCCCATTTATTTGGCTTAATTCAAGCTTAAAAAACTAACTTAAAAATTAAGATACAAAATATTTAATTAGGGTTTTAAGGCTAGGGATGGTTAAGGAGATCGAATTTGAGGAAAAATGTGCTGCGATTAAAATCGAAAACGGAGAGGTTGGAGTTTACCTTACGCAGCATACGAGATATTTGTTCGTTAGAGCCATATGTGGTGCGGTGAATTGGTAGATAAAAGAGGCGGGGGCAACGTAGATTTCGAGGGTTAGTATTAAAGAAGATGGAGTTGTAAAGGGACATGCAATCGACGGAGCCTGAGAGGGGTCGGTGAATGAAAATAATGTTTGCTGCGTCCCTTAGTTCCTCAAGGGTATTCAGGTTAATGAGTTTGAGACGGTCTCGATAGGGAGGTAAAATTAGAGGGTCGTTCCAACGACACTGGATCCTCTCGATTCGGGTTACGTGAACTCGTTGAAAGGGACACCACGCTTGGCTAGCGTATTGGCGAACGTAGGTGATGTATAGTGATCTTGTCACGTACAGGTTACAGGATTCTTTGGACCATCTTTTAACGAAGCCAAGCGATGAGTTTGCTTTAGTAATTATCTCATCGATATGCGATCGGAAATTAAGCTCCCTGTCGCATAAAATGCCAAGGTCGCGGATGATCTGAACAAGGGATATAGGTTGACCGTGGAGAACGTAAGTACGGGGAGTAGACCTGTTGCACTTACGTGAAAAGGTAATCAATTGACATTTGGTGACGTTGAGTTCTATGCAGTTCTTGATGCAGCATGTGGAAAAACTATTTAGATCTATTTGAAGGAAGCTGGAGTCGTATTGTGAGGAAATGGGTTTAAAAAATTTGGTATCGTCAGCATAGAGAGAAAGTGCTGAGTGGTGAATGACCCTTTCAAGATCGTTAATGGTTAGGATGAAGAGAAGTGGACCTAGGTTACTACCTTGAGGAACACCTGTAGTGGCCAAGAAAGAGGCTGATATGACAGACCTGAAACGAACCCTATAAAAACGATTATCCAGGTAAGAAGATATCCATTTAAACAAAATGAGTTCAAAGCCCAGGACGGACAATTTGAACAGGATTAGTTTATGAGATATCTTGTCAAAAGCCTTACTGAAATCAGTTGTTATAACGTCAACTTCTTTACCATTTTCTAAGGCTGTGAGAACAGAGGACACAAATTCGACGAGGTTAGTGGTAGTTAATCTACCTTTCAGAAAGCCGTGTTGATTAGGGGAAATAAGAGATTTGCACTGGAAGCTTAAGGCTTCGTACAAAATGCTTTCGAGAAGTTTGGGTATATGTGAGAGTTTAGCTATGGGGCGGTAATTAGTGACTTCGCTCTTTAATCCCTTTTTGTGTATCGGTGTTATGAAAGAAGACTTCCATATCTGTGGGAATTCGCCTTGAGAGAGCGATAATCGGAAAAGATTTGCAAGGGGGCGGGACAGTATTGAGGAACACTTTTTAAGAAATATGAAGGGAAGACCGGAAGACTGGGCCGGGTAAGTATTCATCATTAAGTTGTTGTAATTTGTTTTCTACTACTGTATGGTCAAAACTTTGAGAAATAGAGGGGCCAATACGAAGGTATTATCGGCAAAAGATTGCTTAAAAAATTTAGCAAAAAAGTTGGCTATAGTATGAGGATCGGTTGATGACATGTTTTCGTATGAGAGGGATGGAGGAAAACCGTCTGATTTTTTTTAATAGTTAACGAATTTATAGAAAGACTTAGAATCGTTTATAAGCCTTGATTGCGTACTATCAAAGTATCGCTGGTAGAGAACCTTATAAAGCTGGGCAAATTGAAGGTATGACCCGAGATAGTTTGAATAGTCAGCAAAAGAGTTGGATCGAAGGAAAACTGCCCATAATTTGTTTCTCTTGTTACGTAAAGAGCGAAATTTACGATTGTACCACGAGGGACTCGTAGAAAGGGTTTTATTGCGCGAAAAGGGAACATAGAGAGAAATAGATTTGAATAATTCTCTATAGAAAATAGAGAGAGCATTTTTAAAGGGCATTTTGGCGAAATCAAAAGAACACTTACTAAGATAAGCGTTAATTTTGCGGAAATTCGCTTTATGAAAGTCGTAAGAAGAGGCAGCTGCAGATGAGGTGGGATGGATAGGAGAGTAATGGAAAAAAGAAAGAAGAAGTGGTGGGTGAAAGTTATCAATGGTCGATAGTGAAAGGGGACAGAGTGAGACAGAGAAGTTAATGGGGTCAGTGGTGAAAATGAGGTCTAATTGGAGTTGGAGACCCCACTAACTTAGCATAAGCTGGAGTCTGTGAGCTCATCTAAGATGCGACATTATTTACCGGAGTTAGGGTTTAGATTCATCATCTGATTGAGTCCAATGCAGTTGAGATAGATTGAACATATATGTCGAAAACGACAGGACGGTCTTAAAGTTATTCCTATTAAATTAACTTCGAATTCCCGTCATTCTTAAAATTGAATGAAGCACGAGTTCTAGCCAGAGGAGCATTCCAAGTCCAGATAAACTTCTGGTTGGGGTTTTCCTTACTATCTGGAGAACAACGACTACATAACATGCCACGATACTTCCAGTAAACCACAGATGTGATTTTCATTTGGCCAAATGAAATAATATAGAGTTTTTGTAGCTTCAAAAAATCGTACAAAGGTCTAACTCAAGAGGTTAAGTAATTCAGCCAGCTTTGTACAAGTTAGTTCAATAAAATAAACAAAATATATCTACCAATCCTGTAGCCTTCTTCTGACGCCTTTTAAAGCAAGAGTCATCATTTTATCTTGGTTATATGCACTAGATGTTGTATCTTTACATGGTTTTATATTTTCCCCTTTTGAATTCTTCAATATAATAATCACTGGCATAAAATGAATACAGAATTGCACCGGTGCGTCGACAACCTGTCCCTGATACTGCGTTACACCAGCACCTGTGCAAACAGAACCAGTTTCATGGGATCCATGTTTTAACTTGGGGTAAAAACAATAGTAACTCGAGTTAAAGACATACGAATACCATATTACTCAACCCCTACGCCTACGCATATCCTCATTTGTATCTGTACATACCTTTTCCAACAACCTCTAGACTCTCTGGTCATCTGTTTTCTTTTTTTCTCTGTTTCTTTTTTTTGCAGTGCCCCCTTGTGGCGGCAATGAAACCGACAAAAAATGTAACGCAAACCTTTTCGGCTCCATCTAACTCGTACTTATCTAATGTCCTCCCGTGTCGACCCCCAGAAGGGCGGATGTGCCGGGTGCTTCTACATAATTTGTATTTTATTAGCACAAGAGTGTTATTAAAAAATTTCACTCTCTTTCGTAAGCGCGTGTTTAGTGGCGGCCATAAAGAGTACAGGTCTATGCGTGTGTATATGTACGAGTACGTGTGCTTGCTTTTATGGGGCCAAAGTATCATGACACGGGGTGTGGCACTTTTGCATACGGACTTGGTGGAATGGCCATCTACTCTCGTAACCTTTTATGCGAACAAAATATTAAAAGTAAACTGCCGCCGCCGCCGCAACAGTTAATGTCAACCTGTGGTCATTAAAAAATTGCCTTTTTGTAGGTTAATTTAGCGTAATTATGGGTTTTTGACACTTTGAATGGCGCAGACGGTAAAGAGGGGATTTGTGTTGCAAAATTCTAGTCAATTTTCCGATGGCATTCTACGAAATTCCCTCCAACTTGAGTAGAGGGTTTATTTGTTTTATGTTTGTTTATTTTATTTTTTATTCTGTTTGTGACAGATGGAGGGGAGTACTCGTAAATGACTATAATTGGAAAACCCGCATATTACTGGTAGATTGAAGGGAAGTCATTCGTAATTGTTAAGTGTTATTGGAAGTCTACATGTGATAATTAATGGTTATAAATTGACTGAACGATTTGAGGTCATGCATTGCGAACATTGAAATGCTCTTTTGCGTAGGCAAGGTAGATACTTAGTTACTAGTCATTTTAAAAAAAAAGGCCTTTTGCTGTAGAAGATGTGCCACTTGAATTTCGTTGTTGCCAGTAAAAAGGCGGGTCCTATAGAACTTTAGATTTAAAGCGGAAATTATGATTGACGTCTGGCATGATAACCCAAGGGTCAAGGGACTATCAATAGTTAATGGCAAGTGTCACAAGATGACCTGTAAGTAGTGTGACAATAGATTCGCAGTTGTTTAAAATTGTTGCCATAGACCCTAGACTTAATGTCGATCCAAAACAAAAGAGCCTAAAGGCGTTTAATCGCATATTATTCTGTGTGTCAGATGGCACCATCCTGTGGAAGAAGTACGTCTCAATAACAACTCCAGCATGAAAATCACACCAAACAGTCAATTTTCGTACAGAATGGATGTTGTCGGAAAACCTCCGGCTGTTCGCGTGCCCAAATGAGGCAATTTTGCTTGTTAACAAGGCCGTTTAACCAAAAACGTGCCTCCTCATTGAAGATGATTTACCAGAAAAAATCCGGATCTTCTTCCATCTTCAATAGACTTCAATCAGTAAAAGTTCGACGTGCACGATGGTCATTTGGCTCTAGTTCTTGGGTCAATACAGACGCATAGACAAGTCTCGAGGTTAGGTGGAGGTTCGAAAGATGCCTAGCACTTGAACGGCGGTCTTGACGTACCGACTTGCGTGCAACCGCAATATTCTGGGGCTTCCCTGCCTCATTAGTAATATTATCCAGTGAATGAGTTAATTCGAATTTTTTTCACTAAACGCTAAGTGTTCGCTTATTGGGACGATTACAACGGGCGAAAATTGGAGAAAAAAAATCGGATTATTAGGAAATGTTGTTGAAGCCTACGAGGGTTGTCTCAAAAGTTCCCGACCGCAACGTAAAGATAGCAGCACTCGTCAATAAAAGCTAGTGACTGCTAGTTGTGCATCTTTTGACAGTTACTTACCGAAGTTTCAGTCATTTTGGTCGCGCAGTTTTTAGTTGACAGTCGTTTGAGTGAGTTGATGTGAGTGAAAATGGAAAAAATCGAGCTGTTATTAAATTCTTGTTTTTGAAAGGCAATACGCCTACGCAAATCAAAAATGAGTTGGACTCTGTGTATGGGAACTCTGCACCATCATTTACCACAGTGAAATTTTGGGCAGCTGAATATAAACATGGCCGTAAGAGCTTGGGAGATGATGAACGTTCGGGACGTCCAAAAACTTCAACCACTGACGATAACATTGCTAAAGTTCACCAAATGGTGTTAGGCGACCGCCGAATTAAAGTGAGAGAGATAGTATAGGTTATGAAAATGTCCAAAGAACGCGTTTGTTACATATTAAATCAAGATTTAGGCATGAGAAAGCTGTCCGCGCGTTGGGTGCCGCGTTTCCTTACGTTAGACCAAAAACGTGTTCGAATGAACATTTCCAGCGCTCTGTTGGCGCAGTTTAGGCGCAATAAATCCGAGTTTTGGCGCTGATTAATTACTGTAGATGAAACTTGGATACACCATTATACGCCCGAAACAAAAATTCAGTCAAAATAGTGGACTGCAAAGGGCGAGCCGGCTCCAAAAAAAGCAAAAACTGTTTTTTCGGCTGGGAAAGTGATGGCGACTGTTTTTTGGGATAGTAAAGGAATTATCTTAATCGATTATCTTCAAAAAGGAAAAACCATTACAGGAGCATACTACACATCATTACTTGCCAAGCTGAAGGCAGAAATTGCGGAAAAACGGCCACATTTGCAGAAAAAGAAAATCCTGTTTCACCAAGACAACGCGCCGTCTCACACTTCAGCGGTGGCCATGGCGAAAATCCATGAATTACGGTTTGAACTGCTTGACCATCCGCCTTATTCACCAGATCTAGCCCCAAGCGACTTCTTTTTGTTCCCTCATCTAAAAACTGCGCTTGGAGGACAGAGATTTTCGTGAAATGAGGAGGCAATCACCTTCGTGAACAATTATTTTGCAAGGACGGCTTAGAGACATGGGAGCATCGCTAGGAGAAGTGTGTAGTGTTACAAGGAGACTATGTAGAAAAATTTGAGAAAAAATCATTGTTCGGTCGGAAACTTTTCAGACAACCCTCGTATATCTATGCCCCTGCTCTTTGTGCATTTTTTAGAATACCCATCTTGTATTTTCTCTCTTTAAGCTTGCGATGGTATGTATCCACCCTCATACCCGAAGTGTCATAAATTTAACACCTATATAGGTCATCAAGATTCGTTTTACGACGCAACAGCTCTGCATTAGACCACTGAGTGCTGTCATGCTGTTTCGTTGTCCATCATTTCTGTAGAGGCTCATAATTTTCCCAGTGGAGCTCGCACCTTATCTAATTATGTTTCCATAATTTGCATACCCACATTAAAAAATAGAAAAAACACAATTAGCTTTCGTCAACTAGCAACAAAGTGAAATTTAATTAAACTGAACATCAATTGCTCCTTGGTATCTACATGCATCTAACTCGTACATACGAGTATAACGTTGTGGGCATTTATAAATGATTTCCTCTAGGAAACATTAATCCTCCAAGTTGGTGAGATACCCATATCGGTATCCTTATTCAAGCACTATACTCGTACTTGTCCATATCTACATTTCCTTCCGCATTAAAGGGTGTAAAATAAGTGTACACACATAGGAGTCCTGTCCCGGCCCACAATTAGCGTAATGAAAGGCCTCAATAATTCGCCCTCGTCGTCGCTCATGTTCTAGTTAAATTTGCGTTCGCGGGTTAAATTCACTGTGAGACTTAACCTAATTTAATTAGTCGTCGAAATAACGACTCCGCACTCGAAGTAAGAGGTTTACGAACGAAGTCCTTGAAAGATATTGTTTTCTATTTTCGTTTGACTTTGCGTGCGTTTGTGTGTTGAGGAGAGAAAGAAGGGAACAATTAAGGGATGTGGGTGCAGTTCGGGTTAACTCAACGGCATAGGTATTGTAGTTGGAGGTGGATTATAAGGACATTGTTTTTTTTTTTTTTACACGATTCTGTCATCCACCCTAAATTGAATATGCAAATGCAAATTTAAGAAAAAAAAATGGCGTATTTCATCAATATTGTATTTCATTGGTCGCCATATGGATATAAAAAAATCTCTCGAAGGGATGAAATATTTTGCAGCATCCCTTTGTACTGGTACATGCGTACATCTATTGTAGAGACAACCATTTTGGAATGTCCTTTGGTTGACGCCATTCCAAAAATCGCAACTTACTGATGTGGTGAATACAAATTTGGAGAAGTGAATTGCCGATATTGTCTTTCAAAAGCTCTCAAAGCCTGAAACAGTCCTTGGAAATGGTAGCCCAAAAGACAATGGATATGAGTTGGTCAGGTTGAATGGATAAAATTGTGAAAAGGCATCAAAACGAAAACCAATTAATTTCATTAGACTTTGTTGTCCATGAACAAATAAATACTTTTTTCCAAAATTACCTCTCTCTGGTAAATATCTAGAAAACGTTGATGTATCGTCTTGATGTCCCAATCTTAAAGAATACTTTTTCTGAATGTCTTTTATAATAAATAAATATTTATATTCCCACATGCGACAAATACCTACCCCGCCCATATGATTTTCTTTTTTCAAAAAGAAGATACATTTTTTGCTAATTTATTTTCGAGTTCAAATTATAAAAAAAAAGGAAAAAAAAACTTATTCAAAAATAAATTTGTGGGTAATCGAGGTGATAAATAAATTTTAATACCAACATACCAGAACAGAACACCATTGATGTTTGTACGAGTAGGTTCAAGTATTCCTAGCCGTAGGAGCAAACCTAATGAGCTTCTTTGCTGCCGCTTTATTTTTTAACTTGTGATTTATTTTCCTTATACTCGTATTGTAGACTAACCTTCCGTAAAAATTTTATAGCTTATTGTATATTTTGTTAGCCAATGACAAAGATTGTGGAGGAGATAATTTTCTGTGTCGTGTTGAAAAACAAAAATACATCGAATTCTTGGGGTTATTTAAAAAAAGATCTTTCGCACATTCGTAGCCATAAATTTGCAGCGACAAATTAATGTCGTTTATTTTCCAAAAAAAAAAAATTTAAGAAGAGTAAAATCAAATTGAATTGGAAAGTGTTATAGTAAAATGTCACGTATCGTAAATAAAAATTAAATAAGTCTGAACAAGATGGATTAATCAATGTTTTTTTTTATGGGTTGGCCCAAGGGTGCAATTTGAAATAGACAACTTGTCCATGTAATAAAGTGTAAACAGTACCATCACCCACCACATCAGCGCCGAGTACCTGAAGCCTGAGGCGAACGTACGCCGTACATTCACAGAGAAAGTGCTCGTCATTACTCTCATAGCCAGTATACAGCCTTTGCCACTAGTCGGTGACTATTCAGAGATTTCAGGAAGCATTTATTTGATACGTCGGTCTAGAGAGTCATGCAATCTACAATTATGCTCACAAAAAACAAAACCAACTGTCAAGGGAAGCCTTAACCGATTACAAAGGCAGTCCAAACGCAGGTTTGGGTCCTGAGAAACTCTCTTTTGAGCCTTGCCTAGCAGGTTTATTGGGGAAGTTATATCCCACCATTCCATTATAACTTCGTACCCAAACAAGACTTAGCAAATTCAGCCCTCCGAATGCATGATTTAATGTTTGCGACTTTTAAAGTTACTCCACAGGTTAAATCAACAGTCTATGAGTATAGGGACTTTAAGGCTGCCAATGTACATACGAGTAAATGCCCTAGAAAATAGTATTCACGAAATAAACTGGTAAATGATTTTTTCAATGGCATCACCGTTGATTTTATTCAAACTTTAGTAAACCAACTTTTTAATATGCATGCACCGCTGAAAACAAAACTTTCTGGTATGGAAAGAAAATCTTGGTTTACGGCTGACATACTTATTCCTATTAAACAAAGGGATCAAGCGTACATGCGAAGAAAGCGCTTTCGCGTTCCTGAATTGCTCTCTACCTTTCGAGCCTTACGAAAAAATGTGTGCAAAAAAGTATTGGGTCTACTTAATTCGTGCGGTTTACTAAGAGATGGCGTAACTTGTATTATTCCATTGTTATTATTCCATTGGAACATGCATTGGAAAGCTACTGTCATTGTACGTCATTTCGGTATATCAAATATGTCGAACTTTGTGTCTGAAAAAGTGTTTTTGCGGGGAGTTCTTCTTCATTACTTTAATATGAAGAAAACTGCTGCCGAAAGTCATCGTATTTTGGTGGAAATTTATGGTAAACATACGCTAGCTGAGCGAACGTGCCAAAAGTAGTTTGCACGATTTAAAAGTGGTGATTTTGGCTTGGAAGACGATGAACGTCCTGGGCAGCCAAAAAAGTTTGAAGAAGAAGAACTGGAAACATTACTCTATGAAGATTGTTGCCAAACACAAGAAGAGCTCGCAGAATCTTTGGGTGTCACTCAAGCAGCCATTTCAAAACGTTTAAAAGCAGCTAGATATATTCAAAAGCAAGGAAATTGGGTTCCACATGAACTCAAGCTCAAGTCATTTTTGCATTGGATTGTTACTGGTGGTGAAAAATGGATCCATCACGACAACCCCAAGCGCAAAAAATCATATGTGAAACCCGGCCAACCAGCCAAATCAACGGTAGGGCCGAATATCCATGGCGCGAAGGTAATGCTCTGTATTTGGTGGGATCAGATGGGTGTGCTGTATTATGAGCTGCTAAAACCGAGTGAAACCATCAATGGACAACGCTACCGAACACAATTAATCCGTTTGAAGAGAGCAGTGGCCGAAAAACGCCCGGAATATGCGACCAGACACGAGGCAATAATTTTCCATCATAACAACGCTCGGCCCCACGTTGCTATTCAGGTTAAGAACTATTTGAAAAACAGTGGATGGGAAGTCTTACCCCACCCGCCTAATAGCCCAGACCTTGCCCCTTCTGACTACCATTTATTCCGGTCGATGCAGAACGCCCTCACTGAAATACGGTTCACATCAGAGCAGAATATCAAAAATTGGCTTGATTCATTCTTGGCTGCCAAGCCGGCGCAGTTCTTTTGGGGTGGGATCCACAAATTGCCAGAAATATGGGAAAAAGTCATAGCTTCAGATGGGCAATACTTTGAATAATACTATTGTACATGTTGTTCTTAAATAAACGTTCAAATTTTGAAAAAAAAAACCGCACGAATATATACCCAATAAAAGAAGCAAAATATAGACTGTATGCCAAACCACCAAAAACCTTATGGAAAAATATTCGAGAGCTTGATGTTGGTCGACAAAGAGAACATTGTTCCCTGGATATATGTCCAAACTATTGGGTCTACAAGTAAGTTTCCAGCATTTGTCAGAGATGGCGCCACCAGTGGATCCCGGGCAGAAATGTCAGACCCCATATGTTTTATTTGTAGGTTTTGTATCTCTAACAACTTTCTAGCGTTATATTTGAGCAGTTTTAACGGTGTCGTACATTTTATCGAGCAAAATCATGGCAAGTTTCCAGCCAAATAAACGTCATTTGCTTCCGGAAACTTATGGGGCGGAATGTATTGGTGAATCGACGTGCCGCGAGTGGTTCAAACGGTTCAAAAGTGGTGATTTTGGAGTTGAAGACAAAGATCGCCCCGGAAGTCGAAAAGTTTTGAAGACGAGGAATTGGACGCTTTACTGGATGAGGATCCGTGTCAGATTCAAGAAGAACTTGCTGCATCATTGGGCGTCACGCTACAAGCCGTTTCTCTGCTCCTAAAAGCACTGGGATTCATTCAAAAGGTTGGAAACTGGGTGCCGTACGAATTGAAGCCAAGAGACGTCGAACGGCGATTTTGCATGTCCGAAATGTTACTGCAGCGGTATAAAAATAAATCATTTTTGCATCGTATTGTCACTGGTGATGAGAAATGGATTTATTATGATAATCCTAAATGCAGAAAATCGTATACAAAGCCCGGCGAGCCCGCCCAATCGACGCCGAATCGAAATATTCACGTGAATAAGGTCATGCTCTGCATATGGTGGGATCAAAAGGCTGTCGTATACTACGAACTGCTTCCGAGTGGTGAAACCATCAAAGGACCATTATATCGAACCCAACTAATTCGTTTGAAGCGGGCTTTAAAAGAAAAACGTCCAGAATATGAGACCAGGCATGAATCCGTCATTTTTCATCACGACAACGCTCGGCCACATGTTGCGGTTTCGGTGAAAAACTATTTGATAAATAGTGAATGGGAAATTCTGCCTCACCCGCCTTACATTCCAGACTTGGCACCATCTGACTACCACTTGTTTCGTTCGATGCAGAACGCTCTTACGGGAATACGCTTCAGCTCAGTAGAGGAAATCAAAAATTGGCTCGATACGTTCTTGGGCTCGAAAGACGAGAAATTTTTTTGGTCCGAAATTCATAAATTGCCAGAAAGATGGGGGAAAGTTGTAGCTTCCGATGGACGATACTTTGAATAAAGCATTGTAACTATGTTTTCATAATAAAATTTCAAATTTTGGAAAAAAACGCTGGAAACTTACTTGTAGACCCAATATTTAAATGAACATTTCTCGAAAGTTCAAAGCAGTAGTAATCAAAATACTTCACTTGTAGATGAAACTTTTCAGGATGTTGACCCTGAAAATGATGATTCTCAAACTTTTAGTGGATCGTTGAATGGGATTTTGCCGGTTGTTGACCCTGTACCAAACGCTGGTGAAGCAAATGAAACCTACCGGGTTGTTGACCCCGGTAGTGGACATTCCTTTCAATTTCAAAATGTGAATGATGCGGATGTGTTAAGTGCTGTACTTAAAATAAAATCATCAGCTACTGGCTTTGATGAAATACATCCACACTTCATCAAAATGATCCTACCCCACATTCTTCCTGTGCTAACACATGTTTTCAATACTGTAATAACAACGTCTTCTTTTCCATCTCTTTGGAAAGTGGCTAAAGTTATACCAGTCTTAAAAAAAACCAGCCACTCGATTATCTCAAGAAGAGTTTAGACCAATCTCAATTTTGTCATTTCTGTCAAAGATTCTGGAAAAAATTTTACACAATCAAATGTCAACCTTTTTAATGACATTCAAACTCTTAAGTGAAAATCAACCCGGTTTTAGACCAAACTACAGTTGTCTATCCGCTACGATAATGACATTTTTAGTTCTCTTAGAATTTTCGAAGGCATTCGACAAAATTAGTCATAAAAGACTAGACTTATTAAAAAACTTCTATCAGTTTCGGTTTTCACACACAGCTGCCAAACTGATTTTATCATACATTAGTGGAAGAAGCCAAGCTGTTGTTATTGGTAATAAAACGTCCCATCCTTTAAATCTTTTCTGTGGGGTTGCTCAGGGATCCATACTTGGTCCACTCTTATTTACGATTTTTATTGATGATCTTCCACTCCAATCTGAATACTCTTCAATCGATTTGTATGCTATTTCGTAATTTCGTAGCAACAGACAGAGATAGAGTCAAAGGGCAGCCGGCAAGGTCTATGAAAGACAATTTCTTTTTTAACTGAAGACGCCTTCGAGAATGCGGTCCATAATGGAAACTCATCAATTCGTAATGGAAACGGCTAAGCAGCCTAGATATATAGACTGTTTCCTAGAATCTGGTAAGCTGTAGTGACGTATTTTCCTGAAACCTTGTTCTACGGGACAACCGAACATAGGATATAATTGCTCATATCATATCTGTGCCAAAGGACTTGCCTTAGTGACATGTCTTATGCCTTATCGAAAGCTCCTTTAGACTGCCAGAAACCCTGCAGTGCCTTTACGGTTTTGGATGTGATATGATGAGTCTAAAGAAATTTGTTGTCCAGGATGGGTGGACACTTAGAATTGCAGTTTCCCTGGTGGTTCATGATAGAGCGTAAATATTTAACTTTTTCACACTTCAGCATGATAATTCATTTTAAAAAGGTATCAGCCGTTGCTTCTGAAAGCTTGAAAAAGGGGCAATGCAGATATTCAGTCTTAGTACCTCTTATTCGTATCCCATTGTCTTCTAGCGTCTTTATCTAATATTAAGTACTCGTAGTAGCGCTATGATTAGCGAAAAGAAGAGAAGTCATTCCAAAGACACGTGCTACTTATAAGACATCAAAAACCAATGGACTTCAAGCAATATCTTGATATATTCCACCTAATTTTACCGATTGGTGGTTGTTGCAATTTTTCGTGTCGCCTTTATATGGTGGAATAAGCATGCTTCTTTCCACTTGTTAGGCATTTGATCGCCTCGTTTCGGAGGGTATGATCCGGACCGAGTACACGACGATGAAGTTATCCTCGTTCGCAGCCCTTCTGCTTATATGCAATACTTTCAGGCGATGGAATATGGTATGTTGGGGGCTTTTTCTTCGTTGCACCACAATCTTAAAAGTATTAGTTCGTTTACCTCCACTTGTTCTATTCCTGCTTATCGGTTGTGAGGGTTAATTTTCCAGAATCCGATATAATGCTTCTATAGCCACAGCATGTGCTTTAGCTACCGGTTTATTCGCTTCTTTTTTGCACCCTTCGTAGTATAACTCCAGACGCACTTAGCACAGGCTTGGAAAGTTTTTCTTTTGCCCTTCATCGCCATTTTCGTCTCATCGTTCCATCACCATGTTTCGTTACTTATGTGAAACTGGCCTTTCGAAATGTTTCTGAGTTTTGCCGCACACCTTGATCTTGACATTTTGTAGACATTCTCGTAAATTTACGGCCCAGAGCTGGTTTATTTCCTTATTTAAGTTATGCTAGTTTATTTTCTCAACTGATGTCGGTTTTCATTGATCTCTACCACCAAAAATCGGTGCTAACAAGCTGGTGCATATGCATATGCTTAGCATATAGCGTAGTATTATAAGACCGTCTGATTTTTATGAATTTAGTAGAACTTCTATTAAGTTTCTTTTCCGAAACCATTTCCCCCATAGTTTTTGCATTCGTAAATTACTGTGATTCTTCCTATTTCTGCTGCTACTATCTATTCCAATGGGTAGGTACTAATAAAATCAAAGCTTTATGTTTGATTACCAGTTTTATAGCCATTACGTATTTCCGATATGTCACGACTTTGGTTCTTAAACGTACATACTCGTACATATATTATAGCGATTTTACCTTGCTGTAATACATTCTCTTACTCAAATAATTTTGTGGAAAGGAAATAAACGCAACTGGTACTACGAAAGGCAGTCCCCTATTGTCATTTCACACATCAGTATGGTGATGTAAGCTTTGCGTGTCGAGTTATAGACGACACTAAACGAGTTGCTCTTCATGTCTCAATACCTACTATATATTGACTTTTAAATCAATTTTGGAAAAATGAACCCATATTGCTTGGTTACAGTACTTTTTCACGGTACAGGACGAATTAATCAAATATGATGGCAATGGCTCTATATTTTCCATAAATCTTGATTTTTAGCAATTTTCCCAACATTAGATAACAGACATTTAATAAAAATAGCTTGAAAACCCCTAATAGATTCAAAACAAAAGGTTCATCATAAAATCCCATTGCCTCTATTAGATAGATAGACAGAACGCAGGTTTTATCCCTCACTAAATGGGTTAACACACCAAATAAAAAGATTATAAACAAAGCTGGGAATATCAGCCCTATTCGCCCTCCCATGTGCTGCTGTAGAACCGTTTATGGCGTTGAAGAAAATTTGGAAATAATTGTTCTGAAAGTAAAAGACGACAAAACGAAATATGTTCTGTGGCAAAGTAAAGTACCAGCTGTTTATCGTTTGGAGCAAAGCCAAACTGCGGACAGCTTTAACTTCAAAGTATTCAAAGTGTCTCCCTGTTAATCCATGTAACTGCTATCACCAGAAATGCCACTTCACTCGTAATGGAGATCTGGCTAAAATTGACCGTTGATGCCTTGGTAACAGCTCTTACATAGAAAAACTAAGATAATGCTCAACCTGATGCTTCTAGTTCTACTATACGGCACCTAGTGTTGGATAAATGGTCTCTTGTGCTAGGAGAATGAACAAATAAAAAGCCCAGCCGCGACTTCCATGAGCTACACCAAAATGTGGGCATAAGTAGTTCAAACAGCAAGACTAAGATACGAAAACATAAGCTCGGTAACCTCATTCGAGAAGTAAAGACAGACCGATTTGTCGGCTTAAAGAACACAGATAACCAACCCAGAAACAAATAAATTAGACTCGCCCTCATTTACATGCAAATTCTTTCAAAGTTGAATAAGTAGTATAATTTATTCAGTCCACGGAACATATCACTTCACAAAATATTTGGAAATTCTCGATTAATTAATTTTTCCATTATTCTTATCACTCTCACAAAGTTTATAAATGCAGATCTTCTTTCACTTGGCAACGCGGGTGTTAGTTTCCACTATTCTCTCCAATGTCACTAGTGTCAGAAATTGACATACTTTTCGCTGTCACTTTTTGTTTTGTCGAGCTGCGTGTTGCAAAATAATAAATTTTATTTTCGCAATTAAGATTCATTTTTTCGTGATAAGCCGTAAAAATGGATGATCCACTTCGACCAAAGGCCATCCCATTGGCGGCCGAAACCGTCTTGTGGTTCGAATTTCTTCTTGATCCGAATTTACTCACAAAACACCTCAGCAAACCCAATGCCGGTAAGAAAATAAACTCATCTCCTTTATTCATATATTCACGCCCTCCTCCTTTATTCATATATTAGAGCCCCGTCCTATGGAATTGATTAATCAATTCATCGCCATGTCGCCTGAAATGCAACAAGTTACACAAATCGACTTGGTTGCAGAGCCTGACATTATTCGTGGAATTCCCACAACTCCAGGAACCGGCACTATCATTCCAACTGGCGACAGCGTTAGACTCACTAGGAAGCAGTACGCTCTTAAAATCTTGACCTTGAAAGTGGCAACCTTTCTGCGATGGGATTTGGGTAAGTTCCCCATTCAGTATATGTATTGCCCGAGTTTGATTGAACATTTCTCTGCAGATCTCCTAGAGAACAACCTGACAAATCCAAGACAAATCTCTCTGTTAAGAGACTTGTGTACAATAACATTTGGTAAACCAGTTCCAATCCCTATTCCACCAGATTTCAACGTACGAATTCGTAAGTAGCTGAAATCGATAATGGGGTGACCGTAGTAATCAGATTCTTTGCAGCTCCCGAAGGAAATGATCTTGCGGCTAAATTCGCATTGACCATCTATCATCGATGGGTCCTACGTCTTCAGATTATTAAGGACATCGCAGTCAAGGCCATAAGACCACCATTACCTAACAAGTGAGTAAAATTGCAACAGCATCCAAAAGAGTGATATAAACTTCACTTTCAGCTTCGTTCCGTTGGAACCAATGCATCCCAACTTTGGAGCAGACATACCTACTCAACCCAGCATCGATTATCTAACGCAACTTTGCGAATCCAATGAACCATTCCATATCTGTACAAATGACACATTTGTCTTGATTCATCCCAACTCAGAGTCCACGAGTCAGAATTTCGATGGAATGAAGCAGATATCTCCCGCAGAGCTCCGAACACAAATCTACTTTGACTTTGTCAACTTCTACTTGTACACGAAGCAGTATCGCAAGGCTCAGGAGGCGGTGATTGAATGCCAAAAGAATCTTCAAGAAATGAAGGCTGAATACAAAAAGCGACCGAAAATGGGATACGAGTTCTGTCATCTGAATGAAGACGAGTTGGAAGGCTATTTGATGGCGTGTGGTGTTAGCGATAGATTGGTGTCGCTGCAGGAAAAATTCAGCGCTTCAGTGTTAAACCAGTACAAAGACATAGTGGAAATCCTCAAAGCTGACAACAAATTCCGCGAAATTCCGTTGGTAAGTCGGAGGGTTTTAGAGCTCGACATCGAAGGAGCTATCTCCCAAGGAATTTTCAAAGAAACACGAGAATTAGAAATGAAAGTCTCTGCGCTCAATGTCGTTCGCAGTATCTTCGAGCCGGGTAACATCTTCGCCAGCGTTGATTTCTTTGAGAAGTACAGAAACTTTAACTGTTACACTGCTATTGCCGAGGTAAGCAGATCCATAAAACTCTGCATCTACCTAAGAACTACACTTATAGGGAATCTATGATGTGCTTCCTCACTGCTCACTGGGAGAACGCAACAAGATTAAGGAATTTCTGGTCGATTGCATCCTTAAAAACTCGAATGGAAAGGCCTTTATCCAAGTTATCGAAGGAATAGGTTTGTTCTCCAACTTGGAGCTGGAGGATCTCAAAAGACAAATTGCCGAGGAGGAGATTTTTGTACCGATGCTAGCTATCCAAACTGACTGGAAGTTGACACCTAGAAGTGAGTTGATAATTTAAATTTTTCGTATTTCATGGGCACTCTCTGTTTCAGGTCGTATTGATCCCAATAGCGGAGATCGGATTGAAGTCGGCTCATTGGAACGACAGTTGATTTCTTGCACAAACGCAAATAGCGTGCGAAAGCTTTTAGTTAAATTGGCCGCTACAAATCCAACTAAACCTCTGTTTACTGTGAATCCCAGTTGGCAGATCCCAACACCCATCAACTCTCTGCTCATGTCAATGCAACGGGGTTTTCTGCAGGACTTTGCTTACGTTCTCCTGGGCAAAGCCAGAGAAATGGCTGCAAAGAATGTAGGTATCCCTACTCATATGGACGTTCATGAACCCATATAAGAACGAAATTTCCCCTTTTCAGGACTATGTCGGAGCAGTGTCCATGTTGAGTGTGCTTAAATCAGAAACCCAACGTCAGGAGCTTTCGAACACATCGTCCGTCGCGAAACTTGGAAAACTGGTCAATTGGGAGATCCTTCTCATACAAATCTGTCAATGCCTGGAGGAATGGAACAAAAAGACGTTGGATCTCCAATCGTTGGGTAATCGATGCAAACAGTGTTTGAATTCGCTACAGAGTGGCGATAACATCATTCCCAGAATTGAGATCATAGAGCACTGTGCAGTAATGCTGCTGAATCTAAACGATTGGAACGCGTTGATGTTTTTAGATAAAAGACTACCACAGTTGGAGTTGCCATTGGCCTTTGCCTCAACGTTTCTCGATATGGAAAAGATGAAGGGAACGAAAAAAGTGTGTCGTGATGCATGGGATATTGTGCTGCCGATGTTCAGCAACCAGGTCAAACGAGGAGGTGGCGGAAATTCAAGGAACTCCCCAAACCTCGCTATATCCTCGGGTTTGCAACCGTTTCTCAAGCGTATTCGCGATCAAGGGTTGTTCTCATTGGTGATTTCTTTATTGGGTAAGATACAGAACATTCTCAAGGACGATCCAAATTATGAATTAAGTGGAGAATACATACAACTATGGCCAACGAGTATTAGCAAGTAAAGTCGGCACTCAAAAATGTCTGGAACAAGTGACATTGTATTCTTTCTTTCAGTCCCTTGGGTTATAGCAATCGATCAGTGTCAGAGACGCTTAATTGGTTGCTGAAGGAAGCTCTCAAATACTATCCACAACATCTGACGTGGCTAAAGATGAAGGGCGACGTTGAGTTGGGTAAAACATGTCCGTTTTCCTTTCCAATTCGGACTTTTGATGAGACTTTCCTCCTGTTTTAGCCATCGGTAATAACGAAGCAGCAATGAGGTGTTACGTGAATGCCCTCATCACTGGGACGGACTATTGTACGATTCCACTGCAACGAATGGTGGCCGATGACTACGTGATAAGAAAGATGATCAGATGTTGCTCGAATTTGGGTTGTTATATGCAAGCTGCTGTTCTATGTCAAGTAAGAAAGCAAGTCTCTAGGAATACGAATACTTAGATCTAGTCTTTGCAGTTTCTGGACGACATAGACTACAGTTTGGCATTTAAAAATCTCACCGAGAAGTCTTCGAATTTCACCGATGCAATGGATGCATATTACGGATGCATTTGGGACACTACACTCCTGGAGTTTATTGTCAATTTGCACGCAAAAAAGGGCGAAAATGTTCGCAAACTCGAAGCGGTAAGTTCTTAACGGTTGTTGAATATTTTCTGACAGGTGGGTTGAGGCAAGCGTGGTCGTCCTTTTCGGTATACGTCAAAGGGAGTGATCTTGACCTAATTGAATTTACTTGTGATACGTGACCACTTTATCTAAGGCAATCAGGGAGGTGCAACCGCATAACACAAGTACTAAAGGCACAGCAGGTGCACCCTTATACCCTTATGCTCGGTTAACAACATGAAATTAATTGTCAGCACACTTTTCTTGGACGCTGGAACCGATGATCACCGAAATCAAGCAGTGTTGGGCGCGGTAAGTGTGCGTAGGTGGGTGGGTGACCACATGAGGAACTCAGTATTCCGCGTGCTGTTGACAAAACGTGCCACATGGGCATAGTACCCCGGCGATCCCGGACCCTAAAAATGAATTTGTATCGTTCCCTTGATAATAATAATAATAGTAACAAATACAAAGAACAGAGGAAGTCTCCTAGAAGCCCTGGCAGAAACGAAGAGTAATCATTTTCAAACGCCTCCCACCGTCATGGCTAATGGAAGGCATCTTCCTGTGCAAGTCAACGACGAGTTTCCATTCAAGTGTCGGAAGAGCCTCCTGAGAAACCGTTTTTGTACAGGCCATTCTATATAACTGACACATTGGGAAAATTGCTCTAAAAAAATTAAATACACAAAATGTAGTTCTATACACGGAAGAACATTCGGCGGTGAAGAACCGGCAGTTCGGCTTCAGTAAGAGGTTAAGCACTACAGAGGCGATAAGGATAATGTGCAACTAAAGCAATAGGATGAAAGTACTTAATTGTCTGTACATAAACTATTGCACTACCATCTGAGAGTAATGCTAACTACAATACTATATCACGAAAAGGCGGTCTTAGAACTTCAAAACTACTGGAGCAGTGGCAAGTCCAAGTCTATGCAATGTTTGTTGGATTCATACCGAGAACTATCGGCTACGCTAATGACATTCCAGTCCGTGTCCCAGTCCTGGACGTGCGGCTACAAGTATTAGATCTGGTACTGGCAGACTATAAAACGGAAGTAGCGGAACAAAAATAAAACATCTTGTCATAGAGGTCTGTGAGCAAAACGTAAATTACGCAGGCGAGAAAGCCTTTCGTGCAGTACGAAACGGCACTGACGAACGTTGGAGGATCCAGTCAGCTAATTAGGAATCTGTTTTCAATGGTGAGCCCACACTTTTTGTATTGGTTTCAAATGAGATGGGTGAATTTGCTCCAAGAAACCGCATTGCTCAGAGTCAGCTACGCTTCCAGAACAATGTCAGAGGGAGAGATTTGCGTTATTTTTGGCCGAGTGTCCATTTGTTTGGAAATCAAAAAGCGCGTACGCTGATCTCTAACATAGAGGAACAAAGCAGCAGAAAACATAGGATTTCTACCTGTCACAATTTTTATCTGAGCATGAATGCTTCCTTGGATGCATTTACCTCCATAATTAGAAGAATGTGGATAGCCTGTACCGATAAATGCGGGCAGAATGTGAAGACAAAATCCAGAATGCATAACGCGATCCGATATTACTATAAATGTACGCATCGGGCAATAAATTGGCTACCAGGCTCAATCTACAGCGCTCATAGTATGCATGCTGGCGAATCGTGGAATAAAGAGATTGGAAACAGAGGTGGCTAAAGACTCACACTACGACCTGCTAAGCTTTCCATCTCTCTAACAGTCTTATTACTGTCCAAGCACACACTGTGCATTTGAAGCCTCACGCCGACATAAGAACACACAGGTTCATCAGATTGCACGGTCAAACATAACAAAACTAAGGGACTACGCTTGCAAGACATGGGGAACGATCAACAGATTAAAGCGCTTCATTATTTAGGACAATTGGAATACTTTTCTTACATCTGGTGCAGGAAAAACTGTGGCCCGATTGCAGGAAAGACATGGGTGCTCACTGCTCACGGACCGCTGTATAAGGCTTACGATTGTGTTATATCGATTCATGTCAGCGTTGAAATTATTTTATTCGCGTAGCCCGTGTAAAATGTATCTTTTTCAAGAAATCCGTTTGACATTTGTTTGCCAACTGCCCGGCTAGCTCAGTCGGTAGAGCATGAGACTCTTAATCTCAGGGTCGTGGGTTCGAGCCCCACGTTGGGCGAATTATAATTTTTTCCTTTTTTTTCTTCTGCAGCTAAATTCTTAGCAAATTTCTTTTTTTCAGATCGCAATCATGAGCACATTGGAACTGAACGCAAACAACAACGAGGAGATCAAAAGGGAAGCTGCGGCGATTCGCAAATCCAAGTTTCTACGCGCACTGGCGAAGCAGTACTTACTTTAAATTTTGTTCTGCCCTCTGCAGCTCTTAACAAAATGAATAAAATTAAAAACTTTTAAAAATTTGTTTTGGTGAGAGGTAAACGGGATAACAACCGTCTACTTCTCCACTTCTACCACATGCCATCCTTGTCAGTATACGGAAAGAAAGAGTTTTCGCTGTAGATTAAACTACTCAACATATATATTCTTAGTACATACTTATACAGAAATCAAATCTTAAACAAAACAAAGCAGTTCATTTAGGTTTCCTTCCACGTGGTGTTGATGACGTCTTTATCTTCTTGTTTATGTTCTTCTTCGAATCTTCGGCCTTTCGCTTTGGTGTGCTCACAGATGGCAGGACCTGAGAATAGAAAGCAAAAGTTTTCGTTTCCGCAGCCCTTAATTAATGAAATCATAGCCCTACTTTGAAAAAGCTATCCAATCTCCCTTGAGTGGAGGTATTTTTTGATTTGAGAATCTTTTTTGCTCCCGAGCGTACTCTCTCTTCACTAAATTGACGATTACCACAAAGAAACTCGACTAAGCCTTCTTCGTCGGGATCTGTCCACTTAAGCTGCAATTGGACAGAACTTGTAAATAGTTACACGAATCAATCTACCGGTAAACTCCTTACGTCGATGCTTTCTGGATCAGCAACTTCTGGTGTTATGAACAACTGCCGGGCGATTTCGTAATTCCAACCTTCTGGAATTGTATACTTTTTCCTGTCGATGTTCTCTAAGATTGTCTCAATGTCCCTGTACGTGTTGATCATCTCAATGGCGCGCTTTGGGCCCACACCTCTGATGCTGTCACAATAGTCGCATCCGAGAAGGATACACAAATCTATAAACTATCGTAGAAGTTCAACAATATATAAAGATTTCAAAAAAGATTAACCAGTCATCTTACGTACCTCCTTTGAATTCAACTCGAATCCCTTCAAAATTTTATCATAGCTGTATTCTTTGACTGGCATTTTCCGTGCTTCGCTAAATGTTAAATGTCTCAACATAATCGATGATCCAAAAGTAAGAGCATCCATATCCTCAGTCGCCGTAGCATAGACTTTACCAGCTTTGACTAAGGCAGCACACTGTGCTTCTGCTTCACACGGTGCATCCACATATGGAACGCCCATTAATTTAAGCAAGTCTTTGGCCTCTGCTGCGTGTTCCTTGGTGACTCGAACAAGCCTTCGATTGAACTTGTCCATATCGGCTTCATCGCCAGCCTCTGTGGCTTTCTCCAAAGCCTTCTGGGCCTCCTCGCGACGCTCAGCACGTTTGGCCAACTCCCCTGACTTAAGGTCTGGTGGCTTGCCATCGAACACATATACTGGCTTAATGCCGTTCTCCAATAGTCGGATTGTTCTATAGAACATTCCCATTAGATGTGACGTTGTCTCCCCATCCTTAGTTGTCAACTGCGCACCTAGAAAAAAATGTGTCTGTTAAATTCTGCAAAATCTCAGATTCCTCTCCATACCTTCACTGCGGACAGCAATCAAAAACTGGTACAAGCACATAGAAGCATCAATTGCAACTTTTCGTCCTAAATTACAAATGACGATTATGTTCGTTCACAAAATAAAAAAATCTAATCTTACCAAAGAAGTTCTTAATTTCGCCTTCCTTCACAGCGAAGGGTGCAATATCTGCAATTAGTTTTGATAGGCCTAGAATTCCCATGGCAGTGATTTACGTCCTTAAATCGAAATTGTACAAAGAAAAAAAGAAAACTCAAATACACATCCGAGGAACTTGGATATTTGATTAACCGCCAAATAGCGGAGTTGGGTATGAATTTGGATGACAGATCTCAGAGATGCCAATTGCCGAAAACACACATTGACAGGCTATCGTTCTTGGGATATTTCGGCGTGACGTTTGGTTTTTGACAAACAAAATATCCCAAATGTCTGTGGTGAATAGTTAAGAGTAGTTTTGCTGTCGTCGTTGCATGTTTTCACAAGCATTTATCAAAATCAATATAAAGTTGATCCACATATCATTATCACCATCATTTGCAAGTTCACATTCATTTCAATTTAGCGGTATTTGAATGCCAAGAAACCATCAAGACTGGAATAGAAGCCTGTCTAGATGAGCAGAGAAGTCTAGTTGTTGAGTCGTGGGCAGTGCTGAGAATATGAAAAAAACCGAAAAATCGCTTCTGCATACTGTTGAATGGCCATGACGACCTAAACTTCAAAGAATGAACCATTCAACTTGGATTATGAAAGTCAAGTCTTCCATCCAGGTGGCCAGAATGAAGCAAACAAGGAAGCATCTTATGTAACTTAACAAGGTTGCCTCCCCTTTACCTTCCTACCGAGGTGTTTAAGAGAGCAGTAGATGGCTTGATAGAGCGTATGGATAATATTATTTCCAAAATTTTGTCGATCCAAGAGCGCAACTTCAGAGGTATGAGCCTCCTTAACATTGCGTACAAGATCATGTCAACGATCTGTAGGCCCCTATCACTGCCGGTTTAGGTCGAGTTAGTCCAAAAATATTCCCACTACGGCAGACCCCGAAGAAAACCCAAGGGACTGTTGGTCCGATTTGAGTTGACGGGCTTTGAAGGAGGAGATATCTACGATCTCTATAACAACATGGACCTGGTCAGAAAAATGCGCATCAGATGGCCAGTATATGCAAATAGAATGAATTATTAACGCTCCAGCACGCACAGGGTTCGATTCCTTCGCAAATGGATAACGTAATAGAGGAAGACCGCGCTCTAGGTGGAGCGCATAAATAGAAGGGACCTCAACTATGTTGGCGTGCGCAACTGTAGGCAGTTGGCAAAGCACTGATGGATTGTTTAGATCCGAGACTGCAGTGCCTACATGGATGGTAAAAGTAATTAAATGCTCAGATGAAAGAAATTTTTTGAAGGAGATATAAATTCATACTTGTATAATTTGGAAGCCTTTATCGAACACAATAAACGTGGATCATTTTATTTGGAGAAATATCTCCTCAACCTGTATTCTCATGAATTTCCGTGTGTCTGTTTTGACATCTAAAGACAGCTCCAAAAACAAAAAATCTCATGCTTTTCACATTTCTTTCTTTATTGAAGATTGAAATACGAAAACGTGGAAATAAGTCCACATTTCTCTCAATTAGCTGCATTCCTACTGCGCCGCTTGTGCGAGAACGTTAATTTCCGAACCTCAACGCAATCTTATACGCCGCCTTATTTTGGATTATCAGTGAAACCGGGGGAAGGAAAACCTTTATAAGGCGTGTTTGTTAAAGACTATAGAACTTTACTTTTAAACAATAACGACAGGAATGGAGTTTATGACATTAGGTGTGTTTTTTTTTGGCATCGGTATAACCGCTTAATTTTCAGAGCCCAAAAAAACGGCTACCGGCGTTAACTATTAACATCCAGATAATTTCGCAGCACTGGTATTTTATTTGTTCAAAAAGTGATACATGTTTTGGCGTTCCCGTACAATTATCGCTCTCATGGAAATATAGGTCTGAGCGCATTGTTGCGATCCACGTTAACTCCGATAAGTAATGTGCATTGAGTTAGCGCGTGTAGGTTATTTCCAAACACGTAGTTTGGAAATAAGCGCTGATGCCGATACCAAAAAAACACACCTACTATGCCTTGAACACGATTTCAGACATAAGATTTCTTTTTGCTGTTTTCGACGATGCGCACCCTGCCGTTCCAATTTTGGGTCACTTTTTCGAGTATTTGGGTGTTCGATGTGAGTGTTTTTTTGGAAAATGGAAAAAATTGAGTATAGAGCGGTTATTAAATTCTTGTTTTTGAAAGGCAATACGCCTACGCAAATCAAAAATGAGTTGGACTCTGTGTATGGGGACTCTACACCATCATTTACCACAGTGAAATTTTGGGCAGCTGAATTTAAACGTGGCCGTAAGAGCTTGGGAGATGATGAACGTTCGGGAGGTCCAAAAACTGCAACCACTGACGATAACATTGCTAAAGTTCACCAAATGGTGTTAGACGACCGCCGAATTAAAATGAGAGAGATAGTAGAGGTTATGAAAATGTCCAAAGAACGTGTTTTTTACATATTAAATCAAGATTTAGGCATGAGAAATCTGTCCGCGCGTTGGGTGCCGCGTTTGATTACGTTAGACCAAAAACTTGTTCGAATGAAAATTTCCAACGCTCTGTTGGCGCAGTTTAGGCGCAATAAATCCGAGTTTTGGCGTCGATTAATTACGGTTGATGAAACAAAAATTCAGTCAAAACAGTGGACTGCAAAGGGCGAGCCGGCTCCAAAAAAAGCAAAAACTGTTTTTTCGGCTGGGAAAGTGATGGTGACTGTTTTTTGGGATAGTAAAGGAGTTATCTTAATCGATTATCTTCAAAAAGGAAAAACCATTGCAGGAGCATACTACGCATCATAACTTGCCAAGCTGAAGGCAGAAATTGCGGAAAAACGGCCACATTTGCAGAAAAAGAAAATCCTGTTTCACCAAGAGAACGCACCGTCTCACACCTCAGCGGTTGCCATGGCGAAAATCCATGAATTACGGTTTGAACTGCTTGTTCATCCGCCTTATTCACCAGATACAGCACCAAGCGACTTCTTTTTGTTCCCTCATATAAAAATTGCGCTCGGACGACAGAGATTTTCGTCAAATGAGGAGGCAATCACCTTCGTGAACAATTATTTTGCAGAGAAAAATGTCAAGTACTATTTGAACGGGTTAGAGAGATGGGAGAAGTGTGTAGAGTTACAAGGAGACTATGTAGAAAAATAAAAAAAAACTTTTCAGACAACCCTCATATGTTGTCCACATTTTCAAAGCGATAATCACTGATCATTTTCCATTTGATGATTGATCAATGCAATGCAAGGTCCGACCTCATTCTTGACAAGGAAAAAGGATCGATTATGCCACCAACGTTAAAATTACACAAAACAATGTACTTTTGAGGGTGTACTTAAAGCCTCTTAAGTCTAAGCCAAAAATGAGCCTTCTCGTTGATTTCAAGCTGCCCAAGAGCCCAATTCGCGAACTCTCGCCGTAAGCCTTGGTCTCGTGGCTTTAGTTCGTCCAACAGGTGAATCATGTGCGGATGTAGGCCTAGAACTCTCCGTAGTGGACGAACAAAGGCCCAACTGTTGCCGAATGAATCTTCCGCCACACTTGCATTTACCACGGCTATAATTTATTCTGTACGTTCATTACATTGACGCATTGTTGGCTTTGCGTCATGAAAAGTGTAGGTATGTGGTACAAAATTGAAGTGCAACAAGATGCGATTACAAGGCCAAACAAAATCAACTCATATTCTATAGATTTCGCGATCTGAAGACCGGTTTTAGAAAATGAGTTCGAATGATAGTGAACTCAAATGTTAAAGAACTCTGAAAAATTCAAGGATCTATTAGTAAACAAGAAACACGCTCTCATATGGAATGGCAAATCGTACTCTTGCGCCAAAAGCAACATATTCTAATTTAACCCAATTTACCTATTCTTCGCAATTTGTATATTAAGAAAGCCTACTTATCAAAGAACCGAATTAAATCGAATTTCTCGAACCCAATCCGAATAGGTTTAGTTTTTTTTATAAATCCAGTCTCGGGTCTGATATTCGTCAGAATCTTTTATTTGCAAATATTCACCAGACTTACTCTGAAGAATTTCCCTAAATCACAATTTTCACCACATAAACACCAGCATTACCATGCCACTTACCACAGACGACAATTGTCTCATTTGACAATTTTCAATCGCCATCACTGTTCTACCAGAAATTTCCCTGATACTGGACAAATACAAGTTTTTCCAAAAGCATGTCGGCTGACGGTGAAAAAGATAAATCCGTTGAAAATATGGTACGTAAATTCATAAAAAGTGCCACAAAATCAACCCAAACATCCACAGCGTCTTTGTGAATAATCCATTTATCAAATACGCGCTTATTTACGTGACAATTTTAGAAAATAAGTTTCGAGCGCGTCACAGTATATAAACATGGCGTCAGTTTGTGTTGTCAAAAAAAGTTCACGTATTTACTTCGGGGCGAAAAAATCCTCAACTCGGAACTATCACTTGGTGGTAGGCAAGAGGCGAATTTTGATTCGCTCACCGCGGTTTTGAAAAGCAAATTTCTAAATTTTTTCCTCCTCCATCCGAGAGCTCCCTTAAATATATTATTAAATTTTTTTTTTTTTTTGGAATCAATATTAAAGTCAAGTGTTGAATTTTTTTGCACCCGTTTGGGTTGCTGAGTGACAACGTAATAAGTCGCAGGTTTATTTGTGTTTTTTATTTTTTTTTTTCTTTTTCAGGAAAAAGAGAAAGCAGGAGATGATAGTGCAGCGGTTGGTGTGGCAGCGGCGGTAATAGCAGGTACAGCGACAGCAAAGTCCGTCGATGATAAATCTGAAAATGAGAAGAAATCCACAAACGCGTCCATAGAAGATAAAAAGGCTGGTAGCGAAGAATCAGGTAAATAGAACAAACACATATTTGCGCGAAGCAACTCTGTTGTATTTGTTTTTATTTGGTGTGAGTCGGTGTTGAGCAGACGTTGGTACCGGCATGGCGATATGGGTTTGTGCCGCGTTGATTTCGTGATGTGTTCTTGAGGTCTCAGGTTCAAGTCCTTGCTTGAGAATGTATTTCTTATTTGTGTTGTGTATTTATAATTTATAAAATGTATTCCCTTGAATTGTTCATGCGTAACCCTGAACAATATGGTTTTGTGTAGTAATATTCAAGGAATAGAAAAAGATACATCTTGAGTTTTTCATAGTTCAATTGGTCACCATATGCCATTTGGACTTTCCAGACTTAAGAACAAACTTTATTTTTAGAGCTGGCATCAGAGAGATACATAGTCAATATACATTGTGAGGGGGGTATATCAATCATATTGTGTTCAGTCGGTATTTATGGATGGGTGGTGAGCCTTTTCCAATAAATCTCTAGCCGACTTGGTGATCAATAGATCACACTTACTTTGAGTAGAACTTTGGTTATATAATTTGTCATAATCTATATGAAATTTCTTTCATCAATCGAAAAGAAAGCCGCTGAACCTTGTACGCTTTGGAAAAGAGAGAGCTGTCTTAACTGTTAAAGTTATAATAGCAAAGAGGTTGCTACTTTGTGGAAGAAAGGAATTCAGGAAGAGACACTGATATTCAGTTTCAGTGAATAAGTGTAATGGTTGAAGCACAAAAGTATAGTTCACTACTAGAACCATCTTTAGGCGACATTTACTGCATTCCATCTCTTGCTTTACCTTTTCTTTTCTGTCGAAACAGATCATTTAGACAAAGACTAGTCCTTGCATGTTCCGTTTAATAGAATTTTTCAGTCTTTCATAGAAAATGAGTAACCCACCCACCACAACAGCGCCGAGTACCTGCAGCCTGACAGGTGCAGGACGGATACACAGAGATAATGCTCCGCAGTGTGATCATCACTCCCAAGTCAAGCGTGGAGGATGGACGCAGGATGTTGACTTACTTATGTCTAGCACACTGAGGTGCTCAGCAAAACCGTATTGCCCTGCTACGATGACAGTAAGCAGTCTGGCTGTCTCGCAGGATATGATAGACACATTGCATTTAAGAGAAAGGATGCGTTTGCAAGCATGAAGCTCGACCATTCTCTCCGCATTCTTCAACATAAAGGTAGTCAGACTGCTATTACTATACCGTTTGACGACCCTGTAATATTTTCTGATTGCCAAGAGCTGGTCTATTCATTTTGGTAGCAAAACTGTGGATATATGGCATCGGCGCCAGGCGACTTGAAGCCATCGAAGGCAGCAAAAGCGTGTTTGATGGCCTCATCCGTCACTACAACCAGCTATGGCGTGATGTGTTCCTCAGCTCCCTTCGTTAATAGGAGCTGGTTGTGAAGATTAGGTTACCTGGGAAGTGAGTCTCAAGCATGAAAAAGATAGTCTCTGCTTTCGACTCAGTGTAGATGCCATCAGATTTTCTGAGTGATTATAAGAGGCACTCTTCAAAATTCGAATTTGCTTCAATCTAAAGATTCCAATTTTCCTCCAAAGTAACTTAAGACTAAGTAACGTTTAAAAGTTTTCAAGGTCAGTTCCAGAGAGGCACCGTTCAGGTCCTGAACAGCTTTTACCTTTTGTTTTGTGCCGAGCTTAGCATTGAGGGTAGCATTTATAGATTTGCCGAACTCTTCCTTAAAGCATGTAAAGCTGGTTTTCCGCGGATTCGATGTGCATTCGGTGTGACATGGAAACCAACTTTCCAACTGATAATCTCCTTAGCGTGGTGATTTACTTCCGTCACAAATGTTGGCTGAGAACCAACATTATTGACAACCAAATCAGACAATTATTTGAAATCCAGCAGGTGATTGTCCTAAAAAGTATTTTGAGCATTAGGACCGCAGCATATGATAAGTCCTATCTTCCCGAAATTCGATAAGTTCGGCTAATACTCGTATGTACCTTTGTTGATGGCGGTTGTACCGAATCGTAGAGAGAATAAGCTAGCGATGACTTTGTGGCGTTCTGTATTCGGCATGTAGTAATGTGAAACACCACAAACATCCGTAACCACAGATGCGTTTACTCCAAACCCACATTGATTCGCGGTTTCACTGTTTATAAAGAGCTGAAACCTTCCAAGAATTCGCTATTTGCTTCGATCTGTTATAAATGTTTGCATTCCTCAAAAACCTTATCAGTGTAGGGTTCTACAATAGTTACACATGTTTCAAAATTACATTTAGTTAGCTCAACTAATTTCTGCGCCGCCGAGATAAGGAGCTTCTTCCAATCACTAAAGAGTTGTGGTCCTAAGAAACTAGCTTTCAGGGTTTTGCTTCTTTCAGTTCTGATTAAACATTACTTCTCAATTCAAATCGATTAGAGAAGATCAAAGACATTTTTTTATCTGTTACCTTTTTGTAAGCCTTATCATTTCATACAGCGTAAATTCGGTTCTAGAAAACCCGATGGCTCGAGCATATATTGACATGAGTTTAACAATTTTGTTTACCTTTTTGGTTCCCTGAGCACTGATTGTACTACACACTAGCAAGCTGTCGATTTCGTTGTTTAAGGGTCACACTAAAGTTTTCTTAGCGTTAACAAAACAAAACTGTCAACACTGAGAGCAATAGACTAGTTGTCCCGCTGGAATCCGCCAATGTCATTGACTTTTTTTTTATTACTTTTAAAATTTGACTAACTGACATGTCTTGATTCTATTTCAGTTAAGGACGACAAAGTAGATAGTGCTAGTGTTTCTAAGAAAGACGAATCCGCCACGGACAATGAGAAAAAAGAATCCAAAGCAGCTGAAAATGACAGTAAAGATATCGGCGAAAAGAAAACTAAGAATGCTACAGAATCAAAAGATGACAGCGATGCTGACGATGGCAAAGACACTAAAAAAGATATAAAAAAGGAAACAAAGAAGAAGACTGACGCTAAAGAGGAAAACGGTACCGATACTGCGTCAGACGATAAAAAAGCTAACAAGGACGATGACAAAACAGCTGAACTCAAAGAAGACGAAGACAACAATGAAGAGGGCACATCACTAGCAGATATTGCAAAAATTTTCGATAACATCAATAAAACGCGAGTAGACGGATTGCAAACTTTACACACGGTATGTTCCTTATCGAAACTACAAACTGGCGTAAAACTAAATGAAAATTCCTTTCAGATCTGCTTTGGTTCTCAAGGTAAAAACAATGTTGTTAAAAAGAATCTTCGAACGTTTGCCGGGTTTGAATTCGAACCAGACACGAGTGAGTACAAAAAGAAATTGGAATCTATCAAAAAGGTCGACACAAAGTCGTTAAAAGGTATTTGTGATGTTCTCGCATTGGATCGCAAAGGTAAGCAAAGTAAATATGACAAAATTTGGAGGTATAGAGTGTGAATGGATTTATTTTATGAATATCTTCGCCTGCACAGGTACAAAGGAAGAGATTGCAGAGAGGGTTTTAAAGTTTCTAATGGATCCAAATGAATCGGCAATTATTGAGGAGCCCGTCGAAGATGAAGAAGAAGATGAAGAGGAGGAGGATGATGGAGAAGTGCCAGAGGAAGAGGAAGAAGAAGTAAGTGAAGATGAGGATAAGCGTAATAAACGTAAACGCGCAAACCAGCGAGGTGCTAAAAATTCCACAGGACGTCCAAGGCGTTCAACAGCTGGAAAAAGTAAACGAGACTTTATTGTAACACTGTTTATTACTCGGTTTTAATGGTAATTATATTTTTGATTTAGAAATGTCCGCATATGTGGACTTCTCAAGCTCAGACGAAAGTGCTCAAAAAGCTCCAGTCTCAAAGCGAGGACGAAGAAATGATGATTCAGAATCTGGTTCAGATGTAACTTATTTCCGTTGATTATGTGAGCCACATACTAACTTGATTCCCTTTTAGTATAATCCTTCGGGAGGAAATTCAGATTCGGAAGGTGGTAGAAAACGCCAGGCATCTCGAGCAATTGCTCGCGGACGTCAAAGCACACGTAAGGGCCGAAGAAGAGGATCAGATTCCGAAGAAGAATCAGAATTATCGGAAGCAGACAGTGATGTAAGTGATGATGATTTAAATTTACTTATGTATATGGTCACCTCAAAATTTTTTTATTGCTTAGGCGGCACCAAAAAGAAAGCGACCAGCTCCCGCTGCTAAGAGTCCAAGAGGACGTGCATCGACAAGGCCGGTAAGACGTAGTGCAGCAAAGAAACGCAATGATTCCGAAAGCGAAGAGGAACCAACCGAAGAAGAATTGTCAGACTTAGGTAGTGATAAAAGTGAGGTAAGGTGGTGCTTATTTATCAATTGTTTTGAAATTTCAAAGTAATAAATCCCACAGGAGGATGCCAAGAAGAAAAAGGTCGTCAAAAAAGCTCCCATTGTGGTGACGCCGAAAAATAGTAAAGCCAATAACAAAGCAAAAACACCTGTGAAATGTTAGGCCCATAAAAATAGCAATTCAAATATGATATTAATTGATTTGATTTACAGCTGCAGCTAAGCCTAGGAAGTCAAAGAAAGATTCATCGGGCGAAGAAGACGATAAAGACGAGTCAGAAGATGAACCGCTAACAAAGAAAGGAAAACCATCGTTTCCAACGGTAAGTGCCTTTGCATTTTTTAGGCTATATTCACGATCCGAGCTTGTTATCGGGTGTAATTACGTTGCCATGAGTGCAAGCACGCAAGCAAACAATAGCGATGTAAATGCAATGCTAGAATCTCCTGTTTATTTGGCTTCATACAGACTAAGAAGATATAAAAAATTTAAGACTAAGATTAAGGACAATAGTGAAGAAGATCTAGGTTAAGGACGGATGTTGATAAGGGTAGGGTTTAGTCAATTGGAGCTATAAGATGTGCGATGGTTCGTAATAGAGGAGACAACGCCATCTTAAATACCAGCGAAGAGATGTACGATCAACGAAACTTGAGAGAAGTCGCTGTGAAAAATTATCGCTCAAAAATATTCAACTTTAGGCGGTTTCGATATGGAGATAATTTAGAAATGGTTATCCCAGAGGAGATCTTTAAGAGAAAATCAGAGTCAATATCGAAACCAAACACACCTGAGTTTCAAACCACTACATCACAACAATGCTTTCCTTTCTCCTCCTTCTAACTTTCCGCCCGCGCCCTGGCAACAGTAAAAAGGTATCATAACCCTTTAGGCGCGCGTAAATTGTTGAATGTCCTCAATTATAGCCACGTGAACTGACTGAATGTGGGATGACGCCTGTTTGTTGCACTCAAACAGCTGGCGAAACCCATCATAAAGCCAAGTGATAAGTTGGCTTCAATTATTATCTTTCCAATATGAGAACGGAAGTTTAACTTCAGAGCCAGGCTTTTATTCGAGGAAGTAAATTCGATAGGCTAAGGAAATTATATATTGACATCGTGGACTTTTTGAAGATGTGTAGAAACAGTTGCAACGCTGGATATCGCCAGGTTGACATCTGACAATGCCTATCCTATTTCCACAGCATCCAACCAGCTGGGCTGCAAAAAAAAAATAGCTTTGATAAATTTGAGCAAGAAAAAAACTTTTTAGTAAAATGTTTGACTGGTTGCAAAGTCTCTGAATAAATCTTACTCCTGAATTCTTCGCAGCACCCTCGCCAAATTTCGTTCTCCTTCCATGGCAATCATCAGCATAAGAAATAGAAAAAAGTCGAACGGGGCTAGATTCACGAGTATGATGATTGATTGATCACAGAAACTGATTTTTTAGTGCGGTACAATTCCGCGCGCACGCGACGTATCCATTTCGAAAGTAAAGTAAATCATTGTTTAACCAGGAGGGACGAATTCCTTATAAACAATATCGCAGGAATGGAAGTGGCTCTTGGATCGCCTTAGTACGACTGACGACCTATTTTAAATCGTTTATCCCATTAAAATAACACATAGTCGCTTTACATTCAATACGAATGTAAAATAAACTTCCGGCGTGTACCTATACCTGCTTTAAAGACAATCAAAGGATGATTATATTTTGGCGCATTTCTTGTCTTAACATACGGATACCGGCCCCATTATTGCTGCTGTAGTTCGGAGAGAAGTTGCGTAAACTCGGTTCTACAGGAGATATAAAGAAAAAAATAGCAAGTTGTAAGATCACAAGGCTAGCTCACAGATCTATTTCTCAAAATTTTGTGAATTTTCTCTTTAATTTCCTGCGATGTCTAACTCAAACCAAATGTTCCTCAAGTCCACTACAGCCATAAAGAGTTTTGGATGATGCTACGGTAGGGATCCAAATTGACGGTAACAGCCTTCCCTTTATCATCTTCGAAAAAATAAGGCCCTGTCACACCTATCCACCGAAAACCGCACCAAACTGTGACTGTCTCAGGATATGGGGTCGGTTGTTGCATTTCCATTGGATTTTCGTTACTCCAGTTTTGCATGTTAACGTAGATTGATACCCTCAATTGATCAAGGGACCAATAAAAAAAAAACGACGACGTTGTTCCTGATCCATTAGCTTTAGAATTTGATCTTATACACATGAAGTTTCAAATCAATCGTCTAAATCCTTTGCAAACTTCCATAAGGCAACTCTAACTACTGTGACCTTTGGCAAATAGACACATTTGGATTTTGATGAATCTGCCGATTTATGCGGACTCTTCTCGGTATCCAAGAGAGTATGATTCTCCTAAAGTCTCTGAATAACTCGTGCAATTCTTCGCTTAGATGGTCTCATATCGACACTGAAAATTTCACATAAAGCACGAAATGTTGACACTGGTGATTCGCTATTTTTGGTACAGATTTCTACGATAGGGAAAACTTTCAGCTGATGTCTATGCCGATATGATTAAGATTGCATTGGAGGAAAATTTATCAAAAAAAAAACAAAGCTAAGGCTAATTCATAAGTGTACACGTTTCAGGTATCACCTTTTACTTTGCTTCGATTCAAACACTCGTCACCACACACTGTTTTCAATATTTGAAACGTCTTCGTGGCGGTTTTATCCAATTTATAATAAAATGTAATGCCAGCTCGTTGTTCCATTCCAAAAAAACGTTACACGACAAAGCAAACTAAAGAAAGAACCAAATAACGTAGTACCATGGGCAAAATATAGTTGCGCCAGTTGTATATTTTATATTAAATCAGTAAATCAGCCCTGGCACTTTTTGGTATAGTTTGCAATTTTACTAGGATAACGGAAAGAATGCGGCGCAGGCGTGTGAAAAGATTTGTACTGTTTATGGTGATGGATCACTCGCTTTCGCTCTAAAAAAAATTTGTGTAAAAGATAAACCTCACTCTGGTCGGCCTATCACTGAAAAAGTCGATGAAATCATGGAAAATATTGAGCAAATTCAGCACATAAGCTGTCTTGATGACGCTAAGGAACTTAAGGTCGACTATAATACAGTTTGAAGCCATTTAGGACGGGTTGGTTACAAAAATAAGCTCGATGACCGAATTTCCATATGCGAATCGCTGTTGAAACAGAACGATATTGAGTGATGAAAAATGGGTCACATGCGACACTGTTGGGCGTAAGCGGTCTTGGTAGTGTATTGGCTTCCCAATCGGACGGTTCGGGGTTCAATACCAACCGTGCCCGAAAGACTTTTTTTCAGGCAACTAAAATCTCGTGAGATGAATGATTGCCTAATAAATACAACATCAAGTCAATTTGCACTAATAATTTAGTCTCCCCATTAAATATTGGATGCCACCCATGGAGCGAAATAACCACTGAGCCCAAACATTTTTCTCCCTCTCTATTCGATTTCCTGTCCTGTCACACAGAATTCATTCGGTTGAGCTAAGCAATTGAAAAAAAAGAGGCCGGAATGGATCAACAGAAAAGGTATTGTGTTTCATCATGACAACGGCAGGTCATGCAGATGTTTGATGACTTATTGAAGACCTTGGCTGGGAAGTTTTGACGCATCTCCCATATACTCCTGACATTGCACCATCCGATTATCATTTGCTCCGATCTTTGCAACACTCTTGCTGGCTTAAAATTGGCTTCAAAACAGGCACGTGGTAATCATGTGACTCGGAGTTTCAACAAGAAACCCGAAAAATTCTAGACTGATGGAATAATGGTTCTATTCCATGGCGCAAACTGTCAGAAAGTGCTTGAACAAAATGGACAATATTTGGCTTTTAATTTTGGAATTTATACTATGATACAAAAAGTCCAATACCTATTGTATATTACCTTCCTACAAGCGTAAGCACGATAACAAGTTTACAAACGTGAGACGTGACCCTAGTCTTGGACCCAAACTTCCAATTTACTTAAGGTGCTTCACTAAAACATTTCGTTTTATTTTTTTAAATTTTGTTGCAGGACGATCAAATTAAGAATTATGTTAAGGAAATTCTAGATAAAGCCAATTTGGAGGAAATCACAATGAAAACCGTATGCAAGCAAGTGTACGCCAAGTATCCAGATTTCGACCTAACAGAGAAGAAAGATTTCATCAAATCCACTGTTAAAGCTGTAAGCAATTTCAATCCTTTAACAAATTATTCAACTATTTAATTGATTGTGTTTTTCTCAACTTTAGCTGATTGCGGCATAAAACAAAACATCTATTACTTTACGAAGAGAAAACAAGAAAACCCAACAATCTTCCTCTTCCTACGTTCTAATGAGAAGCATTTCTTTGACTTGTAATCAACAACATGCATTCAAAAGGAAAGCAAAACAAAACAAAATTAACAAATAAACTCACCAAGCGACACATCATATAATTTTGTATTAAACGATGATCTTTCGAGGAAACTTATTATTTCTCTCTGGCCAGTACAAAAAAAAAAGGAAACTAAAAAAAAAACTAAAAAAAAAAAACTTTAAAACAAAAAACGCTAAAGAATATATGTATTTTTAATATTTCGACGCAAGCCAGAGATAAACAAAAGAAAATTAAACAAAACGACAAAAAAGAAAACCAAGAAATGAGCGCATTAGAATGAAAAACCTTTTCTTTTTGTGTTTTGTTTTATCTTTAATTTCTTTTTGAGAGAGAAGAGTATACATATATAAATTTATATAAAGACTTCTTGTTTAAATGATTAGTTTTTAAAATGAAAGAAGAAATGAAATTTTAATAGAAAACTAAAGCTAAAACTGAAAAAAAAAAACACAAACAAAACGTACACTTTAGATATTTATAACAAAAAAAAAAGAAAAGAATATTATATATAAAACGTTTAACGAAGAAGATGAAAAAGAGGTTTATTGTAAAAAAAAAATTTAAATTTAAATACCTTATGCAAAATGAAGTATGTACAGCATACGTGGTAAGTATATTCCACACAAAAGCAAACCAATAACCAATTTGAATTAATTCCTTGTATTTTCTGTATTCTTCATTGATTTAACGTTAAATTCTTTAGGACCCTTTGATGCGGTATCGTTATTAGACTTTTTGTTATGAACGTGTATTTCTTAAACACCACAATCTCCACTTTATTCTCCCTTTGGTCAAACGAATATAAATTTTGTTTTATTTTTTATTTTTTTTGTGTAATTTGTAAAGAGTTAAATGCTTTGGCGGTGCTTTCATCCTCAGTGTCTGTTTTGAAGGGGCAGCATGGAAGTATGTAATAGTATAACACGTTAGGTTTACGATTATTTCGTACATAATTGTATTTTTTTTTTCCAATTGCAATAGATGTATAAAAACTACAACTAAACAAAATAAAAAAATGAATTCTATAGTCGATCATTGTGTTTAAAGAAAAACAAAATAAAAAAAAACCATATATACGCATGTATATATATTTGAAAATTAAAAGAACACATAAACTAAGATTTTTTTAATTTTTATTTTGACTATGGAGAGTGAAAATCTTTAACTAGGAATCGTATGAATTTAATTTTTATTTTTTTTTTTCGATATCATTTTTAATAGAATATTATGTAAGTATCGGATTGTATTCGTTTTCAAAGAATCTTTATGTTTCCGAAATAAAATGGATATTATTAAATGACCTTTTCTATTCATTTTTGGGAAGAGGCTACAACTACCAACTTTTGTGGTGGTTCGATGCGCAACACCAATTTTCTTGTACACTTCTGGAATTTCAAAATTTACATTGGTTACCATCACAAAACCATACAAAAAATCCTTGTCTTCAAATCTCCCGTAATTCAAAAAAAGTACAGCAAACCCACTTGCATCAATTCTTTTTGCTGCGTTCTTTTGTTTTGTCTCGATTCGTGCGACGACGGCGACAACAGGAACCACGACTTAAAATGATAGAAATCTAAGCGAACCCTTAAGACAGGAATGACGACCACATAGGAAGCCTATCACATGAAATGGGCCCTAAAGATTAACAGAAGAAGGACGGAGCTGATTTATTTCCGGACTCTAGTGACAGTCTTTACGATAGAAGAAAGGCCACCTAAGGAGAAGCAGGGACAACGGACGGTTCAGCAGTATTACCTAAACAATCTGTAAAGACTTGGCCATCAACTGCAACGAAAAGTATAATTCAATGCTTATGCTCGTACCGCATTTGGTGCACCGATCCTGAGGGAAGGAGTGGATTTAGCCAGAGAACCAAGTTGGTCATTTTTGAGCAACTTATCATACCGGTTATTACGTATGCCTCAGTCACAACCAAAATCTGGGATTAAATAAAGAAAATCAGGAATACAGCGAAAAATAAAAATGTTGCAGACCATAGCCTAACATAAAAACACCATTTTTTTTTTTTTTTTTTTAAATTCGACTTTATTCATCAACATAGTCTCCTTCTAGAGTGATGCAATTGTTCCAGCGCGACTCTAACATTTGTATGCCTTTCTTATAGAATGATTTGTCCAATCCTTCAAAATACGCTTCAATTTCAGAGACCACCTCTTGATTGGAGCCATATCTCTTTCCAGCGAGCATTTTTTTAAGCTGTGCAAACAGATAATAATCGCTGGGAGCCAAATCTGGAGAATACGGTGGATGCGGAAGCAATTCGAAGTTCAATTTACGCAGTTTTGCCATCGTAGCGACCGGCTTGTCTTGGTGAAAGAGCACTTTTTTCTCCTTCATTTGGGGCCGTTTTTTTGCAATTTCTTCCTTCAAACGCACCAATAGCCCCATATAATATTCGGTATTTATAGTTTTTCCCTTTTCAAGATAGTTAATGAATATTATACCGTGCGAATCCCAAAATATGGATGCCATAACCTTGCCAGCCGACTTTTGCCTTTTTGGTCGCTTTGGCTGGCTTTCATCTTCCGCTGTCAAATCAACTGACTCCGGAGTGTAGTAATGGATCCATGTTTCATCCATTGTCACATACCGCATGAAAAAATCTTTTTGATCTCGCTTAAGCAACTCCAAACAGCGTTCTGAATCATCGACACGTTGTTGTTTTTGGTCAACTGTGAGTAAAAGCGGTACCCACTTTGAACAGAGCTTTCGCATGTGCAAATATTCGTGTATGATATATCCAACACGCTCTTTTGATATCTTCAGAGCCTCAGCTATCTCGATCAACTTCACTTTACGGTCATTCGTAATCATATTGTGGACTTTTTTGATGTTTTCATCTGAAACAGCCTCTTTTGGACGTCCACTGCGTGCATCATCTTCGGTGCTTGTATGACCACTTTTAAATTTTTCAATCCATTTGCGAATGGTTCGTTCGGCTGGTGCAGAGTCCGGGTAACACTTATCAAGCCATTTCTTTGTATTGGCTGCATTTTTTCCCATCAAAAAGCAATGATAAATCAACACACGAAATTGCTTTGAATCCATTTTTTTTCACAATAACAAAAGTTGTTTCACTGATCACTCACAGCGCTATATCTCGAGAATTAATCGTCCGACAGCTGTCAAATTTATACACGTATCTTTTGAAGGTTGGTACTAACTGAAAGTGGTGCCCTCTCTTAGAAACGGCACGGACTTTTCAGCCCATGTGTTATATATATTTGAAAATTAAAAGATTACATAAATTAAGTTTTTTAATTTTTATTTTGACTATGGAGAGTGAAAATCTTTAACTAGGGATCGTATGAATTTAATCTTTATTTTTATTTTTTTTCGATATCATTTTTAATAGAATATTATGTAAGTATCGGATTGTATTCGTTTTCAAAGAATCTTTATGTTTCCGAAATAAAATGGATATTAATAAATGACCTTTTCTATTCATTTTTGGGAAGAGGCTACAACTACCAACTTTTGTGGTGGTTCGAGGCGCAACACCAATTTTCTTGCACACTTCTGGAAATTCGAAATTTACATTGCTTACCATCACAAAACCATACAAAAAATCCTTGTCTTCAAACCTCCCGCACCACCAAACCACTTGCACCAATTCTTTTTGCTGCGTTCTTTTGTTTTGTCCCGATTCGAGCGACGACGGCGACAACAGGAACCACGACTTAAAATGATAGAAATCTAAGCGCACCCTTAAGACTGTGGGAGTATCACATGAAATGGGGCCTGAAGATTAACAGAAGAAGAACGGAGCTGATTTACTTCCGCACCCTAGTGACAGTCTTTACGGGAGAAGAAAGAACACCTAAGGAGAAGCAGGCACAGCGGACGGTTCAGCAGTATTACCTAAACAGTCTGTAAAGACCTGGGCATCAACTGCAACGAAAAGTATAATTCAATGCTCATGCTCGTACCGCATTTGGTGCACCGATCCTGAGGGAAGGAGTGGATTTAGCAAGAGAACCAAGTTGTTAGTTTTTGAGCAACTTATCATACCTGTTATTACGTATACCTCAGTCACAAACAAAATCTGATTAAAGAAAATCAGAACTACAGCGAAAAATAAAAATGTTGCATAGAGTAACATAAAAACACGATTTTTTTTTGGAAAAATTCGACTTTATTCATCAACATAGTCTCCTTCTAGAGTGATACAATTGTTCCAGCGCGACTCTAACATTTTTATGCCTTTTTTATAAAATGATTTGTCCAATCCCTCAAAATACGCTTCAGTTTCGGCGACCACCTCTTCATTGGAGCCATATCTCTTTCCGGCGAGCATTTTTTTAAGCTTTGCAAACAGGTAATAATCGCTGGGGGCCAAATCTGGAGAATACGGTGGATGCGGAAGCAATTCAAAGTTCAATTCATGCAGTTTTGTCATCGTAGCGACCAACTTGTCTTGGTGAAAGAGCACTTTTTTCTCCTTCATTTGGGGCCGTTTTTTCGCGATTTCTTCCTTCAAACGCACCAATAACCCCATATAATATTCTGTGTTTATAGTTTTTCCATTTTCAAGATATTCAATGAATATTATACCCTGCGAATCCCAAAATATGAATGCCATAACCTTGTCAGCCGACTTTTGTCTTTTTGGACGCTTTGGCTGGCTTTCATCTTCCGCTATCAATTCAACTGATTCCAGAGTGTAGTAGTGGATCCATGTTTCATCCATTGTTACATACCGTATGAAAAAATCTTTTTGATCTCGCTTAAACAACTCCAAACAGCGTTCTGAATCATCGACACGTTGTTGTTTTTGGTCAACTGTGAGTAAAAGCGGTACCCACTTTGAACAGAGCTTTCGCATACCCAAATACTCGTGCAAAATATGATGTACACGATCTACTGATATCTTTACAATGTCAGCTATCTCACGCACTTTCACTCTGCGGTTGTTCAAAACGATTTCGTGGATTTTGTTGGTGTTTTCCGGCGTAACAGCTTCATTTGGGCGCCCAGAGCGTTCGGCATCATTTGTGTCTGTACGACCACGTTTGAATTCAGCAAACCAGCGACAAATTGTTGCTTTGGATGGAGCAGATTCCTTATAACACTTTTCAAGCCATTCTTGAGTTCTAACAGTATTTTTCCCCATCAAATAACAATGTTTTATCAACGTACGAAACTCATTTTTTTCCATGATGACAATTGGTCGAAATGTCATCAAATTTTGACACATATCGTTTGAAGGTTGGTTCTAACTAGAAATCGTGTGAATATGTTTGGGTACTGATGCTCACTTCACGCCAAACATATTATTCTAACATATAGATGTCGCAGTCAAAATTGAAAAATGCTTTTGTAATGTTTTTCCTTCTTTCGTTGTAAGTCTCCAAATACGAAATAAAATAAATAAAGAGTTTATACGCATTAATTCGATTTACTGAGTTCTATTTATTTATGCATGAGGGACAACCATTTCCACATCTGGTAGTAACCTCTTAACACACAAATCAACCAACAATTGCTCCTCAACATACATAGGTTTTGACGACAGCGACATAGAACCAGTCGGAGCTGTGGTTCGTGCCCAAGGAAGCCCACCGAAATTTAAACCTATGACGAACATCAGCTCAGAACGGACCTTAGCCTAAGGTGCACGTTTCAGTATTTGTAATGTAATGAGGACCAGCATTCCACCGATAATGGGAAAAATACGAAATAAACCAGCTGGCTAATCAGGGAATTGGTTGACCCTCCAACAGGTGTGGGGCAAGCCCCCTCCATATGCTAAAGAAAAAAAACAGGAGAATGGTGAGCCTGTGGTGCTCATAGTCTAACTCAAGACGCACTTTACAGGTTTCGTTATTTCCACTAAATTCATGCTTGAAAGGATTCATAGCGGATTATCTTAGTTCACCTGAGTCCCCAGTATACGCACTTATGAAACAGAGACGTAGATTATGGCAAACAGCCTTTTCGACTGAATGCTATCATTTATGCTTAACTTTTCCTCTTTGACATTTCATTCGGCAAATGGTTGTGTTGCCCATTGTTGTTTGTTTCGCAATTTTAAGAAATAATCTTAAATAATGGATGCTGTAAGAAAATAATATATAATTCTAGATGATTTACTTAACCCTGCCCGTTTACATTTGCAGGAACTTCGTGGAAAAGTCGAATCTTGCTGCCGAACTGCAGAAGACTTCACTAAACTGTACTACCAAAGCTTCGACAAGCGCCGGCATGTGAGTAAAAGGAGTTTTCCTTTTTTTTTTTTTAACATAAATTAGAATTCCATGCATTTACAGCAAATGAACCGGCTCTACCTGGACACAGGAATCTTTGTTTGGAATGGCAGTGGTGCAACTGGCAAGGACAATATCCAAAAACTTTTAATCGAACTGCCCTCATCCGAACACACGTTGTACACGTTGGATGCACAGCCAATTATCGATGAGGCTGTAGCTGGACAATTAACCTATGCCATACAAGCCGGTGGCACTGTGAAATACCAAGACAATCCAATGAAACAATTCCAACAAACCTTCATCATCACAGCGCAAGAAGATAAATGGAAAATAGCAAGCGACAGCTATCGGCTGCAGGATGCAATTGCCACAGCAAAACCCAAGTGAAGTCTAGTTTACAGTTACTTTATTATTTTTTTTACACAACAACGAGACAAAAAATACGAAAAGTTATAGTTTTACTCAGTTTTGGGCTTTTTGGCGTCTGGTTCCTCGGAGAAAATCGGTTTTGGCTGAGTTTTGTTATAGGCTGGTGCGACCCAGTAAGGATTTTCTTCGGCTTCCTTGGCATATTTGAGAATAGCTTCTCGTGGATCTTGATCGTCGTCAACTCTTTTGCTTAGACCTAGGTTTCGGATAACGTAGGAGCTTAAAGTTCCACCGGAGGATGCAACACGTCCACCTTGTCCACTGGTGATTGGCAAGTCGGGTCTCTTTGATTTTACTGGATCCAGGCGATCCTTTTCCAGCTTCTTGCGATTTGATTTGGATTTTTCCTGTCGGAACATGGGCAAAGCATGTGGTGTTATGATTTGTGTCACACCGATCATTTCGGTGTGTTTCTTCTTGCGGTAGGTCTTCACCACACATAATTTTGCGCCGCGGAAACTTCGTCGTTCATCATAGAAGCACTTAACTACTCCGTTGCCGCAACCCACAAATATTTGGTTAAGTTTCGGGTGCCAGAGAGTCTTGATGATGTGCGAACTGGTGACGGGAATGGTTTTAACAGTCTCGAAAGTCTGAGCATTGAAGAAGTGTAAGTTGGATTCTTTTTGCTCTTTGGGGAGGGATTCTCCGGTGACTAGCATACGGTCGTCTGGACTAAAACAACAGTCGGTGGTGTCGTAGCGTGAGAAGAGACCTTCCCATGAGTGTAAGGATTTCTTAAGAGAGCGCAGATCCCAAAGTTTCATGGTTTCATCGCAGGATCTGGTTGCAATTTGGTGACCTAGATAGGAAAACACCACCGAGGAGATCTCGCTGCCCTTTTGGTGGGCATTTCGGACGCAATGTGTTGTGTTAACGAACATCTTTCTCGTGTCCCAGGTCTGAATAGAACCATCAACACATCCAGCAGCTATGAGAGTGGCGTCACGGTTAAATGTGCACGATGATGGCACCGTTTTGAGGCCTCCCTGTGCTCTTGTTTTGATCACTTGCCTCTGCTCCTTTGATCGGAAGTTATTCCAGATTCTTAGTGTGGCATCCATGGAGCTGGTGAGGAATTCCTCACGCGTGAATGGGTGCCAACAGCCGGCTGTCAATTGAGCTGTGTGCCCCTTTGTCTTGGTCATATCTGTGATGTATTGGTCACCCTTTACACATTCCATCTTCTCGAAACCATCACGATCAAGTATTTTTGCCTGTGAGTTGCCCGATACAACCAAAATCATATCGCCAGTGACTGAGTAGTGTAGAGCTCGGATAGGATAATTCTCACATGGTTGAATGGTCCTGAAACTGCGCATTGATGAATCCATTCCGGCAAAATCCCAGAAGCACATGTCATAATCAATCGAACCAGAGACCAACCGTCCACCAGAAGGATCTCCAGCAAGTGCTAGTACAGCACGACTTCCATGTTGCATTTGAACTTCATGACTGTCAGGAACTTTGTTCTCCAAGTTATCTTCCTCGTCATCTTCGTCCTCTAGATCATCATCGTCAGAGTTTGCTTTTTTCCTCATGCTATCAGCCGGTGCCTTTGGACCTATGGTATCCTCGTTGTCCTCTTCGACATTTCCGTCGCCATGGCTAGTATCGTCAGTTATAGCGGGAGCTATTTGTTTAGCTTTCTCGATTTCTGCCTAAAAATTAACAACACAATCAATAAATCTCCCAAAATCAAAGCTGACACGCAAACTCACATCAATATCAAAGGTTTTCGCCTTTCGTCCAAAGCCAGATATACCCATGACTTCTTTCAAATGCTGACTCTCCAGATCGTCAGTTACATCTTCAATCTGTCGTATCATTTGTTCTTTGCCAATTTTTTTGAAGCCTGAAAGGAAGAAGGCAAATTGATCCAAAACGCAGGCGATCGAGAGTTCCAAAACCACTCAACACTACTGTCGCCATACCTTGGCTTGTAGACTGAGTTGCTCCGGCATCTTTAGAAGTTTCTTCAGTCGATTTGGGATTACTTAAATTCAAGTTAATCTTCCCAAATGTTATCTTTGAGCGATTCATCTTTTAATTTCAATTTATTTCACAAAAAAACAAACAACTTTTCGAGAGCATCCCCTGCAACGTTTGGTTTATTAATTTTTCTTACCTCAGCTGATTCTGACACATGGCTGTTACAGCTCCAAATTCAGGGAACAAGCCAGCAGGGATACGTTTCACAACTGCTCTCGGGGTGTTCTGTACTTTTCACTGTATTTTTCGATCCGAAATGCCATAAAAACGTACAAATTAAGTGGTCGGGTTTACTCCTCCCATAAAACTGTTTGTTCTCATCCGTATGCCATGGAGCACATCGGTGATTGTATATCTGATTAACTGCCAATATTCTGTACATACCATAACCTACAACTGCCGCATTTGTTTGGTTGAGTTTGCTGCCGCGGGAAGTTTATTTCATTCTTTTTAATTGTCGTGAATTTCATAATTTTGTTTAAATTAATTTGTAAGCTTTGCACTCCTTGAATAACATGGATACCCTGGAGTATAGTGATATTCAGTCTGAAGTTCGTGGAGTTATGGTAAGTTCCTTGATTTTATGAGTTCCTCCAGTGCCCTTACAAGTTTCCGTTTTAGACCCCAGGACGATTAAAATTCGGCGACCAGAGCATTGTGTTTAAGAACAATAAAACCGGAAAGGTCGAACAAATCAACTCGTCGGATATAGAACTCGTGAATTCGCAAAAATTCGTTGGTTCTTGGGGCATTCGGGTTTTCACAAAGAACGGAAACCTGCATCGCTTCTGCGGTTTCAAGGAGAGTGAGAATGAGAAAATTGCCAAATTCTTCAAGAAACAATACAGTGTAGACATGCTGGAGAAGGAATTATGTGTCCGGGGCTGGAACTGGGGCACTGCCAAGTTTAATGGGTCTGTTCTTAGTTTTGACATGGATGTGAAGACTTCCTTTGAGATTCCGTTAAATCATGTATCCCAGTGTAACACAGGCAAGAATGAGGTCACTTTGGAGTTTCATCAAAATGATGATGCCCCGGTTGGACTGATGGAAATGCGTTTTCATATTCCAACCAGCGAATCGGCAGATAACGACCCAGTGGAAAATTTCCACAATAATGTAATGAATAAGGCTTCGGTTATTTCTGTGTCGGGTGATGCTATTTCCATATTTAGAGAGATTCATTGTCTAACTCCACGTGGTCGATACGACATAAAGATTTTCTCGACATTCTTCCAGTTGCATGGTAAAACATTTGACTACAAGATTCCAATGTCGACGGTGTTACGTTTGTTTCTGCTTCCCCATAAGGACAACCGACAAATGTTCTTTGTGCTATCGTTGGACCCACCAATTAAGCAGGGACAAACAAGATATCATTTTTTGGTGCTGCTTTTCGGACCAGAGGAAGATATTTCTATTGAGTTGCCGTTTAGTGAGGAGGAACTGAAGGAGAAGTACGACAATAAGATCACAAAAGAATTGTCTGGTCCCGTGTACGAAGTGATGGGAAAGATCATGAAGGTGCTGATCAACAGAAAGATCACTGGGCCTGGTAATTTCATTGGGTAAGACAGTGTGAAATTGCGAGTTCCTTATTTTTCCTTTTAAACGATTTATCTTTCAATAGACACTCTGGCACTCCAGCTGTTGGTTGTTCATTTAAAGCAGCCGCTGGTTATCTTTATCCCTTGGAGCGGGGCTTTATATATGTCCATAAGCCGCCAATTCATATTCGCTTTGAGGAAATTGCAACAGTAAACTTTGCTCGTAGCGGTGGTTCAACTCGTAGTTTCGATTTTGAGATCGAACTCAAGTCTGGAACAGTTCACACCTTTAGCAGTATTGAGAAGGAAGAGTATGCCAAGTTGTTTGATTTTATCCAAAAGAAGAAGCTGCATGTGAAGAACACTGGAAAGAATGACAAGGGTGCATACAAGGATGACTTTGGCGACTCAGATAATGAGAACGAACCGGATGCATATCTTGCGCGTGTTAAAGCTGAAGCACGAGAGAAAGACTTGGAGGTGGACGACGATGAAGATGGTTCAGAGGAAGAATCCACTGACGAGGACTTCAAACCAAATGAAAACGAATCAGATGTTGCCGAAGAATATGATAGTAATGCACAAAGTGACTCATCAGATGACAGTGATGCAAGTGGTGGCGGTGATGGAGAAGGTGGCGAAAAGAAGGAGAAGAAAAAAGAAAAGAAGGAGAAAAAGGAAAAGAAAGAACATAAGGAGAAGGTAGTGAGGAAAACTAAGAAGAAGGACAAGGATTCCAATAAACCAAAGCGTGCTGCAACAGCTTTCATGCTGTGGCTAAACGACACACGCGAAGACATCAAGAAAGACAATCCCGGCATTAAAATCACAGAAATCGCCAAGAAAGCTGGAGAAATGTGGCGCGAATTAAAAGACAAATCTAAATGGGAAGAAAAGGCAGCAAAGGATAAACAACGTTACGCGGACGAAATGAAAGATTACAAGGAATCTGGTGGCGCTGCAAAGGGCGGAAGCGATGATGAAGGTGGAAAAGCAGTAAAACGAAAGAAGGAATCTCCCACAAAAAAAGCGGTTAACATTTCGGGTGGATCATTCAAGAGCAAAGAATACATCTCAGAAGATGATTCGTCGTCGGATGGCTCTGGGGGAGGTGATAAGAAAAAAGCAAAGAAGGATGAAAAGAAATCAGGATCCGAACTTGAGGACGATGATGCTTCAGCGGATTCCGGAGACGATAAGAAGAAACCCAAGATGGTAGGTTTCTAATCAGAGACTTAATGCGGCTCAAAACAATAAAAATTCTTTCTTGGCATTACAGGGACCAAAAAGCAAAACAGAGGGTAAACCTGCTCCAAAGAAGAAGGATGAGTCAGAGGAGGAAGAGGACGTCGAAATCGCTTCTGATGAATTATCAGAGGAAGAGAAATCTAAGAGCAAGGCAAGCAATTTCGAGTTTTTGAACAGAGTCCGTGTTGCAGAATAATGGCAATTGTTGGCTTTTTTTTTACAGGGGCCAAAAAGCAAGCCGAAAAGCAAACCTACTCCGAAGAAGAAAGATGAGTCAGATGAGGAAGACGAGGAAATCGCTTCGGATGAACTATCAGAGGATGAAAAATCGAAGAGCAAGGTAAGCAATTTCGGCTGGATGATTAGTTTTTAAATTTTTTGAAATTCAAATATTTTTTCTTACGTGCGCGCGCAGAGCGCAAAGAGTAAACCCGCCCCAAAATCGGCTTCCAAAGCAAAGAAAAAGGATGAGTCTGACGAGGATGATGAAGAAAGTGAAATCGAAGATGATGAAAGTGATTAGAATTATGAAACCATCATCGTCACCTAAGTGTATGCCTAAATTTCTGTTTAATTATAATTCCATTATCATTAATTTCATCTGTTCTTTTATGAATAAAATTTAAAACAAACAAAAAAGTTGTATTTCTCTTGTTTCTGACTGTTTTGTCCCAAGGACAGGGAACCATGCAGTAAATACAAGGTTGGGCAAAAGTAATGTCATAACACAACGCCTCCATGAGCATTAAAGTGCTCTCACCGCCCCTCGGTAGCATTTTTTTTACCTACACTCCTATATTGGTTTCTATCCTATGATCTCTAGCTGTTTGAAAAAAATCGAAGGCTCTTGGACAACCTCAAGTGATGAATCACTCAACCTTCTATTGGACACCCACTTTCCAGGTAGCTCTCAATTCGCGGTCAGTAGCAACCCAAACAGGTCTACTGCAACCGGGACCAAAATCCATGGTCTGATCACAAGAAACAAACTGTTCTGGGCGCTGAATAGTTTCAAACCATACAAGTCTGCTGGTCCGGACGGTATAATATCTGTCGAGCTACAGAAGTCCTCAGATATTATTCTGCCTGTGCTAGGAAATATTATGAGAGGCTGTGTAGGACTGATCCACATTCCACTGTTATGGAGAGAAGTCAATGTGGTCTTCAATCCCAAAGCCTATAAGTCCTGTAAGTCAATCATCTTTCCTTCTGAAAACTCTAGAACGAAAACTCTAGACTTCTGTCAACGGCTCAACATGCCTACTGTAAAGGAAAGTCGGTGGAAACGGCTCTGCATTCACTGACTAGCCACATCGAACGATCCCTACAATATAAAGAGTACACAATGGTTGCTTTCCTGGACATAGAGGGTGCCTTCAACAACGTCAACACATCTGCAATCACGACTGCGCTGTAAACTCTGCAGGATAAACAACTCCAAACTGGGTGAGACTTCTGCTAAAAGATGTGCCAGCAGAGGTACGCCGCAAGGCGGTGTCCTCTCTCCCCTTCTCTGGAACTTAGTAGTAAATGAACTGCTGATATACCCGGAAGCGGGTGGTAGCAGGGTGATTGCCTATGCGGATGACGTTGCTATAGCCGTCTCAGATAAGCATCTTAATACCATTAAAGAACTCCTTCAATTAAATCTCAATAGATTAGCCCTCTGGGCAGATCGCTGTGGATTGGGAATAAACCCCTATAAAACTGATCTTTTCCTCTTTTCCAGGAAATACAAAATTCCAACTATAGACGCTCCTTCAATAAACGGTACCAGTTTAGTGTTTTCCGATACAGCAAAATATCTGGGTCTCATTTTTGACAGAAAACTAAACTGGAAACCTAACATTCAAGAAAGAGTCAATAAAGCTTCAATAGCTTTATTCTCTTGCAAAAAGGCCATTCGGAATAAATGGGGCTTTCAACCCCGGATAACCCACTGGCTGTACATCTCGGTCATAAGACCGATACTTACTTACGGGGTGGTAGTCTGGTGGGCGGCCTTAGAAAGTGCGCTTAACTGCATTAAACTAAGCAGAGTCCAGAGAACAACATGTCTATGCATAAGCGGAACATTGCGGTCTACCCCCTCTGCGACATTTGACATTCTGCTTCATTTATCACTCCTCGATATTTTGAGCAGGCAAATAGCTACGACTGCAGATATTCGCCTTAAAGCGATTAAACAGTGGACAAATAATCCATTTGGCCACGCCAGTATTCCTAGGAATCCCCACAGAGAACATCGATTACACCACACCTGAACTTTGGTTTGACAAAGATTTCCATGTAAGCTTCTCCTCTAGATCCTTCTGGGAGGAAGATGCTTTCATGGAGGACAAGTCAATCCATCTCCACACAGATGGATCTAAAACCAATAGCGGAGTTGGTGGCGGTGTTTTCTCAGACATGCTAAATCTAAGCCCCTCTTTCCGTCTTCCAAATCACTGCAGCGTGTTCCAGGCGGAAATTTTGGCGATTAAAGAAGCTCTGTCCTGGCTGAAGAAAAACGTGATATCTGCAAAGGATATTGGCATCTTTTCGGATAATCAGGCCGCTATCAAATCCCTGGACTCAGTCTCACTAAAACCGCCCTTGAAAGCCGATCATCTCTTATGGAGATGGCAGAGCAGTTCAACCTTCACCTCTGTTGGGTGCCCAGCCACAGAGACGTTCCAGGGAACTGTAGAGCCGATGAACTCGCCAAAATTGGAACCACTCTACCTATTCTACTGGAAAAGGGTACCATAGGTATCCCAACCGCTGCGTGCAAACTAATATTAAACTTGGATGCCATTACAAGAACAGACCTTAGGTGGACTGTTGGACCAACATGTCTAGCGACCAAACAAATCTGGCCAAAACTGGATCTGTATCGCTTTAAGTGTCTGATCCTTCTAAATAAGGAACATCTCAGCGCCATCATAGGTGTCATCACTGGACACTGCCTCATAGGCAAACACGCAAGAAGGCTTGGCGCCTTTACAAATGATTTCTGCAGAAGCTGCATGCAAGCAAAGCACTTGTGCAACACGAAGAAATTGTTCACTATCTCATATTGAATAAAAAAAATAACAACAAAAGCAATTTCTTCGTGTTTATATATTTTAAAGCACAATTCTATTTAAACTAAGCCATCGAAACACTTCACAAACACTTATTTCAAACCTGCGAATCTTTTCTCGATATTTTAACCGAATACGTATTTGAAAACATTTCTTTAATAAAGTTATTAGAATTTTCGTTCCAAGTCTCAATAGCATTCAACTAGGTGGCGCAAAAGTCATCACTCTATCGAAAGATGCTATAATTTTTGCAAATGTCAATTCTACTTTGACATTTGTGAAGTAAACAGATACAAAATACAACAAGCCATGAATCGCTATACTCCTAAAGAACGCGGGGTAATTGTTATGATTTTTTTGCGGAATAATTCGTCGGTGGTGTTGGCGCAACGTGAATTTCGGCGCAGATTTCCCGGTCGTCCGACACCAACTGGGCAAACGCTACGACGTTTAGCCGCTCGCCTAGAAGAGTATGGGACAACACGAGATGCTGCCAGGTCTGGTCGGCCCCGGAGCAGCCGTTCTGCTGAGAATATTGCAGCTGTGATTGAAGATATTGCAGAGAACCCAGGAGTATCGATTAGACGACGTGCCACGCAATTGGGCATCAATCGGCGTTCTTTACACAGAATTTTGGTGAACGACTGTAAGATGTTCCCTCACAAAGTGCAGAGGAGAGAGCCAGAGGAAGAAGAAGACGTCGAAATCGCTGCTGATGAACTACCAGATGATGAGAAATCTAAGAAAAAGGCAAGCAACTCCGAGTTTTTGGGTAGAGTCTGTGTTGCAGAATAATGGCAATTTTTTGATTTTTTGTTTAACAGGAACCAAAAAGCAAGTCGAAAAGCAAACCTGCTCCGAAGAAGAAAGATGAGTTAGATGATGAACTATCAGAGGATGAAAAATCGAAGAGCAAGGTAATCAATTTTGTGTTTAAATTTTTTTGAATTGAAATATTTTTTCTTACGTTCGCAGACCGCAAAGAGTAAACCCGTCAAAAAATCACATTCCAAAGCAAAGAAAAAGGAAGAGGCTGAAGTTGAGCAATGTGAAGTTGAAGAGGATGAAAGCGGTTAAAATTATGAAGCCATTATTGTCACCTAAGTTTTTGTTAAATTATAATTCCATTATCTTTTATTTCATCTGTTTTTTTTATGATTAAAATTTAAAACAAAGAAAAACATGTATGTATTATATTTCCCTTGTTCCTAACTAGGCTATGTATTCAAGTCTCAAGTTGTTTTGACTCGAGGACCAGGTGCCATGCAGTAAATATTTGAATTTGAAAGCTGTAACGACAAGCATTATAGTTTTTAGAAGACTTATAAGACTTGTTGTGATGTAGTACTGAGATTTACTGGGATTGATTCGATCTGGCCCAGTCAATATTATGTTCACATCAAATGATGAATGCTGGTCGGTCAGATGCTGAGCGATTGACTACTTCTAACATAAAAAAGAAGGTTGACGAAAGAAATTTAATCAGTACACTACATAATTAGGATCACGTAGCGTGTTACGTTTGCGAATTTGGTTGGTGCATTGCTATGGTTACAATTTGATTCGGTAATGCTTTGCTTAGCATCGGCTGGTTTTTTTTTTTTACTCTGTTAATCTTAATGAGTCGAGGTATCAAAGTAGATATGCGGTCTAATTATACTGGGCAACAATGAAAAATACTCGGGCATACTGAATAGTGTTTCTTATAGTACTCGACCTGTAGATAACGGGAAAAATAATATTTTGCTCAGGTCACGTACAGGTCACTTTTACATTTTTATCGAACGAGGTCAGTTCTAATAGAATCGCACATCGTTTAAATTGGTTTTTCTGTTAGTAATTTAAAAAAATAACCTAATTTGCGTAAGAATATTAGAAGTGCATTAAAGTGATAAAATGCCACGATCTTGTGTTAATTGTCCAGATTTATTCTGCTATATTTGTGGAGAATTTACACCAAGTTTCCGAAAAAAGAAAATAACACCATTTATTGAAAAATGTTACTTTTCTTATTTTAAATTTAAAATAAACCATCAGGATAAACTAAGGCACCACACATTTGCTGCCTTAGGTGTCACCGACAGCTAACTGGTTGGTTTAGCGGGTCATTTTCTGCAATGCCTTTTGGAATGCCTATGATATGGAGAGAGCCCCAGAGTCACACAGATTGTTACTTTTGTTGCACCAATGTGAAGGGATTTTATCGAAGATCAAAGCATTCCATAAAATATGCAGATGTCTCTTCTGTAACAACACCAGCACCTCATACAGAAATTCTGCCAGTTCCAAAGCCACCTTCCGGACGCCTTTCGGACACAGAAATAAGTTCTTCTGATGCACCACATCTCATCAGTCAGATTGAGATTAATGACCTCGTCAGAGACTTGGATTTGTCAAAACAAAACTCTGAAATACTGAGCAGTGAGGTTAAAGCAGTGGAATCGGCTCAAGCCTGAGGTAAAAATTACAAAGTGAATTTGTTCCTTATTTTTTGAAACCCGATAACTTAGTGTATTGTAATGATATTAATGGCTTAATGCTGTCACTACGTTATGAGCACAAAACCGAAGAATGGCGGCTATTCATCGACGCATCAAAGGCTAGTTTGAAAGCTGTATTGTTTCATAATGGTAATAAGTTTCCTTCAATACCTCTAGCGCATGGTGTGAATTTAAAAGAAACCTACGATGTTATGAAATTTATATTGGAAAAAATTGAATATAAAAAATATAACTGGTCGATATGTTCGGATCTAAAAGTTGTTGCTCTACTTCTTGGACTACAACTAGTAGATAGTAGTAGATAGTAGAGCACGATCGGAGCATTTTGTGAGAGTAGATTGGCCTATAAGAACAAACTTTATTTTTTGGGAAAAAAATATAAGGAATCCTTCATTGATCGAACCACAGCGTGTTATTCTACCACCATTACATATCAAATTGGGTCTTATAAAAGACTTTGTAAAGGCGATGAAGAACCAACCTGGTTTCAATTTTTTGAAACAAAAGTTCCCATCACTAAGCGAAGTAAAAATTAAAGAAGATATTTTAGTGGGTCCAGAAAATAGAAAGCTTATAAAAGATCCAGCTTTCATTCCTACTCTGGATTCATTAGAAAAACAGGCCTGGTGTTCATTTGTGAAAGTAGCAGAAAACTTTCTAGGTAACAATAAAACTCCAGGTTATACAGGTTTTTGCATTCTCATATCAACATTTCTTTCCTGAAAATATGGGTGATTTAAGCGATGAGCACGGCGAGAGATTCCACCAAGACATTGCTGCAATAGCAAAAGCTGGTCGCTTATAAGAGAGACTCCGAGCTGTTCTTATAAACGGAATGCAGATGCTTCCAAAAAAAACAACAAAATTTCACAAGAAATAACATTTTTCGGTAATATTTTTGGTTAAATTCTTAAATTATTGATCACTTCTCTAAACACATTCACGTCTGTAAGTCAGGCAAGTTTTGTTGGCACTTAGAAATAGACACGCTGAGACCGCTTCGTTCACTCTTAAACTATCTGGATACGAACTAGTGCCATCATTGTTTTTTAATCGCGTTACCATTTATATGCATACTGATGTACATAGCTTACCAAACTTCATCTTGATCTCTGTTGCAATTCGAAATTCAACATAAAATTTCATGTCCGTAAGCATTTGCTTTGATCCACTACTTTTTTATTTAGAGAGGCCCAAACTGGATAACAACTCGATTCTTGATGTGCTCTCTAATTTCATACAAAGAGTCCTATCCCTGTACCCATATACTGAAATCGTTACTACGGGCAGCTTCAATATACACCATTTTGTCTGTTTTCGGTATGTTGAGATCTTCGCTGCGGAAAACAAATCACCCCAGCTGGTAAATGAGTCCACACGAATACCTAATGTTGGCTGTTGACATTCGCCAAGATCCTGAATTTGATTTTAACTTCTATTTCCATCTGGACGCGCTGGAGTATTAAGTCAGAACAACTAATTTCTCGAGAAGCGATTCCTAAAGAAACTAAAGAAAATACAAAAAAGTCAATTGGAGCGAACTCATCGTCTTTAGGATTTCTCGATAAGAACAGCAGCGGCAGATACAATCACAATTAATATTCTCCTTATAAAATCCTTTATCCTTCATCGGATGAATAATATCAAAAAGAAAGACGTGTTTCGACTCGAGCTGTATATAGACTGTCAGGGTTAGAGAACTATCAAGACCAACCCTAATGTATAAACCGAAAAAAGTTCAAACGAGCCGGAAATGACAGTTTAACTGATGGAGTGAAAAGTGACCTCCGTGACCGCCAGAATGCGCTGCTACTGCAAAAAAGGTTGTGATGCCTTGAAGTCCGTTCATATTTAGGCAGACATGCCAAATTTCAGTGCGATACTGTCTTTAGTTTTGTTTTGACAGCTGATTGTTGTTGACGTGTTTGGCATCATGTTGAGTATGGATAAAAACGATTTTTTGGGAGGCAAAACGGCGAAGGAAACAAAAGAAAAGTTGGATAAATATGGGGCTAATGCTTCGTCAGATTACACCGTCAAATATTGGTTTCGAGAGTTTCGTGGTGACCGCAACTCCACTACCGGTCAAGTCCGCAGCGGCAGGCACTCCGATGCGGTTACAGAGAACAATGCCAAAAAAATACATGAAATGGTGTTGGCTGACCGGAAAGTGAAGGTGCGCGAGCTAGCAGATACCACAAAGATTAGTACTGAGCGCATACGCCATATTTTGGGCAATATTCTGCATATGAAAAGTTATCCTGCCGCTGGGTGCCGCGAATGAACAAAAACACGAGCACTTCGAAAGAGTGTTTGGACTTGCTGATGCGGAATCGGGCTGACTTTTGGCGTCGATTGGTAACTGGATTTGGTTCCCTCGGACTATTATCTCTTCTCAAAGCTCAAAAGATGGCTCATCAATAAAAAATTCAGCTCACGCGAGGATATCATCGACGCCACGGAGGAGTACGAGTATTTTGCAGACCTTCCGGAAAATTACTTTTCGGACGGGATCAAGAAGTTGGAAAATCACTAGAATAAGTGTATCAAAGTAAAAGGGGACTAAGTATATTGAATAATATAAAAAAAAACATGGTATACCTTTGAGACCAATTTTTGGTCGTTCGTGACGACTATTCTTTCCAAGATTACGGAAACATTGATAAACCGTCAGCTGAGACATTTCGAGGCACGAAAAATTCTCAATGACTGGCAGTATGACTTTCGTAGTAACATTTGATGAGATTTCTCATAGAAAATTATTTACTTATCTACCGAAAGCAAGATAGTTGCACTTGGTATTTCAAAGGCATTAGACAAGGTTTGGCATCAGGCTCTTTTGTTGAAAATTCATGCTTTGGAACAGATGATTTCCTCCCCATTACAGCCTACAACCATTCAAAACCAATGTACAATGGTGTCTCTCTTTCTTTCGCCCTTAATTTTCTTACGGAAGCGTTGAGGGTTTACACAATCCGTTAAGTGCGCGCTAATTATGTAATTATGAGAAAAAATATTACTCTGGAATATTAAAAAAAAAACATTGATGCTAAGTCGAAAACGCGCCGTGAGTTCTTGCTTTTTTTTTTTTGGAAATTGGAAAGTGCCTCTATGAATCCATGTGATAGGGATAAGACCTCATTTATTAATTTGCGAGTATAAATGTTACCATCCCGATCACTTAAATAAAAAGAAATAGCTGTCCCAGATCCAAGGGAGCAAGATTTGAGCTTCTTTTGAAGCTTTTCTAAATATCACTCTTTTTGATGTTAACTTACTTGTAGAAATATTTTAAACTACCTGCTTTAGTAGATCGCTAATTGATACACTTACGATATTACTAAGCAGTTTGTAAAGTATTGTATCTTACTATCACAGCAGAAATAGTTAAAAGTATGAACGCGAACATTTGATTAACGGTTGAAAATTGTATAAGATTGCTTCAAATACATATTGCTTGAATGGATTACATATACATTTATCCTTGATTTAATCCTCATTCGGAAACCAAGGCAGCGAACAAATGAAATCCTTCCTAGCTTTCTTGACGCAACGCCTATCATTATCTCATTTACATATGTTCGAAAAAATAATACACATCACCGCCACCGATGACACTGGACAACATCAGAATCGGCGCCTTAAAGATCTAGCCGTTTCAGGTCAAGATCTAGTATCACAGCGTGTTTACGTTCTCAGAGTGACCTCTATGTTCATTTGTTAGCCATAAATGGGGCTGATGTCTGACAGCTTTAAGCAAACGCCCAATAATTCACACTTCGGAAGTACACGAGTGTATTTGAACGTCTCAGATAAATTTGCCGCCTTTCCTCTTAACACACGCAACATATGCCATATAGTCAAGATCACAAGATAAACTATGGTCATTTACTCGTAACAGTAGTTAAACAGGATGTTATCGTTGTTAACAAAGGCTGGGAATAAATTACAAAAATAAATAGTAGGATGCGCATAACCTTAGTATCAGTCAGCGAATGCAAACTGAACACGGAATCTGATAAAGATAACATGGAATTCTTCCGGAGAGCGTGTTCGGCATGGTCGTTAGATCAAAATTTTATTGGCGTGGCTACAACTCCACCGATCAAATGTCAAGACTAAGCCAAGTTAATTGATTTTCGTACGAGAAAATTGAAAGAATTGCGGATTACAATGGCAGTTGTACGAGTAGTGAGGTTGCGTTGGTGGCATAATTAAACATTAGCATTTTTCATTATAAAAGTACTCGTTCATGGACGTTGCATTAATTTGAGGTTGAGGTAAACATTTTTCTAATTAGCCGGGATTAGATGGAACTTCTGGTTGGTAGATCAAAAGTGAATATATTTGTTGGTGCATTTAACCGAAACTTTCGATTCAATTAAGGCGTTTGACTTTTCTTACGGGTCGGCATGGCGAAGTTTGCATAGAAATATTCTACGATTAGCTTACGCATAAACCTCACTCTAGTTACTGCATATGTTAAACCACGAGTAGGGAAGCACATATGTACCTTAGTCGCAGCCGATGATATTGTTATATGGAGTGGAGGCTTCACTAGGATACAATTTTTCTAGAATGATGAAGAAGTACTAAATGACCAACAATCGTAGCGCTACAATATGCGAAAAATTTACAAAAATTGGCATTTGTTAACTTATAAAGAAATTCTAGCAATTTTAGTCAGCACTTGTGCAGCTTTGTTCATTCTTTGTTTATATGTAGCTATCATTCAATTCGACACAGCTCTCATTAATATTTAAAAGGAATAATTCTGATCACCTTTGATATGCCGAAACAGGTCTTTGATTTTATTGGTAACTTCTTAGCATAACGTGAAGCGATTGTTACCTAAAAAGTTCATTTTATAGGTTTTAGATATCACATTTGCGATAGGTGAAGTATTAATTCGGTGGTTTAAATGGCAGAGGCTGTTTTTTCATAAAATTTTTAGGCAGTATTATGGCGTTTTCGATTGGCCTTCTTTTTGCACATCGGAGCGAAAAAGTGGCATAAAACTGTTTCTTTTCACTTTTTTAGAACTAAATTTTCCTTCAAAATTTTCATTTCAGAATTTCAGAAGGACTCCGTACATACGAGTATATAGAACTCGTGCAAAATTTAGAAATCTACATTATGTAGTGTTTTGCTTTCGAATAAAAATGAGAAAAAAAAAAAATACGAAAAACTCCAGTGTTTCAGAAATCCTGGGTCAAAACGAAATTTACTTCTTCAAGTCGGAGGTGACCGTCGGAGCAAAATGCCGTATTGGGGAGGTAGGCGCCCAGATAGTGTAGTAGTTATGTCCAGTCTCCACGCCCTTTCTCGCGCGTCAGTACGATTTGTAACAATAATGGGATCGATTCTCTCGCATGCTTTCTTTTTCTATCAACTTGATACATTGTGGCGGAAGACAGCGCTGAAAAAAGAAAACTTACGTCCAACCTCTGATTGGACACAAATACCATACTCGTGAGTACGCGACTTGGTTGTATCTGCAAATGTATGGAGAATGGAGATAGAGAATAAAATGTCGCTTATAGGAGTATGTGTGTCCAATTAGAGGTTTGACGTATGATTTCTCTTTCGGCACAAGGGATCAAGTTGATAGAAAGAGAAAGCATGCACGAGAATCGATCTCAATTATTGTTAGAATCATTTCAAATGATCAGTTTTTGGGTCATCGGGGAGATGCGCGGGAAAGGGCGGCCTTGCTTCCAATAGATGCCGCTATTCACTATTTAGAAATCAATTTTAAGAGTTTTGTGAGAAAACGCCAAACAGAGTGGAGATAACTACTACATTGTCTGGGCGCCTAGTTGCCCAATTCGGCATTTTGCTCTGTCTTTCGCCTCGACTTGAAGAAGCAAAATTACGTTCTGGTATCGTCCGACTGACCCCAGGATCTCTGTAACTCTTTTTTCAACACGATACCTTTAGTGTATTTATGACTTTACGTTTTTGTGTTTACGAAAAGATGAAAATGTTGCAAAAAAATCCATAATGCCTTGGCTTAAAATTCTCTCGAAAAATCAACTTTTTTATTCTCCCTAAAATAGACTCCTATTTAAGCTGGCAATAGCTTTTTCGAAAATTTATAACATGCAATGGAAAAGTCATTATTTTGGAACTCATTATCATATCCAAGGAGATAAAAAGAGTTGCATTGTTCGAGTGGATCTGAGTACTCAGGCAAAGAATTAGCTTAGCGTTTTCAGTCTTACGAAAAGAAATGTGTTATAGTTTCAGAGATGCTCGTACAAGCAATCAATACAACAGCAGCACCTTGAACCTGCAACATAATGCGAATGTAAGTCGGACATTCACAAGCAATGTTATCACTCCCACAGCAAGCGTGGCAGGAGTCAATGTCACTTATTTCTAGCACATTTAGGTGATTTGCTGAAGTTAATGCTCCGTTAAGACACCAGTAAAGAGCTCTGCAGTTTTTTCTACCGATGGACAACAAGCAGGCCTCTGACTTCTGAGATGTCCACAAGCATTCGTTTAGTGTGCCTGCAATCTGCAAAATCACACTATCTACGGGTAGTGATCACTACAGATGTCATTGGGCCGTAATTCTTTCGAGATGATATCAGCGAGTCGGTTTCAATCAATGCGCTACCGCTACATGTTACCCATTTTTTTTTTTGTGGGGGAAATTGGAATTGCAGTTTGAAAGATAAGTGGTTTCAGCAGGATGGTGCCACTTTCCATTGAAGATGTTCAGTGATCGTCTTATCACCAGAAATAGCACTGTCAATTCGCCGCCCAGCTCTGCAATTCAACACCTTGTTTATACCAACAAGTTAAGAATTGACCGAATTATGCGGAAAAAATCATGGAAAATTGAGTTCAGCGCATCCATTAATCCAAGCGGTCCCGAGAGGACATTTGAATGATATCATAATACCTTGATCAAAAAGTTCCCGGAATGTATTCAGAAATTTAGAAATACAAGTTTATTCATGTGAATCTACATTATCCCCTTCAGAGTAATCCCCAACGACTGCAACACACTTATGCAGGCGCTTGATCCAATCCTCGAAACATTTTTTATATTCGGTTTTCGGTATGTCCATCAGTGCTTCCTGCGATTTTTCCATTACTTCCTCTCGGCTGCTGAAACGCGTTCCCCGTAGTAGTTTTCTTAACTCGATTGAACAGAAAGAAGTCACAAGGAACCAAATCAGGTGAATTCGATGGCTGTTGGACAGTATTTGTTGCATTATTCGTCAAAAAATTACGAATAATGATGGGACTGTGCGACTGTGCGTTATCATGGTGCAAAATCCACGAGTTTTCTGCCCACAATTTTGGTCTCTTTCGGCGAGTTGCTTCACGCAAACGTCTCATAACGCCCAAATGATACACTTTGATTACTGTCTGGCCTTCCGGCAAAAATTCATGATGCACTACACCGTTGTAATCCATGAAAACCGTGAGCATTGCCTTCTTTTTTGACTGAAAGCGACGTGGTTTTTTTGGTCTCGACTCATTTGGTGAACGCCACTCACTTGCCTGATATCTGGATTGCGTGTCGAACTCATAAACCCACGTCTCGTCTCCAGTAATGTTCGTTTTGTTAAATGTGGGATCGGATTCAGCCTCGCAAATCATCTCTTTTGCGACGTCAACACGGTCTCTTTTTTGCATGAAATTGAGGTCTTTTGGCACCAACTTTGCTCCAAATCATTAACCAAAATGTCTTGGACGGATCCATAGGCAATGTTCAAGTCCTCCGCTATCTCTCTGATGGTTAATTTGCGATTATTGACCAACATTTCTTTTACTTCATCAATGTTTTCGTCGGTTTTCGATGTCGATGGTCTGCCACTGCGTTCATCATCTTCGATTGACTCACGACCACTTTTGAACCGCTCGTGCCACTGGTAAACAGCCGTTTTCTTTAGAGAATCGTTGCCGAAACACTTTTCCAACATTTCCAACGTTCGCGCACCATTAAATCCGGTTTTTACGCAAAATTTAATACAAGTTCGTTGTTGCAAATTTAAATCCATTTCTAAAATTGTAAAAAATCGCCAACACTCACAGTGATAGGTGCACTCTTGGCTACGTAACTTTTGCAAATGTCAAGCTGTGACGCTAAGATTTAAAGGGAATGTCAACAGCAGATTTACCAACTTAACAAAAGAAACAGAACTCAAATCGGAATAATACGAGCGCCACACTGTGGTGTCTTGCTGATCACGGTGGTATTCTATAACTAATTGCGTACGCATTTGAAAAAAACATGATCCGACAGATAAAATACTTGTTCACCTACATATCTGCATGTGTTTAAGCGTAGACGTTAGAGCTATTCAGAGCGGAACATAAAGAGTAATCTTTGATCACCCCCGCTACCACATATTGACCGAAGTCAGCATACCCAAACAAGGTTCTGCTCCCCTCCAATCCGGAGTGTTGCCTGGCTGAGTTATGCATCCCGTCGAAGTTGCATTGTCGATGTCAATGAAAATGTTCAACGCGTACTCCTGCTTTTCGAGAGCGCATTTGATTCTGCTCACTATATTTTATTTTGAAGTGCAGCATCACAAGATCATGAACTAAAAAAGCGGCTTTGCGCTCGTTTTTCAGTAGAAAGGGGATCAGGCTAATAGGTGTTAGTAAGTTAGTACTCATCCTATCTGATTTTTGAAATAAAACCACACACCATGCTAAAAAATAAACTTGCCTATTCTGCGCAGAATATTGGCCTATTTTACAGAACTGACAATAACCTTTGCGAAAATGTACAATGCATGCATACTGTGGTTACTAAAAGTGCAAAATTATATCTTTTCTCCTTTAAAGGACAGTTTGTTCAAGGCCTTACAGTGTCTTTTTATAGCCGAAATAAAAATGTCGACACTGCAGCCGCGCGGCTTTAAATCACCAATTACGACCATTTTGTCGTCCCTACTATCGCCGCAAAAGAGTGCGTACGTGTGATAAACCTGCCATAAAGTGTCATTGCGGTTATCGTTATCGATCAGAAATTTATGAAAAAAAAAAAAAATATATACTCGTACATATATTTTTTACATATTTATAAAATAATTAAAATTCATGGTGAACATGGGAGGAAAAAAGCACACAAAAATATAAAATTCATTCGCCTAATGTATGTCAGTTATTGAAGCATTGAACTCGGGAGTGAAGCTGAAAATTGCTTCCAACGATGGGTATCTCATGCAGGTGCATTGAATCCATTAACAGAGCTTGACCTTCAGTTATGACAGTGGGAAATTGGTTTTCCATGTGTTTGCTTAGCACTTATAGACCTATAGATACGAGTATCTGTGAAAAATTTGACACATGTTTGTGAGGTTTATGCTAATTGCTTTGAGTAAGGTGTAATTGATGTAGGTAATGGATGACCTTAAGGGCCATTAAGTGTAACGAGCAAGAAATACATTCGAATGTGGATGGTGTTTTGTTTGTTTTTTTATTTATTAATTTTTAAGCGCAGTTCATTGGTTCAATGATCCAGATTGGAGATGCAAAAGAAGAGATGCATACGTTAAGTATAAAAAGACACAAGTATTTTCATTCGGCCTCTTCTGCGCTCTTGCATTCAGAAGCTGAATTCCAAGGAAGCTTCACATATTTTTGGGGAATAACGATGTGCTTGAAAGAATTGAAAAAGTATGTGGTTGTTGATAGTAATAGTTTTAAAAATTTAGTAAATTTATTCAACTAGTTCAATTCGCTTTTTTTCAAAAAAAAAAAAAAGAAAAAATTAAATGTCGAAAACATAGTTGCTTCTTTAATAAGAACTTGAATGATCAAAGGGATGCCAAATCACTGGTAAATATGACTCTTTCGTTCTTTTATACACACTTAAAGAATTTAGTTTACTCTAATCAACCGCCGACGTGTTGAAGGTTTCTTTCTAAGACAAAGTCGGCTTTGTAATCGTGGGGATACAGCTTCCAGCTCGTCACTCCAAAGTTTTAGGCTTTCTGGCTTCTTTATTTGTTTAGATATTGAAAGAATATTTTGGTTTTGCGGTTGTGCGGTTATGCGGTATTCTCCATGCGCCAGACTCGCGTATTTTTCTTTCGAATGATCTCAGATACGCGCGGCTTTTTTTGTTTTATAATTAGTGCGCGCTATTATGCAAGGGCTATTATGCCCTTAAAATGTTTGGTCACGGCGGGGGCGAAGGAAACATAGAAAGGAAGAAAAGAGAGGTACCGATGGCCTTAAATATTTGCAAGTTATAACGAATAGGAAATAGAAAGCTCGGCAAGGCGTTCCATAAGCGAGTTGTACGGTCTTTCTGGATATGGCTCAATTTTTGAGTTTTGGACGACTTGAGTCAGAAGTATGTACCAAGTCGCAGCGAGCTAGCTAGAGTAAGTCCCCGTCGGGCTTCTATTAAGTTGTCATTTAGAGGGAAAATACTGATAATGAAATATGTAGGTGTGCTTCTTAACCATTTCAATGTTACATATGTTGACGACGATGTTTGGCCCAAAATGATGAACGGCTTATGCTTTCTTTGTCTACTGGGTTTATTTCGCCTTGTTCGTAGTCATTTTTAGAAAGCTCGTTTTGGCTATAATGGAACCTTGGATGGAACTCATAATGTCGATGTCGATGGCGTAGCAGACCCACGAAACAGTCTTGTTGAAGATAGTGCCCTTTAATCTGACTTATCTACATCTTTCTGATCACTAAAGAGCAAACCTCCTGATAGTGCATTTTGCCGAAAGAGATTGCATGTCTAGAGAAGTTTCTGGGAGGAGTTTCCCACCAACATATCGTACCTAGCGTTACTCTGCATATTTAGACTATGCTCCAGCTCCAGACAACGAATGCTATATATATAAGGCTTCGAAGTTGATGCAAAGCTGCTTATAGTCGATTTGCCGAGGCGGAATGTCTAAGAGGATTTTAGACGTTTACACAGTACCCTGCATAAGACTTTATACAGCACGCATAATAAGGCTGGTGGGACTTATGGAGCTGAGAAGACTACTATTGAACATGTTTTTTAAGCGTGTACCGTGTACGCATATAGAAAAAGCGTTCAAGCGTCTCATTATCTTAAAATTGATGTATAAACTTCAACCTGAAGAGCCAATACGTTTTTGTGCCCCAGGACATACTACAGGGTGAATGACTTGAACTCCAACTTTTTAGAATGCTATAATTTTTTGTTGACATATTGCTCGATAACAAATGGCGACTCATCGGAAAAAAACGAAACCAAATTCGGTAACTAACCACTTTCGTGCAAGCGTAGCAACTCCTTCGCTCTTTCGACTCTAACTTTTTTCTGTTGCGGTGTAAGACCGTGTGCTGTTTGGAACTTTAATGGCTTGAGCGCAAGCTCATTTTTCAGTATGTGTTGTTTCCGTTCCAACGATATGTTGAGCTCACGAGCCATTTTTCTTCCACTTCGACGCGGATTTCGCTCAATTCGAGCCTTCAGTTTCCGAACCATTTCTGCCGATGTTGCTGTTTTTTTATGACCACCTCCATGGCGTTTTGCAACGCTGCCAGTGTTACGGTAACGAGCTATGGTTTGAGACACAAATGATTTATTCACGTTGAGGTGCTGGAGGGCTCTAACGATAGCTACTTGTGGTTTTCCAGCCAAATATATATAAAGCAATCACACTACCACGTTTGAATTCCATCGCGGATAAAAATTTTTCAACACAACTGAGACGCAAATCGTTTAAAAGGTTTAAAAGGCTTGTAAATAATAAAATTATCTGTCATGTGTCAAAATTTGAGCTCACTGTCATGAACGGTTTGGAAATTATAGCAGTCTGAAGTTGGTTGCAGTTTGAGCCATTCAGGGTGTATATAAGCTGGGTTTTTATGTCAATTTTGATTTGCGGGCCGGGTCAACCCCGGCTAGATTTATTAAGACTTATTGCAAGCGTATTCTTAAAACTAACAATTCCACTTAAAACTAAAGGGAGCGGTTAAAGAAAGTTAGGACGTGAGGCATAGGTGGAAATGGAAATAAGAATTTTCTTGAGGGAGATTTTACTGAGATGGTAGTCGAAGAGAGGCAGAATATCGTTAACTTCACGAAGCATTCTAGACATTGGCTCCAGGTGTCCTTAATTCGTTTTGTGATGATTGAGCCGGAAAAATGGCACAGACCTAAGATTGAATGGGTTGGTGTTAAAGGAAATAAATTGAAGTACAGAAGGACAATCGATATTACCAATTAAAATTTGATGAATAAATAGAATGTCGGCAACTTTTCGACGTATAGAAAGGGGTTGTAAATTTATAAGTTTCAGCCGGTCAGTGTAAGGTGGTTAATTTTGGCTATCATCCCAGGAAAGACCACGTAAAGCAAATCGTAAAAACCTGCGTTGAACAGCTTCTATCCGGGGGATGTGAGTTCTGTAGTAGGGTGCCCAAACTTGGCTTGCATATTCAAGGAGGTTATGTAAAGAGATTTGGTAACATAAGGACTGGAAAACTCCTTAGACCAGCGCTTGATGAAGCCGACGGAAAAGTTGGTTTTTTTTTATTTTGTTATCAATCTGAGTTCCTTATCACAGATAACACCTAAATCACACAACTCATTCACTCAGAGAACAGGCAGATTAAAGATTAGATAGCAGCGAGGTGAAGCAGGGGGGCGCTTACGGGTAAACGTTATAGCCTGACACTTATTGAAAATTCTTCTAACACCAACTACAAAATCTGTCTAGATCTTTTTGCAGTGGTGTCTGAGGAAGATGATATATATCTAAAGATATGTATGAATTTTTAGTGATGCAATCAACATCATTAATGGTCAGAATAAATAAGAAGGGACCAAGGTGGCTGCCTTGAGGGACACCAGAGGAGGCTTTAATTGGATCAGAAACCATGGATATAAATAGAACATAGTAATGTCGTTCATTTAAATAGGATTGAACCCATGGTATAAAGTTCATTTGGAAACCAAGAGCCCTGAATTTTAGAAGGATTATATCATGAGAAATTATATCAAAGGCTTTACTGAAATCGGTGCCATTCACATCAACTTCATTTCCAGATTCCAGTGCACATAAATTGCTTGATACGAATTCCGTTAAGTTGATTGGTCGTAGATCTGCCTTTGAGAAATCCGTGCTGGTTTTGGGAAACAATAGATTTACAAAGGAAAAGCATTATGTCATAGACAAGCTTAGGTATTCAGGACAGCTAAGCAATTTGTATATAGTTGGAAATATCGGAATTTTCGGCCTTTTTTATGTAGAGGAATAATAAAAAACCTTTTCCAGGTTGAGGGAAATAATCCCTGGGTGATAGAAAGCTGAAAGAGAGCTGCAAGAGGTTGGGCTAGGTGCATTTTACATTTCTTCAGATCATAAGGGGCAGGAAAATAATCATCTTTGAGGTTTACTATTTTATCTTTAACTTGCTCTAAAGTTATAGACACAGATTTCAAAGTTGTCAATGGCTCTATTAGGCTGCGTCAAAAGCTTTATGAGAGTTCATGCGACTTTGACTCCTGCCCAAGTCCTAAAAAATATTACAAGCCTGACGGGAAATAGGTCCATAAGTTGTGCGCTGTCCTGATTATACACGTCATTGTTGAGGAAAGTTTTTCGTTAAAAGTACTCCGTCCTTCATCAGAAGATGCTTCGTACTACTGAGATGTACGAGTATGAGGGAGGGTATCTTTTCGCAGGTCGGGATAATCGAATTAATGTACACAGACTAAGTACGTGGGTGTGATGAGGAGGTAACAGTTCGGCTTTACCCATGTCTTATGTCTATTCAAAACTGAAATGACATAGTACAAAAGCATCAATCAAATTTTCTGTAGAAAAGACGGTCTTCTTTAAAATAATTCTCTCGAAAATATCCCAAGAGAATGCTTGTATAATAAATTAATATTACAAAAAAAAAAAAAAACATATGACCTACTACACCTGGAGCAATGTTCTTAAGACTAATGAGCATGCAAATGACCAAAACGTGGACTCGTTATGATATTCACAAAATTGAATTAAGGGACCAATCGTTCCCGTATTAATAAACGATTCCAGGTTCGAACACAATCGATTCATTTTATCGAATCAATAACACTCACATTTTGAATAATAAAGCCAAGCCAATTAATATTAATATGAAAGCCTTCTCCATTAATTAAGTTGGACCTGCTTATCGGTTTATGGCTCTACTTACCTTCAATGCAAATTGATTTCTTTACTTCTCTCTGATTTCATACTCAGTTCAACTGAATAACAAGTTGAAATTCTAGTAACTTCTGACCGCAATTTTGGACCTAAGTGAACCCCCATATAGGGTCGCTGCTCCCTTGACCCGTCACGTGTCAATTGCTTTTGTAAGCAAATAATCGAATCCAAATGCGAAGTTATTGATATTTTTCAAATCAAAACAAAATAATAGGTTCTGGCTAAGTCAATCCCAATTCTGACCTCAATTAATCGAGCACTAATTTCGATATTTATGATGCAAAACAAAGAACATTTAATCTGAAATGAGTACGAGTATCTTGTAACTTGATACACAGCGTGTCAATAAGTCCAAGACCCGGTGACCCCTTAAAGACTATCGACACCCACAATGGTTTCGACGAGTAAACACATTAAAAGGCTTAACACCTCCTAACAGGCGATTTCTTATGATACGAGTCATCTGATAAACAAATCCTAATTGTCTACAACACATAAAGTCAGGACTTTATTTCGAAGGCAAATTTATGATAATGTGGCGGAATGTTGAACGTTTTAAGCCCGAAAGGAGGTCACATGATATAGGGTATCGGTTTGACTTCGCTCCTCATTTATCATGGCATAGTTACGAGAATAATATGGTATTATATGAAGCACTTTAAAAATCAAGTTTTCAAATTGTGATGTTCAGATCTTAAAGCACAGAATTGATTAGCATTGATTTTGGCAAGGGAACTAGTTGCTAATTGAAATAATTCAACAGAAGGAGTTCCTTGACACCTGCTACGGTCGATAATTTGTAAATTTCTCCTTAATAACGATAAAGACCCGAATTGTTCTTAAGTTCCGAAATTTATGTGAATAAATTTATTTGTAAGATAAAATACTAGTTCGAGTTTTGAACGATTCCGAGAAATTGGCAGTAAAGTGAGTATTTTTGGGACAATCATTTGTCTATTTGTGGACGAGGCAATCTTTTAGACCGTTGTGATGGAAACTAGCTGCGGGTGCAGATTTAATTGATTGATTGTTAAAGTTAATAATTTTTTTTAAAAATAAATATGACTAATGAATGCTGGGAATCATGTAAATATCAATATTTCGGGACATCATTCTTCACTTCTCACGTATATGGCATATGGCAGAAAGAAAGTACGAGTACCTATATTGGTTTCGTAAAAAAAATTATTTCTGTTGGACGAAAAGAATTTAGATGGTGTTTATTTAAGACCTCATATACAGATATGAAATATTTGCTCTATTTGCGTTCTTCAAAATAAATTTTCACTTGGCCTAGCTGTGGCTGGATTTTAATTATACAGTGACTAATCTCAGCTCGTGGTCTTATTAACTGTGAAGTTCAAGAAATCTCAGAGGAAGAAGTCTAACAGGATCTTGGCAGACAGTTCTGATAGTCCGAACATGAGATTATACGAACAGCAAATGTTTTGTGCCACAATGCTAGTATTTCGCGTGATGCGTGGCAAGTGATACCGTCCTGTTGATCCAAAAACTAAATTATCATGTGTATGAGGTGTGACTTAAGTTGAGTTACTTGGATTTCGTGAGAGTACGCTGTGCATAGTGCTTTTTGAAATCTTCAATTCTTGACCATAATGCAAAATGGATGTTTCCGAACTCTCGGCTATTTTCCGGCGAAGAGAAGTGATGTTTTCTGCTGAATGAACTGGACGTCGTCAGTCTCCTCAAAATTTTTAACTTCCTGATAGGGAAGTTCTTCCATTCACCCTAAAAATCAAAAATGAAAATTTGGTGATTTCCTTACGATTTAAGCTATCTATACAATTGAATAATATTTTTCGACAGGTCTTAAAAAAATGTCAGTGGCGTATGAGAGTATATACTCGTACATACCACCTTGATCAAAAACTTCCGGGGGGCACCACCGTGTGGCGCTCCCATTGTTCGGATTTGAGTTCTGTTTGTTTTGTTAAGTTGGTAAATCTGTTGTTGACATTCCCTCTAAATCTTAGCGCCATAGCTTGATATTTGCAAAAGTTACGTAGCCAAGAGTACATCTAACCATGTGTGTGTTGGCGATTTTTTTACAATTTTAGAAATGAATTTAAATATGCAGCAACGAAATTGAATTTTGCGTAAAAAACGGATTTAATGGTGCGCGAACGTTGGAAATGTTGGAAAAGTGTTTCGAAACGATTCTCTAAAATACGGTCGTTTACCAGTTGCACGAGCGGTCTAAAAGTGGTCGTGAGTCAATCGAAGATGATGAACGCAGTGGCAGACCATCGACATTGAAAACCGACGAAAACATTGATGAAGTACTCGTAAAAGAAATGTTGGTCAATAACCGCAAATTAACCATCAGAGAGATAGCGGAGGACTTGAACATTGCCTATGGATCCGTCCAAGACATTTTGGTTAATGATTTGGGTTTCCGTCGTGTAGCAACAAAGTTGGTGCCAAAACACCTCAATTTCATGCAAAAAAGAGACCGTGTTGACGTCGCAAAAGAGATGATTTGCGAGGCTGAATCCGATCCCACATTCATCAAAAGGATCACTACTGGAGACGAGACGTAGGTTTATGAGTACGATACGCAATCCAGACATCAGGCAAGTGAATGGCGTTCATTAAATGAGCCGAGACCAAAAAAACCACGTCGCTTTCAGTCAAAAAAGAAGGCAATGCTCACGGTTTTGATGGATCACAACGGTGTAATGCATCATGAATTTTTACCAAAAGGCCAGACAGTAAACAAAGAGTATTAGAGGCAGAAAACTCGTGGATTTTGCACCATGATAACGCACCGTCGCGGTCGCACAGTGCCATCATTATTCGTAATTTTTTGATGAAAAATGCAACAAATACCATTCAACAGCCACCGAATTTACCTGATTTGGCTCCCTGTGACTTCTTTCTTTTCAATCGAGTTAAAAAACCACTACGGGGAACGCGTTTCAGCAGCCGAGAGGAAGTAATGGAAAAATCGCAGGAAGCACTGATGGACATACCGAAAACCGAGTATAAAAAATGTTTCGAGGATTGGATCAAGCGCCTGCATAAGTGTGTTGCAGTCGATGGGGATTACTTTGAAGGGCACAATATAGATTTAGATGAATAAACTTGTATTTCTTATTTTCTGAATAAATTCCGGAAAATTTTTGATCAAGGTGGTATGTCCGTATGGGTTAAGTTTTTTGGCGAACGATAACTCGCCAACGAATAGTGCTATCAATTTGAATTTGCTGAGATGACTTCTGAGGATATTTAAAAAAAAACATACAAAAAATACAATAGTCGTGTTGTATTCAAAAGTGCTTAGCCACTTTTCCACACGAAACAAAAACAAAATCAAAAGTGGAAATAATTTAGTTCACTTTAGGAAGTGAGGATAGATTTACGAAAGATTTGAATTATAGATGTCGCAACATACAACTAGAGGGCATTTATTCATTACCTGATGGTTGACAGCATCCCGTTTCTCTCTATTCTGGGATGTATTCGTGAATCAATTTATGTTTTGAAAGTGCAAGTCAATAATGAAAGTACTTTTGGGTTTTTTACACTTGGAAACTAGTTATTTTTCTTCTACTCAAAAAGGAACTTGGACCTTTTTTAAAATTAGTATGTGCGAAGGTGCTTATTTGATTTCAAAATGCCACCAAATCCTCAGTTTATCGGAGAAAATATTAAGGACAAACCGACAAATGTTTGTGAAAAAGAACTAAATGCTTTTGCTTTTGATTTCTATTGGGTTAACTGAGTTAGGTTAACTTAATTTAATTAATTTCCTTATGGCTTAAAATTTAATCTTTAAAACTAAAATCTTCATATGAAACTGAAGCAAACGCACTAAATGAAATTTAAAGTACGATTGAATTCGCCCAATGGAAAGCCACTCAAAGCGACTTTGAAACCAACACTGCGAACGTAGCCGCGAGATTTTCTGAAACGTCAAAAGTGAGTTGGAGGGTTTTTTTTGGAAAAGTGGATACGCACTTTTGAATAAAACACGCCTACTGTTATTTTCTGCATAAAAATAGAGGACTACTTCGAAATTTTTGGAATACTAATCGAAATCTATTAACATTACTTGCAAAAAAACGGGGCAAAATCATCTTAGTTACACAAGAAATGCTTTCGAAAAATTATATAGTGGTTTCTGGCATACAATTTTGTCGGCCTGTGTTGAGTTTAAAAATAAAAATTCATCCACCACCATTGGTAGGCGTTTAAATCTGGATAAATTACTTACCACCGCAATTATGTTGCTCGCCAACCAATCATCAGCATACAAGACCTGCAAGTATTATAAAATTTAACGACTTTTATGCAAATAACCGCTACGATTGTATCAATACAGTATTGTGCAACCTCTTAGCTCCACCCTACATGAACACCCATAAACCCCCAAGTCGCTGTTTATTAGCAAATTCATCTTACGCAACCCATCTGACAGGAAAGTACTCTATAAAAATCGACAACTTCCATGAATGGAAATTAAGAAATGTTCCATGTACGGCTTTGTATTGCAGGTGCAAGCCTCACCTCGGACTGTTTTTATAGTCATCGAGTTTAAAAACAAACATCATTCGGCCTTGACTTAGCTATTCTAACTTCTTGTGGTAACAGGAGTTGATCGTGCTCGCACACGCCATATCACATTACTCACCGCGACATTACCTCGATTCTTATTAATTAGATACTCCACCACAGAGATTTAGAATAGATTTCTATCGTTATTTAGAACGCTCGATGATCTGTTGACCTTCAGATGATTCTGAGCATTGATAACTGAATACAATCGATTAGTGCTGGCATCCCAAGTCATGGGGAATAATTTCCAACGAGGGCTCTGGATACAGCATGCAAATGATTCGAGTACGAGTACCAAATCATGGATCTACTAGCAGTACGTACATATCTCCAATTCCACATCTTTACTGTTTAAATTAGTTTCATTGCATTCGATTTATCTGACTCGAGGTGTTGGTCTAGCGAGTAGTTAAAGGCAACAGCTGTTTGTTTATTAACCTCAGAGTTCGTATAATCATACGGTTCAAGTTGCAATGTGGATACTTTGGTCAGTCTGAGAAATTCGGAAAATTCGTTTCGATATTGGATCAAGTGAAGATGAGAAGTATCTAATAAATGCTTTGCTTAAACTTGGATAACATTTAACTCAACTGTCAAGGTTTAATTTGAGAAATTCTTACCTGTATCTGGCATCGCGAAAATTGAAAAAAAAAAAAAAATAGTTATTGCTTAATGCTGACCACGTCTGATGGAGAAAAAAATATATCTATCAGGCAATAGGACAATGGTTGGAACTTTCAGTGTCGAAGGGGGTGTTATAAAGTGCAGACATAAATTGTTACGACGGTCTTAAATCAAATTCGTACTTGGCAGTTGGGAACTTGAGACAAATTTCGCTTATATAACATGGTAATACCGTACAGCAATTAATTATGGAATGAATTAGCATTTCTGGAGTTTCCTTTAATATTGGTCTTGCATGAATACGGATCTCCAGGTATAGATCCCTTAGCAACATTCATAGAAATAGATCTGTTGTAGCAACATTGGAAATGACAAATATTTGCAAAGGTTCATACAACAAAAACAGACCGGTGGAACTTGTAACAATATGCGGATTGGTCTAAAAATAGAGATCGTAGTCCATTCTATTTTCTGGGAGAAAAGTCTTGGGATTATAGAAAATACGAGTACATAGATCGTATTTACCTTTTGAAAGTATGCATTGGGTATATAACTTAATTCGTGCGGTTTTTTTTTTCAAAATTTGAACGTAAAGTATTGCCCATCTGAAGCTATGACTTTTTCCCATCTTTCTGGCAATTTGTGGATCCCACCCCAAAAGAACTGCGCCGGCTTGGCAGCCAAGAATGAATCAAACCAATTTTTGATATTCTGCTCTGATGTGAACCGTATTTCAGTGAGGGCGTTCTGCATCGACCGGAACAAATGGTAGTCAGAAGGGGCAAGGTCTGGGCTATAAGGCGGGTGGGGTAAGACTTCCCTTCCACTGTTTTCCAAATAGTTCTTAACCTGAATAGCAACGTGGGGCCGAGCGTTGTTATGATGGAAAATTATTGCCTCGTGTATGGTCGCATATTCCGGGCGTTTTTCGGCCACTGCTCTCTTCAAACGGATTAATTGTGTTCGGTAGCGTTGTCCATTGATGGTTTCACCCAGTTTTAGCAGCTCATAATACAGCACACCCATCTGATCCCACCAAATACAGAACATTACCTTCGCGCCATGGATATTCGGCTTTACCGTTGATTTGGCTGGTTGGCCGGGTTTCACATATGATTTTTTGCGCTTGGGGTTGTCGTAATGGATCCATTTTTCATCACCAGTAACAATCCAATGCAAAAATGACTTCCTTTTGTGGCGTTCCAGCAGCATTTCGGACATGCAAAACCGTCTTTCGACGTCTCTCGGCTTGAGTTCATGTGGAACCCAATTTCCTTGTTTTGAATATATACAGCTGCTTTTAAACGTTTTGAAATGGCTGCTGATTTTTACAATTTTAGAAATGGATTTAAATTTGCAATAACGAACTTGTATTAAATTTTTGCGTAAAAAATTTATTTAATGGTGCGCGAACGTTGGAAATGTTGGAGAAGTGTTTCGGCAACGATTCTCTAAAGAAAAAGGTCGTTTACTAGTGGCACGAACGGTTCAAAAGATGATGAACGCAGTGGCAGACCATCGATATCGAAAACCGACGAAAACATTGATGAAGTACGAGTAAAAGAAATGTTGGTCAATAACCGCAAATTAACCATCAGAGAGATAGCGGAGGACTTGAACATTGCCTACGGATCCATCGAAGACATTTTGGTTAATGATTTGGGTTTCCGTCGTGTAGCAGCAAAGTTGGTGGGTTTATGAGTACGACACGCAATTCAGACATCAGGCAAGTGAATGGCGTTCACCAAATGAGCCGAGATCAAAAAAGAAGGAAATGCTCACGGTTTTCATGGATTACAACGGCGTAGTGCGTCATGAATTTTCGCCAGGAGGCCTGACAGTAAACAAAGAGTACCCGTATTATTTGGGCGTTATGAGACGTTTGCGTGAAGCAATTCGCCGAAAGAGACCAGAATTGTGGGCAGAAAACTCGTGGATTTTGCACCATGATAACGCACCGTCGCACAGTCCCATCATTATTCGTAATTTTTTGACGAATAATGCAACAAATACCGTCCAACAGCCACCGAATTCACCTAATTTGGCGCCCTGTGACTTCTCTCTGTTCAATCGAGTTAAAAAACCACTACGGGGAACGCGTTTCAGCAGCCGAGAGGAAGTAATGGAAAAATCGCAGGAAGCACTGATGGACATACCGAAAACCGAATATAAAAAATGTTTCGAGGATTGGATCAAGCGCTGGCATAAGTGTGTTGCAGCCGATGGGGATTACTCTGAAGGGGACAATATAGATTTAGATGAATAAACTTGTATTTCCAATTTTCTGAATCCTTTGGAAGGCTTGGCAATAGTTCACCCTATCAATTCACTTTTACGTATGAATTGTCAGCATACCATGACATCGATCTTTCACGGTAGACTATAAAAAGGAACAGCGAAAGAGCAGTCAATGTCAAAAGGATATGAGAGCAGGCTCACCATTTTTACTGTTAATATGGATAGCATTCTGAACGTGGTAGTGGATTCAATGCGGTTGGTCTGGCGTACAAATTCGGTCTATCCTTCCCTATCCCAAGTCCAAAGTGTTTCGTTTTTGTTTGCGACATTTTCCTAATGCTTTAAAAAAGTTTTTAAGATTGATTTCGAAATCATTGACATAAGTGTTGCCAGCCCAAATTTGGATTTTGTAGAGGGCCAGTTTTAATTCTCTTTAGCTGACTTACGATATAGCAATTGACCAGTGTAGTCTTCGTTGGATTCATGATGAGCCGAGGAAGACAAAATTCCTAGCTACCTCAAAGTTGAAGTTGCCTTTTGTGACGCTCTATCCGATTAGTCGATGATATGAGTCCTGTTTTGGTTGTTTTGCCCTGATTCACAGCTAAAATAATTTTTGTCGTTTCGGTTTAAATACTTGCGAGCCGATCGACCAATGCTTCTGGTGCTGGCTTGCTAATTTTTCCGAATTTTCTCTACTATGAAAAACATCACATGATGGTGCGTCATCTTGTCTATACTCCTTTTTAAGTCCTCCTTTATAGAGCAGCGAATTTTTTTCATCATGCACCTACCCAACTCGCCGGGGATAGGGATGCCAAAACTACAATAGATATGATTATTTCACATGCGGTCTTGAAATCAGTGAGGACCAAACGTGCACCGATCTGATCTTCTTAAAATTTCTATAGGATCTACCGGAATGGGAATATTTGGTCAATTGTGGATTTTAACAAGCTTAAATCCTACTGATAGGGTCCGATCAGATAAGATCTTGTCCAGACGTTCTGATACCTGTAAAGTCTGGGCATTTTAGGGGTTCTTCCAATAAGTCCTGCGGCCCTACATACCTCGACAGGTATGCCTTCTTGTTCTGAAGGCTTGTTTTGCTATCTTTACTTCGCTTTGGTCTTTTGAGCAGAAAAACTTAGTTTTTAATGCCCAAATTGAATGGGTTGATCTGCCTGAGAGTGTAGTTTGGATCGTCGCCGCTGTGAGAAAACCTGCAGAAGTGTTTTTCCCTATCCTCGGAGCAACTGTGAGACCACTCCTATACCTGCTTCCCCATGTACTTTGCTTCCTTCTTGGCAAGAGTTCCGGGCATTGTTTCTTGAGTGGCAGCTCTACATTTCTTCTACCTCTTGCTTCTCATGATTTTCCCTTTTTTCCCGGAGAAGCCATCATCCTACTATGCAAGGCCATTTCATACGAGTATGTGAGTTGTTTCGCTACATGTGCTTGCCTGTACTCCTCCTGAGTTTCAGGAGTGGCATCCAACATTTAATGGGGAGACTAAATTATTAGTTGAAGTTGGTTTGACGTTGATTTCTAATCAACTACTCGTCTTACTTGATTTTCGTTAACTGAAAAAATGGACGATATGTCTTTCGGGCGAGGCTGGGATTCGAACGCCGAACCTTCTGATTTGGAAGCCAGTCCACTACCACTTGAGCCATATCCATGCGATCGGCAAAGTTTATGGCGGTATGTTTGGATTACAACGTAAAATCTTTGGTTGCAAATACATAGATGGTGGTCCAAGTCGGCATTGACCATTCAGAATGTTCGGAGACCTATTATACTGGAGAACTGTCTCGTATCGATCACAACATGATCAATTTGGTTGAAGGTTATATGATTAAGTGACCGCCAAGTTCCTCCTGTGTTGAAAGAACTATATTCTAGCTAAAGCGATATTCATCATCGCAGCAAAGTTGATTGACCTAAGCCTATTTCCAGACGTGATGTTGTGTAGGCTATGGTTTCCTTATTGTCCTATTTTGGCATTTATATCATCTAAAACGATTTTAAAGTCTTGCTTAGGGTATTGTTCGTAGGTTTTTGTCAAGAAACCCGCAAAAATATCAGCAAACAAATCTAGACGCCTGATCGAAACCCCTGATCTGCTGACAATAGATTTTTGCTGTACAATGTTCATAACAAGATATGAGGTAATGCCACTGGTTCAACACTGGAAAAGCTTAATGAGAAATCGCTAAAAACAATAATGCTGCATCAACAAGCAAATGTAATGTACGAGTATTGTATTCACTTACTTTGTTTATTTGGTAAACATTCAAAATATGAATAAAAGAAAAACCTCTCGTATTATTATGTTATTGCTCCAGCTGTTAACCACTTTCAAGGGCATTTTCACAGATGAATAGCATGTTTGATATTAAAACATTTCCCACGCCCATAACACTGAAACAATGAGAGGTATTCACCGAACGCAAGTACGTGTACACGTTCAATGTACATCACGCACAATTTGCAGCAAATCTTAGCTCGGGTATTTACCTTATACCTCCCCCTTCTGGCACTTACCCGAGAGTAGACTGGTAGACTGACAAAATAATTATGCAAATACCACGAAGGCATTGCCAAATTGAGTTCTCTGGAGAAACAATGGACTTTATTTCGTAACTAATGTACGGACATGTTAACGTTACGGACTGTCGACGCAGTCTGAAGTTGGTTGGTTTTGCTTGAATTCTTTTGCGAAAACAAGGTATCCAACTGCTGCTGCTCCACCATCGAGCACCTGTGTTTTCTGTCTTTTTTTTTTTTTGTTGACGTTCTTGTACACCGTCAAGTACATCCGTATACAATGCGTAACACTCTATAATTGACATAGTGCTAAGAGGGGTACGTCTTGAAAGAAGCTATTGTTTTGGTGTGGAAATATACACGAATTTTGCCAAAATATGCGGTGACAAACAAAGAAATGGTCACATTGTAAAATGTTCGAAATTGACTATGGAACGTAGGCCGGTAGTAAGTCACAGCACAGCGTAGTGGTACTTTTCGGACCTCCATAAGTCGAGAATGGCCAAAAAAAGTAGCTTTTTATGGCGACAACCATCATAGTTGGATGATTTCCCTGAAATAATTAAGACTTGGCAATTAATTGCATCGTAATCCATTGGGCCGTATCTTATGAGAATGTATACATACATTTATATATATTTTTTTGAATTTTAGATGATTCTTGAAAAGAAAACCTGCCGTAAACTCTCACTTATCCAGAACTGTTCCCATTTCCGTTCGGTTGGTTTCATTTGTTTTGTTGTTTGACGCTTTTCCATTCGTTTAAATAAGAATTCTACAGAGCGTGAAATACGAGTACATATAGGGCGAATCTATGCAAACATTTGACTGAAAAAGGTGTGAATCTGTTAGATTTCTTCTCTCAGCCGTCAAACAAAAACGAGCATAAAAATCGTCACTGCCGACGTAACGAATTTTAACTTCATCATAAAAATACAATCACAATACTCGTATACCCATCTGGTCTGTGCCTTTATGAGATTATTGTACATCAGCGCTTCTGAGAAAGGCCAGAATATATTCGTTATAATATAAGTAATACAATTTGCAATTAAAACCATTTTATTTTATTACAGAGGCCTTTATAAGAAGCACTAACTACACGTGGGAGACCTTTTATCTTATCATGAAAATTTTTTGAAATAAATGCTAGTAAGTATTATTGTTAGTACAATATTTTAAAAAAATGAGTGAATGTATTTTGAATAATTTGGGTATCTTTAACAGCAGCAACAGATAGTTTATGATGGGACTCATCTTGGATTAGGGCATAAAATACAACTTCGCTAGTGCTGTAAAGCATTGCGGCTCGCTCTCGAAATAACTGGAAAAAACTGCACACATCAAAGACTGCTATCACCAGCTTAGGAATGACTATCTATAGATTTGTATAACTCCCCATACAGGCAAATGATAACGCGGAAATGACAAATGAAACTTTAAACTGAACTTTGTCTAGGTATATCGAGAACGACAAATTCTAAAGAAAAGAATTAGAGTCTATTTACGGATTTGCTGGCAGAAGAAGGCTTTGGATACATAATATGTATAGTTCCACCTCGTATCTGCATTAGTATTGCATCGGTGTGGATATGGTTATTTTGGGTCACCTCCTTACTAACTGCAAAGAACTCGCCGATGTTTATGCATTTGAGTGATTCAAAATAGATGTATTTTGGCCTTAACCTTGAGTCTCAGCTGGAGCTTTAGTCGAGCTTAGTTGAACATGGCAAAACTAGGCGATTTACTAAGCCTGAAATTTGTCCACTATCTTCTTAATGTGGGGACTTATGCAGATGAGCATACTTCTTGCCACACCCGCTGATATTTGTAACATTTTCATTTTCGTCGTTGCCATTCTTGTTCATCGTAAAACATTGCAACGTAAAGGGTATTTTCTTAAGAAGTGTAGCAATTCAATATAAAATAAAACACTTCAAGCTAATGTTAAAGCCTATAATATTAGATAATTTTATACCATTAGTGTTTAAATATGATATCGGGCATATGCGCGCCACAGCTACCTCAAATAAAGCGCAATCGTGAAGTCCAATTTTCGACAACTTTACCGACCAACTGGGGCCGTATATCAGCAATAACACGGCGAATGTTGACTTCCAAATTGTCCAACATCCCTGGTTTATCGGCATAAAGTAGTGACTTCACATACCCCCAAAGAAAGTAATCTAAAGGTGTGAGATCACAGGATCGTGGAGGCCAGTTTACAGGCCCATTACGCGAAATTATGCGCTCAGCAAATGTTTCCCGCAATAAATTGATGGTGTCACGCGCCGTGTAGCATTTTGCGCCGTCTTGGTGAAACCAAAGCTCTGTGACGTCATTGCCATTCAACTGAGGAACGAAGAAGTCAGAAATCATATTTCTATAGCGCTCTCCATAGACGGTAACATTCTGGCTGACATCGTGCTTAAAGAAATAAGCTCCGATGATTCCATCAGCCCATAAAGCACACCAAACAGATAGTTTTTATGGTTGATGGGCGTCTCGACAAAGGCTTCTAAGTTTTTCCACTCCAAATTCAACAATTTTGCTTGCTTATATATCCATTTAACCAAAAATGAGCCTTATCGGAGAACGAAATTTTGAGTTGAAAATGAGGGTTAAGCAGTATCATGTTTTCGGCCCATTCACCGAACATACGACGCGCATAATGGTCATGCGGTTTCAACTCTTGCACTAGCTTGATCTTATAAGATCTTTCCGTAAAATCTTCCATAAAGTGGATGGATGGATGGATAGCTCCAATTGCTGCGCACGATGGCGAATCAACTCATTCGGATTCTCCTCAACACTGCGCTCCACAACGGCAATAACTTTTTCTGTTCGCACTGTTTGTCGTCTTTGGGAGATGCGTGTTATCCACTAGAGTGTATGTGGTGCGAAAACGATTCATCGTGTTCTGAATATTTTTCAGATGGACGTAGTGCACGATAAGTTTGGCGAACCGAACCATGGTTTTCAAAATAAGTTTGCACAATTTGCACGCGTTGCTCTGGCGTTAGTCTATTCATCGTAAAACGTACTAGCCACAAATCAACTTTCAGCTGTCAAATTGACAATCTGTATAAACAGTGTTGCCAGTTTAAAAGCCAAACCTCTAAAAAGAACACATTTTATGTATAGGCATGTTAAAGCTGGATGAATGTTGTGTTTCATCCAATGTTTCCGATTGTCGCTCATATCTGGCTCGGCTACTACGCTAAGTACTGCTTTCGTTTTCTGTTCGCGCACTGCAGCCGTGGGTGTAGTATTGCGCAGAAATTCTACTTTTACATTTTTACATATGTAGCAATGCATTAAAGTAGTCTTTTCTTCTACTACAAATCTTGTTGTTCCTTGTTAGCAGGCATCCCTGATCATCTTTAATATATTTCGGCTTCGCTTCGTGAATCGCTTGAAAACTCGACGTTTCTCTTCTTCTACTTTTTGTCGCCTGCTAAAGGGTTTCACGGACACCATTTTAAATTCTTGATATCATGTTTCTCATGTGATCTGGTTACAGGTTTTTCGCACCTTTTTTTTGTAACGTTTATAGTGTAAAGATTCATTTTGGCGACTTAGCTTTTTCCGTTGGTCGTTTCATGACCACCTTTCTATATTTATGCGAAGCTTTCCTTTTGAAACACCGAGCAGAATTTCTGCATCGCTCTATTTTTTCACATACCTTGTAGGCTTGGCTCTTCCTCTTCCTTTATGGCATATTTGAGCCATTCTCGGGAGTTTAGCGCCCAGCGCTAAATTGTGCCAGTTTATGTTTTCTCCGGTTTGTTCAAGAAATATTCAGTCAGTAGAGTCGATGATGACTTCCTAGTGGTCAAGTCCAAGTTCATCTTAAGATTTGTAACTCGTCGTTTGACGTAATTCCAATATTTAACCAAATTCAGCTTGCTTAAAAAAATAGCTTATTTACTATAACAAGACCGTATGATCTGCATGAGCTGAATATATCTTTTCGATTCTCCGACGTATTTATTCCCTTGATATTCCATTTAAAGCTCATAAATAATATTTCCTACTTTGATTGCTTATTTGCGTAGGGTCTGTGAGTGACAGTATTCCAAGTCGTGTTCAATTATCAGTAGTCGGTCGTTCTTTATTGATAGGCTAACAATCTTATCAAGGAGTCCAGCTGTCAAGATGATGACAACTCCGTTCTTATTTTCTTTCGCTCCGTCATAATACATTTTGTATGCTGGCTCATCTTTCCGAATAAGATAATCGAACTCAGCGAGAATGTAAAGCTTCACTTTGTCAGAGGCCTCGATTCCAACTAATTCACCGAATTTAGGTAGCATAGTACGCTGTAAGTGTAGTGTATCATCCCGGTTGGTATTGGCATTCATGAGGAACGACACGTTTAAGAAGATTTAAAAAAAGACAGACCATTGTGAAGAGCTACTGTATGAATTCTATATTAGGTTCAGTATCTACACATTTGCTTTTCAAAAAGTTGAGTAAAAATCTAACTTGGATCTAACGTATGTACTCTGAAATACATTCTTTCTTGCATGTTTCGTATAATTTGGCTATGAAATGTCCTGATGAACACTTTATATTTTGTGCATTATAAGCTGCAGACATTCAAAACCAACATTCATCGGAATCTGTCTTTGTTTCCTCCCTAATTTGGCTCGGCTTTCGACATTTCGACGCTTGGTCTCTTGAACGCATCTTGTGCTTATTTTACGTTGCCATAGTACGTTTTCTAGTTCAAAAATTTTGCACGTCTTTGTGCCGTCGTTACAGCTTACGATAAGTAATTTGTTTCTGAAAGGCACCATATTGTTCGTCCATAGAGACTGTAGCCTCAAGACGCGGGAGTCCGATCACGGATACAGACTTCGGATAGTCTCATTAGAAGCTAATCCGCTTCAGGCTCGTCTTGGGTGTTTAAGTGCCTGGATGTGAATTTTCTCCATTAAGTGGCCTTTTACGATAAGAATTAGTTTGATGGGGGCTGACGCCCGCAATTTATTTCGCTTACTACAAGCTTAGGCAGTTAAAGGATTAGGAAGTAAAGGAATGGCGGGGAAGATCAAGTTTAAGACGAGAAATGCTCAGGTTAAAATAAAAAGGGGGAGGTTTGAGTTGACCTTACGGAGCATGCGGGAGATGGGTTCGTTAAAAGTATAAGAGGTGCGGTGGGTTGGAATATAGAAGAGACGACGACAGCGTAAATTAAGAGGGTTAGTGTTGAAGGAAATAGAATGGCAAAGGGCAGCGCAATACACAGAACCAGAGAGCAGTCTATGAATGAAGAGAATTTCAGCTACGTCTCTGCGTTTATCGAGGATATTCAGGTTAGGGAGGTAAGACAAAGGGTAAACCGAAGAAACGACGTTGAATGTTCTCGATTCGCGATATATGAACTCGCTGAAAGGGGGACCACACTTGGCTGGCATATTCGAGAAGGGACCGGACAAAGGTAATGTAAAGTGATCTTGTTACCTAAGGGTTGCAAAATTCTTTAGACCATCGTTTGATAAAACCGAGCGATGAGTCGGCTTCAAGGACTATATCATCAATATGCGAACGGAAGTTTAACTCTCTATCGTAAAATATTCCAAGGTCGCGAAGGGATTGAACCCGGGGTACAGGTCGGTCATGCAGAAAATAAGGTCGAGGGAGAGATTGATTGGACTTACGAGACAAAGTCATAGATTGACATTTGCAGACATTAAGTTCAAAGCAATTTTTTATAGGCCAACTGGAAAACCTATCGAGGTCTTCTTCAAGGAGAATAGAATCTCGGACTGATGAAATAGTCTTGGAGAGCTAAATGTCGTCGGCGTAAATGGATAGGGAGCAGTGTTTAATAATCCTGTCAAGATAGTTTATAGTTAAAATGAAAAAGAGGGGACCTAGACGGCTGCCTTGTGGGACACCAGAAGTGGCTAAAAACGGGGTTGTGAAGACTGACCTAAAGCGAACGCTATAATAGCGGTTCTCCAGATAAGAAGATATCCATTTTAACAATATAGGGAGGGAAGACAATTTGAAAGGGATCAATTGATGTGATATTTTATCGAAGGCCTTAGCAAAATCTGTAGCAATAACATCGATTTCGTTGCCATTTTGGAAAAGGATACGAATTCGACTAAATTTATAGTAGTTGATCTACCTTTGACAAATCCATGCTGACTGGGTGATATAAGTGACTTGCACTGAAAGCTTAGAACTTCACATAAAAAAACTTTCGAGCATTTTAGGTATGTGAGAAAGCTTAGGAATGGGACGGTAGTTGCTTACTTCATTCTTTGAACCCTTTTTGTGAATCGGGGTTATGAAAAAGGTCTTCCAAATTTGGGGGAATTCACCTTGTGTGAGGGACAAATGAAATGGCGAGGAAAGTGGCTGCGAAAGATTGGAGGCACACTTCTTGAGAAATATTGCTGGAAGCCCGTCTGGCCCGAGAAAAAATTCATCATCGGGGGTGGGATCTAAAGATTGAGAGAGAGAGGGGCCAATGGAGAAATTGGGAAGGTACTTGAAATATATATATATATATGTCGGTTACGAAGAAGTTGTCAGCAAATGATTGTTTGAAAAAGCTTGCAAAATAGTGGACAATAGTATGTGGGTCGATCGACGATATATTATCGAGCGAGAGAGAGGGCGATTTTCTTTTGTAGTTGACGAGAGAAAAAAATGGGGTGAAGTGAAATGACCTGCAGAAGTTTTCCATTAGCTTTTACCCTATTGACTAATTCCTATAGTCCTAATATGCACTCACCCTAAAACAGAGAAGGACGACTTTTTCAACGATTGCTTCTACTAGGTCATGTTGTTGAGTTTGGCATCACGGAAAGAAATCGGAAGCTGTCAATGGTGTACTTGCGCAATCGAGGCAAAAACAAAGTACAATACAATACAATACCAATGGGTTGAATAGTACAGCTTTAAAAGAAGAATCACACTTACTAATCACTGCTAACTACGAGGGTATTAGCGTAAAATCGTGATAAATGGTTGTAGATTGGAAATTACTTAAATTAAGTAAGCTTTTGAAGAGAACGTTAAAACACACCGACACATATGGGTGTAGCCCTCAGATGGAAGTCATTGGACTCTTATGAATCCTATAACTCATCCAGCCATAAATGAATAAGCGTTTGATCGATGTTTTCAAATCATTTCTTTTTTACGTAACCACATAGCGTGTAATTCAAGGTCCTATTAAAACTTAATTAACATCTCAGCTTATTAGGTATCCACATTTTATTTGCACCTGGTACAGACGTTGTCAAAAACAAATCAAAATATCTGACACAAAAGTCAATTTTTTTTCGAAGATGAATAGATTCACTAATGACTTTGTTATAATGTAAAAAAAAAAAAAAAATCTCAAACCTAAGCTGACGTCCACGAGCCCATGTATCTATGACAGTTTATTCTGATCACTGGCCAATGAATTATGACTCACTAGTGAAATTTGATATTCTTATGCGAAACTTTTTAGATACTTCTGAACCAAACCATCAATTAGAGAGAAAAAAAAAAACTTGTATCTGATGGTGAGTTTCGCGTGCGTGTTTTTTTCCTCGCTTGTCACTTGCCTTCTGGTGGTTTTATTGATCCCAACATTAGATGCTGAAGATATGCAGAATAAATTTGAACGGCCACAAAGTCAAGAAGATATAAAAATCAATGTCAGAGACAGAAACTACATATATAACACATAGTTTAACTGACGACATTTCGTCTACCGTAAGTCAACAGTGATATGCTCTTAGGTTCTTTGAAAAGATAATGGGTCCAAGTTTGAAAATTAATGCTTGAACAGCCGGTGACTTTTAATTCGAGCCTTTTGTTAAACCTGTATCAATTTGTAATCATTAGGACGATTAGTTTAAATGTTTCTATTGTATTGTGGTTCTCGCGTAATCCAATTTGATTGTGTTTAAGGAATTTCATTAATTGGAAAAAAACGCTAAAATTGATGGCCTTTTCGTCAACTGAATTGAAGATGCCTCTTTTTGTCAAAAAATATTATTGGATAGAACCTACAAATTTCACAGCTAGGTAAGGAGTGACTACTATATTTGGACTAATCAGACCCATAAAATAGCTTTTAACTAATATCCTATTTTATACCGGATAATCAAAGATACTTTGTACGAGTATTTTACAATTTTGCTAAGTGGTGGGAGCAGTAGACGAAGCATGGAAAGAAATGGGGGCAGTCTAGAAGGAGAGTTTAATAGGTTGAAACTTCGTGTAGTATTCTCAACATGGGTTCATGGTATCCAAAATCCGTTCGGTGTGAATTAATACAGATGAGAGGAACAGATCAAAGATTTTGCGTGTTGGCGTTCACAGAGATCAGTTGCAATAGAGTAGGAGAATTAATGTTACCAGTTACAAGTTAATGAACAAAGCGTATGTCACCAACTTGACGACATATTGTAAGGAGTTGCAAGTCTATCAGTTTCATGCGATCGCGATAGTGTGGAAAATTTAAGCTGTCAGTCTAAGGAAAACCTCGTAACGCGATAACCTTTCGCTGTTAAGATTTCAGGCGCAATATATGGGTGATGTATTAGGATGACCAGACTTGAGTGACGTATTCCTTAACAAAACCGAGAGCGGAGTTGGCTTTTTATGATGTTATCTATGCTGATACGGAAGCTCAGTTCAGTCCGAAGTTAAGTTTTAGATATTTTCGAGTGTGTATTACAAATAAATCCGGCATCAAGTGGAAACCGTGTTTAGGTCTTTATGCAGTGGAAAACCATCAGAGGGAGACTAAACGCCCTGAAAGATTTTAATCCCATCTGTACATGGCGATATAAACGTATTAACAGTGATACAGTTCACATCAATTGCCAACGAATAATAGAGGACCGATGTGGTTTCCTTGAGGCACGCAAGAGGGGGCGTTTATAAGCTTAGGTGAGGAAACTGTAATGTTTTTTTTTTTAAAGGAAGTACTTGTAGTCCACATAACCGCCACGATAGGCAGCTATAACTCTGAGTTAGTAATGGACCTTATCAACATCAGATCCGCTATCAACTCCAACAAGGACACCAGCGCGGAAACAATGTGAAGTAAGTATCATATCAATCTTGCTTTCCTCCTTCTCCTTTGGGCTTAGAAGGCAAATGAGAAGTAAAGCCCTCTCTCGTGCAAACAAAAAGACATTATACAAAATACTGTCTGCTTTATAGCACAGAAGCTTGAACACAGACAAAAGCGGATGAAAGTGTTGCGAAGAAAAATTCTTCGAGTAAAATTGTATCAACAGAGGATGTAGAAGGCGAACTATAGGGGCTATACAAGGATGCACACCTTGTCAGAAAAATTCGGATAACTCGGCTTAGATGACTAGGTAAACATGGCCAACAAGTTTTCGGCTCCGACCCTGAGAGGCAACGCAGTAGACTACGACCTCATCTTAGGAAGAGGTCCTCAGCCACCTTCGGATATGCAACCAGACGCAGCTGTCAAAAGACCGCGCTTGCTAGATAGGTATGTAAGCTGAGCCCCTGGTGCCTGGTGCCTTTAATTTGGAGGGCATAACTTGATGCAAAATTTTGTAGAAGCTTTGCTGTAGTATGAAGGTAGTAACATCATCTTCTTTGCCATCTTCTAAACCGCCCAGTATACTGGATACGAATTCTGTTAGCTTCTTGGTTGTTGATCTGTCATTTAAGGGACTGCCTTGGCTTTTCGAAGGGATGGAGGAAGGTCGTGGTAAGTAATCCACCATCAGGATCAGCAGAGTTTCTAAATTTTTTTCTTCACTAACCCTGGAGTAATGTTCATCAAAATGAATGAGGTTTGTGGATAACTGCTCAAGTAGGACTAGAAAATATGTATAGCTGATAAGAGTCTTTGCAGTGGTTAGCAATTGAGCAAATAGCTCCGAGATTATTTGAAGATCATCAGAGGGTATAATAACTTTAACAAATTGAAAAAAATAAATTCGTTTGGTGTCAGAGACTAAACTGTGAGTCAAACAGTTTAAATAATTTAAACAAAGTGGAATCACAAAGGCATAGTTTATTTCTCTTATTAGGGGTTGAGCGCAATTCTTTGCTTTACCAGACTAGAGATGAAGAAGATTCCTTGTGGGACTAAAATGGATCAGACTCCGGAAAACAGATGAAAATGTTGGTTCAAAAAGAAGCAAGAACATTAAGTTAAGTTAAGTTTTCACTTATTTTTCAAAGTACAAGTACAATTGGCTTATAAACAATTCGAAGGAATCATAATTAAAATAATTTCACTCCTCGGTGCGTTTAATACTGAGCAACATACTCGTATGTTTTAAGATTTCTTATGCTCTCTTCGTTTGGAAGGACATTTTTGTGACGGACGAGAATGATGTGTGTGTAAACACGTAAAAGACGAAAATAAGTTGTTGTTGCTGCTTAAGTGCAAGTAAACGGATTGGGCAACAAAAAGGACATTTTGGGCATTTCATTTACAATGTAAGGACTTTAAAAGTTTAACTACTATTTAACAATATATATAAACAACAAAGGCTTGAAGTGGTTTAGTCTTCCAGATTCCTGAAGGCTTGTTGTAAGTCCTCGTACAGTTGATCGGAATCGGCCTTTATTTTAGCTTCACCATCTTTGACGGGGTCCTTGAACTTCATAGAAGACAGTTGGTACATAATGTTGTCCATGGCCTCTCTGATCACGTTCCACGTGATCTTGTTATCGGACTGAGCGGTGGATTCAACTGAATGACGGGCCATATCGTAGAAGGCAATGATGTTCCTCAGCATACCGACTGTCTTGTAGAATAGGCAGAAACGAAATCGTCCTTGAGCAGCTTGGCAACCTCGAGAGTGATCTTATCGGTCTCAGCCAATGAAGCCTTACCGACGAGTTGTACAATTTCTGAAAGATCTTCTTCCTCTTGTAGGATTTCATTGACCTTGGTCCTAAATGGCACGAATTCGACAAAGTTCTTGTCATAGAAATCATCTAGGGCACGCATGTATTTGCTGTACGAAATGAGCGTTGGACAAATAAACCCTAGAACACCTGTACAATTCCAAGTGTAGCAGAAGTGACAGAATCTGAGAAATCACCACCAGGAGGTGATACAGCACCGACAATGGAAACGGAACCCTCACGTTCTGGGTTACCTAAACACTTTACACGACCGGCGCGTTCGTAGAAGGAAGCCAAATGGGCACCTAAGTAGGCTGTGTAACCAGAATCGGCAGGCATTTCAGCGAGACGACCTGAAATTTCACGAAGAGCCTCAGCCCAACGAGAGGTAGAATCAGCTATCATGGATCCGTTGCAACCCATATCACGGAAGTATTCATACAAAATGATACCAGTGTAGATGGAAGCTTCACGAGCAGCGACAGGCATGTTGGATGTGTTGGCAACAAGATCGGTACGTTTGATGATAGATTCGGTGACACCATCAATTTCAACTGACAACTCGGGGAAATCACGAAGTACTTCAGACATTTCATTACCACGTTCTCCGCAACCGACGTACACGATGGCATCCGAATTGGAGTACTTGGATAAAGCTTGTGAGATGACAGTTTTACCACAACCGAAAGCTCCGAGAATGGCAGTGGTACCACCTTGGGCACAATGGAACAACGAATCCAATACACGTTGACCGGTCAGAAGTGGATGATTAGCTGGTAACTTCTCAGTACAATACAGGCCATACTTGTAACATACTGTGTTTGCTGATTTCTCCATCGAATTCGGTTTCCAAGACAACATCCTCGACAGCTGGTGAAATATAACGAACTATACCCTTTGCGCGAGGTCCAACGATCATCTTGTGCTTGACGAGAGTGTTCTCATGTACCAAACCGTACGAGTCACCTGTAATGTGTGATCCAACTTTTGCGTTGAGTGGATTGAATTCCCATACAATCGAACTGGATAGAGCGGGCACATTAACACCCTTTGGAATGTAAATGGAGTTGGTCAGCTTGTTGATGTCTTTCAATGGACGTTGGATACCGTCGAAAATGCTGCCCATAACACTGGGACCTAATTCAACAGAAAGTGGCTTGCCAGTACGCAACACTGGATCTCCGACAGTGACGCCAGATGTTTCTTCGTATACCTGAATGGTGGCCATATCACCTTCGAGACGAATGATTTCACCCACTAGCTCGAAGTAGCCGACACGCACCAACTCGTACATAGCTGATCCAGACATGCATTCTATTCTTTGAATGTGAATTAATTTATAGGGTGACCAAACTTGGCTTCAATATTCGAGAAGAGGCCTTACAAAAGTAATGTACAGGGACTTTGTAACGTAAGGGTTGGAAAATTCTTTTGACCAGAGTTTGATAAAACCAAGTGCAGAGTTAGCTTTATTTATAATACGCTCAATATGTGAGTCGAAATTCAATTCTCTGTCACAAATTATTCCTAGATCCCGTACTTGGGTAGTGGAAGGAATAGGCTCATCGCAGATGAAGTAGTTTCTTGGAGGGGGAGGTAGACGTTTGCGAGAATAAGTTATCGCCTGGAAGTTTTGCTTTCACCATACCGAAAACTTATTTAAGTCATCTTGCAGGCAATGGGAGTCAGAAGGCAATGAAATGACTTTGGAAATTCTCATGTCATCAGTGAAAATAGAAAGATTACAATTCGTTAAAATGAGATTTAGGTCGTTGATCGTTAGGATAAAGATGATTGGTCCAAGGTGATGATTTTTCGTCCGACCCTGATGGCCTTCCGGCTATTGTAATAAAAGGGTGTCCTCCCCTTGCTGCCCTATTTAACTTTTCTGTCTCAACAGGTACTTTCCTTACATCATCCCGAAGTAAGGCCAAAGTCGATAATTATAGGCCCATAGCAAAACTCTCTTGCATAGCCAAACTTTTTGAAAGCATAGTCTATCAACAACTGCTTCCGTACTGTAGGCCAACTATCTGTACAAATCAGCACGATTTCATGAAAGATGAATCAACGACTACTAACCTAACAGAGTTCGTCTCTAGAATGCTTCATGCTTTAGAAGACGGTGATGAAGTGAAGACGATTCAATTTCCACTGATTTCAGCAAGGCATTCGATAAAATTTCTCACCAACTAATCATTTTTAAACTAAAAAAAACTTGGCTTTTCTTGAAACCTTACATAAACTAGTCAGAATCCACTCAAATGTATGATACCACGAGTTGAGTGAGCCTCAGTGTGAAACTCAGTACGAAGTAATGGAGTAGGTTTATATCTTTCAGTCGCATCGTCGAACGTTGTCGGTCTTGTTTTGATCGAGATATCGTGCGTTCATGCAACAGCACTTCTATTTAGTTTTGACCGGTAGAAATAACTACCACCGCATCTAGGGATAACCAACTTAACCATGCCATTTATCTTGAAACTATAATTTTTGCAACAAATTTTGCCATTTAATTGCTTCAATTTGTGTGGACATAAAATTCGCTACTACTACGCACAACTTGAATTAGTTTTGAAAGGAATAATCTCACTAATCAGGCGGCATGGAGTCTAGCGGTGACAGAAAAAATAAATCTTATTGCTTTGCGAATATGATTTACGAGTATGACAACCGGCTACTGCCACCCAATACGAATCTAATTTCTAGCAATACCAACCGAAATTTATCTGGATGAACAACTCTCGTGCTAAAACCATAAAAAATAATTTGTATTCTTCTTTTTTTGAAATTTTTTTTTTGGCGTGCTTTCAACTCTCAGATAACAACTTGAAATGTCCCACCTTAACGTCTGTCCGTGTATCTTTTCTATTTATTCCAAGTTAAGATACATTTTTGCACGCGCCTTATTATCAAGATGTTTCTAATAGAATTTTATAGAAACGATTCTATGGAATAAGGGGGATAGTCTTAGCTCGACGGTAAGTTCTTAAATCAAGATTTATTATTTCCGATGGTTTCTTCGTATCTTTGTATCTTCTTGTACGGGTGTCTATTTCTTTTGTGTTTGTTGTTTGCTCCTTGCCGGAGAGTTTTTGAAAGAGGCTGATTGGACTCACGCGAGCTTATTAAATATGCAAATGTTTGATTCAATTATGCAAAGCTTGGATTGGTTACTAGGTGAAAGGATGTTTATGGGAACATAATATCTAACTGGCTTTCTTTTGTATCCATCGACTTTAGGTTAGATGAATACTAGAGCGCGCGCATTTCAAATAGGTATGGTAATTTTTGGCTGATATACAAAATTGCTTAATATAGTAAGTTGACGGGTTACATCAGAGTTTAGAGTTACAGAATTTTTAATGATATTTTAGCGCTGCGGGCTAGAATCGATTACATTAGATGATGGAGGTAGGTGGTATGGACCGTGAACCAATGTCAATAGCCACTCCTATACTTGACTTGGTTCGGATAGTGGATCGAGTGGGTTTGTGTCAAGGGATTATGTAACTTACGGTTTGTAAGTTCTACCAGGTACTCGTGTATGCAAAGTTGAGGGTTTTGCTTCACGTCAAACCTGTCGTAGAAGTCGTAGAATCTACAGAGATACGAGCATGTAGTTGGCTAATTGAATTCTTATTTAATAGAAGAATGGTAAGATGGATGAAGGTTACTTGTAGTTCTGTCCAGAGACAGAGAGAAGAGGAATGCTGTTTACGGTTATATTGCTTGAGTAATGGAAAAAGCGACGGTACGTATAATTGAATTCTACTCGTATATATAGGTAGAGTGAATTTAATGGTGCGCGAACGTTGGAAATGTTAGAAAAGTGTTTCGTCAACGATTCACTAAAGAAAACGCTCATTTACCAGTGGCACGAGCGGTTCAAAAGTGGTCGTGAGTCAATCGAAGATGATGAACGCAGTGGCAGACCATCGATATCGAAAACCGACGAAAACATTGATGAAGTAAAAGAGATATTGGTCACTAACCGCAAATTAACTATTGGAGAGATATCTAAGGACTTGAACATTGCCTATGGATCCGTCCAAGACATTTTGGTTAATGATTTAAGTTTCCGATCCCACATTCATCAAAAGGATCACTACTGGAGACGAGGCGTGGGTTTATGAGTACAATACGCAATCCCGACATCAGACAAGTGAATGGCGTTCACCAAATGAGCCGAGACCAAAAAAACCACGTTGTTTTCAGTCAAAAAAGAAGGCAATTCTCACGGTTTTCATGGATTACAACGGTGTAGTGCATTAGGAATTTGTACCAGAAGGCCGGAGAGTAAACAAAGAGTATTATTTGAAAAAGACCAGAATTGTGGGTAGAAAACTCTTGGATTTTGCACCATGATAACGCACCGTCGCTGTCATTATTCCTAATTTTTTGACGAATAATGCAACAAATACCACCCAACAGCCACCGAATTCACCTGATTTGGCGCCCTGTGACTTCTCTCTGTTCAATCGAGTTAAAAAACCACTATGGGGAACGCGTTTCAGCAGCCGAGAGGAAGTAATGGAAAAATCGCAGGAAGCACTGATGGACATACCGAAAACCGAATATAAAAAATGTTTCGAGGATTCGCTCAAGCGCTGGCATAAGTGTGTTGCAGTCGATGGGGATTACTTTGAAGGGGACAATATAGATTTAGATGAACAAACTTGTATTTAAAATTTTCTGAATAAATTCCGGGAACTTTTTGAAGGTTGTATGCCGCTTATTAGTCCAGCAATGTTTTGCTCCAAAGCGTCAATCGCTGCAGGTTTATCGGTAAAAAGTAGTGTCTTGACGTAGCCCCACAGAAAATAAACTAATGGTGGCAAATCGAACGATCTCGGTGGCCAATCGATGGGTTCATTTCTTGAAATGAGCCTATATCCAAACAGCGATGTTTTCGTTGGTTGTATAGGGTGGAGCACTCTGTTGGAATTACATTGATGTCACTCAAATTTGGGTGAGTGAACTTTTGAAGAAATAAGGACCAATGATGGCACCAGCGTACAATCCGCAGTATACGGTGCATTTTTCCGGATGGAATGGCATCTGGTGAATTTCTTGCGGATTGTCCTCGCTCCAAATATGACAATTCTGCTTGATTACGTACTGCTTAACCAAAAACGAGATTCATGACTGACCAAAATTTTACGTCAGTTGATTTAAAACCCAATCACTGAACAACCGGCGCAATAAATGGTCACGCGGCTTTAGTTCTTGCACCAGTTGGATTTTATAAGCCTTGACACCAAGATCTTTATGCAGAATTTTCCTAAGAGTGGATAGACCTTTGTCTATCCTAGTGAAAAGACGAAACAAATATTTTTAAGGGATCTCGAAGTTAGCACCAACATTTGGTGATCAAACTATTCGTGAAGAAACTGAACTTGACAAAATGAGCTGCCACTAAATATATCGGAAATATTGAAGCCGAGTTAGAATGCGAAAGGTGGAAAAAATACGGCGGAAAATGGTATTATCGTTCCTTTGCAACCAATAAGTAGGCGAAAAAGATCGGAATAGGTACTCGTACAATGTCGAAACACAGGCAAGCGAGTTGATATTTTTAAAATTGTGACACAACTAAGTAAAAACTCCTAAGAGGTCCAAACGCTGAAATATATGGAGGCGAACAGGAAAACAGCGAAATTTAAAATAGATTTGACGGCCGCCGCGCAGGAAAATGAAACCAAAGTTAGCAAAGTGGTAAAAGAAATGGACGGGAGTCGCATATTTTGGACGGACCACGAAGTATGGGCGACAATCAAAAATCCGGTGACCGGATGACTATACAGTGGAAGGAAAGTTTTCTTTGTGCATTGTATAAATGCAAATGCGTCACATAAACCTGTAACAATTATCAATATTCAACTTCTAGACGGTCCACAGCGCAATAGAATCGACTTCATGGCAGTCAATTTAGTTGGTTGCAGGTCGATGAATTAATGTTAATGGATAAGGACCTCGTCTACACTGATTTGGAAAAAAACCAATAGATAGAGTTCCCAGATATCTAATATGGTCGACGCTGTCATTTCAAAAGAAGTAGTTTTTCAGATTGTCCAAATCTAACTTCAGACAGATATTTTGAAAGAGTTATCGTACTGAATTTTGAAAAATGTAAATAGTTTATAAACTATTAGAAAAATTGCAATGACAATATGGTACATAGAGTTAATATGAGATGAACTTGTCTTTTGTGACAAAGCTTGAAAGTTTGCTATATTCAACATGCGAACGGCTTTAACACATTGGCTGCCAAGGCAGTTTACCGATTTGTGTCGCAGGAGCCGAGGCATTTTTTCTCATTTTCGTGTCTCTCAGTACCCAAAAAGTAGTTCTGCATCACTTCTAATATTTTATAACGGTTTTTGTGTGTCGTACGCTTTCGTATGGCCTCAGTCGGTGTTTTATCTTCTGCCAGGCCACGTCGTCCGAAAACGTGCGACGGTTTTTTCTTTTTGTTTTTTTTGTTTGCTGACTTATTTTTACACAGTTATTGTAAATATGGAACAAAGAAACCTAACAAACGAAGAGGTGGCAGGAGTGTTGCAAGCGGCAGACAGCGAGGATAGTGATGGAGATTTTTCAAGCGACGAGTATGACGTTGACCGCAATTGGCAACCTACGGCGACCAGAATTCGGATAGCGACTCTGACGTTATTGATTTCAATGTTTTCGATGCGGAAGCTTACAGTGATGAAGCACAAGCAGATACCGAAAATAAAGACACATCAGTCGTCAATAATGATTTGCCAAATTGCACCGAGTTTCCATCAAGGCAAAATACCTTCACTTTTACGGGCAGATGTTGTTTCCTCATAGAACTTTTTGAGCACATCATTCGTGAAACTAATAAATATGCGAAACAGCAATTGGAAAGAGTCACTCTTACCCGAGCATCGCGGAAAAAAAAAAATGGAGACCTACAACCAGTCAAGAAATGAAGAAGGTTCTCGGACTTTTATTATGGATGGGTCTGGTTAGGGTTGGGAATCTGGGAGACTATTGGTCTAAAGACTTTAGGTACAGTTTTGGAGCTCCTGCAAAAGCAATGTCCCGCAATCGTTTTCAGCTTTTGCTGAATTTTCTCCATTTTGCGGACAACGATTTGATTATCCCAGGCGATAGAATTAGCAAACTTCGGCCTCTTTTGGACACGCTGCACACAAATTTGCCTGGAGAGGATATAGTAATCGGCGAAACGATAATTCCTTGGAGAGGTAGACTAGTTTTCCTCCAATATATCCCAAACAAAGCACATCCTTATGAGGTTAAATTATTCGGAAGGCTTTACATGGTCCATCAAAATCTATGCGGTAACAGCTCAACAGGTGTGCGGGAAGTTAGTCTCTTAATGAATATTTGCAAGGTATTGAGTTGGCTTTTGAAAGGTCAGGTACCCTTTTAGTAGATAATTTTTACGCGAGCTAAAAACTTGCATCTTCCATGCTTGATCAACAAACGCACCTGATTGGAACCTTACGGGCCAGCAAAAAATATTTCCCAAAAGAGGTACTGAATGCTACGTTGAAAAGAGGTGAAATGGTGGCCCGAGAGGAGGAACATGGGATGGTTGTGCTCAAATGGAAGGACACCCGAGATGTCAGAATTCTTTCGAAGAAGCACGCTCCAGTTATGGTTGCCGTAAATGACCAACTAATTGCAGACTCTAACGAACCATCAACCAGTAGAGGCAGGAAATCAACCCGACGGAATGGAGTTCGAGATAAACCTCTTGCTGTAGTCGAGTACAATAAGGGCAAATCGGCGATCGAACTCTCTAAATGGCTTCCTATGCTACTACACTCAGACGAGGTGTCAAGTGGTACAGAAAAGTTGCGATCGAACTTTTACTTGGGACAGCCTTTATAAACGCCTTTCTAGTTTATAAAAAAGCTACAAATATTAACGGCTATAACATTTCATATACCGCCGGACAAAAAGGTACGACGTGGCCCTAAGGGAAGTATAAGGTGTCGTCCGAAAATGTACGACGTGGCCCCAGGAGTTAGTATTAGGTGTCGTGCGGAAACGTACGACGTGGCAGCCAATGTGTTAACATCGCAGCGATAAAGGGAAAAATGTAGCGAGTGTAAGAAAGCATCTCTAATAAAAAGTACGGACATTCGCAAAAGTTTGTTAAAAACCCAATTATGGAAAACATTCAATGAACAAATCAGCTGGTACTCGTACTTATATGTACAAGAAAAATGAGGTCCAAAAGCAATAAAATGTCAACTTCTACAAGTACAAAGAGGGTGCCGAAAGAAAAACAATGGATCGATCAAACATAAAAACATCCGAAACATCTTTGGCGAGGTGATCCGAAATAAACCAACTTCACAAGCTCAATTGCAGTGAAGATATCTGGAAGAGAGCTTTATATATAAATTTCAGTAAATTTCGAAATAGAGTCCATTTAAAATAAGCCGTCTTGAACTGACTAATGAGTCCTAGAAAAAATCTGTGATACAGATTTGAGTTTTGAACAAGCTTCAAGTCAAGATAGAAAATATAATTTGGAAGTGAAAAACCTAAACAGGATGAGCTCATTTGAAGAATTTCTTGAATTCTTTGGTAAAAATTATTCACAGCTTGCACCGCCCTTTCTGCATTTACAACCATTTGCATACATACATTCATACAAAACAAAAATGAAGCCGAAACCAAATATGGCTTTCGAGATGAAGACATCTAGCCTCACAGTTATGAGAAAATAAATTTGTTTACTTATGGCTACCGATAGCGATAACCACACGCAGTGCGCGACAAATTTACTCAGCTTCGGTGGCATATCACTTACCAGTATCTAAAACCCACTCCACAGCTATAAGACCATGCAAATATGCGAATGAATAATTTATTATAATAATCACAGATAGCGACTGAGACTTAAAACCTGCTTGGAAGTGTGTTAAAACATTAGCACTTCCAAGGAGTAAAGTAGTTTTTAAGTAAAGTTTGTCGTCCAACTCCTAAATCAGGGTTTACTAAAAAAATACCCCAAAAAGAGTTATCTAACCATGCCCACATACCATACACTGATTTTTATCTAATGAAGGGAAAATTGCAATTGCCGAAAACAGAAGCAAAACAAAAGAGTTGATCGACGAACTTGGTAATAGTTTCATAGCACACAGGATTTCACCACTCGGCAAGAGCTCTCGTACCCATTGACCGTTGAATTAACCACCTACAACTTAAGTATATCTGAACAAAATATTACTCATAATCCAAAAACAGCAACAACCGAAAATTAGCCAATAGACAATAGGTAGACAGGTTGAAGGCATAAGCCATATCGAAATCACTGGTTATTGTGCACTCAGTTAATGATATGTTATATTATACGTATGAGTATATAAAAGATATAGAAAAAATAAAATACAAGAAAGACAAATGAATTATGATAATACCTACATACACCTGCAGATTTCTTTAACATGGGGACTTGTGAAAATTGACCAAAGTTACACCCGACACTTTGCAAGGAGGTATGGTTTTGTGAACTACAAAATCAGTGATTGGGTTTATTTATTCGCCTCCTACTTTCGATAAAACGTGAATTATTATTCGTATTTTTATTGTTTTATTCATGGTATCGTACTTATATCTAGATTTTCAGATTTTTTCTTCGTTTTCACGATTTTATATTCGATATCGGTGCAGTATGAATAGAATTTGTTGAGATTTGGTCTTAGTTTCAAAGTAAATGCATACATACTCATGGCATTTTCCCAATCACTCTTGGTATCAAATTGCCTAAATAGAACTAAGGGAGAAGGAAATCCCAAACGGAGGTCAGATAAGATACAATTTTTGTTTCTTCCACAGCAAATCTGGTGTCTTCCTTCGCCTTCTTCACTGGTTATCAAATGAACCAGAAATACAAGCGACGGCTGAACCGATTAAGAAAAAAATATGAATCTTTAAGGAAATAGTCACGCGAACTGTTATTATGTAAGAGGATAGAGCCGAAGATATGCCAGCCAACTGATATAGGAAATATGGTTGAATAGACTTATGAATCAGCTGAATTAAGTACAAGCAAACGAACACAGATTCCCCTTTTGAACACAGTGATCTTAAACCTAGCTAATACAAATCCTTCCAGACAGTCAAGTTGTCAAAAATCAGGTAACGCCTTGTTCCAGAAAGCGTTTGCGAAAGCTAAGATATGCTGCTAAAAAACATACGATTTTGTGAAACTCTAAGACCTACTAGATATGATGCATCCACATATTACCCTTCATATTACGGTGAGACAATCAAACTTCATCAATCTTGTGAAGCCATTCGCCCTGCGGCTCAGTTAAAATTGCAACTATAACCTGAAACATCCAAAATGCCAACCACTCAAGTTATGCAATCAATGGTGGAGGAAAGGATCCAAAATATTTGTTCGAAATCAGCATGAAGAAGAAGGCATTACGCCAGACAGTGGTGAATCTCCGAAAATTAAGTCAAAATCAAAATTGAGGTATCTATCTATTTAATTGTGGGAAGGCGAAAACTGTGGTATCAAACTATGGTCATCACATAGTTTTCGGCTCACTTAATAAGCTTTTACACAGCTGCGATGACATTAGATTCATCTATAAGAAAGTTCCTGGGATAAATACCATGAAATCATCATATCAAATAACAAGGCACGTCCTTGAGAAATTCTGTGGCAATATTGCAAAAGGGAAACCACGAAAATTCCCCTAAGTCCGCGAAAAAGGAACGCTCAAAAAATAAATAAAGTTGATGTTCCTTCACGAAGCATCCCAACATATAGGAGTAAAGATATTGCACTGTACGCCTATAATTTTCCGAAATTTGAAAATTCCAACCTCATCATAGTTGATGAGCGAATTTCGCGGTCTACAGGAAAGAAATGTCAGATTCTGACTCAATTTTCAATCCTTGATAAAACTCACTCAAGTTTTATTTTAATCTCAATTTCAATTTGTAGATTAAGCTTAATTTGAGATTAAAGTAATTTTAAACAAGAAATACTCAATAACCAGCCATGATCGATTCAAAACCCCTCGGAGCCCCATGTCTCTTAATCTAAACTAACACCAAAGCTAATCGTAAAACTTATCATGTCTAAATGGGATTTTTTTTGCAATGACTACCCTCTCGGTACCCTCTGAGACCATCACAAACCATAGATACTAAGCTTTCCGCTCAGTCTATCCAGCTTAAGCTCGTATTATTAGCTTCTCCTTCAGTTCGTCTCATTCGCTTTCTTTCGTTGCTGTCTTCATCGTTGTCTTCGTCTTCATTTCATGCGAAAACTAAACTTTTGAAGTCAAGCTTTTCCACTTCTTTGGAAGCGCATTTGAATAATCCGCCATCAGAGTCTCCGTCACCAGAGAAATAAAGTCTTTGGCTTTGGATTTTATAAGATTTAACTTTTAGTGTGCGCCGACCAGTTTAGGTAGACGGCCACAAATCGGTTGACGTCTCATTTCGTTCAGATTCGTATACGAATAAATTGTTTTTGGTTACTAGATACAATATTTGCGGTTGAAATACATAGTTCTCTTCATTAAATCTGACAAAAGGTGTGAATTTTTCTCATAAAAAAAAAAAAAAAAAAAAAAAACAAAGAGTTTTATACAATTTTTATAAATAAATTAAAAAAAAAGTAGCAACAACAAAACCACAAAAAAGACAGATATAATCTGTGCTCTGTTCGTCGAGTACTTGTCCAAGTATCTTATCCAAAGTGCAACAGTAACAACAGTTTGTGCTGAGTTGTATTGTAAGTGCAGCGCACACACACGTTTTGTTTTTTTTTTTTTTTTTAATTTTTTTTTACTGTGCTACGTCGTATCTCAACTCAAGTATCTTTTTTGAGGTTTTGTAATAATTTGATCGCGTTTTCGCTTTTATTATAATTTTTTTTCTCATTTTTTGTTGTTGGGTTTTTTTTTTTTGCTTATTGCTTACCTACCCCACTAGTGTGACGGCGCCTTAGCCATTCATTCGTTCGTCTTAGTCGTGGTCTTCGAGAAAAGAAAAGAAAAGTGAGGCTTTACAGTATAGTACGAGTACGAGTATGACTTGTGAGTACACGATTACAATAATACACACTTGGACGGGCTTGAAATCAAAAGTGAATTAAAAGAGAGAAAAAAAAAAAAAAAAAAAAAAAACATTATTAAAATAAAACGAACTAAGAAAAAGACAATAAGCAAAAGCATTCATTCTTCGGGTTATTGTTGCTCGATTTATTGCTGGCCATTTGGCTGGCTCTTGACTGTTGGTCTGTTTTGTAAATTAAAGCAAAATTTACCAGTAAATGAACAGCAGCTTTGTTGAATTTCTTGTTATTTGTGCCCCACCTGGGTGGTGTTTGTACCAGTATGTGTGATGTTTGTATATTATGAAAGCTTTAGAAAAAAAACCTTGAGTCTTTTCTACTAAAAAACTTCCGAATTCTTCCAAATACTGATATTGCTGATTTCTGATTATAGCCGTATCTCTATCTCTTCATCCGTGACAAAAGCAACAAATTTCAACAAATTTTATCTATAAACTGTAAACTGACTTTTGTACTATGTATTGTACTAGTGTGAGAGTGATGTATTAATTTTTTTTTCGTCTACATAAACTATTTTGTCTTAAAAAAATCGTTCATTCGCGTATCTCTGGATCTTTTCATTTATTTGTGGTTGGTGGTTGTGTATTTTTTTTTTTTTTCTTCTCTTGAGTCTGAGTCTATATTTCCATGTCTATGTATACCGCTTGCATCGCTAGCTTGCCTATTGCCCATAAGCAATCATAATAATTTGTCGGTGCGCGCCGTGGCGGCTTCAGAGGTGTTTGTTCGTAAGAGAAAGTGAATTTTCTTAGCTTACTACTACTACTACTACTACTACTACTGTAATAATACTACATTTTTAACCACTACTGTGACTACACTCTATCAATTAACTAATTTTTAAAAAAAAAAAATCATATACATCTTTGTAAAAAAAAAGGAAAAAAAAAAAAAAACAAAAACAGCCGAGAAAAAGTTAATAAGAAAAAACTAAAATTATGACATTTTGACAAGAGAGATACTCGGAAATTCACTTGTTAAATAATTTCCTAATTCATTTTTTTTCGTTTTCTTTTATCCATCTACTCGTGCATCATCTTTACCATCTGCATCATCACCTAAAACCGAGGAAAAGGAAAGAAAAATACTTGTAGATACTTCGTTATACCGCGCGGATTGTTGCCCCGCAGTTTCGTAACAGATTCGCAATAATTGTGTGCAGTTGAAACGCGCTTAAAATTTTATTACAAATTTTTTTTTTCCTCCTTTCGAAAAAAAAACAAATATCACCATCATCTTCTCCATCTGATCAAATTCATCAAAAAGATACATTTCTCATAAAAATTGTGTGGTTAAAATTAATTTTACAACTTTTCCGTAATTTCTTGTCGTGCGGTGAATTACTCGGACGAGTTCGAATAAGAGAATTTAAAGTATCTGATCCGTGCAGTGGTCAATCTGTGTATAAATATTTTTTTCCTGATCTTGGTCTTGTTACTTAAACGGGATATATTTATTATTCCTAGTAAAAATAAGAAAACAAAAAAATGTTATAAAAAAAGATATATAAGTGAATTATTATTTCTTTTTGTTAATGTTAAAATAAAGAAATCCTTTTGTTTTTCGGCTCTTCATTCTTCCAGTATTTTGTGGATATCATCAAAGTTTTTTTAAAAAACAAAAAGAAAAAAAAAATAAAGAAAAAACAAAATTTCATGGGATTATATTGATGAAATAATTTTGAACGAAAATTTTTTGCGCAAACAAATAAAAAATTGAGGTGAGCCTGACATTTAGAGATAGAAATTTATTTTAAAGCTTTTTTTGTTTTATTGATAAATAAATTTATGTCAAGGTGGATATGGATACATTTGGCAGAGTTATTTTGTTAAACTTTGGAGTATCACATAAATAATTGGATCGGGTTCGATAGAATTGATTATAATCGTGAATAGGTTGTAGCTATTTCTGGCATCCGAATATGCTAATAGGAAACTGTTTTATAGAAATGTCATTTATAATAGGTGGTATACCATATATTTAAAAATATATTTGGCAAGAAGTGGCATATTGCGACAATAAAATTTGAAGGCACTACACCTTATTTTTTTTTCTTTTTTTCATTTGACATACATAAGTAGTTAGCAAACTAGAAACATTTTTCAAAGAGTGCTGCGATTTACTACTTAAACTATTGAACTGAAACAAAATTCCGAAATTCAAACAATTTTCATTTAATAAAAGGAATTGTAAAAACATGTCTTTCAGTGTCAACAATTTTCGAAAGCAATCCATTAAGTAGTTAATACTAGAGCCATCTTATATTTTATAAAAGAGTAAAGTATTTTGAAAAAGTATGCTGGCAGCATTACAAGTGGTTGCATTTGAAAGATTAAATATGTTGGATAAAGATGGGATTGATAAAGTTCAACATATTGAATATACGTGCAGATACTCTGCGGCGGTCAAAATTAAAAAGCAAAATAAACGAACAGCATGACAATCCGCTACAGATTATACCCACTCAATACCTATGTTGTAGGTTGCTTCATAGAAAGAAAGTCCTACTGTTTTTTGCCAACTTCCAATGGCAAGACAAGACCCGACAGGGTGACAATCTACATACAGACAGACCTTGCCCACTCAATATGTTGTAGGTTTCTTTATAGAAAGAGGGTCCTACTGTTTTTGTCGATTTCCAACCGCAAGGCAGCCAGAGATTTTTTTAAAGGCAAAGATCTTGACTTTTAGATTGGATTTTGCCATTTCCTTAAAAAAGGGTGATTTGTCGTAAACTATTTTGTCCGTTTTTTTATGGATTGCGAATCTAGTCCTTCTAGAACAGTGGTTGGCGAATATACTTTTAAGCATGCACATTTGTATGTATATCTTGTGTATCTCATTAGCAGTGGAATTAAAAATTAACTTGGTTGGTTAACAGTTAAAAAACACAAAATCCTTGTTTTTAGCGGGCGATCTTATTTTAAAAAAATCTCAGACTCAAATTCGTTCTATTGTGCCATCTAGATAATTGGGTTACGTTTAGTTAACTACTTGAATCAAGGCTTCAGCAAGGCTTTCATTTGCATATGTATGTATATGTATATATTTATTACATCACAACCAACTACTAGGTTTTCCAATTAAGATGTTTCACTGCGAAAAATCCGCCTTTTGCCATAGATGACAAGTAAAAACTACGCCGCTAATAAAAATGAGGTAATACACGTTTCAACAACGAATTGAAATTGTTAAAATTCATCACAAAAACGGTGAAAACTAAGCTCAAACCGTTCGAAAAGGGAAAAGTTTTCTCAATTATTGTGAAGCCAAATCTCTTGGTTGATCAACTGGTGTTATTGGGGCAAGTAATTAATGGAAAGAACCGAAATCGTGCCTGCCGCCGAAGAATAACTGCGAATTTTGCTCCTTTAGCTCGCAATGTGGCCGAAAACCGCTGTTTGTCTATTCCATGTCGATCTCAGGAATTGGGCATATCACACACAATGCTCCACCGAGTTTTGAATAAAGACTTGGGTCATACAGTCTATAAGATTCAATTGGAAATGTATTAAAAATTTAACCGAAAAATCATTTTGAGTGATTCTGCACATTTATAACTTCAGTGTTATGTTAAAATGCAGAATTGTGAATTGCAGAACTCATTGGGAACATGCACCTTGTTTTCGATAAAATACAGCTGCAAGTGAGCGAGTGTACACCAGCGGTCGCGGAGGCCATTTCGTTGATGTTTTATTAAAAGCAACCTTTCTTCCACCAACTAGAATAAAAATTAAGACTTACTTTGCAAATAGTATCCGTTTCCTCGATAAATAAAAATAAAACCTCTTTTGGATAAATCCTTTACTAGAATATGAAATAACGAAATGTACAATATAAAAAATATTTTCGTAGATATTGCAATATCACTTGAATGAACATGACATTTAAAAGGCCGTGGAACTGCAAATTATAACTATTTGCTAATTTTTTTAATTTATGTATATACTCGTACATAAGTCATATTGTATTTCAAACAAAAAACTGTTTTGGGCTTGCTTACCTCCCCCGTTCGAAGCTTTTTTGTGTCAGTGATTCCCTATATCTTTCAGATCTATCGTTATCTTAAGAGTTTGTGAAAATGTAGAGGGTAACAGACATATGTATCCCTGATCCTCGTAACAAGATCTTTCGTAGTTTTACTCCTCCAGTATTTTTAGCAACACTTTTACAAGATCGTTAAATGTTGCGGAGGAAATTAGACATTCACACGCCCTTGGTGTCGGTATCGAGTCTTTCTCGGTTTTCGTTAATTCTGTCGAAAAGTTGAACTCTTTTAGTTTAAATTTAACTCGCGGTTACATTGACCCAACTCACATTCTAGTTGTTTTAATCGCATTGAATAGAGTTGCTACATTTTCGCTTTCAGAAATCAATTTTATTATATTACAAGTGCAACGATAAAATATCATAATGCTTACTTAACTCATAATTCATTGCCAAAGGAGTGGTTTAAATTTTTCCTTGAAATTCCATTACTTTTGCACGGATGAAAGCCTCGCCTAGTTTTTTATGAGCTCAAGATTTATCCAAGAGTTGAATAAACATTGTACAAATTAAAAAAAAACAAGACCGTTTCAATATTACTAAATACCAAGTGAAAGGTGATGCCAAAGACGACTCAAGAAATTAAATTTCCATCTTTTTCAATAAGTATTTAAAATGTGATTTATTTTATTTTATTTAGACAGCCTAATTTTAAATTTTATATAAGATTATATATTTTTATTAAAATTCGACTTTTACAGTATTATAAATATTTAGCTTCATCTTTCTATTTATACAATAATTTTAAAATAAACCACGGCTCCTGCGGACATTTTTTTAATTCTCATTACAAAAAAATGTAACATAAAATTTTTTCATATAAAGTAAAGCTTAATAATAGACGACTATACCATATATTTATATTGTAGGTGTAATCCAAAACTGGAGTAAAACCGCCTCCATACACATGTTTCTCTATTGAAATCAATTCAAACATATTCTCAATCACTTTTCCCACATAAAATGAGTTACAAAACTCAAGCACACCAATCAACATAAGATTTTTTGAAAATGATGATATTACACGGCGTGGCAAATACATATTTGGACAGCCATAACAATCGTTTATGACTCCACTGACCCTGAGTGTTTAAAAGATTCTTCAAAATTTACGCAACTAGTGAATTATGAATGGTCATGCCTCTGAAGTATTTTTAACTGCAATTTCATTGTAAGAATTCTGGTCTACCCATATTTTGGACTACAGAATAGAAATTTTCAGTCAGCCAGCATTCAGCTGGAAGTCCTTTGGGTATTTTTTGGGATTATCAAATACTTATTTACCAAACTTCGAAATATTATATATTGAGTCTGGCTTTTCAAACAATAACTACAAGAATTTATTTTGCAAGAGAAATCGTTAATTGAACATGACTTCAGGCATATGGCTTTCTCACCTACATCTGACGCGAAGCCCATCCTCGCAGCCAAGGCTTGGTCCTTTCTTTCGAGCATTTTGGGCTCCATGTCATCAAAAATATGCTGCATATTGCTTTCCAAGACTGAATGATATGCAGCTTATCGGTATATGGAACATCAATGACTTTACATAGGCCTGCAAGAATTAAGCGATTGATCGCAAGATTTCGGTGGACAATTCACTGACTTATTTCCCGATATAATGTCGTTATTGAATAGATGGCACATAGCGTCATTATTCTGAAATCACATATCGTTCAGATTTTCGAAGATATAAGAAGATATAACCACTTCTCCGGCCTCGTTTTTGACTTTAGTGACGATTTTTCAATAAAAACAAGAATAGACTTCAAGCTGCCCAAGAGCCCAATCCGCAAACTCCAATCGCAAGCTATAGTCACGTAGCTACGTTTCCTGTAACAGTTGAATCTCTTGCCAGTATAGGCCGAGATCTTCTCGGAAAATTTTACACACAGTGGACGGACAAAGCCTAATCTATTGCGATCAACACCGATTGGCAATTCCGGATTGTTTTTTATGAATTTTCCAATTGCCATAAAATGCACAAAGCCAATGCTGAAACCATTATTGAAATTAGTATTTGGGACATATTGCTCATTCGGTATGCAAATTTCGTTGTGTTAACATCACTGTAAGCATTTTTAACTGAATTTTGAAATCGAAGCATCGAAAAAGCATATTCGGCATATTTTATAGTTTTTGTTCCAAAAAAATCGGAATGGAAGTGAAGTCACTAGGGAAATCCAAAATGTGAATAGAGAGGTTGTTTTCAGCGAGTTCAAGTATTGGTGTTTGTTTGCAAAGTTTAGAAATGGCATTTTTGATCTAAAGGAAAGTAGCCCTGAAGAGCTCCCGAAGTCCCCTGTCGAAAGAAATACCACTGATCATTCATGGACACCTAGCAAATATGGGAAAAGGTTTAAAGTTGGGAAATGGGCATCGCAAAGAATCGAAGCTTGCACTGCGCTTCTGTCGTGTCACAATCAAGAGCCGTTTTTGAACCGGATCGTTACCGAAGATGAAAAATGGGTTCTTTACCATAACATTAAACATCGCCATTAACAGCTTAGTCCAGAAGACAGACCAGCACAACATCCTATTTTGGGATGTTGTTATAAAAACAGTGGATAAACTGTTATAAAAAAAAAAAATTGATAAACCAAATCCGCATCAACTGGGTTCATCGTCATCATTTATAGTTATAAAATCAAAAACCTGTCTCTGCTAATGCAAAAAATAAATAGCGAAGAAATTTATCACCCGCCACAATGGAGATTGAATTTATGCAAATTTCGCGATATTGTGCATTAAAAAAAAAACACAAAAAAAACTCAAAACTCGAAATCAAAATAAGCACGTATTAGTTTGAATATATTACCATCTATCCACAAGTAAAAAACGACCTAAAAAATAACATATTTTTTGTAATTCTATTTGAAAGAAAATAACCTTATAAGATTGCTTATAGAGGCAGGGTTTTGGACGTTTTAGATATTTAAAACGAATATGTTGTGTAGGGGTTAGCAGTGTCGTAATAGTAGTCATAGAAAAAAATTGTTTGTGACGCTCTTGGAGTTTTTTTTTTTTCTTGGATATTATGACTTTGTCCGTTTATTATGGTTATTGGATCAGAAATTGAGGTCGGGAACTTTCTCTTCCAAATTTTCTACTTGTTATTTAAGCGAGGATCAAACTGGCTGGTTATTGTTATCAAGATGGCTATTTTTTGTTACGATATTTCCAGGCCAAATTAGGTAACTGGTCAATTCGTCTCTATAGCTCGGAAGTATCTTATAATATCTCTCACCAACTCAATAACTATTTGATGCAAGAATCTCACTAAGAGAATAGCTGGCATAAACAAGTATTTGGGTTCTAAGTTCTCTAGTATATTCACTGGATTGCTGAGCCCTATAACAACATAAGGAGATGTCGGTTTTTTGCCGATATTTCACCCAACCAATTTATTACATTTTCGACTGAATAGCTTGACAAAAAATACAGCGTGTTCAGTCTATCGTCCTCTTAATATCGACTGACCTTTTCACATTCAAATGCAATTGCGTTGGTATAGTTGTATACACCCTGAATGACTCGAACAGTAACCAACTTTAGACTGCTATCATTTCCACCGTTTATTACAGTGAGCTCAAATTTTGACATATGACAGATAATTTTATTATTTACAAGCCTTTTAAATGATTTGCGTCTCAGTTGTGTTGAAAAATTTTTATCCGCGATGGAATTCAAACGTGATAGTGTGATTTCTTTATATTTGGCTGGAAAACCACAAATAGCTATCGTTAGAGCACCTCCAGCACCTCAACGTGAATAGATCATTTGTGTCTCGAACCATAGCTCGTTACCGTGATACTGGCAGCGTTGCAAAATGCAAAACGCAAAACGCCATGGAGGTGATCATAAAAAAACAGCAACATCGGCAGAAATGGTTCGGAAAGTGAAGGCTCGAATTGAGCGAAATCCCCGTCGAAGTGGAAGAAAAATGGCTAGTGAGCTCAACATATCGTTGGAATGGATGCAACACATACTGAAAAATGAGCTTGGGCTCAAGCCACAGCAACAGAAAATAGTTAGAGTCGAAAGAGCGAAAGGAGTTGCTTCGCTTGCACGAAAGTGGTGAGTTGCCGAATTTGGTTTTTTCCGATGAGTCGCCATTTGTTATCGAGCAATACGTCAACAAACAAAATCACCGAGTTTATTTGCCAGAGAGGTCCTTCGAAAATTTACACCTTCGGACGGCCATCAGAAAGCAGGCAGCACCGATGGTGATGGTTTGGGCCGTCATAACCGCCGAAGATCGCTCTCCGCTCGTGGCGTCAAAATTAATGCGATCGTATACCGTGAAACTGTCTTAGAGGCATATTGAAGCCTTGGGCAAACAATGATTTCAGTCGGACACCGTGGACATTTCAACAAGATTCGGCACGGTCTCACAAAGCGCGCGTTAACCAAGATTGGTTAAAAAACAATGTTCCACACTTCATTTCTTCGACACAATGGATTGCAAATTCTCCGGATGCCAACCCGTTGCTTTACTCTGTCTGGGGTATTTTAAAGCGAAGGTTGGCACTAAAAAACACCAAAGTTTGGACCACCTCAAACAAGCACTTCGCCAGGAATGGGCCAAAATACCGCAGAGCCACTTGCGTGCAGCGTGCGATACTTTCTTCGGCCGTCTCAAGGCCATTATTCGCGCCAAAGGTGGACATATTGAAAACTACTGATACAATTTGAAAATTGATGTATTTTCGAACATTTTTTGCTTTGGCATAATAAAATTTATCAAAAAATAAAAAAGTTATAGCATTTTAAAAAGTTGGAGTTAGAGTCATTCACCCTGATAAAGTAAGAGCCAACAGATAGTGTAAAAGTTTTGTTAAATAAAACACATATTTTACGAGTAATCATCCTGGGTATTTAATGAATATTAAAGCCCGGCTTATTGTAATTATGTGTGGAATACAACATCTTTTATATGACTTTCACGGCCCCGACTACAGACCAGGATCAGAAGGTCAACATTTTTGATGACTATTTCCAAAATTCGCTGGTCAACGGCTTCAATCTTACATTGTAATTTGAGGTCTTGAATAGCTCTTGGTTTGTTGGGATAGACCCTATTAAACAAAAAAAAAACATAAAAATAAGTCAAACAGAGTCAAATTGCATGGTCTCGGTGGCCAAACAACAAAGCTCACTCGCATTCAATTCATCCAATTTCGGGGAGAAAAAGCATGTCAGTGTCTGACGATATTCTTCAGCTTCCACTGTTATGGTTTCTACATCGTCATCTTCGTAAAATAGATGGCTCTATGATGCCGCCAGCTTACAAAGCATACCACACAATAACTTTTATGGAATGAATTACATATGAGGTTGTTCCGGGGCCCAGATAGGACAATGACAAGGAGACGAAATGTCTCCTATTTCACTTTTCTCTATCGCTATTTTCATCATAAGTGTTCCAGTGCCTTCCGCGCCTTCAAACCTCTAACCGTAACACTCTTCTCGCTATGAATGCTCAATAGTTTACCCTCAAGCCCATTTTCGGCCGTACATTGAAATATCGTGATTCTTTCTTAAGACGGACAACTCGCTTTCTGGTCATTATAATGTTCAAACATTCAAAACCAACGTACATAGGTTTTTTGTTTTTCCTCCCTAACTTTACTTCGCCCACGATGTGTGGAAACATTTTAATGGTAAGAAAAATCCCTTGAGTGCTTGTTTGTCAATTAGTTTGCGTGTCCGTCCATCCAAATATGTGATTCATCAGAGAAGATCACTTTTAAAAAAAAATTGTTTCTTCATTCCTGTATCCACTGAGCGCAATGACTTTAATTCTCGTGATATTTGTGTCTAAATCCTGCGTAAAATGACCGACTTCGGCAACGAATCGAGATGTTTGGCTCATTGCAAATACTTTGGCTTACAGTGGTGACATTTGGCTGATCGTGAACGATTTTTCTCGAAACGTTGAACCATTGCCCGAATTCCGGACTGAGAAGGACGATTGTGTTGACTGCAAAAGTCACGAATACTTTGAAAAACAAAAATGCGTTGTACCTTTGTGCTTGACATCTGTCAATAAGATCAGTCATGATAAATTCAGCAAATATCGTTTAATGACAATCAATATTCACACCATCTATTGGCTCAGCTCTACAAAGTTTTTACTTGGAAACCATTACTTAAGATCAACATTTACAACTCCTGTATTTTCTCAAATAAAAACTTAAAACACCGAGTCCCTCACTTGCACTATTCGGCTTTGTCTTATTTGTACATCAAAAATTGCGTCGTATTAGTAAACAATAACACATTTACGATAAAGAACCTCTGAATTCAAGTCAAATAAATTCGAAACCAGTTTACTAGGTCAACGTTAACCGCCAATGTCCTGGTTTCGAACTGGAAACAAACACCAGCCACCACTACGCAGTTTGGTTCTGAGAAATTCAAATTTTTTAATTCACCAAACAAAAAGTTCACATAAACATTTGGAAGCCATAAGAGAAAATAAAAAAAGTCTCAAGACTTAATCAACTCTTGACCGTAAATCTCAAGTTATTGAACCTCTAATCTGAATGTGAATGTTAACCTCAAATCAAGGGTTTCGGTTCGTTATACGGTACAAGTACGGATATTTGGCGTTTCATTGTTTCCCTTTTCATATTCTCTGATTTAATTAGTAACGCCAATTATTTAGTGTGTTTTGGTGATAGCTTTGTCGTTGGTTTCCTTCTTTGTTACCGTTATAGACTGCTCGCCGGAATCGGTTAGGCGGGTTTTTTTTTTAAAAATTTCTCGTCTAATTAAATTGTTGATTCGGGTATTTGACGGTCTAATTGTATGTGACATTTGAAGAGAGCAGATTACTGGTATTTTGTTGCGAATCGATTGGATGGAGGGTTTAATGAGTTTTAGTCAAAGTGGTTTGAGAGGAAGTGTTGAGTTTTATATTAGCAGACTAAGTTGAAGGACAGAGTTCAAGAATTCGCTGGTGGCTAGTACTTAGAAAAATGTATGTCGTTTATATTTTATATCAGTGTTAATTTGATGAACCACCAGAAGTTACATTGATTGGAGGAAGTTGCATTTCGCAATACGACATTTCAGTCGTGTGAATACGGCTGAGTCATAAATTAAAAATACCTTAAGCACGGACCTTGACCAAGAGAAAACTTTCATACTAGAGAACATGCTTCGCTAGTTTCATTTTAGAAGATTGGAGCACAGCAACTGATTCAAATTATTTAGCATAACTGACAAAACTTTACTAGGACTCAGTCATGAAGGTTGAATGCATATACATATATGTATTTGAACACTGCCTTGGAAAGGTTAGCTCCTAAGCAAGTTAATTTTGCGTAGCATCTAAATGTCTGAGATGTATTGACACTAGAGCCACTGATCTATCACGTTGTAAGTCTTTATATCATCTATGTAGTAAAGTATCTTTGTAAAAAAAAGCCAAATCGGACGATTACAGACCGCGTTTGAGCTAATGAACCTATATAGAGAAATACGAGGGCCACGCTTTTATGAATTGATGTATCTACAACATTGTGACATGTCAAGTTGGTCAGTTTAACGATCTTCTAAAGAGTTATTATATAGGTCAACAAAACTAAGTTGGAAGTATAGATCATCTATGGTTTTCATACCCCGAGGTGGTAAATGTTTTCATGTAAGTCTGAAGGACTCCGGATCCATAAGTCTTTCGTATTTCTTAGAACAATTCAAGAATGATTGATGGATATCATTGGATACATAAAAGCAACTTTAATCTGCGACTCTACATGCTTACTCAAAATATATATAAATTGGTGAAAATGGCTCTGCATATGCCAGTATGTAAGGTCGGATAGCTTCTCCACACGTTGTATACTTGGTGATTTGAACAATGTCAACTTATCTGCGACTGCAGTTGTAAAGATACCCGTACATGTGTCTCTGTGTTTTGCGTGAATGCCTGTCGTGTAGACCTAAGTTCTCAGGATGCCAGGACACGTCTGTCCAGCGCTCTCTGTCATACCAATCGGAACCTATGTTCAGAGCAAAATTTTTCACACTTGGTTTGAGTCGCGGTCGACATAAAACCTCTTGCCAATCTTAGAGCCACGACACCCAGTACTTATTGCAACTCTAAATCGATTCAACCAAGCATGGAAGATTCATTCTTTAGAGTTGAGGCTTAAACCACAGACACCATGACGCCTTTACTAGGTGGCCCACCGCCCATTTTAAATCCTGGTGAAGACGTACGCTTACTTCTTAAAGAAATTCCTAGATTACGCTCTCGAGAAGCTTAAACAATGGGTGGATCTAGTTTGGGTGTTAACATTCACAAAACTGAACTGAACAATTGCATTCTTCTCTTGTAGGAAAGCCATTGGAAATAAGTAGGGTTTAAAGTCCACCTGGGACAGAGCGAGGAATCGTAGTAGGGTAAGCAAAGACCAACGATCAGAAAGTTTAAGTAGTATACAATAGTTTGCGGAGGATTCGAACTACTTCCTCCTCAGCACTGGACATTTGGCTTTATTTCATTTCACTCATTTGACAGCTATTAGAGCGGCGTTCGACTTTTGCCATTATCACTGTGGACCAGTAAGGTAACTAGTTATGCGGGTATCCTGAATATAGACCATACCATACCCCAATTGCAGTTTAACAAAAATTGCCAAGTTGTAGTTCTTTCCAGGTTATTGTGGAAGGACAATGCATCGTTGGAGGACAGATCGAACGAATTTTACACCAATTAAAGGCCAATGACGGGATAGGTGCAGACGTTTCTTCAGACAAGCAAAATTGCCATTTTTAGATTGAGCGCAGGCCTTACGAGACTCTCGAGACCTCATTATATCCCGAAAAATTCACTATTGGGTACGTCTCGCATTCCGGTGGCATGATTAGCCCATTTTTTTTTTTTAAACTGAAGATGGAACCGATAGTAGTGTCAATGGCGAGTGCTACAGGCAAATGATTGGCGATTTTTTGATTCCCTGCATCAATAACAATCCTCTAAGAGATAAATGGTTTCAACAGGATAACTCAACATGACGTAGAATGGGTCAAACCATCACTTTATTGGGACAAACATTTGTCCACTTAGGTCATGTGATTTTACTCCTTTGGACTAAGATACTTTTTGTGAGGACATGTCGAGTCACTTGTGTATGCTGATACACCAGCTACAGTTGACGACTTAGAAATCAACTTGAGGCGTGTTATTGCTAAAATAAGGCCGACTTCATAAGACGCAAACGCGGTGGCCAAGTGCGTCAAAATTTGGTGACAAAATTTTCCGGCCGAAGGCACGGTTTTCGCCTTCTTTGGAGCACGTTCACCGGGTAAAACTCATTGTTTCGATTGTTTTTTGATCTCTGGTGTGTACCAATGAATCCATGTCATGTCTTATCGACGGTTACGAAACAACGAAGAAACTTCTCCGGATTTCGATTAAACAGAGCCAGACAAGTCTTTGAAGTGGTCCCACGATTGCGCTTGTTCTCCGGTGTGAGCAAACGCGGCACCCATCGTGCGGACAGCTTTCTCATGCCCAAAATCTCATGCAGGATATGGCTAACGCGTTCAATTGAGATGCCTGCTATCTCAGCCAACTCGCGAATTTTCAATCTGCGGTCCGCCAATACGAGATCATAATTTTGTCCACGGTTTTTTCTGCGATAACCGTTTTTGGACCACCTGGGCGCGGTCCATGAAAAACCGTGGTGCGGCCACGACGAAACTCTCCGAATCAATGGTAAACGGTTATACGGGAAGGTGAGTAAGTCCCATAAACACCATCGAGGATGGGCTTGATTTCGTCGCAGGTTTTGCCAAACAAGAATCGGATCACGGAGCGATACTGCTCTTTTTCCATGGTCGCACAAAACACTAACACGATGTTTTACAATGCGTGTCAAAACAAAACTAAGCGTCGAATTGTCACCAAATGTTGGTAGTCGGACTTATGGAAGTCATTCTAAATGATGGTACACTTATTTTGGCTCAGTAGCGCCACATTCTATCTTCCAATCCCGGTACTCATCAAACAGCCCTCGTATCTCTAAAAAAAAGACATCCGATACTACATTGAGTCTCATCACGAGTCATCGTTTCATAAGCATGCAACAGGGCTTGGCATATAAAATAAAAGAAAAGACCAGGATATCGGAGTTCAATTAATGCTACTTCTTCGCTAGATTTTATTCACTGCCTGTCAAGTCGTATTGCTCTGTTTGAACAAAACGTATCAGTTGATAGCTTATTCATTTCCCGACGTCATCGGTTTGATATTCTATCAAGTTTTTGAAACAAGAGTCAATTTCGTTATTAACAAAGATTCGTCTATATCCACAGTTGGAATGACCTTTAAACTGCTCATTTTGTAGCATAAAGATGAAAGCCATGATCCAAGTCTACATTCCCAAAGTTTGTTAGGGAATACCCCGAGGTTATTTGCTTTCGCCGAAAATTCAAAAATAAGGTTATCGAATCCATAAACTTCATTTTGGTATACTTCCAAATGAATCAATAGCAACCCAAAAAAGACACAGTAACTGTTGGAGCGCTTCCACCTCGCACGCCTTAATAGATAAAAAATTAACCATAAAAATTATATATATTGAAAGAGAGAGCAATTATCTTTCTTGAATTGCTCCCTAGGCACCCTGTAATTGTTAGATCAACACAAAACCTAGGATGTCTTCATATCAAGTCCAAACTCATAAATAATTTTAACGAAATTGAGAGTAATCGTCTTTTTTTTGTGCCAACCGGTGGGTTATGTCATTCATAAACTTAAGTGGTATCATTTAAAAGATAATTTGCTGATAAAAATCAAATTAGGTACAAAAGCACCTTTAACAATTACATAACAGCATTTGAAAGAAAAAAAAAGGATTGCATCCATATACAGATAATGTCCGAGTATCTATGCTGTTTCCTTTCTCACAGCGCGCATTTTGTATTCATAATTTGATTAATTGCGCTGTAGTGGCAATTGAAATACGGACTACGATATTTTTTTTCTCTATCATTTAACATTACAACAATTATAAAGTTGAGTTTTATTTTTATGTAGAAAATAAGAAAAAGATAATACTCAATGCCGAGAGCAAATGCAGAGAAAGTGCATAAATAGCCGCGCGCATTCAATGACTTACTAACATACTAGCACTAGCTGTTTACGCATTTATACTCGTGTGTACGTACTTATATTAATTCATAATAATTTAAACTTGCGTCAATGAGAAAATACTTGAATAAAACCGCATAAAAGCTGTCCATGAGTAGATTTTTGTTATGAGGTTTAGTAAATGGTATGTGGTTACCAAAGGGCAGTACAAGTATCATTAATATGCAATCTGCTGAGAATCGTCGAGGTATGGTTTTACAGAGTGATTACTCCTTGGCTGCACGATATTGGGAATAGTATACATAGTATATGCTTAAGTATAGGCATATGTACAAAGTTTAAGAAATACCTGGCTGCTTTAGTAAATCTGATGGAACTTGCACTGAGTCAAAAACAAAGAATCTCTTTCTCTAGCTCAAAACTGATCAAAACGAGCTCTCTGCAGCTCTTAACACTGAAGTTGCAACGACGTCAAATTGGTATCTGTCATCAGTTGTGGTGACGATTGAGGCGAATAACTACACTGTTTCATCCTTTGAAGTCGTGGCAAAGATGGATATATCCAGCTATGCTACAGAAAGGTATAGACCAACTGCTGGGAACTCAGGAGTCTTTGCTATTAGCTTATCACAGGGATACATTCAAACCCCTGCGGAACAATGTGGCCTTTACACCGAAAATGGGAGAAGATGTCTCCACGTTTGCCAAGAACTTTAGCACAATTAGTCTGTCTTCCTTCATGTTGAAAACCATGGAGACAATAATTTAAGATGGAATGTGCCTACGAAAGTGGAAAACCCTCCAAGACTGTGCTTGCCAATCTGGTGTAGAAGTGCAGGTAACCCTCTTATGAAGTGGACTTCTAGTCAATCCTCCTAAACTAAGGTTGCTCTCTGCATGAAAGGGAGCGAGTCAACTAGTCTGATAGATGTGATCCTAATCCGTTTTTCCAGCGAAGCTAAGTATTTGGGTGTCATCCTGGAAAACACACTTCATTGGCTTTAACATGCCACTTTGAAAACATACAAATTGCTGTCGGCTATTTTATAGTGTATGTAAAGGAGCTTCCGGATCTGTAGGCCTATGATGAGATCAATTATATCCTGTACATCTGCTTTCACGTAATTATGTCACTGCTGCTTTTACCAGACTCCGAAAGACGGCTAACTTTGACTTTAGCGTCCATTTACAAAGAAATTGTCGTTGGTAGAATATGCAGTTTTGGAATTTTGAAGATAGTCGTCGACTTTAGTCTTATGGACATGTCATCTAATCCAATGATAAAATATTCCCCTATTGCAATGAAAGTACGACTATCCTTGCGCTTGCGAATGCTTCTAGGATATGGCACTCCTGTCGTTTTGGAATACATTCAGAAAATTGGAAATACAAGTTTATTTATCTAAATCTATATTTTCCCCTTCAGAGTAATACCCATCGACTGGAACACACTTATTGCAGCGCTTGATCCAATCCTCGAAACATTTTTTATATTCGGTTTTCGGTATGTCCATCAGTGCTTCCTGCGATTTTTCCATTACTTCCTCTCGGCTGCTGAAACGCGTTCTTCCCCGTAGCGATTTTTTAACTCGATTGAACAGAAAGAAGTAACAGGGAGCCAAACCAGGTGAATTCGGTGGCTGTTGGTTGGTATTTGTTGCATTTTTCGTCAAAAAATTACGAATAATGATGGCACTGTGCGACGGTGCGTTATCATAGTGCAAAATCCACGAGTTTTCTGCCCACAATTCTGGTCTCTTTCTGGAAATTGTTTCACGCATACTTTTAGTTTACCGTCTGGCCTTCTGCCAAAAATTCATGATGCACTACACCGTTGTAATCCATGAAAACCGTGAGCATTGCCTTCTTTTTTGACTGAAAATGACGTGGTCTCGGCTCATTTGGTGAACGCCATTCACTTGCCTGATGTCTGGATTGCGTGTCGTACTCATAAACCCACGTCTCCTCACCAGTAATGATCCTTTTGATGAATGTGGGATCGGATTCAGTCTCGCAAATCATCTCTTTTGCGACGTCAACACGGTCTCTTTTTTGCATGAAATTGAGGTCTTTTGGAACCAACTTTGCTGCTACACGACGGAAACCCAAATCATTAACCAAAATGTCTTGGATGGATCCGTAGGCAATATTCAAGTCCTCCGCTATCTCTCTGATGGTTAATTTGCGGTTATTGACCAACATTTCTTTTACGAGTACTTCATCAATGTTTTCGTCGGTTTTCGATGTCGATGGTCTGCCACTGCGTTCATTATCTTCGATTGACTCACGACCACTTTTGAACCGCTCGTGCCACTGGTAAATGACCGTTTTCTTTAGAGAATCGTTACCGAAACACTTTTACGACATTTCCAACGTTCGCGCACCAATAAATCCGTTTTTGACGCAGAATGTAATACAAGTTCGTTGTTGCAAATTTAAATCCATTTCTAAAATTGTAAAAAATCGCCAATACACACAGAGATAGATGTACTCTTGGCTACGTAACTTTTGCAAATGTCAAGCTATGACGCTAAGATTTAGAGGGAATGTCAACAACAGATTTACCAACTTAAAAAAAATATAACTCAAATCGAAACAATGGGAGCGCCACATGGTGGTATCCCCCGGGAACTTTTTGATCAAGGTGGTATTTCACTCCTCGAAGTATCTACGTCTGTAGTCGATAGCCCTGCTGCCTTGCTAAACCCTCTTACTACTTTCGAACTACAATAGTGGCCTAGAGGCCTCTCGTAACACAGTTAAAAGACTGAATTTACTGTGTATTTTTGTGTTTCTAAGTCACATTGTGATTGCCGATGGACTTGCTAAGCAAACCTCAGTGGAGAGTCTCTCACTATTAGAACCTGTATAAATGTTGAGGCTACCGTTTAGGGCTTCGATATACAGTTGGGTTTTTTGCGAACTGAATATGTTTCCAATATCTCTTAAGGTCCTGCTGCCAATCGGTAGGAAAAGCTAAATTATTGCCGTCGTAACGGAGCCTTATGCTTTTCTTATGATACTAAGTATGATAAGCATAAGTGATACAACATTCGACAACATCAATACGAGTACATCAGAGTGATTATGAAACCCTGAAGAATTCTCTCGGTGGGTGTTCGACCAACGCTCGCGTCAGGCTGCAAATACTCGGCTCTGATGTGGTGGACGCTGGTATTGTAAGCGGTGTGCTATGAGTATCTTTCTATAAAAAATAAAATTTTAAAAAAGGAACATAAAAGGAGCCTCAGTACTCGTCGTGGATACACGTCATTGTTCTATGCTGATAGTGACAGAATTGCACAGGTGAGGTACGTCAAAGCTTTTTTACTTCAACGACACTCACTTTGAAATTCGCAAACTGAGTTTCAAAACATTTTCAGGGCACTCAGGTCATGAGAAAAATACAAAGAGATTAAATCCCATAGGAAACTTTATTTATAACAGGTCCTTAGGGTATACACTCGTAAAAAACGAAAAAAACGTATATACTTGCACTTCATGAGAAAAATTAACTCTCTGTTTAATAATTTGTTTAGCACGACTTCTTAGATTTATGTAGCTTTCCTATTTGATAATATTTTGTTTATTTAACACACCTTTCGCTTGTCATTCATGCGTCATCTTTACAGGAATCCACCATCAATTATCGTCAGCACAACAATTACAAACTTATGCAATCCTAAGTCGATTTCAATGTCGAACTATCGCCGAATTACAATTAATACAACCCAAAATCTCAATTTATTCACATGAATAAAAATTTCGAATAAATATTTTTGAACTGATATTCATAATCCACAGCAATAAATTATCGGATATCACTTTTCAGATAATTTCTAAGGAGTGATCCGTTAACACTTTGGTCTCTTTGATTTTTTATGTCTACGTGTACGAGTATCTCAATGCCAAATTAGCGCGGATACGAGCGCATAATATAGTGATATGTTATGTATTGTATTTGACTTAAAATTATTTTGAGGTTGATTTTTAAAATCGCATTATCTTTGAGTGGCTATTGTGCTTTTTCTTTATAAATATTTGGAGAGCCAACACGATATTGCGGATACATAATTTGTACTCGTGAGTAGTAAAAGTTTGGTAGCAGTGAGTTTAAAGAAATTACAAATACAACATTGCTGATTGAATTTGTGAGTAATCTTGTTACGACTTCGTCTTTTCCCCATTTTTGAACGAATTTATGGCGCAACCCCTATGTGACACACGGAATAGAGGCTGCTACAAAATATTCAAATTTAGTTCCGCGGACAAGCTGTTTGGTATAGTTTTCAGAACCAAATGAACCACTGGCTTCGTCGTACAATTCTTAATTCAGCCCTTCAGGTCTTCAGCAAAAACCATCAATTGATAAGGATAGGAAAAGTCAGAAAAAGATTAGATGTAAACGGAATTAATGTGGATCTATCACAAAATTTAAACTGCAAGAGGAGACTGCTCAAGGGCTTAATTCTAGAGCAGCCAGAGGACAGTTTCCATGGAAGTTATAGTCATATGATCAGAAATGATCAAAAACATTCCAAGAAAGGTGTAAGCTTCTACTAAGTGTATGAGTTTTAGCAAAGTCATATATTTTAACGTCAGTTAAGTCAACAATTTTTTAAAATTCCACGGTTAGATGGGAAGCAAACAAAAAGCAAACACCCAATACAGAATGATAAATCAACACTGGTGGATGTTCTAACAAATGAGCCTGATATCCCTCACACTGTTTGAAGGGTCGTAAAATGACAAATATAAATTTATCTGAGATTTATGACCTTGCTTAAATAATTCAACTAACTGAGAAAGTAGCATTGTTTAAACAACCTTTTGAAAATGTCTCGTTATCATGATTACTCGGTTGCTTAGACACACTATTTATTTGGTACGAAGTCCCTCACTAAACAAAAAAAATCTGTCATCTAAAAGAAAAGCAAAAACGCCAACCTTTCGTTACTCGCTTTCAGTGATTCTCTGTAAAAATTCCTCTCCCACTGGATTCGCATTAACGTGCTATGCCATGAAAATCTAATCGTCATGCCATGTGATGAAGTAATGGCTTTTAATTGCCCTTAAGTTTGCCAAATAAAAAAAAAACTATAAAAACAAATAAATTGCAAGTTGACTGGGTTTGTATCTGACACTGTCAGCACGTGGCTATGGATAAATGTACTTTATAATCCAAGGCAATTTGAATTCAAACTATGCTACATATGATATGTACTTGTAATCGGCACCGATGTCATTCATAGTAAGCGAATTTCGTAGAATGTAACCTGACCTTACACCTGTTATTTGGCAGAGACGCTCTTGAAGTGAATAAATTTTGCCTTCGTTGAACTGTCAGACTGCTGAGTAGACGTACTTAATTTTCTCATGATTGTTTGTTTGTCTGTGCGATTCCGCTTCCTTATGGAAGTGACGACTGTTTTAAATCACCCCGAGGAGTTGATAGCTTCACATCGAATAAAATTCCACGATAGTGGGAATAGAAAAAAAAAAAAAAAATACAACCCGTCACACGTCACTTTCACTAGGAGTGTTGTATAGTTTTAGCAGATCATGACGAAACCCACAGAGATCTGGCGATGCCGGGAAGTTCATCTTTCTATCTTACGTCAACTGTTTGATACTTTTCTGATTTGGCTTTCATTTTAGAGCCTTAACGACCCATTGTGTTGGCGAACTCATCATTTGTTTTTTTTTTTTTTTTTTTTACCGGAACACACAACTGGAGAAGATCGCAATCGATTTTCTGGAAGACAATTCAAATCGATTGATTTGTATCGTTAGAAATGTTGATGCACTCGTAATTTGTCAGATGGAAAGTGATTTGCCGAAGGTGGTGCAGAGACTGCAAGTTAAAGGAACGAGTATCTGGAATGAGTGTTATCCAATCGAAATTAGCTAATGGAGTTGTTTGCCAGTAAATGTAGATTGGGGGTAATAAATTGAAAGGCAATCACTTTTCTTAAACACGGAAGAAACTTTCTTCGACAGAGGAAACATCAGTTTACAGCTCCTTTGAGTGGGTTTAATAGAGAAATATTTTTCAAAACTATGACCTTTGATACACAATAATAAAGAAGTACCAGCCGCTTTTGGAATTCAGACGAACTATTAACCACCGGCTTGACGTATTCTCGTGCCTCTGTCCATTATTAAGTTAGCTACCTTTTTTGATTTTCAAAAGGTTCTAGAAAATATTTGACTTTAGGTTAAAACTTCTACACAAAGTGCCAGAATTGGTCTACTAGCTTCGCTAGCATTCTAAGAAATTTTCTTTGAATATCATTTTATTGACACGAGAATCCGAAAGATGTTCTATATACTCAATCTTAAGGCTTTCTGATCAGCATCAACAGATCAGGTCTCTTCCACTCACTGCATTGTTTGTTTTATCATTTTTAGGAGAGGACCTACGATTTTTGGCAGACTCCGATCGACGAGAGAGTGAGATACTCTTTACAAGGAGATGATCTCACTTTCTGTGATTTGCCATTGCCCGCCGTAAGGGTGCTGATGTCAAAAAAATTAATTTTTCTGCTTTTCAGTGAAGGGCGTGTTTTGAACCCAGACCCTCTTGTGCAGCAGTCAACGAACTTAACCACTGTGCTATTCTTTTACCTTTAAGCAAAAATATTAGGTGCGCAACTAAGTTCTCTATCTAAGTCAATAGATGGCTCCAGTAGTAAGTGCTGGTCAACTTTGACATATCCAAAACGTCATGAACCAAGCTCAGGCTTATGGTAAACAAACCGATTTTGTTGTTGTCATCATATACTTTTGGTTGCGTGAAAATGTCTGATTTTGTGCCAAATAATTGTCATTTGCGAAAAGTGTTCATTTTCCTATTTCATTAGAAGAAAGCGGGGGCTGAATCGCATCGAGAGCTCCAAAAAGTTTACGGAGATGCTGTTCTAAGTGAAACAACGTATCGTGATTGGTTCCGTCGCTTCGAAGACGGTGATTCCGATGTTGACGACCGTCCACGTGAAGGAAGGCATTGCTCGATGAGGATCCGTACCAAACGCAAGAAAACCTTGCTTCAGCATGAGGAGTTACCCGTCAAGTCATTTCGAAGGAACTTGGGTTTGACGCCAACGGACGTTGAGCGTAGTTTTTTCGCCTGTGAACAACTGCTCCAGCGGCAAAAAAGGAAGGGTTTCTTCATCGTATCGTGACGGGTGATGAAAAATGGATTCATTACAGCAACTCAAAGAGAAGAAAGTCATGGGGACTGCCCTGTCGGGCTTCTACGTCGTCGGCTCGGCCGAATATTCACGCTGCGATGGTTATGTTGTCTATTTGGTGGAACCAGGTTGGTGTTATTTATTATGAACTGCTAAAACGCAACGAAACCATCACTGGAATTAAGGCGAGCACTGCTCGAAAAACGGGCACAATATGAGCCGAGGCAAGAAAAAGTGATTCTACAGCGTGACAACGCTCGCCTTAAGTTGTCAAACCTGTTAAAATCTACCTGGAAACGCTCAAATGGGAAGTCCTACCTCACCGGCCATATTCTCCAGATATTGCTCCGTCCGATTATTACTTGTTCGGTTCGATGGCACATGGTCTGGCTGTGAAGAGATCAAAAAATGGCTTGATTGGTGGATAGCCTCAAAAGATGAACTCTTTTACCGTAACGGGGTTCGAGCTCTGCCCGAAAGATGGGAAAAAGTTGTAGCCAGCTATGGGCAATATTTTGAATTATTCATTTGTAACCTATTTTTCACAATAAAGTTGTATTTTCATCAAAAAATCCGCGATAACTTAGTTCCACACCTAATACTTTATCTTAAGATGGCACCTCGATGAACACTATCCCAGTGCGTTTGGAGTGGTTTTATAAGGATCTTATTTGCAGCTGTATTCCCAGGAGTTTGAGGATTAATACCCTTATTCTACTTCGTCTCATGAATAGTTTTTTTATGCAAAGAAATGATTTTTTTGAAGACTTCGAAACAGTCAATTGTTTTAAACAATCTGTTTCCTTTTCCTCTACGGTACGTAGGTAGGTTAGGTTAGGTTAAACAGGGGTGTGTTGGATATGCCATCACATAAACACTAGGCACTAAAACGGGCCCATCGCGGTACCTGTGGAACCAATTGAATTTGTCTTCAAATGGCAAAAACCTAAACAATCGCCCTGGTAAAACACCCAATTTATTTTCTTGCAAAAGCGAGGAAGGCCTTTGAAGGTCGTTCCGTCTATTTTCTCAGGGTTTTCGAAAAAGTGTTTTCTAGAAATTTTCTTCGACGCGATATTGTCTCGCATTCATACAGTATGTGTGAAATGTCCTCAATAGCTTGCATATGACCGTAGAATCTGCAGATATCCGTATCTGACAATTTGAGTCTTTTTGCGTGTTGCTGTCTCCTGTCAGAATTCCTATTACTATCCTAAGTTTATTCCTGTTTAGTTTTAACTTCCTAGATCTCTTGCCGTCAAAAAGCGGCCAAAGATCCTTGGATACCCTGTGTCCTTCAAAACTTGACCACCTTATATTGGCAGTCTTTGTGATTTTTTCCTCGATAGTGCCCCTCACTATGCAAAGTTGTGATTTGATATTGGCAACGTCACTATTGTCGAGTAGCCCTCCTTTTCTTGCAATCTCGTTCGCTTGTTCAAATCCTTTAATACCGCAGTGTCCTGGCACCCAGCACAGTCTTACGCGGTTCTGACTGCATAGTACCTTGAGCACTACGCGACAGCCCCTGACTATATCAGAGTTGACGTTGGTTGATTCCATTGTCTTGAGTGCGGCCTGGCTATAGATGTAGATAGCGATATCTCTTTCGGATACTGATCTTATCTGCATTAGCTCAGCCGCCCTCAGCGTTATTTTGTTTTTGAACCTCTGATTGGAAGACACTGCTTGCGTCCGGTCAGTACGTAGGTAACGTAGCGGACACGTTTTAAATTTGAAATGAAACGAAAATATTTTAAGCGTTTACTCGTTCAACTTGCTTCCATCTAGAAAAAGCTAGTTGAGTGGAGTGGATATAAGGTCGTGAAGGAGTTGAGTACAGCTTAGCGAAGAATGAAATGGAGTTCGCCCTTTTCGAACCCACCTATGCGACAGATTTGATAAGTCACACGACTGATAGTTAGGGAAAACCTAAAGAGTTCAGCTTAAAAAATCTCTAAATTATAGTAGTAAACTGAATAGAGCGCAGGGCATGCAAGCACTCCCGAAACCTCCTCACTTTGGTCAATTCTATAGGGTGCCGCAAGAGTAAACTGACTGATGTAAAATTATAGAAGCTTTTATGGATTTTCTGTTAATGGAGATTTTTCTCAGCTGGTTTGAGGTATTATATCCCTCAGTTTCAGCCCTACCAAGGTGGGCTCTTTTCAAACAGAGACGCCTGTATTTCCACACGAATATTCTCCTTAGGTTTCAAATAAATATTTATCCCTCCCTATATGAAAAAGTCTGGTGCTGTCGAATCCGATTAATTATTGTAAAATTCGGACAGTTTTTTGAAAATCATTCGGTCCCCAAAACTGTCCTTTAGTTGGTTGCATCACCGTAGTGCGAGATCCATCTTGTTGAAACCACACCTCAGGACTATCAGTAATCGCTGACCTCGAAAAATCATAGCCCGATATATGGTGTATCATTATTTACGGTTACAGTATTGGCGCCATCGTCTTCAAAATGAGCCTTTCATTTTACCGAGCTAACACCACACTAAACAGTATATGTATTTAGCTGCTAATGAATCAGTCTTGGGTTCTCAGTATCGCTTGTATGACGATCCTGTTTGTTTTCAAAATATGTTTGTGGAAATGGGCTTAATCACTCACTGCCTTGCCATCTCTCGTTAACGAACTACGTAATCAACACGTTGTTGAAGATCTCCTGGCTTGAACTCTTTCCCCAATCGCAATCCCTTGCAACGAATTTCGGGACACATTGAGTTGACCAGGGCGCCTTCATGTTGATATTCTCGTCCCTCGTCTTCTAGTTTGGAGAACACCAGTTATAGCCCTCCTGTTGATGGAATCATGGCATCAATGCCCAACGTGAATCAAAAAGTCGCTGACAAGCTTTTTGGCTTGAAATATTCGAGATAAATTTTCAAAATAAAATGTAATGAGTTTGGTCTTCTCTAAAGTTGCTGTAGATGCCTCGGAATATAACATAGTTATCAGAACAACCTAATGAGAACTAACTTTGTGTATTTTGTGTTATAAGAGGAAGTGCAGACCTACTTCGATTCCTTCTAATAAATCACATTCGTTCATTGTGAAAAGTACTCGCCTGTCACTTCAGTTATTTCATGGAATCCAAAGTATTTCATAAGCGCTTCTGCTTCCCTACAAATGAGTTTATAATTAAATAATTACCAATGCGCGTACGAGGTATTACACATCCATCAGACTTGAATCAATTGAAAAACTCCAAACACCCATTCAATGTGCGATTGCATTGTCATGGCTCGTTGAACCTGCTCGCTTTGCTCTATGCAAAACTTCAACGCATCACGTTCACAAATGTTCAAATACATATGTAGATACACAGATACAATTTTAAACCAGAAGCTGGTATGTTATTTTTTGCCGTCGTAACTCTCCAAAACAAAACGTTCAGACGCTTCGTACTTGATGGAGTACAAACAAAAACGAATCTCTGATACACATACATATACGAGTACGTGTACTTCGTATTTTAAGACTTTAGAGCCGGCAATGTTAGTACTAGTTATATCATATAACTCTGCGATGCAACCACATGCAAGCTTTTGGCTTTGAAAGGGAAATTACGAGTACAATTGGATTGGTTATGTGAGTAAATATACGCTTCTTCACACATACAGGGTATATGGTAGTCACAAATACAGTAACAAAACTCAAGTCATCGGAACCAACCGCTCTACCACATGCTATAGATACTCCAACCCGAACTAGTAGTTTCCACTTTCGATTTCATTAGCCGCTTAACACGGAATCGGAAGAACCTACAAAACATGTAATACCCAGTTGTTGTTGGGGGAAAAATACAAATTTTCCAGCTAACTAGAGTGGTAGGACTTTTTAAAATAAAAGAAAATTGTATCCTGTGGCCGTATTCCACTTTAAACAAACCTACTGAATAAACAAACTATCCGGCAGGTAGGAATGAATTTGAATCCATGCATACGGATGGATAATTGCCACATTTTTTCACAAATCTGATCTTGTAACTTTGATCAATGAAAGTGATAGATATTTGCCTTTGCCGGGGGCTAGACCACTCGTACTCGTATCTATTCCCCCTGATTGGATTTGAAAACTTACAGAGTACGATGTTTACTTTTTTGTTTTTTTTTTTGAGTGAATTTCTCTGGTTTGGGGTTTCTTTTTTGTTGTGCAGAAGAGTTCAATTGCTTCCTGAAGGCAAACGTTTTGCAAAAGATACGAAATATCCGTACTGCTGGTTGAAAGAGAATGAGCTGTCGTTTTAATAACCGCCTGTCTGGTGATTGCAAAAGATGCCTGAGGTTAGTCGTAGACACTGGGGCTACTCGAACTAGTACTTAAATTGAATTTACCTTTTATTGTTGGGCCTTGGCCGGTGTGAAGGAGCCTGTAATTGTCTTTTAAGTCTCAAGTTGCTTGAGCCATTGCTACCGGGTCCAACAGAAAGGATGCAAATGTATGGATGCACGTGCATAGGTGTTTTTGTAATAAGGCTGCCTATTTCAGGTAGACAGGATATGCTTATGTTGATTACATACTCGTATTAAACAAAAAATGTAAATTTCATGTTAATAACAAGGAAAGACGGTAGATTTCAATTAAACAAACCAGCTCTTAGGCAAATCCGAACGATGGTAGTTCATGTTGCAACCGAACATCAAACAGTGTTTCATTATTAATTTTTCAGACGAAATCACACATTTTCTAATCAAAACTCAAACCAAGAATTTCGCAACGAAATCAATTAAATTTATACGACTTTTTTAAGGTTCCATTGGTTGAGTTTGAACATTTTTAAGAAAAAGGTCGTTTGACTCTGTGTATTTTGAAGGGCATTCATCGAAGCGTAACCCTCAGCGTTATTTTGTTTTTGAAAATTAACCTGATTTTGTGTAAAGTTTTTTTCGAATACTCCACCGATAACCTGTTGACCTATGAGAGTTTTCCGGTTTAGGCCTTATTAACGAGTTAACGTCTTGATTACGTTCGTTAATACTTCTAGTGACGCTTTTTCATATGCAATTATTTCTTTTATTATATAAGATTTAGTTGAGTAATATAAGGTTAGTTAAACGATACTTAAGAAAACTACAATCCATAAATTTCTTACTGCGAAATATGAAGTTATACTCGTAAAAAACTGGGGCAATGACACATTTAGATGTTTAAATTGAGATATAAAGTTGGTTATGCCTGATGTAGCACTTTACATTGTATTTGATTTTTTTTTTTTTAAATTACCGGGCGTACAAAGGATCTTGTGTACCCTTAAGGTGTTTGCACATATCGCGGGAGTGGCGAAGTTAAGGAGGGAAAAAAGAGAGATACCGATGTACGTTGGTTTTAAATGTTTGCAAGTTATAGTGGCTAGGAAATAAAGAGCTCGGCAGGGCATGAGCGAGTTGTACGAACGAATCACAATATTTCAGAGTACGTTCGAAAGTGGGCTTGAGGGTATACTGATGAGCACTCATAGCGAGATGATTGTTACGGTTAAAAGTTTGAAGGCGCGGAATGCTACTGGCACTGATGATGAAAATAGCGAGAAAAAAAGGTGAGACAAGAGACATTACGTCTGTGTTCGAGGGTGTTGAATGACTTTATGATATTGTCATCACCTATGAATTTTACCGCATGGTTTTGGATCCTATCTAGCAAGTGCAAGGAGGTTTTAGGAGCACCTGACAGATGTGAGAATTGTACTCCAATTTCGGGCGGATAAATTCCGGCCAGATCAGAGGGTGTGAAATATTTCTTTCATCGCTTGAGAAAACCTAGACATTTCGCAGCATTTTTGGCGACATCGAATATGTGGTAATTCCAACGTATGTTGTCATTTACACACATACCGAGAATGGCAACGATGCAGTTGCCATCCATAGATAATGGCTGGGTATTTAAATTTCGCTTCGACGACAGCAGACAGCATTGAGTTTTGGATGCATTAAATTCCATTCTGTTGACAGTTCCCCAATTGGTTATGCTGGTAATATCGGAATTTAATGAACTTAACATACGCTGCCCTTCCCGTTCAAAAGCCGAAGAGTAGGAATGTGAGTTCGGAAACGAATATGAAAAGCAGAGAGTACTGTCGTCAGTAAAGGAATACATATATTGGATTAGAAGTAGCAGACAAGAGATCGTTGATGAAAATTAAAAAGAGTGTCGGAGACAAAACGGAGCCCTGGGGCACACCAGCATTTAAGACAACTTGAATTGAACGTTCCGGAAGGTAGTTTCTAATCCATTGAAGAAGAGAGCCGTCGATCCCAAGTGCACGCATTTTCGACAAAAGAGCCTGATGCCAAACTCTGTCAAATGCCTTAGAAATATCAAGTGCAACAATCTTGCTTTCGCCAGATTGATGTACGCTTTGGTTTCACTTTTCGGTGAGACATGCCATCAAATCACCAGTGGACCTTTTGCTACGAAAACCATACTGCCGGTCATTGATAAGTTTTCGTGTTTCGAGATATCTCATAAGCTGATGATTTATCGGCGTTTCCATGACCTTAGAAAGAAGCGACGTAAGTGCAATGGGTCTATAGGAGGAGAACGAAGAAGATTCGCCTTTTTTAGGGACGGGCTGGACAAATGATATTTTCCATCTGCTCGGAAAGAGTCCTAAAGAGTGGGATTGATGAAAAAGCTTACGCAGTGGTTTTGCCAGCGAGGAAGAACACCACTTCAGAATAAGGGGAGATACGCCATCTGGACATGCGGATTTGTGGATGTTAAGATCTTTGAGTACTCTTGCTACTACAGGAGTGCGAAAGTGGATTCGTCCCAGTGAAGATTCGACGCATTCAAGTGTAGGCGGAGACAAAGCACAATCAGGAAGTGTTAAACTAGCCATAAAGCAAGCAGATTGACTTTGTCCAAAGAGCTGACAGCTGGAAGGTCATTGTAAATGAACGTTGGGATGGAGGATGAGGCAGAATTTCTAATGTTTTTGACGAATGACCAAAAATGTTTACTGCCTTTGCACATTGCAGTATTTTTTGCCTCAGGTTTTGGTCGTATTTGAATTTCACACGCTTGAGAAAGACGTTGCAGTCATTTCTGGCTTGTTTAAACTTTTTTCGGTTTTCCTCTGTTGCGTTGGTTTAATAGGACCGATAAAAACATTTCTCGACAGCCTCTTTACAGCTCGAGTCGTGCCATGCCATAAAGGATCTCATGCCAAGGAGAATAGTGTCAGCGATCATATCAGCAGCGGCATCCACTTCGTTATCGAGGAAATATAACGACCAGTTAAATTTCCTAAGGAAGCTGTTAAAACCGCTCCAGTTGGCTTTCTCGTATTGCCACACGGTTCTTTTAGGAATCTTTTCTTTAACTGTGTGTTCAGCATACGAGAAATTAGCTGATATGACACAATGGTCTGACGAGCCTAGAGGGGAGAGCACATCGACGGTGTACTTATGAGGGTGAGAAGTTAAAAACAAGCCCAGGGTGTTAGCGGTATGACTATCAACGTCAGGTATCCGCATGAGCTCATTTACAAGCTGCGATAAGTTGTTCTACGCAGCGAAGGTTTCAACACATCGTCCTTCGGATTTTGTCTGTTCAGAATGTCGGAGCCACGCAGAATTGTGTATATTGAAATCGCCCGTAATAACGATTTCAGTATGAGGATGAGGTTTTGTATGGAGTCAGACAGCGCATCAAATTCGTTAAAGGTCGAGTTGCTGCCCAGTTTGGGGCTTCTGTAAATAAAGCAGTAGTGGATGATTTGCTTAAGGAGAACGAAAATTAACCACATGAAACTGAATTCCGGATTGGAACGGGGACTACATTATGGTTCAATTCAGTAACCTACACCACTACTCACATAAATTTGATTGATTTGATGATTCTGAAGTTAAGTGCAAGGATTTTGTAATAATTATTGTCGTCGAATAAACGAACAGATTTTAAATTGAAAAATACCTATCCGCGGAAGCAACAGAGCCTGGTTCTGAGATGATTAGATTAGGTTAAGAAATTGTTAGCCATATATGGAAACAGGAACGTTATGTCCAATGTTCAGTTCAGACATTGCGGCTGCCGACAGAGATATTTTAAGCAGCAATGCATTTTAAAACAAATGTCGACGAAGCAGGGTAAATACTCGTAAATGTATCTTTTTCCGTTAAATTACAACTATACTCGTTAAAATGGATAACGTATAGGAGACTATTTGACATTCACTTAAGACACACCCGAAATAAACCTTTGTCAAATATTTACCATCTCAACTCGACTTAATTTTGTAGTGCAGCCAAAATTCAGTTCTTAGGACGACGTAGAGGGACCAAAAAAAAAAAACAAAGAAATCTGACTATCCAATTTGAAAGTTGACTTTAAGTCCCAACTCATAAATTCATACTTAGGCGTTAATTGCTTAAAGATTTCAAATAGTTTTCAAGTAATTGGCGACTGCTTTTGCCGTTTTGTTAGCTTCAGCTTAAGACGTCAATGGAAATGATCGAGATATACGAGTAAAGATCAGATTGTAAGGCTTTTTATTATGGAATCTTAATGTCAGAGAAAAATTAGGACGCAGCGTTGAAGGTTAGGAATTGTCATTAAGTGAATTCGTGAAGAGTTGGATTTATTATTTTTCCTTAATTTTGAACAAAAGCTGTCACTTGGATCATGAACATGCAATACAATAGACTAAGAGGCTAAGTAATCATGCACATAGTGGGCAATGATTCAGTACGTTTTCTTGGAATGATGACAGTACATTACGTGCGATATTGAAAAGTTAGCCAAGACTTGATGACATTAAGAGGTTTCCAATAGCTATAAGTGCCAAGGTATTGATGATGTCAATATTTCATTGTACCTGAAGTGAAAAATCAAGTGCTGAAAAGAGGGTCATGATGTACTATAATGACGCGTTCAGTTTGTATCCTTTATAATGGAATCTATGCTGCTGAGTAATGAGTAATTTTTATCAATGTTATATGTTGTTTTCATATTTCTACTTATTCAATTTCGAAATCTAACATAACTTGCTTCACAGGCTACTGAAACGTTAGGTTCTATTCTCCTTGATTCTGATATCCACAATCATTTGGAGACCCGAACGGGAGATCATTTGTTTGCTGGATTCTTGTAAGCTTCATAGGAGCTTTTTACGAACCTAATATCAGCTTCATGATTCCTCTTACCGTCCAATGCTTCCACTTACAAGTAGAATTGGTAGGATAAGGCTTTTGTAGAGCATAATTTTGGTATCTCGAATTAGGAACTCTGGACCCATTTGTTCCACCAAACACATGTTGGGTGAACTCCGACATAGAAGAATTCTTTAACTGCTTTAGAATTAACCTGTCAACATTAAATGTTTGCCTCAAACTTTGAGTAGTTGATTCTTTGTGACTCTTTTTGGCATTTCCACAATTGCCGTAGACGATTTTCGACGCAGTCAGGCTAGATGGACTTGTTGATGACTCAGTCACTTCCTATGAAATAAATTGGAGAGTCAGATAACCCTTACTCTTGCCATGCAAGTGCATGTCTGGAGCAAACCGAGTGTTTTTTTTTTCAGAGTAGAACGTTGCATTAATTGATCAGTTACAGGATCTAGAAATCAGTCATCGCCTTCGCTATCATGACATACTCGATTGATGATTCAGTATATGAGGTTGCTTTAAATCCTACTCAAATGCAGTTACAACACCCTGCGGATGAGTAACGAAATTCCCTTGAAAATCACCAAGAGTCTGCGTCATGTACTTAAAGCCAGCTACTAGCTGCTTAGCTACTCGTATATGATTCAAACTCCTGATATTCGTTCGATTGCGTGACCCTTTGATTTTTCTAAGTTTGAACGCAGTATTTTCTTCGTACCACTGGTGTTTTTCAGAGAGTGGTTTTCTAATTGCTCGGCACTGGATTCACTGTTCTTCGAAATTTATTGAGTTTAAGTGTAAACTCTAAGCTCTAAGTCGAGCAGCGAGCGGAAATAATCAAATTCGACACTTGCACCTCTCAAAGCAGAATGTTACAGGCATATCTTCAAACACATGGTCATTTTGATTGGAGATCGACCAACTTTAGGTCGCTAAATGGGTTTTCTCGGAAGTGAGCTTCGTACACCCTTTCACCACGTTTCGTGAAGATGTGAATATTGCTTCTTGGGAGCGATGGGAAAAAATAAATACACTAGCAATACCCTTAAAGGAAAAATCCCAAAAATGCCGGCTTACCATGAGAAATTCATATTTTGTATCAACCCACTCCAACTGAGCTTTTTGCTGCTTAACACTGACATTATTTTCGACAGATGTATCTGCTACATTTCAACCTTTTTCTGGCTCATTTATCGTAATGTCATCGGGTTTTCTTATGTTTCGCTTCTCCACATTAACAAATTTACTGACATTGACCGAATGATGATATGACGGTAAGTACTGCTCTGTGATGTACGAGTATTTATCTCTGTAAGCGATACGAAGTTCGAGTATTTAGTTGCCTTTTGTCAACTGCTGCCGGCACAAATCTTAATCGAAAGTCATCATTACCTTAATCGGTAAGTTATTACATCACTCGTGACTAACCTTATTCGATAAACAATCTCAAGCTTATCTATCTGGGTAATGCTGTCCTTTAGGTATTTTTTTTTTCCAATTCGGTAGCCACCAATACGTAGGATTAGATAGTAAATACTCTATGTATGCTTACATCTAAATGCGTGTAAATATAACAATTATTAATTACGTAACTTATAAACCAATTAGTGGAACAATTCCACAGTAAACTGTTATGCAAATGCGACTTGATTTAGTACGGATACTGGGTAGATAGACAGAAGAAAGGAGACCAAAGTACATAACAACCCACGACATCTTAAGTGGATTTAGTAGTTGGCTACCTGATAGTGAGACTGATTGTTACACTGACAAGTTTTCCTACGCGCGTATGGCCCGGTTAATCATTGCATTAAACCAGCGAATGGAAATTGATGAATGTAAAAAGACAATTACTGTTACAGTCCAATGAGAGTAGCAGGAGAAGGTTTTTAGGTCGATTGGATAAGGAAATACAAAATTTTTAAATTCCCTTCTCTAATCCTCGCGATGAAAAAGATGGGAATACAGACTTGATGGAAATCATAAGCCAAAAAAGGATATATGAGGAAGAAGTGACATGTCAGATGGTGAGATCCATCTTCATCTGTAGGTTCATATCGAAATTTGATATGGCTTATCGATTAGTATATCCCAAACCCATCATTGACTATAAGCTACGGAAAAAGCTTCTGGCACCATCTAATATTGCTGTTCGTAACATGCGTTCAGAAAAATATCTTCAGTGGGATTGATTAGTACCTGGAAGCCACGTTAAAGTAATTCTTTATAGTTACAATACTTGAAATCCAAAAGAAAGTCACAAAACCTGAGCCTATTGATAAATTCAAAAAGCTGTGTCCGGATATATTTTGGGGCAAATTAATGGCTTGTATTTAATTGACTTGGCGGCAAAACAGCAAAACAGCAAAAGGTACTACCACCTCTTGGATCCTCTGTGCTGGAAGCTGATTAGATTAGAAACCCACCAACTTTCCTTATGAAAATTAGGGAGGTTAGAAGCCAAGGATCTGGGAACATCTTTACATAGCAAAGAAGCGTAAAGTCACAAAGTGTAGGGAGACCACAGTGTCCGAAGAGGGAGTTGAAAAGCCGCTTCACATCATTCCTCTTGTAACTGAGAATATTTTTGAATTACTTCAGAGATGATTCTTTTTGCTTATCTAAATCTTTGACCATCACACCAGTATGTTAGATTTTGCTCCTTCTTCCAATTGTTCCATAGGCCGTTAGGGCTAGAGTTAGGATTACCGCAGAAAGGATGGCAGATATACGAGTACCTTCCCGTAGATTCGTTTCTCTCCAAATCATCTTCCGCTTCGTTACTATCAATGCTTTTGTAACCTGATCGCTTAGCTTTCTTCTACGGTTTTTGAGCTAAGATTAGTTTAAGTACTCCTTGACTGTCAGTGAACATATGGATGATAGTACTTTTATGCCTGTTTCGGGGATATACCAAACATTAAATTTTAGGACTCTATTTTTGTATAGAACAAGAGCCCTTTATAGTTCACTAGTGGATCCGCAGTGTTCCATTTATGTAACACGATTTGGGATCTTAATGTTAAATATCCTGTCAATGTGGGAATGCTTAGGGCATGAAGTGTTGCGCAATTATATCGCAGGAAGATTATAGTTGCTTTGAATATCTGCTCTGCTCCCAGTCTTATAAATATCCGCAACGGAGTGAACGCTCCATGAACGTTCCATGATTTTTTTTTAACATAAACCACCTGTCATGTAGACCTTATGTTTACGGGATGCGTATACATAGGGAACCTTGCCATCGCTTACCTACATTAATAGTATAATACCAAAGCAGAACTTGTGTTAGACCTCTTACTGTTCTTAGGGTCACAGCACCCAGTACTTATTTGCAACTCTACAATGGGTTAAACCATGGAAAACCCTTTCCGCGATTTGGGTTTAAACCACAGCCACCATGACGCTCCCACAAGGGGACCTACCTCTAACAAGTCAGGCCCGGACCGAAATCCGGGGGGCTCCTGACTCCCATGGTACCGTGATTTAAGTCTTGGTATGGACTACCGGTGGTCCAGCCGCCAACAAGACCTATGACCGGCAACTTGTAACTGGTCAAATCGTAGCAACCATTCAGAGGCGTTATTATCTGAAGATGTTTACGATAAGACCAATAATATGCTCTGCCCCCGCTTTTTATTAGACAACGTCATTAATGGGCGAAGCCTTGATAATTGGGCGGGGGCCCCCGCAACGGAGTGAGTCCGAACTTATACGATACCGGAACGAGGTAATCTTTGAAGACGTTACTGATCCATAATTGTTGCTTTTAATTAATTTTCGCCCGCCATACTATAGAGTGAAGGTGATGAGAGGTTTAACTATCATGGCATACTCGTTGGTTTCAGACACCAAGTTCTATCGTGTGTGTGACGTCATATTCATAGATAGAATTCTAGTTTAATTTTTATGTAGAAGATATCCCAGACATTTGACTACGTCGGATCATTAAGAGTTATCGGCGCAACAATAAGACCGATTTACTAGCACACTTTACGTTCATGTACTCGTATACCAGTAACTATGATTCTTAGGTTATCAGGAAATCCAGGACTTCGTATAAAAATTTACCGAGTTCGTTGAGTAAGTCATCTATTACCACAAAATTGTAAGACACCCGCTCGTCACAGATAATCTGAGTGTAACCTGTCCAGGGGGGCCGTGATTCTTCATATCAAACGATTGATTGGATGATTGTTACCTCTGCGGCATAGGGCACTGGTAATTAAGTCTTAGCCAATGTTGTCAAAGGCTCTCTCAATGGAGAGCTTTTCTATAAAATACATTTTAATTGCAGTGTCACGTTTCACTCAAGAATGTATCTTACAAGTAAAGCGATTCAAACGGACTTACATACTAGATGGAGTGAAAAGTGACCTCCTTGACCGCCAGAATGCGCTGCTACTGCAAAAAAGGTTATGGTGCCTTAAAGTCCGTTCATATTTAGGCAGACATGCCAAATTTCAGTGCGATACTGTGTTTAGTTTTGTTTTGACAGTTGATTGTTGTTGACGTGTTTGGCATCATGTTGAGTATGGACAAAAACGATTTTCGTTCTCTCATAAAACATTATTTTTTAAGAGGCAAAACGGCGAAGGAAACAAAAGAAAAGTTGGATAAATATTATGGGGCTAATGCTCCGTCAGATTACACCGTCAAATATTGGTTTCGAGAGTTTCGTGGTGGCCGCAACTCCACTACCGATCAAGTCCGCAGCGGCAGGCCCTCCGATGCGGTTACAGAGGACAATGTCAAAAAAATACATTAAATGGTGTTGGCTGACCGGAAAGTGAGGGTGCGCCAGCTAGCAGATACCACAAAGATCAGTACTGAGCGTACACGCCATATTTTGGGTAATATTCTACATATGAAAAAGTTATCCTGCCGCTGGGGGCCGCGAATGCTCACTTTTGACCAAAAACACGAACGCGAGAGCACTTCGAAAGAGTGTCTGGACTTGCTGATGCGGAATCGGGCGGACTTTTGCCGTCGATTGGTAACTGGATTTGGATCCCTCGGACAATTATCTCTTCCCAAACCTCAAAAGATGGCTCATCAATAAAAAATTCAACTCACGCGAGGATATTATGGACTCCACGGACGAGTATTTTGCAGACCTTCCGAAAAATTACATTTCGGACGGGATCAAGGAGTTGGAAAATAGCTGGAATAAGTGTATCAAACCAAAAGAGGACTATATTGAATAATATAAAAAAAACATTTAAAAAAAAATTCTTAATACCATCTAGTAGTTCGCTGAGCTTGTCCCCAAGATACGGAGAGAATACCGCTTACATCTCACCCTAGGATTGCGGTATGTAACCTCTATTAAGGTTACCACAGGAAAGATGATTGAGCCAAGCCTATTGCGAATATTTTGGATCATGGCCGGAAAGAATATAGCCCCCTGAAACGTTGAATGCCTTATAGGTTGTCAAAAGCTTGTAGAAAAACTGTTGCTTATGCCGCAAGAATTGTGATCACTACCATCATAGTTGACGTAGCTCGTATCAAGTTGTAAAGTAGAGCCATAGAAATGCACCTCGAAAAAAGTCCCCTGGGTTTCCTTGAGGCTAATTGTGAAGTTATCATCGATTCAGTGTTCTTTGGAGAGAGCTCAATGAGGAATCAGTGTTCTCGGAGTTTTTCTTACCAACGATCAATTTCTGATGAAAATATTAAGTCCTCGAGTATCTCTAAACAAATCCGTAACAGTTAAACCAACAATGAAATAAGTTTTACTAGGAATCGGTAATGTGCCAGTTCAGTTCAGTACGATATGAGAAATGTCATTACGATGTTTTCCAGTTATGCATATTCAAAAGGTTAGCTAATTTAATCGACGTAATCGGTATACCATATGTATAAAATATATATAATTAATTTGTTAAATAGCCAGATACAAATAAAAAAAAATACAGCTGACGAATCAAGCAAGCAAAAAACAGATCCGTTTAGACTGAAAGGTCTGCTCTGAGACTAATATACCCTTAAGGTGTAGAGGAGCCCATTTAGATGCAAATCCCTTCACTTTAAGGAATATTTTTTCTTGCATTCATAAATATTCCTTTTGTAATTTTAACTCCTTTTGTTGAAAGTAATGTGAACTATAAAATTCATGCTAATGAACCAAGTGACACCTTCTTAATTCAATTCAAGTTTATTAATAGATTTATTGCCCCAAGAAACACAAAAGGCAAACGTCTGACGTAAAGATACCCATGTGTGTACAATAGTTACATCGAGTTCCCTTGTTTCTATGTAAGAAACTACTCGTAGCTTCAGATTTACATAATCTCTTAAAATCCGCAAGTAAGTGATTAGGTATGATAGTTATCCAAAAGCAACAACAACTTATTATTGTAAAAGGGAAACGAAACTTGTTATCCAAAAATAGTCTGTAGCTATTATTATTTATTAATTTGTGACGATTTGCATTTTAGAGAACGCTGTACTCGTATGCTGTTAGTCAAAGTAAAATGCTAGCAAATATGCTACCTTATAATAGAGATAATTAATAATAATCAAACTTGTGACAGATACTTCACAGCACTGGTTATGCACTCCATCTGACACTATTTCATAATGCTCACTACATTAATAGATAAATTTTTAGAGTGTTTTCGTCTGAATACGAGTAACACAAACTCGACCGTGACATGTTAACAAGGCAATCGCGGTGTACGTAAATTGATTTTTTTCTTTTTTTTATTAATTTTTTCAAGAACAACTCTATTGGTAGATTGCTCTGGATTTGGATATTTTTCTATTTGTTTTTTTTTTCTCCTACAAATACATTTGTATATGGTATCTGATAGATAGTACCGTCGCCGCTGGAAAGTGGGCTTGACCAATTGTTATGTACGAGTACTCCTTCGTCGCTTTTAATTGCTGATTTATTTCTTGATTTGCGGTTCTATGATTAAATAGATTGAGTACTAGTGGAAATACAAAAAAAAAAAAAAAAATACGAATAATCAGTTAACAAAAAAAAAAAATGAAAGGTCAGTGTTACATAAGAACCAGTGTTTTGAAAAGCGACAAGTTGTGAAAGATTAAATTAACACCCGCAAATGTTACATCAAAGATATTCAAATATTAACACTACCTCCATCACTGGCCATTTATAATGGGGTTTGGTGGTTTTGTATACAAAAACGATGTTTTTCGTTGGTTTGATTAGTCGAATGTCAACAATATCAAGAGACCATAAGGCATGTGCGTGTCATCTTAATAAATCAGAAACTTACACAAATATTTCAAAGCTTAGGGCGATTGTGCAACACTTGTTGAGATGTGTTTTTTTTTTTTATATTGTAGTTTCTAGTTTTGTCAAAGTTTAAAATGTGGGTGATTACTACGTTAATCAAGATAAGAAAAAGAAAGGTCATCCAGTGTTATCATGGTCAAGGCGTTACCACGGTCGGAAACACCAACATAAACCAAGATTTTTTGAATTTCAATGAATCTGGTATCTGGTATTAGTCCCAAATTTTAATACGAGCTAGAGATAGGAATTCGTTTGCCCTAAAATTTGAAGAACAGCACTAAAACTGGAGACGAGACAAAAGGTAGGAAATCTGTACATTGTTCTTAGAAGATATTTTGAAGTGGATATCCGTGGTGAAATTTTGAACCGCAATATCCATAACAGGTATAACCCGGCACATCTTGATTATTTCACATGCATCCGTCCAATATGCATTCACTTCAAGTCGCCTAGCATCGATTGAATATACCATATCTAGCCATACTGTCGGAATTGCCGGTGCTGAGGAAAATCTTTACAGCCAACATGACATTGGCGATTAGTTCAGCATGGCCAGAAAGGTGTTCTTTTAGAGGCGTACAAATTCAATATGCAATAAAACACTTGAAGCTAATGTTAATGTTGATGATATTTAATAGATAATTTTAAATATGATATCGGGCATATGCGCGCCACTGCTAGCTTGAATGAAGCGCAATCGTGATGTCCAATTTTCGACAATTTTATTGAGCAACTGGGGCCATATATCAGCAATAACACGGCGAAAATTAACTTCCAAATCGTCCAACGTCTCTGGTTTATCTATGCCGACTAGTGACTTCAAATACCCCCAAAGAAAGTAATCTAAAGGTGTGAGATCACAGGAACGTGGAGGCCAGTTCACAGGTCCATTCCGCGAAAATATGTGCTCAGCAAATGTTCCCCGCGATAAATTAATGGTGTCGCGCGCCGTGTGGCATGTTGCGCCATCTTGTTGAAACCAACCTGTCACGTCAATGCCATTCAACTGAGGAACGAAGAAGTCAGACAACAAGTTTCTATAGCGCTCTCCATTGACGGTAACATTCTGGCTGGCATCGTGCTTAAGGAAATATGGGCCGATGATTCCACCAGCCCGTAAAGCACACCAAACAGTGAGTTTTAATGGTTGTAAGGGTGTCTCGGCAAAGGCTTCTGTGTTTTCTCCACTCCAAATTCAGCAATTTTGCTTGCTTACATATTCATTTAACCAGAAATGGGCCTCATCGGAGAACAAAATTTTGCGTTGAAAATGAGGATCAAGCTGAATTATGTTTTCGGCCCATTCACCGAACCTACGACGCGTATAATGGTCACGCGGTTTCAACTCTTGCATAGGCTGGATCTTATATACTTTTCAGCTTTCCGTAAAATTTTCGACAAAGTGGATGGGCATAGCTCCAATTGCTGTGCACGATGTCGAATCGACTCATTCGGATTCTCCTCAACACTGCGCCCCACAACGGCAATAACTTTTTCTGTTCGCACTGTTTGTCATCTTTGGAGGAAGCGTGTTATCCACTAGAGTGTATGTGGTGCGAAAACGATTCATCGTGTTCTGAATATTGCTCAGATGGACGATTATGTCAACCGTAAAATGGACGTAGTGCACGATAAGTTCGGCGAACCGAACCATGGTTTTCAAAATAAGTTTGCACAATTTGCACGCGTTGTTCTGGCGTTAATCTATTCACCGTAAAATGGCAAAACGTACTAGCCACAAATCAACTTTCAGCTGTCAAATTGACAATCTGTAGAAACAGTGCTGCCAGTTTAAAAACCAAACCTTTAAAAGAACACAATTTAATTTGCTAAACTTTTCCCTTGTAAGTAATATGCATTTTATGGGTTAACACTTAAGGCATTCTTCAGGTTTAGGAATGATGACTTTGTATTCGACTCGTATCAAATTTCCGATATTCTTGGGAGAAAGTATCCTCCCAACCTTGCCTTATGGACTCGAATTCCGGTTAAACCTTACAAATTAGCTTTGATCAGAATTTAAGACGGGGAATCTTTACGGATGGCTGTAGAACTAGTAGGATAGTTGGCGCTTCGTTGAGAACGATAAAATTAGAACACATTTCTGTTAGAGTTTCATAATCATTCGTCTGCCATCCAAATGAAAACTTATGAAATCGTAATGACCACTAATTATATAGTAAATAATAATAGAGAAAGGAGTATATGCGTTTGCAGCGAGGGCAAAGCTGTACTTCTGTCAATGTTTAGCCCTTTCCTCACTTGAACTGAATTTGTTCAATAGGACGAATTTATTGAGTCCTGTCTGGATTCCAGATAACATTGAAATCATGCAAAATTCGATCCCTTATGAGTTGATTAGAAAGGTTTCAGAGGAAAGCATGTAGGACTTCTAATGGGATCTGGGTTGTCCAGAAGTTTCAGATTTAAGCGAAAGCAGTATTACCTTCTTCTGTGTATAAGAGGATAATAAAGCAGAATGTTTTTTCTGATGTTGTATCAAATGGCAGATATTTGTGATTGATGTGGTAAGCCCATTCGCAGCTCCATCCGCAATACGGTGTAAACATAACAAAAAAAGGTGCGTGCCTAGTATCATAATGGTCCGAAAAATTTTCGAAAGAACAATGATATAAGACCTTTTTTCTCAAATTTTTTGTACATAATCTCCTTATAACTCTACACACTTCTCTCAGCGATGCTCCCATCTCTCTAACCCGTCCAAATAGTATTTGCCGTTTTTCTCTGCAAAATATTTGCTCACGAAGGTGATTGCCTCCTCATTTGACGAAAATCTCTGCCCTCCGAGAGCAGTGTTTAGATGAGGGAACAAAAAGAAGTCGCTTGGGACTAGATCTGGTGAATAAGGCGGATGGTCAAGCAGTTCAAACCGTAATTCATGAATTTTCGCCATGGCAACCGCTGAGGTGTGAGACGGCGCGTTGTCTTGGTGAAACAGGATTTTCTTTTTCTGCAAATGTGGCCGTTTTTCCGCAATTTCTGCCTTCAGCTTGGCATGTAATGATGCGTAGTATGCTCCTGTAATGGTTTTTCCCTTTTGAAGATAATCGATTAAGATAACTCCTTTACTATCCCAAAAAACAGTCGCTATCACTTCCCCAGCTGAAAAAAACTGTTTTTGCTTTTTTTGGAGCCGGCTCGCCCTTTGCAGTCCACTGTTTTGACTGAATTTTTGTTTCGGTCGTATAATGGTGTATCCAAGTTTAATCTACAGTAATTAATCGGCGCCAAAACTCGGATTTATTGCGCCTAAACTGCGCCAACAGAGCATTGGAAAGGTTCATTCGAACACGTTTTTGGTCTAACGTAAGCAAACGCGGCACCCAACGCGCGGACAGCTTTCTTATGCCTAAATTTTGATTTAATATGTAGCAAACACGTTCTTTGGACATTTTCATAACCTCTACTATCCCTCTCATTTTAATTCGGCGGTCGTCTACCACCATTTGGTGAACTTTAGCAATGTTATCGTCAGTGGTTGCAGTTTTTGGACGTCCCGAACGTTCATCATCTCCCAAGCTCTTACGGCCACGTTTAAATTCAGCTGCCCAAAAATTTCTCTGTGGTAAATGATGGTTCAGAGTCCCCATACACAGAGTCCAACTCATTTTTGATTTGCGTAGGCGTATTGCCTTTCAAAAACAAGAATTTAATAACAGCTCGATTTCTTCCATTTTCACTCACATCAACTCACTCAAACGACTGTCAACTAAAAACTGCGCGTCCAAAATGACTGAAACTTCGGTAAGTAACTATCAAAAGATGCACAACTAGCATTCACTAGCTTTTATTGACGAGTGCCGCTATCTTTATGTTGCGGTGGGAAACTTTTCAGACAACCCTCGTATGGTTCTTGCCAACTCATCTGCTGTTTCCTTGCCTGGGGTATTTTATTGGCATGGTATCCAGGATAGAGTCATCATACTGGTAGTCAGCATCTTATTCAGGAGATTCCTGTATGTTTTTACCCTGCCAGGTTATCTAAGATATATAAGATACCACTACCGTAAGCATTTTCTTCACTACCGTGGTGGATAAGGTTCTGATTGATACCAGAATTCCTACGCAAACTTGACAAGGCATTACTTAAGCATCAAAATAGCTTACATTTACTTAGCTTTGACCTCATTAATTTCAATCCGTAGTGCAACTACTTCATCTTGCTTACAAATATGCTATCTATCGCTCTGATTTCTTAATATTGGCTTTCGAGCAAAGAAATTTCCTTTTGTTAGAATTTGTACGTAAGGCTATTCCCAGTAGCCTTGTAATAGAAGTCGGGAATGAAAGCATTACCTCTCATCACCCAATATGAATGGTTCATTTCTCAATACTATTCCCATATTTACAGCGTGTGGTCGAGCAAATATGATTCCATCTTCATCTCTGCGAATTTCGGTTCATGGTTTAAAGCCTCTATGGGTTTGAAATACTTGTGTACTTCGCAGACTGCGTTAGAATTTTTAATAGGTATGGCAGGCGGGATTTTCCAGTATTTTTGTTGAAATTAAAGTCAAACCTTCATTCTATATTTCGTGTAGAGTTCGGGTAATCAGTTTTAGTACTTCAATCGCGGCTAAATGGGGACATTTTGACATTCGTAAAATGGGCATCTGTAAATGTGTCCGCTGCATGCAGTTTTCTAAGCTCACTGTTTTCTCACATTGTCAGCATCTATAACCCGGTTAAGGTCTCCTTCTTTCTTCGATTTGTTTAATGTAAGCCGCTTAGTATAGACAGCCACAAAATTTTAAATGCAACGAACATTCGTTCCAAGTGTAACTATGGCAATTTATTGTAAAATGCTAGTTCGCTCCTCAACTCTTTTGTTTTTCATCATCTTTGATTGTCATTTCTTGAAAACTTCAACTAAGCCCCCAATTATATTTTGTTTCTATTTTCAGACTTTACCATCAAAATGACACAAATAACTGGATTTATTTTGACACTATGGTCAATATACTCAACATGCATTGCAATGCCAGATGTAAGTAGACTTTTGCACTTAACCCAAGAACTCGTTTTTAGAAAATCAATTTTCCAATTATTTCTATTTAATCAAGACTGTGACCATGAACAGTGTATCTTAACTATTCATTCATTATATAAAAATTTATACACAATCTTAGGCGCGTATTTTTACTTTGATTTCAAGCCAATTTCTCAAGTCTTGTCTCATTGGCTAGAAATTTAACCTCAACACATAGACCGAAGACCGACTCGACTCGACTCGAATCCAATTACAAAATATTTACATCGTCTGCATAATTTTAAAACGATTATAACCAATCGATGTCATATACTTTATTTTCAATGATAAACCTAATAAATATCTACATAGAAACAGATATGTGTTTATTTTGATATTAAATTTTGTTTAAGTCCACCACAGCCCCCTTGTTTTAATTATTGACGCACTAAAGACGCACAAGATTGTTTTAGCAGTGTTTGTGTATTTGTGTGTGGGTTTCTTAATATTATGGCCAAGGTCGGTTAAGGTTCTTGCATTATGATACGACTTGCTTTTCAATATCGTTTCGGCTATCGATGACGATGACTACTCGTATGTTGCACAGCGCACTGGTGTTACTTGTCACTAAAGTGACCGCTGTGCGGTTTGTAACGTTCATTTAGTAGAGTGCAGCGGTTTGATGTTGAATTTGTTTAAATATAAAGTTAACATGCATGTCAATGTGTATAATATACGCTGGGAACGTGTTCAAAATAATTTATATGTTTGATGATAAGCAAATGAGACGAGTTACTTGTCATAGAGCTAAAAAGTCGTTGGTTTTGTGAAGAATGGGTGATTTGTGCATCAGTATGCATTTTTGATTAAATGTCGAGGGCATTAAATCAGGTCTAATCAATATATTGATGTAAAACAAGTTCGATTTTCTTTAGTGTTGAAAATACTGACTATTCAACTTTTTGGACAAAAAATTGGTTAACATTTATATGTTCGTATAAAATATTATTCAGCCAGAAGGGAAATTCACTCCTACTTCAAGGGTGAACATGTCACTTGTATTACAACAGTTTCATGTTGGACAATTTTCTTTTCCCGGGTCCTTTATCGCCTCTCATTTTAATCAATCTTTCAGTGGTTACAGAAAAATTCAAATAATTTCAGATTTGTTAAATAGTGTAATCCTCGTTACTCGACACTTAAACTAATACTCAAACTGATACTTGAATTAACAAGCAGCTCTATCGTGTAACACATAATCGTGATTAACTGACGATTTTTCAAGCGGCTCCTAACTGCCGTACTTTTGACCCAATTGGCTCCAATTCAATAAGAAGCCATACCAAATGGTTTATCAATAAATTGAAGAGCCCTCTTCACTATAAACCGACTGCAAGTGTTTTGTGTTGTATAATAGAAAACAATTAAAAACAATATGCGTCTACTGAATACAACCTTGACAGACTATTTTTAATGGCCGCCACCCGTACTTTCTTACAAAGCTCACTTCTAGTGATTTGTGGTTGTTGCTTTTGTGTACAGTATCCATACATGACATAACATACTCGTGCTTAAAGTAAATTAACAAATCTGTTTCATAAAAACCGACAAAAAAAAAACCCAAATATCTTCTCAAATAGACAAACTACGAGTATAACTTTGTATCTGCTGACAGCCAGCGTAACTTAGCATGAACTTAAATTCGTTTCCGGTTTTGGTTAGTAATGAAACAAATTTTCAAGAGAGAGAACTCGGTTTCGGTTCAACAATTATTGTTACTATTATTGCCAGTAACTTGAAAGTGTGTTGAACTTATTGTTTGTTTATACCCACTAGGGCTTCCATAATGAATGAACAGATGAATGAATGGGAATTTCATAACAAATAAATGAAGGGCTTGAAGGAATATTCGTGGAATGTAAAGTTACCGACTTGTGGTACATAACATTCATTAGAAAAGGCTGGTAAGACTTAACAAATAGCTTCTGGGCTAGATAGATAGATAGATAGATAGATAGATAGATCCAATGATTAATGGGATTAATGATTGAAGACTTGAACTGCACGGACGTTTTGCTGTGTGGGAACAAAAAAGAAATATAAGCTATTGTCAGATTACAGGTGGAAGAGCGATGCTCTTGCTACTCCTGGACGTAGAGAGATTTCTTGATAAAGTTGCCAAAGTCGGTGACCTTTATGGAGCAGAGATCATTAAGATCTCGGAAGTGATAACTGCGCAGAGATTGCAATCTAAGGAGAATCAAGGCAGGGCAGTTGTAAAAGAAGTATGCCTCCGATTCCTCTTCCTCTACAGAAATTGTTGTCAGGAACAGTGTACCGTGATTATGTTTTTAATCTTGAAGATATCTCTTCTCCAGTTATCTTGATGATATGGTTGGTCATAGAGAGCGCTTAAAAGTACTCGCATGACTGTCTTTTATTTGGTGAAGGATATTGATTGCTCAACGTTGTCAAGTTACCCACTGTTTTTTCCTAGGCCTGAGATGTTCAAGTGTCCAGGAACCCAAAATAGTGTGATCCTGTGCTGCTTAGCCACCTCGTTTAGAGATACCCGGCTCTAACTGCTCTCGAATTCATAGATAGTGTTCGATATTAAAGATATGATCGCTGCTTGACTATTTACTCGTATATGTAGTGCACTCCAATTGCAGTTTGCATTCCGCCTGAGCTAAGCTTAGCTTCAGCTTAGAAGACGGCACAGTACTCATATGTATTGTAGATAGACTGAAGGATTTCTTTATGCAGAAGTTCTCAGATAAGATACGCGTAGTTTACATTCGTTACTTCCTGGAATCAAGTGAAGTCAACGATAAATTCAACGATAATGGAGGCCGCGATGCAGCGTGAGTAGACTGGCTTGTCCAACTGCCAGCCTATCGGCAACGAAGCAGTCGTCGTAGCCAAAAAAAAATGTTAGCGACAGATTGATGTTCACTAGAGACCCATTAAAGATTTCCGGCGTATATGCATGCTATAAGTACCTTGGATTATTAAGCTATTTGAAACATCTGCTGTCTTACAAAATTCTGTTTAATTCCACAGTACGTGATGAACTAAATTCGTTCATGTAAATTCTAATACATGAAAGGATGCCTTGGTATTTCGGAGGTAATTGATCTCTTAGTGATATTGCGTCAAATGTCATTAAAGAATAGCACCTTGATCAAAAAGTTTATTCAGAAAATTAAAAATACAAGTTTATTCATCTAAATCTATATTTTCCCCTTCCCCTTGATCCAATCCTTGAAACATTTTTTATATTCGGTTTTCGGTATGTCCATCAGTGCTTCCTGCGATTTTTCCATTACTTGCTCTCGGCTGCTGAAACGCGTTCCTCGTAGTGGTTTTTTTTAACTCGATTGAACAGAAAGAAATCACAGGGAGCCAAATCAGGTGAATTCGGTGGATGGTATTTGTTGCATTTTTCGTCAAAAAATTACGAATAATGATGGCACTGTGCGACCGCGATGGTGCGTTATCATGGTGCAAAATCCACGAGTTTTCTGCCTCTAATACTCTTTGTTTACAGTCTGGCCTTCTGGCAAAAATTCATGATGCACTACACCGTTGTAATCCATGAAAACCGTGAGCATTGCCTTCTTTTTTGACTGAAAATAACGTGGTCTCGGCTCATTTGGTGAACGCCATTCACTTGCCTGATGTCTGGATTGCGTGTCGTACTCATAAACCCACGTCTCGTCTCCAGTAATGATCCTTTTGATGAATGTGGGATCGGATTCAGCCTCGCAAATCATCTATTTTGCGACGTCAACACGGTCTCTTTTTTGCATGAAATTGAGGTATTTTAGCACCAACTTTGCTGTCTTGGACAGATCCATATGCAATGTTCAAGTCCTCCGCTATCTCTCTGATGGTTAATTTGCTTTTATTGACCAACATTTCTTTTACTTCATCAATGTTTTCGTCGATTTTCGATGTCGATGGTCTGCCACTGCGTTCATCATCTTCGATTGACTCACGACCACTTTTGAACCGCTCGTGCCACTGGTAAACGACCGTTTTCTTTAGAGAATCGTTACCGAAACACTTTTACTACATTTCCAACGTTCGCGCACCAATAAATCCGTTTTTGACTCAAAATTGAATGCGAGTTCGTTGTTGCAAATTTAAATCCATTTCTAAAATTGTAAAAAATCGCCAACACACACATGGATAGATGTACTCTTGGCTACGTAACTTTTGCAAATGTCAAGCTATGATGCTAAGATTTAAAGGGAATATCAACAACAGATTTACCAACTTAACAGAAAAAACAGAACTAAAATCGAATAATGGAAGCGCCACACGGTGAGTGTGGCCGGGAACTTTTTGATCAAGGTGGTATAGCACCAATAGTCTATCAATATGAAGGACAGTAATATCGGAAGCCACCGCTTTTAAGACTAAAGGTAAGTCTGCGAGCCCGGATCATGGCATGGATATAACAAGAAGACTCATCCAGTTAAAAACAATTTATTTAACAAAAGCAAAGACAGTAACGTATTTACCTTGAAAAGTTTTCATCAAACTATATACAGGGTCTTCCAATACGGACTTCCGAACTTTGACAGTTGATAGTGGCCATATTGTTGAGGCTACATCTGTCAAATTGGCTGTCATTTATTCAGTCTGTTTTTCCAAATCATCATGAATGGTCGTAGCGTTCAATAATACGTGCAAATGATAAAATTGTTTTATCAAAATGGGTGTTCTGTTCGGGCAACGTTCCGCGCGCTTCGCCCATTTTAAGGTTGCCATAATCGTCCTACCGAGAGAACTATTCGCAGTGTGGTGGATAAATTTGAGTCCACTGGTCCAGTAAACGATAAACCAATACCCGTACGTCGACGTCAAAAAGCAAGATCTGCCGAAAACATCGCCACTGTTCGTGAGAGCAGAATCCGAGTCAGTCGATTTCGCGTCGCTCACAAAAACTCGGCCTTTCGCAGACCACAACTTAACGAATCTTGCGTCGTGGTTTGGTCCTGCACCCGTACAAAATTCAACTGACCCAGGAGTTGAAGGTAACAACGACGTGTGTTCGCTGAGTGGGCTCTAGGGCAGTTGGAAACTGACCCTAATTTTCAGCGTTGAGGCCCATTTCTGGATGAATGCGTATGTCAACAAACAAAATTGTCGAATTTGGGACGATACCAATCCATATGAGGTCCAATAGCCTCCAATGCATGCCAAAAAAAGTCACTGTCTGCTGTGGATTTTGGGCTGGCGGTATCATCGGTCCATATTTCTTTGAGAACGACATTGGCCAAGTCACCCGCCGTCAACGGCGAGCATTATAGGTCGATGATTACCAACTGCTTTTGACCTGAATTGGATGATATGGACACCAACGACATCTGGTTTCAGCAGGAAGGTGCTACGTGCCACACAGCTCACGCCACATTGAAAATTCTGCACTACCGATTCGAGGGCATGGTCATCTCACGTGGAGGTGATGTGAACTGGACACTGAGATCTTGCGATTTGACACCGGTAGACTTCTTTTTGTGGGGTTTTCAGAAGTCGCAGGTCTATGCGAATAAGCCACAAACTACAGCCGTCGGTCAAAGTCAGCCTGATTTATGCGCCACAGTCATGAAAAATTGGACACTTCGGATGCGCGCTATTCAGAGAAGACACGGCGGACATTTGAACGATGTTATATTCCATACATAATGGCATCGATAGGCCTTTCAAATGAACACACATACACTTTGTTTTATTTAAATTTAAAGATTGGAAGCGATTTAGGTCCACAGAATATTTTTTTATTGATAAGAGGTATGCCTAGCACTTGTACTGCCAAGAAATCAACAGTGACTGGGCAATGTTTGACTTAGCTTCTCAAGAACAAAAGTGTTAACAATCCAGAATGAAGTATCATTTAAAATTATGAAGACGGAACTTATTTTTAGAGAATGACTGAAAGTAAATTATGTTACGATTACCGCTTATCCTTTCTACTCTTTGATTCAGAACTTCATTAGACAAGATGTGTCTAATAGTCTCGGATTTATAATATGACAACATGCATAAAAAATTCTACTATCTTCCGACATGATATGTCGTTAAGAATTTGAAGCTACTTGTACTCTAACTATGAATACGGCTTAAAATATTTTCTTTGATTGATAAGATTCCTCCAAGAACTGACCGCCTTTGCTAAATAGTTGTTATAACTATGAAAAGCCGTCTTATGAATCCATTATAAGCCGAGATAGAGGAGAAGACACTTATCATTCCTTAAGAAAATTGCTCTATTGAAGTAATTATTTCAGCGTATGACGCACCGGAGGCAAACAGCTTCTCGTAGACATTTACTTTCAAAATCCATGTTCTAACTAATCAATCGTAGACAGAACCAGACACTACCTCCCCTTTTAGCGTGTCTCTCACACCTTTTCGGACAAATTAAAATCTGTGGTAAGCCTAATTGACTTTGTACACCTGCTCTATCTCTAATTACTCCGATTCACAAGATACGTAGGATCATTTATTTTCTATATATAGTCAATCACATTGAGAGGTTAAGTTCCATCGATTGAACTGTGCGATATTCCTTCTACTCGTACTCGTATATCACCTTAACTACAAAGCCATTTGTTAATTCCGACTTTTCGGTATTCGACGCTTTAAAGTCGCTAAACCTGAATCAATTTGAACTGACCTTGCTGACTGAACCCACCAGTGGATTGATTCACCATTTTTCATCTCACTACACCGCTACTCAACTACACCGACATCGCCGTTCAATTTGTTAGCAAAAAATTGCATGAAAAACAAAAAGTTCAAGGTAACAAAATATAACAACAGCTAACGAACCGTAATGAGGTGCCACCTCAGACAAAACGCTCCACTCTAGATATACCATATTTACTTATTGCGAAATTCCCACAAACGTCGAGAACCAAGAACCAAGAACCGAGAAGCAAGAACCCAGAACCCAGAACTCACGATCTTCTGGAAGCAGGAAGCATGGCTTCTCATTTTTCGATGTCCATGCCCTGGCGCAGTATAGAATTTCGGAGATCTACTTAAGTGATCTCCACGACTCGCGAACCACCTCGACAGCAGTCATCCGGTCCGAATCTCAGAGAATGCTGTTTTTTTTTTTTTTTTTTGGTTGGTTTGGTTTGTATGATATCTAGAACCACGAGAATGGAAGTTGCAACCCGAATGCATAATTAAGTGCTGCACGTTGTAAATGTATAGGTATGCTACCTGAAATTTTCTACCTTGGATGGCATTGCACATTCAGTTGGCTGGTTTTGTCTGATTGTCTGAACCGTGGTAATTGTTCGCCTAAATGATATTATTCTTTAATTAGTCTTCCAATTGTTGTTGGATTATTGTATTGTGGTCCAGATAGGAGGTAGCGCGTAACGAATGCCAACGAGAATCATAAAATCACAGAGAGTGAGAAGTGTGCTTGTTTTGATTACGAAATAATTTTATGCTTTGGCATAGAATTGAATTCTTGGCCGGTACTAACTAGAATTTTTAGACCTGGTTGTGAAATGGAAGTTTTATTTGGTTTGTTTGCTTCTTTCGCGGCATCAAATTATGAGTAATTTGCTTGGGGATAGAGAAAAAACAAATATGCCATGGCTTCTGACACCAATTACGAGTACTTGGATCTTAGTTCTAGATGATTTGTGATGATTGTTCTATTTTTGCAATGCAACTTGAAGACCAATGAGTGTTTGTTCGGCTAAGGTTGTTTTGATTGGGGACTACCAAAGCTTGATTGGAGCAGCTCTCCTCAAAATTATGTCAAAAAAGAGCCCGTGAAATGTTGGGCCACACATAAAAGTTCAAATCAGCTAAAACTGATCCTTAACTTTTGATTGCTGATTGCGAAATTTAAGCGCAATCTTGAAATGGAGAAGCAAACCACAGACGGAATTTGACCAATTGCCTCTAGTTGCACACTTCAAGATGGTTGAGGTTCCTTCTGCTTGTGCTCACCACCAAAACCGTGGCCTTGTTCTATTCCGTCGCTACCTTAAGCAGGAATTGAATACTATTCATTCGGTGCGTTAATATTCATTTACTGTTTGTGACCTAGCTTGATGCTCATTTTTCTAACCAGATCGACTTCGCTGTATAGATCGAAGAGTGGGATTTAAAATCGATCGAAAAACGATGTGTTCAAAACCAGCTACGGTATCTTCATCCGCCTACCTTTAAGTCCATGCAGGACTTGGAGAGATTAGCGTCTATTTTGTGCTTTTTTAACAAGGCTTCACTACTCAATTGGCCAACAAAAAAAAAACGCGAATGGCAAGTGCAACTCTTCGTTTAATTTCTGATGAAGAACTTCCTCAGAATTATAACTTTCTAGAGTGAAGTTCTGTCCGTTTTGTCGATGTTGTACCTCCCTCCTTGTTAACAGTATGCGTATAGGTTACTTGTTTTTCCCCTCATTCACAGCTAAACTATCTTATCGCTTCTGCGTGAAATATCAGCGCATTCAAAAAGTTGCACAGACTTTTGGAACATTGTGCGTCTGGCTTGCGAGCTTCCCAGAATTTTATAAAATATGGTGCTAAAGGAGTCAGTTTCGGTTGTTTTGTTTCCCACCTTTCCAGAGCAGCGAACGTTTTCCATCGCCATTCTGCACAATCTATCTAGTTTGGCATGGATTTCAAAACAAGACATAGCTCTGTATAGCTGGTCTCTATAGAAGTTATCATACGCAATCTTAAAATCAACTTCTTGAGTTTCCTGCAGGATGTGCCCTAAAACTGCACTAGCCGCTTCCAAACAGATCCATGAAAAATGGTTTCGGGCGTCCACATAATTCTGCAGGCAAGAATTTGTACATACGGTGAAGGAGGCTAATGCCTCTATAGTTGACACAATTAAAGTGGTCGGTCTCCTTTCTTGAATATCGGCCAAACGAATGCTTCTGTTTATTAGACATTGTTTTCTCTCAATAAATCTTGAAAAGGAGTTGGAAACTGATCTTAACCCAGGTATCTAATGAAGGTTGGCCATTCGATCCGGTCACCTTTAGTTTACTCGTACACTTTGGTCGGTTGGGCGGAAATTTTGGTTTCATCAACCAATGAGAACGTCCCCGTCATTAAACAGGCTCCAATAGTGTCCCCGACCGACAGTAGCTTCACCATTAAATTTCTTGTACATCTCTCCAAGTTTCTGTTCAGATCTTCTTGGCTTGACAGGTTTTTTAACCTTCTGGTAAAACTTCCAACGTTATTTCTGGAGTAGGCAGTCCCATTTCTCATGCTCTTCCATATTTTTTCCGAAGAAGCCGATATTCTTTTCTCTTGCTAGAGCGAGCTGTTCTCGTCATTCTATGCAGCCCTGCTTCCTTACTAGGCAAGTTTTTAGGCTACATGTGATTGTCAGCAATCTTCATGAAATCAGGAGTCGTAGTTGATTGAAGCCCATCACATTAGTTGCGTTGACGAGAGGTTGGGGATACCCTATTACCCTATCGACAAAGGTTTTAGTGGTTCCAGTCTCCTTCTAGTATACCTCCTTTGTTATGCCGTCTGACATATCCGCAGATGTACTTTGACTGCAATTATGCATTAGTTCGAGACTACAATATCTGGTTTGTTTATTCTTTTGCAAACATTGAGGTGATCTGTAATGGTATTTCGCTTCGAAGGAAAGTCATTTAGCCTAAATTCATTTGCAGATGCGTTTTAGGCTTCGGTTTCCGATTATGTTACCAAAGATATTCATCCATGATGCGAATTGTTTCAATGCGCTGGCTCACGTGCCGAAAGCTCAAGACTTCTTGCCTTATTTTGCCGCTTACAACAAATCTGAACTCAAATAGATGCCCGGCCGACCCATTTCACGGGGCACTTGCTGATATCTTTTTTGTAGCAGTCTGCTGCTCCCGCTAGTTCTTAGACTGCATGTGGCTTGTCCAAACATTCAATGTACGGATCCGAATGTCATTGTGCTTTTTTTGTTTTGCTGGATCATCAACAGTAAATCTGTCGTTATCCAAGGATACTGTTTGCTTTCCAACAGGAGCGAAAGAGCTGTCATTGAAGAAGGCGCAGTTGTTGTTGGAGGCGTACCTACGATCGGTATCATTGCGAGCAATACGCATTTCATAGAGCGTGAGTGATTTGCTTTAAATCAATTCTAAAGATTTGTTGGCTCTTTTAATGCAGATGACATTGCTTAACAATTACAAGAACTACATTTTTGAATACAATTTGCTAAGTCAGATTTATAGCTTGGCTGGAAAGTTTCCTTTATCCACTCCACTAACTTTCAATCCTAACGCTGGTCGGCATCAAAGTTGTGGGTGAGCACATCATTTACGAACTCTTCGACCAATAAAATATCAATGTAAACCTACCAGAACAGTAAACGAACATATTAAGTTCACCTTTTGGTGTCAAAATACCACAGACGGCATAACATTTCTTAGCAAACTACCAACCCAGTCTTGTATCAAACCTCTGTTTCGATATTGGCAAATTGTGTTAGCCTTATTCGATTGCACACTTCCACTCCACTGAACTCTGTTAAATACCAACCATACGACACAGTCAATTGAATTCCAACAAATATCTCGACATCCTCGTCCACCCATTTTGGTTGTCAAATCAACACCCAAATCTATTGCTCAAGCTTCCGCAATACTCGTACCCCTGCTAAACACATGTCATATCGCTCCACTCTACTCAATTTCATAGCACTTATCCAATCTAAGCGCGCCGATTACTGGGTTTAAGCCAAATTTCGTAATGAATTGCAGTTACCAGTACCTGCGGGCCAGAATTGCTCCAATTTACCCCAAAAATGTCGGCCGCTTGTCGAACTGATAAACGAGTACATTTGCCAAACTTATCGAATCGACTGAATTGAATTTTATTACGATTTTCGGTCCACATAATGATGAAATAAATTCTTTCCCTCAAGCCTGTTGGGTGCCAGCTTCGAACCAGAAACAAGAAACGCAGCAGTCATCACTGAAAAAAAAAAGCGCCACCAGTGGCTACCCGCTGATGACTATAATCACAAGCATCGTCCACCTCTGGCTTACCACAACCAGTGACGACAATTTTTTTCCCCCATTAGGAGATTTTCAGATTCGATTTCGATGGATGCCGGTTCAGGGAGCTAACAACTAGAGCTATGGGTATCCCATGGCAACCATGGATTCCATTGTGCCCATCGGCTGATAGTTGTCAGTTGCTAGTTGCCAATTGCCACGCTTACGTCTTCTTGAAATGAAAGTGACGTTTGTTTTGTGTTCAATTACCTATTCGGGCAAACCTGAAAATGGAATAATTCCAGTTCTCGTAAACAAGAGTCCTCCTCGTGGATAGTTGTAGTTTGGAGCATCGGCACAATGACTTGGACCTGGTCAATTGTGTAGAGCCCCCGACTTCTGCGCCTTCTCCTCTTCCTTCTCATTGAGCAGCAAATTAACTTTATTGACAGTGTAAAGTTGTTCAGTACCACAACTTGATTATCAACTTTAGCTTGCAGAGTAAAATGTGGTTTACCTTGCCTCTCTAGTGCACTCGTATGGTCAAGTCTTAAGAGGAGGGTATCCAGAGGTGAAGCTTTTACTTCTTAGTCTTGCTTTGATGTATTTCTACCTCCGGAGTGTTTTTTCGAATTGTTTTTGTCCCATTCAACTATTCGTAAGTGATATGGTTTGTGTGATTTATGGTGCCACCACATTGATTCTAGTGTGGTCTGAGGCATTTATTTCGAGAATAGATGATTGCGTGGTACAGATATTTATTTGTTGGAAGCATGTTTAGCTGGGTAAACGATTTGTTGGGATCAAATCAAGTCGAATTAATACATTCTTGCATTGTTTATAGACAGTGAGTTCGGCATGGTTTTGACTTGAATTTTGTGTAGTATACAATCAGTGGCTGTGACTTGAAGTTCTGTCATTTTATATGACACCTACGCATGGAGTTAAAGACTACAACTTGCAGAGATTTCTTGCATTCTTCGATCTTATCTCACATCCCGATGGGTGACCAAGACTTTGGTATACACTGTTAATGTTGGCATCATGTTGATATTTTTCACTAAATCGTTTCAATTCACTATCGAGGACTAACTAGAATCTGTCTTATGGTTGTAATCCTTGTAGGGTACAAATATATTGGCGCCGGCTTGGCAGCCAAGAATGAATCAAGCCAATTTTTGATATTCTGCTCTGATGTGAACCGTATTTCAGTGAGGGCGTTCTGCATCGACCGGAACAAATTGTAGTCAGAAGGGGCAAGGTCTGGGCTATAAGGCGAGTGGGATAAGACTTCCCATCCACTGTCTTCCAAATAGTTCTTAACCGGAATAGCAACGTGGGGCCGAGCGTTGTCATGATGGAAAATTATTGCCTCGTGTCTGGTCGCATATTCCTGGCGTTTTTCGGCCACTGCTCTCTTCAAATGGATTAATTGTGTTCGGTAGTGTTGTCCATTGATGGTTTCACCCGGTTTTAGCAGCTCATAATACAGCACACCCATCTGATCCCACCAAATACAGAGCATTACCTTCGCGTCATGGATATTCGGCTTTGCCGTTGATTTGGCTGGTTGGCCGGGTTTCACATATGATTTTTTGCGCTTGGGGTTGTCGTAATGGATCCATTTTTCATCACCAGTAACAATCCGATGCAAAAATGACTTCCCGTTGTGGCGTTCCAGCAGCATTTCGGACATGCAAACCCGCCTTTCGACGTCTCTCGGCTTGAGTTCATGTGGAACCCAATTTCCTTGCTTTTGAATATATCCAGCTGCTTTTAAACGTTTTGAAATGGCTGCTTGAGTGACACCCAAAGATTCTGCGAGCTCTTCTTGTGTTTGGCAACAATCTTCATAGAGTAATGCTTCCAGTTCTTCATCTTCAAACTTTTTTGGCTGCCCAGGACGTTCATCGTCTTCCAAGCCAAAATCACCGCTTTTAAATCGTGCAAACTACTTTTGGCACGTTCGCTCAGCTAGCGCATGTTCACCATAAACTTCCACCAAAATACGATGACTTTCGGTAGCAGTTTTCTTCATATTAAAATAATGAAGAAGAACTCCCCACAAAAACACTTTTTCAGACACTAAGTTCGACATATTTGAGTGAAAAAAAATTATTGTTGTTTACGCTTCAAATGAATGACATATACTGAAATGACGTACAATGACAGTAGCTTTCCAACGCATGTTCCAATGGAATAATAACAATTTAATAATACAAGTTACGCCATCTCTTAGCAAACCGAATTAAGTTATAGACCCAATATGTATTATGTAGTATATCTGGTATAGCGTAAGATATACCCACCATTAAGATATCAAAAGTACATTAAAGGAAAAAAGGCTTCAAGAACACCTGCTGGGTTTTCCATAAAAACCTTTTAGGTCTCTCAAGTCAAGTGCCCCCAATTCTTCCTTAACTGTTTTGCGCCACTTTTGCTTTGGACGACTCGCTACTCTGCGCAATCAATCTTTTATCAAAACACGACCGATCCATTGCCGCTTTCCTTGCCGTTTACTGACGTTTATCGTTATTACTGAGCCGTGTCTGAGGTATGGCTTGGCCAGAAAACTCTTAAAATGAAACGGTTGGTGCTAACATATTCCCTTTCTAAACTCCAAAAGGCATAATACCTTCCCGATTCTGCTGGCGACCTATTTGAAGAAAACTCTCCACTTTCTGGACCTCCTGTCAGTCGTCGCATTTGAAAGGGTAAGGTTTGGTTTTGTACGTATTTTGTTTGTACTTTATAGATAGCATCAGCGTAGAGAACGTATTTTAGCCAAGTCCCATTGTCCATTGGATTCCTTTGGCTTCTCTCAACAACACCACGTGAATATATCACAAGTTATCATCAAGAAAAAAAAAATGGTGATAATACGCAACCTTGTGGTACACTGATTTCATATAGTTTTCAGAAGCGTTTGATGGCTCAACAACGACGATATTGTCAGAAATGCCGAATCTGTAAAAGGCTATCCAAGCTATCACGATTCGTACTACCTATCAGATACCATACTTAGCTATGTGTCGAAACATAAATGATAAACTGTGTATTTAGGTGATCTACAAAGAGATTCAGAGTTCTGCTTAAGTGAAGACCTTAAGCTGATCCTTACACAAAGCAACCAAATACTTCTCCATCCATCTAAACAGATTTTTTTTTCTCATTCCAGATTCACAGACAAATGTCAGCCCACCAGCTACAATCAATATTCCATACGGATAGTGTAGACTCAGTGCCTAACTACGAACTAGTTCAACTTAACCACCTTGGAACAGAACACAATGGCGGTCTGTTACGTCACCGAAGGAGCGTCAACAATTTACCGCACCCAGACGTGCTCGGTCTGAAAGAGACACATCACGTGAAAAAGGATCTCAGCAAGAATCCGTATTACAGTGAATTAAAACTCCATGCCCATCAAAGTGGGGGAGGCAGTGAGAATAGCGTTAGTGACTTAAGTTATAGTGAAAAGATGAAAAGTTTAGATTTAAGTGCAATCAAGGAGCACAATGTGACATTTAGTGCATTCGGAGAAGTGCTAAATTTAACACTACGTCCAACCGATGGCCTTTTCAAAGAAGGTCCAGACTCGTTGCGTATGTGGACGGTACGCAGTGAACCAAATGCCACACATGGACTAGCTCTGGAGGAGGTTTTAGCCGAGGTAAGTACATTATGTTTAGTGTGTCTAGGACTGTTTTTTTTTGTTTTTTTTTGGGAGGTTGGTGCTTGAAAACATTTTTATTACTCATGTTCGACGTATTTTTGACATGTGCCAGTTGCAGAGTTGGCTCAGTCCTACAGTTTGCATCCTACACTCGGGATTTTTCGGTATTTGGTTATGTTCCGTGGATTTTATTGACGTGTCTTGTGATTACACCACCGCGTATGTACGTCTGTACCTGCAGCAATTGAATTTCTAATTTATTGTCGTGCGGTCTTATGGTGCATAAATTTACACGCAGAACAGATAGTCGTAGTTTTGAGAATAGAAAATGTATGTGCGGGGCTAATATGTACTATGTGTAATTTTATTCGAACAGCATTTGATTCTACTTAACCCGATTGGGATAATGGATTATGTCTGGCATCACGTAAATTATCGAAGTGCTAGGAGAGTATATGGTTAAAGGTGTGCCTGGATTGGGATAGAAATAGTGAACTTTTTTTTTTCTGTTTTCTAAGAGAATATAAGGAGCCGTGTGAAGCGCTTACAATTTTTAATAGTTAAAGGAAATTCATAATTATACATACTCGTATATTGGAACGTCTCAAATCATGCAAAAATTTACTAATTTTATAATCATAGCTGTCTAGGTGTGTAGTCGTAGACATCGACTTGGAAACCGTGGAGCCTTTCCTAAACAGTTTTTTTTTGGATTGACTATGATTTGAGCACACAAATTTCAAGATTGCTTCTGGTAGAACAATTAATACGGTTATGTATTGTACTTATATGATGTGTTGAGTACTGTATTTTATGTTACAAGTCGATTTTATTTGACTGTCTTTTTAATTTGACTATTATTTGTGAGCTCATATTTGGTAACCGTAAACAATGAACTATAACAATTTTTCTGAAGTATTTAACTCTGCAACAATGTGTCAAATTATATTTAATAATTTTGTTGTTACTGAGGTGCCGATCAGGATAGCGTAAAATAGAACATTTTTAAAATTTCAATACATTGGTTGATAAAGCAAATTATGGACAAGAATATTGCCACCTTACACCATTTAGATCGATGGCATCATGCTGCCATATTTTCATAAATACTGTTACACTGAAAAATCAGCGCCAAATGAAAACGAATTAATATTTAAACAATTTTTTTTTTGTTTTTATTGGGTTATTCAATGGTTACAAATCTTAGAACAACTTATTCGAAATGACTTCCATTTGCCTTTCAGCACGGGAAATTGTTCACTGCATGGACAAGGGCTCGCTTCGACGACTCAATATTTGAGTGTCGAGTAGAGCAAGCCATGCCCTCTAATACGGAGCAAAACTTGTAATCCAACGGGTTGAGGTTTAGTTTAGTTTTAAATGCATTTTATTATCTTAATCATTAACTCTTACATACTAACAAAAAATGCTTAAATGCTAGCTTAAAATTACTTAACAATCTTATACTAACTTACTGGCCCCACACAGGCACTCTAAGCTACTCTAAATTCTTATATCTATGTCTTTCGACTACCAGCTGGCCAATCATCCGTTGATATGAAGTCCGGAACGTTGTTTTTGAGCCACAGTTGAGTCGTTTTTGCTTTGTGAGCTGGAGCAGAGTCTTGCTGGAAAGTCCATGGCTTGTTGTTGAATATTGATTGGTTGAGGGACTTCACAATGGGTTCCAAGACGGTCGATTGATATACTTTGGCCGATGTTTTCACTCCTTTCTCGCAAAAATGGAGCTTGGTAACGCCATCGTAGCACACTCCCAACCATACCATTACAGACGCGGGATGGCGGGACCTCTTTGAACCCTCGGGATGAGTTGGGATGCTTCTCTGGATGACCGAGCATACACACGATCGTTCTGCTTATTGAACGATTCTTCTACAGTGAAGATTTTCTCGTCGGTAAACGGAATTTGTCTGTGAGCGTTCTTCGCGTACCGGCTGAGTAACGCTTTCGATCTTCGCTTGCGTTTTTCCTTCAATGCGGCCGTGAGCAGGTATCCAGTGTGTCGCTTGTACGCGCTGAATCCTAAATCTTCTTTGATAATGCGAGACATGGATTTTTGCGAAATTTGCATTTCCCGCGACAAGATTTTCTGTTTTCGCAGCGGTTTTCGGTCGATTCGTTTCTTCACGACTTTAATCGTTTACGGAGTTCTCACAATGCTCGGACGGCCGAATCTTTGACGGCCTCGTACTCCACCAGTATCCTCAAAAAACTTCACAGCACGATACACAAAATTTCGAGTGATTCCAAGCGGTCGCAACGTCCTAAAGATATCGCCTTTTTCCATGTTGCATTTAAGTAGGCCAACTACAACAATACGATTTTCGATGTCGCCCCATTCCATGATTGTAAGCAATTAATGTCAAAAACTTTTTACGTCACAATGAAGCATAAATATCAACTGTCAAATTGCAATCAATACGAAATGGATGCGCCCACATTTAGCAATACAAATTTTACAAAGATCTTTCCCGATATAGCCACACTAAAAGTATTTGAAGCCTTCAGCAGCACCCAAGACATGGATATTGGATAAACTGGGGGGACGAGTATTTGCTACTCGTCCATCAATCGGCCCATATAAACTAAGGGAATCATTGCCGTTAATGATTTTCTTGAGAAATCGCCTAAAGTATGCCCTCACCGGAGCTGAACTAACTAAAATTGTTATGCAATATCTCATGAAAGTCGATGACAAAATGCGCACGAACCCAACATTTTCCGCAGTATTTATGGATGCCCTTACAATTGACAAGACCGGCCAATACTTTCGTTTGGTCTACGCCACTAAGGGACTATCCAATGTCGAGGCAGCCAAATACAAGTTGTGCAAGGTCCGAAAGACTCAATTGGGTTCCAAGGGAGTTCCATTCCCAGTAACATACGATGGCAGAACTATTCGTCATCCCGACCAAGTCTAACGACACCGCTTAACTCGATATCTCGACCGTAAAACTCATCCACTACATAAAACTCGATTTAGGCAATCTGTGCATGATCACTTGAGGTAGAAATTTACGAATTTAGGACGTGTCTGTATTGTCGTCAACGGTGAGAGACATCCAAGTTCCTTTGATTTGTTCATGTCAAGAATACTCAGAGCCATGTGTCATCATCATCGGCAAAAGTAATAAGCCATTCATATCGCTGCCAAGAGGCAAAGATAAGAGGTTGGCCCCCAAAAGTGCTCATTACGTTTTTGTAATGAAGGATACAAAATTTATTTCTTTAAAAAATTTAAATTCACCAATGGAGAACCTTGAAGATAAGTTTGTACTCGTACATCAACAAACCATCCACAATACTGATGCCTGAGTACATACGAAAGGAAATTTCCGAAAAACATCAGGAATCTGTGACGATGGCAGGATACATATGCTTGAAAGAGCTAACATTTTTCTTACATAATGTTAAATCAATTAAAAATATAACACTGTGTTAAACACTACCCATTAAGGAAGTAACTACACTACACTACCCATTAAGACCACTTAGCTTGGCCTGTTCGAATATACAGGGTGACTTTACTCGCACTGTAATTTTTTTAAATGCTATAATTTTTTTATTTTTTGATAAATTTTATTATGCCAAAGCAAAAAATGTTGGAAAATACATCAACTTTCAAATTGCAGCAGTAGGTTTCAATATGTCCACCTTTGGCGCGAATAATGGCCTTGAGACGGCCGAAGAAACCATTGCACGCTGTACGCAAGTGGCTCTGCGGTATTTTGGGCCATTCCCGGCGAAGTGCTTGTTTGAAGTGGTCCAAACTTCGGTATTTTTTAGTGCCAACCTTCGCCTTCAAAATACCCCAGACAGAGAAATCCAACGCATTTGCATCCGGAAAATTTGCAATCCATTGTGTCGAAGAAATGAAGTGTGGAACATTGTTTTTTAACCAATCTTGGTTGACGCGCGCTTTGTGAGACGGTACCGAGTCTTGTTGAAATGTCCACGATCTCCGACCGAAATTATTGTATGCCCAAGGCTTCAATACTGCCTCTAAGACAGTTTCACGGTATACGATCGCATTAATTTTGACGCCATGGTCCAAAAATACGAGCGGAGAGCGACCATCGGCGGTTATGGCGGCCCAAACCTTCACCATCGGTGCTTTCTGGTGACCGTCCGAAGGTGTAAATTTTCGAAGGACCTCTCTGGGAAGTAAACTCGGTCATTTTGTTTGTTGGCATATTGCTCGATAACAAATGGCGACTCATCGGAAAAAACCAAACGAAATTCGGCAACTCACCACTTTCGTGCAAGCGTAGCAACTCCTTCGCTCTTTCGACTCTAACTTTTTTCTGTTGTGGTGTAAGATCGTGTGCTTTTTGAAACTTAATGGCTTGAGCCCAAGCTCATTTTTCAGTATGTGTTGCATCCGTTCCAATGATATGTCGAGCTCACGAGCCATTTTTCTTCCACTTCGACGCGGATTTCGCTCAATTCGAGCCTTCATTTTCCGAAGCATTTCTGCCGATGTTGCTGTTTCTTTATGACCACCTCCATGGCGTTTTACAACGCTGCCAGTATCACGGTAATGAGCTATGATTCGAGACACAAATGATTTATTCACGTTGAGGTGTTGGAGGGCTCAAAATTTGAGCTCACTGTCATGAACGGTTTGGAAATTATGGCAGTCTGAAGTTGGTTGCAGTTCGAGTCATTCAGGGTGTATATATGAATACTTGATGCCTTAGTCAATTGAATGGTTTTAAAATACATGAACTTGTTTTCCAAAAGCGAAAGATTACAGCTTTAGCCCAAAATTCCCAGCAATGGCGAATTTTTTTTTTATTTATGAAGCATCACATGTGTGAATATGGTATGTGCCTCATCACTAGAAATGACTTTCTTGACTAAATCTTCATCGACTGCTGTGGTCTCCATGATTCTTAGACTTAATTTCTTGTGTTTACTGTATACATGCTGGTCTAGATCCAAACGAATCATTCTCTATACAGAGTTCTAAGATGGGCCAAGCTATGCTCTCCAGCATCCACTTTTTCATTTTAGTTAGGCTCCAACTACAGCCTATGCATATGTAATTAGAATGAGAAGTGCTAAGATACCGTCTTACAAGCCTATTCTCCGGTTCAATAGTAAACTCTTGCCTCTAGTTTTGTAAGATCTCTTTCAACTGAGTTCTTTTCTGTCTGATGTCCTGATATAATAATATAACTAGACTATACTTCAGCTCATAGAGGCTTAGGAAAGTCGAATCATCCCTCCGACAGACATATTTCGAGGTTTCCAAAGCCCAGATGCCATGGTACTTAAGACTAACTTGACTTTAGTTAATAGGGTACCATTTAAAGAGAAATTAATCTTCTCTTTCTCACGTATCAAAGAGAAGATCATTTAATTTGTCAACCTTAAAAGTGGTCGAACAAATTGCATTACCTCGCCAATCAAACAAAATCCCGCCAAAACATCCACCATTAGCTGCAAGAAAAAATTAACTCATTAAATCACGACTTCAATTGCACCTTGTGCAACGTAACATGCACTGCATACTTTAACTTAGATAGTTTCCAACGATTTATCATCAGCACCACTGCAATTTTAGTTTGCAAATTTATTACCCCAGACTACTAGATGTGCTTCAGACCGGTAGGTATCCGCATAAATGCCAGCAAAATTTGGACTTTATTGGCATCAACACCATCCCCGGTGTAATGTACGACCAATTACATGGAAAAATTATTTATTAATTTAAACCGCCAGATACCGATTCAACTAATCAAACGACCAACCGCCTTGGCTAATTAAGTCTATTGAGTTATTGACTTAGTCTACTGCCGTCGATTAGAAGTGCCGGAATCCGTGTTCATTCAACCCAAATACAAGGCATGCGGGACGACCTTTTAGATCTTAGCTAACATTTCCTATTTTAAGTCTCAAACTGTGCGATTACTTCCAATTTCCATCTGTTTGGGAAGAAATTTACAATCCAGATCGCAACAACAGAGTTCCAATCATTCAAAGAGCCCAAGCCAAAGACCAATTAACTGCAGACAATGGCACTGGATCTGAAGTAGGTTTCTGGTTGAGTTGAGGATCAGTACAAGTTGATAAATGTAATAGTGTACGAGTAACATTTGAGTTTGCTTTTCAATCACCCACTGAACAGCTTTAGCCGACATTTATTTATCCTTTTGAATAAAAGGTGCACGAATCGCAAACTATAGATTGGAACAGTTTCAGCTTCACCACTAGCACTAGCACCAGCTAAAGCGCCATTGGTACGAAAGTCTTATTTACGATTATGTAATGGCAACTTGGTGGTGATGGTGGCAGTTCAGCTTAGCTTGGCGGATATCAGCTGCATGACCAGTTGAGGTTCCCTCTCGCAACTGCTTGTATATTCGTCTGAGTGTCTAATCGACCAGACAGAACTTTCACTGCTTAAATATGCCAACCAGCTAGTCTGCTAGCAGTAGAGTCGTAAAAAATAGACGCGAATAAAATTAAATGGAAGAAAATCAGAAATAAAAGAAAAGAAACAAAAACCATTCCCTACCAAGACGCTACTGTGAAAACGCCGCTTTAATGGATTTTTAATTGGATTGTTGCCCACAAACATGGTACGTACTCGTCTGTATCTCATTGCACCTACAAGACTGCCCAATACGGGAGGTTGCTGGGTGCATGCGTTAATTGATCACTACCAACTGGAGATGGAGTGGTTGCAGTTTAACTGGACACTAAGCCCTTTCGTAGTTCGTCGACTAAATCGACATCAGCTACGAAGTTAGACTAACGATCACCTGGGAACTACTTATACGTAGGTTCAGCTGCGTATATTGAGTTGATAGACAGGTGATTGATGTCTTTTGAGATTCGCACAGTTGTTTTTTATGTGTTACGTTTTTCGTGACGACTTTATCCCATAAAATCCGCCAGCATGTGCGTGGGAAAGATCAACTGTTCAATAATACCAGTCATTGACAGATTGGATATGATTAAGAGGACCTAGTTAAACGTTGATGAGTTTATCGATTCTAATGCGAATTGCTTATGATTAAAGCAAATAACATACGAAGCACTGTAACAGCTTTCGGTCGGTAAAATTAATGTCGGATAAGATGAAAATATAAGAATGAGTTCTAGATCGACTGCAGGAAAATATTATCAATCATCGAGAAAGTTTGTGTGGTTTTGTAAGGAACTTGTCGGCATATGACGCCCTTCCTAGCTTACGAACAACGATGAAGAAACACTGCGATGCTTCGAAATATCTGCATTTTGGCTTTATCGATCTGGAAAAAGTTCGGAAACAACTTAGGAGTTAGGATGTTACTAGAATCTCGAAAATTACGTAAAGGGTGTTTTTTTAGATCTATACAAATTCAATATGAAATAAAATACTTCAAGTTAATGTTAATATCTATCATATTAGCTTTATTTAATAGATAATTTTATGCCATTAGTGTCTAAATATGACATCGTTCATATGCGCGCCACGGCTAGCTCGAATGAAGCGCAGTCGTAAAGTCCAATTTTCGACAACTTTATCGAGCAACTGTGGCCGTATATCAGCAATAATATTGCGAATGCTGACTTCCAAATCGTTCAACGTCTCTGGTTTATCGACATAGACTAGTGCTTCACATTCCCCCAAAGAAAGTAATCTAAAGGTGGGAGATCATAGGATCGTGGAGGCCAGTTCACAAGTCCATTACGCGAATTTATGCGCTCAGCAAATGTTTCCCGCAATAAATTGATGGTGTCGTGCGCCATTTTGTTGAAACCAAAGCTCTGTCACGTCAATGACATTCAACTGAGAAACGAAAAAGTACACAAATCACGTTTCTATAGCGCTCTCCATTGACGTCCTTAAAGAAATGTGGGCCAAAGAGTGAGTTTTAATGGTTTTCTCCACTCCGAATTCGGCAATTTTGCTTGGCGTCATTGGAGAACAAAATTTTGAAACTGAGGATCAAGCTGAATCCTGTTTTCGGCCCATTTATCGAACCTACGAGGCGTATAACCCTTTCAGTACCGACGAAAGTAAAAATCATTCGATTTAATTGAGTTCTCCTTGAGTAAGGCATAAATAAATGTTGCACTTCTCGCATCTTGTTCGCTTTCGGCTTGAACAATTTTTCATCCGGCACATGCGTGCACTTTTAAGATTGTCTACCACTGGCCAATGGTTAAGCCCATCAAACCTTTTGCTTCGCAATGATGCATACCGTTGGGTGGAACTTGTACGTGATTCGTCTTCATCATCTTCGTCATCGTCAACATCTCTTCGCTTTTTTTTTATTATTGCAAAGAAGAGCTTCAGCTATTTCCAAGCGAAAGTGAAGCAAATCTAAGACTTTGTTTTTTGGAATCTGGTTCAATTCGCAATCCTTCTTATATTTTAAAAGTTATTGACAACACCAAGTCAACGAAATGAAAGGCCGTTTTTAAAGTCCATTTGACGGTTTTTATCCATGTACGGTAGCATTCCATTAGCTGGTCGCAAATATCCACTCCGCCCATGTGACCTCCTTTAGGACCAAGGGACACAGTATATTTTTGCGATCTCTTTCTTCTTTGCTCCACTTAGAGACTGTATTCATTGAATTTATTCAGAAGCAAGTAGATGTCATCGTGTCGGTTTTATTGTCTCTCTACTTTACTACGACAATCCTTCCATCCGCACGAACTTTCTGGTCAACTTCTCCACGAGACATTGACCTATCAACCTTGAGCTCAATATTTTTAATTCTATTGGTTTGAATGGATCCAGTTCCGTGGATGTCGCAGAAAAATAACGATCGAAAAATACAAACGAGGATTCGGGTAACATTCTTATCAGTCTCAAAATAACACTTGGCCCGAGATCCAACGATCAGTCTCCAAGGGAGGTAAGGGCACCTTGGTAAATTTCAAAGTCCAACAACTAAACTATTAAACTGTGGAACAAAATTATTTAAACAATTACCTGTTGATGTACAAAGAAAAGTTTTTGAGCTCAACAGCTCGAGACTTGTTCCGCACATACTGTCTAAGTCCATTTGGACATCATCCTAGGAAAGGTATCATCTGCTCATCTATAGAATAGTTTTGTGAGCTCCTCGGACTCTGTAGACATCGATCTCGAACAGCGTTAATAGTTGGCTGAACTTTCCACAGAGCATTCGTTTCAGCATCTGCAGGTGGAGTTGACGTATCTACGTAATGCAGGCACTTCCTTAGCAGAAAAAAACGTGTCCCCGACATGTTGGATGTTACCACGTTGTGTTGGAAGCTACGCTGCCAATACATGTGTAAGCGTGGCAATGGAATGCAGCCAAAGAGTAGAGATTAACTCCATACAACTTTTCAATTTCCACTGCGTCAGTATTCACCTCTTTTCAAGTAGCAGACAGACCGTACATGTTGGTAGATTTAGTTGCGTCTTCATAATGTTTGGAGTAGAAGTAGAGAAGGAATTCTGACTGGATCTGGTCGAAGATTGGATTGAAATTCACAATTTTTCCAAATCATCTGGCGTGAGCTATTTGTTTCTTCTTGCTCTTCAACTTCAACTCCCTCAACTACCTCCTCAACATTCTCTTCTTCGACCATTTGAGGAGCTTCAGACTGTCCTCGGTCGTTCTGATCACGAACTAATCCTTCTTCATCTGCAGAATCCTCATTCGCCGAAGAAAAATCCTCAAGATCCGAATTCTCAGCTCAAAGATTTCCAAACGAAATAATTTTCCTGAGAATGAACAAAAACGCCGCCGATTAAATCCAACCCACACAATTGTGCGCGTTACACTTATTTTTAACATTTATTTTACAAAATATAACATTGCATCACTTAAATACACTACATATAAATTAAGAAATATTAACACTTACGTTGACTTCTTCTTGGAGCTCCAGACATGTCATTGTTTGCATATGCGCTTTTCACACAAAACACAAAAATGTCAAGAACAAGAAATTTTAATGTGAGTAACCAACACAATTAATGCATTTGGGACTTTAAAATTAAGAAATTGCAGAGAGAACTAAAAAAAGAAAAAAGAAAAAAAGGAGACTAATTTACCCGCACAAGTGTGTAAGTGGGTACTGAAAAGGATAATGGTCACGCAGTTTCAAGCCAAGATCTTTCCCTAAAATCGTCCACAAAGTGGATGGGCATAGCTCCAATTGCTGCGCTCGATAACGAATCGACTCATTCGGATTCTCCTCAACACTGCAACCCACAACGGCAATAACTTCGCACTGTTCACACTGTTTGTCATCTTTGGGGATGCGAATTATCCACTAGAGGACGTGGTGCGAAAATAACCGAATAACCGAATAACTTGCTCAGATGGACGATTATGTCGACCGTAAAATGGACGTAGCGCACGCGTTGTTCTGGCCTTAATCTATTAATCGTAAAATGGTAAATCAACTTTCAACTGTTAAACTGACAAACTGACAATCAGTAGAACCAGTGTTGCTAGTTTAAAAACTAAACCTCTAAAAAAAACACTCTTATACGATATATGCGACTTGCCGTCACGTCAAAACACTACCGTGTCGGCTAGAGCAGTCGTAAAGTAATGTTGGAGTACACCAAGATAGAGTGCAAACATTTCTATTTTTCAATGTCTTCTACAACACTTATTGAAAAATAACGCCAATTTAGAATGGTTTCCCTTCTTCATACGAGTAAAGATTGACGCGAGAGTCTTCCAGACAGAGCATAACAGTCTACGACGAAGAAAAAGTAATTGAGCTCACTTGTAAGCGATCAAAGGACCAAGAAAATTAAGTTAGCTCATGTTGGCTATAATGTCAAGAAAATGACATTTAAACTGGAACGCTTGGCTTATATGGCAGTCAGTACTGTAGCACAACCATCGAAATTTTGAATACTGTACGAGAGGAGTAAATAAAATACGAATCCGACCGATATGCAATTTATGTAAAATGAAATTTGTAGGTTTCGGTGGAATTTGTGTAAACCTCAAAATATTTTAGTCCTTAGAAAATAAAATGACATCATCAGAGACAACAAAAATTCTTCGGTTTCAGAAGGAGATGCATAGGTCAAGAGAGTGTCCTAATTTCGTTGAAGTCCATACATCACTTTCTCGCCCAAACATTGCAGAGTGTTGGCCTATATATATATTGTATATTCCCAGAGTTTCTAAAAAAGGTTACACATCGAATGGAATACCATCTACAGAGGTAAATGAAAACCCCACTGGCTTAGTCTGTTTTTTTCTCTTAGACCTCTATTGCTTGCCGATCTCGCGGCTTGAAAAAAAATTGAATATTTCACCGCTGTTAATGGAAAGATACGTCTTGCAGTTATATTAAGTGTGCTGTAGAAATCAAGAGACCATCAATTGACAGCGTAAGCTCGGGTCTCCATCAAACTATACACACTAAGCGTGTACCATAAAACTATCATGCAACAAAGATTTAATTACAGAAGTTATGTACGAGTACATCCAATTGCATGTAAGAAAAACCGTCAAGCAATATCCGGAGAATTAAATGGCAGACACACTACCCGTTCAAGTGGTTGCCTTTCAAATGATCGCTCCATCGTCTTTACCCATATTCCCGGCCAACAAAACTACAAAAAAACTTGTAGAAGGAAATACAAAAAAAAACAGCAACTGAAAGAAAAACGCAAATAAATTGTTGCAATTTAAAGCTCAAAACTGCGCGCACTTCTTGTGTTAACTTATCGTCGCCTTCCCTTCTCTAGAGCCTTCAATTACTATATAGTGATCGTTTGGTTTTTTTTTTCTCTACTTCTACTTGGTGTAGCTGCAACTATCAGCAATGGTTTATTGCAACACTTGATTTTCCGTTAAATTGACACCGACAGACAAACAATCCGACAACCGGAAGGTGCTCATTCTTGTGTGAGTGGTTCAGCGGAATACAAGTACGCCGCGTGCACTCATTTCACATTTCACTCAAGCGCCAGTCAAATCGACTGATCATTGGAATACGGACCATTCGCTTGAGTGGCGGAACATTGACTATACGAATAGAAAAGGAATCGAATGCTTGAAGCACCCACCCGATTTGCTTGTGGTGGTAACAGTGGTGCCATAATTAAGACCCACCAATTGGCCATTGGGTTATGTTACCACTAGCGTGCTTTTTTATACAGCTCTTGTTTTTTCTTGGTTCAAAATTCATGTCAGACTTCTGGGGGTTGGTGGTACGATTTATCAGCCAACGACCGCGAATATTCAATAAGAGACTTCTGGGCGTTTTGCCAGGACCTGCAGCAGATTTAGGCTCACTCATGTATTGATAGACATTTGAAAGGGAATGGTTTTCAAGGAAATCAACACCATAAATTACAGGCGGCGCAACGTTTGAAGTACTCGTATGTTATTTTGACTAGTAATTGGAGTTTTACTTGTACAAAAAAAACTTAAACTGTTTGAAATTCAAGGATTGTACGATAAAGAAATGACAAAAAACATGTCCCACGCTGAGTTTCAATTCTGACTTGGATGCTAATTAGAAAGTAGACGCCCAAATCTTTGTGAAGGTGGATTGATTTAAACAGTGAACGGATTGAAATTTGGCAAAGCCATACGGGCGTTTGCAGAATAACGTGTGCTTACAAGGCACCAGATGTTTGACGGTAGTTAGAAAACCTGATTTGATTTTAAATGAGCAATGAATTTAATGGGAAATCATGATGTGCATTTACATGCGTTTTTGGAGTAATAAAAGAGACGACTATTTTCAGAAATTTAACGATTCGAAAGCTACTTAAACAAAAGATACAAATGATAAGACTGGGAGTGCTTAAAACTGAGTTGTTGTTAAAAATGACAAAAAGCTATCCAACTACTACACTAAATCTACCACCCGTTGATATGCCACATACTACAACAAATAGCTATATTGTCGGACACAATTGAGGGATCTTATTCGGGATTCTGGAGAGTGCTCTTTCTGCCCAGAAAATTAAAAAAGATAGTATTGGCTTTCTACGGCTTAATACAATCAGAATACTGCAGAGCTTAAATATAAACTTTAGGCGCTTGGGCAATTGTCTTGGCATGTCTTCACTTTTGAAAGAAAAATAAGGGTTATCCTTGTGCCAACCAAACTCTATTCCGACCTCCCATTTAACTCCGAATCAGATCAGGACAATGAAAATTCTCCTTTCATTGAAAGGACTAAGTAGTGGACAAATTAATGGATTACACCACCCTGGCGCTCGAAAAAACTAGCCTAAAGAAACTTTCACTGTTTACAAAATATTTTTTTTTTATTATGGCTTAGTGCATTATTTTGTTGGCTAAAAATAAATGGCAAAAAAAAGTGAAAAAAAAATGGCGGCGAAATCCCCGATCCCGTGGGACCTCTCTATTAGAATCCTCGCGGCCGGTGTAACTTCCTGGATGGCAGGAAATGGCTTGAAAAAAAAAAATAAAAATATTTTCTTGTTTAGAATCGTAATAGCTATAAAGTAGCATAGGGTACATTTTTTTTCGCATTTTTTTTGATGAAACTACGGACGTTGGAAAAAAAATTTCAATTTTTTCCTTGGATTTCGAGTTAAGTTTTTGAGAAAAACGCAAAAGGAAAAAAAGTGCCGCCCTAGCAAGTTTTACAGTTTAATCTTATTTTGAAACCCAAGCCACGAAGAGAAGTTTCAGTAAAATTTACTTCACCACCGCACGATTTACACTTCACTGCCGCACTGATGGCCGAGAAGACTGTCACAAAATTTATTAATCGATATCCGAATGATGCGTTCACCTCGAATTCGAGCTCTTCGCCGTTCTTCAATTTCTTTGCGGCTGTACTGGTACCAGCCTCTTCATTCTCCATTAAATAGCGTTGTTGCACGAGAGCCTTTTCCATCGAGACACACATTATTTGGCATTTTTAGAACGTATATCCGTATGCGATATGAAATTTTTGGAGTATACGATGTTTAGCCTTCGATATTCCAAAGCAAACTGATTCTCTAACGTTAATGTTGAGAGTCCTGTATACCTGAGTCGAAATTCTATTGTGCACATTCCATTGCAATTATATTTCACGACAGGCCATCTGCTGTTCTCCGCCCAAACGTTACTCGTCCCATTCTATACCTGGGTTCAAAATTCATTGTCAGCCGCGCGCACTGCCAATCGCTATAACTCGGGTTATAAATGCAATATTGACATGCTTGATAGCGCAAAATATTCTTAAAAGTATGTAAGCCAAAAAATCTGAGGGTGGTGTAACCCCTTAAACGATTCTAATTCAAGCGGGAATTAGAGGAAGCAACCCTTTAGGCTTATTACCATAAGTATGTGTTAAGGTCAACAAATGCTTAAGGTATTGTATAGAATAGAAATGGTGTCGAATTTTCGATGGAATTGATCTTACTTTCCTATTAAATTAGTATGTAAGAAGTGCCCTCGAGGGAACAGGAGTATCATCACCAAGACTTTAGTTATTAATAGCAAACTACGTACCATGAACCCTTCAAGTTAATGCATATAATGTTAAACAATCAAATTATAGAGGCAATTCCAGAAGTAAGGCCACGGTACGCAGATTACCCCTTTGGGAACCTTTCAAGTTTTGGCACGAAGCTGAAGTACGCTGGTCATGTCAAATATTTAGGTCCAGTACTAGATAGAGATCTAAATTGGAATCATAATATCAGGGAATGAGCAAACAGGCATCGTTTGCTTTCCTCTTTCCCCTTTCCTACCTTTTTCGTCTGTCGCTTACACAGGGAGAATTTCCCCAGATTTGGAAGACCTCTTTTATAATCCCGATATACAAAAAGGGATCTAAGCATGAAGTTACCAATTATCGTGAAATTGCTAAACTCTCTCATATACCCAAACTCTTTGAAAGCATTTTATACGAAGTCTTAAGCTTCAAACGCAAGCCTTTTATTTCACCCCGACAACATGGTCTTCTAATAAGGAGGTCAACTACCACAAATCTAGTTGAATTCGTGCCTTTTGCTCTCTTAGCCTTAGAAAATTGGCAAAGAAATTGATGTTATCGCAACTGATTTCACTAAAGCGTTTGTTAAGATATCCCAGCAATTGATCCTTTCTGCTTTCGGCTTTCAGCCTCTCTTTTTAAAATGGATTTCTTCTTACCTGGTAAACCGATATTATAGTGTTCGGTTTAGATCCGCCCTTTCTGTTCCATTCCTGGCCTCATCTGGAGTTCCACAAGGCAGTCATCTTGGCCCTCTTCTCTTCATTCTTACTATATATTAACGATGTTGAGAGGGTCATTAAACACTCCTCCCTCTCCCTTTACGCTGACGACACAAAAATTTTTAAATCTATTTCCTCTCCCCAGGATTCTGCTCTTCTTCAAGAAGACCTTGATCGGCTTTCAATCTGGTGCCTCATTTAATATAGCCAAATGTCAATCTATAACCTTCTCACGTAAATGCAACCCGTCTCCTCTCCGACTTTATTTGCTCCATGGTCAACCAATTCCTGTCTTTTCAAGACCTTGGCATATTATTCGACTGTGAGCTTAATTTCCGTTCTCATATCGATAAGATGATTCCTTCAACGTTGGTCCAAGGAATTTTCCAACCCGTATGTAACCAGATCGCTCTGTATTACCTTTGTTCGCCCCCTGCTTGAGTATGCCAGTCAAGTTTGGTCCCCCTTTCACCGGGTTCATGTTTCCCGAATCGAGGATATTCAACGTCGACTCCTCCAATTTGCTCTCCGTGGTCTGCCATGGAACGACCCTTTGATCTTACCTCCCTATCTGGACCGCCTCAAACTTCTAAATATGAATTCGTTAGAAAAACGTAGGAATACTGCTGACATTCTTTTCATTCATCGACTTCTCTCAGGTTCCATCGACTGTACATCCATTTTGAACTCCATTTCCTTCAATACCAACCCCCGCAATCTACGTTGTCCTCGTCTCTTCTATCTACGGTCCATCGCACCTCTTATGGCTCCAACAAACCAATCTCCCGAATGCTCCGAAAGGTCAACTCAAAGCTCTCCCTTTTTCATTTCCACCTGAGCACTCCTCGTCTCAAACAAGTTCTCCTCCATCACTTCCTTGGTCCCTAGCTCTTAAGTCTTTCTGTTAGTTTTTAAGTTAGATTAAGCTTGTATTAAGCCAATAAATGGGGGCCTCAGCCCCCACCAAAATTAATAATTAAATTAAAAATTCTAATTTTGTAGGAAGAAACAGAGATCTCAGTCAAAAAAAAAAATCTACTGGCAGAACTTACTCCCATACAGTGTCTTGATTTGTTGGACAGAAGTGGGTATAGCTAGAAGCTGAATTTGTTTAGAAAAAATCAATAGTTCGAATCTGTACGATGGTAGTACTAAAGCTCACTCCTCAGCTCTGGCTAGGATTACAGACAACTTGGTCTCGTTCATTGATTTCAATATCAGATTCTATTTTTCAATTCCAAACAGAATAGCAGAAGAACTTCTAGAATAAATGTTGAAGTATCCCATTATAGGCACCCCTCCTATGGAAAGGGTATTCTCAAATTTGCGCTGTTAAAAACAAAATTCGGAATCCCCGAAATCCAATCATGCATTACTATCCACTTAATCAAAATCAGTAAAGAATGAAAGAGAACAATTTGCAATACGTCTAATCCGGCCAAATGTATGCCAGCAAATCACGAATAAGACATACAAATTTGTTCGACTTCCCAGCATATTCATTGCTGCAGACTAACAATGAGACATACAGATGGACAAGCAAACATAACAATAGTACAATGAATTTGTTACCTCCGCTTTGGTGGTACTTTATGACCTAGTTTCATGAATAAGAATGACTCAAAAGATTCGCGAAACAACTCAAACCCACGCTTACAAAAGTCCAAATTCAAAGAGTTATTCATGTCTCCATTTGGATTGGGTGTAATTTCATGATGTGGTTGATGCAGAACTTTGTTTATCGGATAGATCAAAACGACGATCTAACGTACATACTCGTACATACATTGATTCATGCCGAGAAAACTCCTCTAGTCTTTTTTACAGATGGATATGGTAGAACCAAGAGTTTTGGTATCAGGAGTCGTCAAGCTCCATGTAAACAATATATGTATGGCTTAGTCATTGAGTTGTAATTTTTCTTCAATTTTTAAAAGTAAAGGTGACGTGGTTAATTGAAGGCCAACATTCATATTTGTATTTATGTCTTTCATCAGGTGCACAAGCTCGACTAGAATTTTATAGTATGCACTTCTGACCAAGGAAGTGCAAGTGCTTAAGGACACTACATGAAGTAACCCCGACCACGAACAAGTCTGTTACATACCCGTATGTAGTCAACAATCTTACATCATTCTTAATTCCATAAAATACTTGCAAAGCATTTAAAAAGAAAAAAATAAAAAAAAATTCCACAATGCCTTTCTGTATTACCAACAATTAAACCAGGCACTGTTGCCTCAAATAGCACGCCCTTCTTTCACGAAACTCACTTATCCATGAAACATGTCTTACCTCTGCGTGAATTCATTAGAAACTCACTTCGTTTAGTCATTAAAAAAAAAACAAAAAACGTTAATTTTGTAAAAGACATTGCTTTGCCTCCAGAATGAAATTGCAAAATGAATTTTGCCCAAAGAAATACTGCTGAACCAATCAAGAGTGGATAAGGATCATTGGACACAACATTAAGTAATGATACCGGAACTTAAATAGCGCTTTCGCTTTCTTGTTCAGTATTTTACAGGTAAAGTAACGAATTATTCGTATATAGCCCAATCATTGACCAGAGCAAAAGACAGATTTCTATCTTCTCTGGGTAACTTACTGCTCCATGGTTCAGTGAATCACCAAGTCACCTTATGAGCAAGCCTACGAACAATTTCTGCACTTAACTTAGTTTAAGCTGTGAGCGAACTTTCGTGTCGAGGGTTACGCCAATTCATTGGAAATATTTGTTTTGCATCAGGCAACACGAATTTATGGCGAACTACCAACTTTGGCATGGAGAATACAACATGCGAATAGGTACAATGACCAGCAGTGCTTCCTTGTTTTCAATGCGAATGGTGATTGACTAAAAACGCAAAAATATAATACAATTGGCCAATAAGATAAATGATCGCAATTTCAATTTGCCGCTGCTTCACATGCTGGTGGTTTTATGGTGGTATTTCCATGATGGATGGTTTAAGAGTTTCGCGGGTTTATTATCGTGTTTTTAGGTTACTGTGCCGGTCAAGGAACTGAAAGAACTTCCTTATTGATGAAGGCTTTGGGTTTCGTTTTGAGTTCAAAATTTGATTATATTTCTGCTCAATAAGTCAGTGGAATTAGGATTCTCCAATTAATTTTGAGTTTTAATGATGATGAAAAAACAAAAGAGTTGAGGTGCGAACTTGAGCAGACGATTGACGCAACAGGGGCCGTTTTTTAGAACCTAAAACACAAGAGAGTATGACATACTCCTTGAATGCAAAAAAGATGTTCGGAGACAGTGGTTTTTCGTTTGATGGGTAGCATTCAACATTCAATTAGGAGACTAAATTGTTATTGATTTCTTGGAAATGATTGTAGTTGTCTGAAAAAAAACAGCGCTCAACTGGTCCCGCTCAATGCCAGATTGTCCAATTCAAAAGACAATACACGATATTGTGCATAAATAGACAGATTATACTCTCAAGAAAGTGTTGTAAAGGAATATTTGAACATCAGATGTTTTTCACAGAAGTGTTTTGTATATGTATAATGCTGCTGATATTGATAAAAAAAGTATTGAAAGCTAGGTTCAAGTAATGTAAGCAGCTAGTTAACCACAAAACTGAAAGGCAAGACAACTGGAACACTTGTTCATCATTTAGCAGACCTAAGAAATGTCCCTAAGATACCTAATTTGCCTACAGAAATTCTTAGTTATTTCGAGGCTTATAAGCCCAACGTTCTCGAAACTTTATAGAAATAGCTACATACCTCAGAACTTCCCACGTGATTTGGATTTTTTCTAATATCCACAAGCAGATGAGTTATTTCCTACAAGACACAGATATCGGCGCAATATCTAAAGGTGTTCGAGGTACTAAAACTTATCCATTTGGCCCGGCTTGGAGGATCTATGGTCAACTATATTAACCCATTTGACAAACCTTAGCCATAAAATATGGAAGTTGTATAGGATTGATACTCCTTTGATATAAATAAGTCTACACCGGCCTTAACTAATTCATCAGTGACTCTATTTCCCTCTATACCACACTATTCAGGCATCAAAAAAAGCCTAACGTGATCCGTCACGTACGAGTATAATGCATTGAGTTCTGTTGCTGACGCCAGCAATTTAAATACGACCTAGCTTTTTGTTTTCCTTTTTTTTTTGCTCCAATGGATGTGGTAATCTTCTAAAGCTGCGGTAGCCCGTGCCACCAACATGCACGATTCGCAACACCCGAATATTTGATGCCAGGAATGCGCCTACGTACCAATCCACACCACTACGTCCTTCAACCACTCTCCCCGCGGGTATGCCCTTAGGTATTACTTCGCGGAGCTGGTTAGCAATTATGCTCTATTCTCCGAGGCCGCCTCTTGAGCTCTTCTTAGGGCTTCTGCTCTTCGCAGGGCGTACTGCACGCGCACTAAAAATGAGCAGATCTCCATCCATTTGTCCTCTGACTGCGTCATGTGACTTATGAGGTTTTCTGGACTTGGCAGATTTACTTTTTTTTCTACAAAGCGTCTGCAGTAGAACATTGCATGCAACGCATCCTCTTCTTCATTTTGACATTCTGGACACTGGAGCGAAGTATCGTGTGCAAATCTATGGAGGTATTTCCGGTAGCCGCCGTGCTCAGACAGGAACCACCACTCTTGTCAGCGTATCCGGGTCTACCGATGTTCGCTAGCATTTGGGAGAGTGCCGCCTGCATCAGCGATGTGACGTGAGTTTTGAAGCGCAGCCGATTGTCGATCATGACTCCAAGGTACTTTAAGGATTCTTTGGATCTAATTGTCTGGTCTCCGACGCGGAAGTTCGCGTATTAAACTGCCTTGCGGCTTGTTATTAGGACAGCTTCAGCCTTGTGTGCAGCTATTTCCAGACCCGTAAACTCCAGCCATTCCTTTATCTTTAAAACTGCCTCGTCTGTAGCAGACTCCGCCTCGTAAATATGCTTGGCTACTGTAACCACTGCTACGTCGTCGGCGAAGCCAATAACCTTGACTCCCTCACGCAGGGTTAGTCGCAGAACTCCGTGGTACATAATGTTCCATAGGAGAGATCCAAGGAGCGATCCTTGTGGGACTCCCGCGGAAACACTGTAGCACTTGGCACACTATCCTTAGGGGATAGTATATCGTATCCACCGTAGCCAAGGATCTCCTAATAAGCGACCAGCTCGCCGAGTTGAATATCTTTTTAACCCTCATTTCCATCTTTGCCCTTGTATTGCTTCAGTTGCTGTATCTACTACCGCCTTTATTGCATCGATGGTAGAACGAGATTTTCTGAGGGTGATCTGACAGTGCTCCATTTTCCTCTGCCACCGCAAGCAATCTGTTGTATATAGTACGCTCTAGGATCTTACCTATAGTATCAAGCAGACATATTGGGCGATACTGGTAGTTTATTGCCCTTTGGAAGCAGAACTAAGTGTTGCAGTTTGCATTGCGTAGAGAATATCCTCCTCTAGACACCTTTCCATCATCGCTAAGAAGATCTCCGGTCTCGTCTTAATAACCATCTTTAATGCCTTATTCGGGATGCCATCCGGTCCAGGTGCTGTGGGGTCTCCAATTTTTTTGCATGCAGTAAAAAGTTCTTCCGACGTGATGGCCGGGATATCTTCCATAGTGATCTCCCTTCTGACCGTAGTAGTTGGTCTATGTGGGAATAGATGCTCTACTATAGTCCTTAGCATTGCAGGGCAGTTTAGTTGTGGGAACCTGTTATCTTTAAGCTTCTTTATCATCATCTATACGCTAAGCCCTAGGGGTCTAGGTTAGCCTTGTCGCAGAGCTGTCTACAACTCCTTATGACTTACTCTCTTTAATGTCACTTTTCAGTTCCCGTCTCGCCAGTTTAAAGTTGGTTAGCCGTTCTTGGAAATCTTGTCTTCCTCTGGATCTCTGAGATCTTCGTCGCGCTCTGAGCCGTTTAATCTCGTCGGTCCACCTGTAGCAGGGCTCGCCTCTTTTCCTGACAGATCTTCTGGGCATTGATTCGTCGCACGCTGCGGTATTGGTCTAGATTAGCTGATGAGAAAGGGCTTCAGCCGATCCATTGTTCGTTGTGGCGCTGGTGTTTAGCATTTCCTTGAATATATCTTTATTAAGCAGCGTGTCCTTCCACCTTGGCCCTGTTAGGGTGGGGCACAGTCTATGTTTCTCTTTGCTGACGTTAAATAAGATAGCTTGGGGATCACTATAGGTGTATTCTTCACTGACTTGCCATTTGGTTTTCCGCAGGAGTGAGTGGCTCATGTATGTGATGTCGATGATTGACACTCTGCCTGCCTTTCGGAACGTATCCGCTGCACCTTTGTTGGCCAGAGTTCCATCCTTGGTATGGTTCGAGGCCGATCTAAAAACTCTTATTGTTCTTAGGGTCACAGCATCCAGTACTTATTCCAACTCTACATTGGGTCACACCGACAGGTAGACCCTTCCCGCGACTTTGGGTTTAGACCACAGGGGAGTCTACCTCAACAAGTCAGGCCCGGACCGAGATCCAGGGGGGTCCCTGACTCCCATGGTGACATGATTTAAGTCCTGGTAGGGACTAAAGGTGGTCCTGCCGCCAACAAGACCTATGACCGGCAACTTGTAACTGGTCAAATCGTTGCAACCCTCGGTGGCGTCATCTGAAGACCAGTAATATGCTCTGCCCCCGCTTTTTATTAGACAACTTCATTAATGGGCGAAGCCTTAATAATTAGGCGGAGGCCCTGTGGAGTTAATAATGTAGGATTCAGGTCGGATTGAACAGTGTACTGTAATCCGAGTCCCTTCTTCACAAGTCTAGCCGCCCTGTTTCTCGCCTTAAGTTTTGTCTGTAATCTCACAGTTATAAGTGTTAGGAGGTAGCCAACGTTGACGTGACGAAATCTGTGAAGGGAACGGTTGTCAATCTTTAAATAGTCGACAATTTTCCTAGGAACTACTCGTATTAAGTACACGTGGGACAGCCCTGACCAATATTCCCACATAATACGGTACTGACATGTACATTTTGACATCACTAACTACTAGTCGTACGAATAAACGATTATTTCGGTGGATTATTACTTTGACATTCGTACACTGTTGTCTGAAGAAGAAAATTACTTTTAAGCAAACCCTTATAGGACAGCTAATAAGTGTCTTTGGCTAATGATTGTATGTTTTTGGAAATAAAAATTTCCTTGACCTAGACATCAAAGTAACCACTAAATTAAATAGCACGCAAATGGATTATTACAATTAAAATGATGTAAGTCAATCGTAGATGATAACCTGAGAAACAGGCCCCTTTCAGTGAGGCGTGTAAATATAGCTTAACATCAAAGTATTTCATTGCGAAAGGTACTTCGAATTAAATTATGTTGTAACCTAACCAACAAAAATAACAGTCAGAGGCGTAGCTTTATCTAACAACAGATATTGGCATTGGAACCAGGTGATGAGGTGACAAATCATGTGCTGTCTCTGAAGTTTACTTTCATTTTCAAACATCCCAAAAGCTCAACCAGATCATCGTTCGTGAAGAGCTTTTTACAATTTAAATCTAAATACCTTCCGGCAATGGTATCCAATATCCATATCTATGGTTTCCACTCAATTAAAATTCCATAGAATCATGTCATGCGGTTGAAGCCCATAACCGCGACTGCAACTGAACCTGAGGTTGAAACTGCGACTGCGGAGCTTTGGCAATTAATAATACCACCTTACTTGGTCTATCCACTGGTCATTGCCGGTGCGTTGCTTTAACTCCATGGCGCGTGAGACTCTACAACTCACTTTCTTTTGTTTTAGGATATGAATACCGACGACTACTTAAGATGACCGACAATAGGTATTGGAGTACGAGTAGCGCCAGCTGCAATAGCCAGATAGCCGATCATTTCCGTACCGCACATTAGACACTCGCTTTAGGCACTCAAGTGCGCGATATTAAATTCAACGAAAGCTGCTCTCGAAAAACACTGAAAAGACGCGGAAATGTTGTGAATTTCAACTGCTAACATGGAGTGCATACTGCGATAGACACGGCTATTAGGGGGAACACCAAAAGCCACCAACGACAGTACGAGTACTTGTAATGGAGGGCTTGGTTGAGTTTTTTACTTTTTCTGTAAAGGAGAAGGTGGTGACCAGGTTTACCTCTGCATTCATATCAAGTCCGAGGGAGTATCTATGTGACTACTTACAGTGTGTCTGGTATTATGCATTCAGCAGCACAATCAAATTCACTTTCTTTTGATGTAATACTCGGGATTTGGGATTTGTTTTTTTTGTCGGCGACCAGACCAGATAGGTGGGTAGGTGCAGGAGCTTTAATATTTTGAACAAACGTGAAAGTGTGGTGTCAGCCGATGAATTTTAATTGCCAGTTATTGATGGGTTTGCATAGTAATTGCCGAAATTTAGCGCCTGGCAGTTGTTTTGACGAGGGAGCTTATAAATAAACATAACCGTAGCTGAAGTGAAAAGTACTGGTTCTGATCTGCTCGTCAAGGTCGTTTTGACTTACGTAAGTCGAAGATTTTATTGAGAAAGTAGTGTGTCGTAGAAAAAGCTGGTTTTCAGATAGAGTAGTTATGATTTGAGAGCTTGAGGGAAGAAGATTCAAACCCAAGGACTTAAATCTGCGTCATAACTATACTCTGGTATGCTGTATGTCTTTTGAATAATTTTAGTTGTAACGGCACATTTTGGGTAGACAAGTTGTTTATGAAATCACAAGAATCTGGGATTCATCTACCAGAATTCCCGGGCTTATTATTGAATGTTGTCGCCAACTGATATTTCTGTTTCCAGTTCGTGTTCTTTCGGATTCATCAGAACATATTGGAATGCAGATTAGTTAATTTGCGTCTTGTTGATTTTGGAAAACTATTTAAGGACAAAAACAGTTGTGCCAAATCTATAAAACTGATGCTAGGTTGGACAGGTTTCAGTGAGGCTTCAGTGACTCAGCGTCCCAGATTTTCCTACTGTGTTCACGATTGATATTGGCCACTTACTCTCTGCTGCTTTTGTACGAAAGCTAAAAGTTGCAATGGTCTGCAAGACCGTTTTTAATAACACACTCCTTTCAGTCACAAATTTCATTTCTCTATTGACATAAAGACTTTTGTCAGCTCTAGCCCAGATTTTACCTAGAAATTTATTTCTCTCTCTTTCAATCTCAAAATAGACTTTAGATTTTAAGCTTGAAATCTAATAAAATTCTAAAGATTTCATTAACGGACTAGAGCTTGCTTACAACAGAAAAAAAAACTCTCCCTTTCCACTTTTCAATATTCTCCAAAAGAACGAATCGAAAGTTACCACGGGACTTAAGGTCGAACTTCCTTTTCAAATTCATATAAGCTCTTAATCGCTTCTAATTAAACTTATTCTTTCCGACTATCGGTTATCGATTTACCGATAAACAAATCGAAAACATTCACTTTTCCATTCAAATGGTATATGACACCATTGGTGGCATGGGTTCAGCTTTTCGAATTTCCTGCCTTTAAGATTCAGTTTAAGATACAATTTCCTCTCCATTACTCGTATTTGCAGCATAAATCAACAGATGACATAAATATTGTTTGTTGTGATTGTTGGACTACCAATTCAAATTGTATAAATCAATTTACTGGACATTATCTTCCGAAAGCATCGATTTTGGGCCCCTTTTCCCCAGCTCTTCTCCTTTGAATCTGTGACTTTTTGGCGTCGAACTTTAAACATTTGTATTTCCCTAAATGCTTTGTACCACGATTCCTATTTGCACGATATACGTACGTGTACGAGTTTCGATTCAAGTCAAATTTGTAAATTGATTGAATAAATATTTTCTCAACAGAGTTAGATACGAGTAGAGATATACAGATTTAGAACCGCGCATAACTTTCTGAGAATTTGTCTAGGAGATGGTAACCTTGAAAGACCAAGGTGCTTGCCATTCATATCAAGACCTCCACCACGACTATAATTTGACCGGGACAAGCTTGTTCCGATAAATGGCGATATCGACTTGTATTTGTTTTAATTTCGACTATTAGCATAGCATACATACTCGTATGTGGTGATAGTCGAGCTCGTGCTCTATTCATACTGTCGAATGTTGAATGTTGAATGTTGAATGTCAATTAGGCGTAAAGCATTTTGCTACACTTGACAGTTTTACAATGCCGTTTGTAGTGCCACAGAGTGTCAGTTGATTTATGTGCCGGAGTTTGTTGTAGAATGTTGGATTTTTGGATTCTACATAGACAGTTGGCGAAGTAGATAACTATAAACAGGACAGCAAAACATAAGTATACGATAATAAACTGCTTACTCGAAGTATTAACATATTTTAACAATTAAAATAGAACACAGACAGCATTACAGTAGTTTTGAGTTTCAAGAAAATGTCAGTTAGTCCATAATCTTAGATGAAAACGTCACAGACACAGAACAGAAAAAATGTCACTCTGTATACCCTCACACACTATCTAAATATAATGCGATACCCCTTCATGTACGAACATTCAATTATTTAATATCCTCTAATGAAGAAAAAGTGTCGGTCCGGATATATACCCTTGTGGCACACAATCTTTTATTGCGAAATTACATAGTTGAAGACACATTATAATTTAAAATGTTGTTCTTGTTCGTTTAAGACCAAATTTCATTGGTAGTCGATAACTCCGACAGCTAATGCGTTTCAGTTTAGGATAAGACATGATAAGGCGTTAATTAATTTTGAGGCATCTAGGTTATGTTAGGCTTGTGGGTTGATGTGGCACCCTATACATAATCGTTCTCGGGTTTGCGCAGACCCTTTTTGATGCCTGGATGGGGGAATTGGGAATTGGTCTCGCGTTAGTTTTCATTTGGTCATTGAACGAGTCATCTTGTTGTATAGCGAATAGCTCCGGGAGTTCGTGGAAGTAGTAACTTCCTAAAGTTATCTATCTCAAATTGCTTAGGCTTGGACAGTGGCATGGAAAGTGTAGCCCACATTCCCATAACCTCTAGAGAGATCATCGTGGGTAAGGTGGAACTTTACTGCGGGCACCCACAGAAGATTGTGGCCTATGAATAATTCAACAGGCGTATATAGTTCAGTTCTGCCTTTTTACTACTCAGGCTTGAATTCATCCAAATTGAATTGGTGCGTTGTCCAACCCCATACAAAGAATTATATCCCTGTATCCTCATACTGAAATCGTGATCACGGGCGATTTCAATATACACAATTCTGGTTGGCTTCGACATTCTGGACCGTAGGACGGTGTGTTGAAATTTTCGCTGTGGAAAATAACTTGGCCCAGCTTGTAAATGAGCCCACACGAATACCAGACGTTGATAGTCATGCCGCCAACACCCTGGACCTGTTTTTAACTTCTCACCCTGATAAGTACTCCGTTGATGTGCTCTCCTCTCTAAGCTCGTCGGACCATTGTGTAATATCAGCTAATTTCTCCTACACCCACCAAACTGTTAGAGAAAAGATTCATATGGCAATACGAGAAAACCAATTGGAGCGGACTTAACACCTTCTTTATGAACTTTAACTGGTCGTTATGTTTCCTCGATAACGACGTGGATGCCGCTGCTGATATGATCACAGACACTATTCTCTTTGGAAGGAGATGCTTTACCCCTCATCGGATGAAGAGTACCAAACTAAGAAAAGGCTTAGTACGACTCGAGCTGTAAAGAGGCTGTCAGGGTTAGAGAAATGTTTTTCGGTCCTACAAGACCAACCCGACAGAGGAAAACCAAAAGAAGCTCAAACGAGCCAGAAATATCGCCTTTTTTAAGCGTGTGAAATTCCAATACGACCAAAAACTGAGGCAAAAAATACTGCGGTGTCCCAAAGGCAGTAACAATTTTTGTTCGTTCGTCAAAAACATTAGAAATTCTGCCTCATCCTCCATCCCAACCCTCATTTGAAATGACATTCCAGCTAACAGCTCTTTGGATAAAGCCAATCTACTTACTGCACACTTTGTGGCTAGCTCAACACTAGCAGATTGTGCTTTGTCCCCGCCTACACTTTAGTGCGTCGAATCTTCAATGGGCCGAATCCATTTCCGCACTCGTGTTGTAGCAAGTGTTCTTAAAGATCTTAACATCCACAAGTCCGAAGGTCCAGATCGCATATCTGCCCTTCTTCTGAAGAGGTGTTCTTCCTCGGTGGCAAAACCACTGCGTAAGCCTTTTCAACAATACTGCTGTTTAGGACTCTTTCCGAGCAGATGGAAAATATCATTTGTCCAGCCCGTCCCTAAAAAAGGCGAATTTTCTTCGTTCTCCTCCTATAGACCCATTGCACTTAGGTCCCTTCTTTCTAAGGTCATGGAAACGCCGATAAATCATCAGCTTATGAGATATCTCGAAACACGAAAACTTATCAATGACCGGCAATATGGTTTTCGTAGCAACAGGTCCACTGCTGATTTGATGGCATGTCTCACCGAAAAGTTGAACCAAAGCGTACATCAGTCTGGCGAAAGCAATATAGTTGCACTTGATATTTCTAAGGCATTGGACAGAATTTGGCATCACGCTCTTTTGTCGAAAATGCATACTCTTGCGATCGATGACTCTCTTCTTCAATGGATTAAAAATTACCTTTCGGAACCTTCAATTCAAATTGTCTTAAATGCTGGTGTGCCCCAGGGCTCCGTTCTGTCCGACACTCTTTTTAATTTTCATCAACGATCTCTTGTCTACTACTTCTAATCCAATATACTCCTTTGCTAACGACAGTACTCTCTGCCTTTCATTTTCGTTTCCCAACTCACGTCCCTGCTCTTCGGCTGTAGAACGGGAACGGCAGCGTATATTAAGCTCATTAAATTCCGATATTAACAGCATAATTGGGGAACTATCAACGGAGTGGAATTTAATGCTTCCAAAACTAAATGCTGTCTGCTGTCTTTAAAGCGAAATCTAAATACCCAGCCATTATCCATGAATGACACTTACATCGTCGAAACCGAAAAACTTTCCATTCTCGGTATGTGTGTCAATGACAACTTACGTTAGAATGACCACATATTCGATGTCGTCAAAAATGCTGCGGAATGTATAGGCTTCCTCAAGCGATGTAAGAAATATTTTACCCCTTCTGATCTGGCCTCAATATATAAGGCATTCATCCTGCCCGCATCTCGTCAGGTGCTCCTAAAATATCTCTGCACCTGCTAGATAGGATTCATAACCGTGCGATAAAAGTCATAGGTGATACTAATATCAGTCAATCAATTGACACCCTCGAACACCGAGGTAATGTCTCCTGTCCCTCTTTGTTTTATCGCTATTTCCACCACCAGTGCTCCATTGAAATCGCCAGTAGCATTCCGCCCATATAAATGTTCATCAGCATACTCTCAAGCCCATTTTGGGACGTACTCTAAAATATCGTGATGCATTCCTAACTCGTACAACTCGCTTATGGAATGCTCTGTCGATCTCTGTATTTCCCGGTCATTATAACTTACAAACATTTAAAAACAATGTACATCGGTACCTGTCTTTTCTTCCTCCCTAAATTTCATTCGCCCGCAGTGTGTACAAACATTTTAAGAGTTTAAGCGCCCGCTCATTATAATAAAAAAAAAATTATGCAAATTAAGGTGGCGGGTAGAGCAGTTAGTTCCAGCTGACAGGTTGTTGACTTTGAAAATAACTATCCCCATCTCGTATTGGATGAGTGAACTTAACTGAAATCGATCATCCTGGCTGATAGATTGTAGTAACCGCCTATGCTATTACGTATGCACAAATGTTCTTTGAAAATTAGCAGTGTTACCAAAGTGTTCTTAGCTATTCCTCGACAGAATTTTAATCTCTGGCATCTTCTTTCCAACGTTCGATAGAATTCTATATCCTGCGCCTGATCTTCCTTGTTCATTTCAGCTTACCTAAGGCCATTTCCTCGAGGTGGATTTTATGAAAATCAATTTCTTTTCGTGTCATTACTCTTAACAACAACTGTCAACAGTATGGGGAATGCTTCAAAGGTACTCCCACACAAAAACATTTTTTCTTTAACGCAAGCAAATAATTTCACATTTGCCTCAGGTTAAACACCTTGATATTCACGGTTATTTGCGTGTCTAAGGACCGAAATGTTCTATAAATTCATTAATTAACGAAAAACACACAAGTCACTCACATTCCGGTGCCACGGTCATTGGCAATGTAAGTTATTTAAGTAATTACTGCGATAGTACTACAACTTTTCACTAAGTACTCCAAGATCTCATATATCACGTCGACCTGGACCCCGATCCCGAAATCAACAAATTACGCTGTGATATCGCTCTCTCTCTTGGTCTTGTCGCCTCGTTTAATTAACTCTGTGTATCAGGTCTATTCTATCACTTTATCGCCCCAGGTGCATGACCATAAATTTCAGTCTTCACACTCTAGGCCGTATTCTAAGCCATGCTCTATCTACTATTTATCGCATATTCAAAGTGTTTGTCATGTTTAACATTTTTTTATTTTATTCTAGGACCAGCAACCCACAGAGGAGATCGGACAAGTGTTTCAGGACGAGGATAACATGGCGGCAATTCTAATGCGACGTCATCTACAAACTGGTGATCTAATGATGGTAAGCTACCCTCGTAGATTTTGGTTTTGACACCTGCTCTAGCACGATGCTGGGCTCTAATAAGAGTATTCTTGTAGTTCGAATTGTTAATTGAATGGAGCACATGACAATTAGAATCGCAGTTTACCTGTAATGTCTGTTTTTGGTCAAATCGGTCTCGTGGTAGGTCGGGCACAAATCAATGTCGTTCGTTGCTATTGTCCAAGGTAGACACCGCACTAGCAGTGGTCAAGTCAAGTCAAGTGACGTGGGAAGTGCTTTTGGGTACTCGAGAGAGAAGTCAGTTATTCGAGTATAGTTTGACCACCTTGACCGATATACACGTGGGAATATGTACGCAAGAGATATGTGCATGTTTTAGGCCCCCCTAGAGCCAGAACAAGAGTAAAGCATTTCCATCTTTCAAGGTGATTCTGACTTGAAATCAAGTGTCTGCTTAGTAGCGCTGAAATGCTCTTGGAAAGGTAAACAACTTTTCTGGTGGTTTGAATACGCTTGGATTCCATGGTTGCATGCCTTGTGGACAACACTACTCTTGGTTTGTAGTTTTTTTTTTTTTTTAGTTTCCAAACACAATAACAATACATAGTTTGGCATGTGTTGGTGATTATGGAGTCTTAATTTCTATTGTCTTCTTGTGACCGCAGTCGACACACGTAACGACATCCGTAATAGAAGTGCTAAGTTGAATGGGTGTATAATTTAATTCAAATTTAAATAAGCGGCAATGCTGATGGAGATTGTAAATGGGGGGAATTTCAAGGAGAAAACGTTTAGCGTTAAGATATACTAGTGCAGAATATTGGTACGCCGAATAGACAATGATCTCATTTATAAGAATGACACGATAAGGTTTGTTATCAATTTACATGATATATTTGAACATACATTAGTGGTCCCAATCTATGGATATTTCTTTCTTTAAAGACTCTTCTATCTCGTATGTGTGATGTGCACAAAATTCTAATTAAAAATCAAAATTCCACTAAATAAGAGATCCAAATTTATTCACGTAAACATCTTCATACGTCATATCAACTCTCCGATTGTCGAAATCGAGCACCGATCAGCACCATTCCTCTTCAAGCATTACATCAAATTATCGCAACCAAAATATTTAATTTCATTAACCCAACAACCAGTAAATGCCAAATATACAACTCGGCACTGAAAGATACAAGAAACATGGCAAAGAACGACTGAGCAAGCTACAAAGAGACAATCTTTTGGATTTTGAAAGTCTTGTTTGCGTCTCGTTGCCAAATATAATACGTACAACGGCGTGGAGCATAGTTTATCGTTTGTCTTCTTCTGTTATGGCGAAGATTCATCTGCTGTGGATTCAAGAAACCTGGCAGCGTCTTAATAAATGTTAGCCAATGATTAGAACCTGAATGCGTGATCTCGGTAATTAGTCGCCGGAATGGTTTTCGTGGAGATACAAGTACAATATGGTGAAGTTAAGCAACACATTTAATTTATAAGCTCTACTGTCGGATGTGATTAGTGTATTTTCCAGATATAGAAGGATGTTTTTGGTATTTTGGTTTTGTTTTAACAATAATTATTGACTTATGTCGTCAGTAGTATGAATGCAGTTGAATTGGATAATATTTCAACACATAAGAAGTATTTATAAGGAGATAGATTGATTCGCTTGCTGACATTTAACAAATGGATATAACCTAATCGGCAATTATAAGTTTCCAAACCGTGTTCTAATTTTACTAATATATAAAAAGAAACACATAGCGAAACTATGTATATACATATACGGACCGCGGAATAATTAAAACTACCCGCCTTTTAGAAGCAAGATGAGGTACGTAGTACATATGAGATACATCCCCGGACTTCTTGGATCGGTCAGATCTGAAACTGTCTGAATAGTGCCATTACTCTCTTCTCAGCACGGTCTGATGATGCAGCTTACAAAACTCCATAATAATCTCTGTTCCTATTCGGGGCTCGACTTCGCTATTTATTGAACAGAAATTCGGTTTTTAATGAGTTCGATGCTCTGTCTAGTTTCATACAAGAGATGGTGTCCGTCTATCTTATTTTCAACATACACGATTCTGGGTGGCTTTAATATTGTGGACAGACAGCACCTGAGAGGTGGTGTACTGAAATCTTCGGAAGAACAACATAACCCGAGCGTTGATAGTCATACGTCGATATCCTAAACTAGTTTTTAACTTCCTACCCTGATAAGTGCATCATTGATGTGTTCACCCGTCTAGGCTGGTCAGACCACTGTATCATTTCCGGCTATTTTTCGTACACTGAACACACCGTGTTTTCTTTAAAATAAGATCTTTTATCTTTCATCGGATGAAGAGTATTGAACAAAAGAGTTATACAACTGTAAAGAATGCTATAAAGATGCTGTCAGGATAAATGAACTGATTTATCCTGATATGTCAAATTGCAATACAAAAACTGAGGCAAAAATTACCACAGGATCACAAAGATATTAAAAATCAAGACCACGGCAACTCTGCGGTATCCGCTTTTCGAACGTTAATTTATAAATAATAACATTCCAGCTGTCAGCTTTTGGAACAAGGATAACGCCACGAGTATAGGATCGTCGCAAGAATACTTAAATATTTTAATATACAGAAATTCACTGGGCCAGATTGTCTTTTTCATTACTGGCAAACTTATTGCGTCTTTATGACGTTTTCCGAGCAGACAGTGCGTTTGACATCATGTGGATGACTTATCTTCCATATTAAGTAATGAGCGTTCATTGTATTATTCTGGGTGATATAAATATCGACATCCTATGTGAATCAGTAATTGTAGTAAGATATCAAGCTTTACGGTCAGGGAATGGTTTTGAGTCTTGTATAAATGAGCCAACTAAAATTACTGATAATTCTCAAACTTGTATTGATTATATTTATGCAAGACTCAGTCGCAATGCTAATTTATCTTTGATTAGTACTGTCTCTGATTTCAGAACCTCCGATCACTGTATGACATGTATCTGCTTTAAATCTGGACGTACTCATACTAGACCTACCAACAACTGTAGTAAGTCTAAACCAGTAAATAGAATAGATTTTGAAGAACTAAATACGAGCTTGCTATATGAAAATTGGAAAGGTATTTACGGTGAATCTAATCCCTCTATAGGCTTTGATTTATTTTTAACTGTTTTGAAAGGTCATGTTAACTTGTGCTCATCTCTCTTAGGGAGTAGTATGACCAATCCCAAGAGATTAAAGCCATGGATGTCGAACTACTTACTTAAAAAAATTCAAATCAAAAACAAACTCTGTTTAAAATATAAAAAAACGTCTTAAAGACACACATGTTAGTGAAGCTTATGCAAAGGTTTCCAATGAAGTTAAAATCGAAACTCCTTTATGTAAAGAAAAGTACTACGCCAATAAATTTCATAGGGCTAATGGAAATTTAAAACAGGAATGGGTCTTAATAAATCAGTTCTTCAATAAAAATGCATCTTTACGTGCACAATCTAGTATAGGATTTAATGATACAGTAATTGAAAATTCTTCTGAAATAGATAATGCTTTGAATGTATTTTTTACGAGTGTTGCCACCAACACCTTGGCTGATGTGGGTTTTAAAAATACTCCTAATTCTTGCTTACAAAGATGTTTTGACATAGAAAAAAGGCATACAACTAGTTTTTTCTTTGAACCTATTTCATCTCTTGAATTGTTTAAAACTATTATGTTGCTGAATAAATTATTACATCTTACCTTCATAACCGAACTCAAACAGTTTTCTGTGAAGGTAAAGTCTTAACGAGTCTAAATGTCGTATCAGGTGTGCCTTAGGGCTCCGTACTTGGTCCGCTCTTATTCATACTATTTATAAATGACATATCGAAGTGTATCAAAAGGTGTAAGCATCATATTTATGCAGATGATGTACAGATTTTAAAAAATCTGAAGAATTAACAGCAATGAATGAGGTGAACGGAGATATCAATGCCGTCTATACCTGGTCCAAACAAACTAAATCCGTTAAAAACCAAATCTATGTCCTTCAGTAGAAAGTCTGTAGATATTACTTCGTCACTTCTTCAAATTAACAATACTACCATCGACTTTATGGAAAAATTCAAAAATCTGGGTATTTACTTTAATGAGTGTCTAAATTGGAATACTCAAGTAAACCACATTGTTTCCAAAATATATGGTATTCTCCGTGGATTAAGTCCCACCAAACAATATCTACCTATCAAAGTTAAATTGAAGCTTATTAAGGCATATGTTTTACCTATTGGGTCAAACGTGCGGTTTGCTAAGAGATGGCGTAACTTGTATTATTCCATTGTTATTATTCCATTGGAACATGCGTTGGAAAGCTACTGTCATTGTACATCAGTTCATTTGAAGCATAAACAACAATAATTTTTTTTCACTCAAACATGTCGAACTTTGTGCCTGAAAAAGTGTTTTTGTGGGGAGTTCTTCTTCATTACTTTAATATGAAGAAAACTGCTGCCGAAAGTCATCGTATTTTGGTGGAAGTTTATGGTGAACATGCGCTAGCTAAGCGAAAGTGCCAAAAGTGGTTTGCACGATTTAAAAGTGGTGATTTTGGCTTGGAAGACGATGAACGTCCTGGGCAGTCAAAAAAGTTTGAAGATAAAGAACTGGAAGCATTACTCTATGAAGATTGTTGCCAAACACAAGAAGAGCTCGCAGAATCTTTGGGTGTCACTCAAGCAGCCATTTCAAAACGTTTAAAACCAGCTGGATATATTCAAAAGCAAGGAAATTGGGTTCCACATGAACTCAAGTCGAGAGACGTCGAAAGGCGGTTTTGCATGTCCGAAATGCTGCTGGAACGCCACAAAAGGAAGTCATTTTTGCATCGGATTGTTACTGGTGATGAAAAATGGATCCATTACGACAACCCCAAGTGCAAAAAATCACATGTGAAACCCGGCCAACCAGCCAAATCAACGGCAAAGCCGAATATCCATCGCGCGAAGGTAATGCTCTGTATTTGGTGGGATCAGATGGGTGTGCTGTATTATAAGCTGCTAAAACTGGGTGAAACCATCAATGGACAACGCTAGCGAACTCAATTAATCCGTTTGAAGAAAGCAGTGGCCGAAAAACGCCCGGAATATGCGACCAGACACGAGGCAATAATTTTCCGTCATGACAACGCTCGGTCCCACGTTGCTATTCCGGTTAAGAACTATTTGGAAAACAGTGGATGGGAAGTCTTATCCCACTCGCCTTATAGCCCAGACCTTGCCCCTTCTGACTACCATTTGTTCCGGTCGATGCAGAACGCCCTCACTGAAATACGGTTCACATCAGAGCAGAATATCAAAAATTGACAGAATTCATTCTTGGCTGCCAAGCCGGCGCAGTTCTTTTGGGATGGGATCCACAAATTGCCAGAAAGATGGGAAAAAGCCATAACTTCAGATGGGAATAATACTATTGTACATGTTTTTCTTAAATAAACGTTCAAATATTGAAAAAAACCCTCACGAATTAAGTTATATACCTTTATAGATGTGAAATTTTCTAGAACCTGGTTAAAAGTCGCCTTTAACAATTGTACCAGGTATATCTTTAATATCCGTCGCTGTGATCACATCTCTTCTTATGTAAAACGAATCATTGGCTGCTCCTTAGCCACGTTGTTAAAAACTCGTACTATTCTCGCATTGTTTAAGATTATAAGAAGCAAAACACCACATTACCTATTTTCGAAACTAAGCTTTGTGCAGTCCGAAAGGACATTAAACATAATACCGCCAAGACACAGATATTTAATTAGTAGTCACCAGTTCATCTATGGAATCAACTTCTTACTAGTTTAAAAAGGCAGAGCACAGAGAATCGTTTTAGAAAGGAATTATTTGAACTCATTTAACCTGACATTGACTTACTCATTTTTCTACTTTCTATCTTCTTTCATATCTTTCTCTATTTCTATTTCTACTTCTATTTTTTTTTCTCTTTATTTTTATATAATATTTTAAACTATAATTTGTATGCATTGTTATTTATAATTATAATTGTCACTATTAATTGTTTTTATTGCTTCGAAACCTGTGCAAATCAAAAGTCGATTATAACTTAATATTGTACAAAGATACATCATTATTAAATAAATTCAATTAAATTTCTCAAAAAGCCGAATCTTTTTCTGTCATCTGCTAGAGACCCATTGTACTCACGTATATTGTTTCTAAAGCCATGGACACCCAGATAAACAATCAGCTCATGAAATACCTCGAGGCATGAAAATTGCTCAATGATTAATAGAACAGTTTTCGTATCATCAGATCTATTGCTGATTGGAAGATATGTCTTATCGAAAAGTGGTAGCAAAATCTATACCAATCTTTTGAAAGCAAGATAGTTGCACTTGATATTTTATAGATTTTTGAAAGAGTTGAAACATCAGGCTCCTTTGTCAAAAATACGCGCATTTGGGATCTTTCGAATCGATCAATTCAAATTGTCTAACATTCAAAAAAAATTCTGTTATGCCCTAGGGTTCCATTCTGTCTCCGATACTCTTTTTAATTTATATAAATAATCTCCTTCTTTCTACTTCTCATCTATTGTAGTTTATTCCATTGTTAACGACAGTACACTCTGCGTAGAACGTGTATGAAGCTCATTAAATTTCGATGTTAAAAGCATAACTAATTGGAAAACCACCAACCGAGTGGAATTTAATGGTTCCAAAACACTATGCTGTCTCTGCCTTGGTAAAATGAAAGTGAAAAACCCAGTCATTATCGAAGAATGGCACTTTGTACAAGTAGAAACCGAAAAACTTTCCATTCTAAGTATGTGTGTCAATGTCATTTTACATTAAAATGCTGCGAAATGTCTATGTTTACGTCAAGCGATGTAAGAAATATGGTAATTTATTTAGATATCCCTAAAATGTGAGGCATTTATTCGCCCAAAATTAAGGTGTAATTCTCACATCTGGTTAGGTGCATTTAAAACATCTCTGTACTTACTAGATAAGAATCACGACTGTACGTTGTTCTATCGCTGTTTGCACCACCAGTACTTGAACGAAATTCATCCATAACACGTATCTCGCTTTGAATGTCCCTCAATGTTCGATTTACCCTCAAATCCGTACAGTGCGCTTATAAAAAGTCCAGCTGAACTCTTTATTTCGTTGTCATTATAGCCTGCAAACATTCAAAACCAACTAGCACCTATTTTCCACTGCGATGTGTGCACATATTTATTATCATATTTATGAACAAAGTTTTCTGTTTTATTTTTCACAAGCAAGTCAAAAGTTAATGTATCTTGTGCAGTTTGCATTGGCACCTTTCAATTATCCCTTATTCCTCCTCAACGGCTCAGGACAACGCTTTCTTTGATCTCACTGGACAAGGGGACTCCATTACGTGGTGTATTTTGCAAGATGCGACCGATCCCCGGCCACTATGGTATCTTCTTATGAATATATCTGTGTGTTTGACCTACGATATCTATGTGCTCTTGACCTGCCGACATAGAAGTTGATTATTTAATTTAGAAAAAAAACATTAAAACAATCAAATTAATAACATAAAAAGCCATTTATAAATGCCACCTTAGCCCTAAAAAATGATTTTTAACCAAAACAATGGACTTTTTCCACACGCGATTGATAGCTGATGATTAGTCAGTCAATTATTCAAATGTCTACAGTGGTATACACTCAAAACCAAAATAGCATTTGCATCTTATAGAAAAAAAAAGACTCGAAAAGTAAGTAGTCCCCGAAAAGACAAAAATATAGTATTGAATAATTTGCCCACTATGTTGAGACCATGATGGCCGGATTAAATTCAAATTATTACTTCTGCTATAAAATTAAATATGTATAAGATATACTATATTTTATGATGATATATGAGCTATAACGACTCCCAATTAACAATCTATTCTCTGGATTCAGCGCGATCTTTCGCTTACCGCTTCCAGTTATTCGTGGCAGCACTTTTGAGCACACCATCTAAAGCATTGATGTTCTTTCGGTTAATATATATGTATGTCTTAACCACCTAACTAATGGGTTTTCGAGTCTTTCGGTTAGGGTTAATGTCCCTAATTGCTGTATCTTCTTCTAAAAATTCTCCAAAAACTCATAACTTCTGTTTCAATAGCCGATAATATTTCATCGATAGCCCGTTGATTTATTCTCATGATTGATGTCACTAGACCCTTGAAATATGTTGCCACTGATATTGGCTTGTGAGAGTCGAACAATTGTTTTAAGCATGATGCCGGCAACATGCCTTTTCTGCGAAATAGCTTTTCACATCATTCTGATGGGCAGACGAATGCTATAATGTATTGGGGCTTTCATAAAGTGAATATCTGGTCGATCGTCGGCTATCGAACTACACTATCAAGAATTTATCAGGGATATAAATATAGTGCTACAGCCATTAACAAAGTAAGTAATATGATGGAGATGGCCCATTTCAGAAGGTCTTTCTTCCGGAGGCAGACCTCGCTATGAAACGGTTTCAACATTTGCTCTTGTTGTTTTTAGTTTGAATATCGCTATCGTAACTCCTTCTAATCAAATAGACGAAATTGATTTTGATCGCCTCTAACAAAGGTTACTTCTACCTCACAGAGAAATTTTTTGTAAATTTTCGGCAACGACTACGGTTGTTGAACATAGTTTCTGTGGAAGCACCTCGCCATAGTCCGGTTCAAGCGCTACTTCCTACTTTTTGTATACAGTTTGAGAATCAAATGTTCAGGTGGAAGAAACGTGTACAAGATATGGGCGATTGGGTTTCCCCGGAAGAAGTGGATGGCCTATCCCTGAAGCAGCGTAAAACCTTGCTACACGCATGTGTTCTATCTAGATGGCAATCTAGATGGGATACTAGCGAAAATGGCAGGGTTACTTACGGCTTCCTAAGGGATGTGCTAACCATGAGAATTTTTCCTGAACGGAATTTTAACCTCAGCCTGGGCTTTTTGTTGACCGGGCATGGCTCTCTCAATGCATTCTTGCATAAGAGGGGGCTTAGCGAGGTTACGAGCTGCTCATGTGGAGCTACCTATGAGGACTGGCTTCATGTCCTATGTGAGTGTCCCAATTACGCTGACATAAGGAACTTGCAGGCTATGGGCATCACCTTTAATGGTGAGACTTACGATGTCAGTGGAATTATCACTGATACCGTACGGTTTGAAAGAACCCGTAGTTTTGCAAAAGACGTATTCAATAGAAGGCGCAGTAGGCAGCTAGCGGGTAGTTTGTAGATGTTGAAATTGTTGCAAGGCCGCCAGTCCTGGGCAGTGAGGTGCCTAACTGGAAGTAACCTCAAGGTTGCGAAGCTCGACCGGAAGCTATATTCTGGTACCACGGGAGGTCAGGAGCCCCCGGAACTATGGTTCCGGCCTGACCTAGGAGTTGGCCCCCTTGTGGGAGTATCGTGGTGGCTGCAGGTTTAAACCCAAAATCGCGGGGAGAATGGACCGAATGGATTTTGGACATCTCATGGCTTAGCATGTGTTGTAGTGTACTACGACCGGTGCTGGGCCATGGGATTGCTATGGAACCAATTGGTCTGCTCGATGTGGAGTTGCATTGCAACCGGGTGCCATGACCCACAGAATGGCTGAGGTATTAGATAGGCCTCGACCCTTCACCAAAGGGGAAGTTCGTGCCTTACACACGACTTCGAATCTGGTACTGGTGGTAGTACTTGTACTACCCGAAGGGCGCTTATCAACGCATTATTTTGATATCTTGTGCGAAGACGCACCGTAGACTTAAGCCCTTACGGCAGGTACCTACGTTAAACACAAGAGACATCTGTACAAGATATGGGGCCCCCACCCAATTATCAAGGCTTCGCCCATCAATGACGTTGTCTAATAAAAAGCGGGGGCTGAATATATTACTGGTCTTATCGTAAACATCTTCAGATAACGCCTCTGAAGGTTGCTACGATTTGACCAGTAACAAGTTGCCGGTCATAGGTCTTGTTGGCCGCTGGACCACCGGTAGTTCCTACCAGGACTTAAATCACGGTACCATAGGAGTCAGGAGCCCCCCGGATTTCGGTCCGGGCCTGACTTGTTGAGGTAGGCCCTCTTGTGGGAGCGTCATGGTGGCTGTGGTTTAAACCCAAATCGCGAGAACGTGTCTAACCCATTGTCGAGTTGCAAATAAGTACTGGGTGCTGTGACCCTAAGACCAGTAAGAGGTTTTAGGTCGGCCTCGACTCATACCAAGGGTGGAACTTGTGTCTCCAACACAGTTGAATTAGTATCGAAGGTTTGACAGAGAGCAATGGCAAGGCGTATCCTTGCTCCCTATGGATGTATGGGCATCCCATAAACATAAGGTCCACATGACAGGTGGTTTACGTTAAAAAACAAGAGACGTTCTGTACAAGATATGACAGCTAAACGTAACGTCTTTGATGTTAATATTAAAAAGGATGACCTTCATGCCGTACTTTTCACTTTGATGAAATCATTAAAACAATGTTCGGCAAAGGGATTATAATTAGGCATTCGCTGATATAACTAAACCTCGAGTTGTGTTGTCTAAAACTTTCCTTGAGGACGAAACCGCGTCGATTAGACTCAGTTGTACCCGGTAGATTTCATCATATCATACCTCTTGGATCACAGTGAAATTCGTTTTGTAGCCGTCTCGGTCCGCCGTTAGTTAATCGGCTGTTTTTGATGTTTGAAAGACCTGAACACATATTGTTCATACAAGAAGAAGTTGAAGTTGTTGGAAACACCTACGTGATTTTATACATAAATTTCGACATAATAGAAAAATGCCGAAAAATACTCATGTAAGCCGAGCTACGAGGATGTCGCAGTAGTTCAAAAGATATTACCACTAATTTGACCTCTCACATCGTAGGCTATTTATTTGAAAAATTTGCCGCCAAAACGTTCTCTTCGTGCCCGGTTTAGACCAAGCTGACGCACAGAGATCACCTTAGCTGCACTTGTACAAATTTGGGTAAACGGGACAGATTAAGCATACAGAAAATAGCCATGGATGGTCTATTCCACGACCTCTCAAATCTAGAACAAAACCAAGTGGCTGTCACTCTTACTCTCACGCCATTCAAAATCGGTCAAAAATCATAGGTCTCCACGCACTATGTACGAAGACAACAACACAATAATTGGAAGAAACTAGGCCTTGGTCCAACGGTGGCACAGTGGCGCCAACAATTTTCTTGAAACCATGTCAAATTTTAGAAGTACTCATATATAGTACGTTGGAAGTCAAAAGTTTTCTGCCAAATTTTTAATTCAATCTTTCGAACATCACAGCAGTAACAATCATAGCTATTGTGCAAATGAACAACAAGAAAATATAAAAAAATCAAATAAAAGGACAACAAATTTGACATCCGGCCCGCCTTTCCCAGCATTTAACTAACAACTTCATCTTAGCATGCTCTAATGGTCGTCTTTAGTGGGCTTGCGAAACGAATTATGTAAGGGATTGTAATTATGAGAAAAATTATTAGCTTTAAGCTAATGAGTACTTGTCTGCTTTTCGGTAATTAACGTCTATCAGTTGGCTAAGAGTCAAAACGGGTCGATGATGGTGTTGCTCAACTTACCAGAACTACAGCTTCCGTTTAAATGCTATAAAAACATTTGTCTATGATTAACTCTTCCCTAAGATGTACCCTAATTTGCTTTAATGAGGCCTACTGCAAACATATAATTACCACCAATAACTGCCTACCGTCACCGTACTGCAATGAATGCCAAAAGTTGAGAGAAGAAATCAAATCTTCTCGCCACTACTGTAATACACTGTCCACCTATTACACAATCGACAATAATCAATAAACATGATTGTGCATACGTGCGCGGTGTAAAGGCAGCTCAAATCTGTTCATTTAGTTGGTGACTTTTAAGGCCACCAGGTAACATCAACTCACAACATCTGGCCAAAGCCAAAGAAGATACTCGTATCTTTCGCAAAAAAAAAAAAAAAAAAACAGGCCCACACTCATAAAATGTTTTGCAGCCATGCGCTGTGATGTTGAAATATTTATGGATGCTATGCAGTAGTACCATCTCTCAGCAGCAGACATCTCTCGATGGGCCCAAAGCAATCTTGTTATAGCCCATGAAACTAGAAAATTGAGACTTTAACCTTTCGATGATTGCGGCGATTTCCTTCTCCATCTCGGATCTCCCTGCTGAAATTGAAAAATTCAATAGAGAAAAAGTCGATGGAAGTGGATTTTGCAATCGGACATCTTCTGCAGAAAGTATGTTAACCAAATGCTGAAATTTGTACTCTTTCAGGAGGTTACAGCCGAATATGTCGATGAGCTCTGCTATAAATCACTTTCCGACAGATAATCATGTCCCGCGGAGGGAATTGTGCTCATAGGTTTTTGCTCAGCATAGTATTTCTTGGATGGCAGAATGCGTGGTACTTGTAATTGTTCAAGTAGACCCCAGTCTGCAAGCAGAACCATTTGTTATAACTGCAAATGTAATGTGGGCAATTGGCGGTAACTAAGTAAGTGGTTCTCTACGAGACGCTGATGGAAGCGTTATAATTGATGGAGATGAGGAGCAATTACAGTTGATGAGTTGTTGAGTAGCTCATGTGGTGTTATGCAAACAGCACGTCAATTGGAAATCAATTAAATTTCAAACAAATCAATTTCGTCTAGTCGACCAGTTTTGAAATACGTTTAAGGGATTAGATTACTCGATTCAAAGCACCCTTTTCCAGCGTTTCGGTGATGTTTTGTCAAAACTTCTTTGACATACGTAAACGTATTCTACGCGATAAAGACTCTACAAAACCCAACGATTTTCCAATCTGTCAACAATAATTAATAGTATTTTAAGCCAATCCAGATAGCCAGTCTTACATATATTTTCACACGTAAATTTGTCTCAATTATAATTTTTTTTTATGAGCAATTCAAACTTGTACTAACCTCGAACTCTTTCAATTCTAAGCAAGTCACCAATTCTGTCAAGGCTTATTAATATTCGTATATGGTTTCGCCTTTGAAGGTTTTATAAACCTCCATCATGTTAGCCTTGTATCTTTTCTGAGACTGACCTTGCTTTGCTGCAAGAACAAGAATTTTGTTTACGAAATTCTTAACTAAGCACAAATGTGCTACCTTGCAACGAAAAGAAGTATATTACTCGTACATTTGCTTATGTTCACAAGAAAGGTTCTTGTGTGTTTGGGTGACTTGACTTTAGTAATGGAACCACTCAGCATTGAGTCTGGAGTAAGACTTTAACATGGTAAAATGATAGATTTGTATAGAGAAACTTGTTTGTTTAACTATGTGAAAGTATCATCTTTCCTCACTACCAACTCACCCACATAAATACGCGTCATATGAAAGTTAAAATAATTCAAATAAAAAGCATAGGGGAAAGCAAATATTTTGTCACGCAAAAACTAAGTAAACTGGCCCGAACCCGTTGCTGCCCACCATCTGTGAGCCTAACATAAAATTTTCAAATATTACCAAAACGGCCGTAGTCGTGACTCAACCTAAAGAAGATTAATAGTAAATGACAATTAGTTTTACAAGTTTACAAGTAAAGAGTGACCAGGTAAGAACGTTAGGAAGAAAAAATTTAAACAAAACCAAAACGGTGTGACATATAAAATCCATTTTGGCTTTATTTTAAAGCTACGCTCATGCACATCATTCAAATGGCCGCCTCGGCTTCGCTGGCAGTGCTTCAAGCGGTCGGTCCAATTTTTGATGACTCGGTCCAATATATGCGGCGTTATTCCGGCAATAAAGTGGTAGGCTTATTAGCGTAGACTAAGGACTTGACATAGCGCCAGAGAAAATAATCGAGTGGTGTCAAATCGCATGATCGCGGCGGCCAATTGATGACCGCTTGACGTCACATGACCCAGTCGCCAAATATCTCCTTCACAACATCGAACGTTGCATCGCTTGTATGGCATGCTGCGCCACTTTGTTGAGACCACAGCTCGGATATTTCGATGTTCTCGACCTCTGACCACAGAAAGGCGGTTAACATCGCTCTATGCCTGAAACCATTGAGAGTAACGGTGTCTTCTTCCTCATTTCGAAAGAAATAAGGTCCGATGATGCCATGTCATAAACCGCACCAAACAGTCAATCTTTCTGGATGCATTGATGCTTGGCCGAACACTTGTGGATTGTGTTCGCTGCAAGAAGTGCAATTTTGCTTGCTGATATAGCCGCTGAGCCAAAAATGGGCCTCGTTCGAGAAGATGATTTTTTGGCCAAAATTCGGATCTCCGGCCAACACTTCCAGCGCCCTATTAGCGAACTCTCGGCGTTGTCTATGGTCGTCCGTCTTCAATTCTTGCATCAGCACAATCTTATATGGATGAAGGCCCAAATCCAATTGCAAAATAAGCCGGGTTGATTCTACGCCGATGCCCAATTCAGCTGATCGGCGCCGAATCGACATTTCTGAGTGAGTGTACTCACGCTCAAACTTGCCTGCACACTGAAGCCATGATGACGACCGTCCTCGCAACGAAATTCACGTTGCGTATATACGAGCCGCAATTTCGATAATATTTTTTAGTAATTTTCGCACATTCGGCAAGCGTAAAATGATGCGTGATGAAATGGCAAACTTTACTGAATGTTTTGACAGCTGGATGTCATTAGTAACTTAGACAGCTGCTGAAACATAACAATTGGAAAAACTATCATTGCTATCTGGACACTTGTTAACAAAAATTAGACAGATACGAATACATATGAGGCGTTAAACATGTACATTGGTAGAAGTGTAAGACCAAAGTCTACTATTCATGTTTTCTTTACTTTAAGCATTCGTAATGATGGTGTCTGAATATAAATAGGCTCATACATAACTCAAGAGCAGCAAATTTATCATCATCGGACGTGCCGATTCCAGCGACGGCATAACGATCTTTTTGGCACTCACTTTGATATACAAAACAGAATGTTTCCAAGCGCTAGTTCTATTTGAAAACATTCCAACATCGTTCTCGCTAAGATTTCTCGTAAAGAATAGTCACTTTCGTTGAGAAACTGCATGATTTGCTGCTGACGTTGACGGTCCTGGATGATTTTGTATATATTACTCGTCACGAACAAACGAATCACCGTAAATATTTCTCAACAGCGAACGCGCGCTGTACTCCCTACCAGTGGCTCATTGCGACTGGCGAATTGGCAAATCACGCACGTCGAATGATACCCCTCTCATTTACCTCACCCTGCTAGTTACAAGCAATTATAATTTAGACTTGAAAACTTTCCGATAGACACCCTTTATTTTAAAGAAGACGGAAATGATTTTGATGAAAATGCCAGAGATTTTGACAAAGTGTTGGACGAATTTTTTCCCCAAACTATCATTCTTTTTTAACTCAAATTTATCACATCGGCAATATGTTATTTATAGGATTAGTAGTACAGAATGCTTTTCAGATCCCCAATATCTGAAGCCATTTAAGAAATATTAGGAGTCCCTCAGGATAACCATCTCGGGCCAATCATCTTTATGATAACGATAGAAGGTAGAAATCTTGTCGTTACGGATTCAAATTATACTTCCTCCGCTGATGTCATGAGAATCATATCTGCGTCCCATGAGCTTATAGAACACACTGTATTTGGGCCAATATAAGAACTCAACATATTTGACGCAGAGCTAAAAATAACTGCGTTAGGCAACCACTTTTTTCAAGAGATTGTTCTGATGTCTCAGATGCTTTCACCAAAAACTGCTCTGAGACTTGGCAACCTTGGCTATAAAATATTCACTCGCACTTTCAATAAATCTATGACCCTGCCGACGTCACATGAGCCATATATAATATTGGAAGGGTAAAAATCTGTTAAATTTCCTATTTCTTTGTATGTATACTGTGTTTGCTTAGCGCCTAGACAGACGACTGGCAACTTTGTCTATTGGTAAGTTCCTGTTCGTTACCGTTATAGGTACATATTTTCATCTTATCATATTTTCTTTAAAGACGTGTTTGCCCCATTCAACGCAGTAATGCAAATATATTAAATCATGCTCCAATCACTCGAAAACACGCCCTAATACCTGCCAGTTTAAAATATCTCTTTTATCAGTAAAACACATACTCGGACTCACTCCAATGGCCAGGCGCACTTCGTAAGCCCGTACAACACGCTGCACGGCAAGTATCATAATTGAAATTAACAAACCACAGTTAAACACGAAAATGAAAGAAAAAAGATACCAACAACCAGCAACCATATCTGGCGTTGATTACATAAATAAATTATTAGCAAAACAGCGACTACAACATAAAGGCATTCTGGAGCAGATTTTCTGCTCTGCACCGGTGTCAACAGAAATAATCGTCGCCTTAAAGTTAAGGCATCCACACGAATCCTCCATCAACATATGAGTTTGTAGCCATTACAGCCGCCTCTGGTCTCTTGAGCTGCTTGATCACTCCTTCTTCTGCTCTGGGAATTTAATAATGATGACTTGGAATGAACCACCGCCCAAAATCACTCTCCGCACAATGGCATCCTATGCATGCTGGAGCAGCAACAGCACCATACCATATTTCCCAACATGGTAGTGGACTTGGCATCACATCTTACAAGAGGTTTACCAATACCCACACCCTCATCCGTTCTCGTCCTCGATCCCGTATTTATTTTTTGCTCTGCAATCTATCAGCATGCGATGGAGACAGCCAAATTTATAAATGACTAAAAGGCCGTTTGGTGGTAAAAAAAGGTGCAACTTAGCGTATGGACATGTGCCAATGTTATGCAAGAGAAAATCTATAGGTTTGCCGATATTGACCGGTGGACGATGATGGAGCTACTGTTGAGTTCCTTGGTCCTGGTAGCCGATACGTTTTCGTTGTTCTGCTGACTTTTGGAATAACCTCAACAGGTGCGGTATTGAAAGAAACTGTCATAGATTTTTGACTGATAATTATCATGTCCAAGACTTATGTCCCACCTTTGAATTTCCTTTCTATTGTGTCTCCAATGCCCTCGACTATGACGGGAGGGTGGCACAATTACGTAAAGTGACACCTTTCAATGCGCAAATTCCACATTGGCATTTCACATTTCATTGCATCGCAAGCCATTAGCTTTTCCATTTAAATCGCATTAGTAGCTACACTATCTCTCAAGATGGGTAACTTCTTCGTTTACCCATATCATCTCCAGCAACAACTTTTGCTTTAAATACCAAGGCTATCCGGTACAAGTGAAGATGAAATTTATTCCTTCTTCACTTCGGATGCTGCAGTCAGTAACCGACGACAACATCAGCATTTTTCTAGATTGCCTCTACATGGAGATTACGAAACTTGAAGTTAAACAAAATCGTCGCTAACAACGTTTTCTTGTTGCTGTTTCTGTAGACAGGGCAGTGTTGCCACTTTATTTTGAGTGGAAATCGGAATAAATTCAAATAGAAAATGGAGTGCATCTGTATGTCACCCACATAACCATACGATTGAAATAAAGCAAAAGCATTGATTGTTATATGTGCCCAAGCCTTTCATCATAACCTTTCACGTACTAAAACTTTTCTGACAATTTTTTTTTATTAATTTATTTTGCGAATTGTCGTATTCGTGCCAGCGGAACGGTTGCTTTTTTTCGTGATATCTAAAGTTATTTTTCTTTATAATTAAAACAAATGTCAATTAGTCATTTTTTTTGTATTTATCTATCTTGTCATTTCTAAAAATTCATATCTGGCAAGTGAGCACTAATAACGGCTACCGGAAGATTGGATTTTTTCCGGCACTTTGCACCAATTTTTGAAGAGTTTCTTGTGAAATCGCAGCGATTTCGTTGATGTTAAGCTGTTCCAGGCAACCATTTTTGTTGGCATAAGTCCAAATATTCAAATATCGCCATCAGAAAAAGTCAATCACAATTCTTTTGAGATCAATCGATTGAGGAACATCTTCAATAAATCGATTGTTTCACTAGCAGTATGGCATGTTGCACCGTCCTCCTGAAACCAGTAATTCTGCCTGTCATTTTCGTCCAGTTCAGATGCCAAATAATCGCGTACCGATATCATAGCGATCGGCATTACCGTTTTCGAAAAAGTAAGAGCCAATGACTCTTTCAGTGCGAATACCGTATGAGACAGTAAATTTTGTGTGAATTTTAGCGTAAAATAACTCGTACTCGTAGCTTCGTTGGTCATAATTACACAGTCCCAAAAATCAGGTTCAGCAGGAAGGATATCTAGGATGTTTCGGACGTATTGCACACGAGGCGACTTATCAAGCGGCAGTAATTTTTTAGCCATTTGCACTTTGTATGGGAAATTGTGAATCCACGGCGACGATATAAAGACATAAATTTGATGTTGCCACACTACCACTTTCATCATTGAATTTGGTCATTAAACGTATAATTGTTTTCGCTGTTAACACCGATAGACCGCGATATTTGTTTCTAAATGCAAGTTGCGTTAACACCATAAAGGACTGTTTTTTAAAGTAAAAATTTATAATTCCAGCTCTTTCTTTTGGCGTTTAGTGCCCCACAGTAAAAATTGTACTGGAATGAAGTTGCTTGTTAATACGAGCTGTTATTGACACTGCAGCGGTTAATGCTGTTTTGAGGATTCCCAAATTTGTGTGAGAAGTCTCACAGGCCATGCTCCTAATTCTTACTAAAAGTAGGAATCCAGTAGATTAAAATCTGGACTCCTGATTTCCAGTCTTTTGCTGGTATAAAGTAAGGAATATTTGCCTTGAGCTAGCCGCGAGTAGATTTGGGTCTAGAATATCCACCTCACTCGATTTAAAAAAGTATTTCAGCCGTTTTCATGCTTTTTTCGCAGAAATGGAGAAATTCAATACCTTAACGGGAAACTGCCCCTCAAACTAATACGAAAACGGGATGATAGCCACGTTGATTATTTGGAACAGTTTTTTTCGCTTCCTTTGATGATTTAGCATAAATTTTATTGTTTTGTTTGTTGAAAATTTCTTCCATTGTCAACATTTTCTCATCCGCAAACAAAATAGTTTCACTGTCATTGCCCGCGTACCACTGCAAAAGCCACTTGCATCATTCCAGCTTATTTTTTTCAGTTAAAGAGTTAAAAGTCAAGTTGTAGAGATCATCTTGAATTAACATGGACATGGATCTGGTTGTTGTACCCAATGCTCTGGACATGCTTGTACGCTTTAACTTATGGAACGCTATTACCGCGATTTGCTTCTTCTTAATAACACACTCCATGCTTATTGATTGTAAACTGAATTCAAAGTCTCTTTCCAGAAGAACTACAAAGTTTACGTCTCCTTCTCTATCAAGCGGGGTCGGGTGTGATAAGCACTTAGATGGGGGACCGCATTGCAACATGTACTTATACCATTGGGATTACAAAATTTTTTAGTTTGATTTTACTTGGTTATTTTTAAGTCAGCGGCCTCTTCAGAGCGTTCTCATTTTAAGTTCAGAAGTAAAGCCCAACATAGGTAACAATGAACAGATCAAGGGCATTCTATGCACCTTGTACCTCTGGATCACGATTACAAAGATTTCACAAGCAAACACTCGACAACTTGAAAATATATCGTGACATCAAGCCACATCCTTGCTCTGAAAGTCGAGAAAACGGAAGATCTTTACGATCTTAAGAAGCTGGAAAAAGTGAAAAGCTTTTAGAAAGGAAAGAAGAAAGACCGAAAGGTATAAAGGTAATAAAATCATCAGGCGTTGCTCCAAAGCAGAAGTGTAGAAGATATTCAAGTTAATATTAATTTGAGATTCGTACTAAGCTACAGCTATGTCTGAATACATGTCCAAAAACCATTTTACGAAAACAATGCTGACCATGTAAAGTAGAATAAATTGCCATTGCCTCTTCACTGGTTTTGGACCAGTGACTTTAATGCTTGGTTAATCGCGTAAGGGCCGGATAACCCCGCGATGTTCATCTTGACATTGTTAAAAAAATGTGAGAACTTTTCATATTTTCTTTAAAGTGGCAACACTTGGATCGCGTAGGCAGAAATCAAAATGCAGATGCGAAGACAAAAACAAGGCAACAACTCCTATGTGGTAAGAAACCAGTGCAATTCTGCAGAAGCTTCAATGGGTACTGCAAATGTAAAGACACTCGTATGTATAATTACCATTTTTCGCTTGTGGGAATACCATATTCATTACGAGACCTTTGGTTATGGTCTGAGTTTTGAAGTCAAAACGTATTAATGACAGAAGCCTGGCTGGTTTTAATACCAGAGCAGACAAAAGGTGGGATTTACTCATATTGGCGTGTTTAGATAGTGTAATGTTTTTTCCACTATCGGGGCTGTATGAATTTAATGAGTTCTTACTCGATACATATGGCACACTATCCAAAACTTGTAATGCTACCATCCTTACATAAGAGCTACGCTTGCCAACACTTGCTACATCAATAAATTGCCAAATTCACAATCATGGAACAGTGAAGATGTCAGACAAAAGATACAAACCCAGACACACCCAGAAACCGAATTCCAATCGAATAGCAAGGGACCAAACCCCTATGCTCATTTATAAAGTGGCCATCTCACATTGTCCGTAAACATGTCTAATTTGTATTTTCGATCATAAACACCGACTTGTCTTGCATTGCATAACACTTGTCCTATCGTAACTCCCTCCCTGCAGAAACGACCTTGTCTAATTGCTTACCCGAATATTCAATTTCGAAAAAAAACACAACTCGCAAGTGAAACACAAATTGACCATGGAATAACATCTCGTCAAAGTATCTACTCATACACATCTCATAGAGTGTCCTCCTTCTACCATTTTTGGCAGAAAACACTCAAGGCAAATTGTGACACAGTATCGTAGTGCACAAAATACCACCAACCAATACTCCATTAGCGAAATTAACAAAATAAATACCGTAATAGGTTGATTGGATCGGCGGAGAGCTTTTGAAGAGGCTGATACACAGTCGAAGAGGTGATTTCTTTTTTCTTTTGTCTGCTCGAACATCTCATGAAACCAGCAACTCCTTGTGTAATTAGATTCAAATTACTTGTGGTGGAAATTTTGCACGTTCGATACACTGGAACGATAATAATGAAACCTTTCATCTAAATGAATTGTCTGATTTGGTGATAATCCACTATTTAGGACACTTGAACAGGCACGGATGTTAAGCGTCATCGTACAAGCGATGACAAAATCTATGACGTTCGGCGTAAGCACAGGTTACCACACCATTGTATGCAACTGACAGTTGACGTTTTATTGAGGGCCTTAGGCATTTGAGATAAAGTGTTTCCATTGAGTTGGAAAAATAGGAAGTGCATTAGATAATGTGCTTGATGTAGAGAAAGTGGGAATTGAAATCATAATAATGGCAGACTTACGAGTAACCCTTTACAATGTTGCAAATTGTCAACTGTCTTTCAATGCAAATAAAATTTCTCTCCTGACTACATAATAGTTTCGCTGGTACGCTTTGAAAAGTGTTCAAAAACTTTTGCTATAAAACACTGTATTTCATCGACAAAATCATTACAGACATTTTCCCCGAGATTCAAAGCCATGTAACTGAATATCATAGAAGTGCAGCTTTCCATTTTTCGCCCAAGCCAATAATACATACATTTAAGTGCGTCTTAAGTGGTAACACTTATTGACAGGCAAGATATACGAAATAGGGTGGATAGTAAGCAATACTTAAGCCCAGATTTTGGAGAATAAAAACGTATACGTTACAAGTAAGTAAGGTTGAGAATCTCTTGTACCGCAGTTTGTTATAGCCACTTCAGGAGTCCATTAAGAAATCCATATCGCTTCCCTTACTTTTATCGTGATAGTCAATGACAGCAAGTAATCCCTTGTTGTCTTTGCTGGTGACATACAGTTTGCAAACTGATTCTACAAAATAACTTAACTGATTTTCAATGTGATGATGAAATTTGTTTATGGGAGTCAAAAGTTGCTCACACAATCGCCTCTTTAACATTTCCTTCGTTCACGAAATATTCATTGATGGGGTCGTCCCTTAGGATTTGGGATCGAAAAATCTTTGAGAGTCCGAAGGGTTTCTGTTTTAGACATCTTGAATACTTACTGTGTTCATAAACCCTTTACCAAAGCCCAAATGCATACAAATCGAACAGAGAGCTCATTATTGAAAATACTTCTGTCATAGTTCCACAAAGAGAGGGACTGATAGGGTTAAGTTCTTATAAATGCATAGACAGATAGATAGATAGTTAATCGGCCAGCTGACAGGATCTTTTTACTCAGATCATCATACAAAGACTTAAGCGACAAATTACAAATTGTTGCAATTTATTTCCAAAATCACTGTTCAATAAAAAAAAACGTTTACAAAGCCCCACGGTACGGTGGGGCTATCTGAATACGTTCGCACTACATTTGCTCTTTTGGACTCCATGAAATAGACAAAGAATGCGCAGAGTTGGCAAAGGTGAAAATATCTGGACCATGTCCATCGACTTTGTGAAACATTGTGCGAAAAGATATGGGTTTACATACTTTGAAGATTCAAATGCTGCAAAAATTGAAGCCTGCCGATTATTATTTGCGTCGTGAATTCGTTTATTGAATGCTTTAATTGTTGGATGTCTATCGGCTTTTTACCGTCAAGTTTTGTTTGTTGATGAGGCTTGATAAGTAAAATTGTCGAATTTAGAGCGAGAAAAATCTAAATACCGATGTACCTCGAAAAATGCACTGCTTGGTGTAGACATAACCACGTGTTGGCGCCATCATCTGGCCGTAATCATTCAAAAATTAAGAAAATCGAAGTTTCGCCGCCAATGGCGCCCGGCACGGGGCCATGGCAACGATTTTTCATTTCCAAAAATGTTTGAGCATGGTATACAGGATATTTATTGCAGTTTCGATAAGATGATGCGACGTGCCAGACTGCCGACGCCACCACTGAGCTATTGAAATGAACCTGTGGCCTGGCTTCCAAGATCGTGTACTATTTGAAGTTATTGATCTATTATCACAAGCCAACAATAACAACAGCCTTTAAAAACCAACATCAAGCACACCATGCTCGAAAAAATGTCGATTGAAAGCTCCAGGGCAGTTCCTGAGACGCTCGTGGTAGCCATATGCCAGAAATCATTTTTCTTCATCAATGCTCTCAATCTTACGGCTCTTAAAAAATACGACATAAAAAAATAAGAAAACAAATTCCTCCGGAGCAGGATCTTTTTACCAAATTGCACTTGAAGCCCGTCTTAACTATCACAAATGTGCCGTTGTTGTACGTTCTGAAATTCCGGCTGATGTGTTGGATGGTCGAGACCGTACCAACATTTCGAATGAGTTTTGTGCGAGTTAAAAATTAGCAATGAGAATATCTAGTCGTGAATTTTTCTCATCTGAAGCCACGCTTAAATGGAACCAAACAGGTTGTTCACGAATGGTTTTATGTATTAACGATAAACAAGATCTTCCACTCAATGTAAATTCAAAACTAGTCCCCGAATAGATGTTGCTAAGAGAATCATTATTTTAGATCAGACCTTTAGACTTCCAAGATTACTCGTATACCAAGGTAGCTTTGTCTGTCATAAAGCGTCTATTTTGTGAATTACGGTAAATATATAGGCATTTTCACCTGCCAAAGCTCATAACCTCACAATAAACTCAAAAATATATTCCCACAATATTTTGCATACTATTGTACAATCATCAGCAAAAATTTCCACCGGCAACTAGCAAAATGAAAACCACATTATTTCCACTTTTGCTTTCAATTTCTGTTTCTGTTTTTGTTTCTGTTTCTGTTTCAGTTTCAGTTTCAGTTTGGGTTTCCTCTTCACGTCATTCTCTCATTGCTGTCACTCCATATTACGGTAGGCAATATCTTTTTCCACCTCCCAGCATCTGAGAGATCACTTTTCCTTTCAACAATTGAATAATACCTCATAACGTAATTTGATGCTCACTTCCCATCTCTCGACAAGATACAAGCTTAACCGGATTGCCAATTATATCTTCATGCCTGATGCATCTTCACATGACTTTTACTATACCCCAACAAACAAAAAGAAAAAAAATGAAGAATATCCCATTCCACTGTAAGGTATGCCATGTTTACCACGCTTATACATATGTCAGCTGTCATTTATGACACCAAACTGCAATAAACACAAATTTCAAATTGATTTTCCACAAAATTCACCGTGAAAATCACATGAAAATTGTGAAAACCCAGAGATGTATCATCGGAATAGAGGTAGTGACGATACAGACATTTGTCCGTTCACAGTGACACCTCCTAACACTGACCTTCCACCAAAGACGAGTCATTGTAGTGAGTGTTGGATTTATTTTAACCACAGAAAAAAGTGCCCAACATCACCTAAGTCAAAGAAAAAAAAAACTTTCATTTGGCCAAGAGAAGTCGTTGGCCGTTCGCGCGATCCAATATCCATGAGATCCATCTACGACATTTGACTATTTACAACTTTGGTCAGGTTCGTCACAACATTACTGTCGTCTTCGCATTCACTGTCTCTGTCGCTGTCGCATTTGTCATCGTCTAAAGAAATGTAACAGAGCATTAGCGTGGGCAGAATAATACAAGTACGAGTACCCCAACTCGTATGTATGCGTCAAACTGACAGTACAGCTCCGAGTGGTTGGCAGCAGTGACACTCATCTACGGCCTAATTTATGGGAAAATTTATCCGTTTGGGAAAAACAAACATTTTCACTTGGTATGCATGGCACATCCTGCTCTAAGAAGTGCCACTGTATTTGTGCTCATGAGTGTGCCGCCCAAATTGTCAATTTGCATGCGTATATTGTCATCTGAACGCCATTATCCAACCAAAATGTGATTAGTTATTCTAAACGCATCGCTAGTTTCGGGGCAAATTTAATGTTCTCCACGAGAGTGCTTGACCAGTATGTAACTGGTCAGTGGATAGTTCCTTAAAGTGTGGGATTTGAGCTAATTGTTAAGCGTGGGTTGCTTTGAGTTATGGATTTTAAAGTGAAGCTGTCCAAACGTCCCGCTGATGTTTGATTAATATCTAATGATAGGGGTAGGTCACTGGTTAATGGTGTTGAGAGGGTATTATTTGACGGATGTGCAACATTGCCTGTGGCAGATTGTTGCTTATTACTCGTATCATAGATTTAGAAACTCTGTGGTTTCTTATTAGTTATTGCAATTTATGTAAATGTAAAACTTCATTAAGGCCGGGAAAGCCAAGTGCGTAGGCGGTGATTTAGATTGATCATGTTGAAATATTTTGATGTTCGATTTGAGAATATTAATCAATAGTTTGGTATAATTGAATGCTTCTACTGGACTAGCTAGATTTTGAACACTGCGACCAGAGCTGATCCTTTGTGTTCCACTACATGCATATGGATTTGGTTGTGGTGGTCGGATGAAGCTTACAACATTCGATGCGGCAGATTTCTGACAATTTCCTCACAGGTGTTGTATACTTGACGTTGGCAGCATAAGATTTCTCATGAGGTTTTGTGAAACTAGATCAAAATGGATTCTAGCAGTTTCTTTCGATTTTAGCTCTTCGAAGTCCAATTGGTTGTTTTTTCTATTATGCAGAATGATGATGGAGATTGCTCCGAGACCCTCAATGTCAAAAAAGAACTTAAACAAGGATATGAGTTGTCACGGAATTTTTTCAACATCAGAGGCACCCTGTTTCAAAAGTGTGTTGGGTTACTCGCAAACGGAGACAACTTTGCCATTATGGGAAAAACATATCGAGCTGTCAATGGAGCGTTACATATATGCTATCAACAACGAGGGATACACACCATCGATGTTTAAGACAAATCGTGACGATAGATACAACTTTGGAGTAGTGGTAGCTTAAAAATCAATTGAGCATTAAAGTCCTGTCTTGAGCAACCAACAAGTCGTGTTGTATGAGACACTGATCAACCCAGTTCTGCTTTATGGCGCAGAGGCTTGGACGCTGAAGAAAGAGGATAAAAATGGTCCCGGGCGGTTCGGGAGGAAAGTGCCGCGGTAATTTTCCGTCTCATTTACATCAAAGGAAAATGAAAGAGACGTTTCAAAAGCGAACTGTATGGGCCGTAACGCGATGACACCGACCCCATCAGAAAAGCTCGGATAATCCGCTTAGATGGCTACTCTTACCTTGAGCGCACGGACACAAGCGTCCCGGCTTCATCTTAGGTGGCGCACACAAGTAGAAGGAGACCTTAGCCAGGTTCGTGTGCGCAACTGGAGGCTGGAGCTGGTAAAAGACTGCGCTAACTAGAGAGTCATGTTAGCTGAGGCCCTGGTCAAATTTACGACTGACGCGCCATCTTATCACTTTAAGCGATAAAACAAAGTGAGATAGGAGAAATTTCGTCGGTGCTCGAGGGTGTCAATTGATTGACTGATATTAGTATCACCAATTAGTTTTATCGCACGGTTTTGAATCCTATCTAGCAGGTGCAGAGATGTTTTAGGAGCACCTGACCAGATGTGGGCATTGTACTTCAATTTTGGGTGGATGAATGCTTTATATATTGTGGCCAGATCAGAGGGGGTAAAATATTTTTTACATCGCTTGAGGAAACCTAGAGAATGGAAAGTTTATCGATTTCGACGATGCAAGTGCCATTCATGGATAATGGCTGGGTATTTGAATTTCGCTTTAATGACAGCAGACAGCATTGAGTTTTGAAAGCATTAAATTCCATTCGGTTGATAGTTCCCCAATTGGTTATGCTGTTAATATCGGAATTTAATGAGCCTAACATACGCTGCCGTTCCCGTTCTACAGCCGAAGAGCAAGAGCGTGAGTCCCTGAACGAATATGAAAAGCAGAGAGTACTGTCATCAGCAAAGGAATATATTGGATTAGAAGTGATAGACAAGAGATCATTAATGAAGATTAAAAAGAGTGTCGGAGACAGAACGGAGCCCTGGGGCACACCAGCATTTATTTTGTGAATATCAGACTTGAAACCGTCCAAGACAACTTGAATTGAACATTCCATTGAAGAAGAGAGTCATCGATCCCAAGAGCACGCATTTTCGACAAAAGAGCCTAATGCCAAACTCTGTCAAATGCCTTAGAAATATCAAGTGCAACTATCTTGCTTTCACCAGATTGATGTACGCGTTGGTTTCACTTTTCAGTGAGACATGCCATCAAATCACCAGCGGACGTGTTGCTACGAAAACCATATTGCCGGTCATTGAGAAGTTTTCGTGTTTCGAGATATTTCATGAGCTGACGGTTTATCAGCGTTTCCATGACCTTGGAAAGAAGGGACGTAAGTGCAATGGGTCTGTAGGAGGGGAGAGAAGAAGATTCGCCTTTTTTAGGAACGGGCTCGACAAATGCTGTTTTCCATCTGCTCGGAAAAAGTCCTAAAGAGTAGGATTGATGAAAAAGCTTACGCAGTGGTTTTGCCAACGTGGAAGAACACCTCTTCAGAAGAAGGGCAGATATGCGATCTGGACCTGCGGATTTGTGGATGTTAAGATCTTTAAGTACACTTGCTACAACATGAGTGCGGAAGTGGACTCGTCCCATTGTAGATTCGAGGCACTCAAGTGTAGGTGGAAACAAAGCACAATCTGGGAGTGTTAAGCTAGCCGCAAAGTGTGCAGCAAGCAGATTGGCCTTGTCCAAAGAGCTGACAGCTGGAATGTCATTGTAAATGTGCGTTGAGATGGAGGATGAGGCAGAATTTCTAATGTTTTTGACGAATGACCAAAAAATTTTACCGCTTTCGGCACATTGCAGTATTTTTTGCCTCAGTTTTTGGTCGTATTGGATGTTGAGCTGTGAGAAACGCGATCTACCTGACTCAATTTTCGGTTATGGTTTATGAAGGCCATGTTTCTAAAATTGCTACCAATAATGCTATTAGTTTTGGTCATTTGGTCTGATCTGTTTGGTCGAACAAGAAGAATTCTGCGGCAAAATCGTTCTTCTCCTCTGAAAAAACGTGGGTGCATATCAAGCCCATATTGGCGAATTAAGCTTCGATACTCAATCGAGATTTCTAGTTCCTTTCTCATCCAAATAGGCGCTGATTCTCCGTTCTGTAACAATCGCAATAGTAAACGTCAGAGTTGTTTCCCACTTTTGTACTCCACTATTTGTCCTCCGAATATTTCGGAGGCATACCCAAGGATCGTTGTCATATTTTATCTATTCAAACCATCTACACTACACAAACTGTTGCTTTGACATGATAGACATCCATCAGATAGGCATGGACAAGAAACCCATTCTTGAGCACTTTGATAATACTGGTCAAATTAACAAATTGAATATCGATAAAAGTATACATTTCGCTGTAAGGGGAATTGAATTTGACTTATTTGTAGTGTCCCATTCAAATGATCAAATGAATGATACTGGTGATATGGTATAATGTACACAAATCTACATACAAACAAAACCTCCATATCGCTCTTATCTCATCAAGTCACACAAAACTTCAGGCACATCATCAAACAATCACTTCAGCCACCTACTGAACTGCCTATCTCAATGTCAAAAAATTACCTCGATCAAGTGCTTGCGCACAATTGTGAACAATAATTCATCATTGTAACGTCATCGTTTGCCCGATTCGGTGGCCATTGTGATTTTGATCCGTCAGATAAGCCGACACCGAAACATTTTAAACACGCATCACGAAACGCATTCACCCAATTACCGTTGTTGAATATTTCAGAGTGAGCCACAAGCCGCTAGCAGCTATCCAACTTACTCATAAATGGATTACGAGTTGAATATTAAATTTTATTTAATATTTACTCGATGCAAATACAGATAACAAATAATAAGATACAAATTGATTTTGCTGAATTTATTTGTTTATTTTCGCACTCTAAATGGTATTTTGGTTAAGGTTATGGTCGGTGTCGGTGTCGGTGGGCCGCCTAGTGCCCACTTAACAATACCAACTTCCAAGAATTTGTATATGAGTAGAAGTCGAAGTTTCATTGATGGTTTTGATGTCAGATAAAAAACGAAACGTTCTCTGCAACGACCCCGGCATTGAAATGTAAACTCATTTGTTGTATTTGTAAATCTCATTCGCGCAAGTCTTTTGTGGTTCTCTTGGTTAATGAAAGCAAACAGATAAGAGACGCCAGAGCCAAATGAAACTCAAATGATTTAGAGTGACATTTAGACAGATTAATCTGATCGTAGTTGTAGAACAAATTAAGAAGGAGCTAAAGGTCTCTTTTGTTGAAATTTCAATCACGATTTGTCATTAAATATTAATGACACCTAACAAGGTGAGGCAGAAATAGGATACCTGGAGGCAATTGAGGTGCTGGCGGTTATAAGACAATTTAAATGTTTGATTTGAATCAGAAATCCTGCAGGATTTTCTATAAAAAATATATATAACTGAATAAAAAAACTATCTCTTGACAAAAAATAATGCAAATTTGGAAGATTAAGAGCAGATTTTCGTCGTATCTGTTCGATGATATTTCCAAGCTGATTTCTAAGTTACCACCTATACATAGTGTATACTTGGTGCTGCTGTTATTTCATAATTAAAACAAACTTTTTTAACATTCCCGTAGGCTAAGACATTCCAAATCGTACTCCAATCATAATTTGCCTCCCGTGGCGTTACATCATTAATATGTGCCATAAGAGAACCCGAATTAAACCACTTGGAAAAAAAAAAAATTGTAGCACTTAACCAGTTGCCCCTACTGGTGTATCTGCAATCTACCTATGTCTGAATGCCCATGTCGTACCGGTGCCATATACCATTTTTATCGTCTCGTTATGATAACCTCAGAAACGCATGTGTTAAATGTACATTTATGTAGATAGGTATGTTGTCCTTATGCAATAGCGGTCTAGTTTATAAATAGCCATATGCCAAAGAAACCACTTTGGGCCAGCAGTGGTTAGCTGAGGGGAGAATATTTTTTAGGTGTGCTCCTTCCATGACTTTCACACCTTCCATGCGTTCCATAGATGCGGACGCAGATTTTTACATTTTTTCTCTAATTAATTGCATTTCAGTGTCTAGCAATTTTGACTTCAGTAAATTGCTAGATTTCTTGTCCCGACTAGACACCATGGTGCTGCTACGTATGCTGTGGTGTACCAAAAGTGTCAAATTTTCCACGTGAACATGATATCTACTCGTATCTGGGTGAACACTACTTCAAAGGGAGTTGTGTAATTTTCAAACAACCTACACTATCTCAATGTCCACCCAAGCAAAATTGTATGTTCTTACTTTAGAGAACTGGTACCACAGCACTGGACAAGGATAACAACCCGTTCATACATACAAATGTATCTACAATAGTTGCGCAATCCTGTTAACTACTTAATTGAAGTTTTGCATGCAGTATATACGATAGTATGTACACGTTAAGGCAGAGATAAATCAACGCCAACAATTGCCACTGAATTTCTGTCAATCAACGTTCGCACATAATCAGTCTGCATCAAATTGTCAAGCTGCTCCCATCGACAGGTTGTCTATTTAACCGCCCCCCTTTTTGAGTTGGGGATAATTTGGTGGGCGGTACTGCATAATGTATGCCGTTGTATGTTGTATACGTAGTTATATTGAAGTTAAATGTGTTTCCTTGTTTTTCTTTGGCCAGGAAAAAAATAATTGCTACATTAAAACGATTTGTCTCGTCAGGTGGCTGTTCCTATTACCACTTACCAATTTAACCATACACTCGTAGCTTATCACAAACAGACCAAGCTAAACTCAAAAGACTAGTAATTGAGTGTGGTCTTATGCAAGGGATGGTAATTATTACTGAAGGCTAATCTAGTGGCTGATAGTCTGATAGTCTTAATTGTGCATAGTGAAAGCAATTCGAAGTAATTAATCGAATTTTGCAAAGTCCAGCAAGCTAACAAATTAAATAGTCGACACATAAAACAACCAGTCGATCGCTGGCAATTAATTTGTCGATAGTGGTTATCCTGGAGAAGGAAATTTTATAGTTTCTTAAGAAATTTGTTTTGACTTGTTAACGCATTTCTTATATTTTAATTATTATTTTCTTCTAAACTACTCCCCCAACATAATAAAAGTCATAGAAACCGATACATTCAATTTAACCAATCCAAATGAAATTAACTCATACTTTGCTGAAACCTGGGAAAAATCACATGCAGATTCCAATTTCCATTCGATTTAGTTACGGCAAAAATACGATTGGTTAACAACACCCATTTCACATTATACCATCTCGCCTTCAGCTGTTTTAATTGAAGCTCCTATAACACTTCTAGAGCTCGAAAGCTGTTTATATTCTGCAAAAGGAAAAACACCTGGTTTCGACAGGATATCCTACGAAATGCTTAAAAAAATGCCCTCCTTGTCTCATGTCCAAACTACTTTCCCTCTACAACAAAATTTTTGACAAAGGTATTATCCCTCAAGCATGGTTGCAACACCATAATTCCTATAGCTAAACCAAACAAAGATCGCTCCACCATAACAGGATACCGTCTTATATCGCTTCCTTCCTACATTTTCCGGTTTATCGAAAGAAAACAATTAATCGATAAAAATCAACTTGCTTTTAAAAAGGGAAGGAGCACTATAGATTCGCTTCTTCACCTTGACTTCCTCATTTCTTCAGCCCTATCTGAAAAAAATCACGCTTCAATATTGTCAGTTGATTTTACCGAGGCCTTTGATAGGGTTGGCCCCGATGCCATCCTAAAACAACTGGCTGAATGGAAAGTTGGACCCAAAATCCTTAACTATGTTAAAGGTTTCCTTACTAATCGCCAATTTCGCATAAGAACTAACAACACCTATTCCTCTACCCACTGCCTAAAAAATGGCATCCCACAAGGATCAGCATTATCTGTTATTCTTTTCATAATTGCTTTTATAGCTCTAAAACAGGATAGTTTTAAATTTTCCTACAATTAATCATATCTTATATGCCGATCTTATTTTGGTCTCAAAATGTAAAAATCTTAGTTTATTAGCGTCAACATTCTCAGAAATATTTGTTAACATATCCAACTGGGGTAATGTATCCGGTTCTAAATTATCCACCTCAAAATGTGAACTTCTACACATATGTAAAAAATATAAATGTACAAAATCTATTGAAAATGTTAGTCTTAACAATGGAAATATTAAAAATGTAAATTACTCCAAATTACTGGGAATAATATTTGATTCTAAGTATAGTTTTAAGGATCATTGTATATATAATAAAAAAAAGCCTGACTACTAGAGTTAACTTACAATAGTTAAGTTTTTGAGCTCAAAAAAGAGTCATTGCGACGTAAATACTTTAATTGCTGTCATACGATCCATTATACTTTCTATAATCGACTACGGCCTCCCAATATATGGTAAATGTGCTAAATCAACATTGCAACTTATATCAACACCCTTCCATGCAGCCATAAGGATGTGCCTTGGAGCTTTTCGCACAACGTCCATAAAAAAACATCTCAGTTGAAGCTGGACTACCTAACTTGACTGACAGAGCCGAATATCTCACCTGGCAAATATTACGTAAGGTCCATTCTCCATTTAAAAGTCCAATCCAAGATGACGCTAGAAAAATACTAAAAAGAAAAAAAAAACACCCAAATACCCTTCAGTCTTGCAAACAGCAATAACAGCCGCAGCTAACCTTGACACTCCCATCATTATTGGAAAGAAGTCTATTTGCAACCATCCACCTTGGAATCTATCATCCGAATCCTTCATCCCAATTTTCACACACCTCCACAAAGCTAATAAGGAAACATGCAAAAGTATATTTCTAGAAGCAAGGAAAACATGGTTGGCAACTTTTCTTCAGTGATGCATCTAAAACAAAGTATGGAAATTCCTACGCAGTTGTCGTTGAGTATGGCTCTGTAATAAGTAAAGGTCTCTTGCATCCCACAATGTCTATATTTAGCGCTGAGGCTTTTGCCATTCTCAAGGCTATGCAAGCTGCAAGAAATAAAAAAAACCATTATATTTACGGACAGCCTATCAACAATCAATGCAGTTAAAAATATCAACAACTATTCTGCTATTGCCCTTGAAATCCGCGACAAGTTAATTGCCAAGAGGAAAAACCTTACAATTGCTTGGGTCCCGGGGCATCAAGGCATAAATGGCAATGAATATGCTGATTTAGAAGCCAAACAAGCCTTCAAAGAACCTCTTTTCCAATTCTACTACTTTAACAACAAGGACTTCAAAAAAAAAAACACCAATACCATCATGTCTACAAAAACTAAAAATGACTGGTCTGAATATCATCACCACTATTCATCGATTAATTCAGAAGCTGACAAGGCTATCTATCCTTTGAAATTACCTACTCAAATTCTTAGGAATTTTATCAGACTCCGAATGGGTCATACTCGGTTAACTCATGAGCACCTTATCACCAAAAAACAGGCCGCTCCTTGCAATTTTTGTGAACAAAAACCTCCTTTCACTTATCCACACCTGCTGCAATGCGAAATCAACACCAGAACATTCAACACTATCACCGACCAATCATTACAACTTCTTTTATCAAGTATTTCAGCAAATAACATAAGATTAGTTCATACAGTGCTACTAACACTTAATTTAAATCGATCTATTTAAACATTTTATTATTCCAATTAGCGCAAAGCCCTGGTAGCTAGCGCTTTACTCTTGTTATTGTTTATATAATTTATTTATATTTTCAATAAAGTTATAATAATAATAATAATAATAATAATAATTATTATTATTTTCTTTTCAGGAAGGAAGTATAGGCCATCAAATGGTCATCAAGCCATTGCCAATTGAATTAAGCCCGAGTCAAGATGAAACTCATCATGTGATATACAAGAGAGAAGCCAACCCTCTGGATCACCTAGGAGACTTTGGTAAGATAAACAATTTTATGAGATGAACAATAAAAACAACGCAAATTTCTAAAAAAAATCTTTATCTTCTTTAAGAAAATACCCTTTTCTTTACTTTATTTATTATAAATATAAAATATACATAAATATGTTAAGATACTGCACTTCTGTTAGGACATTTACCTCCAACCAACCAACGCAGTTGATTAGAAAGTCAAGCTGATCTTTTTCGAGCCTTCTTAAGGATTTGATTGCTGTTTTGTTTTACAAGAGGATCTTAAGATCGAAAGGATTCAACTGTCGAACTAATTTCGATAAAATACCATCCAATTTTCTTAGATTAGATATGCCTATAATCCTTATCCCAAATCACAATAGTTCAGACCGATTATATTACTCAATAAACAAAGTTCACCAAAGTTATCAGATTCAGCCAAAACAAACTATGCTCTAGATAGATACAAGTATTGACCTCATTTCCGAGATTGCATAATACACCATTAACTATTAATAAGATTTGTTAATTTTGTTTCTCTCTACTTTCACCAAGCAAAGCTCCGAAAACAACAAAAGGGAACGTTTTATCCCAAAACGCCTGGCAACTTTAAAAACCAATTTCGTAATTTTCTCATCCAATAAACCAATTAGTTTACATGAATTTCATTTGGTCAGAGATAATCCAAAAGGAGAGAAAGTATCGTAAAATAAAAGTGATAACCTTGTTCGACTCTGATGCGTATCCTGATTGTCATTGATGATTCAATTAACATCTTACTCCATCTGTGTAAGACTAAAAATCAATTAAATGGGCAACAAGTTGCAGATGTTTATATGCAAATTGATTTGGTGTTGCCTAAATGAGAGTACATGGAAACTGAGGGTTAAATTTATAGACACGTTCAGGGCTTTACAGAAGGAAAAGGAACTTGCTTAAAATATGTAACCAACATTTAACAAATCGATATAAAAAGATAGGTGGTTCACCCTCCATTGAGACATCCATCGAGCTTCTCTCAAGATTAGATAAGATCGCCTGGAGCTTAGCTTTAAAATTGTTCATAAGTACTCTCCGCCTTACGCAGGTGACATCAGGGGTCCCATACACCTAAAAAAAAATCAAAGAAAACAGATTTTTATAATATTTAAAATATAACGACGAAAATAGAAAGTTAATGAAGTTGGAAGTAGGTACCTATGTGTCTACATTGTAAGACCCACTCTTCCTAAGGTCAGAATTTAAAGCAGGAAAGGCACGTAGTCGAAATTTCATAACAGACTTCATGAGTGGTGACATTTAGGTACAGGAATCAGCTTTGCGTAGGATTTTATAACACAGGGTTGAAAACAAGCCACATTAGGTTCACATATAGCTATGGCCGAGCGCAGACCATCGGGACCATCAGCAATCCTCAGCAATCTTCAGCAATCCTCAGCAATCCTCAGCAATCCTCAGCAATCCTAAGCAATCCCGTACACAAATAACAACAGAGCATAACCCCAAAAATGGGAAAATTGATTAGGAACAAAGAGATAACTATTGGGCGCCTTTGATCTAGAGTATATGGTTCGATCATTGTACCTCTATACAAGAGGTCCATAAGGAGAGTTTCCCTCTTCACTATTTTAATGAATCATAGTCACAGAATTGTTGACAAAACTTCATAATGATTATTTCTTTGTACAAGATTACGCGCATAAGGTTGCCATAGTGATCGTAGGCAAATTTGAAAAAACGATCGCGGACCGATCGGCACGTCTCTAATTAGCACAAACAATTTGGTTTTAATGTGAACTTAAAAAAAATGTGAGTGATATCATTCGCAGTTTGAACTTTCAAATGAATCATTCCCTTACGTCAAATACTTAGGTTTTGTTTCATCTCAAAAAAGTCATAGACATATCTAAGATCTCACTTTGGGACTATTAAAGTTTTCTCGGTAGAAACTCGAAACGTAACCGCAAACTTACATGCCTGACAAAGTTTTTGCTTTACGGTTCCAACGAAAACTACTTCAGCTGTTGCGCTTGAGGTCATACTCAACATCTCCTTCTCTGGGCTACCAGATGGCCAATCGTCCGTTAAATAAAGTTCGGAACGTGGTTTCTGAGCCATTTTTGAGTTGTTTTTGCCTTATGGGCTGGTGCGGAGTCTAGTTGAAAGGTCCACGGTTTATTTGCGAATAGTGTTTTATTGAGGGGGTCTCTAAAGCATCCGATTGATACACCTTCGCCGAGGTTTTGAGACCTATCTCCCAAGCATCACAGAAGCTGGGTGATGACCACGTTGAACTTTATGAAAGGGTGATGACAGAGCATACATTCTAACGTTCTCTTTATTGAACGAACCTTCAACGGTGCAAATTTTCTCATCAGTAAAAAGAATTCGTCTGTGAACGTTCTTCTCGTACTGGCGAAGCAAGGCTTTCCATGCTTCTGTGAGTAAGTGGCCGGTGTATCTCACATATGCACTGAGTCCCAAATCACGTTTTCAGATGCGCGACATGCTGTCCTTGCCCATATGCATCTCCCGAGACATGATTTTCTGATTGCGCATGTGGTGAAATGTAGCGTTCGCACAGTGCGCGGACGGCCGGGTTTTGCATAGTCGACTACTCAACCAGTATCCTCAATTGACTTCACGGTACGATACACAAAGTTTCGGGTGATTTTCAGTGGCCCAAGCATCCGAAAGATTTCGTCTTTTCAAGCGAGCCCGATTTCATGATTGCAAACCACTGACGTCAGAAACTTTTTATGCGGAAACTTTGCACAAATGTCACTTGTCGAATAGCCGTGAAGTTGGAGTGGATGCGTTCATTGGTTCTTGAGAATGAATGTGTTCATTTTATATACCAAAGTGTTGCCGTACTACTAGTGTTACTGGGTTCAATTGTATGCCGAAATTTAATTCAGTCAAACCATTAAAGTTACATTTCTACGTACACCTACGAACAGAATAAGCCTATATTCGCTCCTAATTCTTATACTTACCGTATATACAGATGGATTTAAAACGGCGGCGGCGTGGAGAACATTTTTATGTAGCAAGAATATTGAAACAAAAAACGCAAGACTTGCCTACTCGAACAGGATTGCTACTAGTACACCTCTTTTGGATACCTGGTCACTTACTTTTGTTTTTACTTTTGATCACATCGTACAGATCGGGGCGGTCTTGGGTCTCAAGCAATATACCTCTCCAGCCAGCTCGATCTCTAGCTACCTGCTTCTAGTTGGTTGAGATTTCTTTCCTATTCTGCGTTGCCCCATTCTGCGTTGCACTTTATATGACTCATCTTGACCAAGCTTTCTGACTAGATATCCCCCGCGCTTCGTGGAAAACTTTTTAAGAATACTAAAAATCCGTTGACCGCGCACTCAATATAAAAAATGAAAATAAATAAAAGATTCACACGTCGTTACAGCCGACATATGTAGCTCTTCGTTATACCTTCTCCTCCACACTCCGTCAACGCAGATGAGTTTAAATATCGCATAGAAAATTGTTTGCTCAATCCCATCCGTTCATTAGAGTCTATGTCTCTGCACCGTACAACAGGATAGAGATGGTAAGGTCTTGTACTGTGTCTTGACTTGTCCAATTGATCCTTAGCCCATAGGTATAACAGATGGTAAGAGTTAGTCTTCGTAGAGCCTAGGTAGATAACTCCCTTTACGACCCCAGAATTATAGTCGTCGTAGACGAATTGAATTTCACGACATCAAGTCTATTGTGCGGCTTAACCAGTGTTGCTCAAAGAAGAATGAAACAGTCACAGTCTTTCTTACATCTCCTCACTATAGGGATAGCGCAGGATGACACATACAGACTGCAATAAAGAAGCAAAATCAGCAAAGAAAATATCTTGCCACTTCAACTGCCTTAGCGGGACATGATTTAAATTGTCCGCATTTCTTCTTTATTTCAGAATCACTGTTAAGTTTAACTTCAGAATAAGATTTGCTGATCTGTCGTTGGGATAACGTTACCAGGCGATCTGCAATCTACAATCTATTGTACAATCTGCAACCTACGCATTTGTTCAATCCATTAATCACCTTAAAATATCACAGTTAGTACAAGTATACATATTTAAGATACATATCAAAGATATAATCGGCAAGCCTTTCGATTATCCTTTAGACTATAGCAAATGAGCCTTCGTATTTGCTTAGAAGACAAAGTTATAAGTTCAATGGTGAACGCATATATGACTTCGCAAGGATTAAAATAGGCCAGATTGAAGCACCTGCCGGTAGTTCGCTGCAACGAAGAATGTTCTCTGATTTGTATTCAAAATACATGTACTTAGCCCTGATATAGTAGGAGAAGCAGTCAAAGATTTGTCAGTCTCTGCCATGTGACAAAGGTTGAGCTTTGTTCCAAATACTTAAAATTTATTTTGTCCACATGTCATACGAGTACAAAGAATAAGTCCATACCATCACGTACCCTCCTGCTCATAAGAATTACCTTGTTGAACATGCTTAACTCCAATAACCTTTGTTTATATGCCAGTTGTACGATAAGAACTTCGCATAATAGCGAGGATTTCCTGTGAAAGAAACACGATTCATCCAATTTAGCAGATGATGAGATACATATCTATAACCAGAAAACGTTCATTGTCATATTTATGAATTCAAAATCCGCTTCCTTCTTCTGACTGATGAAGACGACACTTAATGACCCCACAAACTTCCAAAAATTTCGGCCATCTTATGCAAGATATACGCAAGAGTATCATAATTTAGAACATGTCGCCCACCTTCTGTTTTTTTTTAATTTTAATTTCCGCTTTACTTTCACTTCTTGATGTTTCAATTTTTTTACTCAACTTTGTTTACACAGAACTTTTTTTTATCTACGATCGTAGAATAGATTCGCAAACACTAACACGGAACAACAAAACCCGAAAATAATAATAAAATTGTTGCTTTGATGTTTACAGCTTTCATGGAACCTGATGACATTGAAACCAGTGAACGACAAAAGAGATCGGCGGCATTCACATCCCATTTGAGTAAAACAAAGCGATCTGCCGCCGCCAGTGTTGCTGGAGGAAGCCGATTAAGACGTGAAGCACCTTATATGATCTATCCTGAGATTTTAGTTATCGTCGACTACGATGGATACAGACTGCATGGTGGTGATAACTTACAGGTGCGTCCTTCGTTATTTCCATCTAGATAGTACATATATCATCTTTAGTGTGAACATGGACTCTGTCATGCAACAATTTATTAACCTCTTCTTTGGTTTTTTTTTTTCTGTTTTTTTTTTTTTTGTATTTTTAAGGTAAAACGTTACTTCATCTCGTTCTGGAATGGCGTGGATCTGAGATATCGTCTGCTTAAGGGACCAAGGATTCGCATAAGCATAGCTGGTATCATTATTTCTAGGGTAAGTCATTTATTTCAGTATTCCATTGTACTGTCGATGTGAATCGATTGTAAATTTTGTTGAACTCACATGCACATCATCGTCTTAACGGCAGGTGTACGAGTATGTTAAGTTGTCCGATCCAACATGTTTCCAAGAGTGTTTGTATCTGTTTGGTTAAAGATTGGAAAATTTCACATTTGACTGGCAAATTACAATACAAATTGCACGTTTCGACATCTCGTAGGATGTTTTGTTAAAATTGCATACGATTTGACGGAGTAAACATGTATGCCTTCGAATGTAAGGGACTTTGTCTGGAGTCATTTTGACAGCGATAATTGATGCTGAATATGTACACATGGTTCATTTACAAGTATCTGATTGTCATGTGATAAGAGCTGGCGGCGGTGTACTTAATATTGGGTCAAATCTATTTATCGAGTTCACGAAATGCTGATGGTTATGTAATCTCGTCGAATACAATTTGGTTTTTATCACAAATACTAGATGGAGTGAAAAGTAACCACCTCGGGAATGAAAAAAAAATTTTTTTTTGTAATGTTTTTTTTATTTTATACAATATAGTCGCCTTTTAGTTTGATACACTGATTCCAGCGGTTTTCCAACTTCTTGATCCTGTCCGGAAAGTAATTTTCCGGAAGGCCTGCAAAATACTCCTCCGTGGCGTCGATGATTTCCTCGAGTGAGCTGAATTTTTTATTGATGAGTCATCTTTTGAGGTTTGGAAAGAGATAATAGTCCGAGGGAGCCAAATCGGGCGAATACGGTAGATGCGACAGCAATTGGAGCCTTGATTTTGGCCGTGGTTGCGATGCTCTTGTGCGCAGGCGCATTGTCTTGCAAAAACAAAATTTTTTTTCGCTTCATGTGAGGCCGTTTTGCAGCGATTTCGGCCTTCAATCGCTCCAATAATGCATAGTAATACTCGCTGTTGATGGTTTTTCCTTTTTCGAGGTAGTCCACGAAGAGTATGCCGTGACAATCCCAGAAAACCGACGCCATAGCCTTTCCGACCCATCGAGCCTCCCTCGGCCGCTTCGGAGCACTCGTGCTGGCTTCAGTCCATTGCCGGGCACTCATTCTGTTCTCTGGTGTGTAATAGTGGATCCAAGTTTCATCAACAGTTACCAATCGACGCCAAAAGTCCGCCCGATTCTGCATCAGCAAGTCCAAACACTCTTTCGAAGTGCCCTCGGCTTCGTGTTTTTCGTCAGGAGTAAGCATGCGCGGCATCCAGCGGCAGGATAACTTTTTCATCTTTGTGGTATCTGCTAGCTCGTGCACCTTCACTTTCCGGTCAGCCAACATCATTTCATGTATTTTTTTGACATTGTCCTCTGTAACCGCATCGGAGGGCCTGCCGCTGCGGACTTGATCGGTAGTGGATTTGCGGCCACCACGAAACTCTCGAAACCAATATTTGACGGAACATTAGCCCCATAATATTGGGTATATAACTCGTGCGGTTTTTTTTCCAAAATTTGAACGTTTATTTAAGAAAAACATGTACAATAGTATTGCCCATCTGAAGCTATAACTTTTTCCCATCTGGCAATTTGTGGATCCCATCCCAAAAGAACTGCGCCGGCTTGGCAACCAAGAATGAATCAAGCCAATTTTTGATATTCTGCTTTGATGTGAACCGTATTTCAGTGAGGGCGTTCTGCATCGACCGGAACAAATTGTAGTCAGAAGGGGCAAGGTCTGGGCTATAAGGCGGGTGGGGTAAGACTTCCCATCCACTGTTTTCCAAATAGTTCTTAACCGGAATAGCAACGTGGGGCCGAGCGTTGTCATGATGGAAAATTATTGCCTCATGTCTGGTCGCATATTCCGGGCGTTTTTCGGCCACTGCTCTCTTCAAACGGATTAATTGTGTTCGGTAGCGTTGTCCATTGATGGTTTCACCCGGTTTTAGCAGCTCATAATACAGCACACCCATCTGATCCCACCAAATACAGAGCATTACCTCTGCACCATGGATATTCGGCTTTGCCGTTGATTTGGCTGGTTGGCCGGGTTTCACATATGACTTTTGCACTTGGGGTTGTCGTAATGGATCCATTTTTTATCACCAGTAACAATCCGATGCAAAAATGACTTCCTTTTATGGCGTTCCAGCAGCATTTCGGACATGCAAAACCGCCTTTCGACGTCTCTCGGCTTGAGTTCATGTGGAACCCAATTTCCTTGCTTTTGAATATATCCAGCTGGTTTTAAACGTTTTGAAATGGCTGCTTGAGTGACACCCAAAGATTCTGCGAGCTCTTCTTGTGTTTGGCAACAATCTTCATAGAGTAATGCTTCCAGTTCTTCATCTTCAAACTTTTTTGGCTGCCCAGGACGTTCATCGTCTTCCAAGCCGAAATCACTACTTTTAAATCGTGCAAACCACTTTTCGCACTTTCGCTCAGCTAGCGCATGTTCACCATAAACTTCCACCAAAATACGATGACTTTCGGCAGCAGTTTTCTTCATATTAAAGTAATGAAGAAGAACTCCCCACAAAAATACTTTTTCAGACACAAAGTTCGACATATTTGAGTGAAAAAAAATTATTGTTGTTTACGCTTCAAATGAATGACATATACTGAAATGACGTACAATGACAGTAGCTTTCCAATGCATGTTCCAATGGAATAATACGCCGTCTCTTAGCAAACCGCACGAATTAAGTTATAGTTATATAATTAGGGTAGTAAGCCCCGGAGATCAGGTTGTTCGATGATGACCTGTCTTGCAATATGCCTTCGAGTCAACTTAATGACGACATTGTCCACTCTTATTAGGTTTCGCCCTATTGTACAAGACCTCATTAGGATAGAATCTTATGTACTCAGATTCTGGTGTTCTGTATAAGCGAAGACAAGTCTCAAACACCCGAATCTTTTCCAATAAACTTGCTCTCACGTTGAACCACACAGGACATCCAAATACAAGCTTGGGCCGGATATGGACCATGTAGCAGATCACCTTCACCCTCGCATCGAATTGGCTGTTATAAAACAGTCTCCTTGTAAGGGCAAAAGCACCGCAGGCTCTGGCCAGAGCAACATCTATATGTTTGTTAAAATACAACAGATCCCAAGGTATCTGACTATATTTCGGCAAGCAAGTGGCTGTCCATGTTGTCCGACGATAGAGAACTTTCGCCAATTCTTTCTGGTATCCTTAGAGGTCCCAGAAAAAGGCGTCCTAAACAGAATGGTTTCCGACTTCTGAAAGTTGATTTTCAACTTCCAGTCGTCGCAATATCGTTTAATTTTGTCGAAGTCACGTTGCAAAAGCATATTAATGACCTCAATCTTTGGACCTGATCTGTACGCGATTAAGTCGTCTGCGTACGCTATGGCATGGTGAAGTGAACCTATCAGATCACTTGTGTAAATGTTGAATGTTCCAGCAGAAGTCACATCGCCATTCTACACGATGAACTGTCTACTGGAGAGCATATCAAAAAGAATATACAACAGTGATTTACTAATGCCCAACCTGTCCAACTTGAAGAAAAGCCCCTCAAACCATACGGTATCGAAGGCCTTTTCCAAGTCAATCAGGCAGGCACCAGCGCCTTTGTTCCATTGGATATCAGAAACCAGTTTAGACGCAGCATGAATGACATCATGCCCCGCCTTGAAACCGAATTGATTATCCGGAACTATATGTTTGTCCTCAGGACTCAGGACTCTATTGATCACCTTCTCGAAAACCTTACTGATGTTTGGAAGAAGACTGATCGAGCGGAGATTCGCCGGATTAGAAGTATCTTTATTCCTTTTGGGAATGGGATGTACGACCGCAATTTTCCAATGCGATAATGTGCATTATTCATTGCACTATTAAGCAGGGTGGTATAAATGTCCACCGCTTCTAGTGGGAGATGTCGAAGCACAATGTTCGGTATTTCATCGGTTCCCACTGATTTCTTACTTCTAAGCGATTCGAAGATCGTTTGGAGCTCTTCCCTCGAAATGAACGGTGGTAATACCCTTTCGTTGGTGATGACATTATTTGCCATATTCTCGTCACTGAACTGGATGAAACCCGAGCTCTTGAATCGCCAATTCACAATTTCATTTCGAATGCAGAAATTGTGCACAAGGACTCGACTCTCCAGGTCGTGGTTCGGGCCAATGATGTCATTCGCCTTGTGCACTTCCTGGAAAGTCGCTCCTATAGCCTCTACCTGTGGATCCTCGATCACAAAGAAATTATCGTCATCAACTGCCTCATTTGGATCTATACCTGCTGCTACAAGTATTTGTTCTTTGTTCGTCGTTTGGGCGATTTTGAGACATATGCGGGAACATATTCGGGTTGCTGGTGTTTACAGCCTGAATTTTGTTGTTCCAATACAAACTTACAGAATTTCTGGAATTTTCCTTTATTAATGTTTGGAGGTTTTTGTTCGACGACTTCAGCGTCATGATCTCCGGGTTATGTCTGTCAGTAAACTGTCTGTAGAAGGTTTTTAGTCTCAACAGCAGTCTACTTTTATGTCGGTGCAGTGCGTCAATAGTTGCGTTGCGGAATAAGTCTTCGCTGTCAGTGTATTGATATCGAGGTATCGTTTTGTCCATTGTGTGTTTGATTGTCTCGTCCATTAGTTTTAGATACCCGTCAATCTCCTCGTTCGACAGATTTCTATTGGACGGTGGGTAGAGCGAATTTGAGGAGAGTGCTCTCGTCAGTATTCTTGAGAAGTTATAGGAATGCCTTTGAACAAACTCATCCAATTCCGCAATTTCGTTGGGAACAGTTATTTCGGTGCTGAGACCGCAATGGTCACTGTCATACACGAAAGTGCGTAGACAGTTTGTACTTTGTTGGTTAGTGCACGTCAGTTGTATTCGTGAGTTGAACATCAGGAGATCCAAATAGGACCCGTGTCTGGGTAACGACGGACTATCCGTCGATTTGAGGCCGAGTCGATACATCACATTGTGCTGACCCCACCAATTGAATAGTAAGTTCCCTCTAGCATTTAGTATATTATTTCCCCAATCACTATGTTTGGCGTTGATAAAATAGTTATCTTCCAATTCCAGCCTCAGGAATCGAAAAAGTAACCAGTCAAAGGAGCTGGTAATATGATGCACAACAACTTTTTCTAAGACATAAAACGTCGTCCAAATGATTGGACTACGGAAGGTTCAATCATAGCCACTGTCACGACCCGTCATGACGAATATCGTTTTCATGCATTTACTAACCAATTAACTTCTATCTAAAAATATCCAAAAACGAGTATTAAATCATTTTCTGTTTGAATTCCTTTCATATAACCAAGTACATAAATATCATACTTAGATACGAGTGTCTTCCTTCTCCCGTATCCTAGGACCTCTTACAATCGTCGTTGTCGTTTGACCAAGTGAAAGTAAAACTTTTGCACCTTCTCGTGCACGACAGAAGCGATTTGTAGACGTGTATTCATACACAAGACAATTTGTAGCCATGCAATTTTATTTCACAGATAAACCGCGGCACTTTGTACCCATACGACTTCCTTGAAGTGATTTATGTGAAGCAATCGCAAAGTAATACTTCGTTATTCAAAGCATTTGTATTCATATGTACCAGTTTGACATGGCACTGCAACCATCTTTGAATAGTGTTGAGGATTAGCTGGATTTGAATAGATACGGAGGTGGATGGCAACTTTTCAAAAGTAAGAAATTATCTCATCATTCAATGGGGAGGCCAGGAGTCCGTTTGCTTAAGGGCGAGCGATTAGCTCTATAAATCAGGTCATACCATAATTAAATAAACCGATTCTTGGTTTTCCAATCTCTAAGTGCATGGGTGGTCAGATATAGATGCATCTCACATCTGAAGGTTTGCCTACTTATAGTGTAGAAAATCCACTGCGGCAGCCTGATAATCAAACGCTGTACAGCCCTAACAAGAAACTAGTCGCCAAACCGTGGTCCGATAATGGAACTGCTTATAGGTCGATTGCAAATTAATAGCGCTATGAAGTAGTAACAATCGAAATGCCGATTTGTAATGAAATACCACCATATGGAAATAATTTCTTCCACCTCTTGATCTTTGAGTAATACCAAATTATTCCGACATTCTCCGTCGAAATCTTCCACAGTTGAGTGGGCAAACATAACAGATTTCATATATAAAACGATTTGAACGAGTTTTTTGGACTCAACATCATTAAAAGTTGTGGTGCCGCTCTAGTTACAAACAATTCATGACATTCCTTGTGACCCCAAACTTCACGAAGTCTTGCACAATCGTGCCATATTCCAATTATCAACGCCTTCACAAACAAAAAGATTAACAATCTCACCTGTGCGATGCCGTAAACCTATCAACAGTGCCCTACCAAAGTTTTCCCCAATCCCTTAGTCCACAGCACAAATTTGAAGTACTCGTATCTATCTGCAGATACGAAAACTCATATTCACCGTCAAAATTAATCGAACCATAATCAAAAAAAAATAAAAAATCCAAATTACGAGTACAACTAAGGCGACAGTTGCAGACTACTACTGTTGTCGAGGTCGTACCCTTCTACACCCTATTCCTCCCAATCATATTCCCTCAAATTTTAAGCCAGGTGCTATAGGAATATTTACTACACAATTCCAGCATATTGTATGTTACGAGTACATATGCTCTATTGATTATTGAAATCACCAGCAGTGGGTGCTGCACTTTACGGGGGCGGTCAATCCAATTTATGGCGCATTGTTTGTTCCGCATTGCGGCAGTTGCATGATTTAAGGATTTGTTTGCACTGTGTACTTATTGCCATTGACGGTATCAACTCGATTATTGGGCAATCGAAATGCAGTGCGCACAAGGTCTAACTCTGGAGTTCCTTATCAAAGTAACGTACCGACAGCAATGACGCGTGTCACAAGAGAGTTAATGGCCCAAAGGTGGACCAGCAGTAATTCGAGAGTGGGTAGGCAAATGGATTTCACAATCCGAAAACCCATTTACCAGTGCCAGTTTCAGCGACCAGAAGTGTTTCCTTTTTTTTTTTTTTATTTTTGTGCTACCACACACTATATCTACCACCATCGTGGTGATCTTTTTTCCTTCTTAAGGAAAATTTACTGCCTGTTAGAAAGGAAACCGGTCCAATTTTTCGATTACCCAAAAAAATTGGTAACGCCCGTTCGACATATACATATCCACATGTGGCTACCTTTTTTTTTTTTTTTTTGTAAACATGCGCCCCTAAGCCAACAAAAACAAAAAAACAAATGACTTTTTTGGACAAATTCTAGGAAACTAAATGCAAATTCTGTCAAATTGATTTTTGGGGCCGTTGGCCACTAATTGGCGTTCTAATGCAAAGTCGTATTTTTATTACCTGGTGCGTGTGTGGAAAAGCAACTTTCGGAAATGAAATCACATTACCGACAACTGAAACACCTTGAGGTTGTCACCAACTAATTTTGACAGATTGCAGTTTTTGATGTTGAAATTTGAAAGTCACCGTCATAGATAGAGATTGAGGTTAATTACGATCGGCTGGACACACTGTATCTACTATCTCAACAAAAAAAAAAAAAACCAATGGATCATCTGTCATTGGAGTTTAAAATTTTTAACAATTTACTGTTATTGGGTGCCATCAATTCCGACACTCGCATTTACCCGTAGTAATATACGCACGAGATGCGGTTACAAAATATTGTATCTTAGAGCTGAACTCATACAAAGTTAAATGTCAATAAACTGATCAAAGGAGCATTAATGCCAAAGCGGTTTGACATTTCCAAGTGGCATGGAGCACAGACATACTACATGTATGTGCACCGTATAGCGCATTTAGATTCGTGTGCGTAATTACCGTTAACGCTTGAAGTCATTACCGAATTAATCGTTATCACAAATTGTTTGACAAATTTTTAATTATGAAAGATACGAGATAACGAAGGTGGTTTATTAGCACCGTGCGTGTTCGCCGGGTAATTGGCTTTTAAACGAGTTCTAAGTTGCACGGATTGCATAATTTTTTGACTTAATGGAGTGCGAGCAGTATTTGCAACAAAATTGGGTTTAGGCGCTGGAATATGTTCAATTGAAACGAGTTTCTGAATTTATAAACGGGAAAACATCGAACGAAACTCACCTACTCAAATGCATCCTTTTGGGTTAGAAAAACCTTTTCTGAACTAAACCTTCTCACGACGGAGGATCCTAATGGTAACTGCGATAAATTTAAGGATCTGAAGTCATAGGAGTAAATTTTGTACTCGTAAACAGATTAGGTAGGGGCATCAGAGCTATATCTACCAATTTGAAATAATAAAACAGGAAAACATATTAAAATGCAACAAAACTCTCGTACATCATCACTACATGCGTACACTTGTAAAGAGCAGAAATATCTTGATAACCAACCACACAAAACCATATCCGTTGCAAGAATGTATCACGAATTTGTATTTATTAGGTACTCCGACCACAGTACAAAATTACGGATATCTCTAAATGAAGTCTTGTGGCTAATATGAATGGATGAATAGCCACGTCGATATTAATCTTAAGACGCTGATTCAGTGTATGTTGTAGCTTTTGTGTCTCAGAACAAGTTTCACTTCAATAGATTGAGGGAATCTTTGGCATTAACTGGACAAAATCTTTATTTCTATTTCTAAAACCATTTGTAGTATGATATGCAAAATAATGCATGAGAATTTATTATTTAGTTTGACAGTCTTGCTAATTTCTGGGTAAATTAGGATAGTTTATTGAAAGGTCGTATTTAGAATTTTTATGAAAAGAAAGGTGACAACAAGATCGTTTTAAGCACGAGTCTGCAGGTGCATACGTAATTCGAGTAAATACAAATGCCACGAACATTCAAATTAGAAGCTCTTGCAATCCAAATACCTATACGTAGAAGTATACCTACTTAGAAGTACTTAAATGCTTTGCTATATATAGTTCTTATATCTCAGGTATTATTGCATTATGATTTTTACCTCATTGCCAGATATAGCGAATGTCTCCCAACGACTCGAGAAAGTCAGCGGCAATCCTGCCGTGTCTTAACTGGAAACGCTTAATGGAGTACTGTACTGTGTAAGTAGCAAGTGACAATTTTCTCTGCGATGCTTGCTCTGAGAGTGATAGCGACACCTCGAATCACTTTCTTTCTGAATATTCCTGTAAATCTCGCGTCAGGCTGAAGGTATTAGCTGCGGATACTCTAGATACGAATACATAACACATGGGCTGAAAAGTCCGTTTCTAAGAGAGGGCACCACTTGAATTAAATCCATACCATTTTCAGTTAGTACCAACCTTCAAAAGATACGTGTATAAATTTGACAGCTGTCAGATGATTAGTTCTCGAGATATAGCGTTGTGAGTGAAGCAACTTTTGTTATTATAAAAAAATGGATTCAAAGCAATTTCGTGTGTTGATTTATCATTGCTTTTTGATGGGAAAAAATGCAGTCGATGCAAAAAATGGCTTAATAAGTGTTACCCGGACCAGCACCAGGCGAACGAACCATTCGCAAATGGATTGAAAAATTTAAAAGTGGTCATACAAGCACCGACGTCCAAAGGACTCTGTTTCAGTTGAAAACATCAAAAAAGTCCACAAAATGATTACGAATGACCGTAAAGTGAAGTTGAACGAGATAGCTGAGGCTCTGAAGATATCAAAAGAGCGTGTTGGATATATCATACTGCATACACGAATATTTGGACATGCGAAAGCTCTGTTCAAAGTGGGTGCCGCGTTTGCTCGCAGTCGACCAAAAACAACAACGTGTTGATGATTCAGAGGAGTGTTTAGAGCTGTTCAACCGCAATAAAGCCGAATTTTTGCGTCGGTATGTGACAATGGATGAAACTTGGCTCCATCACTTCACACCAGAGTCAAGTCGGCAGTCAGCTCATCCAAAACGACCAAAAACTCAACAGTCGGGCTGGCAAGGTTATGGCATTCGTATTTTGGGATGCACATGGAATCATTTCCATCGACTATCCCCAAAAGGGGAAGACTATCAACAGCGACTATTACATTGCGTTGTTGGAGCGTTTGAAGGACGAAATCGCAGAAAAACGGCCGCATTTGAAGAAAAAGAAAGTGCCGTTTCATCAAGACAATGCACCGCGTCACAAATCGATGAAAACGATGGCAAAATTGAATGAATTCTCCAGATTTGACCCCCAGCGACTATTTCCAGTTCGCAGACCTCAAAAGAATGCTCGCCGGAAAGAGATTTAAGACCGATGAAAAAGTAATCGCCGAAACAGAGGCCTATTTTGAGGCTAAACCGAAATCGTACTACAAAACTGGTATCGAAAGATTGAAAAATCGTTTCAATCAGTGTATCGCCCTCGAAGGCAACTATATTGATAAATAAAGTTGAATTTTGCAAATTTTGCGGGTTTGTCAGTCATAATGTCACCTTGGTCAAAACTGTCACTACCGGCCTCAATGAAAACATAAACCCCGACTTAAACACCAACGGCCTTTACATTTCGTTTAGTGCGCCTTTTCGACGAACGGAATCATCGGGATGGTTTTTTTTTGTGGAAATTCCAGAGAACAAGCGAACTACCAAAACCGATCAGCCACATGACCACCGAGGTCTCAAGACTTAGCGCCCATAGATTTTTTTCTATGGGCTTGATAGCCCTTCTTCTCGTACATTGTCCAACACCACGATGCGTATGACACAGCCGAGTGCACACCTGACATGTGTCATTTAGTATTGTGCTTGTGTAGTCTTTCTTTTAAATTTCAATTGAAATAGCAGGCCATGTTCGTTACACTTCTCCACATAGATTCTTGAGCGTTTCTTCTATCGATTTTATGCTCTTGTTATACGTCTTCTCATTCGGAACTTTTATCCGTCATTGCTTCGACAACGTAATGTTGTCTTTTTTTTTAATATTCACCGGGGATCACAGGGATGTAGTGTCCGGTGTGTTTATCTATTCATATGGAAATATATGAACAGTATCCGCCATGATAAGGTACTCCTTAAGTACTTTCACAGTGCTTCTTTTATGGGTCTTCTCCCTTTATGGGTCCTCATCAACCATGCATACGCATAATCGTGTCCGATTGCTGACAATGTCTTTCCAACTATTTTGCGTTACCTCTTTTATTGCCTGCTGCACAAGGTGATTCAAAATAGAGAGGCCTATGCAATGGTTCCAGTCCGCAAATTCTACAACAAGACAAGCGACACAATAGGGATGCAGGTACGTGGGAAAAATATGTGGCACTAGATGTAGGTCTAAGCATTAGATATCTCATCAGTTAATAAAAGAAGAAGACGGTCCCTTATAAAGTCGTTTGTTTTGCCAGAGCTATCACTTGGACATCGGCTAACAAAACCGTCACTTTCCGGGTACTGCAGCGACTCCATTTTAAAGCAGAAGAGAACCAACATTATGTTTAAACTGATTGCAATCTTAGCTTTCAATATTCACCTGGTCAATTGATTTCACTACTTGCGCTTGTTTAGGATTGACACTGGCTTTGTTTCGGCATACAACTGATGTGCGACCCATGCGGTTGCATGTAAAACACTTCCAATTGATGGCTGGGCATGTGCTTGGGTTATGCTGTCGCCCACACCCGTGACAAACACTTCTTCTACCGACGACTGGCTTGGACTGAGCTGCTTGACGATAATTATCTCTCTTGGAGGATGACGATGACTGATCTGAATAGCGTGTGCTTCCCTACGAGACATTTCCATAGTGAGGGTTAAATCACAGCATTTTTCAAAGTCGAGCTTTGAGTCATTCAAAAGCGTTCTCTGAATTTCTTCAGAGCGAATACCGGCGATAAAGCGATCTGTTAAAGCATCGTCTATTGCTTTTGATTTTAATTGAAGAGGAGATAACACTTGAGGTGGTACATACGCTTCACAGCATTTCGCTGACACCTCTATAGGTATTTCCTCCAAATACTTCCCAAACAGACATATAGCTCCTAGGGACTTTAGTCGAATGACAAAATCGGAAATACACTCGCCCACCTGCTGAAACGACTTGTTAAATTTGTACCGCTCTGTCCGTATGTTGACTCTCGGGGCAAAGTGTTCTTTTGGCTCATTTGGCTTCTTTGGCTGGACTAAGTTCTTCAGAATTCCATATGTGTTTTTTCCTATTAAACTTAATAGGATTAAAGACTTTCGCTCTTCTTTTACCTCGTTTAGTTGGAAATAAATTTGTAGGCGATCCTCGTACTCTTCCAATTCCCCGAAAGAATGTTGCGATGCCATATTGGCACGTGGTAAATTGTAATTTTATATGACACTTGACAATTTTTTTTTTTTTTTTATATCCTCGTCGCCACTTTTATGTTTGTTGCTTCTGGAATTTAATTAAGACCACTACAAGTGTTTTATATAATTCAGTTTATTGAGCTATCAAAATACTTCTTAGCTTAAGCATGTAAGGATCCAGAAGAAAGCAAACCGGAAAAGCCCGTGTACAGAATCTGTTTCATCATCGTCCATGGCAGTAGAAAACCAGTGTGCGAACCTTTGCGAAACATATTCTCACAATGGCATTGCCAACAATATATTCTACTTTTAGTACAAACAGTTGGCAAGGTCTTATTTGGTCCCAAGCGAAACGGCACTGGCAAGGGAACAAGAATTATCTACTTGCCCCACCAGTTGTCCTACAAGGCCAAAATGAGTTACATATTAAGGAGAGTGTGGAGAAGAGTTAATCCCCAATTCTTCCAAGTTTGCCTCTGCAACCAAACTCTTGATCATTTGGTGAAGGTCCGTACTTTTCAGGCAACATGGTTGAGCTGCTTAAAGTGGGTTCTGGAGGCTCCTTACATTTTTCCACTTGTTGTTACAAGAACGCTTTGCAAAAGAGCGGTGGTGGTGATATGCTGTTCTTGGCGGTCGCTGAAGCGACGTAAAACGTTTGGACATAGTGAACGCGCTGTCGAATTCTTTTTTCAAAACCAATGACCAGTAGGTGTAACTCAGAACTTAACTCGATGAATTGACGCAGAAGAATCGAGAACGGAAACCAATTTTTATTATTTCTGCAATTTAGCAAAACACCCAGATGCCTATCTAGTTTTCAAACTTTGTTAAATCATCTTCCTTTGGAGCTTGACAAACATTAATTTTATTTTTTCTATTTCTTCGAAAGGCCTTCACTGTTTCTGAGCTTCTCCATTAATGGAAGCAGTACATCTGCAATTACAGAAAAGTCGTCAAGTCCAGTTGCCTTACTTGAGTGTTCTAACAGGGGGAATGACTTCATCTTTAGTGAGAGGCGTAGTGCGAATTCTGAAAGTTAGGCTGTAGAAATACTCGTCCTTATTTTTTGGCAATGCTGTTGAGGTCACCGAAAAAGTGCACATTTATCTTCTCCACCGGCTCTATTAAGGGATCAGCGGAGATCCGTGCAAACATTTTATAAGGCTATGGCAGTCTTCTAGCTCTTTGACTCCTTCTTTCGCATCTTGCGAAAGATAAAGGGCTTTCCAATAGGGACTTGACAACTTTGAATTTAATTTGTGAACGCACTCTTTCACTAATCATCAAACTGTCACTGTCAATTTATTGAGTAAACTCAACATTTTCATCACGGTAAAGTATACTAACGAGCAACGTCTGCAAATTATAAAAATTTTCTACAGATATTCGGTTGGTCGAAAATATCGCTGCCGTAGCAAACGATCCAAATCAGTCAATTCCACGACGTTCTCAAGAATTTCGCGTAAGGATCTTGGTTTACACCCATACAAGATCAAGCTGACTCAAGAATTGAAGCCTATGGACCATTTGAAGGGACGTACGTTCTCCGATTGGGTTCTGGAGAAGATGCGCCAAGATGATGAATTTCATCGCAAAATCATCTTCAGTGACGAAGCTCATTTTTGGCTCAATGGGTTCGTCAATAAGCAAAATATGCGTTATTGGTCGGGTTTTCACCCGACATGTGCTTCATGAATCACCACTTCATCCACAAAAAACAACTGTTTGGTGCGGTTTGCATGCCGGCGGCGTTATTGGGCCATATTTTTTCGTCGACGATAACGATCGTCACGTTACTGTGAATGGTCAGCGTTATCGCGCCATGATCACCGATTATTTTTGGCCCGAATTGGAAGATATGGACTTGGACGACATGTGGTTTCAATAGGATGGTGCTACAAGCCACACAGCACACGCTACAATCGATTTATTGAAGAGTAAGTATGGTGAGCGTGTTATCTCAAGACATGGGCCAGTCGATTGGTCGCCTCGTTCGTGCGATTTAACGCCGCTTGACTATTTTCTGTGGGGCTACGTTAAGTCATTGGTTTATGCCAACACGCCGACGACGTTGGAAGAGTTCAGAGCCAACATTGAACACGAAATAGCGACCGTTTCGGCTGAAATGTATGGCCGAGTCGTTGAAAATTGGGTCCAACGAATCGACCGCTGCAAACGTGCCCGCGGTGGCCATATGAACGAAGTCGAGTTCCATTCATAAATGTTTTGATTGTACTTCAAGCCAATAATAAAGTTTTTGAAATATCTCAAATGGATTACCTTTTATTAAAAAAAAAAAGTTGTCAAGTCGTTATTGGGAAACCCGATATTTGTTTTTGTCCTGAATCTCACCCATCTTTATACGTTGCAAGGACTCGTAGAAGAAACAGAAGCTTGCATATTTTTGTTTGTCCTCATTTAGTCTCCTTTTACTGCAGAATATATCTACTCTGCGCACAGCAGAAGTAGCCTAGTAGGCGTTATTGTGCGGTTACTTTCAAGATACATATAATGAAAAATACTTGTAAATTTAAAGTGTAAAGATTTACTTTTGTAATTTGTTTGTACAAAATATAAGGAAACCAAGTTTCAAGAAAAAAAAAAAAAAACAAACCAAGACACAATTGTAAAATCATGGCTTTGGAGCTATAAAACTCACAGCTTCATCTGTCTCCACTCCAATATCTTCGATTAAATGTTTCTTTGATTTTGGGTATCCCTCTAAAATTGCTTCCATCATATCGTTGCACATTCTTTTACGCTTCTTATACGCAGAGAAATAATTTGCATGCCGTTTTTCAATCTTTTTAACATCTTCTGCCGACACCTGAAAGTACAAAAAAAAATATATCAAATTAAAGAAAAAACACATCCATGCTAGCCTTATTCCCCTTTTTAGCTCGGAAATTGTCCAATTTTGTATGCATTTCATCGACTACCTCCTGCAGTGCTTTCTTTTCGATCTCCAATGCACCGATGCTGGGGATCACTGAGAATGACTTGGATTTCACTTCAAGTTCCCGTATTTTGTCCTGCTTTGTTTTTAAATTCGATTCTAGAAGATCCTTCTTTTGAGTGAGTATTTGAAGTTCGGCTTTAACCTTTACACAAAAAAATTAAAAAAAATGTGACCATGTAAAAAGATAATACTGACCTCTTGTGGATTATAGTCCGTCTGACGAATGAAGTAAAGTTTTTGCTTTCCAAAGGACTTAACTACGATTTTTTCTCGAAAAAGCATCGTGTCCAGCGCTCTAAAATATTATACAATAAAATGCCAAAAAAGCAACTTTAAAAATGAAAACAAAAGTTTGTTTGAAAATTTTCGTACCTTTGAACTGCAGCTTTTCCAGAATCTTTACCACATTTGTCAAAAATGTCGTTAAGTGAGTATGGCTTATTTTCTTCCTGCAAGAGCTGCAAGATATCCTTTGAAACATCGGATTTCGACATCTGTATTAAAAGAAATCATATTGAAAGGTCATTTGATATTAGATACATATGTATAGGCATCCATTGATGAGCTAAACGGAAATCTAATTCGTTAACAAACTTTCACTTCCCACTGTGGGACCATCTACATAGCTCTCGATGAAAATTTGAAATTTAAAAAAATTCCCACAATTAACTAGTTTCACACAGCATTGATGAAAATCTCCCAAATGTCATACGATCTTTGCACTAAAATACTTGAATCGTGGATTCAAGAACTCGCTCTGGAATATGCTGTTTTTTTTATTTTTTTGTTTTATTTAAATAATTTCTTTGATGTCTCAATTGTTGACGTCCTGGGACATTTTTGAGAATATTTTCTATGTGTGGTGACAGTTTGGATGACGGAGGAAGCTCATCTGATGAATGTTAATCATTAATCACTTAATCGTGATTTGTTTTATTGAGTCAGATTTTATTTGTTGTTTAGGTTGTGCTATTATTATAGTGTTTCTTTTTTTAACAACAAGGTTAATACCATGATTTGAGAGTGATAAAAGTCAAAGGCACATTAAGACAAGAGATGGAAACTGGTTTTCGCTGTAGTGAAGGTCAATCAACATTTTGCTTTAATGAATTTTTTTTTTTTTGTCGTTAGTAGATTTGGTGATCATCGAGAGTATCTAAAGGTATTCGTTGCGGTTACTCCAATTCGATTTGGCCCAACTTGTTTATTGGTCTAAGCGAATAATGCATAATTGATTATTTTTGTTTTTTTTTTTTTGTAAGAGTGTTTATTCTTTAGTTCTTAAGTTTCGGTTTTAGATATTGAAATTGGTGTTGATAATAAAATCGATGACCTTGATAGGAAGAATTACAGAAAATACATTCTCTTTCTTATGTGTAAAATGCATAGTAAGTGTGAAAAATTTTAAGCTGAAACTCAATATCAGGATGAACAATTTTGAACAATGTTTGTTTGAAGAAGAAAAATTGAGTTCACAAACAACACATCTCCTCAATTGAAATGTGTTACAATGTGCATTTATCAAGTGTAAACAATAGCCAGCAGCAAAGGTCGCCTTACCCTATTCCAATTATAATTAAATCAGATTACCGAAGAGTACTTTCTCCTCACAACCAAACCTGACTAGCTTATTTGCCTATAAACTTCGCACTAACTTACATAATTGATGGCCTTGTCCCTATGCCATAGGTCAAAATTTCCATTTACCAACCATTTCGCAACAAATCAATTGCATAAGATGCAAATACTTGCAAATCTTGCAGTACATCTTACTCCAGACAACTGTCTAGATACATATTATATTCATCATTGTAGCATCTAATGAAATTCATTGCATAAGAACTGGATACAAGAAGTAAAACATCATCAAAGATCATCATTGCATTAGCCTTTGAACGTAGCACCGTCAATTAAGAAGCGATGCCTTCTAAAAGCCGTTTGCGGTAAAACGTAAATTAACTAACGAGTTTCTTATACAACCAAGTCAAGATCGTTAAAAAGAAGATTCTTTGCCATGCTTCGGTTAGCCATTTGATATTGAGTGTCTTCAATTTGTGAAACCTTTCACTTTTTCCACGAAGATTATGAGATCGAGATGCTACTACACATTTGAAGATATGACTACGATGAGTACTCGTTTATTTTTTCATGACGAAGAAGATGAAAGCCAAAAGGATTTCTATTAGGTGGTCCAATGCAGTGCAGTTGATTATTGTTGACAGATAATAGAAAATGAAATTTGATATTTAATTTAGGATCAACTGTTTTTCCGCTAGATACTCGTATACTTCATATCGATGAAGAAAACCTCAAGTACACGATCTTCAAAAACAGAAGAAGAAGAATCGTGCTACCCAGGCGCGAAACAACTAAAACTCACGTATTTCGATCGTGAGTTGGATTGCAGCAGGCACTTAAAAATAAAATAAAAAATACTTTAAGTCTTTTTAATACTATAGATAAGTCTATGTAGATACTCGTAGTCTTACTCGTTTAACAAACAAACAAAACAAACTAATTAAGTAACAAGTAATGTCTCGTTGGTTTTATTACCGCACGTCGATTAGCATTTAAAATTACAATCAAATGTCTCAAATCTACCAAATCCATGTAAGAATGTAAGAGGAGGAGTATCTAAACTAGTATATTTATTCGTACTTATATCCAAGTTGACCAGTCCAGTAAAATGCTTTAGGGTAATGAGGTTTAACGAAGAACTACAGACTCAATTACGAGTACGATGTGGGTGTTTATGCTTTTAACCATTCTTCGCCAGAGTTCAGAATAAAATCGTTTTAATATTCTTTAACAGAACACGGATTTTTATGGACACCATTTGGTACTGAGTTATAAAGACGTTAAGATGACTTTGTGTAAAAAGGTGTGGTATCGGCATAAAATTTGTTTTCTTGAGTCAAAGTTATTGGTTGTTTCCGGGATATATTTTTAATGATGTTGTTGACACTTACCCAAAACAACGCTTGCAAAATTTTAAACAGCCAATTGCTTTGTCAAAGACATAATATCTTACAGATGAGATATGACCCATGTTGTCGTACATAACTATAATGCAAATTGCATACATAATATGTTTACACACCCAATCTAAGTACGACAGGTTGATTCATGGCACTGAATCTATCTACCGAAAACTGCCAGTAAAATAAAAATTCTTTATCGACAGTCAAAAGACTATACATCGGACATCTTAACTGGCAAGGATGTGTAGAAGATTATTCGACTCCCACCCACACATCTTTTATGAGATGTTATATGGACTGATCCATCTATGTTATGTATAGGCGGCAAACTTTTTGAGAGTCGAGCAAACGGTGTCGAGATTCCACTTTATAGTTAAGTTTGTGTATGCTCTATATCGAATTAATTCCCTCTGCCTTAAATAATTCAGCAGCCTGATTTTGTATCCTTATTGGCCCTTAGTTCAAATATTGCAATTCAAACATATTATTGGTTAAATGAAATGAATTTCTGGTGGATCTTCGTCCACGTTGAACTGTTCGTTCGACTGCAATGCATACTGCTTGTCAACGTTGTTGAACAGTCTGCCGAAGTACATCTTCCTTCCAGATTTTGCAGGCTTTGTGTTCTTTTAAATAGGCAAATTGATAGAGCAGCAGACCATTGTGAACCAAGACCTAGTCTCTCCACTAATTACCACCTTGATCAAAATGTTCCCGGGGGACACCATCGTGTGGCGCTCCCATTGTTCCGATTTGAATTCTGTTTTTTTTTTGTTAAGTTGGTAAATCTGTTGTTGACATTTCCTCTAAATCTTAGCGTCATAGCTTGACATTTGCAAAAGTTACGTAGCCAAGAGTACATCTATCTCTGTGTGTGTTGGCGATTTTTTACAATTTTAGAAATGGATTTAAATTTGAAACAACGAACTTGTATTAAATTTTGCGTAAAACACGGATTTAATGGTGCACGAACGTTGGAAATGTTGGAAAAGTGTTTCGGCAACGATTCTCTAAAGAAAACGGTCATTTACCAGTGGCACGAGCGGTTCAAAAGTGGTCGTGAGTCACTCGAAGATGATGAATGCAGTGGCAGACCATCGACATCGAAAACCGACGAAAGCATTGATGAAGTAAAAGAAATGTTGGTCAATAACCGCAAATTAGCCATCAGAGAGATAGCGGAGGACTTGGCTATGGTTAATGATTTGGGTTTCCGTCGTGTAGCAGCAAAGTCGGTGCCAAAAGACCTCAATTTCATGCAAAAAAGAGACCGTGTTGACGTCGCAAAAGAGATGATTTGCGAGGCTGAATCCGATCCCACATTCATCAAAAGGATCATTACTGGAGACGAAACGTGGGTTTATGGGTACGACACGCAATCCAAACATCAGGCAAGTGAATGGCGTTCATTAAATGAGCCAAGACCAAAAAAACCACGTCGTTTTCAGTCAAAAAATAAGACAATGGTGAGCTAAGGTTTTCGTGGATTACAACGGTGTAGTGCATCATGAATTTTTGCCAGAAGGCCAGATAGTAAACAAATAGTATTATTTGGGCGTTATGAGACGTTTGCGTGAAGCAATTCGCCAAAAGAGACCAGAATTGTGGGCAGAAAACTCTTGAATTTTGCACCATGATAACGCACCGTCGTAATTTTTTGACGAAAAATGCAACAATTACCATCCAACAGCAACGGAATTCACCAGATTTGGCTCCTAGTGACTTCTTTCTGTTCAATCGAGTTAAAAAAAACCACTACGGGGAACGCGTTTCAGCAGCCGAGAGCAAGTAATGGAAAAATCGCAGGAACACTGATGGACATACCGAAAACCGAATATAAAAAATATTTCGAGGATTGCATCAAGCGTTGGCATAAGTGTGTTGCAGTCGATGGGGATTACTTTAAAGGGGACAATATAGATTTAGATGAATAAAAGTGTATTTTTAATTTTCTGAATAAATTCCGATTAAGGTCGTATGTTGGTTTTTCTAGCCATTTTGTGCACAGAAAGTAGGACCTTCCATTTTTTTCTTACTACCAACGGCGGAAATTTGAAACAACTTTCCACATTAACAGGATTTTGCCTTCGGAGATTTGTGGTGATGTCACAAGCATTATTTTTTTCGGTTTTTTAGTGTTGAACTATGATTCAAACCCAGACCATCTGGCGAAGTTGTTGAAGAACCTATCCACTGTGCCACGTCATAACCATTTTTTCTTCATCCCAAATACTTGATGGGGCGCCTATCACCCTTCCATATATTCCAAAGAATAATGCCAATAGTCTCCTACGAGATCGCTACTGATTTTCTCTAGGAATTCACATGTCAAAGAATCTAAAAAGATCAGAATTTTGAATATCTCAATCGAGCTTAAATACGGTTACCACTGACTCTTTATTCGACTTCGCAATTAATTTTATCTTGGACAATTTCCTTGTTGAAATGTGAATATTTTATCTTGTCCCAGGAATGGTCAAGATGAGGTTCGCTCATTATAGATTTTAAGCCGTATATGCAGCCAACTAGCAGGGCGATATTTAGAAGAATAATTCTTCTTTCATTCTTTCCTCTTTGTAAACCATATGCAAATGTGAATTCTCGCAGCGCCAAAAGGAAGAGTCGTTGCAATTTTCAACAGAAAAACGCAGGATGGCTTCAGTCGACTCCAAGTGTCGATCTTTAATCACCAAATGCAGATACAGACACTGAATATGAAAAATAGTTGGTAAAGACTTAAGATTACGTGACACTTTCATTACATTTACCCAGCTCAAGTTTCGTGACACATAATTATAATACTTATATGAATTTTATGTAGAAAAGACTGCCACCCGCTTGTTGTTAGCAATATCAATAGCAAATTCCTACGCAGATTTCTATATCATAAGAAATTAAAAGTATATCTTAACAGATTCTGCAGAGTATATGCAAATTTTCAACCTCGAAGTAAGAACTGATTGCGTATCACCATCAGCATAATTGAGTGAAATACACAAATCTCTTGCACCATCTTACGTGATTAGAAAAAAATAACCGATTTCCAGTTTATTTATGACTTTGGCTAACGCTAGAATTCACTCAGGTATTTCTTTACGTCACCCAATTGCCTGCAAATCTTATTTAAATCTCAAAGGAACAGGTGCTAAACAGTAGATACAAACTTGTCACATACACTTTTTAATAATTTATCACCACCGTCACTAGAATCTGTTTCTTTAATAGAATACGATTCGTGATTCCGACGCAAAGAAAACATGAGTAAATCGCGCAATTAAATTGCAGCACAATCCACTTAAAACAAATAAATATATAAATAAAGTCAATTAAATTGGTTAGTACTCGTACATAGTTATGTTACTTATCCGATGTTGGAATTATTTTTGTTCGTTTCAGGGAAGAGATGCAACTCCATATTTGGAAAGGAATCGTGTCGGTCGAGATGCAATTGATTCGGCAGCCGCTTTAACTGATATGGGTAAATATCTGTTCCGGGAACGTAGATTACCAGTGTACGACATTGCTGTGGCGATAACAAAGTAAGTATACCATTTTCCAAATATGACCAAAAGAAAAAAACAAAAAACAAAAAAAAAAAACAGAAAAAAGATACGTGATATCGTTTTCTCGATTTTAATTGGGAAAATCCTCGAAATATGTTGCCGGCATGTTGCGCAACATTACAAAGTTAAGTAATAATCAACTGAGAAAAACTACTCGTATCGTTTACAATTTTTTACAATTTTATTCACATTTGAAATCCCCTTCATTCCTTAGGTACGATATGTGCCGGAGACGAAAAGGCGGTCGTTGTACCAAAGGGACTGCGGGTAAACTACTTCACACTTTTCCAAAAGAATACCATACAAAGCGATACAAATAATAAATGATAATTTGTTTAAAATTTAACCGCATTAGCACATGCATATTATACATACATACACGTACATGCAAGCACATACCTAATATTTATATAATATTCATTCAAGTATGTTATATATGGGGACAGGTACACAAACACTTATATATAACTCGAAAACACACACAAATTAAATATAATTAATTAGTCTTGATTTATTACATAAACAATCAATTAAGTTTGCCTAGTATACAATATATAACTAGCTTTGTTATGGGGTTTTTGAATTTGTATTGTAAGCTTGTAGCTTTAATGGTGAAAAGGTTATCCTAGAGGATAATACATATACAATAATAACTAAGGATTTTTTTTTGGCGGAATGAAAACCTTTTCAAATTCGAATTTATATATTTACCCGTCCCGTGTGTGTACCAGGTATTTTCTAGGGTTTAATCATCTTTTGAGATGAACTTCATCAAATAGTCATAACTTTAATACAGAAATTAATGTTGCATTTCGAGTAGTATTAGATAAGTTATCGTCATCGACCGATATGTCGAACCATCAGCTCCGATTATTTGGCGATATGGAGTTCACCATGCATAAGAAAAGGAGTTTGTGAATATAATTCGTCCCCGAAATTACGCATCTTCTCGAAAAGATGACGAGCGAGTTCATCATTTTCCTAGAAATAGGATGTTGAAAAGTATTGCCTTTACTGGGCTTCGTAGGTTGTATTCGAAATTCGATGTAAGTGGTAGTCAAGTGAACCAATTCCAATTCGACGTAATATCTCCTTCTTGTTTCATTTCGCCTATAATAATATCTAATTTAAATTTGTGAACCTTAGTACTTTATGTAGTCCTCTCTATTTTTGATCAGATCATTAGTGAGGCCAAAAACTGATGAGGCTGATATTTTTACATTTCGATGACCCAATTATTTCTCTTTCTGCCCATTCTTCGGAACTCTGCTGAGAATTGAGACCTGAAACTTTATTGCTTATTAACCGGATACCCTGACGATGTTCGTTTAACATTGCAAAATCAGTTAATCCGTTCAATTTGTACTTTTTCCGCTTTTGTATCTTAGTGTGGAGGCTTCCGCAAATGCGTGTACTTCTTTTTATATAACATTTTGTCAGACTTCGTAGCATTTTCGCTTCCTTCGCGGTCTTTTTTGCTTTATACTTCTTGTATTATATATCGTCCAGCACTGCGATAAGTTTACAAACGGCTATCGTGTATAACAACGCTTTAAGTCTCAGAGTCATTTTTATATCACACAATGCTAAATATAACGGAGTTTCTCGGCTTTTAAGATGTGTGAAGACACTTTAAGGATGTTCATAATACTCGATGCCACCGCTCTGTGCAATATCCACATCACAATTTCCTTGTTCTATGATATTTAAATTTTTCGCATAATAGCACGAAGACTCCTTCAAGATTGATGTCAGGACCTGCGCTTGTAATTTATATATTCGATGCTCTTATAGCGCCTTTCTCGAACTAATAAGAGTTGCCTTAAAAATTATCATCGGCGAAAGAAAAGAAGTCGTTTCGAATTCATCAATGTTCTCCCTCAATAGAAAATCATGCACGATATTAAAAAAGCAACGGACTTTTAATACCGCCTTGGGGCACTCCAATTTTAACAATGAATTCTCCGCTTATTCCAGCTGTGCATTTACAATAGCTTTCCAATGTTGTCGTATGTTATGCAATGCCATTCTCGGGTATATTTTGAAATAATTGCGCCGTCATACAAGATTTCCGGGAACTCTATCGATGCGTTTTCCAAATCAATGAAGACGAAATGTAGACCTTTCAAAGATTTGAATGATTCCCTATCATCCAATTCGACGTAACACATATGAAAAGGTGTGTGTCTAGTGTTAAATTAGAATTTCCTTACAATAATAATGGTTAATTTTGTTTCCTGTAACAATATAAAAACGTTACACGTTACAAAAACATAAAACGTATCAGCAGATCGGAAAAACAGAGCATTAAATGTTCCTATTGTCGTCAAAAGTGTAAAATATACATAGGTGACTGGGAACATGAGCGAATAAGTTGTAAACGCCTTTTACACTGCTTTGGCAGGCTCTAGAGATTCCAATAGTTACATATCCACCCATTAAATACGCCTCTGAGTATCTGTTCCCTTTCAATCAACCCTATAACATCGGAGTGAATTTTTGGATCGACAAAATAAACGACCAATTAAAGATATGAAGATACAATTTTTTTACCCAACTAATATGTACAAAAAAAAAAAATCACCCTAACAAGTACTTCTTCAATTAAAAACTTCTTCCAGGCTTGATATGTGCAGACGAGCACTTCCATATGGTGAATGTAAACGTGGTACAGCAGGTAATTTGAACGAAAAAAAAATAATTTGACTTCTTAATCAGCGTGTATTACAATATGAATTTCTCTGAAATATCACTTCTCTAGTCTTCTCTTCTTTCTCTACAATTTTCTCCTTTTTTTTTCCAATTTACTCGTCAATGTACTGATCCTTGAACAAAAAAAAAAAACAAAAAACTTTGATCTCAAAGGGATTTTGAACAAAAATTGTCTTAAACTTTGTATCACTTCTTCATCTTTGGTCGTAAGATATAAATACAAATACAATTGTGTCTATGCCCCCTTTATTCCAATTCGAAATGATGTAAATATTTTTTTACCATTCGACTCTTACCATTTCCGACTTTTCTTCTCGAACATCTGATTTTTATTCAATCTTTTCAAAAAAAATCTTTTTATTGTCTATTGAGTGTATTTTATACATATATATTGCTTAAAAGTTTTAGCTATTTTATTTATGAACAAATATGGTGGTGACTAACAAATTTTTAAACTTTTCATTTCAACTAAATGCTCTAGAAAATATCGTACATAGCTTTCTAAAATTTTATATAAACCAATAAGAATTAAGACAAAAATATTAATAAAAAATAATTGTGAACTATTTATAAAATAGTAAATTTGCATTTACAGTGACTGAAATAAGTGTAAAGACAGTGACAAACTTACTATCCATATAGAAACAAATATTATCCGAATGACTAATGAGCTCGTCGGGAAAGAAGTTCATTAAAAATAATATATTTTGCAAGATATTCGCGTTTTTTTTTTTTTGTTTTTATAATGAGGGAGGAAGAAAAGAGCGGTACCGATGTACATCGTTTTTAAATGTTTGTAAGTTATAACGACCAGGAAATACAGAGATCGGCAGAGCATTCCGTAAGCGATTTTGCAGAACTTCAGACCGTATTTCATTAAAAATTTAAGAAATTGCGTTACACCATTCCCAATTCTAAAATTACAAATTTTCAATCAACTTTAATTCCAGTCCATAGACAGCCATGTTCAATTCTATTTTCCCATAGCCGAAAACCAATTAATTAAGAACAATCTCTATTTCCACATGGAATGGAGCACTGTCGTACTGAAAATGTTTTCCCTGACAGGAATTTATCCAAACCAATATAAAGGCGCATTACTTACTCCTACCAGAGTGGACCAGGGCATAAGCTAACATGGCTCACACGAGGCTGTTTACTGGTTCGTCATATTTTATCTCTTCCATATAGGATTGTGGGACTTTGAGGGCTTAGACCAGTTTTATGCTACTGGTCGAGCACGCACTAGCAATAGTAGTCTACATGCGTAAGAATTTACTCATGCTGATATAGTGCATCATCACAGCTTATAAGATAGTCAGCAGTCCCCCGATTAATCGCCATTTAAGACGCATTGGCATAAATAAAATCCTTGAGCTCTGCAAAAGCACCACAAAACATTACTCTGCCACCTCCAAAGTATCTGCTTACTTTTATGAACCTATCATCTCTTAAATGATGTCAATAATAATTGAAACCGTCGGATGAAACATTATTGTTACTAAAAAATATCAGTCTCCCATTGTATTGCCAATGGCATTTACTTTCTGCCGAAGCCTTTTTGTAGCTGGTTTTTTCTTAGTTTCTGGTGTTTGAGATTATGATCTTAGGACAATAAAGATAACATATACTCGTAACATTTCAGACTAAAGAAGATATAACTAAATGTTGAAATTTACACATGGAACAAAGAGAGATCATTAAAATCTCACTCACACTTGTGAAAATGTATCAGAAACATGTCGACTGATGCAGCGACTATTGTTTGACTAGATTTAGATGTTTTCATTTTGCTGTAGGGGCTCTTTTAAAAGGTAGGAAGATGTTCGAACATGACCAACGTAAGAAAAGGTCAATCCCAGCTCCGATACCCAAAAGGACGTGATTGTTTTGTTAATGGCCGCAGTGCTTCACTTTTTATATTAAAAGAGACACAATCCGATTCACTCTGCACGAACAAAGGTCTGTAATAAATTTGTGTTCCACAGATGAACAAAAATCAACAAGTATTGGACGACATTCGAGGCATAAAAAATCCATTCTACCTGGTCAAACAATTATTATTTTGACGTTGATTGATAGAATCCGTCGTATTCGACTCGAACATCGTGATCAGAAAATGCGATTTATTCATTGTTCTTTTAAAAAATCAGCCATATTCACTCGATTTGCCACCTTTTGGCTTGTTCTTGTTTCCGAAATCGATTATTAAAATTGAAAATATATTTTATTGATAACTAAAAAAAACTCTTTCAAATAAAGAGTGTCCCAACAAGAACGGACAGTTTAAATTTAGCGTCATTTTTGAAGTTGTACTTTAACTGTCAAATTACATATTATTGCAATTCGTTAGGGTATTGCAATTATTAGGGTATTTCAAAAATCGTGAGAGTATTTGATAATTAAGATATTACAAGTGAGAAGACTAATCGAACACATCGATTTTACTGAGTCAGGCGACGGACACGAGTCCTTTCAGCATAAAACATCACTGTTGCTCACCAAAATATTGCCAAGAGCACGAGAACATCCAGTTTGTACCGTGGTCAAGAATTGAACATTTTAAGAATCAATAATAATATTATATTTTATTTTTTTGGATGAACAACAAAAAAATAATAGCAAGTTTGAATCGTCTGTCGTCTGTTGGTGAGGGTTGTTCTTGATCTAATTTAAAAACCTCGTACAAACATTTTATTATTTTGAATTATGTACTATATAGGCTAAAAGTTATATTCATCGATAAGTAGTTTCCTATGCCAAAAGGCATAGTTTACAAATTTATGTAGTGTATTCCATTGGTCTTCAGATTCGCCATCCAGTATTCGCAGTACTTCGTTTTCTTCGAGGATATTTTTAACTTTCTGATAGTACAGTTCTAACATTGACCTCGAAAATCGAAAAATTTAGCTAAATAAACTAGAAAAACATTCGTTCATATCAATGGTATCATACTTTCAACCAAGATGACTACAACCAAGATGTATCTACTTAGTGTCAGTACTCGGACAATTAAAATAATATACAAAAAATGCTTAATGCATTTTGTTTTAGGGCTCCGTATGAGTGCTAAACTTACGAAAGCACATAGAACTCGAGCAAAAATTTTGAAATTTACATTGGTGCATTTGTTTTGTCCAACCTAAGCTTGCTTTCGAATAAATTAATAAGGAATATAACTAAAAAAAAACGTTAAATCATGAATACATTATAGAATATCCTTTATAACTTGTTGAGAAAAAAAAATACGAAAAACTCCAGAATTACAGAGATCCTGGGGTCAGTCGGTCGATAAAGAACCAAATTTTGCTTTTTCAAGTCTTGGCAACCGACAGAGCAAAATGCTGAACTGGGCAACTAGGCCCGCAGACAATGTAGTAGTTATCTCCACTCTGTTTGGCGTTCTCTCACAAAACTCTAAGAATTGATTTCTAAATAGTGAATAGTGGCGGCATCTGTTGAGAGCCATTTAAAATGACTCTACCACTCCAATAACAATAATTGGGATCGATTCTCTTGCATGCTTTCTCTTTCTATCAACTTGATCCATTGTAGCGAAATATTGTACAACGATGAAAAGAGAAAACAAACGTCAAGTCTCTGATTGGTCACACACACTCGTATAAGCGAACTTGGTTGGATTTGCAAATGCATGGAGATAGAGAATGTCGCTTCTCTTATTTAACACATACAGGGTCAATACGACAATGACATAATATCATATACAGACAGACCTTGCTCAAAAAATTTTCGGGATTTATTCCGAAAATTTGAAATACAAGTTTATTCATCTAAATCTACATATATTGTCCCCTTGAAAGTAATCCCCATCGACTGCAACAAACTTATGCCAGCGCTTGATCCAATCCTCGGAACATTTTTTATATTCGGTTTTCGGTATGTCCATCAGTGCTTCCTGCGATTTTTCCATTACTTCCTCTCGGCTGCTGAAATGCGTTCTTCCCCGTAGCGATTTTTTAACTCGATTGAACAGAAAGAAGTCACAGGGAGCCAAATCAGGTGAATTCGGTGGCTGTTGGATGGTATTTGTTGCATTTTTCGTCAAAAAATTACAAATAATGGTGGCACTGTGCGACCACGACGGTGCGTTATCGTGGTGCAAAATCCACGAGTTTTCTGCCCACAATTCTGTTGGCGAATTATTTCACGCAAACGTCTCATAAGGCCCAAATAATACTCATTGTTTACTGTCTGGCCTTCTGGCAAAAATTCGTTGTAATCCATGAAAACCGTGCGCATTGCCTTCTTCTTTGACTGAAAACGACGTGTTTTTTTTTGGTCTCGGCTCATTTGGTGAACGCCATTCACTTGTCAGATGTCTGGATTGCGTGTCGTACTCATAAACCCACGTCTCGTCTCCAGCAATGATCCTTTTGATGAATGTGGGATCGGATTCAGCCTCGCAAATCATCTCTTTTGCGACGCCAACACGGTCTCTTTTTTGCATGAAATTGAGGTCTTTTGGCACCAACTTTGCTGCCACATGACGGAAACCCAAATCATTAACCAAAATGTCTTGGACGGATCTATAGGCAATATTCAAGTTCTCCGCTATCTCTCTGATGGTTAATTAGCGGTTATTGACCGACGTTTCTTTTACTTCATCAATGTTTTCGTCGGTTTTCGATGTCGATGGTCTGCCACTGCGTTCATCATCTTCGATTGACTCACGACCACTTTTGAACCGCTCGTGGCACTGGTAAATAAAAGAGAATCGTTGCCGAAACACTTTTCCAACATTTCCAACGTTCGTACACCATTAAATCCGTTTTTTACGCACCATTAAATCCATTTCTAAGATTGTAAAAAATCGCCAACACATACAGGAATGGTACATCTTGGCTACGTAAGTTTTGCAAATGTCAAGCTATGACGCTAACATTTAGAGGGAATATCAACGACAGATTTACCAACTTAACAAAAAAAAAACAGAACTCAAATCGGAACAATGGGAGCGCCACACGGTGGTGTGGTGCGGGAACTTTTTGATCAAGGTGATATGTGCTGCATTCAGTATCATCGATTACCAGACACTTTCTCTTTTCATCGCGGGAAAGGACGGGAGTGGTCCCAATACATGCTATGGACATCGGCAAACAGAGTGGTGATAACTACTACATTGTCTGAGCGCCTAGTTGCCCAATCCGACATTTTGGTCCGTGGGTCGCCTCGACTTGAAAGAGAAAAATTTCGTTTTTGTATCGTCCGATTAACAATTTTCGGTACTTCTCGCTTCTGAAAAACTTTCAGTACGACGTTCGTCAAAGAAATCTCCATTCAGTTGTTTTTGCAGAAAAAATATCTCTTTACTGATGAAAGCTTCAATACTTCCTCTTTTACATTAGCGTAGTGTCAAAAATATTTTTAGTTGTTCATTAGTTTATCTTCCACTTCATTGCAGGACTCTTCCCGACTGCATGAGTCTAGGGGTAAATACATTTTTTTCAATCAACATCGTTTTACCCAGCCAGCTTCAGTACATTAAAAAGCAGCAAAAAAAAAAATAAAATCATTTACCCTGACAAAATTTTCTATGAGACGGCAACGATTTGTGACTATGTATACGAGCACGAGTGCCATTCAAATACTTGTTCCAATTGAATCCGTTGTTGTGGGCAGTTTATTGAATCGCAAAGACCTTCGGAAACATTTAAACCAGTCCTTTAGACATCTTTATTACCGTAAATGTAAGACATTCACCCAACACACGAGCGCATACACAGATAAGACAGGCATTTTAAAAGTGAAAACGTTTGAAAAGGAGACTGGATTAGATTAGATATTTATTTGGTAATCATCAAATGCAATAACATGGTTTATAAAACAAAAAATCAAAAAAAAGATTGGCTTTCCTGCCGTCTGCCTTTCTTTTTAAAAGAAAAGGAGAGTGGATATCAAATAGCTAATTAACGTCTACGCGAAAACTCGCACTTATCTGGAATTATAAATTTTAAGTAGCTAAACGACATCAACTAATATCATTTAACTAACTAATTACTTCCCAATATCGCAAAGTTTCTTAACCTCAAAACTTCAATCTAAACTTTCATACTTCACCTGGGCTATGGTCTTGTCTACACTCCTAAAGATTTATATGTACATAGTCGTAGACACCTTAAGTACATGTCATACCATCAACTTGTAAGCACGCCTTAACATACATCTTAACATGCTCTATACTCGTAATAAGGAAACTAAAACTCGATCAAACTTAAACGGACAAACCAATTCCCCTTTTCTCCCCCATTTATCCCCTTTGCAATGCCTTCGATGTGGCATCTCGTAAATTATAGGATTTGCATACGTTGGAGGAGCATGTGTTGTCAACAAACGTCTGGAAAAAGTCAACAGTGTCGCTATCATTGAGGATACCGGTGGTTTCAGTGGAATCATTGTTGCTGCACATGAAGTTGGACATTTGTAAGTGTAGAGATTCCTCACAGAGTGTGTCCAGCAAATGATGCTAAAAAAAAATAAAAATAAAAATAAAATCAAATAAAACATGAAATCTATTTCAGACTAGGAGCAGTGCATGATGGTTCACCACCACCAAGCTACCTTGGCGGTCCGGGAGCTGAAAGATGCCGCTGGGAAGATGGTTATATCATGTCGGATTTGAGACACACAGAAAGAGGATTCAGGTGGTCACCGTGCACAGTGCAAAGTTTTCATCATTTCTTGAAGTAAGTCTGAGATTGAGATGAAGTTGTGAACAAGAGATGTGATGAAGTTGTACCTTTTCTGGTTTCCAGTGGTGAGACTGCAAGTTGCCTGCATAATGCCCCACATGAGGATAATGCACTAGGTAGATCTTTGCCTGGTACACTGCTGTCTTTAGACGCACAGTGTCGGAGGGATCGTGGTACATATGCGTGCTTTAAAGACGAACGAGTATGCGCGCAACTTTTCTGCTTTGACGCACAGACGGGTTACTGTGTGGCATATCGGCCGGCAGCAGAAGGTTCGTCGTGCGGTAACGGAGTGGTAAGTTAAAGTATATGTACATGTGTTTTATTGACACTTTTATTTAAGATTTATGTGCTGGTTTTCTTTTACTTGAAATATGTTTTCTAAATGAAAAGTTATAATCTTTTCCTGAGTTTATAGAAATTTCAAAAAGCTCTTTATAAATAAATCTGTAAGTAGATTTATAAAAAATATTGTATATATATACGTACTGTGATCAAAAATTAGTAAGAGTTTTTAGATAAAACGCAAAGGGCTTATTATTCTTGCAAATCTATTTCATCACCTTCATAGTAATCCCCTTCGGATAGAGTACACTTATGCAAAAGTCAATGGCCTTCAAAACCTTTTTCGATCCGGCTTCAATCGAGTCAAGACGATATCGCCGGAACGGTTTTTTGAGTTCTGGAAATAGCTAGAAATCAGACGGAGTTATAGGGCGGTTCCCGAACGATAAAGGTCGACGTTAACATGACGTTTTTGGAACTAAAGAAGATGAGATGCATTTGAGGCCCAAATGATGTTTCAAGATCGACAGTATCGACCCAAACGATATTTGCTCGTTGTCAACAAGATCTTGACGGCTTGATTTGTTGGCACCAAATCCTTGACTTACACTTGCGGTCATAAAAACCGCACCATATCAAAATGATTAAAAAATTGTTAATAACTACGATAATAATTTTTATAATGAAATGCAATTTTTGTTGAGTACTCCGCAGTAGTTTATAAGTATTTCTATCTAATTTCCATCTGTTTATTGAATGTTTGAAAAAAGATATTAACAAAGAAAGAAAAACCAGTTAATTTTTTTATTTTTTTAAAATATTTGAATACAGTCATTGGTTAACAAAATCAAACGATACATTTTTTATGTATGTGTATATAAGATGTTTAGATATGCCACTTTTACCAAAAAATTATCAATACCGAGTTGCTCCTCCGTTGGCGGTTATAACCGGTTTTATTCTAGAAGGCATCGAGCTTACTAGAAGTTCAGTAATATCCCTGGAAATTTCACTATTCCATACATGTTCCAGAACTTCATTTAGCTTTTTTTTTACTCTCTGGTTTATGTTTAGCCACCTTACGTTTTATTACATGCCACAAGTGTTCCATTGGGGGGAATCGGGCGAATTAGCTGGCCAGTCTAGTCTCGTAATTCCGAGGTCATCAAACGTTGTCTTGAGCTGAAAATTATTGAAAGACTCTAGTTGCTTGTCTGTTTATTATTTATAAAGTAGACATCTAGAATTTGATTTATAACATTTTAATTACGGATTTGGCGCGGTGGCAAGGCGCAGAATCATCTTGAAAAATGCACTTGTCAGTATACGAATGGTGCTGGTACCAAAAACTCCCTTACTACTTCTCCATACTTTTGAGCGTTCATAGTTCCATTAATAAAGTGCAAAGGGCCCGAAACGTAAAAAGAAAAACATCCCCAAACTATCTGGCTTTGAGAAAACTTCACTGTTTTGACTATGCACTCGTCCTTGAACCTTGCACCTGCTGACCGTCGTACGTATGGCAAATTGTCGGCACACAACAAATTAAATTTACGTTCATCGGACCATATCACACATCGCCAATCATCCTGCGTCCAATCTTCGTACTTTTTTGCCCACGTCAAGCGAGCTTTTTTCATTTCTGTGGTTGGGAGAGGTTTTTTCGCTGGTCGTCTTCCATCAACTTGATGAAACTCACTCAGCTATAAGCGATCTTCCATGCTAATTCGTTGTAATACATTGTCCGTCTTCTGGGTTGTTTTACGTTTTCGTCCCGAGCCTTTTTTCCTGTCCAGTGGATCCAAATTTTCTTTTTTCTTCATCAGTCGTACGATAGTTGAATGACAGCATCCTATTTTAACCGCAATCTCACGATAGCCAAGCCCTTCTTCGACTAAAGTCAATATTTGATCTTTTTCATCCCGAGTCAGTTGATGATATTTACCAGACATTTCACCTTTTTTTTTACTTGTCACCGTCACAACTCAATTCAAATTAATTTTTTGTGCACTGAATACGAGGCCGAACTCCGCTATGGGGAATACCCTTCATTAGTATGGGAAAAACCCTTACGATCTGATGTAATTAGGCATTTTTTGAGAATTCATTAGGTGGTGCGGTTTTTATGACCGCAAGTGTACATTGAAGGACGATCAGAAGCTTCATCGTCTTCAATACGATCTCCGCCTCCTTTGAACAACTCATACCAATGAAAAACACTCGCTCTGGACAGTGTCACCAAAGGTCTTTTTCAACATTACCAACGTTTTGGAAGCCAAAGCTTTGCTGAACTATTTAAATTATTTAAAAAATCGGAAAATGCCACCAAACTTGACACAGATGTCTTTTAGGGTGCTACCAACTTGCACTTCAAACTGAAAAGTACTCTCTAGAACCTTTTAAAATGCCAGATACTCTTCCACACAAGGCAATTGAGGATCAAGAATCAAGAACTTTTAGACTAATGAATAAGAAGCCATAAACAAGAACACTAATTTTCAAACTGAACTAGGAACTAATAACACAATTTTAGTCATTATTTACCTACATTGTCAGGAGTCATAAATTCATACAATAATAACCTTTTAACTTTTATCTTCCAGCACTGTCTAGATGGTAGATGTACACCCCTACCTTCAAATGTAATACAGGACTATGGCCCTCAATATCGTGTAGTTTATAAGTAAGTACAAAGCTAAACATCACTCTTAATACTCCCCTCCTCCTCTATAAGCAAATCAAAATACTTTCTGTGCACTTTAATGCTAATCTCCCTTTAGTCTAGATAAAAAGTAAGTTTACCCCCCAAAAAAAAAAACACACACTATAGAGATTCCTGTAGAAATAAAAAAAAAAAAATAAGAAAAAAATTCCCTCCAAAAGAATTAGCTATAAATTAAATCAAAATTTATTACAATAATTAGCAGCGCTGAGCAGGACTTCGATGATAATAGTAACGAAGATTATTATGAAAATAATGATAACGAAGATGAGGCGTCATCACTTGATATCACCGATGAGTTATCTAATTCAAATACATCTACAACACAAACCTCCCCAACAACAAGTTCCACTACCACTACCACTACCACAACTACAACTACGACTACAACAACACCAGAATCGATCTTAACAACAACATCTAAACCAGTTAGATCATTAAAACTATACCGTAAAATTCGTCTCAGAAATTTGAGCAACAATAAAACACGAACATTTTTGAAACACATTAAAACAACCACCACAAGCCATGTGGCAAACACAACCAATTCAAATACTAGTAGCAATAGTAGCAATAGTATTGTGATCAACAGCACTCCGCAAACACCTACAAATAGTAATAACTCAGCACTGCGCAAAACCTATGATTTGTATATAAAAAATTTTTTACATAAATCCAAAACCAATTCAAGTCGTACTAGCCACAGTACACATCCTCCTCCAAATTATAGTTCCACAACATTTGCACCAGAAACAGCAACACCCGTTGAAGGAGCAGAACCAGCAGTACCAACTACAGCACACACATCATCATCATCATCATCGTCATCTGATGTCGATAGTAATGAAACCTTGGACGATACCTATCAAAAGTTGTCATCAACACAGCGGAGTTATGTTCTCGGTGGACGTTCGACAACTCGGAGTTCTCTGTTTGATACATACTTCAGAAAACGTACGAATCTTAGTGGTAATAGTAGTAAACATATTAACCAACCCCAACCACAATTACAACTACAACCACAACAACAAATGCAAGCATCACCGCCAGCATACACCACTAACTATCTTGGCGATAATACGAACAATTCACCGATAAACATTCCCAAGGATAGAAGTTATAGGAGTAGTAGAAGTGGTCGAGCGATAGCCAGACGCGCCACTATTCTATAAAATTGTATCTCATAGATACAACCGATTAAAATCAACAAAAACCCTTCAACACTCCCTAATTTTTTTGAAACGAAATTTTATATTAAAAATAACAATCGTACGAACAAAATTTACAATTAAACCAGGAGTATGTGGTAAGACAAACGATGTTTCTAAGCAAAAAAATAAAAATAAAAAAAAAATACAAAATGCATTCTTAACCCAAAATCCACAAACCCACATAAAGTATCTGGAATATAGAGTTATACTCGTACATCATAAGATTAAAAGTAAAATGCATCTGTACATGGAATGCGGTTGGTAGCAGTTGATAAAAATATTGTTTTTTTTTTTTTTATAATCATTGCAAACATGTTTTTTTTTTTATTTAAAAACTTTTTTTTTTTTAATTTTCATTATAAAGGAAAAAAAAATTTTTTATTTCTTTTTTTTTTAGAAAATTAAAACCAAATGCATTTGCGATATAAGAAAAAATTTTAAATTGGCTGTCATTATAGTAATTTTTTTCTTGTAGTTTTTTATCCTGCATGTGCATTATCATTTTAATTTATATACAATAACTTGGCATGTAAATTATAATAAAAATAAAAAAAACAAAACCAATTAAGATAAACAATATAATATTCAATATAATTCATTATGTAAAAGAAGCCAAACAAACATTCATCGCAAATCTGATGAGAAAAACAAAATTTACTAATGGATGGAACTGAGTTAACAATACAAACAATTCGAAAATTGGAAAATTTATAAAAAAAAAAAATAAATAAAAATCAAGTTTCATTGCAACATCTAACTGCTGAAATAAGTAAAATAATTGGATATGCACTGTCGTCTGTGTATTATTATTTAAACAAAAGCAAAATGAAAGCATATACTCATTGAATTGTATCTTCTTCCTCTTTCTCTTTAGTACTTTTGAAGTACCTACTCTCGTTCTCGTGACTTTTAAGGACACAAAGTCGTCTATGCTTTTCAAATTTGTCCTTAAAATTTGTTTTCTTACCTACTTCTATACATCTTTGTTGTCTATCGAAACTCGTTTCCTATTCCATTTTTTATTTAATCTTCTTTATATGTCTCTTTAATCTTTTCTTTAAGCAGCGAATTTCTATTCCGTATCTTCCTTAGAAATAAAGCTTACACCTTAACTGCACTTATTGCTTTCACATGGTAAATTGTCTACAAGTATGAAATTTTACATTTAAACTAAGATCAAGAACAATAACTTCTTGTGATCTATGACTCCTTTTCTAGCTTCGTATCCAATACGCGTTTTTTTTTTTTCAAGAACTAGCTATGGCTCAGTTTTGGAGCATGACAAATGAACCAAACTTTGTCTTTTTTGTTGATAGAGGTCTGATATTAGGTTTACGGGTTTATCCTCCAACGCCTTTAAATTTTCTGAAGGCCTGTTGCGTTGTAAAGTATGACAGTTTTGTCGTTAACGACTCATTCCCATGATCCTTAAGAGGACGACATTGAAAGCAACGGACTGTGAACTTCTGGACCAAGTGCGATTTCAAATAAGCATCATTGGTGAAAGTTTCACTATTCAAACAGTTTTACAAATTTCGAAACAAATAAAAATGTGATGGTGCAAGGTCGGCGCTGTATTGTTCAAGGTTCAATAATTTTTCATGAGTTAACAAAGTCGTTACGGTGGATCACGATTCACTTACGATTTGGCAATTCTGGCCACTTGTCTTTGATTGCTTTCTCAAGTTTCATTAATTCTTGACAGTAGACAATGCAATTCAGCTTTTGATGTGGTTTATCCTACTTCATCACGCTTAGACTATCATAGTTTTCCACTGATTTTGTTGTAGATCCACTTTTCATCACCAGTGATGAGTTGTTTCAAAAAACGGATCAATTTCATTACATTTAAGTTGAATATTGCAAATATTAATTCGTTGTGTTAAGTGATCCCTTTCAACTTTTCTACGAGTCCAAGACGATTATAGAGATATTCAATCAATGCGTGTGATGCGTTTACCCTCCCTGCCATCCCTCGCGCACTCATATGATGATCTGAATTTAGTATGACTTTGATTTGGTCATCATCAACTTTAGTTGGTGCACCAGAACGATCTTTGATTGAAAAATTTCCAGAACGGAATTCTTGAACCCAATTCCAACACGTGCGTTCTTTCAAGCTGTCAACACTATAAACTCCACTTGTCTCTTTTCGAGCCTCTGCAGCTTTGTGTCGAATATATTCATTTTGCACTCCATGTTAAAATTGCCACTGCACTAACCAGTGTAAGCAAAATTAAACTTGACTACCAAATGTCAAAAGATAAAAAATCATAACATTGACAAAAGGGAGAACCAACAAACATATCGCAATCTGCTTGTAAAAACTGAAATTACTTTCTTGCGAACCCAATAATATACTTTGAATCTTGTAGTGCTTCAACTTCCCTCCGACAAAGCCACAAACTAACAAAGTTTAGTTATTCTACGCTGATGGTTGCCTAGAATTAATTCATATATTTTCATAGTTTGATATACGACATTAGCATCACGAATCGGCAATCGTTACAGTTTACCGTGACGCATTTGCCTTTATACGGTGGAACAATACAACTCTACCATTACTGAAACTAAAACTCTAACGCTGATAATTGCCCAGAACTGATTCATATATTTTTATATTATGATACACGACATTTGCGTCACGAAACTGTAATCGTTACAGTTTATCGTGACGTATTGCGAGTCATACGAGTATATTCAAGAGTTTCGATTTTTGCCCATATTTCTTAAGGTATATACGAGTATGTATGGTTCATTTCAGAAAATCTGATGCTTCTTCCCTGCGAAAGCCGATAAATACTGCGAAGTAGAATACTCGTTCCATGTATTGCGAATATCGTAGAACTCGTAATTCGGTGATCAATTCTCTTTTTTTTTGATCTTATAAATATTAGATCGCATGTTGATGCATCGACAATGCACCTCTTCTGAAGCTTATCGAGTATTTATCTATTAAAAACGAAAATTTTACAAGTCCCAATACAAGACCTGTTTTTATATTCTCAATCGTCCTTTTCGCTTCATCGGCCTGTCAAAAATTTTGAAACACCAAACAGATGTCTACACATACCTAATGCGCTATATTTTTCCACTATATGCATATATGATATTTAGGAACCATTCCTGCAAAACGTAGCTCCTTTCCTTATTTAAATTTTGCATATACTCGTATATCTTCTCTACTAAAGCCGTTTCAGTTGGTTAATAATTCATTTCTTCATGAACGTTTCTGTCAGCAAAAATCTACGCTAATCCATTAGTAGTCTACTCAAGATCACTTTTCATTCCTGTAATATTCTAGGATAGATGGTAATTTGCGTCCGTCGATGCGTAAGGTTATTCTTGCGTAAAAAATAACGCCTTGTAGTTAGAGTAGTTAAACCGTGTGATTTGCGCGAATTGAGTACCTACAGCTTTTCATCCATTCGTCCGACAAACCTACGAGTACGCGTTCAATTTCTTTGGTGATATAAAACCAATATCCCAACTATCTCAGCGTACCGAAATAAAATTCGTGTAAGCTTTCCTTTTTTTTAAATTTAAAAAGAGTTTCCTGTTTCCGTCATTTGTTTCCTTGAAAGCAAAATAATAATGCTCGATCTCTGACACAAATGTTTCTCTTCGCTCCGGGATTACGTCGGTCCTGTATTCCGGGCTAAAAATTGCTCGTTGGTTTCAAAAGGAAAACCGAAAGCAATTTTACGAATGGAGCACTAATACACCTATCCAACCCTCACAATCCTTCTAGCTGTATCAAAGGCTCTTAATGCATATAAATTCAGACGTAGAAAGAATAACGTAGTATTTGAACTTAACAGCCATTTGCTTATCTATATTTTTTTTTCTTTTTTTTTTTTTTAAAAAAAAGCAAAAAGCAATAAACTACGCTTGATGCTGAATTCATCTTTTTTTCATCGTATTGTAAAAGTAAACCACATACTACATATAGTCGTACATACATCAGTTTATAAGTAAAGCATGAATAAAATTCAAATTTGCTTCAAATGATGATCTAAACTTCATTCTATGATAATCCTTTCTATTTTCTCATTCATTCATTACTTAGTTATCTTGGCTTGCTTTCTAAATTATATTATTTCTCCTTCATTCTCTTGTTTTCTTTCATACATACTTGTTTATTATTTTCGCCACATTTTGGTACACAAAAAAAAATACATGAAAAGTTAAAAAAAAAAAAAAACACAACAAAAAACGACACATAAAAATTAAAAATAAATCGAAAATCCATACACAGATACACAAATACACACAAAAAAAAAAACATTTAATCTGCTGAATTAAAATAAAAAATAAATAAATGAAAAATTTATTAGGTGCGCACGTTAATGCATCTCAACTTAGAAAAATCTGCATGTTTTTTTTTTATAACAAAATATCAGTCATTATTAATTTAAAAAAAAAAAAAAATTATACATAAAACTAATGAAAACTAAATAACGCACCCGGTGTTCTCTTCTTTTCGTCTCATTTCAGTGGTTAAATGGAATTCATCGCTCTTTGAAGCCAGACATCCTTAAACTATAGCAAAGCTCCACGGGATAATGAATAGGTACATCAGCACAAAAACCAACAAGGACAACAGAAATAACATTCAAATTGCCATTTAAACAAATCACAGAAAATCATGTTGGCCAAGCGATACTTAGAATTTATTGATTTTTATTTTCTAATTTTTAATTGTAATTTTGTAGTTGTTTTTATTTTATTTTATTATTATTATTTTGTTTTTTTTTTTTTATTTTTTTTATTTTTTTGTAATTATTTTATTCACCATAGATTTTTTTTTAGGAAATAGATACAAATACCCTACTCGTACTCCATCTCATTGCAATAATTTCTCTCGCACTAAAACAAAAAAATAATAATTCAACCTTGACTGGAATTTCTAAAAACAAAAGGAAAAATCTATGTTTTACTACTGAACCCCCCTAATTTTAGGAAAATAATAAATAATAAAAATATTTGTATGTACATGTGTCCAAGAAGACATATAAATACTTTGTTGTATAAAAATGAAATGAACGATAAAAAAAATTTGTATATGTGATAGTATTAATTTTATTTAATCCTAAAGATTAATTTTTTTCCATTAGTTTTACGATTTTTATTTTTATTTTTTTTTTAATCTTAATCTAAAAACGAAAAATTCCCTATAACACCGTAAAAGTCTTTATAGTTTTCTTTCTATATTATTTTATCTTTTTTAAATGTTCACAGTATTATGTTTGGAACATATTTTAATTTTTGTAAAATACCACTGTAAAAAATTATGAAAACAACAAATTAAAAATGTAATATTGTTTTGTAATTTATTACGCATAAGCAAGAGAAGAAAACATATTGAAAATTTAAAACAAGGACGCAAACTTAAATAATATTTAATGCTTAAATGTAAGATTTAGGAGATTAGGTCTTTACTAGAATAACTGTTGTACAATGTTCTTAAGGGGATAAAGAACAAGGCAAGAACTAGGCAAGTCATATGCATTTTAAGTTCTTGTAAACGAGAAGCACTTGGCTAAGGCTTAAGGTTACTTAATTTAACGCCCACTTAAAACTCGTAACTGCCGTCCGCTTTTTTTTTTTATAGTTTTTAAGACAACAATTGCGATATAGAGAGACGCAGATTTAAAAAAATAAAAATAAAATAAAAACAAAGTAGAATGTGCTCAATCGTAAATAAATTTTATTTTTATATACATAGTGTAAAAAACAATGTCTTTATTTTTTGTGGAACGTTTCAGCGTTTTTATGATCTGACGCATGTCTTTTTTCTGCTCAACATTTACTTAGTCCTTGTCTCCTTTTATACCTTGTTCCTTTCCTATTTTTATTTAATATTTCTTCCCCTTTAAGCAGCTCCTGGAAATACGCTTGCCAAAGTCGTACTCAGAATCTCCAAAGATCTGCATTGCTTCTCGACTGTCCTGCTCCATGTCTGCGTGGAGAGGCTCACTCGTCTTCCTGATTGAGTTCATGGATTCCATGTGGTACTTCGCAATAGAACTGACTTGAGGTGTGATCAGTGAATTGTCACCTTCTCCTCTGTATTTAGACGTCTCTTAGCTCCTGCCCCGTTGCCACATGTAATTAGTCGTTGGATATACACCTTGATCAAAAAGTTCCCGGGGGACACCACCGTGTGGCGCTCCCATTGTTCCGATTTGAGTTCTGTTTTTTTTGTTAAGTTGGTAAGTTATTGGTATTCCCTCTAAATCTTAGCGTCATAGCTTGACATTTGCAAAAGTTACGTGGCCAAGAGTATATCTATCTCTGTGTGTGTTGGCGATTTTTTACAATTTTAGAAATGGATTTAAATTTGAAACAACAAACTTTTATTACATTTTGCGAAAAAAAACGGATTTGATGGTGCGCGAACGTTGGAAATGTTGGAAAAATGTTTCGGCAACGATTCACTAAAGGAAACGCCCGTTTACCAGTGGCACGAGCGGTTCAAAAGTGGTCGTGAGTTAATCGAAGATGATGAACGCAGTGACAGACCATCGACATCGAAAACCGACGAAAAAATTGATGAAGTAAAAGGAATGTTGGTCAATAACCGCAAATTAACCATCAGAGAGATATAGGAGGACTTGAACATTGCCTATCGATCCGCCCAAGACATTTTGGTTAATGATTTGGGTTTCCGTCGTGTAGCAGCAAAGTTGGTGCCAAAACACCTCAATTTCATGCAAAAAAGAGACCGTGTTGACGTCGCAAAAGAGATGATTTGCGAGGCTGCATCCGATCATTCATCAAGATCATTACTGGAGACGAGACGTGGGTTTATTGGTACGACACGCAATCCAGACATCAGGCAAGTGAATGACCGTTCACCAAATGAGCCGAGACCAAAAAAAACCCCGACGTTGTCAGTCATGGATTACAACGGTGTAGTGCATCATGAATTTTAGCCAGAAGGCTAGACAGTTTAGCTAGAGTATTATTTGGGCATTATGAGACGTTTGCGTGAAGCAATTCGCCGAAAAAGATCAGAATTGTAGGCACAAAACTCGTGGATTTTGCACCACGATAACGTACCGTCGTGGTCGCACAGTGCCATCATTATTTGTAATTTTTTGACGAAAAATGCAAGAAATACCATCCAACAGCCACCAAATTCACCTGAGTTGGCTCCCTGTGACTTCTTTCTGTTCAATCGAGTTAAAATCGCAGGACATACCGAAAATCGAATATAAAAAATGTTTCAAGGATTGGATCAAGCGCTGGCATAAGCGTGTTGCATTCGATGGGGATTACTCTAAAGGGGACAATATAGAATTAAATGAATAAACTTGTATTTACGATTTTCTGAATACCTTCCGGGAACTTTTTGATCAAGGTAGTATGATTTGGCCAGAACACCCTTAAGATGTTGCTAAGCCGTCTATTTATAAAGGTTTGAGGCTTCCTTGTTTGAGGCAGTCTCAGCCTGGTTTTTGTGCTAAAAATATAGCTTCTCCAGACTTAAGATGGTATTCCGAATTTACGAATCCTGCTGTCCAAATTCAGTTCGGTACTATCATTTTCTTTCTGGATGTAAAAATGTGCTTACTTTCTAGTCTTGCTGTCCGGTAATGTTGAGTTGAGCGTCACTGTGTTGTGCTGAAAAGATGAGGGCTTTCATTTTGGCCGTATAGATTTATATTGAGCCCTACTTTGTCCGCCTCTGACTCCAAGTCCAATATCCAGTGTGAGAGCATTCCCATCACTTGGGAATGTTGTCGATATACGAGGGCGGGTCAATAATTCCGTGCATTTTTGAATTTCTGACCTCTTTACTGAAACAGCAATACTGCTCCTGTCAACAGGCATTTGTCAGTTGACTCCTGTCAAAATTTAAACTTGCTGCGTCAGTTAGTTTGTGTTTGACAGCTATTTTTATCAGACTACTCACTAATTTGAGGAGAAAATGGAAAAAAGTGAATTTCGTGTGCTTATTAAGCATTATTTCTTGCGAAAAAAAACCATTACCGAGACCAAGGCTAAGCTTGATAAATACTATGGGGACTCTGCACCATCGATTTCAATGGTAAAAAAGTGGTTTACTGAATTTCGTTGTGGCCGTACAAGCACTGAAGATGCCGAACGTCCTGGACGCCCAGTTGAGGTCTCTACACCCGAAACAATCGAAAAAATTCACGATATGGTGTTGGCCGACCGAAGATTGAAAGTGCGAGAGATTGTGGAAGCCGTAGGGATCTCGCATGGCTCAGTGGTTTCAATTTTGAATGATCACTTGGGCATGAGAAAGCTTTCCGCAAGATGGGTGCCGCGTTTGCTCACAGTCAACCACAAACGCAATCGTGTAACAACTTCACAGGAAGGTTTGGCGTTGTTTAATCGCAATATGGAGGAGTTTTTGCGCCGTTTTGTAACAGTGGACGAAACATGGATCCATCACAACACACCAGAGAACAAACAACAGTCAAAACAGTGGGTTTCTAAGGGTGAATCGGCGCCAAAGAAGGCCAAGGTGGGTTTGTCAGCCAATAAAGTTATGGCGACTGTTTTTTGGGATGCACGCGGGATAATCCACATTGACTACCTTCAAAAGGGAAGAACAATCAATGGGGAATATTATGCCAACTTATTGGACCGATTCAATGACGATTTGAAAAAAAAACGACCTCATTTGGCCAAGAAAAAAGTTCTTTTCCACCAAGACAATGCAAGGGTGCACACATGTGCAGTTGCCATGGCAAAAATCCATGAATTGGGCTATGAATTGCTCCCTTATCCACCCTATTCTCCAGATTTGGCTCCGAGCGACTACTTCTTGTTCCCAAACCTGAAGAAATGGCTTGGTGGAAAAAGATTTGACTCCAATGATGAAGTCATCTCGTCATTTTGAGGACCTCGACAAATCATTTTTTTTGGAAGGGATAAAAAAATTGGAGAAGCGTTGGACAAAGTGTATAGAGCTCAACTGAGACTACGTTGAAAAATAAAATTATTTTTTTATCAAAAAATCTGTTTTAATCCAAAAGTCACGGACTTATTGACCCGCCCTCGTAAATAGGGTATCCTTCGTAAGTTAGATTGGTTCCGATTACTAGATGGAGTACAAAGATGAATGAATAACGATTCAATGGAAAGAAAAAATCAGCCAAACCCGAAATTGGCAACGAAATATTTGATTTTTGCTTCTGGTAAACAACTCGCACTGGAAATTCCATGACCTTGTCTTTTAGCTCTATGCCCAATTATCAAGGCTTCGCCCATTAATGACGTTGTCTAATAAAAAGCGGGGGCAGAGCATATTACTGGTCTTATCGTAAACATCTTCAGATAACGCCTCTGAATGGTTGCTACGATTTGACCAGTTATAAGTTGCCGGTCATAGGTCTTGTTGGCGGCTAGACCACCGGTAGTCCCTACCAGGACTTAAATCACGATACCATGGGAGTCAGGAGCCCCCCGAATTTCGGTCCGGGCTTGACTTGTTGAGGTAGGCCCCCTTGTGGGAGCGTCATGGTAGCTGTGGTTTAAACCCAAATACCGGGAAGGGTTTTGCTTTTGGTTTAACCCATTGTAGAGTTGCAAATAAGTACTGGGTGCTGTGACCCTAAGACCAGTAAGAGGTTTTAGGTCGGCCTCGACTCATACCAAGGGTGGAACTTGTGCCTCCAAAACAGTTCCGAATTGGTATCAAAGAATTGACGGAGAGCGATGGCAAGGCGTATCCTTGCTCCTTATGGATGTATGGGCATCCCGTAAACATAAGGTCTACATGACAGGTGGTTTACGTTAAAAATCAAGAGACGTTCTATGCCTATGGATATGCTATGCCCTTTTACAGGATGATAACTTTAGCCCCAACTCCATATACGAGTATGACAACGAATTTTATTGTGAAAACGTTCTGGTTTGAAAGAGGCGAGCTTAAAATTGTTAAATACTTCCAAACTATTATAGTTCGAGAATGAAAGACTTCTCGGAATTCAGTTAGAACGCCAAATTCAGTGAGTCTTGTTTGTTTGACAGTTGTGGTCCTTGTGAGCAAAACTGTAGGTGCGACGGTAGGAAGGAAGAAAGGCCAAGCAAATGCCTCCCTCACCAAAAACAAAAACACCGTAAACCACTTCCCCCTGCGATTGCCCGCGTCCTCTTCAGCATCGTCCTTCGGGGTTAGAATCGGAAACTCCTTGGGACTGAGCTGTGGTGTCCATTCGCTCAACATAGCCCAGCTATCTCGAACGTACAATCCTGACTAGGCCGATGTTGCCGTGATTGAATCTCCTCCTCCAATCCCCGTCAAACGGGACCGTAAATTACAAGATACAAGCCTCTAAGCCATAGACCAGGACCCGAAATGATAAGGCTTTTCTACAAAGTTTGGCGTTATGAGAGACGATTCTCTTTCTCAATTCTCTCCTGAGCCCAAATAAACAGCGATTGACAAAAGAAATTTTGTGTCTGATTTCTGCGCTGGTGTTGTTACTGCTTGTAACGTCGGAGCAAAGGTAGAGGATTCCACCCTAAATTGGATTGAAGTTATAACTCCTAATGGTGACGTTCTGAACAAGTTGTCGGTGGTGTGCTTTTTTTTCTGATGACAGAATGTGTTTTCGTTTGCTTACGTTTACCGCCGTTTGACCGCTTCCCCCTCAAAACTTTAATGACAGCTTGCTGTGTTCATCCAACCGTACTACTGTCACCAGCGTACGCAAGTAATTGTGCGAACTTAAACGAGATCGTGCCCCTTTTGTTGATCAGTGAGTTTTGCACCATTCTTTCTATGGTCTTACCCAAAGCCTTTCTTGCCGCTGAAGGTCTCGGTTAATTCATTACCAAACTGATGAGCTTGGCTGAAATGTCAGAACTAGACATGAAATCTTATATCTCGTCCCTACGCACGCTTACATATGCGCCTTTGAAGTCGACAAATAGTTAATAACGAGATGAAATTCGCGAGTCTCTTATAAAATCTGCCGCAGTGTGAATATTTAATCAATGGTGGACTTCCAGGCCTGAAACCGCACTAGCGTGGTTCAATAAATTTTCTTCTCTTTTATAATTAGCACGCGCTCAAGGGGCTGTTGGCGCCATTAAAATGCTTGCATTTTCGACAAAAGAGCCTGATGCCAAACTCTGTCAAATGCCTTAGAAATATCAAGTGCAACTATCTTGCTTGATTGATGTACGCCTTGGTTACACTTTTTCGTGAGACATGCCATCAAATCAACAACGGACCTGTTGCTACCAAATATTTATGTTTATGAATGACTTCAGACGCTCTCATAATACGGCGCCAGCAGCTTTATTAGGCTTAAGCTTCGATATTGTCACCCTAACTTCGTCTAGGTAAGGTTAACAGAATTCTCTGACGTCATCTTCCACGGTAAATGGGTTATTTTACCCCACATCGGTATTTTGACCTTCATCGCCGTTATAGAATATGCAGAAGTAGTCTTTCCATACTTCGTACATGTCCTCCAGTCCCAATTCATCCAATTGAAGAATCAAAAAATCATTGATCATGACTTTGAAGCCCTCACCATCCAAATTGACAGTTTGGCCCGAGTTGTTTAAAAAAAAAAAAAGAAAACACCGCTCCGGCATAAGCAGCACACCATACAGTGACTTTGAGCGGATGCAATGGCCCTTCGTGCATTACTCGTAGATTTTCAGTGCCCCAGAACCGCAAATTTAGTTTGTTCACGCATACACATAGGTGGAAATGGGCCTCGTCAAAGCGCCAAAATCACTGACGAATTGTTCATCCGCATACCGCACTCTTCAGGAGAATAGCGTTCCCTTGCTTATTCACATAAATTCTAATTCTGTGTGCTTCATAAATGTCAGAACTGAATTAACATTCGACGCCATTTCTAAAATCTATGTCACTTTCCGATAGAGTCATACATTACGGCCCATCCGTTACATTAGAAGAGTTCTTTGTCTGAGTGTGCTGCTCCGAGAGAAAAATGCACATCCTGGCGACAACCTGTATTCATATTTACGGCCCATCCGTTACATTAGAAGAGTTCTTTGTCTGAGTGTGCTGCTCCGAGAGAAAAATGCACATCCTGGCGACAACCTGTATTCATATTTACGGCCCATCCGTTACATTAGAAGAGTTCTTTGTCTGAGTGTGCTGCTCCGAGAGAAAAATGCACATCCTGGCGACCACCTGTATTCATGTCGTCGCAGTAGAATTTAAGAAGACTACCTGGTTCCTATACCAAAGACGTTTGTTTCGTAAGCAGTGTACTCGTATTAAATAAAATTCTGCTTTTCAGACCAGATCTCTGTATATTCAATATTAGCCAGTAAGACAAGTAGATAAAATGTCGTTACGATAGTTCCAAGCTTTCTCAACTTCCTATTGAATTACAAAACGATTCCAGCAAACAAAATGTCTGTACCAAAAAGCTTCGAAAAGGTTAAAATGTTTCTCCAAAGTAATAATAAAGAACTACGCCTTTACTCCAATCACCCGTATCTATCCAAAATCCCTACTAAAGTCCATCTTTATTCAAAAAAACAAATGTCTTGGAAAACGCATATACGCAGTGCAATTACATCACAAGCCAAAACCATTATTGAAAAACAAAAACATCCGAAAATTAAGTCCAATCACTGCGAATTGCACCGCTTAAGTCCTTCAAAATTTTATTTCTAAACTGGAATATCTTAGGGCCGCCTAAGTCCTTCCTGGAATCGGCAAATACCGATTGTACGTGATGACATTGCGTATAATTGCTGCACAAGAAATCATGCAAATCATTCCGGCTGGCATTAACTTTCCCGATCTAGACCATCTTGCACCCATCATGCCAGCTAAAGCCAAAGCCGTTCCCAGTTGCAAAAGAGGCTTTGGTGGACTCTGTGAATTGTAATGAGCTCCTAACCCCAAGATAGCCCCAAATGCTAAACCTGCTCCCAGTGAGGGTATTGAACCTATATATAAGCCGAAGGTTAGTTAATGCAACTTTGCAATGGAATATCGAATAAATACCTGCTTTCACATAGCCAATAATACCACCAGCCGCTACAGTGGCTGCATAAATATATCCAATAACATCGTTTGCCATTTTACTCTCTAAAAACAATTAAGTATGGGGTATTTGGATGGAATTTAATCAACTTTGTGAAGAACTTTGATCGCGATTAACTACTTCTGCCGATATGGAAGAATCAACCAAGGTGTCAAAAAATAAAGAGTAGCCACGAGTGTAAACGCAGCAAATTGCAAGTGGTTTGTTTACAAACATGCGGCAAATAATTGGTTTACTTAAAGAATGTGCAACGAAATGTGGATTTCTATCTTTGAACTTACCTTTCATTTAATGGAGTTTTAATTAGTTTATAATTAAATTGTGGAAGCAAATGAAAAACTTGGAAAAACACTACAGAAAATGCGATTCACTGAGAAACTGTGGCTAAAACAATGTAATAGACTTGTCAGAATGTTTGAATAATAAAACGAAGATTTTTGGTACATTCTCTAAAATTGTACAATAAAAGCACAATCACAGACCTTTCAGTACCTCGGCTTACTGAATTATTTTGGTGAGCTTAAAACGATTTCGTGTGACGAATATGCAAAGTAACACCCGTAATTTGTAAGTCTGCTTATTCTGATCACCGTTCTTATAAATTTGTTGGACCTGATGATTTGCAACACTAGGAAAACGTTGCAGTTTTTGCCCCGTCATTCTTCCATAGCATGGACAGCGATTCCCATCCATGACCCAATCGATATTGGGACTTTGGAGGTACAAAATCGAGTGGACTACATTGATGTTTTGGAAATCCAATAAATTAATATCCACAAGATGTTTGAAGACGGACGATGGATACCTCAGCAGAATCCACAACAGCCAGTTCTTTTCCCCGATCACAACATATTCGAAAATGGCCTTCGAGGATAATTTTTACAGAAGGAAACCAAGCTCACTGCTATCGAGACATAATCAAAGCCAAAACAAAATAAAGGCCAACCGCATAACTTGATTCGTTTACCTTAATTTCCGCTATGGGAAATCAGGTAATGGCAGATTTTACACACAATTAAAAAGTATGGTATTTAAGCTTCCAGCTGTATAGGGCCATCTCCGTTAATGAACAGAATGTCCCGAATATCCGGAGTCTTACATTAATCCTCTTCATCTGCATACATCTTTCCTTATCCACGCGCCGGACTTTGTCATGTTTGGAGATATTTTTCGTACAGAACCAGCTATGGGAAACGATTTTTAAATTTGAACTAAATCAGATGACAAACCTCGACAAAATCTGTGTCAGCTTGATTCAATTCGAAGAATCAGGCTTAATATTCAACAGTACTCCACCGTAAAATTCAACGGTAATACGCGATTTTATTTAAATTTCTCGCATTTCATAGAGACCCTCGCCAAAGATAAAATGAATATAAAGAGCTGTGTTCAGAAATCAAAGAAAAAAAATATTTTTTTATAACTTTCCCTCTTCTAGTACAATATGAGAGAATGCCAATGAAAGACAAATGTCCCGCATTTTCGCACACCTCGTTGAAAGTGGAGGTAGTTGAAGAGAATAATTCGATTTTTTTGCCTTTACCGCGTCGCCATTTGTAATTCAACGCGTGTGCTTTCTTTTTGTCTCGTGAAAATTGCAGAATTTTCCCAATTTTTTCGTTTTATTTTGAAATAAAATGAGTGATTATTCAACAGTAGCTCCGCCACAATCAAATATAAATCAATCCCAGGCATTTGCTGCAGCCCTTCAGCGTGCAAAACAGGTAAGAAAAAACAAGAAAAAAAAAAAGATTCCTTCCTTTCGCTCTTTATCGGTACTTATCAGCATGTCAAGAGGAATTGGAAAATAATTAATTAGTCATTGACATTGATTTTTGATTTCTTTATTTGTTCGAATAGATTGCTGCGAAAATCCAACCCACGGGACAACAACAAGCGCCTCAGCCACAGCAGCAACTGCAAGGCGGTGGTGGTGGTGTTAGTGGCGGTGGATATAAACGCCCCTTGAACGACGACGACTCCGCCGGACCGGATGCAAAGAAATTCTCTAGCCCAGATTCGTATAATTCACAACAGGGTGCTGGCAATATGTCCCAAGCCCTGGCGCAAGCAGCAGCAGTTGCCGCACGTTTAGCCGCCACTGCAGGCAATACAACAGAGGAACAACTAAGGATTCCAGAGGCGATTGTAAGCCACTTGGTTATGGGACGGAACAGCAATGAGAATATTTCGCATATTCAAGCAGAGTCTGGCTGCAAAATTCAGCTATCACAGGAATCAGGTAAGTCTGGAATTTTTTTTCCTCCTTTTTTGTGTTTTTACATGGAAGAGACTTGCGCACTGGGAGTTTACTTGGTTATATAACTGCGCCGGTCACTATTCTGTTGACAGTTTTTCTTTTTTTTATTATTAATAAATGACACGATTAGTGTAAGAACGAGGTTACCTAGTAAAATCGGATAAGTTACCCGGTAGCTGGATCACTTGTGTGAATGATTGAGTTACGATATGGGGCTTAGCTCGACGAATTAATCCTTCGGTAACAGTATGCGACGTTAATTGAATAAATGTACTTAAGTGGTGGAACGTCAGTGGGAATTTGAGGAAAGTATTGCTATCAGACACCCATGATTCATGGTTTGTTTTTGTTGAAATGTGGTGCAAGTAGTTCTTAAATTAGATCGTTGTTGTCACATTCCAAACGCAACTAAGTCTATCGTTTGGTCAATATTGTGTTTCATGTAGCGCGGGTAGTCACATGAAGAACACACATCGAAACTGAGCTTCATTGTGCTGAGACCAGTGTGCACATCTCGAATGTGGTTCAGTTAGTGAGGCTCCCACCCTAATGCTCCAAATGTTTGTCGGCAGTGCTGTTGACAAAACGCGTCACATGGGCATAGCACCCCGGCGTTAAATCCCGGACCCTACAAATTAATTTGTACCGTTCCCTTGATAATAATAATAATAATAACGTTTGCCGGTATTGTTTTAACTCGCCGGGAAAGATCAATTAAAGCATTTAGCCAAATTGTCTGCTGTCTAAATGAATGTAAAACACGGAGCACTGTTTGAATCTTCGTCGCAGTAAAGTTCTAACTGGTTCTCTGGGCCACAACGTCTCAAAAACCGGATTTTTGATGCTTAGCAAGGCAGCTCCAAATTGAAAACTCGAAGGTGATAAATATAGACCATTGGCTTTCAATTTAAACCCTCATGCATTCCTTATTATCGTAGCGTAAATGTTTTCGATAAGGATGTCGTGTATCGATTTGGTTGCCGATTATCTTAAGAGCTGAAGTGTGAAAATCATTGATAACAACTTGAAAGTCGTAAACCACTTTGGCCACATCAAATCTACGAAAACTCTTTATTGAGACAGGCATGACGTAAACAGTAACTGTGTCGCCAACAACTGATATCGCAAAAAGCGCACAGAAATAGTCAGCAGTCAATGCATTGCTGATCAACCGTAGAAACATCTCTGTATTTCTTGGGAACACCTGCACGAAGCTTAAATTGTACATTATCAGTAAAGTGTGTCGCATTTACCAAGTACATATGACTCAGAGGTTAATAGTATTTTTGAATTAAGTAGGCCAACTTTTGTGGCAGACTAGTGGTGCCTTCAGTGATGAAAACAACACAATTCAGACTCTAAACTTGTAAACAAAACGATAGTAGATCGCACGAAAATAACTTTAAGAATGATAAGAATTAGTCATCGTAGCTGACCTCCTGGAATGCCACCCTTATTCCTCCATAGAAGAATGATTTATGCGGGGATATGTGATGAAAAAAGTCACGAATACAGAGATTGTTGGGTAATACGACGCGACGTTGCTTAGAAAACATTTTTCCTATAGCAGCTAAAACTCTGAAATTATCCAGGATAACTCCAGCTGCGTAGTCCCTTCAGATCGGATTCGAGGATGAAGTGCTGTGGGTTGGGGTCTCTTTCAATATAAGCGCGCCTCTTACAGTAATCTCGTTTGTCATCTTGTCCCTTCTGAGTGGATTTCAAGGCTTTCAAAGTCAAAGTGCTGTTGGGTAATTCACTCAACATTATCTAACTTAAGTGCTTGGCCACATCAGCGTGGGATTAAAAGGCATACCATTGAACGAAGTGGCCACACACAAAAAAAGCCGTCATTGAAATGAAAGAATTTTTGACAGATAGATGAACAGTGAAATCTGTCATTTCATTTTACATTAAACGTAGAACACTAGGAAAAATTCGTACAATTTGTTGTGTTCACCTGATGAGACCTTTCCCGTATCGTAACACTTGCAAAATGTCAAAGACGATATGATTTGGAAACGAAATATTCATGCCCAGGTACAAAGTCATATTTGAAGATGATTTTCGGCGGATTTTTGATTCAATCAACCTTTGTCTTTCCAATTTACTAAAAGTCTACCTGTTTCGGCCGACATGCCACACTTGTGTGGCCAGGCAGTAAGATTATGATTCAAAGTGTCTGTTCACATTGGCGAGGGGATGAAAGTCCTCACCATGAACGTCGTGTTCACATTTTTATGGTGTTGAAAGACTTTTTGACAAGCGGAACACTTGAATCGGAGCATTTTTAAATTTGAGTAGTTGGCCTGAAGCATACCTTTTTTCCTCTTTTTTACACTTCTTTGCTCATCAACGATCAAAAACAAAATGAGAAAACATGTCCGAAATGGAGCGATATGGAAAAAAAACGACGTGTCCACTTTAGAAATGGATTTTCGGTGCAAGTAACCCTTCTTCTTCCCACTTCAATAAAAAGCGTTCTCTTTCGGGCGATCTTCCTGCCCGCGCAAATGTGAACAGGCACAAAGTTATTCAATGGGTCGGAAACGATAAGGGTCTAAATATTTTCTTACTTATTAGTGAGGAGAACTTAGTTTAAATTGTTTGAAAAGAAACGAAAATTGGTAAGCGTGATTTCTACGAGGGTGCCGTTGGCTAATAGTCGCTTCAGTTGTGGCATACTTGTACAGTTGCTGTAGGAAGGCCTTCTTTGTTGACAGCATAAACTTGAACCATTGTTGCCATTCCTATCTCACGCTATTTTCTTGTCAATGTTGTCGAAGCCATTGCGGGCGGGTCGTAGGAAACCGTGGACAAAATGCAAGATCTCGTATTGGCTGATCGCGGAGTGAAAATTCGCGAGTTGGCTGAGATACCAGACATTTCAACTGAACGCGTCATCTATACCCTGCACGAGATTTTGGTTATGAGAAATCTGTCCGCGAGATTGGTGCCGCGTTTGCTTACACCGTAGAAGAAGCGCAATCGTGAGACCACTTCAAAGACGTGCTTGGCCCTGTTTGATCGAAATCTGGAGGAGTTTCTCCGTCGTTTCGTGGCCGTCGATGAGACATGGATTCATTGGTACACACTAGAGACCAAAGAACAATCGAAACAATGGGTTTTATCCGTTGAATGTGTCTCAAGGAAGGAGAAGACCGTGCCTTCTACCGGAAAGATGTCAAAATAAAACTAAAAGTTGGATTGGCGGGCTAAAAGAGGTTATACTACTAAAACTAAATGATGATACACTCATTTTGGCTCAGTAGCGCCACCTATCTTCCAATCCGGGTACTCATCAAAATCAGGATTTCAGCAGGTGTCTACAGCTTATCTTTGATAAAACCATATTTTTCAGATGAGATGGTATGCTTCATCAAACCGTCTGCAAAAATAGTCATGCAAATTTCTTTATCAGGGTGTCCGGAGGAAGACTTAGCTTTTTTTAAACGTGAATGAGCAAAAACTACGAGACATATTGTTGTATTACTTAGTTTAATATAAAGAGAAAAGATACGGATTCTATTTGGCAATGTAAATGCTGTTGGTGTTTAAGTCGGAGATTACGCTTTCGTGGAACCCAGTAGCGAAAGGTTTGCTTGTTTGCGTGCCCCTTCAAGTGAAAGTCACTTCGGAATCTCCAACATTGTCTAAGAACAGTTTGTGCTCAAATTAAAGTCATTTTTCTCATGTTCTTGCACCAATTGAATCTTGAAAGAGTGAAGTTTTAAAAGCCTTTCTGTAAAATTTCAAAAACGATAGTTTTTGGGAGGTCCAAAGCGACCCCCTTCTCCACGCTGAGGTTTTAGGATTTACACGTAACCTTCGTTGCACACCACTAATGTTTGCGGGGGTCCTTGATGTTCTAGTGGGTTCTGGCTGAAAGTATTTCGAGCTGAAGTAGTTTCGCGGAACCTTTCCTCATACAAACGAATTAAATTTACACTTAGCTCATAGTTCCATCGGAAAAAATGAAAAGCTACAATAGATAAATGGGTTGCACACCGGAACGGGACAAAGTTTACACGGGGCTGTATTAGTCTACAATTACGCTATGGTACATGGATCGCATACAGTCGTGCAAAAGTTCCATCAAGGTCAATTAAAACTTAACCTCACCCACCTGATTTCCCGGACTATTCTCCAACCGATTACCATACTCAAAATACCACATGACAACACTCTGATATCTCCCTGTAAGGTATGTTCGGAAGAGTTTGATTGTATTTTTTTTTTGTAATTTGGAACATAGTAACGGGTGCCTTTAAAAAGCCGAATATATTGTCTCTTTCCTATCTATGGCTTTTCTTAATTCGAGCATTGTAAAGAACATGATTTATTTTTAAAAACCTTTTCATCTGCCTTAAAACCACTTTCTCAAAAACCTTTGAAACTAATTGTAAAATCGCTATTGGCCTATAATCTACTACATCGCCGTTTCTTTTGCTTCGGAATTGGAATAATTTTGTTTTTTTCCATCATTTTGGAAACACATTAATTTGTGGCAGAGGTACGGCAAAATAACAACGGCAGCAGCATCTTTGATGGCCCTAGGATCCATGCTGTTCAAGCATATGGGATTTGATTTTATAGACAATAAGGCTTCAACAACATCTTATCACTCAGTCTCACAGGGTTACACGAGTTATTAGTTTCTTCAGACTGATCAAAATCTTTTGCACCTGGTATTCCACATCTACGTAACAGATAAATGTTGATTTTTTTGTTGTTTGGTTTTTCTGTATTCTATTTATGATAGCTCACTCGCCCGTGATTCATGACATGTGTCAAATTCAAGCACGCTTGGTTAGCATTGCCATTTTATCATGGAAAGACCTACACCCACCCGAACACCTCTTACAAAGTATTCTTCTTTTTTTTATAAAAATTCGTGCTCTGTGAAAAATGCGTTTCGCGCACTTCGATCATTTTACGGTCGTTATAATCTCTCGTTTTGGACCGGTGACTTGGCCGGCTGGATCGTGCGAATTGACGCCTTTAGAATATTTTTTATGGTAATACGTCAAATCGCTCATCTATGCCGATAAACCAGCCCCAATTGCAGCCTTCGAAGACAACATTGTGATTCAAAATTGGACTCTCCGTATGGACCACTTAAACCGTATTCGTGAGTTTCAAACAAAGATGAAATATTGCTTTTATATACGCTAATTGATCATAAACTGAAATTATTACATAAATCCTGCCCCAGTCAATGCCACGAATATCGTTTAGAAAGCGGTTTTTATCTCTGCATTTGAAGTCCCTCTATTGAATTAGTTATGCGTTTGCGTGGCACTCGAAATCGCAGGTTAAATAGATCCAATCATGTTTGGAAAACACAGGTGCAGAAAGTAGACCATAGAATAGCGTTCATTTACAAAAAAGACATCCAGTATACTGCTGGACTGCTGAAGTGTGTTAGCGACGCTGCAGTATTAACAGGACTTAAACTTAGATATGTTATAGAGCCAATGAACTACGCACAGGTATTACATTCTAAAAGGTTGCAATTCAGGTCGCCACATAGAATAAATAATTAATTAGTTTTTAATTTTTGGTGGGGGCTGAGGCCCCCATTTATTGGCTTAGTACAAGCTTAATCTAACTTAAAAACTAACAGAAAGACTTAAGAGCTAGTGACCAAGGAAGTGATGGAGGAGATCTTAAGACATTAAGACATTTTTTAAAGATCGTGGGAGGATATTCATTGTTTAGGAAAATCGGGAACATATTATTTAGTGTACATAGCATTTAGTGTATTTTTTACTCATTTTGAACAACTTCAAAGCAAACAAACGTGGGCAAAACTTTTAAAAAAATTGATATACATTACAACCGATTTTGACTAATTTAATTTTTATTATTTTTAGAGCGCACAGTTACAGTGCGCGGCAGTCGTGATGCTGTAACCAAGGGACGGGATATGATTCAACAGCTGTCAAATCAACACGGAGGCGGTCAAATAGAAATTGTCCTCTCAATCACAATGCCACCACCAGGTCCGACTGGATATCCACCATACCAAGAAATTATGGTACCCGGAGCTAAAGTCGGCTTGGTTATTGGAAAAGGTGGTGAGACAATCAAAATGTTACAGGAAAAGACAGGCGCTAAGATGGTTATCATACAAGACGGCCCAAATCAAGAAGTTATTGTAAGTCTTTCTATCAACCCACCGTAGTTGATCTCTTTTTTTCTAACGGATAATATGAATTTAAAGAAACCACTGCGAATTTCTGGTGATCCACAAAAAATTGAACACGCAAAAAGTTTGGTATTTGAACTTATTCAAGACAAAGACCTGCCACGTCCCGGTTTTCCAAATGCCAACGGCGTAGGCGGTGAATCGGCTGAAGTATTCGTACCAAAAGTAGCTGTGGGAGTTGTCATCGGAAAGGGAGGTGACATGATTAAGAAAATTCAGGGAGAAACCGGGTGTAAGTTGCAATTCATTCAGGGAAAGAATGATGAACCCGGTGATCGTCGTTGTATAATCCAAGGGAGTCGTCAACAAGTAGACGATGCTAAACGCATGATTGAGGGGCTTATTGAGAGTGTCATGGTAAAGAAATAATTTAAGAATGCTTTATTTAAGGAACGAGGGACTTTATTTTGTATCCTTTTCGGGGGTTTCCACCATATTTTTGGTTTGCCTTTCTTTTAAACAGAGAAGTCAAGCGAATAACAATAGAAACAACAACGCTGGACAGCAAGCTGACAACACCAATTCAAACTATGGTTATGGCTATGGAGTAAATCATACACAACAGGCTCCTAGAGAGGAGGTTACGTTCTCTGTACCTGCTTCAAAGTGTGGTGTAAGCTTAAAAAAATGAATTCATATACCACGACATGACTGATCCCGTCATTCTCTTGTTTAGATTGTCATAGGCCGTGGAGGTGAAACTATTAAATTGATTAATCAACAGACTGGAGCATATTGTGAAATGGATCGCAGTGCTGTAAATCCACCATCTGAGAAGATGTTCAAGGCAAAAGGAACTCCAGAACAAATTGAACACGCCCGCCAGATGATCTCTGAAAAGATTAATATTGATTTGGTGATATTATCCCGCAAACCTATTGGCAATGCGCCTAACCATCAAAATAATTACAATAACAATGGCATGCAAAGCGATCCCAATGCAGCTGCGTACCAACAGCAATGGGCAGGATATGCTCAACAAGGTGGATGGGATCAGTCCCAACAACAACAGCAGCAACAACAGATGAACCCCATGGCGCAAGCTAGTGCGGGTCAAGCCGATTATTCAACGCAATGGATTGAATATTACAAGTCAGTAAAAAAATAAAAAATATTCGTTTGATAGTTACTCAATAACGACAGCTTTGTTCATTTAGGTCAATGGGAATGCACAGAGAAGCGGAAATGATTGAACAGCAGCTAAAAGCCAAACAGGCAATGGCTGGTGTGGGTCCTGCAAATCCAGCGATGCCAGCAGCAGCAGCCCAAATGACACCACAACCTCAAGTGCAGCCACAGCAACAGCCACAACAGCAAGTGCAGCAACAACAGACACAAAGCCAAGCGCCCGACTACAGTGCCCAATGGGCGGAATATTATCGCAGCATAGGAAAGATCGAAGAAGCGGAAGCAATCGAAAAACAAATGGCTGCACAAAAAGTAAATTTATTTAAACTTTATCGAGAGACGCAAATATTTATGTAATTGATTTTGTAGGGAGTTGCATCAAATGGACAAGCCAGTGCCAATCCAAGTGTAAGCGCTCCTACACAGCCAGCTGCAACGGCTGCAGCACCACAGCAACAACCAGCGGCGGGCGGTTACCCATCACAAGGTATGACGCCCAGCCAATACGCTCAGTATTCACAATATTATGCTGCAGCTGCTGCAGCAGGTCAACCCGGCGGTTACCCCCAACAAGCATATCCAGGTTATGGTTATCCTAGTGCTCCACAACCTGGTATGCCTGGTGGTCCCCCAGCTGGCGCAGGCGGTCCTCCAAACCCTCAGCAGCACAAACCACAGAACAACAAGCCCAACGACAAGAAATAGGCTTGGTAAGTCTACACACAAACACAATTCAATGTGCAAACTTTTTACTTTTCTTGTTGTTTTGTATCCTTTGATTTTACAATACATACATACTTATTACAAACATTCTCTCGTATATACCATATACATATATATTTTAATTTACTTCCTTTTTGTGTATAAAAAAAAAAAAAAAAAGAAAAAAAAATTCCTTTAATTGTCTATTGTTGTGTATTTATAATTTTGCATTTAACTATCGCTACATCATATATTTTTCTTAGTTTTAAGCTAACTTTTTACCATTCAATGAATTTTCCAACAACTTTGCCAATAATTTCTTACAGAGGGTCACGTGTTTTGATGATTTTATGTGTATGGAGAGAAAGAGATACTTATATTTAAAAAACAAAACAAAACAAAACAAATCATAACAGTTAAAAAATACAATAAAAAAATAAAAACGAATAAAAATAATTAAACAAATAAGTTTACTTAGCTTCCTTCCTTTCTTCGTTCTTCGTTCTTCGCTCTACGACGCGCATTATTCTAGACAAATTACAAATTCAAATGATTGCTCGGTCTATGTATAGTAATAAGGACTCTGCAACAGATCTTTATCTATTAATTTACACACATTATTATTATTATTATTATTATTATTATCATTAAATCTAATCTTAAGTATTTCCATTTTCAACTAAAATTTAAAAAAAAAAAAATAAACAAAAGCTCAACAAGCAAATTTCTCGTAAAGAAAAAAAAAAAAAAAAGAAAAAAAAAGATGAAAAAATGCAATTAATCGAAACAAAGAGCAACAAATTTATATATTATGAAATAATATACCATATATCTAGATCGTATAGTCGACATCAAAATAATAATAATAAATATATAACATGTAGTTGTTGTTTTTTGAAATTATATTAATTCAATTGTCACTGCATTAAAGAGACATACACACACATAGCCAGAATCTCCAACCATGATACGAGTTCTCTCTCTTTTTCATCACTTTTCACCTGAAGGAAGACATCATGCCCAGGGGTGACAGACTGTTACGTACGACTCTACATTCGATCCCGTCACAGCTCGACAAGATGTAAGTGATGTGAAAGCAAATATCCATATACCTATTGCATACTTTGTTTTTTTTTTTTTATTGAAAATATATTTTTTGATTGTAAAAAAAAAACAAAATCCAAATAAAACATTTAAATTGTTTGTAATTCTCCTGTTTTAAAGTAAAATTCAAAAATTCTGTACGTGCTTAAGGGGGTTGTAAAATCTGGTGCGTTGCTAATGTTGCTATTACCTACCAAATAGAATAATAGTCTCTATTTTTTAATTTTGATGTTCAAAAAAAATAAACCATCACTTTCTCGGGTGATTTCTAGTTCTAATTTTTTTTCTGGGGCCGTCACAGGCGCGCACTTTTAAATAATTGTAACTAAGAAATTATAAAGAGATTAGATATCAGTCTGTCTTTTGATTTTTCGCAACCGGAATTGTTTACATTAAATCTTTTTAAATCTCATTGCAAGAACAAGGAAAAACAATGAGAAAAAAGGAGCTGCGAGCTCGCTCATAAGCTCGCTCATAAGCTAACATACATACATAGATATTTTATGCGTGAATATAATGTCAACGGACTCGTGTGACACGTTCCCTTGTTTATTTTAGGTCGACTTCTCCAAAATTAGGCATTCCAGATCCTAGTACAGAAATACCTCGATTTAAGTCACTAATTGGTTCTGACAGGCCCGACGTAAATCGAAAATGACTTAAACCGAAGCACTGAAACTGAAAAATGCATACTTCAAAGATTCTAGCTTACTTTTCATTTATTCAGTGCTTTTATATGTAAATATGTGTGTATGTCTATTAGAAAAGTAAACAAACTGATAAAATAATTTAAAAGAACTAAAATAAATACATACATAGTAAAAAAAACAAAAATAACAATGCATATACATACATATTCAATTAAGAAATGGTTATTTATTGAAAAATGAATCTTCATCACTTGATGAAAGTAGCATTGTTACCGGCACAAGATGTAGTTGGCGTAAAAAAAACTAATTACAGTTGTCTGTATGGCTTCCAGCTTCTTTTTTTTATAAAGGTTTTTGTATGTTGAAATGCTATTAGAAATTGAGAATGCAACTGGTTCACTTCTTTCTTTGTCTGGGTCATTTTTCAAAATATTTAACGCCTCCTCAATGTGATAAAAAAAAAAGCTGACAGCTCTTTTGTAAAAAAAAAACTTGTCTTTTTCTGGTTGTTCAGGCAAACCTGTTTCTTCTGAACGTTGTAGAATTTGAAGAAGTTCCTCATCTGTAAGAGGCTCTTCTTGTTAGTTGATTAGTGCACTTATATCATCTTCAATAATTTATGAGAACCCGATTTCTCTTGCAAAATTAAGAACTTCTGCAACTACCCGTCCTTCTTCGTTTAACTGAACATCCACGTCATGATCTCGGATACATTCAGGCCAAACTTTCCGCCAAACTCTACTCATATTTGATGTCGTAACATCATTCCAAGCATCGCCATTAACGCCAAATTTCTTTAATGGCCGTTTCATTTCCTGTGTTGTGCAAAGATGTGTCAATAGCTTCTATTATCTGCTTGAAAGTCCTTCCGAGGTAATATGCTTTAAAAGAAGCTATAGCTCCTTGATCCATTGGTTGCAATAATGATGTTGTGTTGGGTGGTAGAAAAATCACTCACATTTTCATCAATTTCATCTAGACTGTTAGGATGGCTAGGGGCATTGTCAAGGATTAAAAGAATTTTATAAGGCAAATTGTTTTTCAAACAATACTCTTTAACGGCTGGACAAAACCCGTTCTTATACCACTCAGTAAAAAGGGCCGCTGTTATCCATGCCTTTTTATTTGACCGCCAAATAACCGGGACGTCAGTTTTTGGTAAATTTTTTAGAGCTCGTGGGTTTTCGGAGTTATATACCAATAGTGGTTTGAGCTTAAAATCTCCGTGTGCATTTCCTTCCAAAAGAAGCGTCAGTCTCTCTTTGGCAGTTTTGTAGCCAGATGTTGTGCTTTCTGCCATGGATATAAACGTTCTTCCTGGTAATCGCTTCCAATACAACCCTGTTTCATCAACTTCCTTGAGTTTCTTTGGAAAACTTGCTGCTGCCTCAGTATCGGCGCTTGCAGATTCCCCACTCAATTTGACATTGTGAAGCTGGTATCTTTTTTTAAATTTGTCGAACCATCCACGGCTTGCACTGAAATCGATATCATTCTGGTTGTTAACTTTGTTAAATAAGCTCAATGCTTTTGTCTGAATGACACCAGTAGACACTGGAATTCTCCTATGGTTCAAATCTTGTATTCAGGTAAATAAAAGCTTTTCCATTTTCTCCATTGCAGGAGGTCTGAGTTTGGTTATAATAGTGTTTCCAGCTTCAGCACCTCCACGAAGTTTATCTCCACAAGCCTTCACAGTACGGACAGTTGATGTGTGAAAGTCCCATAGACCGCGCAATATCAACTGCCTTCTCTCCTTTTTCCAAGCGTTGTAGCATATCCAGTTTAGAGTTTATTTCTAAAACGTTTCTAGCTTTCTTCTTGAGAACTTTAGGTAGCTCACAAGCCTTTCTTTTTCCGTCCATAACAAAAAGAAAAAAAAATTGTTCGGAATTTTTTTTTTGTAATTTTAAAAATTATGTACAACATACGTATGACGTATGTTCGAAGCAAAAACGTCGTAAATGGAGGTAGCTTCCTGAATTTTTTTGCCGTCGTAAGTTGAAATGACGTTAATCGAAGCGTCGTAAATCGAGGTATTACTGTACTGGAAACAAACTTACAGTCTTGTGCAAATTAATCTGAACAAACACTTTTTTTTCCAAAAGCTAGTATTATTTATTTAAAAACTAAAAACGAGTAATAAATTATTAAAGCTAATATTTAATGTGTCCACCCTTGGCTTTTAGCACCATTTTAACTCGCTTTGGCATGGACTCCATCAGTTTTTGACAGTGTCAACGATTTTTGGATCCCAGTGCCACACTTGAATATATGTAACTGACTCAATCAGCTTCGTTTTGGTCGTCCACTCTATTTTTCTCAGCTTGGTTTTGCATATAGCCCATAAATTTTCAATGGGATTAATGTCTGGCGAGTTGTCACGCCATTCCAAAGACGTAATACCAAGCTCAGCGAAAAATTGTTTGACTTTTTTTGACATATGACACGGGGCCAAATTTTGTTGGAAAATTTGGGTTTTTGCATTCAATTTCGACAGCTCAGGTACCAGACGTCTATCCAGTAATTCAATATATTTGTCACTGTTCATCATCCCTGTTATTGGAACTAACGATCCTGGCCCAAAATAAAGGAAACAACCCCAAAAAATTTTATTTACAGAATGTTTCATTGTCTGTTGGATATGGGCTGTTGAAAGTGGCTCACCATCGGACCTTTGAACATGTTGATGTTTCGTACCCTGCACGAAAAAATAACTCTCCTCCGAAAAAAAACATCTTTTTCCATTCATCCACTGTCCATTCTTTATATTTTCGAGCCCAAATCATTCTCTTCTTTTTCATAGCAACAGTCAGGAGTTGTTTCTTCAGAGGTTTCCGGGCTTTCCGTCCAATCTCTAGAAGACGTCGCCGAAGTTTTGAGGCATCCACGACCGTTCCCGCACTCTAAAGATCTTTTTGTAAGTCGTTATTGCTTTTACTTGGAATAATCCGTCTGTTTCTTATAAGAAGAGCGTCTTCTTTCTTGGTGGTTTTTCGTTTTCGTCCACATTTCCCTGCTCGTTGCGGTAAAATCGACCCTGTTTCTTTAATGATGTTGTTATCAGACCCTAGCGATATGTCACACTCTTCAGCTATCTGTCTCTGAGTTTTGGATGTATGCTCAAACAAAGTAATTACTTTACTACGGATTTCTACGGAGATATCCATTCTTAAGCACTTCTGAACAGCAACAAATTCAATTCTTGCTTACACAAATTGCAAAGCCTTCTTACAAAAACTTAAATTCAAACGTTTTTTTGGGAAACTGGGCAAACTATGTGCAATTTGAGAAAATGTAAGATCGTTGTGACACCAAATTAACTTATTTACCATTGAACTCAACGAAAATATAATATGTTGAAATTGATTTGGACAAGACTATAGATAGTCTTGTGTTGCACCCTCTTTTAATTTTTTTTTTCTGATTTCATCTATTCATCCTTTAATGAATTGTCTTCAATGCACCCACACAAGTCAGGCCTTTCGTTTTTAGATAATTTATTTGTTTCATAGATGTAAACCAGATGTCATATGTTATGTTCTTAAAAGTTCAAGAACTTCAACGTTATACATATGCTTCTGACAGTCGGCAGGGTTGCAAATTGCGCAGGAGACTATTTTTCACATTAGTTCACTTTAGCATTTCTTGCAACATGTCGCGATAAAATATGGATCTTTCAGTTGATCCTCTGAAAAATACACAGTGCTTGTTCGAATTATGTTATGCTGCTCTGATCTAAATGCTCTTGGTAGGTTGTTTTTATTTATGTCCGTTTACAAAGATGTTTCCAAAATGAGAGGGGCGCTCCGAAGAACTTTGGGTAACGAAAAATTTCAAAAATGTTCCACTCACGGATTACACTCCGGCCGACAGAAATGCCACGGCCTCGACGTCGCTGAACTCGAAGGTACTAACACCGAACGGCGAGTTCATTCCATCAGGGCTGTTAAATGTATTTGGAATTTTAAAAATATCGATGGGCCTATGAATGCGTCCGTCCTCTGCTTCGGTTCAGTCCAGTTCAGGCGTTTTTGTGAAACCTTGTTGTCGAAAGTGTTGTGGTGTGATTGTGGTTTTATTCGTTTAATGATTAAGCTGGTCAGCCCATTACCTGTATATTCTGTGCAATGCATGCGTGTTTTGAAGGACCGTAGTTGTTATTCTTCGACGAGTTCACACAAGTTTGTTCTGAACTATACATTAGAGTCACATTTCGGCAGAGTATGTATGCATGGACTATAACCATAGCATTGAACATAATCTTGCAGGAACTTAATTCTTCGATGGAATTCGATACCAAACCTCTTCCGACAGGATATTTTAAAGGAGCCCAAATATATGGCTCTCATTGTTTACTCTTTCCTCAAACGTGAATAAGTCGCCTATTCTTCCTATCACTATGTAAATGTAAATGTGTCATTATTTTTATTATTGTTTTAAATAATACAACTTACAAAGTCTTATTGTGCCATTAAACAAAAAATTTCATGTGCATATTCTATACGATATCGCAGCTTATAATTATGCAGATCTTCAGGTCTTCAGCTTATTGCTAGCTTCATCAAAAACTGATAGTTTAAATTGTGTAGGAAGTCAACGGCCTCGCCACACTGAAAGCGTCGGTTCCCACTACATACATCATCGAAATCAAGCAGTGTTGGGCGCGGTAAATACCTAGGTGGGGGAACATGGGAACCCGGTACAGTAATCCCTCGATTTACGTCGAGAAATGTTCGAAGAAATGGCGACGTAAACCGAAATGTACAAAAATTGACTGTTAACAAAGTCGAAATAAAGCAAACGTATATATGCATATTAGTCTACTAGTATACATACTGCAGTAATAAAAATAATAAATAGTTTATTAATCTTAAGGGCTTTCTTCATCCGAAAAAAATGATTTCTAACTGACAACGGCAGCTGCAGATGATTGATGGTCTCGAGCAGTTTGTTCCCGATTCAAAGGAGGCCCAGAAGTTTCTTTCACTGGAGGTGGCTTAAACAATGTTTCTATCTGCTTCTGCGTTAAACAATTCTTTTTTTCTGCATACAGGTCTTTGTAGTATCCAACGCTGAAAGTGATTGAGCGCCTTATTGTTTCTTTATTTGTCCGTGTCGCGTTTCTCAAAAATTTTCATGGCTTGATTAATATGAGTAAGAGCCTCTGATAGTTTTCCCAGCGAAAATCGGGATTCTTCTCTTTCATTAACAGCCTCTGAAGTACTATTCTCAACTTACTTATTTTGGTAGTAGTAGTTCCTCATTAGACAGCGGTTCCTCATGATCGTTGAATATCTCGGTCATGTCTATTTCGTCAACATCCGAAAACCCTGTGTGGTGCGCCAAATCAAGGATTTCTCTTTGAAGTTGTTCAGGATTATCCCCATTTGTATCTTCTGAACTGCTTTCAGGATGTTAACTCTGACTTTCCATCAATTTCTGCAATTAGATCATTAAAAATCCGGCGTAAATAATATTTCTTAAACGCAGCAATAGCACCTTGGCCCATAGGTTGTAGAAGGGAAGGTGTGTTTTGGCGGTAGAAAAATTACTTTGACGTTATCATTTGTTTCGTCTAAATTAACCGGGTGACCAGGAGCATTGTCAACAAGTAACAAAGCTTTGTATGCCAAATTATGCTCTTCAACTGACATTCACTTTAAGTCTTTAAATAAACTTATTGCCTTTTTCTGGATAGTTAGTGTAGTAACATGTATGCTTTTTTCATTTAAGTGTAACGCCATTTCCATTTTTTCTAATATAAGTGGCCTGGACGTCGTTACTGCTTTGATGGATCTAGTTGTTCCCGCGGAAGCACTTGCGCGAATGTCATCAGCATTTTTAAGGATTGTTCTCACTGTTGTTGACGGTAGTCCCATTGAGCTGGCTATTATTAAATGCCTTATCTCCTTTATCAAAGCGTCGAATAACATCCATTTTCATTTCTAGTGATATGGCATTCCTCTTTTTTATACGAGCATTAAATAAAATGTTGATTAGATATCAGAAATAACCTGACAAAATTAAAGATAAATGTCTCAACCAAAAAACAAACAAATAAAATGTTTCAAAATCACTTCGCGCAACCACGAAACCTTTTTTGTAAGTAAGACAACAAAGAGAATGCACTTTCAACCACACACAATGTCGAATTTTAATTTGTGTCAATCCCCAAATACTTGAAAAATCTCACTCTTCAATTGTCAAGAAAAAACAAACCATGGCAAACTCCGATTAAGTTTCATTTAAGCTGCTTAAATGAAGCAATTTCAAATCTAAGCGGCTAAGACAATCACCGAATATTACAACGTAAATCGAGACGACGTAAACGGGCATAGTACCCCGGCGTACTTTACAAATTTATTCGCATCGATCCTTTGAAAAAAAAAAAATTATGTAGGAAAAATAATATCAGTTGATAGAGAACCACTTTATCTGATCTTGATGGCATTGTCCACAACTTTGTGGAGTGTTTCTTGCAGTATAAGAACTAATTTTTTCGTGAAAGTTTTCCTCAAATTCCTGTCAGATTTGGGACTTACTCACATACACTTATTCTTTGAGATAGCTTCACAGTAAAAAAAAATCGTGGTGGGCAAATCAAATGACATGAGAAGTATGACCTGGCCTATTGCACCATCTTGCTGAAACGAATGGTAGACTTGTACGAGTATATTGTCGTTTAGTGGCAATTGTTTATTTAAAAATTGCCTTGGAATCCGTAAGTAGTAGTTTTTGTTATTTACAGAGCCTCTTAATTGGAAATGGGATTTGTCGGTTATCATTAAGTCTGCCAAAGGTTTTGTATGATGCTCGGCGTGATTTAAAACTACTCCTCAGAATCTAGTATTTAGGCTAGTTGGCTAGTTTTCTAGGCGAAGAGTGCAAACCACTTCCGTTGATGTCTCCGAACATTTTTCCAGTTCTAGTGCGACTCATTCGTCCTAAATCTTCAACAGTCCCGAATTCAGTTGGTAGTATTCAATTATTCACATCTCCCAAGTGTGAAACAGAAAGAAAATAATGAAACTGTGTAGTTTTGGATTCTTTTGCTCACGAGTTCAATACTGTGTCTGTGGCCATTTCACATGTCCACACTTAGTTTTAGGTTTCAACTCTTACTATATCGAATTTTACCCAACTTCAGCACTCATTATAAAAAAAATTTTTAACGAATCATAATCCGAGAATAGATCTGAATGAAGCTCGGCCATGGTTCCGTTTCGTCTTTTATAAATTTCATATTATCGACATTAGCAACATGCCAGACAAAGTATTCCAGGGAAATTTAATTTATTATTACTTTTGTTTTATTTATTTTTGTAGCATTTGTTTCATTTTTAAGAACTGTTATTTTCTTTTTTCTTTTTTAACCCTTCAAAAGAAAAGAAGTCATAAAATTGTATTGCACTATGAATTTAATTAAAAAAAAAAAAAAAAAAAAACATATTTTTAGTTAGGCTAATAAACTCTATAACAAACGTAGAAACATTTTGTATAAGAAACAAACAGAAAAAAAAAATAAAAATAAATAAATCTATAACAATCATCAGAATATATATTTATCGCAAAGGTAAGATAAATTAAAATAAAAATGAACAATTTAAATTTAATACCAATAATATTTGTACAATATTAGAAACAAAACTATCCTGATTTTGTCAGCAATAAATATAACACACATACCTATTGAAATAATATAAACAAGTTCGATTTGAAACAAAAAAAAAATATATATATAATAATAATAATAATATATATATGTAGATACATATATATGCATATATTATACATAATAATTTTTGCCAATAGAAAAATGGTGCTGTTGTTTTTTATTTCTTTCTTTAAAGATGGTTTGCCGTGTCTGGTCTTGTCGCCTTACACCCTCAATGTTTTCTTCCATCCCCCAAAGAGTAAGAGGAGCAAATTCTCCATTAATGTTTAACAAGTGTGTTGCTCCATATTTGTTTGTTTTATTATTTTTTTATTATACCATAATTATTACTATTATTCAAATATAATATGATCAGATTCAGTATTGTATTTAGGGTGTTTGGTAAGGTTCTCTTGTATTCGATAACTATAGTAAAACACATTTGTTTTTATACAATATAACAAAATATTTGAAAAGATTATGTATTCGTTCGTAAACCAGCCTCATTGCACTCATTCAAAATTATACACATTCTCATGCAGAGTTCTCTTATATATATATACAATATATATATTTATTTATTTTTTTTTTTTTTTTTGAAAAAAAAAGTAGAAACAATTTCTTTATATATATTCATTATACAATATATTTTTATATATTACTTTGCTCAATGACCTCAAAGAATATTATTTAATATTATTTGCAGAAGGTATAAGGTGTTAGAGAGATGAGTGTAAAAAATGAGGATGAGGGATAAGAAAGAGAAAGAGAGAGAGAGAGATTGTATTTGAAGTAGAGTTTTTCTCCCGGGTATGTATTTTTGTTTTGTTTTGAAAGCATTACATATATTGGCTATAAAATGAATTTTTTTTTTTATTTCATTTCTATAATGAATATATTACCAATCTATCTGACTATATGGTTGGAAATGCCTTTTTGAATATATACATACATACAATACATATCAATAACAACAAAATTATATTTTTGCTCTCAATTTAATATAAAATGAAACAATATTCATAGTTTTATCCATATGTGTTTCTCTATATCTAGCCCTGTGGCAGTTTGAAGCTTGACTTTATAGTCTTCACTGTGAGTTGTGTGTTTTTTTATAAAAAAAAAAAAATCAGGCAATACTGATAGTAGATGCGCCTCTGGACGAAAACGATAACGATAAACGAAAAACTAAACCAAAAACGTAATTTTTTTCTTTAAAACAAAAAACAAAAAAAAAGTTTAATATCAAAATGAATTTATTTGCAATATATCTTTTTGAATATTTTATATAAAATACTTTTTATATATATATATTTAATATATTTTTCCTTTTTAATATGTAATTTAATATATTTTTTTTTTCTTGTTTCTATGATTATAATTTCTATTATTCTAATTTCCGTTCTTTTTTTTTTTTTTCTTCTTTTTTATTTCATGAGAACAATCATATTCACTTAATCTTTTATTTTGCGCATTGACAAGTAAAATGGGTATTCTCCTCCTTATTCCAAATATGATTGCAATGTCAAAATATATAGTAAAATATTTGTTTTATCCTCATTTTCATTTTCATTATTGTACATATAAATTTATTTATTTATCAATTTTTCTATAGAAATTTAAACAAAAAACAAAAAAAGAAATAAAAATAAAACGTTTTCGGCAAGAGAGCAACACTAGGATTTGTAGGATTTGTAGATTCTACTATTATAATATTCATGTATTCGTTTACATGCATACATACACATATCAATTGTAATTGTTACGTTTTTACGAGAATATTTTGGAGAATTTCGTAGTGAACTCTAAGCCATGCAAGTAGACTTGTATTCGATCACAAAAACCTTTCTTGAACCCTTCGGATGACTACTGAGAGTGACAGAATTTGTTTTTGTGAATAGGTATAGTTTCAATTTCAAATTGATCAAGCTTTAGTCGTCTTTACAGTGCTGATCAAAATGAAAGGTGATTTCTATTTTTATTTCACAAGATCCTTGTGCTTAGGTATTTTCGCGTAATTGTATGTATATTTTTCTGTATTTTGTGTAATCAATAAATGTGATATTGTTGACTTCCTTTAAGGCTACATACGCTTCTCTAAGAAAAGATGGGCCGAAATGAGCAATGCACTATTAGCAAACTTTGCATTATTTATGAATAAAATTGCACAAGGTTTGCAACACCATTTCAGGTATAATGAAGGCAAAACAAAATCAATTTTATTTTACGAACTAATCTTCTTACTCGATACACTTACTCAAGAACTGTGCAAAATACGCAGCTGTTTCGTCGAAACCCCTTCATTTGGTACGAATCTCTTATCTCTAAGGCATGCTTGAGAGAAGAAAAAAAATCCCAAGTTCAGTGTGGAGGTATGTGATGAGGCATTGCCCCTTTTTTTTCTTTGCCACACGAGGACTTATTATTTGTCTAATAAGTCCGCATAATACTCGTCGGTAATTGTTTCCAAATATTCCCAGCGAATGCCAAAAAATGGTGTCCATTCCGGCCAATGAAACTGATCCGCCTTCTTTGGATCACGTGTGTCCGAACAAATCCATTGTTTGGAGTGTTTCTTTATTTCTGCTTGGTAGTGATATGTTAGATCCAAGTTTCTTCAGTAATTACGAAATGATGAAGAGATTCGTTCAGATTGAGTTTGAACATGACTAAACACTACTTCGAACAGGTCATCTGGATCCGTTTTTGGCCAAGGATGACCAGAGAATTGCAATCGAATTTTTCAAAATGTTAATCACCCGATCATTTAAAATGTCTACAGCCTCAGAATGCTGGGTGAGCATAATTCTCCGATCATCCATCATCATGCCATGAATTTGGTCGATCAACCCCTGTGTGGTGAACTCAATCGGACTTCCAGGATAGGTGTGCTCATATCACCGCATCGTAAATTTCAAAACCATTTGCAAATCATTTTATGCGATGGTGGAGGTTAATTTGATTTTGTCCTTCAGCTATTTTCTTTTTTAAATAAAAACGCATCACTACACGAATGGCTGTCAAAAACAAATTAAATGACGTTAAAATCATGTGAAAAATGTTACCACATAAAATAAGCGTAAATTTGAGTATGGCAGCGTCATGGATTTATGGATTGTCCTCCTGCTTCGATGGAGTAAAGGAAATGGGTTTGCGACGTAAGAATGACTACAACGTCTTTCTTAAAGATGTGAACTTTCAATACAATCAGAATGTGAGACAAAAAGGGAATACCGGAAAAATGTGTGGCCGTTTTTCAAAACTATTAGAAAATTAGACCAGCATTTGTTACCGTGTGTGTCTACATCAATCCAGTGAAAGAAATATATGTAGTTGCATTTGGCATTTCAAAATCATTCGATAGAGATGCCAACATCAGGTTCTTGTCGGAAATGAGTTCATTTAAGATCGATAAATTTGTTCATTAATGGATTATGACTTTTGTGAAGGAGACCTATAAACCGAACCAAGTTTAGACATCTCTATCAGAGCAATCCGACGATATAAAACTATTTCGACTGGCAAAACTGGAATTGGCGAAGATACATCTCAACTGGTCTACAATGAAATCTAAAACGTTGGTCCCTTCTGGTTGGGCTAAATTTAATTTGAACAAATCTGACGGATTTCGGAGAGTTCGGCGGCCAAAGTTCGAGCGACTAATTCCACGAATTGCAAGGCCAGAGTTAAGCATGATAAAAACCACTTTATTGGCTGAGGATGTTTTTCCAGTCAATTGGCCGACTGTCAATTCACAAGGTTAATGGTATGATGAAACATTTCCAGGGAGATTTTTAAAAATAAGATACATCCTTCCTCATGCCGAGGATTTTGCTACATGATAATGATTGTTAATTGACCGTAAAATATGTAAAGGACTGGTTTAATGAAAGTCATATTGCTGTTATGAAGAGGTCAGGACAATCGTTTGATCTCAACCCTATAGAACATTAATGAGGAATTGTAAGTCGGAACATTCATCGCGAATGCCTCAATTTAGACTTCATTTATAAATAACCTCAAACTGTCTGGGGAAACTCTCTCATGTACATTATTGATAGGCTCCATGCTCCATGTCTCTGGCGACAAGCTGCAATTGTACAAAATACTTTTCACTTCAGTAAATAAACAAATATATTCTTGATGATGGTCTGATTTTAGACCACTCTTTCAAGCTTTGGGGCTCTATCTCTTAACAATTACGCGCTGAATATTGGCTTCAAATAGCATACTTGACAAGAAGTTATCAAGTGGCGTCAAACCGCAGGATTTCGGTGAGCCCTCAGTAAATACATTTTTTGATAATTATAAGGGTTGACTTCTAACTTTCATGGTGCTTTTTCAACAAAACAAAAAGTCCAAGAGCTCAAAAATGACTGCACGGGTTGAAAGTTATCTCTATTGGAACATTTATCAGTAAAAACAAAATATCATTTACAATTATCCAAAGCATTCATCGAGTATGTTAAACTCTATGTTGAGTGAGTCCAATTGAGAATCCATAGTCGAAACTAAATAAATCATTGCTTAAACACACATTTATTGTTTAAATATTTCGGCAATTGAAAAGAGGTTGCAATGTAATTGGGTATACCCGTGCCTTGTCGGTAATAAATTACTTTGAAACCAGGGGGAAAATAAATGTTTTAAAAAGTCCTGGTCTGCTGACTCAATGTACGGACTAAATGAATTAGCAAGCGCGATTCCAAAAACATTAATCATATTCATATATATTTTTTAAATCGACATAAATCAATGTAGAAAAATTTAGAAAAAATCGTTATACATTGAAAAGTATAAAAAAAACTACACTAACGACTCGACTCTGTGCGTTTATTTCAACAGAGAAGAATATTGATTTTAAAAAATATTACGGTTGCGATTGTATCCTTTTTTATTTTACCTAATTATTTTGCTGAGCATTGTATTTGCCTCCTGGCAGCAGATTCTATTATTTGAAATTACCAATTAGTGACACAAAAGCCACATAATTTATATCATGCAATTGGCGCCCGGAAAAAACCTTTATATCTAAATGTCCACAGCAGACATACCTATATTTATTATACATATAGACATGTGTATTGTGTGTCAAATGTTTCGTAACAGATTATTTTGTTAAGAAAGAATTATGTATATTTTATTGATCCATTTTACTTTGAGAAACAAAACAAGCCATTAAGGGCGCTTTTTTTGCATCATAATGAAAAGAAAATTTAAAAAAGAGGGCGAATAGAAGAAGGGAGAACTATTACTTCATTATAAAATTCGTGCAACTTTGGGGGTGGATCCCTAAATAAAACAAACCCGGATTGTTTAAATCTAATGACGATTCCTAATGTTGCGTAGAATATGCGAAAGAATGACATTTTCAAAAAAAAAATGTGGTCTATTTGTTTTTTAGTAATAACATGAGCCTTTGCTTATTTTTACTGCTTCTTCATTTTGCTTTAAGAACTGCTCTGCATTTTTCCACAAAATGAAACCGGTAGGTTTTTCCACATTTAAGCATTCCTATTCGTCTCCAGATTGTGAAAAACATACGGAGATCATGACCGAACTTTTCACAAGACTACGATTTGTAATTGATTGATACTTTATATTGTATCACCTCCCCACACGGCCGTATTCCATTTCCCAAGAATCTAAAAAGCATATAGCCTTGAGGAATTTTGCCGCGTACCATATACACTTTCGATAATAGTGAATGTCTTAATAGTCACTTTTCGTCTGTGCGATCGGCCACTCCAGCAATATCTCCCTTTGATTCGGCGTTGATTTCCATTATCTTCTCTTCGGAACCCTCTAAGATCAATCAGTGGTTGTTCACTTAATCTGAAATCATTTCAAATGATTTTTGACTAGTGCCACTTACTGCAGTTTATCAAATTGAACAATTTTTTTAAGTGTTTCCGTGTGATGATAATTCTTTTTAAAGTAGAGTGTCTCTCTATTTACAATAGAGCTAAAATTATAAGTTTTTTTTGAAATGTTTCTGCTTCTTTGTGTGTATAGATTACTTAAATTGGTAGGCTCCCGGGTACTCGGCCACACAATCCATGACATTTCAATTTACTCGCTTTTGTTTGTCTTCTTTTTATTTTTTTTATAATTAACATCTATTATTAAAATAATTTTTTTGTTTTCAAACCGCTACTAAGAATGAGCACATACATTCATCGGCATAATTATTTTGGCATAGACCGAATTAATATATTTTTTACGAGTTTCCTTGGGAATTTACACAATTTTTTTTCGGCAAACCGTAGAACTTAAAATGCAGCTTCAGAAGTTTTAAGACATGGCAATAAAATTGTAAGTAAAGGCTGCCCAACTTTCTGTCGAGAGTCGAAGAAGAGGCCTCTTAATACAAAATATCAGCCAACAGTAACGAGATGATCCATAATAGAGCGACCTGTAGAATGGTTCTAAGGTCCCAAAATTTAGCCAACTCCACAAACAGCCCAGGGGCAGTGGAAAACAAATATCGTATATAGCATTAAATGTACTGAAATACGTTAAATATATCAATGGATAATCATAAATTTAGAAGACTGAAATTTTAAGCGGATTCCCTAGGTCAACCCTGTTGATCTTATGACTTAAAATTTCAGACTGGCATTAGGTTATACCACACAAAATATTTGATTCTGAAGTAAAAATGTAAAAGCCAATGTAATTTTGGCGACAAAATGACTTTAAATTGCGGAAAAGGTGATAGTCCGTTGGTGAGGCATTAGGAGAGTACGTTGGATGGAGAAAAATTACAAATGGGGCCTGGGATTGTCATGCCTATTGACCAACACGGGTTGCTTTTCATTCAATTTTGCATGCACAGTGTCCAGGGCTGAAGAAATTAAAGTGGTTTCGATGACCACCAGACTGTGAACATAATTTTTTCTAGGTGAAAAACCGCGCTTGGAAGTGCTTTGGTTTTTCATCTGCATCAACCCACTGCTTGAGTGTTTATAGCTCTCATACAGAACCTACTTTTCATCGTAGATGATTATCCGGTTCACTTTGGTGTCTGAAGCTAAGCAATGCATAAATTTCTAACCGCCATAGTTTTTGGGACTCGTTCAGTTCATGGGGTATTCACTTTTGCAGTTTCTTGGCCCTTTCCTTTTGTTTTTTTTGGGGTCATTGTCATATGGCTCTTAAAATATGAAGTCTACATCCTCATATGCATCATTAAAGTTCCTCCTTGCTAAACCCTAAAAGTCTCAGTCGTTGAACACACGAACCATTTTATGTTAGAATAAAGAAAATATCACTTTCTGGTGTAAATAAACACTCGACTGCTTCTTATATCGGTCTGGACTGAAACAACATGATATCTACATTTCTATCGAACCGTGAATTTTACTAGCTGGCCGACGGCAAAATTGGCCGTCGCGCTGTTTTAAGTTTTTCCTGTACGTCTCTTTCGATTTCTTGCTAAAGTTTTTTGTATTTTGATAAATATTTCTCCAATTCGGCGAGTAGAATTATTTTACTTCTTCTTTTTTTAAGCCACCATTCATTATAAATATATTTTTTAAACTTAGAATTAGAAAAGTAACAGAAAACTCACTCAAACTTGTTTTGAAACACTGAAGGCCTTACATTTACAAAACTAACTCAAGTGTCCTGTCTTAAATAGGCTCAATACAATGCATACTCTTGAATAGTAATAGTAGATTATAAAAGACCCCTCTTTTAGCATTTATACGTGGTTCAAAAGATGGTAATCAAATGACCGTGAGTGTAATGTGTAACAATAAGGAATCATAATATTCCAAAAATATTGCTGAAATCAGTCTTTCTTGTTGTGTTTTTAATAGTGTATGGGAAGTCGTTTCTGTAAAAATAATTTTATTTCTTTAGATATCAAGGAACATCGGTGACAAATCGCAATAAATTGCCCCAATGGTAAGTTAATCAACACCCAAAGTACGAAGATAAATTATGGTTTGTTTGTTTGAAGATAAAATTATATTTTACTGTATATGGACAGACATAGCAATCAATTTGGAAAACGATTTTCTTATTTATTATTTACATTCTTATACAAATACAAAATATATAAATAAATTGTCATTTCAATATATAAATTATAGTTGAAAGTTTAGTGAAAAACCCTTGTTGTTTTCCAGGTCCATTTTAATATGGATTTTGATCTGATATTTGATATTTTTAATATTCGAATAACTCATAGCATTTCACTTACCATATATGCAAATTAATTTACTAAAAAAAAAAATCCTTTTCAATTTACATATAATGCTTTTTTATACTAAAAAAAAAAACAAATTAAATTATAAATTATTTAATTTATTGAAAATAAAAACACACATAAAAGATTTTACGTTTTCCAGAAACGCAATTAAAAATGCTACTCCCGTTAGAGTTTGAACAAAAAAAAATATACAAAATAGAAATAAATAAATAAAACACGTTTTACGTTTTACGTTTTAAAAACAAAACAATATCCGAATTCAGGTAAATTTTCTCATATATTCTTGAATATACCTAAATGTGTTTGTCCATTGAACAATAAATATTTCATAAATATTCGTATATAAAATTTTATCTTTCAAATATATTGAACAAAAACAAATACTATAGAATCTATTTAAAACTTGTTTTGTAATTTTTATTTTACATATTTCCACAAATAAATAACAATTTTAATTTTGACAACTAAAAAGGAATTTTGTTTTATTGCATTTTTCGTACTGAATTGGAGTGTAAGGACTCTTCTAAAAAATAATATAGCCACTGAAATATGCTTGGTCTTTTCAAGGTTTTTTCTAACATATGATTTCTTTTTCCCCTTAATACTACTGCTGCCAAACTTAACCTTTAGAGTACTCGTACCAGTATGGACGCTTTTGTAACTCTAAACAGTGTCGACATACTCCGCACCTTGTAAGATGCATGATACGTGGAGAAGATTTCTGTTAAAAAGAATCTTCAATTGGGGCAAAAATGTTGGGACTCAACAGATCATTGCAATACAAACCAAGATCTGAATTTTATAGTACGACTAAATAATACGAAAGACTGCTACATGCTGATCCTGTTTGAAATCAAGTCTCGTTTTAATTTATCAAGAAAACATGTATTTCTCTTTACGACATAATATCCGATTCATTTTAACCTATAGGAGAAGGGTTGCCAACGACAAAAAAAATAATAGCTAAATGACCTCCACGACCTCTGTTACACATTCAGCCTCGATCAATTTGTTCATTACATTTTCGCCCACTTACGGCTCTACGAGGGTTGTCTGAAAGATGATACAAGACATTTTTTCTCAAATTTTTTTTTATTTTTCTACATAGTCTCCTTGTAACTCTACACACTTCTCCCAGCGATGCTCCTATATCTCTTTCCCGTCCAAATAGTACATGGCGTTTTTCTCTGCAAAATAATTGTTCACGAAGGTGATTGCCTCCTCATTTGACGAAAATTTCTGTCCTCCGAGCGCAGTTTTTAGATGAGGGAACAAAAAGAAGTCACTTGGGGCTAGATCTGGTGAATAAGGCGGATGGTCAAGCAGTTCAAACCGTAATTCATGGATTTTCGCCATGGCAACCGTTGAGGTGAGGGACGGCGCGTTGTCTTGGTGAAACAGGATTTTCTTTTTCTGCAAATGTGGCCGTTTTTCCCCAATTTCTGCCTCCAGTTTGGCAAGTAATGATGCGAAGTATGCTCCTGTAATGGTTTTTCCTATAATGGTTTATCCAAATTTCATCTACTGTAATTAATCGGCGCCTAAACTGATCCAACAGAGCGTTGGAAATGTTCATTCGAACACGTTTTTGGTCTAACGTAAGAAAACGCAGCACCCAACGCGTGGACAGCTTTCTCATACCTAAATCTTGATTTAATATGTAACAAACACGTTCTTCGGACATTTTCATAACCTCTACTATCTCTCTCACTTTAATTTGGCGGTCGTCTAACACCATTTGGTGAACTTTAGCAATGTTGTCGTCAGTGGTTGCAGTTTTTAGACGTGGTGGTACGGTGGTAAATGATGGTTCAGAGTCCCCATACACAGAGTCCAACTCATTTTTGATTTGCGCAGGCGTATTGCCTTTCAAAAACAAGAATTTAATAACAGCTCGATACTCAATTTTTTCAATTTTCACAAAAAACACTCCCATCGACTCACTCAAACGACTGTCAACTAAAAACTGCGCGTCCAAAATGACTGAAACTTCGGTAAGTAACTGTCAAAAGACGCACAACTATGTATCATTTACTAGCTTTTATTGACGAGTGCCGCTATCTTTACGTTGCGGTCGGAAAATTTTCAGCCAACCCTCGTATTTCATTTTCAATCGATTTTGTCATCGTCTCAAAGAAAGAAGGTGCAAGGTGTGATCTCGGCGGCCAATGATCACTATGTATCTGATGACTGGGTTAGGAAACTTTTCTCGCAAAAGAACAACGGTTTCGTACGTCGAGCACGTAGCGCCGTCTTATTGGAAATAAACATGGCCCACAACCAAAATTCGTTGATCATGGTTCGGTAGCTCGATCCATTCACTGTAACACCTGGTTTATTTTCGAAGAAATACAGTCCAACGATGCCTCCTACTCAAAAACGCGTTTTGAATAGAGGCTTCTGGTTACGAGGTGTATTCAGAAAGTAACGGGGATTTTACTTTTTTGAAAAAAAATATATATTTATTTGTCTACATTAATGTTGTCGCCTTCAAAATAGTCCCCATTAGATATTATGCACTTTTGCCAACGCTTCTTCCAATCCTCGAAACACTTCTCAAACTCGATCTTTGGGAGCTTTAGCTCTTTCAGCGATGCACTTTTAATGTCTTATATGCTTGTAAAACGACGGCCCTTTAAGGTTCTCTTTATTTTTGGAAATGTCACACGGAGCCACTTCTGGCGAATATGGCCATCGTTACAGTATTGTTTTTGGCCAACAATTTACGGACAAGCAATGAAGTTGAGTTGTTCATAGTTCAACGATTTTGGAAAAAAAATTTCCCGCCACGCGTTTCATACCTACCCAAAACATTCGAAGAAATTTCATGGAATGAGCCAATCGATATGCCAACATCATCAGCGACTTCTCTGATTGTGATTCGGCGATCGTTCATTACCATTTCTTTCACTTTTTCCACGTTTTCGTCGGTTGTTGATGTGCTGGGGCGTTCGTCATCTTGGAAACTCTTGTTTTACTGATAGCAGACTCGCGATCGGCCTTTGTTAAAATTTCACACACTTTGTTACACTTTACTTAATTTTTTACTCAAAATTTGCTACAAATTCTTTGATCCATTTCTTTTAACAAACAAAAATGGCCGAGCTCATAAAAACACGTCTAACCTTAGAGGCTGCAATGAATACATCTGAAAATTTTATCATACTTCAGGGGCACGTCTACCTACATAATAATCAAAAAAAGTTTAACAATCTCCAAACGCGCGAAATTTAAAAATTCCAGCTATTTTCTGAATACACCCTGTCTTAACAAATCTCTGATGATAGAAATCGCTCTAAATGATTTATAGTTGAATTCTTGATCAATTTTATGCATTTCCTACACTAAATTGGCGAAGTTATGATGTTACTGAAGGTCAGCTTAAGTTTTTGCGTTTATTGAACCTTATAGGTTTTATGACCCAAATCCTTATCCCAAATTCGGTGGAGTGTTGGTTCTGAGATCGGCCACAATAAGGTGTGAGAAGGTGCTCTTACAATGGCGTAGTTTTTACTTGTCTTACGTCAGAAAATTACAGCACATTTTTTGACTGATGGCAAAAAGCCAGAATAAAACCATTTAATTTAAAACGCTGTATTTGCTCTTGACTGTTGTCATATTGATTCCAAATAGTAGAAATGGTGACAGCGTTGTTGATGAGATATTACTTGACGGTTTGTCCAACTGCGTCAACCACTGTCCAGCTCCTTAAAGGTTCTTATACCGAACGAATCGCAAGCGAAAATGTGGTAAAAACTAATTATCTTTGATGTGTCAATCTGATGCCATAGTTTTTGATTGCAGTTTGATACGCCTCCTGATACGGTTGAAGTGTTGTCCTAAAATACATGCCTTTTTATTAAAATAATAAAGATGGTGATTCAAAATTTAAGCTGTCAATAGTATGTTATATAAGCTATACCATTGCAAGAAGAAAACAAAAAAACTAATTGCTAAGAACTTTGAAAGCCTTGCACACTGAAAACATGTTACACTTTATATCGCTCACTAGAGATCTGAGTAAGAATGTCAGACGAAACCCAACATCCTGTTTTCATACTCCAACAATGTGAGAAGTCGGCAAGCCTAGTTTGTTGAAACGCTGTAGAGGCGCACAAATTTGGACACAACAGAGCGTTATCGAACTGACGGTTATGGATATAAATGTATGGGGAGAGCATACATATTATGTGGAGAACTCCCAAGATGTGTTAGATGGACCTAAGTACGAAAGTGAAATAAGTCAGCGAAACAGACACTATTCAAGTTTTTAACATCGGTAGTGCTCTTTTTACTTTAAATAACAGTGCAAGAAAATTTATTAGATCGCATAGAACTCGTTAACTGTTGAACAGTTCTAATGAAGTTTCAATACGATTTCTCGAGCCATTTTCGATAAATAACTAGAAAAAGCTCGAAAAGATTAACAGCTGGTGCCCTCGTTCGGTCAGATGACGTATAAGTGAACAATTTTTGTGCGATGCATCAATCCTAATAGCTATTTTAAAAATTATAAATTGACATCATACTCCTTTTAGGTGGAAGGCGATATTAGATTTCATTGCAATCTCAAATTCAAACTCCAAGACACAAAGTATTGCTCTAAATCAAAATTGGTAAAAACTAAAAAAACAAAGTCAACAATGTTCTATCACCTTAATGCATAGAATCTATTTCACTCAACTCAACTCAACAAATTGGCAGTGGAAATTATGCCAAGTTTTCACCATGCATACTTCTAGGAAAATGTATTCCAATCTTTCGGATAACCATTGTCTGGGAGGAAGCTTCCACAGAATCCACTCTCTATAGAATACTTTTACACCATGAATCGCATATAGCCTTCTGGTTATTGAATTTTACTGCAAAAATTCCGGGCAGTAAAAACGTAGTGCAGGGTGGCAGCAACACTCGAGAGATCCTAAAATACTTGTGCAAACCCGATTCAAATCCTAAGAAGGAACTTACTAGATGGAGTGAAAAGTGACCTCCTTGACCGCCAGAATGCGCTGCTACTGCAAAAAAGGTTATGGTGCCTTGAAGTCCGTTCATATTTAGGCAGACATGCCAAATTTCAGTGCGACACTGTCTTTAGTTTTGTTTTGACAGCTGATTGTTGTTGACGTGTTGAGTATGGACAAAAACGATTTTCGTTCTCTCATAAAACATTATTTTTTGAGAGGCAAAACGGCGAAGGAAACAAAAGAAAAGTTGGATAATTGTTATGGGGCTAATGCTTCGTCAGATTACACCGTCAAATATTGGTTTCGAGAGTTTCGTGGTGGCCGCAACTCCACTACCGATCAAGTCCGCAGCTGCAGGCCCTCCGATGCGATTACAGAGGACAATGTCAAACAAATACATGAAATGGTGTTGGCTGACCGGAAAGTGAAGGTGCGCGAGCCAGCAGATACCACAAAGATTAATACTGAGCGCACATGCCATATTTTGGGCAATATTTTGCATATGAAAAGTTATCCTACCGCTGGGTGCCGCGCATGACCAAAAACACGTACTCGAGAGCACTTCGAAAGAGTGTTTGGACTTGCTGATGCGGAATCGGAAGTGGAATAAGTGTATCAAACTAGAAGAGGACTATATTGAATAATATACAATAAAAAAACAAATTGGTGTTAAAACGTGTTTTTAATTTTAATTTATTCTTACATAATTACATTTGGGTCTGTATATATTTACACACATACATATGTACATAATCGTTTATATTGCCTAACTTAAACGTAACAGCTTACAAATAAAATTAATTTATAGAAGAAATTATCACATATAGAGTTTAAACTCGACTGTTCTAGCATTACTCAAGCCCTAGCGCTTTCGGTATTGCGACTGCGGAATCTATCACTTCGACTATACCAGAACCAGTTCTTCTCATTAAAGTAGTCCTCAATGTCATCCAAAGTCCTTCCTTTCGTCTCTGGTTGTAGGAAATATGTAAAGATGGCAGCCAAAAAACTGGAGACTGCAAATATCATAAACACTCCACGTGTCTTTACCGCTGCATTAATTGCCGGAAAAGCCTTTGCTAAACAAAATAGAGCAAAATTGCAAGCCGCGAAAATGGTGCCAGCTGTGCGTCCACGTATCTTTGCCGGAAACAGTTCGCCCACCATTATACCAGGCATAACCATCATAGGCGTATTGAAAGCGATGTAGCAAGTTAAACAGGTGACAGCTACGTAGATGTCTAAAGACGTATTTTCCTCACCTTGCCGGTAGTACATAAACACACTCATGACTAAACAGCTCAAGCCCGATCCAATGGCGGAAATAGTTGTAAGCAGCCTACGACGTACCACTAATAAGATGAAGCATATGCACAAAGTGCAAATTGTACGCACGGCACTCGTTAAGACTGCTGCATTTTTGGAATCAATATTATTGCCAAATTCTGAGATGATGTCGATGGCGTAGAAAACCACCAGAAAAGTCCCGGAAAACATTTGAAGGACGGAGAAAACCACCACTATGCAGAGTGGTTTAACGGCAGCGCGTTCGCAGCATAGTTGGAAGATGTTCTCATTGGTTTTAGTGGTGACCTTCTCTTGTTCGATACGTTCATGTATATTGTTGAGTTCTTTTTGAGCGGCTATATCGTTGTTGCGTAAGAATTTGAGAGCCTTGAGGGCCTTCTCAGGTCGATTATTTCTTGCGAGCCATGAAGGACTTTCTGGGATAAGAAACAGCGCTATAGCAGCGAGAATAGGGAGACCATTACCCCACCATGCCACAGTTCGCCAGTATAGGTTTGAGCCAAGTACGTACACAAACAGGATTCCGACGGTGTAGGAGAATAGTGGTGCTCCGATTAGAAGACCTCTGACGTTTGGCTCTGCTGTCTCGGCTATATAAATCTGAAATTAAAAAAGAATAAAATCAGTTGGCATGAAAATCCAAGACATTGATTAAAATCTATACAAATATCGATCACATTCGTCCGAAGGGACAAAGATGGAATTCACAATTAATTGAAAAAGGATTCATTTAAAATACAACATCCTATGATAAGTTACTTGTGAAACGTCCTACTATCGTGTTGGAAAGGCTAACGCATGCACCTACTCAACATCTTGTAAACAGAATGAATTAAATTACTCTCTTGGTCAAGTCAGAATTATAACGCCATTGACCGTGATCTAGCTCCAGCTTAGCATACATCAAGCAAGCATTAAATCCGCACACTCTCATTCAATCTCACGCTGCTCAATTGGCAATAATCAGCCAGTGCGGTTCCTGATTCAGTCTCACTGAATGAATCTGCTTATTCGCTGACGTCTATTTTCGTTTTCTAAGGAAATCTTCAAACAACCATGAACCACGTAGGTTGGTTGGTTTTCCGAACTTTTCAGGGTTGTAATTGAATGAATTTAAATTTGACCCCACTTAAAGTACACGCGTAACGTTTACGATACCGATACAAGGAACTATTTTGACTCTCTTCCTAATCTAATCATGTGAAACAGTGTAGATTATCCATGACTTTGTGCACGATTCAAATCGTTTAAGGAAGATTTGTCGAAAACGATCCACCCTCTCTAAGCAAGGTCGCTTTCGGTTGGATAAACACAGGCATCAGGCAACCTTGCCCCTACATCTTGAACTCGTTGTGACGATTTCATAATATTTTCTATAATAGCCGGAGGGGTTCTGTGGGGGTTGGACCCACCTGAATCGTTTGTTATGTCTGATCCTCTGATGCCGGCTGATCATCAAGCGTCTGTTTTTTTGATTAGGTACGCACGCGTTCTCTCTTGAGAGCAATTTAACGGTGTCCCGCCAATTGAATCTGCCGGAAGATAATTTACGAGCGAATTGACCATGACACAGTTTCGCTCTCACTACGAATTACGAGTACTATGTACTGCTTGTTTTTACGTGACATATAAGGGGTATGATGCGTATACACGTTATAGGTCCGGTTAAGTTATTGTTTGCTGTATTTGTTCTAGAACCATTTTTAGGGATTAATTTTTGGAACATTGCTTGGGGTCATCGCTGTGGGGTGGCCTTCATTTAAATAAAGTTTATTGGTAGGAATGTTTCTTATTAAGAAATTTTTGAGAGTTTGTCCCATGATTTTGGTTAATAGATGTGGGTGGAAGCTTTGTTTGTCCGACTGAAGGACGTTTATTGACTGACTGCGGAACTGAAGAAGTGACCCCAAGTGATAAGGTTACTTCAAATTGCGAGTATCTCAACGTAGCGATTGTATCATTAGATAAATATTGTTTTCGAAACAAAGCAAATAAACCTACTTGTTTACTTGGAGACAGATGGGTGTCTATCCAGTTTGAGATTGCTTGTTTTATCACATGATAAAATAGAAATCAGTTTGATTGAGATAGATTGCTCCAAAGAACAAGTGTTTTCAGTTGGACAGTTACCAAAATGACTGCCTTGAGAGATTAACGAAGGAAAAGTGTGCTCAGATTTATGTAGTTAAACAGATTAACGAATTCTAAGTAATCAGTGCTTTTTTATTCCGTCCGAGAGCCCAATGCCGTGATTGTACTTCTATTTATACACGACAACAGGGATGGATAAACGAATTTTAATGAAACTTAATAGCTACGTCGAGCTCTGGTACCCAATTTCCGCATTCTCTAATTAGGTTTAGGCATTTCACAGTGCGACAATACCAAAACAAATTGGCAATATTTTAAAATACTTACCTTTTACTTCCCTATCCTTTCGTGCAAAGGGAGAGATACGAGTACGTCGTGGAATAGTTATAATGTTTGAGTCTTAGAAAGATGAAAGCATAACGAACATATGCATCCTATTCGCTAAGATTAAAATTAAAATTTACTAGATTTGGACAAAAGAGTGGAAAACATATTTTATTAAGCTGACAATAGCCCTTCAAAAATGTACAATAGATCGCAAAAAGCATGACCTTAGCACCCAGAGTCATTTAATAAAAGATGAAGGAATAGCGAAAGATACAGAGAATAGTTGCATTCAAGTGGAGGGCTACGATATGGAGAACTGAACTCTTCCACTGGTTAGTAAATCTATGCTGAAAGTTTACCTTCTAAGAAATAAGACTTTTGACCTTATCAAGCCACCGAAGTTGACGCGCCATATTTTCTGGATTCTGGGACAACGCAGAGCTTATACTCGTATGGTCGCATTTTCATTCCTATACTTCATACTCAGCTCTAGACTCGACACTGAAAAGTGGAAAATCTACTTCCATAGGGAGGGCAATAATTGGCAAAACAAGGGCGGTTCTTCTCTAGTCGTAAATTTAGACACACCACTATATAACGAGCGATCGGAAAGACTGAAAACTTATCTTTTTGTATCGGATTCGCATCTAAACTTGGGAAATTTGTAATCAAGATTTAGTTACGGAGATAAGCTACAAAACGAACAGAGAATGACACAAATTCGTCGTTGAATCTGTTTATTTTCTCCATGATTCGGTATTTTCGCCACCAACTGCTGAGCTATCATATTTTTTTTTTATAATTTGCGCGCGCTCAAGGGATGTAAGTGCCCTTAAAATGCTTCCACATAGCGCGGTCGACGGAAAATCAGGGAGGATAGAAAGAGAGGTACCGGTGAACGTTGGTTTTAAATGTTTGAAAGTTATGACTAGGAAATAAAGAGTTAGGCAGGGCATTCCATAAGCGAGTTGTACGACTTAGGAACGAATCACAATATTTTAGAGTACGTCCAAAAGTGGGCTTGAGGGTATACTGGTGAGCATTCATAGCGAGGCGGGTGTTCCGGTTAAAAGTTTGAATGGGCGGAATGCTACTGGTGATTCCAAATGCTGCGGTGGTAGTGCTCAAAACACTTTTTGGAATAAACCAAACGCTGCGTGAGGGCCAATCATCCTCTGGACTTTGACTAAAAACAAACACTTGCACCTAACCTCGTTGGCCTTCAGCTAACATTTGTTACGAAAGTAAGACTGCAAGTAATTGACTGAACGCTGTTCAACAGGTACGGTAAGGTGATTCTCGGCTGAAAATTATTCTCGGAGGCTTCCATGAACACTATCGACGGAAGGTACATCGAACTCGGAATCTGATGCGAGGTCTTGATCCTGTTAAAGAACAGGAATCCGAGCAAAACGATATAGAAGGTAAAGAAAGCTCTTTAGAATCTGAACGGTGCCTGCTTTAAACTGACGTACACTGCAAGCAAGAACTACTGCAGACTGCTCTTTCCATGGTGGAACAATGAATTCCAGCGACTACATTAAGGAACCCCTCGGAAACTTAAAAGCAGGTCATTTAAGACTAATTTAGGGGAAGTTTGAAATCATTACATTATTCAGATATTGAAGAGAGCCTCTTATAGAGAGTTTAGTGAAAAGATTAAAACAACCGGTGAAACCAGCAGACTGATCTAAGCGGCTAGTCAGCCACACTTGCGACATTCAAAAATTCTGAAGCCAACTACACAGAGAAGAAAGCAGAGATTCCCTGGCTCATGTGCAAAACTCACTTCGCAGGTAACCTAATTAGAACCGACGATGCAATTGAGTTGAGTAACACAACCCGAAGTAACTGGGGAACGAAGCCATTAAATAAACTGTAGCATCCTTTTATGTCTTCAAGTCGCTTGCTCAGTTAGAAAGGTATACGCCAGATGCTGGCAACCCTGAAGGAGATCTTCACTGCTAGCCTGGCACTGGCATACATACCGAATCCTTGGCGAACTGTAAGAGTGGCCTTTACACCGAAAATCGGGAGAAAAAACTGCTACAAATCAGCCAAAAGCTTCAGACTTTTTTCATGTTGCAGAGCACGGAGATACAATATGCCAACCAATGCCAAAGATCCTGGCAGACTGCGCTTCAAAATCTGGTGGACCGAATTGAAGACGCACTCGACCAAAAGTGTTTGCTTTAAAGCGAAGGTAACCATAGACGTGATCGATGATTAGTACTCGTACACTAGGAGTGGCTTTTCAATCAATCTACTCAGAATTGGGGTTGTTCTTTGCATGGGAAGGAGGAAGCTGACTGGTCTGATTCAGCTGGGCATCACCCTTCGCTTGTCAAACGAAGCTAAGCACCTGAGTGTTACTAACAACATTCTTTGGATTTAACATGTCGGCAACACATGGAGATCTCATCGAGAACGATCCTTTGGATATACGGAGCTATGACAAGACTTATCAGCATCATACCTCACTAGTCCTTGCACTAAACTTCAAAGAACGGTCTGTTTTGGCTTCATGGGGGTCTAGCATGTCTAACTTTGAAACCACTCATAAATTTTCCTCTGCTTGAAATTCATATCAAAGCTTTCTTAAAGCCATATTTCATTTAAAAAGAAGTGGTGTTTGGTACAACACACACATGAGTTTTCATGACGTCTTATCGACGTGCAGCCCGATGCAAGAACAACAGAACTTTTGTTGAAGTCTACTGTCTCATTAAGTCGAAGAAGATGGGGTCCTCGTGTCTTTTTGGAAAATTGCAATGCTGTATTTCATCCTTGTGAGGAAAACTTGCAATGAACTAAAGTGAAAAACCGGTAAAAGGGTGATGAATCTGTGTCTAGAGCAACAGCAAAGCTAAGCTAAGTCCTACCTGGACCCTCTCACCACTTCGAAACTAGTATGAGAGTGTAAGGCTTCTCTGAACACAGTCCAAAAGCTTAATTCACTGATTCTTAAGTCCTAGGTTACAAGGTGATCCAAGTAAATAAGATCGTCGATGAACTTGATAGGGGCAAGGCTCAGAAAAGAGTTCCTTAGACCCAGTAAGTATTCATAAGGACACGCCTTCCGAGATAAGAAATTATCTAAAAAGCGTGATATCTACTAATCAATTCTCATTTATTGTAAAAAATTATCAAGACCAACTAACATGCTACTTATAAGCAACTAATTAATAATGTGGTTGTGTTCATATTTAAAATTGAGTTATAGTTAATCATGCAACGTTGAAAAACTTGTTTTATAGCTGTCATATTAATATATCATATCTGACCTTAAGCTAGATTGAAGAATAATTTAATTTACCTGAGCTGGAGCACCAAGAATTCCAACTGCACATCCAGTGATAAACCTTCCCACCAATATCATGTGATACGAATGTGACAGTGCTATCAAACACCAACCAATTAAAAGCGGTATGACAGATAGTAAAAGTGTTGTACGACGTCCCAACATATCGGCACAAGGTCCAGATACTATAGAACCAATCGGTGTAGCTAAACTATGGATACTTGCTATAACAAAAAAAAAAAAAAAAAATTATAAATAAATTTATGTTTAAAATCTTTTAACAAGGCATTAAGTCTTACCAATCCATGATCCCATTTCGACATCTATGGGAATAGACGTAGTCGAATTGTACAGCTGTGGAAGGAGCACCGCTGAATAACCAATTGGCATGCCACATGCGGCAGACAATAAAAGAACAGCACAAGTGGAAGCGATCTAAAAAGTTATAAAAGCATTTCATTATTTTGTTTCAGCTTCAATTCATTTTATTGTATTTACATATATCGTCTCATTGTTACTTCATGGTCAATTAAATTTTCTTTCTTTTTTTGAGGACACCATAACAAATATGTACTCATATATGAGTGTGCAGTTGTTTTTTCGGGCCACCAATTGATGTCAATTAGTTTGGGCAAAGAGTTCACATTGAAAGTTGGAACATAACCCAGTTCAACTTAATTGCATTGAATGGTGTTAAAATACTATAACTGCTTGAAAGGCAAATATACATAGATGTCAACAAATGTGATATTGTGTAGGGCATGTCGCATGGCTACTTCAGAATGATACAGATACACATGAGCAATTGAATTAAAGGGATTACAATTCAATCAAACACAATCGCTACAGGAAAGGCTCACATGAGTTTATATCTACACCCTGAATGACTCGAACTGCAACCAACTTCAGACTGCTATAATTTCCAAACTGTTCACGACAGTGAGCTCAAATTTTGACACATGGTAGATAATTTTATTATTTACAAGCTTTTTAAACGATTTGCATCTCAATTGTGTTGAACAATTTTTATCCGCGATGGAATTCAAACTTGATAATGTGATTGCTTTATATTTGGCTGGAAAGCCACAAGTAGCTATCGTTAGAGCCCTCCAGCACCTCAACGTTAATAAATCATTTGTGTTTCGAACCATAGCTCGTTACCGTGATACTGGCAGCATTGCAGAAATGGTTCGGAAAGTGAAGGCTCAAATTGAGCGAAATCCGCGTCGAAGTGGAAGAAAAATGGTTCGTGAGGTCAACATATTGTTGGAACGGATGCAACACATACTGAAAAATGAGCTTGGGCTCAAGCCATTTAAATTCCAAAAAGCACACGATCTTACACCGCAACAGAAAACATTTAGAGTCGAAAGAGCGAAGGTGTTGCTTCGCTTGCACGAAAGTGGTGAGTTGCCGAATTTGGTTTTTTCCGATGAGTCGCCATTTGTTATGGAGCAATATGTCAACAAACTTGCCAGAGAGGTCCTTCGTAACGGCCACCAGAAAGCAGGCAGCACCGATGGTGATGGTTTGGGCCGCCATAACCGCCGATGGTCGCTCTCCGCTCGTATTTTTAGCCCGTGGCGTCAAAATTAATGCGATCGTATACAGTGAAACTGTCTTAGAGGCAATATTGAAGCCTTGGGCAAACAATCATTTTGGTCGGAGACCGTGGACATTTCAATAAGGCTCGGCACCGTCTCACAAAGCGCGCGTCAACCGAGATTGGTTAAAAAACAATGTTCCACACTTCATTTCTTCGACACAAATTATAGCAAATTCTCCGGATGCAAATCCGTTGGATTTCTCTGTCTGGGGTATTTTGAAGGCGAAGGTTGGCACTAAAAAATACCAAAGTTTCGAAGACCTCAAACAAGCACTTCGCCGGGAATGGGCCAAAATACCGCAGAACCACTTGCGTGCAGCGTATGATGATTTCTTCGGCCGTCTCAAGGCCATTATTCGCGCCAAAAGTGTACATATTGAAAACTACTGATAAAATTTGAAAATTGATGTATTTTCCAACATTTTTTGCTTTGGCATAAAAATTATAGCATTCTAAAAAGTTGGAGTTCAAGTCATTCACCCTGTAGAATCGTTTTTAACTACAATAGTTTGTATGACAGTCCGCCTTTCAATAGCAGTTTAACCACCGAATAGATTGTTCTCTGGGGGTAAGTTTAGACTAAGTGAACCATAATTTTGTATCCTCAAGAAATTGAGTTGGAACTATGAAGCCCAGCTCAGATGAAAATAAAACTGGGTTAAGGCGGCCGAACCATGAGGCTAATAAATCCCGAACCAATGATTCTATCCCTATGACTGTCGCCTGTCAAGTAGACAATTGTCGCATTGTATAGCAAAAATATTTAAAATTCAAACACATGTAACATGCATAAGTAAATCAAACCCACAATCACAAAGAAATATACACAGCGAAATTTTGCTCACTCGTTCAATGTAATTTATTGTCATCCTGCCAGAAAGTGTAACACCGAGAATGTATTTATTTATTCAATCTATCCGTCTATCTGTCTTCACTTGATACGTTATGTCACTGCCATCGAATTTTAAATCCTTTTCACATGACAGGTTGAATAGAATGGCATAATTAATCGCTAAAAGCCATCCACTTCAGATACCCATTCTCAATTTGAGTACTTGATTTGATTGGAATAGTCTCTATGGAGCTATTCGTGAATGAAAGCATACCAGAAGCACTGAAATCTCTCGCTGAAGATGCCTGAAGTGTTTTCAAAAGACACAATGAATATAAAGTTTATTTTCTCTCTGACATACCTACTCATAGTCTAACGAAAGGGAATTAAGGATTGTTAGGGGAATAGCTTTCAACTTGTCGGTCCTTTTTGATCGTAGTATAGATACTAAGGTTGTCAAGTAGTAACCATCCTTTAGAAATCATCCCATTTGAAGAAAACAAACTAATAAATCAGCAGATGATTCGTTATTCTGTGTAAGGAGGTATTGTAATATTATCCTTCCTTAGTAATATGGGTAGAGAAATGGTGTGATTATTCTTTGGAGACTCATAAGTCCAGCGACCGTAAAGGTTAAAAAAGGTATTTCTAGTTTTTGATTTGTTTTGTTTTTTGTTTTTATCTAAGAAAATAATTTATTTATTTAATTCAAAACAACTGGCCGGTTGGAAATCTGTTGACAATTTAAAGCTAAACGTTTTGTTTTACGAGTAGCTTTGTAAGCGAATGCATTGGTTACAGGGATCTATGTAAAACTTCGTAGAAGCCGGATCTTCCGGTAATTGTTGGTTGCTGGTGGTGCATTTCTACAATTCCAACCGCCTAGTCCTTGGAGGCTTAGGTTGATTATTTCCCATATCTAGGAAATATGGCTTCGAACTCGATGTCTACAGCAGAACCGGAAAACACAAATGCTGCACTCTGTCTGTTGTCCAAAAACTGAAAGGACAATCTTTTCATCAAAAAAGCTATTGTAAGCTGTGATTGTTCATTGTAACGAATTCCAACTTTTTAAAATGCTATAATTTTTTTATTTTTTGATAAATTTATTGTGCCAAAGCAAAAAATGTTGGAAAATACATCAATTTTCAAATTGTATCAGTAGTTTTCAATATGTACACTTTTGGCGCGAATAATGGCCTTGAGACGGCCGAAGAAATCATCGCACGCTGCACGCAAGTGGTTCTGCGGTATTTTGGCCCATTCCCGGCGAAGTGCTTGTTTGAGGTCTTCGAAACTTTGGTATTTTTTAGTGCCAACCTTCGCCTTCAAAATACCCCAGACAGAGAAATCCAACGGATTTGCATCCGGAGAATTTGCAATAAATTGTGTCGAAGCAATGAAGTGTGGAACATTGTTTTTTAACCAATTTCGGTTGACGCGCGCTTTGTGAGACGGTGCCGAGCCTTGTTGAAATGTTAACGGTCTCCAACCGAAATGATTGTATTGTTTGCCCAATGCTTCAATACTGCCTCTAAGACAGTTTCACGGTATACGATCGCATTAATTTTGACGCCACGGTCCAAAAATACGAGCGGAGAGCGACCATCGGCGGTTATGGCGGTCCAAACCATCACCATCGGTGCTGCCTGCTTTCTGGTGGCCGTCCGAAGGTGTAAATTTTCGAAGGACCTCTCTGGCAAGTAAACTCGATCATATTGTTTGTTGACATATTGCGGCGACTCATCGGAAAAAACCAAACCAAATTCGGCAACTCATCACTTTCGTGCAAGCGTAGCAATTCCTGCGCTCTTTCGACTCTAACTTTTTTCTGTTGCGGTGTAAGATCGTGTGCTTTTTGGAACTTCAATTGCTTGAACCCAAGCTCATTTTTCAGTATGTGTTGCATCCGTTCCAACGATATGTTGAGGTCACGAGCCATTTTTTTTTCCACTTCGAAGCGGATTTCGCTCAATTTGAGCCTTCAACTCTCCGAACCATTGTTGCCGATGTTGCTGTTTTTTTACGACCACCTCCATGGCGTTTTGCAACGCTGCCAGTATCACGGTAACGAGCTATGGTTCGAGACACAAATGATTTATTCACGTTGAGGTGCTGGAGGGTTCTAACGATAGCTACTTGTGGTTTTCCAGCCAAATATAAAGCAATCACACTATCACCTTTGAATTTCATCGCGGATACAAAGGCTTGTAAATAATAAAATTATCTGTCATGTGTCAAAATTTGAGCTCACTGTCATGAACGGTTTGGAAGTTATAGCAGTCTGAAGTTGGTTGCAGTTCGAGTCATTCAGGGTGTAGACTCAATATGAAACTGAATGCGACATACCACACCTTTTTATGATCTCTAGAATTTGTTTAAAACTTGAGTCAAGGTGGGGGAGCAACGCACGGGAACACGAGTGACCCGCTACCTCGCAAACCACCGATCATATTGCCTTCAATCTCCTTAGTTCCCTTCCAAGATGTGGCTATTTCTATTCATCGAATTCATTATTTTTATTGAATTGAAAATAAGTTTTTAATTTTCTTCATACCCCAAAAAAAGACGCGTTTAGTTTTTGCGTCTCCTGAAAAGGATGTTTTTTTTTTTGCACATTTGCTCCATTATCGTCAAAACTGCAAATGCATCCCAGCATCACTGGGAAACTATCCTGTTGAGGGAATTTAAGGTACTTTGTAATTTATGGTGAAAAATTTTCGTAAAAAATGCTGAAAAAAAACTAAAAACGTTCCGTACGACATATATTTTGTACTCTCTCAAATTCTGCACCTTACAAGTAAATTTGTACAATGGGCTAAAATGGCTAAAGTTTTGATGAGATCGGCCAAGCCGTTTCTGAAATAATGGGTCATATGTCTACCATAAGAAATATATGTAAAGCGCGTCAGATCCTTACACCCTTAAATGACCACGGGGCTTGAATCAATAGACACCATCATATGGAGAAGACAGTGACAATGAATCGGCAACACCATTCGACGCAAGGCAATGGAATTCTATCACTCAATAAGGCAGAAGAATAGCCCGTACAAAGAAATATTTTTCTTTTTCTTCTTCTATTATTAACCATTTGAATATGCAACGCCAGGGATTTAATCTAAATATTTCTGCCACACTGCATTGCTTCTGCGACACTTATAGAGATGGCTAAATTTAAGGACCTTAGAACCATTCTTACAGCCGCTTTATTTTGGATCATTTCGTCAGTGAAGTTACGAGTTTGCTGTTTACTTTTAAGTGATCAAATTATTTTTCCTTCGCCTACTTCTTCGAAACTCGGCTGAGACTTGAGATTTGTGACTACGGCTTTTTTGATCGGATTTACCGATGATCTTCCATGAAAATGGCAAACTCAAGTGATTTGCTTAGCCTTACATTTTCCACTATCGGTTTCTTAATGTCGAGACTTTCGCGAATTCACGTATTTCTTATGTTATAAGATCATGTTTTTTTCACACTCGATGACATCTGTTACACTTTCATTTCCGTCGCTGCAATGTTAAAGGAAACTCCTCATATATCGTCGTATGGATGAACCACTTTCTGACATTTTTCTGGCACAAAACACTGCGGAGTTCTAACGTCATTTAAGCCAGCCCATGTATAAAATTTACATGTCGCTCCGCACAATTTCTTCTTCTAAATACAAGCAGATGCTAAGAGTAGGGTCCGCGGGTTCAAAAAATTACAATCCAGCCCTAGTGCGACTGATCAGTTGCCGCTTATCTTTTAGCGCCTTTATACAATTATTTAGAAATGCCTGAAGATTTGTCACATAATAATAGCGCTACCATCGGCGAAAAGGGGAGAATTCGTCCCGCACTTAGTACACTGTCTTGTTGTACTCCAGCTTTAACTTCTCCTGTTATTGCTGCTGTGTATTTAAATTTAATTTTAACGTCATCTTACAAATCGCGTATCATTCTTACATATGTACTCGTACGTCTTGGGTACATTTGGAGATCTAACAAATTTAAAATTTTATTCCAAATCGACGACAACTAAGTATACTCAGCTCCTTCAATGAGTAGCGATTTTTTTCTGTCATTATTCGTAACTTTGAATCGCGTCATATGTTGGCCTGCATCTCACAAAGCCGCATTGACTGCTGTTTTAGATTCACACTATTGCGTTTCCGACTGTTGGGTACCCTCTTCTATATTTTCGTAGTATGCGACGCCAGTTTCATCGATCAGTAGTTGTTGCAGTTTCTCGTGTCGCCTTTGCCTTTATACAGTGGAACCACAACGCCTTCCTTCTATTGATGAGGCTTTCGCTCATTTCTTACGAGCTCTTTTCATTTAAATTAGAGTTATCGGATTGCTGGCCGTAGGAGGCATCTCTGCTCGTCTGCAATATGATACAGCGATCCAATTTCTTCCGTGTTTTTTATTTCCATTGAGTTGTAATATTAAAATATTAGGTCGTTTGTTGGACGTTTACCATTATTTCATATCGCCTGCTTACTGGTTGTGAGGATACCTCTTTTCATACCTGATACAATGCCTCTACTGCTACCGCAAGTACTCTATCTAACGCCACCTTGGCCTCATTTATTTTAAACTATATTCGTAGTTTAGCTCAGGATGCATTTTATCGTTCACCCACCACATTTGTTTACTAATGTGGACGCGGTCGTCTAAGATAAACAATGCCTAAAACTATTGCAGTTCCTTTCAAATGCTTGAATAAAGTACTCGTCTACAAGTTGAGGCCTTGTGACAAGAAACATATATGTCATATATAACGACCTATTAAACCACCTAATCATCAAAAATAAACAGATCTTTACCGTTGACACTGACACCGATTATCTAACACTAGTTTACACTTGAGTAATTAATAGAAAAGGATCCAAAACAAAGCCAAAATCGCCTGGAAATATTGGTATTGAGCTACCCACAATAAGCAGTGATTAGATAGGAATAAAAGTATCCGCTTCTTTATTTTAAATTAAAATCAAACATATTCGTAAATCAATCACCTTGAGAAAGAAATCGAAATTGAAATTCGAAAGAGAGCAAGCGGAACAACTTGGGAACTGGAACTAAAGGCGACTTCTCTTATAGCTCACTACCTAATAATCGCTCTCTGCTACTCACTTTTCATATCCCATATGGTCTAGTGGCTAGGATATCTGGCTTTCACCCAGAAGGCCCGGGTTCGATTCCCGGTATGGGAAGCTTTTTTTGTATTTTTATAGAAACACATTTCATCACGTCACATGAACAATTTTTGATCTTTCTTGTTTAAAAGTAAGCAATAAAAATCAAGGAATCCACGTGCCATTGGCAACTTTGAATGCAAAATTTTGGCAGGTGGCTGCAGCAAGGTCAAAACTAGCACAGCGAATCTATGTGAAACGATATGTGTGACTTACAAGAATGATTTCCCAAAGACAATCTACTTTTTAGGAGCAAATAACCTTTGGTCACTACCAATTTAATCAATTGTTTCAACTCACCTGATGAAAAATTGCCCGTTTGTTCGACTTGGTGGGAGTGCTCACGGTACTGTTGGCCTCGGCAATTTTTCCACTAGATATATTCCGTTGAAGGAGGCCCTTTTCAGACGTGGGAACAATTTCATAGTGAGGTTGTTTCTCAACGAATTTATCATATTCTTCGTTTCTGAAAAAGAATGGTTTTAAGCAATTATTAAACAATTTTCTATATTTTTTTTTAGACAAAGAAGTATTCAATCGTTAGTTACGTTAACTAAAATTTCTCAGTCTTTCCAAAGAAGCTAAGTGAATACTTCTTTGAAAAAGGGCCTAGAGTACCAGAACCCAATATATATATCAGCTCCGAGCGTGATACCTGTCTGCCGCTTGACGAAGTGCTTCGCAGTGTCGTCAGTACTTTCACAGCAAGCGTTACAAGATGTTGTGTTACTTATGCCCAAAGCGCTTATGTAGGTGCTTAGAGAAACTTACTTGGAGTATGGGATTTATCAGAACGTCTAGAGAATCTAGCGGAGGAAAAAGTCCAATCTGTATGAGACATAGTTAATAATGGGAAAACCATAAAAAGAATAGACACATAAATAGAATGGGTCGATGCATAACTTTTCAGACTTTAGAGCGAGGGCTCAACCAATTTTTGAAGACATTGCGTAGAAACGTTTAGTAATGTACTATGTGTGATTGTGGTTTGAGTACGAGTGACACCGTACCGTCAACACATGCAAGATCGTATGACACACAATTGCGTCGAGGAAAGCAAACTGCTGAAATTTCCTGATGCCGACGGACAACGTCTCTCATGTCGTGATCGACCAACTTAACCGGAGAAACTCTGCCCTGCCATGTGCGAAGTCGCCTGTCCAAAGCTTCTACAGCGAAGTATAAAATTAGCAGCACCGCTAATAGGTCATTTACTGTCTTAATAGAGGAAGTCCCCTGGGGGGCGAAGTCGTTAAAGAGCTCACTCTCATGATGACTAAAGAATGAAGAAATAAGCCCCGAAGTTCAGGTTGTTTAACAAGGTTTTTGCCCTTAAAATATCCCTGCGAGTCGGTTTAGTGATGAAATTATCGGATTGGATTTTTTCCTAAGCCCTCCTTCTTTCCTTATAAGCTTGCTATCACGTTAAACCACAGGAGTCATCCAAATACAAGCGTGGGTCTTATGGCAGAATAGCTTCACCTTTATACTGAGTTGGGTGTTAAAAAGTTTTGTTTTTGTAAAGGCAATCGCACTTTAATGTAGGCAAGAAGAGTTTGCGCAAACACCCAAGGTGTCTGAATTCATTTCGGAGAGCAGGAGAACGTCCAAAATAGAATGGCTTCCGACTTCTGATCTTTAGTTTTCAGCCGTCGTAATACCGCCTAAACTTATCGAAGTTATGATGAAATAGTGTATAAAAGACCTCAACTTTCGGACCTGATCTGTGCATAATAAAGTCATCCCCAATCAGTGAAGTGATCTCCACAAGATCGTTTGTGTAAATTTTGAACAGGGTCAGTGTTTTCACCGGAATGATCTAGGAGAAATCAAATCGATGTTTTTTTTACGATGAACTGTCACTTTAGAAGACTCTGTCTGACTTTTATTGTGACTACAGAAAAGAAGTGTTAAAAGTGTACTCGCACAACAGAAACGCAATCCAGAACGCCCTGCGCCAAATGACCAGAGTTATCATCGTATCTACGAACGCTGAAAAATACGAATGCTTCATAAAATGTCACAAGCTTTCCGTGCAAGACCCCGACGGCATGACTTACATGATTTCGCTTGTTGGCTATTTAATAACAATCGCTATCAGTATTATATAATACAAAAAGCGTTTAAGATTCATCGTCCAGGAAAGTCACGATAACCATAATTTCTATGATTATTGGCTAACAGCAGTGTCATTACACCAGAAATGCAAAGATCCGCAACAGTAAGAGTCACGGAGGATGATTGACTTAGATAGGTAATCTCTCATTCACTGAGATATCGACAAAGCATCGCGTTGTCAACAGTTCGCTCACCAAATCAGATAGTGTAAGCGCAAATAGTTTTCGCTGGTGTCTGTATGCATTATTGGTCTATACTTGTATAAATTCCAGAGTGGCGCATTTAACGAAATTGAATAAAAATACTTGTGTCAGCAACCACAGCAGCTTGTATATGTTATGTGCTACTCAGCAGAGTTACCATCCTGAACGATTCTTATTTTCGCACTATGCGTCCGTAGTGCTAGAAATCCGCATCCAATTCAAACGGCTCAAGGACTACATGCATGCGATACCGAAACAGATATACTTCAATACGAGTACCTTGCAGTAATTGGAGCTTGGATAGGTACATAGCAACGAAGAGCCAATTCTCACAACTAACAATGCGTTACGCGAATGAATAGTTACTTCGACCATTTTGCAGCCGGCGGCGTGGCCCTCTACTGGCACGTCTCAGGCAAATCCACTTACCTATAGGAGACTGGACATGAACGTTAACAACCAGAGTTACCACACTAGCACATTTTACGACATTTGTCTTGCCGAAGGTTTTATAGCTAGATCTACATATGTACATTCAGGTCCTCTGACTGTATAGACTTCGTCATAATCCTTGTGCAATACCGAATTCAAGCATTTTATGAATGACATTCTAGGTCTTAGACTGCATCTTCCACTTACGCCGACTACCTAAGAAGGTACTTGGATCGGTCAGGCACAGCACCATCAACAGACTTCGCTGTTACTCAATCGTTTGAAAACCGTTGTTGCAATTTTGATGCATAGAAATTGATTGATTTTATTCCTCTCTCCACCTATAGACGTTATCACGGGTCACCTATTGAGAACTCTTGTTTTAATTTAACAAAAAACCGAAAGTTACACGGCAACCAGTAAATTTTGGCATGTTTATCATATTCATCTGTGAATTTCCGCCAAAACAAATAGATTGTAATCAAAGTTTGTCTATTGTATTATACAATACATACTTTGTACTCTTTTGAAAATATTCGCATTTGTACTATAATTTCCAAATCATTGTTTATTTTCGTGTCTCCGTATTTCGAATAGCGTGTGCGATACAAAAGTAGTTGCTATAAAAACAAAACAATCAAAACTTCAAAGCAATGAGGTTTATTTAATAAATTGTCGTAACTGATCTTATCAAAATAATTCGCAAATTTCTTAGAATGAATCCGGTCACATCCAGATTCAATTGATGCGGATCATTTCTTACTTATTGAATTCAATTGGAGTTCTTACGCAATCTACGATCTCCCATTTAGGAATCAAAGATTATTAATATTCTTTTTAAAGTTGTTTATAATTGAGAACTTAAGACAAATTATGAAGCGCCTACTAACAGATTTAACATATGAAGGTGCATTTTGCCGGTATCTTTAAACGAGTTTAAGTACAAAATAGCCGGTACAATTTGCACAAGATACGAGTACGTATACGTTATTCCGTTTTCCTTGAACTTTGTGTAAATATGACTATCATATAGGGTATCATTGTGATATCATATTTCGTCAGGGATCTTTGCTAATAAATATTACATGTCGTTTGCTTACCTTTTTATAACACTTACATATACGTACAAAGCACGTATAAAGCACATTACTTTGCGTTCTTTACTGTAAGACATTATAGACGTGAGTCCATGCGGTTATAAATCTTGTTGACGAAAAAAATGTAATCTCGAGTGTGTAAAAAGAATGGAATTCAAACCAAACAATATGTTTGTTATAGGTCGTAAATTGTATTGAGACATAGACTTCCGTGAAATGAGACCTTGTAGCTTTATTCACCATAAACTTAATAAAGCCCCGAAAAGTTTAACCAAACCTATGTTTTGTTACACGTTCATTATAGGACAGATGAGAGGAACAACCCACTGTTCCCCGACGGGAATAACTGATTAAATGAGAACTAAAAATTTAACAGTAAAATTAGAAGTATTATATCATAAATCAAGTTAAAGCCAGCCAACATTTAAACGGATCTAATAAAAACAAAATAAGAGTAACTTCTCTTGAAGTAAGGTCCAAAATAAAACAATAGTATCTTTTTATCGTCAAGTACATCTTCCTGATCAGGGGAAAGTTTTACTCTTTTTTAATTGAGAATATACGAGTATCATATCTTTACAGCACGTGTACCACGATTGCACCAATTAAAGCCGTCAAAAGATTCTAGTATCTATGCTTTTTTATAAGTACAGTAGAATCCGTTTAAGACGCTCGCGCTTAAGACGTTTTTCCGCTTTTTACGCGTTTTTTCTCCAGTTCCTTTATTCTGACCACAATTCTTATGGAAAAAAATCCGAATAAAACGTTTTATTTCCCCACAGCAACACTGAACACAGCGCTTTTGTAGTCCTTTATTTTGACTAGAATTCTCATGAAAAATACACTCACACATGGACACGATAAACAGAATACAGCGCTTGCTTCGATTACTGTAAATTAACGGTTTTTGGTTGTTACTTCCCGATGTTTTATTTTGACTCCTAGTACTTTACGTGAGTAGTGTGGTAGGAACAGTTGCGTGAATTACGATGGCTAGTAACAGCAATATCAAAAGAAAAACTCTTTCTATTTGAGACAAATTAAACATTTTAAAAATCTATGACCAAAAACAAGGTGTCAGAAAACAGCAGGACATTGCAGTTGAAGTTGGTGTTAGTGTTTCCAAAATGCAATAGAGGGTGGATGCAAGCGGCAGAAAATCAAAGCTGGAAAATATACCTAGTCAAGACATAAATACTGGTACACAACTGAACTCACTCATTACGAATGCAACACTGGGCGCATCCATTTCGTATTGATTGCGATTTGACAGTTGATATTTATGCTTCATTGTGACTTAAAAAGTTTTTGACATTAATTGCTTACAATCATGGAATGGGGCGACATCGAAAATCGTATTGTTGTAGTTGGCCTATTTAAATGCAACATGGAAAAAGGCGATATCTTTAGGACGTTGCGACCGCTTGGAATCACTCGCAATTTTGTGTATAGTGCTGTGAAGTTGTTTGAGGATACTGGTGGAGTACGAGACCGTCAAAGATCAAAGCCATGAAGAAACGAATCGACCGAAAACCGCTGCGAAAACAGAAAATCTTCTCGCGGGAAATGCAAATTTCGCAAAAATCCATGTCTCGCATTATCAAAGAAGATTTAGGACTCAGCGCGTACAAGCGACACACTGGACACCTACTCACGGCCGCATTAAAGGAAAAACGCAAGCGAAGATCGAAAGCGTTACTCAGCCGGTACGCGAAGAACGCTCACAGACAAATTATGTTTACTGACGAGAAAATCTTCACCGTAGAAGAATCGTTCAATAAGCAGAACGATCGTGTGTATGCTCGGTCATCCAGAGAAGCATTCCAACTCAACCCGAGGGTTCAAAGAGGCCCCACCATCTCACGTCTGTAATGGCATGGTGGGGAGTGTTCTACGATGGCGTTACTAAGCTAATACCAAGGTATTATTGAAGTGTGAATGGAACCATTGGCACAGAAAAGGCTCTCGAGATTGCTGTACATCTCAACATTGACGGATTTACGGGATCCAGTGGCTGGCTGGGTCGGTTCAAAACTAGGAATGGCATTGTTTATCGAAAAATCTGCAGTTGAAGCTGTAAATGAATCAGATACTGCTACCTGGACAGAAAGCATGCTGCCCAATTTATTGAAACACCACTCTTCCGACGATATTTACAATGCTGATGAATTTGGGCTCTTTTATAAATTAATGCCAGATAAGTCGTTAGTCTATAAAACAGAAAAATACCATGGTGGCAAGTTGACTAAAGAAACGCGCACAAACTTAAGCTTTTAGTGATTGGGAAGAACAAATCACCACGTTGTTTCAAAAATATTCGAACTTTTCCATGCGATTACAGCTCTCAGAAACGTGCATGGATCACCGGTGACTTATTTATTAGCTGGGTCAAGCAGTTGGATCAATTTTTCAGAGGGAAAAATAGAAAAGGGATTTTGTTTGTTGACAATTGCCCTACTCACCCTAAGGGAATTCCACTTAGCTCGTATTTTTGCCACCGAATGCAACGAGTAAGCTGCAGCTACTCGATCAAGGTTGTCAAGCAAAAATATCGTAAAAAGTTTATTCAACGGTACCTAACAGAATATCGTCGACCAAGATAAGTGTCTTGGACTCCATTCATTACATATCACCATCATGGGAGGAAATTAGGCCAGAAGTGATCAAAAACTGTTTTCATAAAGCCGGTTACGGTAATCCAGACGTTCCTGGCCCAGATGTTTCTGAAATCGAAACAGAGAATATTGAAGAATTACAGGAGTTTCCCGATCATGCTTCTTTTGATGATGACCACATTACGACCGGCCCTCGTAATTTAGAAGAATTCATTAGTGACAGCGCTTCAACGGTTGAATCAAAAAACGAAAGCGATGAAGAAGAACCGACACCAATACCTTCAGTGGCCGATGGTCTACAATCTGTCAAACTTCTGAGAACGCTGATTTCAACCATTTCAAATGGAGAACAAAGGCTATATTACCTAAACAAAGTCGAACATTTTATATCTAATGAATCATCGAAGAAGTTTAAACAATCAAATCTAGATAACTTTGTTATTCGTCAAAATTATCAAAAGTAAATGTAAATACATACATATGAAAGTTTCTTTAAACAAAATATAATTCAAAAAATACATGTTTATCTTTTTTCTGAACTTATTTCTACTTTTTAGGCTTTTCCGCATAATACGCTTTCCCGTCTAAGACACTTTTTCCAGCCGGTCCCTGAAAAGCGTCTTAAGCGGATTCTACTGTATTTAGTACGATACAACAAATGCCCGAATTACTGCTTAAATGTTGGTTATTATTGTGTATCAGAATTGAAAAGCATTTGTACTATCTCTGGGCGATTCCATCCAGTTCAACATGACTTTGCGAAATTGTTGTCCACTTAAAAATATTTTGCTTTGTTAAATCACCTCAAGTGGCAAGTCGCAGATACATTTTTTATGTTAATACTTTTTGAATACTTGTTTTGGAGAAACCTTACTAAGACATTTTTTTTTTTGTAATCCGAAGGCCACCCTTTCATGGCATCACCAATCCACTAAACTAAACCCCGTCAGAACTTTTTTTAGTTTTAATACTTGTACTGGTATGCTCGATCTTTGTGTAATTATTTCTTTTCTACGGAACATGTACACTTTCAAACTAAAACCAAAAGGAGTAACAACTATTGATACAGTGGTACGAGTATATACATATTTTCCGGTTATTTTATTTGGAATCATAGTATCAAATTGCTATTTGAAGAAACCTGTTTGCAAATTAAGCACTGCTTGCTCATACATAAGTATACAGCATGCTAAAGAAAAAAAAAAGGAAAAATCATGGCGCTGGTAATCACACTGTTAAAAGTGGATGTTACCGTAGAAGAAACTTAATCTAATCGTTTTGAATTACGAATACCAACGAGCTTATCTACCCGTTTTCAAGGCAGACAAAAGTCTTGTGGCAACGCAGATATGTTTTGTTATAGCTGCACTATATATAGATATGTCTTCTGGTCTATTCTTATGATTAGTTGCTTTAACTAAAATCGTTTATGTAAAGTAAAGTAAGTCAGGCGGCCATGACCTATAACTTCTTCTTATTCCATTCGTTGCAATATGCTGCGCTTACCATTACGTATCTACAATCTGTATTGCTTCTGGTTCGCTCTATTTGAATCACATCACCGTTGATGCTGAAAGCTTGCTAATGACTTTGCATTTGATACATACCTAATCCAATTGTCTGCCTTTCAGCCTTTTCTTTGAGCCATTCGTAGAACATGAGCCTAAATTTCTTTTTGGATGGCGTTTTCTAACTTTCTCTTTCTACATGGCAATACCGGATGATGGCAATTTTTTCGCGAATGTGAGTATGTACTTCTAATTGCATCACGTTTTGATACATAACATACACGGCGATTCGCAATGTAACTTTCGCTTTCCTTTTACACTTCCCGTATATCATCTCACGCGTATGTACATATGTTAAAGCCGGACGTTCGACCATCATATGGAGCAAACCTTTGAGTTAAAGTCCCATTATCTTGGCCATAACCCATATTTGTTGATGTGGAACTATCGTCGTATTTGGAGTGGAGAAAGTTTAATAACCCTTATCCTTCAGTATCTTATCACGTTATTAAGTATTGTAATGTACTAAGTTACGATAGTGCTGTCAGCGGCGAGAATGAGAGAGTTTGTTCCGGACTAATGGATGTGCCCCTTCTGTAGGAAATCTTGCATGATTTGCACATTGCTCTGCTCCAATCCAACTTATTTTTCAACCTGTGTCGCTGTTTATGCTGGAAATATAACCTTGTCAGAGAGTATGGACTTTGCATAAGAATGATACTACGTACCCAGACATTATAAAGCGCTCCATCACCTAATACTCCTTGACAGGCATATCAAATATACTGTTATCTCTAGCGCACTTAGACTTTGGGAGTCCGGATGTTGGACAATAAAACCGTATAGCCATAGCAAGACACTCACCCAACTGAGATTTTCAAAAAATACTCGACATCCAAACTAAATTTCAATAACAACATCCAAGTCAGCTTCCTTTCCCATTTCAGTACCTTCTGTTACAAAACATCGTAGGTAGACTTCGAACCCCAAATGGAGTACGTCGTAATCAGCTGAGCTAAACGTTCAAAACCCTTATCGCCTTTTGATCAAACCAGTGCATTTCAATCAGAGAAGCACATATGCTTATCAGTCTCAGCGCTATTACTTTGTTGACAGTAAGACTATAAAATCTCTTCGCTCTTTTTCACCTTGCTCATCAGAACTTGTAGAGCAACGTACGGAGGAGCTCACACGAGCTAACAGCTGTATCAGTATCTTTGTCTAGGTTCCTGGTTAATGCTTTCTTACCTTTTAACTCTCTTTCAACTTCTTCTCAATGTCCAAATAAACAATAAAGCTAGGAGGATATGATTCATGGCACTTTGAGACTTACGGACATTAGTTTTTTTAATTTAATTTTTAATTTTGGTGGGGGCTGAGGCCCCCATTTATTGGCTTAATACAAGCTTAATCTAACTTAAAAACTAACAGAAAGACTTAAGAGCTAGTGACCAAGGAAGTGATGGAGGAGATCTTGTTTGAGACGAGGAGTGCTCAGGTGGAAATGAAAAAGGGAGAGGTTCGAGTTGACCTTTCGGAGCATTCGGGAGATAGGTTCGTTGGAGCCATAAGAGGTGCGGTGGACCGGTAGATAGAAGAGACGAGGACAACGTAGATTACGGGGGTTGGTATTGAAGGAAATGGAGTTCAAAATGGATGCACAGTCGATGGAACCTGAGAGAAGACGATGAATGAAAAGAACGTCAGCAATATTCCTACGTTCTTCTAACGAATTCATATTTAGAAGTTTGAGGCGGTCTTGATAGGGAGGTAAGATTAAAGGGTCGTTCCATGGCAGGCCACGGAGGGCAAATCGGAGGAATCGACGTTGAATACCCTCGATTCGGGAAACATGAACCCGGTGAAAGGGGGACCAAGCTTGACTGGCATACTCAAGCAGGGGGCGAACAAAGGTAATATAGAGAGATCTGGTTACATACGGGTTGGAAAATTCCTTGGACCACCGTTTAATAAAGCCAAGTGATGAGTTGGCTTTGAGGATCATCTTATCGATATGTGAACGGAAATTAAGCTCACAGTCGAATAATATGCCAAGGTCTTGGAAAGACTGAACCAGGGGAATTGGTTGACCATGGAGAAAATAAAGTCGGGGGGGAGACGGGTTGTATTTACGTGAGAAGGTTATAAATTGACATTTGGCTATATTAAGTTCTAGGCAGTTTTTGAGGCACCAGATTGAAAACCGATCAAGGTCTTCTTGAAGAAGGGCAGAGTCCTGGGGAGAGGAAATAGATTTAAAAAATTTTGTGTCGTCAGCGTAAAGGGAGAGGGAGGAGTGCTTAATGACACTCTCAACATCGTTGATAGTAAGAATGAAGAGAAGAGGGCCAAGATGACTGCCTTGTGGAACTCCAGATGAGGCCAGGAATGGAACAGAAAGGGCGGATCTAAACCGAACACTATAATATCGGTTTACCAGGTAAGAAGAAATCCATTTTAAAAAGAGCGGCTCAAAGCCGAGAGCAGACAATTTGAAAAGGATCAATTTATGAGATATCTTATCAAATGCTTTAGTGAAGTCTGTTGCGATAACATCGATTTCTTTGCCATTTTCTAAGGCTGAGAGTGCAAAAGACACGAATTCAACTAGATTTGTGGTAGTTGATCTACCTTTTAGAAAACCATGTTGTCGGGGTGAAATAAAAGGCTTGCATTTGAAGCTTAACGCTTCGTATAAAATGCTTTCAAAGAGTTTGGGTATATGAGAGAGTTTAGCAATGGGACGATAATTGGTAACTTCATGCTTAGATCCCTTTTTGTGTATTGGGATTATAAAAGAGGTCTTCCAAATCTGGGGAAATTCACCCTGTGTGAGCGATAGACGAAAAAGGTAGGAAAGGGGTAGAGACAGGTTGGAAGAGCATTTCTTAAGAAACATGGCGGGGAGTCCGTCTGGGCCAGGTATAAATTCATCCTTAAGATTTTGTAACTTTTCTTCAATAACTGCAGGATCGAAATTTTGAGTGAGAAAGGGACCAATAGAGAAATTTGGTAGATCATTGAAGTAAGAGGGATCTGGTACGAAGGAGTTGTTGGCAAATGATTGCTTGAAAAATGTAGCAAAAAAGTTGGCGATGGTAGGAGGATCACATGAAGTTTTGGTTTCGAAAGCGAGGGAGGAAGGATAACCATCGGTCTTACTTTTGCAATTGACAAATTGAAAAAAGGACTTGGGGTCATTTATGAGATTGGTTTGCGCACTATTCAGGTAGCGCTGATAAAGAGAGTTATAGAGTTCAATGAAATGAAGATATGTACCTAGATAATTTGAATAGTCGGAAGAAGAGTGGGTGCGAAGGAATACCGCCCATAACTTGTTTCTTTTGTTTCGCAGAGAGCGAAGTCTACGATTATACCAAGGAGGGGATGTAGAAGAAGTTTTATGGCGGGTGTAAGGCACATAAAGGGAGATGGATTTGAATATTTCTCTGTAAAAAATGGAGAGGGCATCAACCAGAGATAGATTGGTAAACTCAAAAGAAGCACTGCTTAGATAGGTATTAATTTTACGGAAATTAGCTTTGTGAAAATTGTAAGAAAATAGAACTGCGGGGGGAGGCGACTGAAGGGGAGAGTTGTGGAAAAATGAGAGAAGAAGTGGAGGATGAAAGTTATCAATAGTTGAAAGAGATAGGGGACAACACGATACTGAGGAGTTGATGGGATCAGTTGTGAAGATAAGGTCTAATTGCCTTTCCATATAGTTGGAAACGCCACTGACTTGGCATAGACTAGAGTCTGTTAGCCGATCTAAGAATAGGCATTCCTTAGTAGAAATGGGATTGGAAGCGATGAAAAAAGATAGGTCTTCAGATGGAGTCCACTTCAGCTGAGGCAGATTAAAATCGCCGAAGATAATGATATCATCAAGCGATTCTGATAAGTCGATCAAATTGTCAATTGCTGCAATAGCAAGTTGGTAGGATTCAATAGGTTGCGCCGGAAGAATGTAACAACACATAACGTACAGGCATCTGCGAGTGAGGGTTATTTTAACCGACACAAAGTCGAGCTTAGGAGAGGATGATGTTGCAACGAGAGAGGAGTCCAAGCTGTTGTGAATAGCCAGTAGGACACCTCGACAAGGGGATTCAATCAAGGGGGGTGCGCGATCATCATCCCGAAAAACATTAAAAGAAGGAGGGAATAACTCCTGGTTTTTTATGTTGGGGATAAGATTAGTTTCGGTCAGAGCATAGATATCAAATGGGAGAGCATGAGATTGGCGGAAAACAGCGTGGGTTTTAGAACGGAGTCCTCTTACGTTCTGGTAATAGAAGGTGAGAGGGAGGTTTTTGCATGACTTTTTAGGGTCGAAAAAATTTATCATGGTCAAGGCGACTGCGTTGGAGGTGTGAGACTCTTTTAGAGTGTACATATTGGCGAAGAGCGGCAAGATCGTCTGCAACTTTTTGGGGGGGCGTATTGAAAATCTCGTGATACTTTATATAAAGTTTCCTGAGACTGGTAACGTCTGTAGGGAGGCCTTCCTGCTGGATTGAAACCATGACGCTTGTTTTTGTTTTACCCTCGTAGCACACCGAGTCGGATTTATCGTGCAGATAGGCGAGATATAGACGTATATTCTCATATATCTTTTTATCTCTAAGCCTAGAGAGCGCATAGCGACATTCGGTGGTATCGCTAGTTTGCTGCGTTAATTTAACAGTGGGTGGCGAAAGGGGGTCAATAGAAGAGGGAGTGGTTAATGAGTTCGGTGTCGCAACGGCTGGTTTTTCTGAAATAGGGTTTAAAATGTGAGAACTGATGAAATTGGGATACTTAGCTCCAGTTCTGAGGTCGAAATTAGGGAAAGGCGTGTGTGTTAGGGGTTGAATGGTGGGAGTTTGAGTGGCAGGAGTTTGAGTTGTAGGGGTTAAGTCGAAAGAGACACGTTGACGTTGGGGCTTGATTTGGGGTGGAATAGGGGGAGTTGGAGTTTGGGTGGGCGGCTTAGTTTAGGAGAATGGGCCCATCTATTTAACATTTACGAGTACCACCGTAGCTGCAAGTATGAAAACTGAAAACGTAAGACCGCGAGCCTTTCCGTTGCTATGCAAAATCCCTGTTTCTAATCAGAGCCAAAAACAACACGGTTGGAAGGTCCTTTCTAACACAATCTAAAGGACATTTTAGACCTAAGGTTATGCAAAATCATCATGATTTCATCTAAGCAATACATTGGGGGTCACTTGAGTCATGACATCAAAACGGCGATTGCGCCAATTGTATTTTTGGGGTCAATACCCAGCAGCCAGACAAGGCCTGCCTAACCTTGCTTCTTATAAATTTCTTGTATATTTATGCAAAACCATCAACATAATCTGCTGCGAAAAATACGAATCTACGGCGTTTTTTTTTTTCTTAAATCTTTATCGCCGGCCTTTGGAAACACTGCGCAAGGTGTTCCAATTGCGCTACATGTTTCAGCGTCACTCAAGATATTTCGGAACCACTTCGTATAGTTACCTCCTAAAGCTGGTCTTTTTCCATACTTGCGTGTATCAGTTTTTGTTTTGCAGTTTCACCAAACTTTTCTGGTTTTTTCATAGATGCCGTGAGAGTCGTGTGCGCCGCCGCAGTTCGTATTTAAATGCTGGTCTTGCATATTTAAAATGATATGATTCATGTAGAAGCATTTGATAAGTTAATTTGCCAATAACGCTGTTTAAAAATTTAAACTACAAATTTGGATTAAAAGAATTCAAAATCAGTGAAAAGCCATAATACAACTGGTTTTGGTATATGAAATAACGTGTATGTAACTTGAAGACCTAAAGACATAACCAGTTTCAGGATCAATATTCAGTTTCTACTAGCTACTGCAGATAGCTTGTCTAAGCAATATTTACAAGAAAAATTATTCATACGCGTAATTAATTTTTTTAGTAAATGAATCGTTGCTACGATCTTGATACTTCATTAATTGCTTACAATCAATTAATTATCGAAATTGCAAATATGAAGAAAACAATTTTTGAATCGACACAAAGTGCAACTGCTGACTAAAATAAATAAACCTATCAATTCAAGTCATTATGGGGAATTCTGAAGATCGGTGAACCCAGAAAATGTGAAGAATTGACAAGTTTACTTTTGAACAGAGGAACAGCTAAAAAGTCGATTGAAAAGCGGATTTATATATTCATAATGTATAAATTTATTTTACAAACCTATAGGTACAAATGAAGGTTTCCATTATTGCTCATTGATCACGTTTATATTTACAACAAATATGTAGCTAGACACCCTAGAACATTAAAGCCACTTATAAACAGACAGACAGCGGCGGATCAGGTTATTCGCTTAATTTATGCCGAACCTACCTATGAGTTTGCTAATTTTTAAAGTGTAAAATGGATTGGCCGTTTGGTAAAGCTTATAGGTAGTGAGAGAAATAATAGACGATCTTGGTTATAAAATCAATCGATGTGTTCTATGTCAATAGATTAAAATATTCATCCAATTGCATCGATCTTGATGGCAGATGAAAAGCAATTCGCTCATATCCCGTCCTACGAGTTACTAGCTTAATATTTATTCAATTGGAATCATCTTTACGGCATATGCAAGGTCATAAAGTGCTTCACAAATCACGTTAATATAAATAGTGCCCTCTCATCTAATTTGTACTTTTTACACTATTTTTGCTCGTTATCTATCTATCGAGTAAAATAGTCATTGCTTAGGCTCAAATTGAGACCTATGGATCTGAAACCTAAGGATCATCCTGCAGAACCGTACGAGTATATTTGGCAAGTGATTCGATTCAATTTTTTGCCAAAATTCAACTTTATTCATTAACATAGTCTCCTTCTAGTGTGATAGAATTAATTCTAAAATGCCTATGCCTCTCTTACAGAACGATTTGTCCAACCTTTCAAAATACGCTCCAGCTTATGAGGTCAGCAATCTCACGCAATCTCGCCTTACGGTTGTTCAAAACGATTTTGTAGATGTTTTCCGGTGTCTGTATGGTTGCGTTTGAATTCAGCAAACCAGCGACAATTTCCCGCAGAGCAGATTTCTTGTCGGTCATATCAACTGCTGTCGTCTTCGATGGAATCCATACGGAATTTTTGAAAATAATCCTGCCGATTACTTTTCCATCTCTGATCCATGTCTTCAACATAATTCTAACAAGAGGCTTCTACCTTTCTCAGCGGAAAAATGCAAAAATGATTCCTATTTAAAAGTTTTCTAGCAGTAGGGAATATCGACCGATATCCATACTACCTAACCTGTCTAACATACCATCTTGATAAAAAATTTCCCGGAATTTATTCAGAAAATTAAAAATACAAGTTTATTCACCGAAATCCATATATTCCCCTTCAAAGTAATCCCCATCAACTGCAACACACTTATGCCAGCGCTTGATCCAATCCTCGAAACATTTTTTATACTCGGTTTTTGGTATGTCCTGCGATTTTTTCATTACTTCCTCCAGGCTGTTGAAACGCGTTCCCCATAGTGGTTTTTTTAACTCGATTGAACAGAAAGAAGTCACAGGGAGCCAAATCAGGTGAATTCGGTGGCTGTTGGATGGCATTTGTTGCATTTTTCGTCAAAAAATTACGAATAATGATGGCACTGTGCGACATTGCGTTATCATGGTGCAAAATCCACGAGTTTTCTGCCCACAATTCTGGTCTCTTTCGGCAAATTACTTCACGCAAACGTCTCATAACGCCCAAATAATACTCTTTGTTTACTGTCTGGCCTTCTGGCCGTCTTTCTCATGATGCACTACACCGTTGTAATCCATGAAAACCGTGAGCATTGCCTTACTTTCTGACTGAAAATGACGTTGTTTTTTTGGTCTCGGCTCATTTGGTGAGCGCCATTCACTTGCCTGATGTCTGGATTGCGTGCCGTACTCATAAACCCACGGCTACGTCTCGTCTCCAGTAATGATCCTTTTGATGAATGTGGGATCGGATTCAGCCTCGCAAATCATCTCTTTTGCGACGTCAACACGGTCTCTTTTTTGCATGAAATTGAGGTCTTTTGGCACCAAATTTGCTGCTACACGACGGAAACCCAAATCATTAACCAAAATGTCTGGGACGGATCCATAGGTAATGTTCAAGTCCTCCGCTATCTCTCTGATGATTAATATGCCGTTATTGACCAACATTTCTGCAGTCTGCAACTGCGTTCATCATCTTCGATTGACTCAAGACTACTTTTCAACCGGTCGTGAACACTTTTCCAACATTTCCAACGTTCGCGCACCATTAAATCCGTTTTTTATGCAAAATTTAATACAAGTTCGTTTCGTTGTTGCAAATTTAAATCCATTTCTAAAATTGTATTATTATTATTATTATTATTATCAAGGGAACGATACAAATTAATTTGTAGGGTCCGGGATTTAACGCCGGAGTACTATGCCCATGTAGAGCGTTTTGTCAACAGCATGCGGAGTACTGAGTTCCCATGTGGTCATCCACCTACGTACTTACCGCGCCCAACATTTCTTGATTTTGGTGATCTAGTGGGAACCGATTCTAAAATTGTAAAAAATCGCCAACACACACAGAGATAGATGTACTCTTGGCTACGTAACTTTTGCAAATGTCAAGCTATGACGCTAAGATTTAGAGGGAATGTCAACAACAGATAGGAGCGCCACGCGGTGGTGTTTCAAAGGCAAATAAACTTCTGTATTCATTCCAAAAACTTGCTTTCTCCAATGCAGTCTGGATTTAGGAAAGACCATTGCCGTTGTGATAATTCAAGTTATAGACGATATCAGGGAGTCGTTGGATGAAGAAAAAGTATCTTTCTTAGTAATTCTAGATTTCTCGAAAGCTTTTGATACAGTGTTATCCACATCAACAAATACCATTTCATCTTGCCTAAAGCTTAGAAAGCAAGTGGGCCAAAACTCGTCTAACTTTATGTATAATATAATAATAGAGGAGTTCCACAGGGCTCCATCCTACGACCTTTTTTATTCCCGCTTTACGTAATGATGTTTTGATTTTATCTATTCAAATGTATGCTGACGACGACCAACGAAGTTGCTTATTGGGTCTGACTTCATGTACAATACTAGATGAGTTCCAGAGTTCCATCCTGGGACCTCTTCTGCTTTGCTTTACGTAAATCAGATGCCACTGTTATGACTTCGTATATTCAAATGTGTGCTGACGACGTTCAACTCTATCAAAAAATCGCTTGATCGTTCTTATTTCACAGACATTATCGAGTATATTGATACCGCAAAAAATCTAGGAGTTGTTTTCAACAGAAAACTAAAGTGGGATAACCATGTCAGCACTACAGTTGGCAAGGTATATGGAACTCTACGCCAGTTCTTTACCCCTTTCGAAACCCTCTTCAAGCTATGAGTAAAAGAAAACTTGACGGCACTTTCAACAATATTGTGCGTTACGTTTTCAATCTTCGGCGCTTCGACAGGATTTCATTACTCAAAGCTGCCCTTCAACATGTCACTTGACCATGGGCTACCGATCACTTATATTGCTTTCCAATGTGATTCAAACCAATCAGCTTAGTTACCTTTTCAAAAAGATAAGAGTTATCACCTCTGATAGTTTTCGACAAATCATTCACCCTCGTTACTCATGCCTAATATCTGGGCGAAATTTTTTTTATAATCTCTATCCGCCTGTTGAACTCCTTACAATGCTGTCATTGACTTCAAACGAATTTGATAGTGCATTAACATCGTGACAAAGTAATTTTATAAAATTAAAAACAATAGGGTTGAACAGCTAATCACGTTTACAGTAGCTAAATCATGATAATACTTTCAGATTGATTGTCCAAAAAAAAAGCGGGCGTATGTGTATGGCAAATTTAACATAATTGTCATAAAAAGTTCTGTGATGTGCTGATAATTCAAAAATGATTATAATTTAAAATAATATCACATCCACGACTGATTAAGTTTAAATCACTAAAACAAGTAACATGAAGCTTATCCAGAAGGTATGAGTATCTTAGAGATGATTTATTTCCTTTTTCCTTAAGTGAAACGGAGCTGGCGACCAGAAGATATCAATCTAAAAGCATGAACAGCATGGATACTTAAAAAATCTAGAATATAGTAATCTGAAAATAATTTTAAAAGTATTATACTCGCAGATAAAAAAGAGTGATGAGGGAATATTTTCTCATAATTGCGAGTAGGTGGTCCTGGCAGACTTGGGCCCAGGTGGCGCTAAGTTTTCAAATAAAAAACGGACAAGCGGGTAGTCAAAAGGACAATAATCCTTTACATTTTTATTCATTTTACGCATTCACTTTCTTCTCTGCCTTAATTCGAGAGTGATAAGAAAAAGCAGTTTGTCTTCATTTGAAATACTGGTATTGCGTATGATCGTTTGTGATGCATACCGGCCGATATGTTGGCACGTAAATCACTAAAACAAGTGAAATGTTACCACTGATCGCGGCGATGGTTAAAAACGCATTCTGTTTGAAAGAGTCTTATAAGTTAAGCTAGTTTTTTTGATCTTGAAGAAGTCTGTAATTTCACTCAACAACTTCGAAACAACAATTCAAGTTTTAAAGGTGAAGAGTGAGTTTATTCTGATGTGCGAGTATTTCATATTCAATGTCATTGCTTCGTACGGAATTTCTTATGCAGCGGAAAACATATTACGGCAACGTAAAAATCAATATACAATAATATGTGTACCAAAAATATTGGCAAAATTTTGAAAACAGGGCCCGCTACCTAGCCTTGCAAACAAAACCTTCAAAATGAATAATTATCGAACAAAATAAAACAAAATATAGTTGGCTTTATAACATATTGACAACCGAGCTCCTAGATAAGATTGTTCGCACGTTAAAAATAAGCGACCGGTTATTGAACACGATCCGTGAAATATTGTAAGCACTTTTCACCGCAAGTACGAGTAGGTAGCAATCGAAAAAAAAATTTGGCGTGACCCAGATAGATTATCATTTGTGCTAAAATATATCGGAATGGCGAAAAAGAGATTATAAGCTGACCCTGGGCAAACCACTTGCAAGTCAGCTTATCGTTAACAAACTAGAAAAATATCAACAAAAACCGGCATCAATTCAGGAAATAAGCTGGCACAACTGAAATAAGGAAATGGCTTCTTGGGTAAATTACGAACGCTGCTTAAAATTGGCGTTGACAAGGTGGAAGCTCGTACCATTACAATCGACATATAGGCGTCAAGCATTAGAAGAAGTGCAACCTCAAAGTGTTATCAAGTGTACTAATATTTTAAAGATTGCACCGCAACGAAGGAGTAACTCACAAGAACAATCCCCAAAATTCTCATACCTACGAGTATATTGAAGACAAAGTACGACACATAAAATAGTACTTAAAAAAGAATTTCCGAGCAGTACAATTCCTCGGCTATCGACAGACTTTACCAAACCGAAGTCAGCTAAGCAATTAAAAGGACATCACAGACCATCCGAAGTATGGGCGACAATTGGAAATCTTGGATTTGAATGGCTCGCGAGTTTTTTTTAGGAGATGATTGCAGCGAATAACCAGAGAAGTAGAGCTTTCTTGTTTCACTTTATAAAGGCAAAAGCGACACGAGATATTGAAACAAACCCCGGCATAGTCAATATGGTGAGACGCAGGTCGACAAGTTATGAATGGAGCAAGAAAGATATGTGAACGACAATAAGACCTCATAATACACTTGGAACATATGTATGTATAAAAGATTTATGTGCAATACGCACGATAACATAAAGACAAAAGTTAAATGCAGGGCGAGAATAACCAGAGAGTACGAAGTTAAAGTTGGGGAACCCCAAGGCAGTGTTGTTAGTCCGTTACATTTTTATGTTGGGCAAAATTTTCTATTGAAGCTGAAAATTGGTAAATACGAAACGGCAAACCAGTCAACACTAAATAATTGTTTCCCATCAGGGAAACAGCGATGATATGTCCCACATAGACTTAGTGTGAAATGGCTCGAAAACTCAACGGCGATGGAAATGTGAATCTTACGAAACTCAATCATATAAGTAGTACCCGTATCCATTAACAAACTAATAGTGAGAAAACCTGTAAGCTAGTTTTGCCATCTTAAACGAAGATTGTCGGTCTAAAGAATATTACAGGCTCAAGTTCCAGCCGAGGTTCGAAGAAATGCAAAAACATCAGCAAACTTCTAGCTTCAATAACAAGGTGACCCAAAATATATTAGCCTACAGAATGGCGAAAACAACAATGCAGATACGTGAGAGAAATATATGTCATACACGTTACATAGTTCAACGGTGTATAAAAAAAGATAACAAGATAACACTCATATATTAAAAACTGACAAAGAAAAAAACTAATTGTCAGAGTACGAGTATATTTAAATCAAACTCTCACTTCATTAATTTAATCACTTTAATATTAGGCATTGTAAAAAAAAAATCGGTAGCACCAACAGCTGGCGCAGGTGAATTTCCGCTAAACGGCTTTGATTTTGTCCCTTGGACTGCCAAAAAAACGTCTGCCATCGTTGTCATACAGTTTCACTCACCCAATTACTGAGTATGGTTCAATATTTTTTTATGCTCAACAGAACCCCTCAGGTGTTCACAATAAAATCAAAAATGCTACCATAAATTTTGCGGAGATTAGTTGGGGTCACTTACCTGGCTACTTTTGTCATGGTGACCACTTAAAATTATTTTTGAACCTTTAATCAATGGAAACTAAAATCTGAAACCGTTGCCTTGTCACTAATTTGCGCGATAAATTTATAGATTCACAATACTGATAGTAAAGATAAGGTCTGGCTTTTTTCACTCTTAGCACTTGGACTGACACATAACATAGGAGGCACGAGTATTATCTAAGAGGGAAAAATTGTTCTTTAAACCTTTGACTGATTATTTGAAGATCGTGACACTAACAGTGATTAACGTGTATAAAAAAACATCGCGTGTGCTTATAATTTATCAAACGAATTAAAAGAAAGTTACATGGTTTAAAAAAAAAAAGTTATAACGGCCGCCTTCACTGCTTTTTAATTTAACCAATCACCTGATCAACACGAAACACGAACGTAAACTGATTCATCGCCTCGAGCGCGCAAACTATTTATGATAACGAAAATGCTTGCACTCGATCGGCTCTGTGTTTGGACTTTGTTTACAAAAATGGAACAATATGGAAAGTGAACATAAAAGAGAGTTTTTTTTATTAAGAGATTGATGCTCTTATAAAACCGAATATTGCAACGATCATTAACGTAATCTCTTTTCTCTTTGTGCGTGCAAGGGTTATATACAATATTTGATCAAGTGTGCGGCTGATCGTTTGGCTCAGTTCATAGTAAGTTTGGGAAAACCTGTTTTTATTGATTAAGTATTTAAACAATATTGACGACTAGAACGATGAGTGCCGACTGTCGATCATATTTCGATATGTACCCTAGCATACACTTATATGTAAATGTATCCACGCCTAATCCGGCCCTCTGTTAAAAATCAGCGTCGAGCTTCTGTAATTGGTTTCTATCCTTCTCTCCTGAAACACAACTTCAGTTCTCTCGGCAGCCTTTAGAATTTTCTCCGGAGCACTGATCCACGTTATCCTGGGTCAACCTCACACGATCTTTTCTTTAGTTCTTACTTGGCAGAAGAAAAATCTTTTCCTCACCAGGTAGTTCTCCAAGTTCAGTTCTTGTCTTCAGGATGTCTTCATTCCTTTCCCATTGGATCTTTCTTACACCAAACACTTTTCTTTCCTTTGAGTAAGGTTTCAGCTTTCATGTAGTACATATTTGATGCTTACGTTAAATTCCTCCTCCGAGTTGCTGTTGCTACTAATGATGGTCCTATATACTTTTTCTCAAGATACTCGTTCATATCTAAAGGGTCTTTTACTAAGCGCTTCCTATCTTTAAATTTAAATAAAAGAAAATGTGTGTAAGATATGATCGAAATTTTTTATTCGTTTGAAAGGCCTATCGGGGGCAGTATGTATTAAATATAACATCGTTCAAATGTAATCCGCGGCTTCTCTGGGTAGCGCTTCCGAAATGTTAAATTTTCCATGGCTCTGGCGCAAAAATCAGGCTGAATTTGACCGATTGCTGTGGTTTGTGGCTTATTCGCATAGACCTGCGACTTCAGAAAACCCACAAGAAAAAGTCTAACGGAGTCAAATCGCATGATCTCGGTGGCTAGTTCACATCACCAGCACATGAGATGACCATGCCCTCGAATCACTCGTGCAGAATTTCCGATGTGGCGTGAGCTGTGTGGCACTTCGCGCCATCCTGTTGAAACCACACGTCGTTGGTGTTCATGTCATCCAATTCAGACCAAAAGAAGTTGGTAATCATCGACCTATAGCGCTCGCCGTTAACAGTGATGGCCTGGCCAACATCGTTCTCAAAGAAATATGGACCGGTGACGCCGCCAGCCCAAAATCAATACGAAACAGTGACTTTTTCGGGATGCATTGGACGCTCTTGGATCTCATGTTAATTGGTATCGTCCCAAATTCGACAATTTTGTTTGCTGACGTACCCATTCAACCAGAAATGGGCCTGATCGCCGAAGATGACTTTTCGATGAAAATTAGGGTCAGTTTCTAACTGCTCCAGAGCCCAATCATCGAACACACGTCGTTGTCTATGGTCGTTTACCTTCAGCTCCTGGGTTAGTTGAATTTTTTACGGATGCGGGCCCAAGTCACGACGCAAAATTGGCCAAGTCGTGGTCTGCGAAAGGCCGAGTTCTTGTGAGTGACGCGAAATTGACTGCCTCGGATTCTCCCGCACACTCTCACGGGCAGCGGCGATGTACGGGTGTTGTTTGATCGTTTACTGAACCAGTGGACTCAAATTTATCCACTACACTGCGAATAGTTCTCTCAGTAGGACGATTATGGCGACCGTAAGATGGGCGAAGCGCGCGGAACGTTGCCCGACCGATTTTGATAAAACAATTTGGTGATTTGCACGTGTTGTTGAACGCTATGTCCGTCCATGGTAATTTGGCAAAACAGACGGAAAAAATGGCAGCCAATTTGAGAGAGATAATTTCAATAATATGGCCGCTATCAACTGTCAAAGTTCGGAAGTAACTGGTGTAATCTTCCGAACTGACATACACTTTGCAATGTATTAAATTCTTTTTAAGATATTTTTAAGAAAAGATTTTTTTGGTATTATTCGCATCATTAATGAAAATTAAAAAGAGCATCAGCGAACAGGAAGGAGAAATGGTAAAATTAATTTCTAAATCCACGCTATTCAACAGCAGAGCCCGATGCCAAACTCTGTCAAATGCCTTAAAATATCAATTACACCGGAAACAGTGTGATGCTTTTATAGTTTCACAATTCTATGAGTCTTGACTAAAGTCATTGACTGATGTCTTTGATATTAACAACGAATGGTTGATGAAGATTTTTTCCAGCTTGCTATGAAAAATTATATCTCTGAAATGTATTTCAGCCTTACCCTCATAAAGACGGCCTCTTTTTAGAGCCTTTTCCATAACACTTCGTAAAATACAGGGCTGCGGAGCTTATGTTCCAGCCCGAGGGTTCTCCTTTAGCTGTGGGATATTGGAAGGCTTATTAGTGTACCCTTTTTCTTTCGAAAATCCGCACCCAAAAAATGACGGGGCTACCAAATCCGCAGAAGGCGGTCGTCAATCAAGTCTTGAATTTTTGGAAATTATTTGGCTGGCAGAAATGTCCGTATTAGTGACATTGTGGCGCGAGCGCACACCAGCTCCATCTATCTCAGAACAGATACCAACCCCTGGCAATCGTAGCCTGATATCTTTCACCTCATACTTTCAGTTTTGGCAGCATCACTTTTAAAGAGTAATTGCCCAATAACTTTTTCTGAGCCTACATATCAAATATGGATTGGCAGTACTTCAACTTAAGTAGGTTGCATCGATTTATTGAAATCACTGTTTGCCGAGAAGATGTCTTAACAACAAATCGATTGGAACTCTTTTCTTCGTGAAGAGCTCTTCTGAAGAAGCATTAGAAAGTGCTATAATCTGGGTTTTAATGATGCTAAACTCTAAGGCAGCATATATTTCTCAAGACTGAAATAAAATATTGTGCCAACCTGTCTGTGGATGTGATTTTTATTATTGCTGTACTGGCCTTGCATGGATTAAATCAGCAGACATTTCGTGGGAGCTACATTTTATTCTCTATCTCCATATATTTGCAGATACAACCAAACCGCGTATACGCGAGTACGAAACAAGGATATGTGCCCAATCAGAGGTTTGACGTATATTTCTTCTATTCATTGCTGCCAAGTTGATAGAAAGAGAAAGCATGCGAGAGAATCAATTCCATTATTGTTACTATAATGGCAGAGGCACTTAAAGTGATTTGTTTATGTGTTTTTGGGCGGCGCGCGGGAAAAGGCGTTAAACCTCCTAATAGAAGAGTGGAGATGACTTCTACATTGTCTGGGTGCCTGGTTGCCCAATTCGGCATTTTACTCCGTCGGTCGCCTAGCCCATTCCCATTTCGACTTTCAATTTAGTCCACCCACATTCCATTCTATTTAAACCTCTTGTCCAGGATCTCTCTCAATTTATTCTATTTTTTGCCCCCGATGTAGTTAATGTAGTTTGGTGTAATATCATGGCATTCACGGTATTTTGAGTGCTGCTAATTAGTCCATCCTTATATAGGAGGCTTTCTCGATTCAGTTGTATCCTGTGTATTGCTTCTCTTCTCTTGTGCCCGCACTTTCCCCCATCGCGTTGGCATTCAAATGCTTCTTCCATCTACTGATGCTATTCTTCCGCCAACATGTTTGTATCTCTTGTTTTATATATTCACTATTTAAATTACTTCCCATTCATTCGTTGGCCACTGCATCATCCTGTAGTCTTTAAGTTTTTCTACTGTAGTTGTTTTCTTACTCAAAGGATTGAATATCTTTGAAGCGAATTGATACGAAAAAAATTTCTTTCAAAAGTATATAATGGGGGTGTAAAAAAATGTAAGGTGTGGTATTGCATTAGCACCGATAAGTATGCATTATAACGGAAATTTGTTAAGTTACCATAAAATATGCAGCTTTAACCAGCCTTGGTTGTAAGGCTATTTGGGGTTTTGGGTCCTTTTGACTTCTGGTAAAACTTCTGAACGTTATTTCTACAGCAGAACCTCACATGCAATTATTACTTTCGAAAAAGTCGATTCTTCTCTCGTCGTGCTCTCTCGTAGAGTTTATGGGCAGCTCTTGTCGTTACATTCAAAATTCCTTCAACTGAAGGGTTCTTCCAATGTTCATTTAGCTTCTTTCTGTGCAAGTGATCCCATAATTTGGATTAGTGTCGCTTAGTCTTTCTTCTTTAAATCAATTTTGTACTCGTATGATATTTGGCCTCGTTGAAATACGAAACCTTCTCCAATTAACTGGAAACAGCTTGGAAGGGCATTTCGATCTTTAATGGTTCTGTAGCCCTCTCTGTTTAAAATGCCTTCGATGCAAACGTAATCACTGATAGGAAAAGGCTCCCCCCACAAAAACACATATTTGTTAAGAACATTTCAAAGAATTTTCATTATTACGAACAGAATTCATCAGTCCAGCTCAATCTAATCGTTTGTTCTTGTTTTGCGCTCAAAGTAACAACTTTTCTAGGCAGCACTTGCATCCTCAAAACTAAAAAGCTTTCCACTCTCGTCATGTATTTACTACGTACCTTTGAATGACCATATATTTGATGTTGCAAAAAAAAAAACCGCCTTAAATAAGAAGTTTTTTTCGCCATCTGATATCACCGAATGATTCGAACTGCAACCAACTTCAGACTGCTATAATCTCCAAATCGTGCATGACAGTGAGCTCAAATTTTGACACATGACAGATAATTTTATTATTTACAAGCCTTTGTATCCGCGATGAAATTCAAAGGTGATAGTGTGATTGCTTTATATTTGGCTGGAAAACCGCAAGTAGCTATCGTTAGAGCCCTCCAGTACCTCAATGTGAATAAATTATTTGTGTCTCGAACCATAGCTCGTTATCGTGACACTGGCAGCGTTGCAAAACGCCATGGAGGTGGTCATAAAAAAAACAGCAACATCGGCAGAAATGGTTCGGAAAGTGAAGGCTCGAATTGAGCGAAATCCGCGTCGAAGTGGAAGAAAATTGGCTCGTGAGCTCAACATATCGTTGGAACGGATGCAACATATACTGAAAAATGAGCTTGGGTTCAAGCAATTGAAGTTCCAAAAAGCACACGATCTTACACCGCAACAGAAAAAAGTTAAAGTCGAAAGAGCGAAGGAGTTGCTACGCTTGCACGAAAGTTGTGAGTTGCCAAATTTGGTTTTTTCCGATGGTTAAAAAACAATGTTCTACACTTCATTTCTTCGACACAATGGATTGCAAATCCGTTGGATTTCTCTGTCTGGGATATTTTAAAGGCGAAGTTTGGCACTAAAAAATACCAAAGCTTGGACCACCTAAAACAAGCACTACCGCAGAGCCACTTGCGTGCAGCGTGCGATGCTTTCTTTGGCCGTCTCAAGGCCATTATTCGCGCCAAAAGTGTACATATTGAAAACTACTGATACAATTTGAAAATTGATGTATTTTCCAACATGTTTTGCTTTGGCACAATAAAATTTATCAAAAAGTAAAAAAATTATAGCATTTTAAAAAGTTGGAGTTCGAGTCATTCACCCTGTACAATATAACGCGGTGTACTAGATAGAGTGTGAAAAGTGACCTCATTGGGAATTAAAATTTTTTTTTTTTAAATGTTTTTTTATATTATTTTTATATTATTCCAGCGATTTTCCAACTTCTTGATCCCGTCCGAAAAGTAATTTTCCGGAAGGTCTGCAAAATACTCCTCCGTGGCGTCGATGATTTCCTCGCGTGAGCTGAATTTTTTATTGATGAGCCATCTTTTGAGGTTTGGGAAGAGATAATAGTCCGAGGGATCCAAATCCAGTTGCCAATCGACGCCAAAAGTCCGCCCGATTCCGCATCAGCAAGTCCAAACACTCTTTCGAAGTGCTCTCGCCTTCCTGTTTTTGGTCATTCGCGGCACCCAGCGGCAGGATAACTTTTTCATATGCAGAATATTGCCCAAAATATGGCGTGTGCGCTCAGTACTAATCTTTGTGGTATCTGCTAGCTGGCGCACATTCACTTTCCGGTCAGCCAACACCATTTCATGTATTTTTTTGACATTGTCCTCTGTAACCGCATCGGAGGGCCTGCCGCTGCGGACTTGATCGGTAGTAGAGTTGCGGCCACCACGAAACTCTCGAAACCAATATTTGACGGTGTAATCTGACGGTGTATTAGCCCCATAATATCTTAATATTTATCCAATTTTTCTTTTGTTTCCTTCGCCGTTTTGCCTCTCAAAAAATAATGTTTTCTGAGAGAATGAAAATCGTTTTTGTCCATACTCAACATGATGCCAAACACGTCAACAACAATCAGCTGTCAAAACAAAACTAAAGACAGTTTCGCACTGAAATTTGGCATGTCTGCCTAAATATGAACGGACTTGAAAGCAAAATAACCTTTTTGCAGTAACAGCGCATTCTGGCGGACACTATACTCCATCTAGTATAGTGCCCACATCTGCCCCTAAGATATCTCAGCGCTTGCTAAATAGGATTCAAAACCGTGCGACAAAACTCATAGGTGCTTACCAATATTGCAGAAGTCAATTGAGGCCCACGAATACCGATTTAATATTCTTGTAGTTCTATCCCTATTTTTATCTCTAGTGCGCCGTCGAAATTTACATTTAACACCCGTCTCGTTATGAATGCCTGTCAGTTTATCTTCAAACACACTTTCGGAGGTACTCTTAATTATCGTAATTCTTTCTTTCCGAGTTATTATAACCTACAAACATTCAAAACCAAGGTACATCGGCATTTCTCTTTATTTCCTCTCTTGTTTTTCTTCGGAAGTGCTATGTACAAACATATACAAAGCCAGCGAAACGCGCTCCATTAATTAACAAAAAAAAAAAAAAAACGTGGCAAACAGAGCGGATTTGCTTAGGAGTCGTTCCAGACTAATAAATTTTCAAAAGAAATTCATTCATGACACTAAAAAGCATCGGACTCTATACACTGCCTTGGTGTATTCCAACTTTAACCACTCTCCGGTAAATTCACAGCGGGAATTTATTGTCGTTTCAATTGAAAATAAAAAACAGTTAATTCAATTTTTGTGTTTAGTTTTTATTGATTTACATTTAAAATACAAATACCATTTTCTGATTTTGAGATAAACTTAATTGTTTACTTCTTTTAAATTCTTTGGTTTTTATTTTATTTTTATATTTTTTCTTTTTTTTTTTTGTAGATGATAGTAGATAGTTTTGAGCGATTTTGTTAATAAAGTTCTAAAAAATAAATATGATCGTCTAAAGAAGTTTATAAATAAAACTGAGTATCGAATTATTTGTGCCAAATTCACGCGTGATTATTGAACTTGTTGCAACTGAAAACCTTATTTCCTAAGCTTGTGCAAATTAAAATACTTAAAATAATACATGTATTGAAAGCAAAACCGATAAGTTTAAACTACAAAACACATCTCATATCTTACTGCAAAATTATGAAATTTTCTTGTCCGTGAAGAGAACGCTTGTATTGTAAATGTTTTGACCAGAAATCTAAAATCTGTACAAGGAGTGGTATGTTTAGGGAATCCAAATGTAGTTTTTTTTGTAGGTTTACAATTTTATTTTTATAATAAGGACAGATAGATAGATAAAAGATATAGTAAGGGCGCATACCTGGAAGTATTGAAAATAAATTTAACAGGGTCCCTCTCTTTATTCCATACAAACATAGATATATTCGTAAAGATATCCTTTTCCATGCATGCCTCTCTTTCGAGAAAGAACGTCAAGGAATAATACTACTGTGTGTTTATTGGGAATTTATCAATTAAGTTATCTATGATTCTGCCAGAATCCAAACAAAAACACACATTTAGAACAGGTTTCGAATATCACAACGAAAATTTTTTTCCTAAAACCTGAAGTTGCTCAGAACTTCTTTGATTCAATTGAGTACCTATGGCTTTGCTTTTATGGAAATTTTTTTTAAGGAGGTCTCATAAAAATTAAATAACAACAGCTTCTACTGTTCTCACAATAGTTAGTTTGACGCGAATTAACAATCATTCAAAGCTATTATACATTCGTTTAATTAACAAAGCTTTAAGACAGACACAAAGCCAAACTAAACCTATGCAAATGACTAGAATCATAATGTACCCACAAGTTATACAAAACGCTTATTTACAAATTAAACTTTCTCAATATGAATGCTCCAGGTGATTCTTTATATTGTTCTTTTTCTTCTTAATTTTTTTTTAAAAAATATTTCCTCATTAAAAATACTAATTAAACTAAGGCAACCATTTACTTTGACTTTTTGTTTTTTTTTTGCTTTTCTTACTTTGTTTTGTTTGATTTTTTTAATTAAATACAAATTTTGATTTTTTGCAAAAGAACAAAATTAGTTGTACGCATCCGAAATACAATTAGTCGTCGTCTTTTATATATAAAATTTAGAAAATCCCATTTCTGTACCCTATTCACAGGCAATTTTGCCATCAAAACTGCTCAAGGCAATTGCAAACGCTTGTAATGCACACAGCGGGTATCGATAGTCCATGGTGAAAACATCCTCTGATGTTCGTCCGAATTGCATAACTATATAATCTGGATCTGAATCGTGAACAAGTTGAAAATTTTTCACAGATGCTTGGGTCACACGACCGTGAAAATTCAATACGTAGGACTGCGTTTCGTCATTCCAAACGGGGGTTTTATTATGTAGTTCAACTATGTTGTCCATAATCTAAAAAGATTTCCAAATTAAGGAACAAAGAAAAGAAGAGTCAAAGACGATTGGTGTTTTCAAAGGTTTACCTTTGATTTCCAACTATCTAATAGGCCTTGTTGCCGTGGGTCGGCGGAACTGATTTTTACACGTTGATCTTCCTCTGTCATCCCAGGAAGTAGAACAGTCATGTTGCGTGGACCTTTGAAACCTAATATGTTTGTATCCTGAAAGTATTTTTTATAAAAATACAAAGAAAATAAAAATAGAACGAAATTAAATGGGAAAATATTATATGATATGAACAAGCAGAAGCTGAAAGGAGAACTCATCTGCTCATCCTGCTTAAACTTGAGATCAAATAAAATCTTAATTTCTTATCTGCCGCCTTATCTACCATTTAAATTTTTTCTCTGAGGAAAAGCAAGCCTTTCAAGCGTGGACAGCGAAAACAGCGAGACCGATAAAGTACGATCGGACGTGGTACGATAAGGTAGACCACGAATAAAAAGTGGTAGCTGGAGCACGTACACAATCAATGAGTAGACGAACGCAATAGAAGAAATGTAACGTCGAAGCACGTGCAAACGAGCCCTTAGATTGTAGGATAATGTGTATTGAATACCAGCTGAACGGAAGCCGGAGTGAGCGAAACAGTAAGAAAGAATGAATCGGAATCGTGCAGTAAGGCCGGATCACATGTGTATATTCTGAAGTGTGGGCCACAATCGAAAAAAAAAAATAAAAATATTCACCGTAGATGTTACGCGATATGGACGATACGTTAAAACGAAAGTTTAATACACAGCGGAAATAACCGCAGAACTCGAAGTTACAGTTGGAGTAAACAAGACAATATTAGCTTTGTTCAGTGAGGAAAAACTAGAACAGAACAGCACAGATTTGTGGAAAACGTCAAATCAAATGAGAACAGAAAAGTACAGCACAGCTGATTTTGACACTTTTCACAATTGTGTTCTACTTCGAAAGTAGGTGCAAGATTTTCTGTTCCGAACCGATTGGAACAGCCTCACTGAACACAGAGCAGAACAGATTCGGACAGAAATTTTTCTCACTGAACAGGAAAGCTTGTACTTTTTTCTGTTCGGAACAGTCCGGAACAGATTCACTGAACAAAGCTATTGCTTCTTAATGTCGTGCAAGATTTTCTATTGAAGCAGCACATTAACACGACCGGAAAGACTTCTCTGTGCTAATGATAGCGCATAAGCAATGAATGATGTATTAGTCTTTCAGGCAACTCTTACTAATTGGATAAAGGCGCTAGGAGATAACCGGCTATGAATCAGACGTACTAAGACCAAATATCTGCATTGAATATTATGGGTAACCACAAACCGAATTTCTGACATTTACTTAGACTGAGTCACCATTGTTCAATACTAGTGAAACTACGATGAAGATGTCCCACATGCAGTCAGCGTGCGACGGCGCGAAAACGTCGCAATATATTAACAGAAAAATACGAGTACTACGTAAATTTAAAGGATTGGTATACACGATTATCGTTCGTTCAGTCAATCTCAGTATTGTCCAAGAAGTATACTAATGTCAGCGGATATAACTTGAATTTGTGGAAATCTCCACATTAAAAGCCGATGGTGGAAGCTTCAGGGCGAGTAATAAGTTGGTTTTGTCATGTTCAAAAGAAAAATAGTTGGTACACTGTAGAATAGTTCTAAGATCCTCAAATTTAACCAAACCCCACAAGCGGCGCGGTAAGCAGTTAATCCTATTCCTTCGTATACCGTCTAAGCTACAAGTGGTTTTCAAAATATACAATAAAATCGCCTGCTTCAGGAGAAACAAAGTATAAATCTGGTTTCCGGGCGCCTTGTCTATGGCTTGCGTTAACACCATCATCCTCAACGTAAATATAACGTCAGTAAGCAGTCGCTTTTGATTCATCTTCATGCACATCAATCAAACTTTCCCTTCCTTCGATTTTGTATTTATGGATTCATCCCTTGGGGACAACAAATTAATGGGGGAAGATATCATATAAAAGGTCTACAAGCTGTTGCTACATAAAGAACGAAATATGTGCATAATAGAATGGCACCACACCAAGAAAAGAAGAGAAATATTATAAATAATCTCCCAAAATGGCAGCTTATGGTAATGACTAACTTCACATCATCACTATCAATTACTTTTATTACTCAACTAACAGAGAATGCTGTGAAAAGTTAAGCATTTAATAATAACCAAACTGGACTGGTCTTTATGAAATCCCAAACAAATGCTAGGTAATAAATAGTGCTTCTGACAGGAGGTACACTATATAACGCATGTCATGGGCTATAAGCCTTTGCATATTCGTTATCATATAAACCTAATGGAAATAGCTATCTGAGAGGCAATATATTCTACGAGGAATACAACAGCTCAGGGCCTCAATTAATCCAAATAAACGAAAGCTACTTATAAAATTTTCCATGGAAAATTGGGTTTTCAACTGAAAACATTTTATCTAGTTTATTTCCTAAAATATAAATCGACTGGAAACAGCGTAGTCCTAGATGCAATAAACTTTTATAGCCCAACATAGTTGAGTGCTTTTGTTGTGGTTGTTTCACATAACAGGCATTTGCAATTGTTCAGGGTTAGAAAAATACAAAAACCTTTAAACTGTTTCCAAATTATTTTTCTATTTTTCAAATAGAAAATTCAAGAGAAAAAGTGAATTACATTTACATAGATATGGATTTATCCGAATTTGCGTTTTGAGGGTTTTGCATTCCAATGTGAATATGTTGGGGGTTGATTCATGGAAAAAAAATTTTCATAGACGGTGGTCCACCTTGAATAACCCCTAACATACAGAGAATTCAAAAAGTCATACTTGAGAAATAATATCTCTAGACAAGGTAACAAATTTGCAAGATTTGAATGATCGTATTTGAAAGTAACACCGCAAGGGATAATAATTTTAGAAAAGAAATTGAAAAATGAACCAAAACTCTTCTCAAAGCATTCCTAGATGTCAACCCTCTAGGGATGAGCATGAATGCATAACTTACTGTAGAGAAAAATCTAGTTTCGAATATTTATATCAGCAGACAGATATCCACTTCTCGTATACTTCAACGTATAGACATCGCTTCAAATCATTTTTGCATAAAAGTTTTTCTTCAAATTGAAAGAAAATTAAATTTTGACTTTCCTATGTTGACCAACTAACTGCAGACAAAAGTTTAATTTGTGTTCCAATATAGCAAACGGGCAAAGCTCGTCAAATACAAATACAAAAGCAAATAGTAAAATGTTTAAATTGTCTCCATTTATATAGAAAATACAATCAAAGGTTTGTGGCAAAGAATTTTGTACATAGAGAAACGATAAAGCTATAAAATAGAACAATTAAATCATGTTTCCCATCTACATCATACTTACATAAATAATCGCCGCCAAATCCAACCTTGGACTCTCTGGATCGTCCTTATTCCCTCTGTCAAACACCGAAAAAGATGTTCCAAATACATTCGACCGCAATTTCCCAACAAATCCATCTGCTTGTCTTGACAAATCTGTGGGATCACAACTGATTATATAGTTTGAGGTTTTACTCTTTTTCCGTTTACGACCTTAAATCCAGAAAATAAAACAATTTCTTACTTCATTAAATATAAATCAATCGTTTCTTATTGGCTTACCACCCAGTAGGAATATTTTCTTGCCGTAGTCCCGCTCCAAATGTAAATAATAAATTGGAAACAAACCTCTGTCCATTCCCTTGCGATCTCTTGTAATACGACATTTGAATAGGACACCTTGTGGCGCAGGTTGCATCACAAATTGATCGATTTGCCCAACTACATCACCTTCAGGTTCATTTGATGCGTTCAGGGTTCCCTTACTGCCTTCACTTGCCATCGAAGGTGTAATGGGTACTGCACCAGCAACATTTCGATTGGCATAGTCTTCAGATGTGTCATCAGATTTTGACATTGTGATTGCATCAATGGGACTACTCTCTTCGTCCTCGATTTCGTGCGATGAAATTTCCTCTATGAGATCTACAACAATGAAAATACAACAAATGGCACAAAGGTTCAGTTGGATTATTTTTACAATATGACCACATACCTTCCTGACGATTAGATGGCGATGTCGTTTTACTGGAATTGGAGTTAGATGTTAATATTTGATCTGGATTTTGTGGTGAGCTCATGAATTGCATAGGTCCATCATAAGCATGCAATTCTCTACTGTTACTGTTCCTCATGCCAGACATCGGTCGCATGATTTGCAAATCACTTGCTTGTACCATACCGGGAGAGGCACGCTTTTGTCGGATGTAGGCTTCCATCAGTTGTCTCTATAGTGAGAAGGGGTTTAAGGAGAAAAGAAATATTATTAATAAAAAAAATTGTGGTACGGTGCGAGTGCCTGGATAATTTTGAAAATGCAACTCATCTGCAAAGCAGACATGCATACTAACATAAAGTATGCCAAGGATTATTTTTGTTAGGCAACATTGAAAGAACAGCCACCTTGCATGATGGGAAAACAAAAACCAATACGTAACGTATGCACATTGTTTTACTGAGTTCTTTGAGTTTTAGCATTTGAATAAAACTGAGTGGATTAGGAAAAGATACGTACTGAATGATTTTGATACAAACGTGTGGGTAATGGGTTCTTTGTGATGTGTGAGAGATAAGCTATAAGTGGAAGACAATTCTGCCAACCATGACCTGTGTCAGCATTGTGGTTTTTCCTTCAAGAGCAGTGTACATGGATGAGGCAAAAAAAGAACTGAGAGATGTGCAGTGAGTCACGGTATCTTAGGTCTATATTTTTCATAGATTAATAGAACATCTTTCAGGAGGATGTTGTTCGAAATGCTGTAATGTTTCAACTATCCATTGTTTAGGTGTAAATCCTAGTCAACGTATGTATAAAGAAAATAATTTCATCCCTAGACCCTTATCAGCTTGGTCTGCGGCTAATTTTTTTCTTTCAAAACAAGCTTTATGGTACTGTTTGAGTCCTTAAGAAGGATTACTCCTTATTTATCTACACATATGTATATACATTCGCATGATTTTGGCAAACGAAATTTGTTTGGTTTCAGAAAGAAAAATCTTTACCCTTTCAGTTCCCAGTGTGTAACAGGTCTTCGGTGTGTTTGTAAGCTTTTAAGTTTTCAATTCAATCCAAAGAATCATCTCCGAATATATGCACTTCCACATCAAAGAAGCGACAATAATTGCTCTCATGCTGGGTAACACATTTACCTCTGTTAGATCCGGACATAGATGCCCCGCTTTCAAAAGCATATGAAGTACATCCAAAGATCTACGGTTGTAGAACAGTGTAATTATTTACAACCACGAATCAAGCCAATTGATTCAGTTTCATCCCCAAAAGGTAGGCTTGCGGGTGGTGATAGTCATGATTGAAGCATGGTCAAGGTTGTTTTGATGTTTTCCTACGCATCCCATGTTTGAATCGACGCAAATAAACATAGAAACCGGACTCATTAAAATGCATGAGCAACGCAAGTACACACCGTTGCCACAAGCTGGATTTCATTGAATGGAATTGCATTTCGTGTAACGATTATGTGCTTCATTAAGGGATCAAATGTGATGGTTTGATGTGATCACATGCAGAATGAAGAAAGTGAAGTACAAGTAAGTAATCATGTTATGGCAGCATCTAATTGAATGTTGAGATTTAAAAATACCGAGTGCCAATTGATATCTAATTATTCGACTAATTAATTCATAATTTCAGATTATGTCATAATGATGTAGCTTGCAGATTTGGTAATAGCAAAGTAATTCGAAGTAGAGACGTCAGAAAAATTACTGAGTTTTCCTACTCTTTTCAGTCTTGAGTAGTAACCGACGAACTT